>OX336420.1:79941237-81353136 GCA_946903255.1 Schistosoma spindalis
CCTGGACATATATATACATAGTGAAATTAATGAATCATCAAGTCAATTAAGCGGTTAATAGTAAAGCTAGTAGCGTGAATAAATGCGTAGGCAGTAAGGCTTGCCGAGCATACATATTCATACAAGGATAACAATAATAAAGGTACATACATTCGCAACAGTAATAAGGATACAATGAGTTATTATAGTGCAGGTGACTTTGTCCGTTTAATAAGTTAATAAAAGGGCTTAACCGAATTAGGTGAGAGAAAACTCAATTGAACGTGAGTTGCTATAATAGCTCCTCCCAGCAAACAAAGATACAAAAGTGTCTGTGTTTGCGAAAAAAAATGTCAAATTTAACAAGATGGGAAATATCGAAATTTACGAAATTAAGATATATGATAGGACTATCGTATAAGTTATTAAAAATATGTGTAAGTTTGAGTTTGTATATGTCGTGAGGCCAAATAAGATCATAACGGAAGATCGGAAGAATACATAAAATATGTTGAATATAATAATAGATGAGCTAAAATTTTCGATTTGTACATAGAAAATGAAGATTAAATTTACATTCGAAGAGGTGAAAGAAATTATCAATTCAAAATCGTAGCTATGTATCGTTGCGGCCATCTCACTCTTCGGCCATATCTCGTCGTTACTGGATTTTCTTCGTTTGTGTTGGTCGATGTCGTTGATGATTGGGACTCGCGTTTCTGTGGTTCGACAGTTTTCGCAGTACCTGTATATATTGGCTGATCGTCGGTTTCGAAGAAAGCTGGTTTGACTCTGTCGATGCTAATTACATCCGTTTTTCCAGCTTTTTCTATCGTAATAGTTTTATCGTTTCTTTTAATCCCTTGAATGGACCATCGTAGGCCGGTTGTAAGGGACGCTGCACATTATCCCTTCTGATAAACACATGGGTACTATCGGTCAGTCGTTTTGGCATGTAGACACGATGTTGCTGTTGCCTCGGAAGCGTTATCCTCAGATCACCCATATGTTGCTTTAGACGTTGTACATAGTTGGCTATATGCAACGGGGATGCCCAGGGACTATTAGACGGTCTTACGATACCAAGCTTCATCAATTTTTCGAACTCTCGTTTCGCAATCTTCAACCTATTTGGGTCTAGCCTCCGTGGTCTTGCGTTGGTCGGTGGACCTTTCGTTATAATATGGTGCTGTACAGTGTGTTTAAGATCTCTGTTATCGTATGATGCCCTCGTCAAATCAGTGAACTCATTTAGAAGCGCTCTATATGGCTCGCTTTTGTCTTTTGAGACTACTAAATTAATGGATACGTAATCGGTTGTCACTCCTTTTATCACTACTGAATGGTCTCCGTTCACGAGCCGGTTTCGTCGGGTATCCACTAGTAAGTCGAAATTCTTTAAGAAATCAATACCAATTATAGGTACGGATACATCTGCGATGACGAATTCCCAGCGGAATGAAGTGCTACGACCAAAATTCAAGGTTACTTTACGCTTGCCATATGTTTTTATATCGGATTTATTTGCTGCCTTAAGCGTTAGCGCTGTATTGATATTTCGCGTTTCGTTACTCACTGGAGGCACAACGCTTACTTCTGCTCCAGTGTCCACTAAGAACTGAGCACCTGTTACTCTGTCCTGAACGTAAAACAAACGACTGTTTCTAGGAGCTATTCTAGTTGTCGCGGCGTTTACCGACAATCGGTGTGATCGTTTGAATTTACATGGTGGTCGACAGTTTCGAGCTTTCTCGCCAAAAGTTTGGTGGTACCAACATATTGTAGGAGCTGAGCGTCTCCTAGAACATGATCGACTTCTATCTCTCGACCTACTTTGCGACCATTTTCTTTGTATATCGCTCTGATTTAGTTTCGTCAGCTTTTGGCATAAAAGGTTAATCTCCTTTTGTAATGCGTCGATTCGTTCATCTACTGTGGTATTATGTCTTTGCGGACTCGTTTGTTTCATTCTCTCGTAAATCCTATCGGCTATATTAGCAATGTTGTCTATGTCGACATCGCTGTCCTCAACCGCGAGGATCTGCTGAACGTTCGGTGGGAGTCGTCGTAGCCATAACTGATAAAATATGTTTTTATCTACTTTTCTGTCCCCGATTATGCTTCTCATATAAGTTTTTAGCTGCGACGGAGTCCTATCTCCAATCTGCACTTGACTGAGAAGCTGCTCGACGGCTTGTCGGTCAATTAATGAGACGGCTTTAATCACAGCCTGTTTAAGTGCCTCGTATGGCTTTTCGATGTCTGGCTTAGTTAAAACCTCTCGTACATTGTCGGCTACTTCATCCGGAAGTAGTGAGCTCGCATGGCCGAATTTATCTCGCTGTAAATGAACACGATTAGCAACAAAGTAATGTTCGAGTCTAATAAACCAGAGTTTAGGATCTGTGATCTTAAAAGGAGGAATAGTTACATTCATGGACCTCACGGACGAAATTTGTGGAAGGTCTATTGTGTCGTTATTTAAAGACATGATTATAAAGATCAAAAATTATACGTATATAATGTAAATGTCATGGAGAGAAGTAAATCGATAAAAACAATGATAATACAAAATGGTACAATTAATTACAAGGAACGGACTTACTAAATTGCACCAAAATATCAATTGTTTGTAAAATATCGTTGTTTATTACGAATATTATCGTTATGTTCAATAATGTTTGTGTGATAATGTACGTATAATTAAAATGGTGACATAATAAATCCACAGTAATGAGTATAATCCAAATGCTAGCTCGAATTGAAATAAAGTGCGTTGGATTCTCGGAGTTGGATTACGTCGTCGAAGATTGATTCTTGCTCGCACGTTGGGATCACCAATTTTGTGGTGGTCGGTGTTCGATATATTCTTTAAACTCCGTATACAGTTCGTCTCGGTAACCGTCACCAAATAATGCTCCAACGGTATGTTAATCAGAAGGCGAATACGAAGCGTTAATTACGTTTATTAAGAGACCACACACAGATATCCAAAATTACAGATGCGTTAAGCAAGCATTAAATAGTTGTGCCGAAAGGCAAACAGGCAAGCGAGCGAGCGAGAGAGAGCAAGGGCAAGAGCGAGCGATCGAGCGAGCGAGTCATGAATATGAATAACATGGACATATATATACATAGTGAAATTAATGAATCATCAAGTCAATTAAGCGGTTAATAGTAAAGCTAGTAGCGTGAATAAATGCGTAGGCAGTAAGGCTTGCCGAGCATACATATTCATACAAGGATAACAATAATAAAGGTACATACATTCGCAACAGTAATAAGGATACAATGAGTTATTATAGTGCAGGTGACTTTGTCCGTTTAATAAGTTAATAAAAGGGCTTAACCGAATTAGGTGAGAGCAAACTCAATTGAACGTGAGTTGCTATAATAGCTCCTCCCAGCAAACAAAGATACAAAAGTGTCTGTGTTTGCGAAAAAAAATGTCAAATTTAACAAGATGGGAAATATCGAAATTTACGAAATTAAGATATATGATAGGACTATCGTATAAGTTATTAAAAATATGTGTAAGTTTGAGTTTGTATATGTCGTGAGGCCAAATAAGATCATAACGGAAGATCGGAAGAATACATAAAATATGTTGAATATAATAATAGATGAGCTAAAATTTTCGATTTGTACATAGAAAATGAAGATTAAAATTTACATCCGAAGAGGTGAAAGAAATTATCAATTCAAAATCGTAGCTATGTATCGTTGCGGCCATCTCACTCTTCGGCCATATCTCGTCGTTACTGGATTTTCTTCGTTTGTGTTGGTCGATGTCGTTGATGATTGGGACTCGCGTTTCTGTGGTTCGACAGTTTTCGCAGTACCTGTATATATTGGCTGATCGTCGGTTTCGAAGAAAGCTGGTTTGACTCTGTCGATGCTAATTACATCCGTTTTTCCAGCTTTTTCTATCGTAATAGTTTTATCGTTTCTTTTAATCCCCTTGAATGGACCATCGTAGGCCGGTTGTAAGGGACGCTGCACATTATCCCTTCTGATAAACACATGGGTACTATCGGTCAGTCGTTTTGGCATGTAGACACGATGTTGCTGTTGCCTCGGAAGCGTTATCCTCAGATCACCCATATGTTGCTTTAGACGTTGTACATAGTTGGCTATATGCAACGGGGATGCCCAGGGACTATTAGACGGTCTTACGATACCAAGCTTCATCAATTTTTCGAACTCTCGTTTCGCAATCTTCAACCTATTTGGGTCTAGCCTCCGTGGTCTTGCGTTGGTCGGTGGACCTTTCGTTATAATATGGTGCTGTACAGTGTGTTTAAGATCTCTGTTATCGTATGATTCCCGTCGTCAAATCAGTGAACTCATTTAGAAGCGCTCTATATGGCTCGCTTTTGTCTTTTGAGACTACTAAATTAATGGATACGTAATCGGTTGTCACTCCTTTTATCACTACTGAATGGTCTCCGTTCACGAGCCGGTTTCGTCGGGTATCCACTAGTAAGTCGAAATTCTTTAAGAAATCAATACCAATTATAGGTACGGATACATCTGCGATGACGAATTCCCAGCGGAATGAAGTGCTACGACCAAAATTCAAGGTTACTTTACGCTTGCCATATGTTTTTATATCGGATTTATTTGCTGCCTTAAGCGTTAGCGCTGTATTGATATTTCGCGTTTCGTTACTCACTGGAGGCACAACGCTTACTTCTGCTCCAGTGTCCACTAAGAACTGAGCACCTGTTACTCTGTCCTGAACGTAAAACAAACGACTGTTTCTAGGAGCTATTCTAGTTGTCGCGGCGTTTACCGACAATCGGTGTGATCGTTTGAATTTACATGGTGGTCGACAGTTTCGAGCTTTGTCGCCAAAAGTTTGGTGGTACCAACATATTGTAGGAGCTGAGCGTCTCCTAGAACATGATCGACTTCTATCTCTCGACCTACTTTGCGACCATTTTCTTTGTATATCGCTCTGATTTAGTTTCGTCAGCTTTTGGCATAAAAGGTTAATCTCCTTTTGTAATGCGTCGATTCGTTCATCTACTGTGGTATTATGTCTTTGCGGACTCGTTTGTTTCATTCTCTCGTAAATCCTATCGGCTATATTAGCAATGTTGTCTATGTCGACATCGCTGTCCTCAACCGCGAGGATCTGCTGAACGTTCGGTGGGAGTCGTCGTAGCCATAACTGATAAAATATGTTTTTATCTACTTTTCTGTCCCCGATTATGCTTCTCATATAAGTTTTTAGCTGCGACGGAGTCCTATCTCCAATCTGCACTTGACTGAGAAGCTGCTCGACGGCTTGTCGGTCAATTAATGAGACGGCTTTAATCACAGCCTGTTTAAGTGCGTCGTATGGCTTTTCGATGTCTGGCTTAGTTAAAACCTCTCGTACATTGTCGGCTACTTCATCCGGAAGTAGTGAGCTCGCATGGCCGAATTTATCTCGCTGTAAATGAACACGATTAGCAACAAAGTAATGTTCGAGTCTAATAAACCAGAGTTTAGGATCTGTGATCTTAAAAGGAGGAATAGTTACATTCATGGACCTCACGGACGAAATTTGTGGAAGGTCTATTGTGTCGTTATTTAAAGACATGATTATAAAGATCAAAAATTATACGTATATAATGTAAATGTCATGGAGAGAAGTAAATCGATAAAAACAATGATAATACAAAATGGTACAATTAATTACAAGGAACGGACTTACTAAATTGCACCAAAATATCAATTGTTTGTAAAATATCGTTGTTTATTACGAATATTATCGTTATGTTCAATAATGTTTGTGTGATAATGTACGTATAATTAAAATGGTGACATAATAAATCCACAGTAATGAGTATAATCCAAATGCTAGCTCGAATTGAAATAAAGTGCGTTGGATTCTCGGAGTTGGATTACGTCGTCGAAGATTGATTCTTGCTCGCACGTTGGGATCACCAATTCTGTGGTGGTCGGTGTTCGATATATTCCTTAAACTCCGTATACAGTTCGTCTCGGTAACCGTCACCAAATAATGCTCCAACGGTATGTTAATCAGAAGGCGAATACGAAGCGTTAATTACGTTTATTAAGAGACCACACACAGATATCCAAAATTACAGATGCGTTAAGCAAGCATTAAATAGTTGTGCCGAAAGGCAAACAGGCAAGCGAGCGAGCGAGAGAGAGCAAGGGCAAGAGCGAGCGATCGAGCGAGCGAGTCATGAATATGAATAACATGGACATATATATACATAGTGAAATTAATGAATCATCAAGTCAATTAAGCGGTTAATAGTAAAGCTAGTAGCGTGAATAAATGCGTAGGCAGTAAGGCTTGCCGAGCATACATATTCATACAAGGATAACAATAATAAAGGTACATACATTCGCAACAGTAATAAGGATACAATGAGTTATTATAGTGCAGGTGACTTTGTCCGTTTAATAAGTTAATAAAAGGGCTTAACCGAATTAGGTGAGAGCAAACTCAATTGAACGTGAGTTGCTATAATAGCTCCTCCCAGCAAACAAAGATACAAAAGTGTCTGTGTTTGCGAAAAAAAATGTCAAATTTAACAAGATGGGAAATATCGAAATTTACGAAATTAAGATATATGATAGGACTATCGTATAAGTTATTAAAAATATGTGTAAGTTTGAGTTTGTATATGTCGTGAGGCCAAATAAGATCATAACGGAAGATCGGAAGAATACATAAAATATGTTGAATATAATAATAGATGAGCTAAAATTTTCGATTTGTACATAGAAAATGAAGATTAAAATTTACATCCGAAGAGGTGAAAGAAATTATCAATTCAAAATCGTAGCTATGTATCGTTGCGGCCATCTCACTCTTCGGCCATATCTCGTCGTTACTGGATTTTCTTCGTTTGTGTTGGTCGATGTCGTTGATGATTGGGACTCGCGTTTCTGTGGTTCGACAGTTTTCGCAGTACCTGTATATATTGGCTGATCGTCGGTTTCGAAGAAAGCTGGTTTGACTCTGTCGATGCTAATTACATCCGTTTTTCCAGCTTTTTCTATCGTAATAGTTTTATCGTTTCTTTTAATCCCCTTGAATGGACCATCGTAGGCCGGTTGTAAGGGACGCTGCACATTATCCCTTCTGATAAACACATGGGTACTATCGGTCAGTCGTTTTGGCATGTAGACACGATGTTGCTGTTGCCTCGGAAGCGTTATCCTCAGATCACCCATATGTTGCTTTAGACGTTGTACATAGTTGGCTATATGCAACGGGGATGCCCAGGGACTATTAGACGGTCTTACGATACCAAGCTTCATCAATTTTTCGAACTCTCGTTTCGCAATCTTCAACCTATTTGGGTCTAGCCTCCGTGGTCTTGCGTTGGTCGGTGGACCTTTCGTTATAATATGGTGCTGTACAGTGTGTTTAAGATCTCTGTTATCGTATGATTCCCGTCGTCAAATCAGTGAACTCATTTAGAAGCGCTCTATATGGCTCGCTTTTGTCTTTTGAGACTACTAAATTAATGGATACGTAATCGGTTGTCACTCCTTTTATCACTACTGAATGGTCTCCGTTCACGAGCCGGTTTCGTCGGGTATCCACTAGTAAGTCGAAATTCTTTAAGAAATCAATACCAATTATAGGTACGGATACATCTGCGATGACGAATTCCCAGCGGAATGAAGTGCTACGACCAAAATTCAAGGTTACTTTACGCTTGCCATATGTTTTTATATCGGATTTATTTGCTGCCTTAAGCGTTAGCGCTGTATTGATATTTCGCGTTTCGTTACTCACTGGAGGCACAACGCTTACTTCTGCTCCAGTGTCCACTAAGAACTGAGCACCTGTTACTCTGTCCTGAACGTAAAACAAACGACTGTTTCTAGGAGCTATTCTAGTTGTCGCGGCGTTTACCGACAATCGGTGTGATCGTTTGAATTTACATGGTGGTCGACAGTTTCGAGCTTTCTCGCCAAAAGTTTGGTGGTACCAACATATTGTAGGAGCTGAGCGTCTCCTAGAACATGATCGACTTCTATCTCTCGACCTACTTTGCGACCATTTTCTTTGTATATCGCTCTGATTTAGTTTCGTCAGCTTTTGGCATAAAAGGTTAATCTCCTTTTGTAATGCGTCGATTCGTTCATCTACTGTGGTATTATGTCTTTGCGGACTCGTTTGTTTCATTCTCTCGTAAATCCTATCGGCTATATTAGCAATGTTGTCTATGTCGACATCGCTGTCCTCAACCGCGAGGATCTGCTGAACGTTCGGTGGGAGTCGTCGTAGCCATAACTGATAAAATATGTTTTTATCTACTTTTCTGTCCCCGATTATGCTTCTCATATAAGTTTTTAGCTGCGACGGAGTCCTATCTCCAATCTGCACTTGACTGAGAAGCTGCTCGACGGCTTGTCGGTCAATTAATGAGACGGCTTTAATCACAGCCTGTTTAAGTGCGTCGTATGGCTTTTCGATGTCTGGCTTAGTTAAAACCTCTCGTACATTGTCGGCTACTTCATCCGGAAGTAGTGAGCTCGCATGGCCGAATTTATCTCGCTGTAAATGAACACGATTAGCAACAAAGTAATGTTCGAGTCTAATAAACCAGAGTTTAGGATCTGTGATCTTAAAAGGAGGAATAGTTACATTCATGGACCTCACGGACGAAATTTGTGGAAGGTCTATTGTGTCGTTATTTAAAGACATGATTATAAAGATCAAAAATTATACGTATATAATGTAAATGTCATGGAGAGAAGTAAATCGATAAAAACAATGATAATACAAAATGGTACAATTAATTACAAGGAACGGACTTACTAAATTGCACCAAAATATCAATTGTTTGTAAAATATCGTTGTTTATTACGAATATTATCGTTATGTTCAATAATGTTTGTGTGATAATGTACGTATAATTAAAATGGTGACATAATAAATCCACAGTAATGAGTATAATCCAAATGCTAGCTCGAATTGAAATAAAGTGCGTTGGATTCTCGGAGTTGGATTACGTCGTCGAAGATTGATTCTTGCTCGCACGTTGGGATCACCAATTCTGTGGTGGTCGGTGTTCGATATATTCCTTAAACTCCGTATACAGTTCGTCTCGGTAACCGTCACCAAATAATGCTCCAACGGTATGTTAATCAGAAGGCGAATACGAAGCGTTAATTACGTTTATTAAGAGACCACACACAGATATCCAAAATTACAGATGCGTTAAGCAAGCATTAAATAGTTGTGCCGAAAGGCAAACAGGCAAGCGAGCGAGCGAGAGAGAGCAAGGGCAAGAGCGAGCGATCGAGCGAGCGAGTCATGAATATGAATAACATGGACATATATATACATAGTGAAATTAATGAATCATCAAGTCAATTAAGCGGTTAATAGTAAAGCTAGTAGCGTGAATAAATGCGTAGGCAGTAAGGCTTGCCGAGCATACATATTCATACAAGGATAACAATAATAAAGGTACATACATTCGCAACAGTAATAAGGATACAATGAGTTATTATAGTGCAGGTGACTTTGTCCGTTTAATAAGTTAATAAAAGGGCTTAACCGAATTAGGTGAGAGCAAACTCAATTGAACGTGAGTTGCTATACTTTATTCACAAGAATTATGACGCCTCATATTTTCCATAACTACGTTTAAACTGTGAATCGCCAAATAAATCTTCTTTTTAGTCTAGAACATCAGGTTAGTGTCTATTGACTACTCTTCCAATTAATATTGGAACGATTCACATTACAGTCCAGTACACGTCACCTTTCAATTGTTAACAATAATAGGCCGAACTAAAACCTTATAGAAGAATGATCATTACATATAACTTTAATGTCAAACCACCGAATTGGTATTTCCCAACATCTTGATGTTGTTTTCTCAATGTATCTCCAGAATAAATTTGGAATGGAACATTAATAACCTGAACGTGTTTTTCTTCTCACTGGGAAATATGATTTAAGTCGATTAAGTAGTAATGACAAACGAAATAAACTGTTGCAAGCAGAGACGTACGCTTGCTGGATGTACCTGAGTCTTAGCGTTGATGTTCACAACTAAAACAACATGAAACAAACTGTTGTTTACCAAATATTATGGAATAACACAGTAGTTAACGTATTTCGAAAGTCAGAATATAAAGAGTATTCTAGATTATTTGTAGACGAGATATTTGTTATCAACGTAAATGAATGTTCGTTCTTTAGTCATTATGTTGTATGATACAAGCACGTACTATATATGTACATTTATTTACGTAAAGAAATTTTTCTAGAGCATGCACGATACTTGTGTTAACGTTATCGGGTTGGTTTTTTCCTTCTTGTTCTCACCTACAAACTATAAAAAATGATTTCAAATAAACTACAATGTTTGTAGTTTTTACCTCTCATGTTTCAAAAACGTTGATTTCATGAATCGTTTACTCCACAAATTATTTGAAAAATAAGTGTATATCACGCAATCTTCAATCTATGATATTCCATACTGAAACACGTTTCACATTTATTATATTTTTGTATCTTATTGGTTGATGGGAGCTAGTCCGTACGAAACCTTGAACCAAAGTTTTGTGTGTTAGTTGATACTCCAACAAACAGTACTTGTAGTCTTCAAGGAACTGATGCCCTCCATTGAATCCGAACCGGTGTTGCCCAGCTTAAAAAATTAAAACATTATATCTCAGCACTAAGAACCAGAAAAATATGACATTGGCCACTACTAAATAATCAATCAATTGTAAGCTCGCTTTCAGATGCTGTGTAATTTAAATTACAGAGTTTACCTCTGTCATTTGAAATATACTATCTCTATTTTTATTCATCGTTATTTAGTAAAATGATACTAATATCAACAGGGTAGCTTGATAATCGTCCAATGCAGTAAACTGAATACTTATAATCAAATAAAAATCTACAGGGTGATTATTTTGGTGACCTAACTCTTGTTTTTATATAAAACTTGGCCTAAATTTTGAGGTTTAATAATTCAGTGGTGTGTGAGGTCCTTATTAAATGCTACTGATAAGTTCCAAATCAAGTGATCAATTGTTTACCTTCCTCATGTGAAACATTTGAAATGCGTAAAATGTCAGCTTGTTTGAATATTGGGGCCTTCTGTTTCTGACATCTAGATATTTCAACACGTTATCTGTTTTTGCTTGTTATAACACATCATTATATCTGTTAATTGCAATATACATAGAAAAAATGAACACTATTCAGGTGTTAATTCCTGAACTGCTAACACCTAACTGGCGATCACTCAATATTTATTGTCAAGTTCGATAAAGAATTAATAAAAAGATACTGCTAGATACTTTTAGAATGGGACTCTTCAGCAGTGCGCATCCACGATCCATCACGTGGGACTCGCGTGCGAACGCTTAACCTCTAGACCACTGAACCAGCCGGCATCCAATGGTGTTAATGTTTAACGTCGACCAATACACGAAATTGCGCCACCGTCCACCATCGTCTTCAGTGAGTCATTGTCTCACAAAAGACACGGTTGAACTCGATTGGTCACGGCTTTTCATAAGAACTCCAGGAAATACATTTTGAAGCCAGTCGCAATGATGAACGGTGAAGCGATTTCATGGTTTGGTTAAAGTTAGACATTAACACCGTTGGATACCGACCGGCTCAGTGGTTTAGAGGATAAGTGTTCGTGCGCAAAACCGAAGGTCCTGAATTTGAGTCCCATGCTAGGGATCGTGGATACGCACTGCTAAGGAGTCCCATTCTAGGACGAAACGGTCGTTCAGTGTTCTCAGGTTTACCATGATGATCTAGCTTTAATCGACTCATGAATTCAGCTACAGTCTCTATGAAACCTCTTTCTTTTGTTAAATTTTATTCAATGGCTATTCGCTTACAAAATATGTTATTTATAATGTAAGAAGATTAAAAAACAAATGTACCCAAAGCACAAACCATTAGAATATGCAGGATATTTATCGTCAGAAATACAACTAAATGGATAATTCAAACTTTCTAGTTGATGAATATTTTATTATTCATAACAATTTAGATAGAATCAGTTGTACATTATCTTATGTAAATGATAGTAATACAACTGTGTAGACATTAAAATATTTAGGAATAAAAATGCTTTCATCTAAAATTCACAATTTCTGTTGTGTTGATTTTTTTGGTTATGTATTTCTTCAAGCGTCAGAAAATGAATAACATACTGATCTCATGATTAAATTTGAATTATAGTCAATCGCTTGTTTAGAAACGTTTAGCTCAATAAATATAGTTCTTAGAATATACTTACTTACTTACGCCTGTTACTCCTCGTGAAGGAGCGTAGGCCGCTCACCAGCATTCTCCATCCAAACCTGTCCCGGACAATCCTTTCCAGCTCTTCCCAGTTCTTATTCATCCTTTTCATATCTGCTTCTATTTCCCGACGTAATGTGTTCTTTGGCCTTCCTCTTTTCCGCTTCCCTTCAGGATTCCAAGTTAGAGTTTGTCTCGTGATGCAGTTTGATGATTTGCATAATGTATGTTCTATCCATTTCCATCGTCTTTTCCTAATTTCCTCTTCAGCTGGAAGCTGGTTGGTTCTCTCCCACAAAAGGCTGTTGCTGATGGTATCAGGCCAATGGATGTAGAGTATCTTGCGTAGACAGCTATTTATAAATACTTGTACCTTCTTGATGGTGGTTGTTGTAGTTCTTCAAGTTTCAGCTCCGTACAGTAGAACTGCTTTGACGTTCGTATTGAAGATTCTGACTTTGATATTGGTTGAAAGTTGTTTTGAGTTCCATATGTTCTTTAATTGAAGGAATGTTGTCCTTGCTTTACCAAGGATTGGTCCTTGCATTTACGTCTGCATCTGAACCTCCTTGTTCATTGAGGATGCTTCCCAGCTATGTGAAGGATTCCACATCTTCCAGAGTTTCGCCATTAAGAGTGATTGGATTGCTGTTCTCCGTGTTGTATTTGAAGACCTTTGTTTTCCCCTTGTGTATGTTGAGGCCTACTGATGCAGAGACTGCTGTTACACTGGCCGCCTTTATCTGCATTTGTTCGTGTGTATGCGATAGGAGGGCTAGGCTAGAATATAGAAATAATCTAATTAGAAATACAGTCAGGTACTAACTAATTCTAGTAATTGTATAATAAATTGATCATTGGGTAATGAATAATCTATTTGTTTGTTTAATGGTTTATGCTAAATGAATTACTATCGATCAAATCACAAAATCAGTACTAGATATTTGAAATTACGAAACTAGATGTAGAAAGCTTGGATTTATCAGGAAGAAATAGTTTCCTTTAAAATTATATGTATACCATACTTATTAATACTGAATAGAAAAGAACTCAAGTCCAGGATTTACTATCGCTTATCTTCAATTACTCAACTTTAATTCTCTTTAATGAGAATATTTCACTCTAAACCACTGAAAATTTAACATTGTAGAATGTTTAAAACTTATCAAAAATCTTATTGTGATAAATATTGATATTCTTAATTGATTGTTACATAAATATATTACTTATAATTCAAGCATTTCAGAAATATTCTTTGTTGTTTATTAAATCTGATGAAATAAGAAATCTTAATCATGACTACATTTGTAGCACTCCTAATCTATTTCAGTTTAGTTTATTTTTTATTTTTTGCTTTACAAGCCTAAAGACAAACAAGTAAACAATAAATCAATTTGAAATAAATTTACTTTTACAAAATAACGGAAGAATGTAAATTGGTATAATGTGCGTGTGTGCATGTGCGTGTATATAAATATATATATATGTGTGTGTGTGTGTTGTTCACTGTAAACATCCTTAAGGAATTCTTATTGTAAATTTCTTTAATTGTAAAATAATCAAATACGTTTTGTCATTAATATATTTATAAAAAGTGTTTTCATTAAAAAAAAATGCATATTTGTTTTGTTTTGTTTTGTTTTTCCATCTTTTGTTTACAATCGATTATTGTTAAACCTCGTAGGAAACAATTTAAATATTCTAAAGTTATGAGCAGTAAATTTCCGTTTCATCCATAAATCCATTTGTTTTTCTAGATAAACTAGATAAAATTGAAAATAAGAAATGATGTTATGAATTAAAGAATTTCTGTATCATTCTTAATAGATAAATAACACATATAAAAATACAAAGAAGAGTTGATCAATTAATCGTTAACTGTGAAGAATTTTGTATAGATCTTCATGACATTTATTATCATAAGTCATTACAGAAAACATCAACGTTCATTACATATGGAATTGAACTTATAGTTATTCGAAAGGCCTTAAATTAGTTTCTTTTACTATTGTTTTTTTTTGTGACTGATCATCTTCATAGGTGATTAGACTTTGTACAGTGGTAATAAATGATTGTTTATTATTACCCTGTGTACTCAGATGTTTTATTGTGGTGTAAAGCAGAGTAGTTTGAAAATGTCAAGCGAATAAAGCTTAATATGTAGTGATTACAGTTCTTTTGATGTACACCAATAAACACTATGAATAATCTCTCGAATTTACCTATATTGATTTGTAGATTTTTCAGCGAGATATAACATTGTGGTCTACTGTGTAATAAATATTGCAGTAATCAACTTAGGTATTAGATTAGTAAGTCGAAATCTAGACACCTTTGGTGTTTTAAATTTCGTGAATTTAAATAAAATCATATGGTCAACATATTTGCTTATGCAAATTTAGCTTTCCCTTCTATGTAATTCCTACCCGTACTTAATTAATTACTCATGTTGCCTCTCGTAGAGGAGCATAGGTTGCCCACAAGCATTACCCATCAAACTCTGTCCTGGACAGTCATTCACAGTTGTCACCAGTTGCTATTCATCCTTTTCATATCTGCTTCCAAATCTCAACACAATATGTTCATTGACCATCCTCTCTTCCGTTTTCCTCCAGCATTCCAAAATAACACTTGTTTCGTGATGCAGATTGATGATTTCCTCAATGTATGTTCTATCCATTTCCAGACTTTTTTCCTAATTTCATCTTCAGTTGGAACCTAGTTTGTTCTCTCCCACGTCAGACTGATGTTGATGATGTTCGGTCAGCGGACATTGAGTATCATGTTTAGACAATTGTTTATAAATAGTTGCAACATTTTGACGATGTTGGTTGTGGTAGTTGTGCAAGTTTCAGTTCCATATAGTAGAACTGTCTTGACATTTGTACTAAAGATTTTGATTTTGATGATGGCCTGCAGACAAATTTTTGTGCTTACTCACATCGAAATACTGTGTCAGTTCAAAATGTTATTGGTTTAATGAAAGTAGTTAACACAAAATTCTGGACCTTTTCTGTATATCTGTTGTCAATCATCAACAAAACGTACCTGTTTTCTTAAAGACATTGACACCTATTGGTCACCTCATACACTTGCTGCTCGATTTCACAGTCTGAGACATTATTACTGAGTTATACATGCCTCAACTAACATCTTGTAAGACTTAAGTATTTAGTCAATTTAGTCAATTACTTAATGATTACTGACAAATATTATGTTTATCTTTTCCTTAGAGCTAATTGAATTTTAGCAAATAATTGTCACTTTTGTGTAGTGTAAACAAAATACTTCCGTTACAGTAGCTAAATATTCTTTATTCAATACAAATATTATTAAACAACTTAAACTGAGAAAATATTGAGAATAGTAATTAATATGCAAAACAGTTGATCATTACGTAGGTATCGTTACCAAGTTTTGACTTGATAATTTCGAATAAATTGAGCAATGGGTAGATTGTTATTAAATAAATTAATATATTTGCAATACCGCAATGAGTAGAAAAATTAGATTTTCTGACATTTTGTTAATCTGTGTAATCCATTTTTCAGAGAATAAATAACCAAATCAGAATATTCTTATTGTTCCACTTTACTATTTAAACTTGGATTAATCCTGATTTGGTTATTTATTCTCTGAAGAAGTTACATACACGAAGTCATAAAACGTCAAAAAATCTAATTTCTCCTACTCATTAGGTTGATGATAACGTTTATCTTGTCAACACTTGTTAGTAAACTGAACTTTTAAAACGATTATTTTAAACATGATACTGTTCAATTATACCCCATTATATTTTAATAATAATAAAATGCAATAAGTAGGCGAAATATAAAATTTAATAAATTAACAAGTCAGTATAATGAGAATAAACGAATATAATCTTATGAATGTATGAAGTTAAATGAAACTGTGAATATATCAATCACTGAAAAAGTTCACGCTGACAAGGGAGTCATACTCACTGCCTTCTCGTGGCAGGGGGTTTGTTCACGAAAGTAACAGAACAAAAAGCAAATGTCTGACGATTCAACCATGTCGGTGGACACGGAAGGTCCATCTAGAAGAGTTGGAATACCTTGATTCCAAACCAGTGATGCCCATGGGCTCCAGGATCCTGAAGGAAAAAATGGCGCATGAACCTATTGTTGGTCACCGGCTACCATGGGACTGAATCTCCTAACGTTGCTACACTACCTTGTGGATTAGACTTCCATGAGGAGTGGCTCCCTAAGAAAACTACCTGCTTCGGCTTTGGCACCTGGGTAGTATAACATCCCTCGTACAATTAATTCATAACTGCTACTGGCCTCATTGTTATTGTATGACGCATATGTATTTGATGCCCCCTTGTACCAATGCTTATGTGTTCAAATAAATAAATATACCTTGACGACAGATGACAGTTTAATTGTCGAGATTGTTAGTGAATATGATTAAATCCCCAGTTAAATTTCATATCAGATCTAAATGATTCATGTTTTTTAAAATGTAATTTATGCTATGAAAAATATTCGATAAACAGATAATCTTGTTTCAACAGTTTAGGCGATTTATATCAAAATAACAGTTTGCCTTTTGAGAATTACGTTTACTTTAGATAATCTCAGTTAAAATGAGTGAACTGTTAAGATATTTATTTCAAAATAAGGTAGGTCAGGAAAGCAGTACCATTTTGAGATGCTGGAGAAAATATGTAGCTGAGGTGGATGATTTTGACGGAGTTTTGTTCTCTGAGCTGAATAGTTTGGTCGTGGAGCTTTCGTCATTCTACTGAAGGATATTATCAGCACAAAATTCAGATAGAAGTGAAGTGTTTGAATTTCTCCACATGTGTTCTACAGCTTATACTGTACACCTCACTTCTACCTGAAGTTGGTGTTGATGATATCAATCAGAGTAACAATGAAAACTCCACTACTAAACCATCCAGCTCAGAGAATAAAACTCCATTAAAATCATCCACCTGAGCTACAAAATCTTCCCCACCATCTTATTATCAATATTTAATAATTGTAATAATAGTATCGGTTAATGATATATTAATTTAACTTAATAAATGCTTTCTTATTTGTTTTTAATAAGATTTATAATTTTATCATGGAACAAATGTTGATTCAAGATTAGTTTTGCCTCATAAAACACCATTTGATAAATAAAAACTGTCCTCAAATTGACCAATATTCTTTAGTTCAAATAGAATTGATTCTATTTATAGAACTTAACAGGTTGATGCAAGTTTATATAACATTATAATTTAAATTAAAACTATTAAGTCGATTCTAAGAAGTATTATTAGAATTAATTGGTAATGAATAGTTTTCTTATTAAATAAGTTCTTAACTTTAATAGCTGAGATCATGAGTAAATTGAAGCTAGACTACCATGGAAAACCTGAAAGCAATGGACGGTCATTTCGTTCTACTGTAGGACTCCATGGTGGTCTAGCTTCAATTGACTCATGATCTCAACTATTAAATTACTATAATATCATCAGAAGGGGTTTTTGTGGGGATTTTAGTAATTTCAATTGTTGAGATCATGAATCAACAGAACCCCTTTCTGATAATAATCAACATATGCTCACTAGTGACTGGCTTCAAGATGTATATCCTGGAGTTCTAGTGAGAAGCAGTGACCAGTGGAGTTCAACCAGGTCGGTTGTGAGATAGAAACTCATTAAAGATAATGGTGGATATGTCGCTCAATTTAGTGGATTAGTTGAAGTTAGACATTAACACCGTTGGATGCAGGCTGGCTCAGTGGTCTAGTGGTTAAGTGCTCGCGTGCGAGACTGATAGGTCCTGGGTTCGAATCTCGCGGGAGGTGGGATCGTGGATGCGCACTGTTGAGTAGTCCCATACTAGAACTGTGGTGTGTGCTACTTGTGTATACATAAGTAGTATATAATGTTAGTCGTGAACAGAATGTCCAGCAGCAGAGAGAAAAGAAGATCGAACAGTAAAGAATGAAAACAGAATGCAATTTCTATGAAAATGCAAGAACAAAGGAAGCCTGAGTCATTTGAGACAAGTGATGGACATTTTGCAAATTGAGCATTTACTATATGGTTGTTAGATTTTAGTAACTAGTTCTGTAATGTATTGTCGAATCGGTTCAATTGTCCGATTGGTGTTCTTGTTCACTACAGAACAAAACGGCCGTCCAGTGCTTCCAGGTTTTCCATTGTGGTCTACGTTCAATTGACTCATGATCTTAACAATTGGAATTGCTGTAATATCCCCAAAAGACATCTTTTGATGTTAAGTTTTTAATTGTTTATAGAGATTTTTGGTAAATGATTTGGTAGTTACTTTTAATCTTTGAAAAATTTCAGGCTTTATACCACTTGTGGAAAAACAGTATCTCATATATAAAATA
The DNA here is from genome assembly GCA_946903255.1 of Schistosoma spindalis. Lineage (NCBI taxonomy): Eukaryota > Metazoa > Platyhelminthes > Trematoda > Strigeidida > Schistosomatidae > Schistosoma > Schistosoma spindalis. The sequence continues at coordinate 79,959,875 of OX336420.1, forward strand.
TAGATACAAAAGATCTTACATAAATACATTGACTATTGGCCATTACAACCACTATCAGTCACTTTTAATATATAATAAAATACAATAATCAATCACTAAGCTATAACGATGATTATCCTTACACATATTAGGTTAGTAATGGATATTCAGTAACAACAACTAATCAAGATAAAGAAAATCGATTTTTTAATGTTGTTGTATACCCAAATGACAACATTCAGTAAACAAAATAAACAAGGTAAATAATACTTGTGGTATAGCAATTATCCTACAACCAATTTCGATTATGGTTAATTTTGGTTAAGCTCTTTTATTAACTTATTTAACAGACAATGTTATTTGAACAGTAACGATTCATATATTTCTTTGTACTGTTATGATCGCAAGATCACATAACAGACTCTAGCTAAAATGTTGATTGCTTAAATATCGCTCAATAGGTCATTCTCATTCCCATGTATATATGCACACGAATCTTATTATTAACCTTTGCTTTGCCTTGCTGTGCCTTTATGCAATTTGACTATAAATTTGCCTTTGTATTTTCTCGCACACATATATTGGCCTCTCTGCTTCAAATTCGCCTGATGTGTTTATAACTTTGTGATCTGTGCTATCCACTAATAAACTGTAGTCATCGCTTCTCATTGCCTTCTGATTTGAAACACCGTTGAGATTTATATTATAGCGGTTATCGAGGGGATTGATTAGTAAAACAAAGCCACTAAAGTGGTATTTATAAATATCTAACATAAGTAATGTAAATGATGCATAACCATTTCAGTTAACTAGCTGTATCTCAGTTATTCATTTCAAAATGATCACAGTTTTATTCTTTTATTGTGCCGTATAACAATATTGTACAAAAACAACAATAAAACTTAGGTTAATTTTGTTTAACTAATGGTATTTAATTCTGATTTTTGTTAAACGTTCGTATTGATAAGCTGGGTGGTTATAAAGACTAGTGTGAAGTCAAAACGAATAGAGTGAATAGAATACAGATGGGGACGTAATATCATCTGTACTGTTATCCCAGTAGTCGTTCTGTGCAATAAATTGTCGAATGTTATAGGTGTGAACTGTGAAATTCACAATAACTAAACATTTTTTTAAATGTTTAGTGTGAAACTTCAATGTACCAGATTAGTGTCATTTTCTGATTGATACTAGTTTTGCGAAATTAAACGCCATAGTGAGCTTAGAACTTAGAAGGATTGGTTAATGTAAAACATAAACCCCGAAAAATCGTACGAAGACCTTGGAGATACTGGACTCAGAACTCGGTCACTGAAAATACATAAAAAAATCAAACGAATTACTCCACGATCCAACTAAATATGGTGCAAAAAACGTTTTTTATCATTTATAAAGCACTTTTGCCCTGTCTTTGGGACTCAGTCATTCAAGAAGGATAATTCTTGAGGTTTAATTCAAAAATATAAATGACTAAGAAATCCATTTTTGGCTGGTATTAGTGAATGTGGTAGATTATTACAATTGAAAAGTTCAACACAAGAGATAGCCATAAAATATTCCCAGTGTTATAAATATCTTCATGTTCTGTGACAAATATCAATAAAGGTGACTAATAATCCTTCATAATATTAGCATGAATAGTTTTCTTTCGCATATCACAGAAATCATTTTAATAGTTTTAAAGGTTCAGTTTAGGTTCCTTATAGCATGACATAATTAAATCTGACTTTCAAAAGTCCTGATTCCAAAAGACCCTTGGGTTTTTTTCCAGTATCATTTAAAATGGAATTCAAAACTTGTTTATTTCTGATATTTAACATAAAGTAATAAATTTTCAGTTTCAATCCCACTACATTAATCACATGAGGTCATGTTTTCTAAAATAAAACAAATGTCAGAAGGGGTTTTGTGGAAATTTCTTAGAAATTTCAATAATTAAAATCATAAATCAGTTGAAGCTAGACCACCGTGGAAAATCTGGAAGCACTGAACGGCCGTTTCGTCCTATTGTGGGACTTCTCAGCAGCGCTAATCCACGATCCCCACCATCCGTGAGATTCGAACCCAGGACCTATCAGTCTCGCACGCGAGCACTTAACCACTAGACCACTGAGCCAGCCTGCATCCAACGGTGTTAATGTCTAACTTCAACCAGTCCACGAAATTGCGCCACCGTACACGATTGTCTTCAGTGAGCTGATATCTCGCAACTGATCTGGTTGAACTTCACTGGTCACTGCATCTCACTAAAACTAGCCATGATTCCAAAAAACCCTTGGGTTTTTTCCAGTATCATTTAAAATGGAATTCACAACATGTTCATTTCTGATATTTAACATAAAGTAATAAATTTTCAGTTTCAATCCCACTACATTAATCACATGAGGTCATGTTTTCTAAAATAAAACAAATGTACCGAAAAATGTCTAATCAAAATAATAATAATAAATTTATTTATCAACAGATTTAAGTTTATTCCCAAAAGTTCTTAGAACCGAGTTATTCCCTAAACAGATTTATTACAAAATAAGGTCATATTGAGCTTGAAAGTGCAGAACTAACTTTATAGTGAATAATAATTTAGATGTTATGGTATTTAATAGAAATAATTTTGTACAACAAAAAGCTATTTAATCGAATAGTTTTTGAGTATTTGAGTGCTGAGTTAATGTGAGACATTAAAGAGGAAGAATGTATTTGTAAAATTTCAACCAATAAATTTGATGTAAATCCAAGGCCATATATATATATATATATAATCAGAAAGTACGAATTTTCTAAGGTAACAATTGAGGAATGATAAAAACTAAAATACTTAACTTTATCAATACGAAATCGCGGATATAGTATAAGATATGAATTTATTAGTTCTTAATACAGTCTAATTGATGAGACGCAACACTTGGTTACTTCTTTGTTATCAAAGACTTATTTAGATGTGAAACTAACATCGACAGCCTCGTGTATTGTCTAGATTAAATCGAAAAATCTTTAGTCAAATCTTAGCCAGGCATAAAACACCTCTTGTAAATGGGTAGTTTACAAAGGAAACGTACTTGGGTAGGTTTTAAAAGGTCTAAACATTGTTGTTAGTTATATTTTGAGATTTAGGGTTTAGATTAAGAGGTTAGTGTTAGGGTTTCCATCAAGAGACTGATATTAGCTATGATGTAAACTGCGCTGCAGCCATATGGATAAACGATTTTCTGGTAAAAAAACTCATGACATGACATCTGAATAATTTGTTCATAAAATATAATCGCTGTACGTTAAGATTCATTTTACGACTCAATATTTAAGGTTGAAATTTAGTGATAGTGTCGATTTTTCTGTTATACATAATCTGAAGTAGCATAGTCAGGCATTTGATACACTTAACACAAACAGGTTTACTCTATGGATGCAAAAATTAATATTTTTTACCATTGAAGACATTCTGAGCACTACGCCGAGGTATTTTACTGTTCATTATGTGTGCTACTTGCATTTTGCATAAAGGCCTGAAAGTCGCCTCGATTCTGATTGACTCTTCTCTATAACATACTTTTACCCGAAAGTCTGGGAATAGAAGATTGGGACTTAAAAAGGTATGCATCACTAAAGGAACTAATGTTTTCTACAACCTCGACTTTTTCAGTGTATTAAATCCGGGAATTTCGGTCATTTAAAAAATCTATTGTGTAGGTGTTGCACATTAGAGAGTAATTTTCAGTACAGATTTTACTTTAGGCATCTAGAGTTATCTGGAGCAGTTTGTAACGAACATATTAGTGTACAGCAGCCCTATATACTGGATAAAAAGTAAAAATCTTAAACTGTAGGACTTGTACAAATTGTTTCAGCGACTGCTTACTATGGGAAAGAAATTAGGAAAAGACGTTCGAAGTGGATAGGACATACATTGAGGAAATCATCAAACCGTATCACGAGGCAAGCGCTAACTTGGAATCTTGAAGGTCAAAGGAAAAAAAGGGAGGCCAAAGAACTCACTGCATTGGAAATCGGAAGCAGACATCAAAAGAATGAATGGCAAGTGGAAACAACTGGAAAAGATTGTCCAGGACCGAGTTGGATGGAGAATGCTGGTGAGCGGCCTATGCTCCTCCATGAGGGGTAATAGGCATAAGTAAAAGTAAATTAAAAGTACAAAAATATATCAGGCTACTGTAAAAATGCTCAATATGTTCAGTATATTGAAAACAATCTAAATAAAATAACAATTTATATTGTAGTGAACGACAACACAAGTAGGAACAATAGAATAAATTGATTACAAAATTACACAATCTTTTAGTAGAATCTGGGAACTATACAATAAATACTTCATTTGAAAAATGTCAATCAATCGTCTCAGACTTGATTATTTCTTCATTTTCACATCAATCGTTTTCTATTCTAATTCTCTTCTCTTTAATATTCTTAATCTTCTACCGCCAAGTATTTCACTTTCGATTGATGATACATACTATTAATATCTGTCTATATCAGTATCACACACCACAATAACTCAGTCAGTCAGTAACAACGTAGAACTTCGTATGTACGTAAATCAGTTCGAGTTGCCATACCACCAAATAGAACTATGTCATCTGCATTTTCTAGGTTAACAAGTGAATCTTACGGTAAAAGTTCAACCCCTGGAAACTTAGATGAGGAAATTGTTATTTCTAAAAGCACATCAACCATAAAGTTAAACAAGAATGGAGAGAGTGGACAGCCCTGACAAACATCACTTGAGGTAATCGATTCTGATAACAGTTCGCCATAAGCTCTCACTTGATCAGTTGTGTTCGAGTAGAGATTGTTGTACTTGTTTCGTACTCCTTTCAGTGATAAACACTGCCATAGAATCTCAACTTACGGTCAAGGAATATTACTAATGTGTGGCGTCTGAATGTGTGTCTATGTTCTAGGATCTGACGTAGTGTGAATATCTGGTCTATACAACCACGTCCAACTCGAAAACCAGCTTAGTTTTTTTCTAGTATAGTGGTTTAGCGTTTGCGCGAGAGACCGATAGGTCCTGGGTTCGAACCTCGCGTGGGGGCGAGATCGTGGATGCACACTGATGAGGAGGACGAAATGGCCGTTCAGTGCCTCCAGGTTTTCCGTGGTGATCTAGCTTCAATTGACTCATGATCTCAATCACTGAAATAACCTTATTTATTTATTTATTATTTATTTATTAAATTATTAATTAAATTAAATAAAAAAATACTTTGAATTATTTGATTTAATGTTTAATAAGTACAAATAAGTTTGTTTTATTTAATCAATTAATTTGGGAATATCATCAAGTAAATCAAAAATACATTTCATATAAATATCAAATCTCATTAATCTTACATCTTATCTGATTAATAAATAAATAAATAATTATTGTATCAGAAGGGGTTTTGTGGAGATTGTAGTAATTTCAATGATTAAGATCATGAGTCAGTTGAAGCTAGACGAAACGGCCGTCCAGTGCTTCCAGGTTTTCCATGGTGGTCTAGTTTCAACTGACTCATGATCTTAATCATTGAAATAATTATCGACTTATGATTTGAGAGAATGATGTTAATTTTAATAGTTGAGGTCATGAGTCATTTGTAGCTAGATCCTCATGGAAAACTCGAAAGAACTGGCTGGCTGTTTCATGCTATTGTGGGACTCCTCAGCAGTGCGCAAACATGATCCCGCCTCGCAAGATTCGAATCCAGGACTTATTGGTTCCGTGCGCAAACGCTTAACCTCTAGATCAGTGAGATGGCCGTCATCCAACGGTGTTAATGTCTAACTTCAACTGATTCACGAAATTGACCGTCATATCCAACAATTTCTTTAGTGAGTTACTATCTCACAATAGAGAGCGATAGGTTCTGGTTTCGAATCTCGAGAGGTGGGATCGTGGATAAGCACTGTTAAGGAGTATCACAATAGGACAGAATGGCCGTCCAGTTCTTCCAGGTTTTCCATGGTGGTCTAACTTCAATTAACTCATGATCTCAACTAATAAAATTACTATACTATCCATAAAACCTCTTCTGATAATAATGATATTACAAAATTCTCGATGTTATTTTTTACATCAGTGTTCTTTTTTAAAACTGTGCAATATTATTTATGTTACGCTTTGAATACATTAATTTTACTAATTGATAGATAATTCCCATTTAAACATTAAAAACACGAAGTTCAGCGAAGGGGATCTATTTTCAACGAATTTATTATCGAGCTGTACAGTCGTACATATATGAAAATGTTTTTTGTTAAAGTAATATTTTCGTGAGGAAATGTGAACAAAGAATAACTAAGATGATGTGATAGAAAGATTATAATACTAGATTACGTAATATGAATAATAACACTACCAATTTGTACTTACTTACTTACTTACGCCTGTTACTCCCAATGGAGCATAGGCCGCCGACCAGCATTCTCCAACCCACTCTGTCCTGGGCCTTCTTTTCAAGTTCCATCCAATTCTTGTTCATTTTTCTCATATCTATCTCCATTTCTCGGCGTAATGTATTCTTTGGTCTTCCTCTCTTCCTTCGACCTTGAGGGTTCCATATGAGGGCTTGTCTTGTGACGCAGTTCGGTGCTTTCCTCAATGTGTGTCCTATCCACTTCCAGCGCTTCTTCCTGATTTCTTCCTCCACTGGGATCTGATTTGTTCTCTCCCACAGTAGGTTGTTGCTAATAGTGTCGGGCCAACGGATCCGAAGTATTTTGCGTAGACAACTGTTAATAAACACCTGTATCTTTTGGACGATGGATTTCGTAGTTCTCCAGGTTTCCGCGCCATACAGTAGAACTGTCTTGACATTTGTATTGAAAATTCTGACTTTGGTGTTGGTTGCTAATTGTTTTGAGTCCCAGATATTCTTCAGTTGTAAATATGCTGCTCTTGCTTTGCCAATCCGTGCCTTCACATCTGCATCAGATCCACCGTGTTCATCGATGATACTACCCAAATATGTAAAGGTTTTTACATCTTCCAAAGCTTCTCCGTCAATTGTGATTGGATTGGTACATGTTGTGTTGTATCGAAGAATCTTGCTTTTCCCTTTGTGTATATTGAGACCTATTGCTGCTGAGGCTGCAGCTACACTGGTTGTCTTCTCCTGCATTTGTTGTTGTGTGTGCGATAGAAGAGCCAGATCATCTGCGAAGTCTAGATCATCCAACTGCATCCTAGCTATCCACTGTATCCCGTGCTTCCCTTCAGATGTTGATGTCTTCATGATCCAGTCGATCACCAGGAGAAAGAGAAAGGGTGAGAGTAAGCAACCTTGCCTGACACCGGTCTTTACTTCGAACGACTTTGTCAACTGTCCTCCATGAACGATCTTGCAGTTTAATCCATCATAGGAATTCTGTATGATATTGACTATCTTCTGAGGCACGCCGTAGTGTCGAAGAAGCTTCCATAGGGTTGTTCTGTCCACGCTATCAAATGCTTTTTCGTAGTCGATGAAGTTGATATAGAGTGATGAATTCCATTCAATTGATTGTTCCACAATGATCCGTAGAGTTGCGATTTGGTCTGTGCACGATCTATCCTTACGGAATCCTGCCTGTTGGTCTCGAAGTTGAGCGTCTACGGAGTCCTTCATCCTGTTTAACAATACCCTGTTGAAGACTTTTCCCGGTATTGAAAGAAGAGTGATTCCCCTGTAGTTGTCACAGTTGCTGAGATCGCCTTTCTTTGGTATTTTGACTAGAAGTCCTTCTTTCCAGTCTTTTGGTACCTGTTCCTCATCCCAGATCTTTTTGAAGAGAGTTTGGAGTATCCTTGCAGTTGCCGCTACGTCTGCTTTCAGTGCCTCTGCTGGAATGCTGTCTAGTCCTGCTGCTTTGCCACTCTTGATTTGTCTGATAGCCATGCTGATTTCTTCAATTGTCGGTGCGCCAACATCAATTGGGAGGTCCGTGAGTGCTGCTTCGATGTTAGGTGGGTTCAGTGGGGCTGGTCGATTCAAGAGTTCTTTGAAGTGTTCTACCCACCTGTTTCGTTGTTCTTCAATGTTGGTGATTATCTTGCCTTCCTTGCTTTTCACTGGTCGTTCTGGTTTACGGTGATTTCCGGAGAGTTTCTTTGTTGTTTCATACAGTTGTCTCATGTTTCCTTCTCTGGCAGCCTTTTCCGCCGTCATTGCCAAATCTTCCACATATTTACGTTTGTCGGTTCTGATGCTCCTTTTCACTTGCTTATTTACTTCTGTGTATTCAGCCTGTGCCTTGACGTTTTCTGCTCTTGTTCGACTGGTATTGATTGCTACTTTCTTGTTCCTCCTTTCTTGAATCTTATCCAGTGTATCGACCGTGATCCAATCCTTGTGATGGTGCTTCTTTTGGCCCAGAACCTCATGACATGTTGAAGTGATTGCCTCTTTTATCTCTTTCCAGTTGCTCTCCATAGTAGTTCCTTCTCCATTGAGTAGATCATGAAAGGCTTGGAACTTATTGCTGAGGGTTATCTTGAATTTATTGAGTTTGTCATTATCCCGAAGAAGAGCCGTATTAAATTTTTGTGATATTGTCCTCCCCGTTGTCCAGTGCCTCTTGAGTTTCAATTTCATCTTGGCGACCAGCAAGTGATGATCTGATGCTATATCAGCTCCTCTCTTTGTTCTCACGTCCTCCATCGTCCTCCTGAACTTTTTGTTGATGCAGATATGGTCGATTTGGTTCTGTGTGCTGTGATCCGGTGAAGTCCATGTGGTTTTGTGTATGCGTTTATGTGGGAATATAGTGCCGCCTATGACCAGTTTATTGAAGGCACATAGATTTGCAAATCTCTCACCATTTTCGTTCCTTTCTCCCAGTCCGTGTCGTCCCATGATCTCTTCATATCCGGTGTTGTCAATTCCAACCTTGGCATTTAGGTCTCCCATCAGAATAGTCAGGTCTTTTGTTGGGCACTTCTCGACGATTGACTGCAGCCTATCGTAGAATTGATCTTTAGCGTCTTCATTGTAGTCATTGGTAGGCGCGTAGCATTGGATGACGTTCATTGTAATCCCCGTTTTCTTTGTTTTGAAGGAGGCTTTGATGATCCTTGGTCCATGAGATTCCCATCCTATAAGTGCATTTTGTGCTTGTTTGGACAGCATCAATGCAACTCCTTGTGTATGTGGGGCATTTTCTTGTTCATGTCCGGAGTATAACAGCAGCTCCCCTGAAGCTAGTCGTTGTTGTCCAACTTGCGTCCAATGTGTTTCACTGATCCCAAGCACCTCTAAATTGTATCTCCTCATTTCTGCAGCAATTTGGAAAACTCTCCCAGTCTCCCACATTGTGCGAGCATTCCATGTACCTAAATAAATGGTTGCTCTGGTTGTCAGAAGGGGCATCGGCCTCGTGACTTCCGAAGAAACTCGGCTTTCATCATGAGGCGTCATAATTCTTCTAAACGAAGACCTCCTGACTCCCAGGGCAGAGTTTAAATGGTTTGAATAATTTTTTCTGGTTAGCGTTTTTTTAGCGAGTTAGTTTTCTACGGGATGGGGTCGCTAACCCCATGCCCAACCCTCCTCCTTTATCCGGGCTTGGGACCGGCAGTAGCCCCCGGAAAGGGACTCCAGGCGGAGTTACTACCAATTTGTACTTTTCACTTATTATGTTTATCTATGTAATCTATTGCACTGTTATCATTGACTCATAAACTGCTTTGATTGGTTTGATAAGTTCGTATATGCATATAAATATTACTGTATAGCGGAGTAAAGCCTGATGAGGATCTAATCGAAAATAATATTGTTCGCTTATATGTGTTGTTCTAAAATGTTTTTGTTACAATAACTAAAGGTCATCGAGGTGTGAAAATAAATAAATAATGTCATTATCAGTTATGAATAAAAAAAATGAGAATATGAGACATAAGTAAATGATAATAATAATAAAGGCCAAGGTAATGGTAACGATAAAACGTACTTCTTTTGTACTCATAGTTCTGGCTTGAGCTCATGGATGGTAAGAGCTACGGCTACTTTTATGAGTTGGATATGAATAAATCCAGGTAGATTTAGACGAATCGTATAACAACCATAAAATCAAACTATAGATCAATAGAATGATTACAGTCGAATAGATGTTCAAGTACAGAACTATTAACTGCTTTTCTCTCACTCTTGTAGAATCACACTTGGAAGTGTTCTCATGTTCGAGTTGGAAGCGAGCTCTGATTAACAATAAGAGACAATAATTTATTTTCAATTATCAATCAATCATCTCATTTGTAGTTTATTTTATTTTATATGATCATATGAGTTCTAGAGAATGATAAAAAATTTGTTCAAATGTAATATTTCATTAACTGTATATTGTACATTTAGTTCAAAATGTTGTTTTATCTGAATTACATGTTCTTTAACAAACTTTCAAGTATGAAATATAAGCTCTTAATAAACGAAAGTATATTTTCATGGGTCAATAGAAGCTAGACCACCGTGGAAAATTTGGAAGCACTAGATGACTGTTTTGTCCTGATAGGTTCTGGGTTCGAATCTCGCGAGGAGGGATAGTGGATGCTCACTGCTGAGGAGTACCATAATAAAAAGAAACTGTCGTCCAGTTGTTCAAGGTTTTTCATGGTGATCTAGCTTCAATTGACTGATGAATTCAACTATAAAATTGCTAAAATCTCCACAAAACCCCTTCTGATATGAAAGTATATTTCATAAAATTTTTCTTACCCTTTTAGTAAGCAGAATAACATGAATTTGTTTTATTTTGCGATTCGTTATTAGCTGCTTATAAATTAAGCATTAAGAACCGGTTTACATACTTTATTAATAAAAACTGTTCTAATATAGTAATATTATGATATAAAGATTCATGAAGGAAGTAATAATTATACTAGAACTACATGAGGTTTTTATATTATTGTTTTAGCTATGTTATCCTCAAAATGAATCAGATAATGTCTTCAAGGAAACTTAATTATTAATGTTGCTTTACTGTGATGACTTTAGTCACAAATATTTGTTACGTAATCCTTCTTCTTATATCATTTATTATTAATACTCAATTTTTTTCTTCTCTTTACTCAGTTAATCAATTTTAAGTCAATAGTTCTCATAATATTTAATCTATTTTGGAGGTTAATTCACTTGGTATTGTTTTACTTGAATCTTTCGATTGATGTTTAGGATTGCAATTGATCAGTCTCCTATTGACATATGTGCATTCTGTGCCTATTGCCTCGATATTGTCTTAATTTACAAGCATTATCAGCAAAGATGGATAGTGGTTAGCAGTGAAATCCAGGATAAGTGTTATGTCCTATTTGGGACTCGTCAGCTAGATTTACTTACATCTCAGAGTTGATGTTCATTCTGGGACTCGAACTCAGTACCGTAAGCTTCAAATGCCATCGTAAGCTAAGTGGATAATGTGATGGCATTTAAAGCGAATTGTACTGAGTTCAAGTCCTAGAGTGAACATCAACTTTGAGATGTAGGTATATCTAGCGTCCTGAATTCCACTGTCAGCCACTATCTATCTTTGCATATAAGTTATATGATTTCTCATTCAGTTAAACCATATAACCATCTTGTTATGATATAAATATAATTAAATTTTTCTTAAGTACACTATGTTAAATGTAGATTATATTTTAACTTTACTATCATTAAAACTTATAATCTTAAATCTAAGATCTATGGCACCAAAAATATAAAAGAGAGAAAATAACATAAAATTGAATATCATATAGAATATTGTTTTTCTTTTCCGTCGAAAAAAATATTTTTTTAAAGAAAAAAATCAACTTTCATGTATAATAAAAAAAAATGTAACAAAATTCTGAATATTATGATTGGCCTAGATGTAAGAAAAAAAAGGTTTTTCTTTTCTTTTCTTTTCTTTTTTTCTTTTTAATTTCATTGAAAGTATATATTTGTCTATAAACAATAATACATTGTTTCATTTTGTGAAAAAATAAAAAAAAAACATTGAGCAAGTCATAAGAAAGTCCAAAAAAAGAAAAAGAAAAGAAAAAATAGTGATCATTTTTATTTTGTTCATTTTTTTTGTTTTTCTTTTTGTTTGTCGTAAAATATAAAATATTATTAACAATTAAATAATTAAAATAATACATTGTAGATTAATGTTTATTACCGAATTGTCTATGTTAACTATATTTAAATTTGTGTTGTACTTAAACTATGTTATTTATTAATATTAAATAAATGTGTATTATCAGAAGGAATTGTGTGGATATAGTTGAGATCATGAACCATTTGAAGCTAGATCACTATGGAAAACCTGGAAGCATTGGATGGATGTTTCGTCTTAGTATGGGACTCCCCAGCAGCGCGCATACACGATCACGTCTCACGAGGTTCGAATCCAGGACTTATCGGTCTCGTACGGGATAGTTTACCGTCTAGACTACTGAGCTTGCCAGCATCCATCAGTGTTAATATCAAATTCAACTAATCCACCAAATTGAGTGACACATTCATATACCTTGTTATAGATTGACACGTAAATTCAACCATTAAAAAAATAAATAAATGAACATTCGAAAACAATTGGAGGTTTAGTGTCTAGTAGATTAAATAATTAATTTAATTTAGTTTTCAGACTATTAAAAAAAATTGAAAATCTTTCAAGTGTACGAATAAATAATAATTTTTTTGTTTATACAACACAATCATTAATCTGTTCTTAAATTCATTTTTATCATAGTTATTGGTTTAACAACTACTCCTGGAGTCCCTCTGGGGCTACTGCCGGTTCTAAGCTCAGATAAAGGAGGACGGTTGGGCATAGGGTTAGCGACCCCATCCCGTAGAAAACTAACTCGCTAAAAAAACGCTATCGGTTTAACATTAGATTTACAAGTGATTTGATAAAAATTAAACTGTTTACAGTTTAAGTACTTGTAAATTATGTCAATAATATAATTTAAAAATAATGTTAATTTTTGTAATTTCAGTAGTTAAGATCATGAGTCAATTGAAGCTAGATCATCATGGAAAACCTGGAAGCAATGGATGGCTGTTTCATTCTATTGTGAGACTCCTCAGCAGTGCGCATACACGATACCGCCCCCCACCCACACGAGATTCGAACCCAGGACCTATCAGTCTCGCGCGTGAGCACTTAACCACTAGACCACCGAGAAGGCCAGCATCTAACAGTGTTAATGTCTAGCTCCGACAAATCCATGAAATTGAGCGACACATCCACCATTTTCTTCAGTGAGTTTCTGTCTCACAACTGACCCGGTTTATTTTTGTTTTAGTAATTTTCGTAAAATAAAGGAAAATATGAAAGCTTTTACTTTAAGATTAGTATTGTAATACTATGGTATTAATTATTATTATTATTATTATATTTCCTATACAATCAAGAGTGTTTAATATGAAACGAGGTGGAGAAGTCTAGAGATGAATGGGTTTATTTGTAAGACATGTTGATTAACACTCCCATTATTCAAAGCGGTAGAATTGATGTAAGTGAAATAGTGAAAAATCAAAGTTGATAATGTAGGTCATTGAAGGAAATGTTAGAAAAGAATAAGATGCGAGTATCGTAGTGTTTTTCAGCTTTCAACTTGCTTCTTTTTAAGTCATTTTTGAATCATTGATTTTGAAGAAATTTTGTTGTTTTGATGAAGTTTTATACTTCATATGGACAAGACACAGAAACCAACTACGGAAGTGGATAACCCCAGACCGCCCATCAACAGAAGCAAATCTTCCTCTTCACATCCTGCTTGATACCTTCAACGTACCAGCACCCCCACCACGAGAAGAAGCTCAACAAGAAGCTGATCTCCGTTCCAGGTGGCCTCTACGATAACGACCGTTGGTCTCTTCCCACCTTTACCTCGTACATAACTTGGCCTGAACTTCCGACCACACATACTTCGATCCAAGGATTTCCTTTGTAGTCTCGAGCGAACACCGGGCATCCAACCTCGTGTGCTAGCAGCTTCTGAGATCTGGTCTGAGGTGGTGGTGTGGTTCTTGGGCACATAAGACTGTGGATCGTCCTCAATTTCCTTCCCATTAGGATCTCTGCCGGAGACTTTCGCTCCGGCAACGTCTCATTTGGTTTAGTTCGGTACACGTATAAGAAATTTTCCAACGCGTCCGCTGGCATCCCCTCCCTTTTTGTCTTAGACAAAGCTCTTCTAAACGTATCCACAAACCTTTCTGCCTGCCCATTCGACTGCGGGTGGTATGGTGGTGGCCATAAGTGCTTTATGGCTAGCCGTTGACAAAATGACTGGAATCGGCTGGGGGTGAACTGTGAACCGTTGTCAGATACAACGGCATCCGGTATACCATTTCGAGAGAAAATTTCTGTGAGGATTTGTATTGTTTTAGTCGTCGTTGGCGGTATTATAGGGTTGATTTCTGGCCATTTCGAAAGGGCGTCGACTACAACCAGATACATGGTTCCGTTAATCGGGCCTGCAAAGTCAATGTGTATCCTGGACCAAGGATGATCAGGTCGTGGCCATGAAACTGGTGGAACTTTGGTGTTCACTTTTGCCGCTTGCTGACATCGCATACATTTTCCAACCAATTCTGTTATATGTTGATCCATTAGCGGCCAATATGCATGACTCCTGGCTATGGATTTCATTCGTCTAACCTCCGGATGACCAAGGTGGAACTGTTTCAGCACTTTTGCACGAAGGGATTCTGGCACAACCACTCTTTCTCTGAACATCAAGCAGTCGTTTACAATGCTTAACGAATCCCACCGCTGATACAGCTGTTTCATGTCACCACCAAACTTCTTAGACGGCCAACCGTTGGTGACATAGCTCATAATCATCTTCATGATGGGGTCGCTCTTAGAAGCATTTTGTATGTCGGTTGCAAAGCTCGTATTGCGGTTGTCAGATAACATTCGGCGTGGCGTTCCAAATCATGTGGTTGTTGTCGTAGTTGGGGTTGTGATACCAGGTTGCATATAGTATTCAACGGGACATCAGATAAATTTAACTGATCGAACCAATCTAACCCGTGTAAATTTAGATCAGCTGGCGTTACGTAACATACCCCCAAAGGATTTCATACATATTATACTGACGAGTGCAAATTAAACAAACTTTGGTTCCATTAAAATCAAGAATTACGTATTTTTAAACTGGCAAGCTAATTAAGCGTAAATGTTTTTGCTTCATTATTTCGGGTTTCAAATCATAAATTATCATAACTAAAACAAACACAAAATGCAAGATTGGTTATTTAGGTTATCGTTTATAACGATTTCATTGTCTCTTCACAATTTTAAAAACTATGAATTTAAACTCCTATGAACAAAGAAACATCATTATGCGGGAAGCAAGAAACTTGTTGTTTAAAGGACATAATCATATAACTAAAAATCGCGTATGTAAAGTCATAAAAAATGATTGCGTCTACATTTAGGTTCTATTGATGCTACAATGATGTTCTACCATCTCATCTGAAGAAAGCATAATGATTTTCAGGATGTTTTTGTACATTATTAGTTGATTTCATACTTTTTATCAAAATTATCGAGACCAATGAATCGATAATGGTACATAAACTAACCTGACCAATTTCATAGTAGGCCGCACTTATGTTTTCAACTCGGGGTAACATTTATATTTGTGGTGGCATTGGACCTTAACCGCACGACTTTTGAAGTCTAGTTTCTTCTATCAATAAAACGACGGTTACCTTCTGGCATGAAATATCTCCCGGTAAATCAATCAAGATTCAGAAGACAGCATGTAACTGTTGAGAATAATTAGTCTTCACATATCGTTCCTAGTAAAATCATTGAGGTTAATCTAAAAAAATATGAAATCCTTTGATGAGAAATGTAATTGTGAATTAAAAAAGGTTCATACGTTTATAACATTTTCAGATTTTAAACGTACTTCTAGTTCTGTAATGTTAAGTCAGTTTTATTTATTTATCGGACTCTTGTCATTATAAGTCGATAGTGTTTGATCCTCATAAAGTCATTCTCAAAAACTGAAGAAAATTTAAATGCCCTTATGATTTATTTCGGAGTTTATAAATTGTTCTTATTTTATAGCCAATTTTGAAATGGTTTATCAAATAAAGAATTAAATAATGTCATTGGGTAATTCAAGATTATCATTAGAAGTTTCTATGCTGTAAAACACATTACACAAGTAGATAGTATTTGTCTGTGATAAAATATAAATTCGAATTATCCCTGTAGTTTACGTATACTTATCGACATATTGTGATGTCGGTTACTATGTTAAGCCCATATACCTTATTCTAGCTTCGAGACAGGGAAATTTATCCATTCTTTTTGAATCATGTTTTGACCTTGTTAATTATTAAGTTACCAACCCTGGTTGTCTTTATATGGGCGTGTGTGTGTACATTTCTTATCCTATTCATCACATGTCTGTAGCTTATTTTTGTGTGACTATAAATATTGATTAACACTTGACTGAATGGAGTTGGCTCACTCACCTATTCCACCACGTGTCATTTCGCTTCACTTTTTTTTCTTCAGTTCCTTCGGTTCGTCCCTCTGATTACCTGTCCAAATCAGTGAGTGTACAAAATATGTGTATTCGACATCTAACCCTTTCATAGTTGAGATCCATTATATTTCCTATAGCATTATTGTGAATGCAATTTGAGACTGTCCGTGTTCTTGGTTATACCAAATGATGATAGTGCAAAGTTCGCACGTTTGTATTCCAATTTATTCGAATTATCTAATTGATATTTGTAAATAACCAGTTTCCTAGACAAATATAATTTAATCTGAATAATTAATATTATACATTAACACTACTGGATGCCGATTCAGTAGTCTATAGGTTAAGCATTTGCGCGTGCAAGAATGAACACCTTAGGTTTGAGTCACACGCTCAGAATCGTGGAAAGGCACCGTTTAAGAGCTCGATACTAAAACAAAACGGCCATCCATTGTTTTCAAGTTTTTGATGGAGTTTTATTCTTTGAGCTGGATGGTTTGGTCTTGGAGATGTGATGTCGTTCAGAAGAACGAAACTCCATCAAAATGATCCAGCTGAGCTACGAATATTCTTCACGATTGTTTTCAAGTTTTCAATGGTTGTCTAGATTAGATCAACTTGCGATTTCAACTGGGAAAATTCAAAATAGTTGAAAGTTTGTACTTTTACTTCATAACTTTGATTTCTGTTAATTCTAAAAATTCAATACTAATTCACCATAAGCATATTGTTCAATAAACTGACTTGTGTTGAAGCAAAATACTTCATGTAGTTAATATAGAACAATTGGACAAACTAAACGAACCGTTGAAAAATATCCTTTTGAGTACTGATAAAACCATATTCATAAGATAATAGGTAATAATAATATTGGTAGTAATATTAGGTTGTTATAATTGTAATATCCTATTGAGTAGAAAAATTAGATTTTCTGACGTTTCGTGACTCAGCTTAATCCACTTCTTCAGAGAATAAATAATCTGTTGGTTATAATAATTTATTCATACATTTTTATATGTGTTTGATGCACTAAGCGTAATAATTTATTCATAATATTCATTATCAAGTATATAGACAAAGTATGTTTTGTCTAACGAAGCTTCATATAATCCTAATCCGATTTCATAATATTGAATTCCTTTACAAAATATCTTTGTAATTGTCAAATTTGATAATCCATCAAATCACTACTTATTTGTACGGTAGGTTCCGTTGTGTTGTTTATATGCATATAAATATAGTATCTAAGAAGCGTCAGTTGAATATATATTGGCTGTTTAAACATGTTGTTATCTAGACTCAACAGCTAAGTATATAACTCGTTTAAGTTTTAAGGAATAGATACTGGGTTTCGGTTTAAATCTTAACATCAACATTAACTTGTATGTACGTTAAAGTTGACCATTCTGATAAAAGACGAAACCGGGAACCTGAATCTCAATGCTATTCGTAATTTAAAAATCAACTATGGTTAAATATTGAGGTATATACAAATGGAAACAGTCAGATATTGTATCATTTCAGAAATTAAAACCGCTTATAAATATTTTCATAATTTCCAAAATACAGTTAGTAACACAACACCTATTTATGGTTATTATCAAATAACATTTATTAGGAAACGATAAATATAGTTGAACAGCCTTCTTATATAAAGCTATTGGCAGGAAAAATTCTTTGTTAGTGTTATAACCTGAGCCTGTGCCCTGCTAATGTATAACGTAACGATACGGCCAATCAAAGAGCAGTGGTTTATTGATCGGACCAAGAACGCGTACGAGCAGCCTAGAGTCCTGATTGGCGTTGCTTTCCGCCTACTTCAGACAGTTGAGTCCAGAACACCAATCTCAGCCTCTGCAATATGAGTAAGTTATTTCAAACATACGGGGTTTATATACCAACCAAACAGACCACACCGTACCAATAAAATATGATACAACATTTGTACAAGATTCAGCCAAAAGTGGCTGTGAATGTGGGAGGTAGTAATTAATAGACAGGGTATAATTGAAAAATGGTAAATCGTATAATAATAGTTCATAGGTCAAAATAAAACTCACAATAAGAGGGACATGAATATGAACAGTTTAGTTGTTTAACAATTATACTATAAAAATATGCGCATAGAATTGGTCCATAAATGGATCCCAAAAGTTACCATTCATTATGCTTAACGTGACCTAACAGTTAGATTACGTTTATTTTCTTCAATATACTTATTACTTTAATATGAATCCATTAATATACAATGTCCTATTTTACAATAAAATCAAAATGTCATTTCTAATAAAATTCAATGATATTGGGAAAAAAGAAATTGTTTTCTAAATTGCTTGACACTTCAATAGTTGAATTAATGAGTTAATTGAAGCTAGACCACTATGGAAAGAAAACCTGGATAGTTAATAGAATTATTTCATTCAATGAAAAGGTCAAATTTGTTAATTTGAAAATGAATTGATTAATTGTATATTATATGTCTTTATGAATGTATAATTGTGAAATAGTCAATTGTTTTTATATACTTAACACGGTAATATCAACTTTATAGTTGATACGATTGATACAATCGAAGATAAACAGTATCTAATCAGTCGTAGAAATATTGAAATATGGAAAGTGATCTCAAGTTACAAATAAATTAATAGTGAAGTTATTTAAACTGATTATTCTATCAAACGTATCAATAATTCAGCATTAAACAAAATGCGTAATAAATACATTTCTAATGTATTACTTATCCGAGTATAATGTTAATAATTAAAGAAGTCGCTTCTTGACCAAGGATTTTACTTAACATGCATTTGATTTTATTATTTAGTAAGAATACAAATCCAATAGTTTAAGTTCACTAGTTATGTGATTTGTGCTACTGACAGATATAAGTAGTATGTATCATCAATCGAAAAAAGAATGTCTGGAGGAAGAAGGTTGAGAAAATCAAAAAGAAAAGAAAAAGAACAAATAGTGGTTGGTATGGAAACGAAGGAAACATCAAGTCTGGGACAGTTGACTGATATTTTGCACATGAAATATTGGAGTAAGGTTCTCAGATTTTACTAAGACATTCTGTGATTTTGTATCCTAATACATTCGATTTTCTCCATAGGTGTTCTCGATCATTACAATTGTAACACTAATAAGTACATCATTGTATAAGTAATTTAGATGATCATAAACTACTTATAATTACCATAAATTAAAATATGTTAAGCAGGCTACTATTTCTGCAAAGCTTTACAATTCGTTAATTTCTCAAAATTAACAAATTATTCTTTCTGATGGAGTTTTGTTCACTTAGCTGGATGGTTTGGTTATGAAGATTTCATCATTCTTCTGAAAAACATCATCAGCACAAACGTCTACCAAAACATTCAGATCGGAGAACAAAACTTCATCAAGATCATCCACCATAACAAATCATTCTTAATAGACGAAGTAACATTTCATGAATTCTATTTACGCTTGGTTTATTCATTTTGTTTAGTTTTACAAAGTGAATGTTTAATTATTTCACATTTCATCTATTAAACTTAATGATATGAAACTGAAGCAAGACAGACAAAAGTTAATAAACTTTTGTTTAAATCAAACTGATTGACTATTTATTTACTGAATATACTTACTAAGTATTTAATTATGATTATTAGAGTTTATAAAACAAGAAGTTATTGGAGAACTATTCTATCTAAAGTACTTCCAAATCTCCTCAAAGTACTTTCACTATTTGCTTGATAAAAATAGAAAAATACATACCACAGTACTTTAATTGAAAATGTTCATTAATTCTCTCAAACTTCATTATTCCTGTATTTCCATGCCAATCGCTTTCTGTTCCCATTCTTTCCTCCTGGATCTTATCAATCTTCTGCTTTCAGACATTTTATTCCTGACTAGCGTTATATACTACTTATGTCGACATAAGTAGCACACACCACAGTTTATAGTTTACAAAAGAATGAATCAATGGTTTGTGTTGATTGGTTAACGATGTAATTGATTGTTCAATGGTGTTTCTCCTATCATGTAGCTGAACCGATCAAAATTTATTCTTTAAAAAATCTTAACTCACTAATGAATGACTTAATATATTGAGATAAACTTCTGCCGCTTCCTATGATTCATAGAAATTTTATGAAGCCAGTCACTAGTGAGATATGTTGACTTATGTCAGAAGGGATTTTTGTGGATATTATTGTGATTTCAACATTTGAGATCATGAGTCAAGTTCATGGTTGAGTTTAGACATTAACACAGTTGAATGCCAGCTGGCTCAGTGGTCTAGTGGTTAAGCACTCACGCAAGAAACTGATAGGTCGTGGATGTACACTGCTAAGAAGTCACACAATAGGACGAAACGGCTATTTAGTACTTTCACGTTTTCCATGGTTTTCTAGCTTCAATTGACTCATGATTTCAACTTTCGAAATTACTTTTATATTCACCAAAAACCCTTTTGATATTGGTCAGTTTAATAGTTTAAAAAATTCTTTACAACTCATCATAACTCAACAATCATTTTAATTTCTTTATTCATCATATTTATTTGATTATATTCCAGTTCCATGACAAAAAATGATAGTTATGGAATATGTTTGACTCATGAAAAACAATTCACTGTATTTTGTAAACTGAGTCAACATGGGATCTCATAGAACCCTCTAGATTAAATTTTATTCAGTTGATTGTCAGAAATCAGAATGTAATGTAAATTTTATTATAGGAATATTTTGGAGAAAAACTATAATTTATTTATAGTAATATCAGATACGTATATATTCATACTTACATTTGAAATGTTTCTACTTGATTTCAGATTAGTCGTTAGGCATTGAAAATAATGTGTATTCATTTTTATATGTTTGCAATGTACATTTTCAGGTAACAATTTAGCATTGAAATTTACTGAAGAGTGTATCATCTAAAACATCTATAGAGTAAATGTTTAGTAAAAACCATCAATAGAATAATGTGACGGTTGGTGTCCGAAAACGGATACTGATACTCAATGCGCTACGTGCTAACACTTCAAATGACTGTTTGAGAAATAATGCAAGAATCAATGAGAAAAGGTTACCGGATAATATACACAAATAATATATATATATATATATATATATATATATATATATATATATATATATATATATATATATATATATACCTTGGAAAACCAATTCATTTCTCAGCCGATGAAACGTACTTGTCCTTCAGGTCGCCATCGATTGATATTTTAATAGGGCTTCTTTTAATTAGCTCGTCATATCAAAGATTATATTCTATTAAGCGGTAGTATATAGATATGTAAGTATTAGCTGTTACTCATCTACTTATTTAATTATGTAATTCATTAATATCCCATACTAAAAATTTCATATTTGAATGTTTATCGTATTCGAATCGTCACATAAGTCTATCCTGTTTTTTATTTTCGAATATATGCTGCTGCGTGTTTTCATACTGAGATGAAACTACCATCCAGTGCTTTAAGCAAAGATGGATAGTGGCTAACAGTGGAATATAGGACGTACGTTTCCCACTATTTGGGACTCGTCATCTGGATGGGCCTGCTTCTCAGCGATGATGGTCACTCTGGGACTCGAACCCAGTACCGTATTTCTAGTACCGAGGTCTCAGTAGCTAAGTGGATAACGCGATGGCGTTTGAAGCGAATGGTACTGGGTTCGAGTCCTGGAGTGAACGTCAACTTTGAGATGCATTTATATCCAGCTGACGAATCTCAAATAGGACGAAACGCGCGTCCTGGATTCCACCAATAGCCACTATCCATCTTTACTTAAAGAACTTGTGACTTAAGGCTATATCGAGGCAGTCCGCACAGGGAGCACATATGCCAACATGAGACTGATCAACTGCAGTCAAAAGTAACAATGGGAAGACACAAGTAAAGCAACGTCAAGTGAATTCACTATCCAGTGCTCTCTGATGTTCAATACCGGGCAAGGTAAAATTAATACGTGACTTAAATTAAGAAAAGTCTACCGTCTACACAAAAATATATATTGAAAAGTTAATAATGCTTAACTAACTAACATATACTATATTCTGATGTATCTTTTTCCTTAATCAACCGTCAAAAAATAGAGATTAATAACAGTTGATTTAAATTTGTGTGCGGTCACGCATACATACTGAAGAGTTGTCGTGATCTGAAAATTAGGGTGTGTGAACATGTACGTTAACGGTTGCCGAAACAAATAAAATCAAATGACCCAATAAGAGTAGAGGATAGACATCCATCATACTCTGTTGCCGAAAACATAATTCAAGCAGGTCATAAAATTAAACTTAACTCGGCTTTTGTGATGTTGTACAAAAGTGTAAAAGGATGTATACTGAAGTATACTGAAGCCTTAGTCATACGAAAATTCAAACTCACTTTGTGCATTCAAAAACAGTCTGTTCTCACGTTAAACCTACCCTAGTATTATCAGAAGGGGTTTCATGTAGATTTTTTAAAACTTTCAATAGTTGATATCATGAGTCAATTGAAGCTAGACCACCATGAAAAGCCTGGAACCACTAGACGGCAGTTTCGTTCCAGTATGGGACACCTAAACAGTGCGCACAAACGATCCCGCTCCCTACGAGTTTCGAACCCAGGACTTATCAGTCTTGCCCGCGAGCGCTTGTATTATTAGCTTATTACTCAGAGTGATGTAGTTTCAAATTGTGTTCACATTATTTACTTTATTATCCTTATCCCATCTTACCCTTCATTTCTAGTCTATTTGGCCTTATATTTTTATATATAAATATTCTGAACAAGTACATAATGTGTGATCAAATTGTTTGAAATGTATTGCGCCAACATATATATCACATCGTCCTAATAATCTTCATCTTCTTATTACATTATCAAAACAATTGATTAGTGTATTCATTGTCTTTATTCTTAACCTATTTCTTGTTTCTCTTTCCTTTCATTATTATTTATTAAATTTAAAGATGATTTCGGTATTATTTCAGTTTAAGATTTGACTTGTTTTAATAATTCATATTGTAATCAATAATTTATAAAATTATTTTCTTACTACTGACAATTATAATAGTAGTAAGATGTTAGGCTTTCTATTCTATATAATAATAATATACAAATTAAATAAACAATAATGGTAATCTTGAAAAATGATTGAATTCAAATGTGTTTTTCCATAAATAGAAGTATGTCGTATTTTAAAAAAAAATAAATAAAAACAAAATGGGAAGGTATAAAATTAAAGGAAATGTCATGACTTTCGAATTGTTTATTTACTTATATTTTATTTATTTTTTTATTTATCACGTAAACATTTATCATTTCTGTCCTGTTTTATTTTTATTCGTTACATAAAAAAGAAAAAAAAGAAAGAAAAATGACCTCGTTGAGTTTAAATAAAAAATTGTTATTCTTCTATCTGAAGTTTGTGTTGATGATGTCGGTCAGAAGAACAATGAAAGCTCCACGACCGAACCATCCAGTTCAAAGAACAAAACTCTATCAAAAAAAAAATTGTTAAACATTTAACTGGAAATCATTACATTACAAATATACTCTTCCTATTAAATGTTTCATCATAAAACGATGAATGTTTAAGGTGGAATTCTAAGGACTTAGATTTGATCCAGAATGTGATCATATATACATGCTCCACTGAGAAGTCCCCTACTGTAACTAAAAAGAGAATACATTCTTTTAATCGATGGCCCAAGCTATAGGATGTTTGAAAGAGATATTTTACAGAGATCAAAGACTTATATCTTGTTATTTTTGTGTCCACAACACATTCTTCATCAAAATGGAAGTTGCATTATTTGTTCTTATATGCTTACAATACCATCTTCCTCAATAGTTAACCAAGTCATTTTTTTTCATTAGTTTAATAATATACTTCTAAGTAGTATTAATTACCAATTATTTTGTTATTAGGAACCTGTATTTTCATAATTCTCTCCAACACTGATAAAATAATTAACTCACAAGTGATTCATCGGCTATGACTGGAAATAATAATGTATTTCCAACACACTGCATATACTTCATGAGTAAGCGGATGGATATGTGACTAGTTATTATAGGTTTCACAAAAAATATAAATGCCAAAACAGATGATTCCATCTAATAACAATCAAGTAAGGAAATATTTCTTTCTTATCTCGTAATGTTAATCACAATACAGTTTTACAACATCTGGAGCTAGGATAATGCCATGGTTCATATCAAGGTTTTGAAAAAATCAGCACGTATATTTAAGCCTTAAAAAATGCAGTGCCTGTTATGTAAGGTTCAAAAATAAGATAGTGTTATATTGTGATATAAATGCTGTTGGTTCCTTCGTTCTAAATCAATAACTTAGGATTATGATTTCATATGTTTAGCTATTGATGATACGCATTAAATTAGTGCGCATACAAACTAAGAAACATTGGAAATTTGTTATATGCAGTGTTCGAGTTAGAGTAATTGTAAACACGATAAAGTCTTGTAACATTTGCATGATCATGAACTCAAAATGCTAGAAATACGTTGTTTATTTAAAAAAGTATTCCATACTTTGTTTGTTTGTTTATAGTCGAAATTTTCACTAGTGAATAGTTAAGGGTCTTAAGTGTTGTTAGAGGTACGAGGGCGGTTATCACTTCCCGGTTGCTTACACCATGGAAGGGTTCTAGAGGTACCTGAAAAGGAAATTGGATTAAAGGTAGTCTTAGTGATCTGAGAGTGTGAACGCAGTGCTAAAGGGGAAACTGCTTGAGGTCGGTCACGCACGACCTTTTTGTGTGTAAATTTCGTATTAGCTCCGTACTTGTTGAAACCTTACCACAGGAGACGGATATCCTTGGGATAAGGCGAGGTGTGCATTTTTAGGGTCGACCTTTTCTAACCCCACCCCTCTTTTTGGGAAGGCAGTATTGATGTTATGCTGTTTGTTCGAAGGGAACGCCTTATTGCCGTCACACCTCTGTACAATCAGCAGTACGACTTCGCCTTCGGACCTTGGATTTGTTGCTTTTATTCTTACCGCTCTTCAACCGACCTGTCTGTCATGGTAGGACCTTGAGGAAAAATTGTTTCAGTCAGTATAGCTCGATTGGTTCATCACGATAGGCAAACCCGACCACCACATCAAGGTAGCAACAACGGTCAGGACTGATCGATTTAATGATGAAGATAATCAAACAGAATATTATTGTCTCAAAATCTTATTCAATATACCTTATATGATAAACTACTTGTATGTTTTTTTGCATATTTAATTCCTCTTAGCTATTGTCATAATAAATAATTACAAATCTTGAATAGTATATAATCATAATTTTAAGAATTTCGCTTATTTTTTTCTTTTTTTGTTACCCTAGATATAATCCATTGTGTACTTCTATTAAGTTATATACAAAATATGGAAAATTTAATTATTTTTAAACTTAAATGTATGATAAAGAGGAAGAATGTTTTTATAAAATCTCAGCGAATGAATATGAAGTAAATCCAACGTTTTGCTTGGCAATCTGGTTTAAGTTTTCCTTCAAAATGTTTGAACCATTTTGTCTCACATCAACTCAACACTCAAATTACTGTGAAACTATTCGATCAAATTTAAAATGAAAGTTCTTATTTAAATGTATTTTCATAGTAAAAGTGAATAACTACATTCCTTCTAGTGATATGAATTGACTTAGATAAGTTATAGGATTTAAAGGAGCTGTCACGTTTTATTCTATAATTGTATAGTGTTTTCTATGGAACCGTAGACATATGCATAATAATAATAATAATAATAATAATAATAATAATAATGTTTCTATTATAGAATGTTAAAAGATTGTGACTATAAATCAATGATGCGAACAAATAGGGAATAAAAGGTCTATACGGTCGTTTTAACATCTGGTTACAATGAAACTATAATTAATGTAGTTTTATTTTGTATTACATTATGAATCAGACTATTCATTGGGGATTATAAGACATTACTATAAATCATTTCTATTCTTTTCTGTTGGTCACAAGAAAAAAATTAACAACTCATATATTAATGAGTAGTTAGTTGATAAGAATATTCTTCTTTCATATATCCATATTTTAATATGATAGGAATTGTTCAATGATTTAAATATCCATAGAATGTTTACAATATTTTGCATAGCATAATTCAAACAGCCCATGTTACACAATGTTTATTATTGTGTAAAACCTTAATAAATAAATGAATTATGCAACATCACGGATTAGCCTTTTATTTTATTAACACTTTAAATATATACTAATTCAATCATAAAATATTTATTTGATTTATATAGAAATCCCAAGATGTTTATTAACCCTTATAATAAAACATAATTGAATATAGATGAATTTGTATGCTATGAATGTGTTCTTTTCAATCATGAATTTATTAAATAACTCGCTTATTTCTGTACATTTAGAGTTGAAAAAGGGAAACATTTGGAATATCTATGAATGAACGAGGAAAAAGCTTGAAGAGAAGAATATATATGAGATAAATATATGATACAATGTAGAAACTAGCAAGAAAATATTGTCAAGGACAAAGAAGGAGAGATAACCACTGAAATTCATGAACAGTGAAAAAGGTAGATTGAGCATTCTGAAGAACTCTCGAAAAGAACAACTCAGCTGAATCTACCAGACACCGAAGCAGAACCTACAAACCTTCTTATAACTGTCACTTTACCAACGATTAACGAATTCAGAATAGCCAGCAGACAGATGAAGAGTGGGAAGACAGTAGGACCTGGAAACATATCAACCGAAGTAGAGGTTACGACAAAGATGCTCCACGTTCTATTCAGGAAGGTTTGGGGGATGAACAATTGCCAATGAAAGGAGATCTGAGGAAATGTGAGAACTACACAGGCATCACACTAATATTAGTAACAGGTAAAGATTCATTGGACGTTCCACTTTGAGATCAACGGATATCGTAAAGATCGTTTGTACACAGACCAAATCTCAACAGTGCGGGTCACCGTTGAACGATCAGTTCAGTGGAACACGTCACTACATATCAACCTCATTGACTAGGAGAAAGCGTTTGACAATGTGGATTGAAGAACCTTATGGAAACTTCTTCGACACTATAGTGTACATGAGAATATCGTCAACATCACCCAGAATTGATAAGATGGACTACACTGCAAAGTCGTGCATGGACGACAGCTCACACACGCATTCCAAGTGATGATCGGAGTCAGATAATGTTGCTTAGTCTCTCCCTCTCTCTTTCTTCTGCTGGTTGACTGGATCATGAAGACATCCACGTTTAATAGGGAGTACGAACAAAAAATGGACAGCTTGGATGCAACTAGACGATTTAGACTTCACAGATGACCTAGTCAGCCTGTCCCAACATACACCAACAAATGCAGGTCAAGATTAATGGTGTAGCAACAGTCTTTGAGGCAGTAGGCCTCAACATACAAAAGGAAAAAAACAACATTCTCAAATAGAGCACAGAGAACACCAACTCACTCACACACTATGGAGAATCTCTGGAATAAGTGGAAACGTTCACGTACATAACATGGTCAGCATCATCGACGGACAAGAAAGACCTAGTGTATAAGGAATGGCAAAGATCAACAAAGTAAGGACAGCATTCCTACAACTGGACAACATACAGAACTCCTCAAAACAACTGTCTGCAAGCCATCAAAATCAGAATCTTCAATACGAATGTCAAGACAGTTCTGTTGTACGGAGCAGAAACTTGCACAACTACCACCATCAACATCAAAATGTTGCAACTATTTATAAACAAGTGCCTATACATAGTATTCAATTTCCGTTGACCGGATTCGATTAACAACAGGCGTAAGTAAGTAAATACAAAGAATTATACTAGCAAAATAAGTGGTGAATATGAAAAAAACTGTCCGTATTCTTAAATAAAGCACACGAATCAAACTGACATGTCACTTGTGAAGTTGTCTAATTTCTCACTTCTACATGAAATCACCCAGAAGACACATTCATGAAATAAAACTATACAATATATACACCGCTAGAATGTTTATAACTACATCATTTAGGATCGTGTATGAAAATATTACCATTAACAGCCTTGAGACAGCTAGTAACCCTCATTAAATTTCAAATCTTCAGGAAACTCAATTATTGGACAATAATATAAATTTCTGCTGCTATTGAGCAATGTATTTAGCTGGGCTTATAGAAAAAACTGGTGGATAAGCCCTAGATTTGAAGTCCGATGAATACGAATGTATAAAATTAATCAATATCAAGGACTATTATTGCATCGTGTTCAGCGTCCATTTTATTAGTGATCATGATCAATAGATTTTAGTCAAATTGTATATCATAAGCGTTTTATTTAATGACTCATCAATTCAAGTGCAAATATATTACTCGACTGAATGGCTATTCGTTCTCGAATTTATCATTAACTATAGGTATTAAATTAATCTACTGAACTACTGATTCATGATTAAATGGAAATAACTACCTTTTACCTGATTCATTTGATTTATTGCATTAATCATGAAGAACTAATCACATCTCACAGCATGAATACTTTTCGTGTTAATAAATAAGATCGCATTACTAAGTGAGATGTATGAATCATTTTTGATTAAATAAACAAAACAAAAGAAAACTAAAAAACAATTTTAACTAAGAAAGTACATTTATGAACAAAATACTTGTACCGAACAAAATATAAAATGGTATTGCATAAGGTATGCAAAGTAAGGGATCGTTTTAGGGAAATTTCCATTTAGGTTAAATTGTTTATTACAAGTTTATTTTAAGTGATATTTGAAAAATGTGAACTTTTTATAATCACAACGTTAATTTCAATGAAGTATTCCATTGTCAATTATTACATATTGATCAGTGGTACGGAAATGTATTAAAGTGACTAAACTTGGATAGTTTATAGCAACGGAATCAAGGACTCGCATTTCAGTCTATTTAAAAATCATCAATCGGATTTCTCTGTATCTTAATAGCAGTGTCTGGTTGGTGTTTCCATGTAGGTACCAGCACTGGGATGCATGTGAATCCAGCTAATTAGATGTATAAAATGACAAAACGCACATTCTAGATTCCACTGTTACCTACTCTCAAAATTTGCTAACACGTGTGAATAAATAATAATATCGAGGTAATCCTCTAAGAATGTACATGCGCACACTAACAAACTTGCCAAAGTATGATTCTATTCTTACCATCGATCATCTACTTCTCTGAATACTCCTTCAACCTATCTAATCTTTATTCAGCATTCGATGAAATTATGAAATTTTAATCATTTAAGGTCGCCTCCTCTTATTCCTTTTTTGAAGGCTATGGTACCTACAGGCTATCAGATCTAAATTATTGCTAATAATATATTATATCGTGACAATTAGTAACATAGCTCTAGTCAAACATTTTAACGTAGATGAAAAGAACTCCTGAATTTCGACAACCAGTTATTATTAATAACGCACTTTAAATCAACTATACACTTTTAGATTTGAATAATGAAATGAAAGATTATCCGATTAATGTTATATGTAACAATAGTACATTTTGAATAATTTGATCATTCATATTACCGTGCTATTAACCACTTGTCATAATACTACCGATATTTCTAAAAGAATACAAACACCTCTGTCAAATATTGATATCTTTTCTACATAACAATTTATTCAACTACACTAGTTTATACATAAGAGGGTGATGAAGGATGAATATATGTGTATCATGATGTAGCAAAAATTCCGTTAGAGTTAATGAGGTCATAAAATTTTTGTTTCGAATAAATAAAGTTTGGGAGGGAAAGTTCCCGAACATTGAAATAGTCATTAGAATTCATGGAGTTAACAAACATTAGATGATAATGTAATGAAGTAACTGAAAATAGATTAATGGTAATAAAGAGAGATATGAATTGAAATTGGTCAGTTATGAATGATATAATTATAAAATTCAGAAAGAGTTGGAATGACATAATAAATAAATAAAAAGGGGGGAGGGCTGATGTTACCAGGGCAAAAAAAGATTTATTACTGTTTCTTTTTGTATACAAAGATCTGGTTTCAGACGTTTACATATTATAGAGGTGAGAATATATGCAAGTTTTACAATAAAAAGATTAACTTGGTATCCAATATAGGGCAAAAATATTTCGCCTATATATATATATATATATATATATATATATATATATATATATATATATATATATATATATATACCATATTATGTCATTTTCATTCAAATTCATCGTTAAATAATTTAATCACTTTCAATTCGATCAGTCTTATATGTCAAAGATTTATCATGGAACCGTTAAAAATCAATTCCAATGTTATTGATTAGTGAAAATGTAAATGTAATCTATCTTTATGGTGATATGGTAGTATTCTATTTTATAAAACTTTAGGTTATCTACTTTTAGTTTGAACCTTGTTTTATTTTTTTCTCCTTACTTTCTAATATATACCATACTTAAATATCTTTTCATTTAACATTACATTTAATATAATTTGTCAATATTAAAGATGTAATTGTCAATATTTAAGACGAAAATTCACTCAGAAACAAAAAATACAAAAAAAAAACTTGATCAGCTCAATTCAGTACTTAGAATAAGTAGAATGTGATTAATTGATTTATTGAATGTAATGATTCTCAAATATTCTTAAAGAGAAAGGGAAGAAGGAACAAAAAATACTCTTAGTTACATAATAAATTATTTTCATAGAATACATAAGGAATAATAAAGATGATAATAAAATAATTATTAGTCATTATTTTAATTTAATTCTATATGTTTATATTTTACACAAATGAAATGTAAATTGTATATGGTTAGGTGATATTCATCTGTCAGAAATGATAATTTCAATAATTGAGAACATGAGTCAATTGAAGTTAGACCATCATGGAAAACGTGGGACTCTTCAACAGTGCGTGTCCACTATCTCACCTCATGAGATTCGAACCCAGGATCAACCAGTTTTACTTAACCACTAGACCACTAAGCTGGCCAGCATCTGACAGTGTTCGCAATTCGTGTTATGCACACACATATATATACAAACTTATCTGAATTATGATTGTTTACCCATCTTATCCACTGTCTATCACTTTACTGTATTTTATACATTATCTACTTTCATATATAAGATAATTCGTAATTAGATGTTTAGAATATGCTAGTAAATGATTTTCTATACTGTATACCTAGTCTGCTGTCTTCATAGATGAATGTTCAAAATATACGCATCTGAAACATTTTCATAATGGATCATTAACATTTACAAAATCATTTGAAAAAAATATATATACATGAAATTAATTAGGTTCTATATTTCATCGCTGCCGTCATTGATGTAATCAATCAAGTGCTGTATACCGCATAATTTCACATGTACGAAAAATATTCAATAATAAGTTTTCAGTACTAAAACAATGGTTATTGATGCGTTTTCATAATGGACCCTAGAATTTCAACTTGGTGGTCTACATGTCAGGTTCTCAGTGTAAGATTTAAATGTCCTGGGTTCGATATTTTGATGAAAAGGATATCATGATAGGATTACTTGGTTATTCTTATCGAAATCTAGAGAATAATATCAAAGTTTAAATTCTACTTAAGATCATATTTGTCATTTCGGTTATTGTAAAACTAGAAGCATATGAAAATCTATGACAAACAAATATTTATCAGCGTATGTTGTCATTTTAGTCAAAAACATTCAAACATAATGATTAATTTGGTATTTCACTATTAGTTTTTACCGCTGGTTATGATACATATAATATAAATAAATTCAGAAGTTAATAATGATGTCTTTCAACCGTTTTGTAGTCAATATTTAACCATTTATAACTAATTGCATGTCAAATTATCTATTCAGTTTTATCTGAATATACATATACCTTAAAAATAGCTCATCATTCATTACAAACAAAAATATGTTACTGAATTCATATTCTTTCATCAAGTTCCGTGAGACGTTTGAGGATGAAAAATTGAGTTTTATACTCCCTGTTTATGTTCCTATAACCCGACATTTCATTGTTTCTATTACATAAAAAAGGACTATGATCATTGCGTTTCTCTATTTAGACGCACCTTTATTGTTCTCAATTCGATTTTCTGTTATGTTGAACTTAGAAATGTTACAAATCCTACTAATGTTTCTTCATTAAGTATGTTAGATAATTATGTCCATTACCAGAAATCTGACTCACTAAGGTTTGTATCAAGTCTCAAGGTGTATTGTGAGCTGAAAATATGTAAAGAGTTGCATAAGTGAGAGAATCTGGGCGAGTGAGGAATCAATGAAAAATTGAGCTGACGAATCAGTAAGCTCATAAGACACGCTTAATTTTTATAATAACATCAATTAATAACAAAAAAGCTATCACACAAGAGTAGAATTAAAACAACTTGATAAATGAAACTAAATGTTAACAAAGTATGGTGTTTAGTGTATTGCACAGCTTCCATTGATTAGAGAACACAGAACTTATCCATGAACATTACTGAGTCAAATGATTATGTATAATGAGACAATTAAGATACATATGATAAGAGACTTCCATATATAGGCAATTAGAATCAATTTTAGTGTTCATATCTATAAAAATCATAATATTCAATGACATAACTGTATTTCATTGTTATTGTTTTTTTCATAATATTTACTATGAATAGATGTTGTGATTAAATATTGATAAAAGGTAAGATAACCATTTGAAATGTAATACAGATAATAACAATAGATTATTTAGAATAACTACACTATTTGTTTTGTCTAATTTCATGTTATTACTTGTCATTATAAGAAGAAGAAGAAGAAGATGAAAACAATTAAAATACTTCCATTTAATGGATAAAATCTGGTATCGTCGTAAGTTTGATAAAAACAAAATATCATAAGTTCACTTATACAATACTGTTTATAATGACTGATTACTTTAAACGAAGTTATTTTTTATTTGTATGCATATATAAGTGAATACTGGTCTATTTGGCCTATGCTCTATTGAGAGTAACAGGCGTAAGTAAGTTATTAAGTGGACTAAGTACATATTACATTTTGGAAATGAGTTTTGTGGTGATTTTTAGAAATTTCACTAGTTGAAATCATGAATCAATTGATGCTAGACTACAATTGAAAACCTGAAAGCACTGGACGGCCGTTTCTTCCCATATTCATGATTTCAACTAGTGACATATATTTACCAATTATATTTTTCAATAATACTATACGTTTCTTAGGATTTAAATACTTAAAAAACAATAATACTAAATAAAATATGTCCATGACATTTACCTTTCCATTTAAATTAAGAACCTAATACCATACAACTATACTAAGTTTACACAAAAGTTTCTTTGTTCAAATATATTGTGTTAGTAATGTTGTGTTAAACCATTAATCATTCTTTGAATAGGACTTCAGAAGCTAGAAATTGTTTCTAGAAGTACAATAAATTGTGTATCGTACACTGATCAAATAATTACCTAGATATATATATATGTCGATGAGTTCTATTGAAGTTTCAATGATCAATTTCTTTGAAGAAAACTAATATAGCTCAACAGTGTACAGAGATAGATTTCATTATTTATTAGAATTATTATATTCAGTCAAAACCATTACATGTAGCAGAGTAAATTATTACATAACTCCATCATATAATTTAAGCAAAGCAATATGAGATAGATAACAAATTTTATATGAATTGATTAGAATTATAGAATTTCTGACATATGGTATGATAGAAGTTTCTATAGATCCAACCATTAATAACAAATACAAAAAAAATGATCCCACAGGAAAAGTTAAATCAAAAAGTCTAATACTTGATGTTATTCTTAAGCAAGTACACTTTATTATTAAAGTCAATCCATTTGTATAAGTGAAACTATAAGTTAAATTGCAGCTTGGCTAATGCAATTCAGTAAACAGTTATATCTTAAAAAAATATGTTAACGATTATTGATAACCTATAACATCGTTACTTTAAATTCAATAGGAATTTTTCTATAGTAACATCTCTTCCCATGAAACTAGATGAAATATCGTTGTAATGTTGCGAATGACTACATAAGTCAGAATAATCGATTGTGTTTGAATACATATATACACAATGAATACTTTATTTGCAAATTTCCATCATTTGTCTTTCATATTTTTGTACAATCTTTTCAGTTCACAATTCTTTTCTAATTCCATTTTTGTATTTTTTTTTAGCTTTCCGCTGCTAGGTTTTTCACCTCCGATTGGTGTCACATGCTACTTATATCTGTTGACATAATTCTTCATCTTTTAATACTTTTACCCGATCACTGTAATTAATTCAACTAATTTTAATGTTTGTTTTTTTCTGTTCAATTAAGTAAATTAGTAACTTTTTTTATTGTTTCACTCATATTCTTTTAAAATAATGATCAAATCTGTTTATTCCCTTTACCTTCAAGTATTCATTAAACTGAATGTTACAAAAACTAAAGAAGAATCCAATTAACTTAAGAATTATAAACAATTTGACCGTGCTTTTAACACATACAATAATGTTTAATTAACAACAAACATTTTATAATAACGTATCATATTTAACAGTAAAACATATTCTCAATAATACATTACTTTCATGTGTTTAAACTTAATAAGAATGAGAGTACATTAAAGTAAACTGAAAACTTAGTTTTATTTGGATAATTCAAGTAATGTTGTGTTATTTAAACTGAGATAGTTTAATAGAGAAACTTTTATAGTCATTCTAAATAGAATCAATGCTAGACGAACATTAAATTCCAGGAATTCTATAAAAAAGCAATAACTGGTGAAATTTAATTATGTCAAGTTTGAGGTATTTTGTATACCACAAGCAATGAAAAATATCGTAAATTCATTGAATTGTGATATGAACAGCATTGAATGACGGTTCACTTTTTCGAAAGTCTAACGCTAACTCTTGATATTGAAGGATATTGAACCAATTTTTGATGGAGTTTTGAGTGTGCACTGCACAGGATTCGCATACTAGAACGAAACAGCTATTAATTGTTTATGAGTTTTCAATGGTTGTTTAACTGACATCAGTTCACAATTGATTGATCACTGGGTGGAGATCAATGTTATGTGTGTCAAGTCCTTCTTAGTACAAATTGAATGCTATCGACCATGTTGCAATGTGGCCACTAGTCTAGGTAACGCAACATTGCGTGCACTATGTTGAAATAAAACGGTGGTTGGAGATAGTCCACAACAAACACTGGACCCGAGGTGAACCTGGACCCCGATAGCCCAGTGGTAACGTCTCTGACTGTGAAGCTGAATGACGCGGGATCGAGTTCGTCAGGGAGCACCAGGACCCTCAAGATTACAGGTACACCTTGCTGACGAGTGCCAAGTAGCACGAAACCCGTATCCAATATTTTTTCTAATGAATTTCTCATCAGGTTCGACGATTATCTCATATCCAATGTAATAATCAATAAAATTGGCCAAGCTCAAGGCAGAGTACATCATTTGAAATTGTAATATGTGAACCAAGAATTGTTGCTTGTCATATAAAATCAAATCAAATGGTTAGTGTTGGAGCTGACTGATATGGAGTGTAAACTTGAATCAGGTTATAAGTGAAATGAAATTGTGAGATAAATGATCAGAATAAACATGGTGAGAGAGACAGAATAATGTAATTACAAATAGAAGATTATGTAATATTTAGAATAATATGAATTAGGTCAGATAAAGTAGATAGGAGTGAATGCTGAATAAATTTCTCAAAAAAAAGGTTAGCAAGTGTAATGTTAATAACAACAACAATAATAATAAGTTCGGGACATACAAATGAACATTAATCAAATTACAGAGGAATCAAACTTAGAAAGTTTGTATATTGGCCCATCCAAGTTTTTAATTAATGAAATCTCTGGGTAGTTTTACGATCAATATCAAATCGTTTAATGTGAATCTATACTTCATGCATACTCAAAGTTAATTGCTTAACTCATTTACTGTGAAATAAGTAATATATAACTTTGTACGAAACCTTAATATTTAGTATTATCACTAAGATCATTTATTTATAATATTAATATTATTATTTTCCATGTTTAATACATTGAAACTTGAATTCCATATTGATATGTGAGGCACTTCATGGTATTCACCCAGAATATTGAAGGACGGGGCTCATGAGACATATTAGTTCAAAGGCGAACAATAAGTAACAGCTGATGGCTCATACATTATATTTGTTTTTTTAGGAAAATAAATTAGTGAATGAGTTTGTTTAAAATCGATTCGAGTTGAATAATAAAAATCTTTCACACTCGGATTTCAACTCAGATATCAAGTTGTGGTCACGAACGCGAAGAACATTTATCAGTAAGAGACTCAAACTACAGCTCAATACGACAAACGTAAACGCCCACGTAGGCCTGTTCTGTTTTAAATTATTATAAGGCTTAACAATAAATTTAAACTGATATTTAAAACCCATTATTTATTTGTACTTATTATAATATGATTATTTATTATTAACTTTTATCCATGTACGTTGCATACAAGTGAATGCACGTATGTTTGTTCATTGTATCAAACATTTGGACACTATAGGAACACAATGATTCAAGAAATAAATAATTATTCTATAGATTGCCATAACAAACCATTCCGTTGTTAGCCAAGTCGTTCCGATCTCTAGACAATAAAACTACCATGTATCACACAGATTTGTCACATCGTTAATCCACTCGTCACAACTACTGAACAATACACCGATGCGATCAACATCACAATCGATCAAAATGCCGATCCACACCACACGATTCGCCGTATCTTCAGTCTCTGAATCTCAAACATCTAGTCTGTTTAGTACGTTTGAATGAAATAAATCCATTTCCGAAGTACTTCATTTCAGACTTTTTATACTGCATTATCAAACAAATCTTGTTACACAATCGGACCAGTCTAGGATATATATGATAATAACTGGGATTCATAAAAACCATAGTCAGATTAGCTAACGTATTTTTTTAAACTACAATGCCATTTTTCACTGAAAATTCTTTACTATAAAACTATGTCACTAACCTAATTGATCTGACTAAATTTTGCACCTTAGAAATGTTAACTTCAAATGAATATTCATTTAAGACAGTCGCACCCACCATTCTTAAACAGCCTAAATGGAACATTGAAGTAGGCCTCCGATTCTAATTAAAGTTCGAAAAGCTATAGCTAATCTGAAACAAGGAATAGTAGCTGGTCCAGATGGATTGGCTCGAGAGGTCCGGTTTTAGCGATTAGGTTGACTAATATTCTAGCTAAAACCTGGCAGTTGAACGTAATCCCATCTGACGGGTCGCAATCACTGAGTGTCCCAACATATAAGAATTGGTTAAAACCATCCTGTGATAACCATAGAGGAATTAGTTCAACTCATACAGCATCTAAAATACTAGCCTTAATAATTATTAGACCATTAACAGAAACTCGTGAACTGCAAACACCAGAAAATCAGGCTGACTTCAGACCTGGTCGTGGCTCGATCGACCATATATTCACCACTCTTCAGGTTCTAGAAAACTGGCATGCTTATCTGCGTCCGACAACGATAGTTTTCGTTATAGTGGAAATTCCCATTCTGACATTTGGTAAATAAAGAAGGAACGAATTGAGCGAAGGAATTTCTATTATAGTTAGTTTTTTCCTCTTGGCTCTACACTAATATATATATATATGATTTACAATGATGAAATAATACTCATCGAGTGGATATGTTACGTAATAATTACGTAATGACATTTCGATTATAAATCAATATTGAGTAAATGGAAGAAAGAGGATTAATAAAAATCAAAGTAGTTATTCAAAAATCAGGAAGTTGTTACGTTGCATAATATAAAAAAGAGAACGAACAGGATATTTTAATGAATGGTCAGTAGAGTAGTAGTTATGTAAGAATCAAGAGACGAATGTTGAGAATAAGTAAAATAAAAAAATACAAAAATGTAAGAAATACGGAAATAGTTTATCAAAGTTGTGCCTAAAAGCACTATTTGACTTTGTTGACCGAGAGGTTTTGTGGCAATGTCTGTCACTGAAGGGTGTACCTCAGAAGTACATAAACCTTATAAAAGCTCTTTACTCGAACAATACCAGTCAGGTCACAGCTTATGGCGAACCGTTATCTAATTTCGCAATCTCAAGAAGTGTCAGGTTAGGCTGCCCACTGTTTCCATTTTCGTTCAATTTCATCATAGGCATACTGATGGAAATAACGTTCTCGTAGAATGAACTTCCAGGGATCGACCTCCTCCCAGAAGGTCCACTTATTGACTTAGAATACGCAGATGACATAGTCCTGTTTGGTGAAAACACCAATAAGATGCAGTCCTTTGGTGACACTTACCAACAAAGCCAGTATGTTTGCGATGCTCTTCTCCCTTCCTGAATGCAAGTTGTTGCTTCAGGACTGGCCTGCTTCATCACCTGAATTAAGGATAAGGAGTAAAGTAATCAAACGCATTGACAACTTTACTGATCTTAGAAGTCTGATCCGCCCTAATGGGTTGATGTTTGACGAAATCTCAGCACGGTTACGAAGAGCTCGTTTGGCTTTCGCCAACTTACGTCTATGGTGCAGGGGAGATATCCGTCTATCAATTAAGGAACGAGTATACTGCGCGGCAGTTCGTTCCGTTCTACTATACGGCTGCGAAACCTGGCTATTAATAGTAGAAGATACTCGTAATTTACTAGTATTTGACCACAGATACCTTAGAAATATTGCTCGGATCTGCTGGCATCACCGGGTAAGTAATAGTGAGGTTAGACTCAGGGTATTAGGGAATGATGGTAAATCAGTTGATGAGGTTATCAATCTTCATCGACTGAGATGGTTAGGCCACATGCTGCCTATGCCTGAACAGCGATTACCACGACGCGCAATGCTAACCGGTGTTAGGGATGATTGGAAGAAAGTTAGGGGTGGCCAAACCAGAACGTGACATCAGTGCTGGAATTCACTAACTTCTGGGCTAAGCCATGTTGGAAGATTCAGACTTCCTGGTTGGGGTCCACGTGACTATCTTAACCAATGGTTGGAGACTCTTGGTGACATGACTGAGAATAAATCACAATGGCGAAGGCGTAAACACTCTCTGTCTTCCTTTTTATCGTAAGATTAAATTTATTATATACCTTTCTTTCTACGGACTAATTCTTTCTCCCTGTATCATATCTTTATATGCAATCCTTTTTTATATATTACTACCATAAATCAAGCTGCTCCTATGAATTCGGTGTTCACCTAGTTGTGCTAATAAAATGGGGTAATTTGGACCGATGCATATATATGCCTGGTCCTACATTGTAGTTGACTGGCTGACTGACTAAGACAGTTGCATATATATGCCTCCTGAAACATCGTAATGTTTTTCGTTGTTGTGTTCTACTTTACAAAAACTAGTTTAATTTTTATTCATCATAATTTTAAACTGAAATTAATCTCATTTAGTTTCATTTAATTTTTTACTTTTATTGATGTTCAGATATAGATCACTAGGTGTAGTTGGTAGTTTTAAAATTCGTTAAAATCTGTTTATTTTGTGGGAACGTTGTTTCTAAGCATCAATAACTGACTACATGTTCTGTCTAATTTGACATCGGTTCCAAAGAAACAGTTAGTTGGAAATTTTAGTTTCTATGCGCAACCATAAATTTGAAAGTTTCGAATACAATATAGTATGAAGATTTTGTGAATTTAATTATTTGTTAAATGCCAAAAACTCTTTTATCGGACACTGAAATAGTAGGGCTAGGATAATTTCAAATATAATGTTAATATATAATATTTTGACTATAGACGACGCCCGATTTCTGTCAAATTATTAGTTTTAATATTGATAAGTATTCGTATAAATAGGGTCTTTGTTTTTACCCAGCACTAAGAACACAACAACTACATAAGACATAGCTTTTAATGACAGAGCTGATTCATACAGGAAGCTAAAGTTTATGCGAAACTGTCTATTCACTTATGGGTTAAGTTATGAATTTCAGAAACTATTTTTTTTTCATTTATGAGATAAAAAGTATTTGATTTCTTTTAAATGCAGAAGTTTAGTGGTTTGTGTGCATGAGTTCAGTGGAGTTTGATTCTTTGAACTAGATGGTTCAGTCGAGGATCTTTCGCCTTTCTTCTGAACGGCATCATCAACACAAAATTCAGGTGGAAGTGAAGTATTCGAATTTTTCCACACACGACTAACAGCTTGTCTTACTGACTTTGGTGTTACTGATTATTGTTGACCTTTAACCTGTCAATGTCGGCGTTCTTATTTGATTGTATCTCCCTTTGATCTGATTTTCGGTTCAATGTTTCACCATGATTTTTCTGACTGATTAATGAATTGATCGATTTCGACGTGTTTGCTGATTTCTGTTCGACATGAGTCCTAAGCTTTTGAAAATTGCTTGGTGTCCTTATTATTCCCTCTATACAAGATTTTGATATTTTCCAGTCGAATGTGTTTCTACAATAAGGCAATAATGTCGATGTAACGTACTTATTCATATTGGTCGAACTAAAACTAGCAAAGGAAAGTCTAACTCCTCTCCACACTAACTACACAAATTTTCCGAAAACACAGAGCTTTATAGCCAAAATGTACGAGGACTCATCGATTTATGCTTAACAACATATTTTTAGTTCAACAGTGTAATGTACGAACAAATGAAGTGATCACTAAGGGAACCACTAATATCAGAACTTATTGCAGAAATAATCATGGAGATACTAGAAGCTGAGAATTCTTATTCATTATTTGAACGACATAAAGATACCATAGGTATTCAGAGTTTTGACAACGTCTTTACTCGTAACACCTTTATAATTGGAGTATACCAACCCAGTCATATCAGAAGTCAGGTCCAAAGATATATTGCTATGTCGAAAAGTGTTTAATCTAAGCTGACTAACGGTCGTAATAGATGCGCAGCATGGTGCACCCATTTGTGATCTTGTGTAGGTGCGCGACTGAGTGCCTTCAGCTAGATATGTCCATTAAAACTAATAAGGTCAGCATCCAATGTCGAAGACTTAAAAATCCATTTATTTTGCAGATTTATTTACTGCTACAGAATGATGCTTAAATTGAATTTACTAAGTTGACTCGAAGAAAACATTGAAACTTATGTATTCCTTTCTTGCAATCAAAATAAGATATTTCACAATTCACTCAAATCTGTCAAATTTCTAACTTATTCGATTCCAGACCATCATGGAAAACCTGGGAGCCCTGAATGGCCGTTTGGTCCAATTATGGGACTAGTATGAGTCTGTTATTGGATAGTAATTCACTGAAGACGATGGTGTATGTGTCGTTCAATTTCGTGGATTGTTCAATGTTGAGCATTAACACCATTGAATGCCGGCCGGTTCAATGGTCTAATGGTTAGGCACATGTGCGCGAGACTGATAGGTCCTGAGTTCGAATCTTGTGAGGCGGTGTCGTGGATGCGCACTACTAGGGAGTTTCATACTAAGACAAAACGGCTGTCCAGTGCTTCCAGGTTTTTCATGGTTGTCTAGCTTCACTTGATTCATGTATTCAACTATTAAACATAATATCCACAGAAACCTTTCTGTGATTATTTGATTCTATGTAAATATGAGTGTGTATGGTTGGTGATTCGGACTACGTTTCTACCTTTCTGTTTCAATGACCAATTGAAAATGTTTATCAGTGAAATGTGATAAGTTCATATATATTTCTCATTTGATATATATATATATATATATATATATATATACATATTTATATAAGTTTGACCTTTCATAGTTCAAGCTGTCTGATACATTTATTGTGATATTCAGTTGGTTAGAAATGATTTGTTTCTAATTTTTATTAATTATTTTTGCTTTCTATCAAGGTCAAACTTGTAAATCAATAAAAAATCCATATGGTACTAAGTAAGTGTTTCATCAGTATACGCCATGATAACAACACAAACAGAAACACAGAATTCAGTGGTTTATATTTTATCTTTTAATGTACTTGAAATATTTTGTCATTTCTGTTAATAATAAATTGTTATTTGATTCTTGACATTCTCAGGGCTTAAAAGTAAAACAAAACATAGAAGGGAAGTTGTTTTGTGGATTTATTTTTTAGATTATTAGTTAATTTCCATATGATTAACATAGTACGATAATTTTGAGTATACAAAACAATCCAATTTATATAATAAGTCAATATTTATATTGTACAATGTTAAATATGTAAGTTTAGTTGAAAGTCAGATGATTGAATTCTGTTTATTATCTATTACTGAACTCAATCGTTTATTTTGTGAAATTAATTAAATTCGACGACTCAGGAAAAACACTAACATTTATGGATGTATTCATAATTTCATTACAGTTTTATTCAAATCATGTTTAGTCCTTTGAGTGTTTGATCTCAATGACAAAAAACACTGAATAAACCCGAATCATCATTAAATTATCATCTAAATTGTTATTAAAAACTTTGTATAAATAAAGTTTTTATTTATGTAAGGTTTTTTCGGTAAAACTTTTGTTTTGGCAAGAGAGAAATGTATTAAAATCAATAGCTTTCCTTCTAAGTAAGCGATAAAGAATAATCCAATTACTCATCGAATTTCACTGTGTTTTTCAGAAGTGTACATCTAAAAACTATCTATGTTAATATTACCGTAAAATCATTTTAAAATTCACTGGAAACAATCTTTAGTTAGTGATAACATGATTACTGACATCAATCTGTCATATGGTATGACAATTGAAGAGCTTTGTAACCAAATGCTGGTAATCTTTTCTAGAAAAACAGAAAATAATGGTGAAAAACAGAGAAATAATAATTGTTTCTCA
The DNA here is from genome assembly GCA_946903255.1 of Schistosoma spindalis. Classification (NCBI taxonomy): domain Eukaryota; kingdom Metazoa; phylum Platyhelminthes; class Trematoda; order Strigeidida; family Schistosomatidae; genus Schistosoma; species Schistosoma spindalis. The sequence continues at coordinate 80,003,212 of OX336420.1, forward strand.
AGATATACATATTTGCGAATTTTATTATTTACATGATTCATAAGATCTCTTCTTAGGTTTCCAGAGGCAAGGTAGTTAAAAAAATTCTATTATATCTAGTTCTAATAATGAAACCACCGAAATTCTGACGTAGTATCATAACCTTTGAAAAAATTTATTTTAGTATGGTCATGTCTTATATTGCTCATGAGACAAAAATATACTTGGTTGTTTGGATTATTTCATTAATGTTTAGGACTGCAACCGATCAGTCTCTTATCAGTATACATGATTCCTGTGCAGATTGCCTCGATACTACCTTAAAGTACAAGCATTATAAACTAAGATGGATAGTTGCTAGCAGTGGAATCCAGGACACGCGTTTCAGCCGCACAAGATGATTATTTAAATACTATTGTATATCAGTCATTGATATGATAATCGTGCTTGAATACTGCATCTCATAAATTACTCTCTGAAAGATGGTTTCAATCTTCTTATCATTATTAATATATTCAACTCAAAAGTGATTTGTTATAATAATAATGAATTATTGAAAAGGTTAAAAGTTATAAACTATTTAGATCGTTAAATAATTTTGCTTCTTTGATCATCCTTCAATTGAATCACTACATTTTGAATGAATATATTTTTTTAATTGTCTTAATATGTTATGAAATCCTTTAGTTTACTTTTTTCTTCTTTCATCATTTAACACCACTTTCAAACACTGAATTATCTTTCAATAATGTTCGGTGTCTGTTCACTTTCATTCCCAAACATTATTATAAACAAAAAGAATTAATAGATAATTGTATTTCTGACATTTCGTGACTTAATGTAAGCCGCTTCTTCAGAGTAAATAAATAAACGATATAGAACTAACACAAGTTTAAATAATACAAAAGAAACAGTACTCAATATACACTATAGAAACCCTCCTACAATGAATTTTGATCATAGTTAAACTTTGTTAAATTTTTTTTGTTAACTTATTTAACAGACTACGTTATTTGAACAGTAACAATTCGCACATTTCTTTGTGCTATTATGATCACTATCATGTCTGTATGAATATATATACTTGATCACATGTAACAGCCTATGCATATATCTCTCTAGGTTAAATATTGCTCGATGATTCACTCTCTTTACTAATGTATATATGTGCTCGAATTCTATTAATAACTTTTGCTTTGTCATACCTAGCTGCACCCTGATTCGATTTGACTAAAAATTTACCTCTGTATTTACTCACTTCCACATTAGATTCTTTGCTCTAATTCACTTGATATGCTTGCAACTTTGTTATTTGTGTTATTCACTAATACAGTGTAGTTGCCAATACTTATTGACTTCTGAATTCAAACTGTTGAGAATTATATAATAACGGTCATCAGGGTGATGGACTAACAGAGCAAGCATTCATAAATTTAAAAAAAACATTTTTAACTTTTAATGTAATATTTTTATATTTGACATTGTGTTAGCGTTTTTTTCTGGTTAGCGTTTTTTTAGCGAGTTAGTTTTCTAAGGGATGGGGTCGCTAACCCCATGCTTAACCCTCCTCCTCTATCCGGGCTTAGGACCAGCAGTAGCCCCCGGAGGGACTCCAGGCGGAGTTATATTTGACATTAGATTACATTAAATGAACATTCATATTAGAATCAGTTATCATTATAATCATTCAATTTATGAATGGGAATTATAAAGAAAATATCGAAACTTATCCAATCAAAACATTATTAAAACTATATTTTAATTGGTTGTTTCAAATAACCAATCATTTTTTCAGGAATTATGTTTATGTATTCTCCCTTTAAAATTTTCATGATACTATTATTTACATAATTTTAATAAAACTATAATAAAAATGTTTTCTATTAGATAAAACTTGATATTCTGATGAAAAAATTAAAAAAAATTAAGAATAAAAAAACAAAAAAAAAACAAATCTAACTTTATCATTTTTTATTAACTTTGTGTTCCCTTTCATAAAATTATGGATTACCTCAGTAAATATATGGATTACCTCATATAAAATCTAATGAATTTTGTTAACGATAAAATGAATTAAGAAACAAAACATTATGAGTACAAGATTCAGTTCACCAGTTTTTATGGACACATGTAATCATTATAGTCGTAAAGATCGAAAATATCGAAAGAATATCTTTGAAGTAAGAGTTGATGAACCAATTGATGTAGAAATGAAAAATCATCCAGTTTACAACATTGATCCTGGTGGATGTAGTAGTACAGTCGATGAGAGCGTAACGAATGATTCATACAATAAACCATGGGAATCTAGCAATACAAATACAGGGCATTATCCATATCATTGTGACACGGATCTGGAAGTATGCAGTCAATCAAACTATATTGATGTATATAATAATAATAATTGTGATTACAAAAAACTGCCACATAATACGTCAACGGAATTTAAACACTTTCTTGCTCCTCCACCTCAGGAATGTACACAAAGAAGAACATCACTTCATGGTAAAACAATAACAATACGTATAAGTCGTAATGAAACCAGATATCGCAAGTTGCAAGCTAAAATTTATAATTTTCTTGAAAGACCGAAAACATGGCCCTCTGTAATATATCATGTGTTTGTGTAAGTTTTTAAATTTCTATCTTATCCTATTTCTAGTTAATAAGATTATTAAACTTATTAACACATTGTAGTATCTTTCATCATTCTTAATACACTATACATTTTCTAATCAGCTTAATCTAGTACGTACATATGCCAAGAAGAGACTGATCAGTTGCAGTCCTAAACATCAATGGGAAGATTCAAGTAAACAATACCAAGTGAATCCAATCTAGTTACGTTTTTCTTTCAAATTAGTAGGCAGTTTTAAAGTAAACAAGTGTAAAACGCACGATTTAATAATCTATGTTAATGTAAACCAATTTGAAAACTAAGCAAATATGATAAAATAAAATTCTCTTGATAAATTATATAATCTATATTGATTGGTTAATTTTTTTGAGAGAGTCATAAAAATAATTAGAAAACGTGAGTCCTTTGAAGCTAGACTACCATGGAATACCTGGAAGCACTGGAAAGCTATTTCGTCCTACTGTGCGATTTTCGTGGAGTTCACCAGGTCGGTTGTGAGATAATAACTCACTGAAGACAGAGGTGAATGTGTTGCTCAACTTCATGGATTGATCAAGGTCAAACATTAACACCGTTAGATGCCAACCGGCTCAATGATCTAATGGTTAAGCGTTCGCGCGTCAGACCGATAGATCCTGAGTTCCAACCTTGATAGGCAGAATCGTAGATGCGAATTACAGAGGAGTCTCACACTAAGACGAAACGGACATCCAGCCCTTTCAGGTTTTCCATGGTTATTTAACTTCAAATGACTCATGATCTCAACCGATGAAATTACCATAATACCCACAAAAACCCCTTCTGATACTAATTAGAAATCAGTGCATTAGAATTTTTAATAATAAAATGTGATTTTATACTAAGATAATTATTTTTTATTATAGTGTAATAAATAAAGTTAGCTTAGGAAACATAAAGCCACATTTCAGTATTGTTTACAATAACAGCTATATGTCTTATTACCTTCAATTACATATATAAATATATGAATTAAACTTATGTTTATGTCATATGTTATTCAAATATTTATATAATTAGCCATGTTAATTATGCATGAAAGAATATCCATATATCAAGGGTAATAAAATGTACAATTTGGTAAAAATTATAAAAGTCAAATAAGAAACCTATGATAATACATTATTCCTACTCCATATTAGTTATGTGATCAGTATAGAATAACTTATAATAATACAATGTGTTAGGAATTCTAAAATGAAAACCTTTTTTTTTGTTCAGGGATTTATAAGTTTTGTTAAAATTTGTTTGCTAATTTTAATTCAAAAATTTTTCATTAAAAGTATCTTAACACTCAGTATTCTAAGTAAAACATCTAACATGTTGTGGTATTTTTGGGCTAGTTCAGAAGTATGATTTATTTTTAAAGTTTCATTTAAGATTGTGATTCAATAGATACTCTAATATGAATGGTATGTTGGTTTATGATAGTTCACAAAACAGAATATGGTATACATTTCAAATATATAATTATCAGAAAGAGTTTCTTGTGGAGATTGTAGTCATTTAATAGTTAAATTGATGAATCAATTAAAGCTAGACTATCATGGAAAACTTGGAAGTACTAGACGACCATTTTGTTTTAATACGGGACTCCTCAACAGTGCGCACCTTCGAGTCACTAGTGATTGGCTTCAAGAGGTATTTCCCGGTGAACTAGTGAGAAGCAGTGACCAGTGGAGTTCACCTAGGTTTGTTGTGAGATGGTAACTCACTGAAGACAATGGTAGATGTCGCTCAATTTCGTGAATTGGTTGAAGTTAAACATTAACACTGTTGGATAATGGCTAGCTCAGTGGTCTACAGATTAAACGTTCGCGCAAGAGACGGATAGGTCCTGGGTTCGAATCTTGCGAGGTGGGATCGTGGATGCACATTGCTGAGGAGTTCCATACTAGGACGAAACGGTTGTCCAGCGCTTTCAAGCTTTCAATGGTGGTCTAGCTTTGATTGACTCATTAATTCAACTATTCAATATATAATTGTTCATTAAGTACATTCTGTACAATGATTAAATAAAATTAGTTGACGAAATAGTTTTTCATTTCTCGCTTAGAAACTAATTGACAATATCTTTCATAGTGATAAATGATATGAATAAGTAATGGTAGAAACTTTTCTAATAAGCTAAAGCAATATGTATGTTTAATTTAGGGTAGTGTCAGGTTTCTTTAGAATGTTTATGAAACAATGTTTGCTTTCTTAATATCAAGAGATAAATAACGGATTTAAATTAGTATTACTGTATTGTTTTTTTCAGAATTTATTTAAGCCAGAAAGTAATGATAGGGTAAAAACTCAATAGAATTACAATTTACATAGGTACTTATTTTAATTACACCACTGTGAATTGCTTGAAGTTAGATAATGATGTTATAACGTGTGATCCGCCTATAGGAGAGCAGCCTATTATCGATCGAAACAGTGACGCATAAAATACGACGGAGCAGCCTAGAGCTCTGATTAGTCCTGCTTCCCTGTTTAGCCCAGCCAATTGAGTCCAGAACACAAGTCTCAGCCTCGGAGATATGAATCGTTATATTTCAAACATACACTGTTTATATACCAAACAAACAGACTACATCGTACCATAAAATAGAAAGTAACATTTGTACAAGATTTAACCTTCAGGAAATGACACAAATAAATATTGACCAATAAGAAGATGACACGTTGGAAGAATGTTGACCAGTGGGGAAATGACACTACTTCTCATTCAGGAATAGCATTAGATAATTTCTGGGGTATTTTCTGAATACCCCAACAAATGATACCGTTGGATGCCAGCTTCCGTGCTTTAAAGGTTAAGTGTTTGCGTGCGAGACCGAAGGTCCTGAATTTGTGTCCAACTTAAGGGATTGTGGATGTGCACTGCTAAGGAGTCCCATACTAAGAAGAAATGGCTGTGCAGTTCTTCCGGTTTTTTCATGTTAGTCTAGGTTTATTTGACTCATGAACTTAACTAATAAATTATACCACTGTCTTAATAAATTTATACACTACAATCATATTTTTCAGAGGAGGGAACTTAAACACAATGTGAAACATTCAAGTAGACATTTTAAAAGCCAGATATTGTCCTTTTGCTATGAAAATGTATCACTAAATGTAATTGAAAATATTAACAATTCTAATTAGATTGGTAAAGTAATCTATATTTTGTGTAAATGTCATTCGGATGTTTGTCGATTAATTTCACTTCATAAAATATTAATCAATTTAACAAGAACCCTAATGACAATAAAGCTCCTATTATAAAATGAAAATGTGGAACAACTTTATGAATTGATCAATAGTCAGCATTCAAAACTGTACTGCTGTTAACAACAAAAACTGAATAATGTTCGTTATCCTTATGCTTCATTAGTTCATATTTGTACAAGATAATGTTATTTTAATGCTACATGACGAGGATTTCATATAAATAATCCATAAGTCGTGTTTTATCTATTATAAAATGTCTTATACTTTTAAATGATATTAAATGAACAATGAAAGATAGATGATATCAAAGACCTTAAATGATATCATTATTTTTGTACCATAACAGTGAAAAACTACTTACTTAGCAACTAAATGTAATGATGAATATGTGTCCTTAAATTTACCTTTCTTAAAAACCTAATATTATGTATGATTTACGTGTGAACCCATTTTCACTTTGTAATGACAAACAACTTAATTGAAACACTATCATGTAAAAATAATCCAAAACATGTAATATTCATTCGATAAGACTACAAATGAAGATATTTTGCCTACTTATAACTAACTAATCATTCTAAACTGATAGTGATTGATTCATTAAAAAGGAAGAATGTATTTGTAAAATCTCAACGAAAGAATTTGAAGTAAATCCAATGTTTCTCCTGGGTATCTAGTCCAATATATTCAGTTATGTATATAGATATGACTGCAGTATATTACTGATGAATTTACTACTGCAGATTTTCTCAGGCATTTCATCAGTCAGTCAAACAATCAAATAATTTATGACCTTTAACACTTTTTTAAATATGCTACATTCCTTTTCACTACAAACTAATTTTTATCATCATTTATAAAAAAAGTTTCTTTTATTAATAAATACCTTCATTCAGTCTTTAATAATTTGAAAACAATCGGGAATAGATTTTTTTCACGTCCCTTTGGCGCCTGACAATTCAGTTCTCACAGTCTGGAATATATTATTTTGAAGTAATAGTCTGTGTATTATAATCCATATAATGGCTTCATTAAATAAGTAAAATTAATTATATGTCAATAATCTGACGTATATTTATTTGAACACATAAATATTGGTACAAAGAGGCACCGAATATATATGCGCCATGTAAGTCACTTGATTTGTGTATGGGCTGTGATACTTCCCGAGTGCCTAGACCGAAGAAGATAGCATTGAAAACAATTTAATCATTTAAAATCACATAACACATATACATTACTAAATAAGTGGGCATAATCAATGAGGTTATCTCATTTGTATCATGCTATTATTTTAAAATCATATTCTACTATTTGGTTAACAATAACCCTAATACTAGGACTAAATGGTCGTCCAGTGCTTCCAGGTTTTTCATGATGGTCTAGCTTTAATTAACTCATAAATTCAACTATTAAATTACTACAATCTCCATAAAACTCCTTTCTGAAAACAAAAAAAAACAATAACTAAATACCAGTTTTGTATATACACAAAACGCTCATTTCTTTAACATAAATCAACACAATATAAACATTTGTATTTCAAGGAATGCAATTGTTTCGAATAAACAATAAATACTAGTTACAATGTCAATTGTGTTTTTGGCATAATTTACATGATAAATTTATTAAAGCAAATCACTGGTTAACAGATAAAATAACATTTGAAACTTAAAGTATATCCCACAATATGTATTTACAGGTGGGATTGTTTCTTTTTATCTGAACTAGTTTCTTAAAAAACATTTATCTAAATTGACAATTATCGAAAATCTGATCTCTAATATAGGTATTCATACCAAGGTTCGAATGGATAGTCGTAAATAAATTGAACATTGGATAGAGGGTAAATGATAAATATATTTATTCTTATATGTTAATGAATAGAAAAATTGTATTTCCGATGTTTCGTAAATTAATATAAGCCAACTCTTCCAAGTAAATTAGTAACCGATATTAAATTAACACAAGTTTAAAAAGTATAAAGCAAATAATGCAAATATACTATATAAACTTGTGTTAATTTAATATCGGTTATTTATTTACTCTGAGGAAATGGCTTACATTAAGTCATGAAACGTCAGAAATACAATTTTTTCTACTCAATAAGATATAACAATATTACTGATCTCTGATAGCATTATTTATGTTGTTCACACATTCTGAATTGTATTAAAACACGAAATTCTTAAAGTGAGTTTTTAAAATATTCAGGGTAAGGAAGTTACTATACATCAATTATGTAATAAAACCAATTAATTGTTAAAGTGCATAATTCAGTAAAATTTATTTTAACATATAAGTATAAATCATGACAATTATTATCTAATATTTCACAATAAATAAATACAAAATTTTTAATAGTTGAATTCATGAATCGATTAAAACTAGACCACCATAGAAAACCTGGAAGAACTGGATGGTTGTTTCGTCCTTGTATGGGACTCCTCAGTACTGCGCATCCACGATTCCTCATGCGTGTCGACCGCTTCACTTATTTTGGGAGTTTCATCAGCCCTTGTGATCTGGTGTGTGACGAAATCTCAGCACGGATACAGAAGGCTCGACTAGCTTTTGCCAAATCGCGTCATTTATGGCATGGGAGAGATATCCATCTATCAACCAAAGGACGTGTTTACTGCTCAGCAGTTCGTTCCGTCCTACTTTATGGCAGTGAAACATGGCTAGTAAGAGTAGGGGATATTCGTAGGTTACTAGTATTTGACCATAGATGTCTTCGAAACATTGTTCGCATATCCTGAGACCATCGAGTAAGTATTGTAGTTGTTAAGAAACGGCTACTAGGTAAGGATGGCAAATCAATTGATGAAGTAGTGGAAGCTAGTCAGTTGAGATGGCTTGGACATGTGTTACGTATGCCTGACCACCGAATACCTCGACGAGCGATGTTTCATGGTGTAGGAGTAGGTTGCAAGAAAACTAGGGGCGGCCAGACCGAAACATGGCACAAATCCATGAAGTCACTGACAAGTGGACTGAGCCATATTGGTAGGTGTAGACTACCTGTTTGGGATCCGCGAGACGACAGCAACCGATGGTTAGAGACCTTGAATGAAATGGCTCAAAATCGTTTGCAATGGCATAGGTGCATCCACTCTTTGTGTTCTCTCAAACTCTAATCTTCTGAATTCTTCATGTCCTTTATTTTTTCGCTTTCCAAATTTATTCACTGGATTATACTCTTTGAATAACATCTTCAAACCCTAATCTTTCCGATTACTGCTTATTCTCTTACCACCTCCACCACTATGGGATTTGAATCGACAACTGTATCTCTGTGCTAATGTGGTATGTCAACTCGAACTGATGTACGTACGTACGAAGTTCCACGTTGTTACTGACTGTCACTGACTGGCGAAGGATTTGAACACAAAACCTCCGATCTTGTGGGTTTTTTTAATTATCAATGAAGTAATTTTTACAATTACACTATATATTATTCATTATATCTGATTTATTTGGTGACACAGCAATTTATAATGTTCATGTTAATAGTCAAATCTATTTTACAATTTTTGTTTTCTCGTTTTTAACATTTATGTAATTCTAGCTAACGTTGACACGGTAATCAAAATAACTGGTACTGCATTTTTCCGATTTATTTATCATTAATTTAACAGACTGTAAATTCTTAGAACAATCTAAGAATTTTCAACTATTTGATCGATTAACTGTAGTTTTACGAATGAACTATCAACTATGTATTGGTTTTTCTTAATGTCAACTAGAACGATTATTTCGTAAGGAGTTATGGGACATTTACTGGTGCAGATTCACTAAGCAACCATATATATGTCTTTGAAACACTCAACCTTCCCGTAATTAAAACTAATAAAAAGGGACTAAACTGCAGATATATTAAGACTAGATTATGTGGAAAATCTGTGAATTCATCTAGCCTTTGTGTTTGTAAAAGTGGTAAATGACTCCTAGTAAAGTCAAGTAGTTCTGACATGTTGACGTTTCTAATATGAAAATTTTGCCTTAGTTTAACGTCAGGCAATAATCCATATTAAATAACCATTAAAATCTTGAAAGCAGCGGATAGCAGTTTTATTCTATAATAGGATTACTCAATAGTATGCATCTAAAACCTTCATAAGAATGACACTCTGGATCTTTAGTCTAGCCGTGAGTAGTTAATCTCCAGACCACTGAGACGGAATTCCATGGTTTACATCTTTAATTTTAGTAAATTCACGATATAGTACAACAACCTTGCAATGACATCGATGGGTGATTGTTTCAAGCTCGACAATGATTGAGCTCTGTTAGTTACGGCTTGTCACTAACGCTTCTGGAATTGCATATCATAGTTTATCACTAGTGGGGATATGAGTGCATGTCCCGGTTTTCAAAAATTGTTTAACTAGGATCATTTTGTGATACTAAACTTTAGTAATCTCCACAAAACTACTGTAGTAATTCTACGTTTTGTCACACTGAAAAATGATTGTTTCTTGATTACTATTTAATTTTCTGATCCTGTTTTTTTAAATATTCAAATATATGTTTTAGAATCTCATCATATGAACGCATTAGCATGTAATTTTTAAAATTTAGTTTATAATTGAGATCATGAACCGATTGATGTTAGACCACCATTGAAAACCTGGAAGCATTGGATGGCCATTTCTTGCTATTGTGAGACTACTCAGCAGTGAGCATCCATGACTACACCTTCAAGATTCGAACCCAGGGTCTCCAGTCTCGCGCGCAAACGCCTAAACATTAGACCACCGAGCCGGCGGCATCCAACAATGTGAATATCTAACCTCAACCAATCCACGAAATTGCGCGAACATCTTCCATTGTACTGAGGTACATACTTGTCTCTACCCGACACAGATTAACTCCGCTGGTTTTCAATGATGGTATAGCATCAATCAGTTCATGATCTTAATTAAAAGCTTAATAATCTCCACAACCTCTATACTGATAAATTTAGTTTAATCATTTTTTAAAGAAACCATCTATTTCGCTATGTTGAGTTATCACATAAATAATGCATTTTACGATAATAGTCTTATTCAATTATAAATTAATTACTATTATATCCCTATTCTAAGATTATGCGTTCATCACATGTGCTTGAGAAGTGATCAAGAAACTCAGCTTCTTTGACTATCTCTCATAATAGATTTTTATCAGACAGATTATAATTAAAGTTCCTTATTGGTGGAAATTAATTGGTTAGGTATATTTGTTATCCTAAGGGAACTGATATTCCCATGTTATTTCAGGTCAACATTGTTATTTAAATAGTCTGCGGTTATTTTGATCGCTTACAATCAAGACACTAATCGATGAATTATAATCTTCAGACTGATAAAAAACTTCTATTCATCAACCTTAGAATTTATCTAATAAAATGTGTGTGTTTTTCACTTCCTGTATTGAAAAATTTATTAGGAATATTTAACTGTACATCATGCAAACAAATAGTATGCTTTGGGAAATTAACACAAAACGATCATGTTTTTACTTTCACAATGACTAAATTAATTTCTGGTCAAGCTAAATTCACTTACTATCATTTTAGGCCACAATCATGTAAGTACATATATTGACGTGTATAAAAATAAATATACCTATATATCTGACGACTTATTATTTAGTACATAAGCTTATATTGACAAGTATTACTCCTTAATCTTTCTTTCTCTATTATTGATTTATTTGATTGTTTCAAGTATTGGATAAATTTCATGCAATTAGTTCCCTTAAATAAAAACTTTCGTTTAAATTTAATCGAATATTTTCACAGTAATTGGGCGTCGAGTTAATATGAGACATTCAAGAGGAAAAATGTATTTGTAAAACAATTATATGTTTTCTTAATATTCACCGACTGAAGACAATATATAGTGAATGAAATCTCTTCTTCTCACTTACGTATACACACAATCTGTTATCTTAACACTTCGTTTCATACCACATGTCTCTTACACAGTAATGTAAATACCTACTTTAAACATTGTTAACGTTGATTGGATAACTTATTCAGTATACGGTAAACCGGAGAATCATGTATCTATATATATTAGATAATTTTGATTATAATTCCTTGAAAAAGCTTGGACCAGATTGCCAGGCGAAACGTTGGATTTACTTCAAAATAAATTCGCTGAGATTTTACAAATAATTTTTTCATCTTTTATTAGTTCCCTTAATGAATTAAAATAAAGCCAGAACAAATATTGATGCAGGATAGTATGAATTCATTATATTTCGTGGTTTCTCGTCGGCTGCTTACAACCAAATATGTATTAGAAACTTACACTGAGATAAGAAATAGTCTGAAACAATTGACATAAATGAATGTAAAAGACTGGAATGACAAATGTTGTCAATGATAAATAAGTATATCTGAAGGGGTTTTGTGGAGATTTTAGAAATTTAAATAATTGAAATCATGAGTCGATCGAAACTAGAACACCATGGAAAACCTGGAAGCACTGGACGACCATTTCGTCCTGGTATGGGACTACTCAGCAGTGCGCATCCACGATCCCACCCCCCAAAGCGAGATTTGAACCCAGGACCTATCAGTCTCGCGCATGAGTTCTTAAACATTAGACCACTGAGTCAGTCGGCATCCAACGGTGTTAATGTCTAACTTCAAACAATCCATAAAATCGCGCTACCGTACATTATTGTATTCAGTGAGCTGATATCTCACAACAGACCTGGTTGAACTCCACTGGTCACGGCTTCTCACTAGAATTTCTGAAAATACCTTTCAAAAGTCAGTCACTACACTGATAAATATGTAACAAAAAGCATGTAAACATTATGCACAATAAAATTGTTGAAATCATGAGTCAATCGAAGCTAGACTCATGATTTCAACTATTGATATATATATATATATATATATATATATATATATATATATATATATATATATATATATATATATATATATATATATTAATTATTGACAACATTTATCATTCCAATCTTTTACATTCATTTATGTCAATTGTTTCAGACTATTTCTTATCTCAGTGTAAGTTTCTAATACATATTTGGTTGTAAGCAGCCGACGAGAAACCACAAAATATAATGAATTCATACTATCCTGCATCAATATTTGTTCTGGCTTTATTGGATAAATGATTGACTTGATCTCTTATAAGTAAAATATTCTCTAAAATATTAGTTATACTGGCTATCGTAATAGAGGCTTTAAGCAAATAGTATTTTTTTGTTCACTATTTAGTAATTCAGTGAGTATTAGAAATGTTTGTTGCTGACAATCTATCATTTCATGAATTAGCATGTAACTAAGTAAAAACGAAATGATATTTTGACGAGATCGATCATCAGTCTCTCAATAACTTACATCATCAAAATAAGATGATGAATGGAATATTAACGAAATTTGTATTTTTATGTTAAAGATGAATTCTCTATAAATTGTAAGCCTTATATACTAGTATTATATTATTACATACAAATGACCCTAATGTTTACTTCAACTAACAACTGAATCAAATTATTCAATAACATGCATGTATTACTGAAGTCCTATACTAGGATAACACGGGATTCTATTGTTTCCAGGTTTTCAATGGTTGTCTAACATCGATCGATTTGAGATCTTAATCAAAAATTGTTATCATATAGTTTTATAATTGAAACAAATCATATGAGTTGAGTAAAACACGCATAAAATTTCAGTGTACCGGAATGTTCAAACACAGTTGTAAATAATCTTCATTCATGATATGACACTAAGTTACACACAAACTTCAACAGTAAACATCCGATTTATTTATAAAAGTAAGTGTGTAGATTATGATTGATATAAACCTAAATTAATTCAAAACATTTATTGTCTTTGCTTCTCAAGGTATTTTATTTACATTATCATTTGGGAACTTCAATCGTTTTTTTTAAGTATATATATGGGAACGTTTTCCTTTTCATGACATTAACGTTCATAATTCGATGACGGAATTATATTCCAGAGTTTATAATACAATTTGAATGTTGCTGATATTACACGGTTTAGAAAACCGGTACTGTGGTTTACCGATCAATCCATTTACATTTCAATCAGTAATAGTTTGTTGTCATTAACTCTGACATGAACATTATTATCAACTGCGAAAAACACTACTACTACCTACAGACAGAATGGACATTCTCTTCAGCTTCACCTGCACGAGCATCAATTATCATTCAAACTCCATGGCATAACAGCGCTTATATCAATGCATGTGGACACATTCGACTGGGAAAATGTTGAGATCTTGGATGGAGGCAATTCTAAAAACATCAAAGAATTTTTAGAAGTTTAGCACTCAGGTCAATCAGCAATCAACAAATACATTGAAACCAAACCATTTTATCTATCAATCAGAAAAGATTATGGACAAATGTAGGACCAAAGTTCAAATCAAAGGGAGATAAAATTAAAACAAAGAAGTAAACAATGACAAGTTAAAGGTCAACAAGAACCAATCAAGATCGAGGTCTACAGGACAATCTGTGAGCCATATGTGGAGAAATTCGAACACTTCACTTCATAACTGAAGTTTGTGCTAATGATATGTTTCAGAATAGCGATGAATGCTCCACGACCAAATCACCTGAGCTAAAAATCTCCTCCATCATCTCAACACAATTGTTATTATTATTAATGGCTTTATTTCATATTATGCGTTTGATACAATATAGAGTTCTTGGCACAAATAATTTCAATAAGTTTCTCGAACAAATAACTAATAAACGGGTACGTAAAAATATACCTAATAAATTGGTTCAATCAATTGCTTGAAACTATTGATAAAGCATGAAAAATTTACCTAAAAATTCAAAATGCTGATGCGCGACTTATTTATCATTTTTCACTAAGTTTGAATTTGTGTGTTTACTTTGAAAACAAACATAAGAAACAACTATTATATGCGTGTAGAAGAAACTGATAATAAATCATTAATTTGCACATTACATAAACTTAATATGTATAATAATGTATATATGACTCATTTTATGGATGAAAAATATCTACCTATTTAAAACAAATATTTAAAAAGTATTAGAACCTGAAGTTCCATTGTATTTCTGTTTATTTATATTATATTACGGCCTACACTGCAATGTCGTGCATAGAGAACAGCGGTCACTTTTATTCTGAGTGACGATCGGAGACAGATAAGGCTGCCTACTCTCCCCCTTCCTCTTTCTTCTGGTGGTCGACTGGATTATGGAGAAATCGACATCTGAGAGAAAACATGGAATACGATGGACAGCTCAGAACCAATTGGACGATTCGCACTTCGTAGATGACCTGGCCCTTCTATCCCATACACATCAACAAATGCAGATGAAGACAATTATTGGAGCAGCAGTCTATGCATCAATAGGTCTGAACATATACAATGGAAAAATGCGACATCCCCAAATACAACATGGAGAACACCTACCCAGTCACATTTGATGAAAAATCTCTGGAACTGGTGGGAACTTTTATGTACCTGTTCAGTATCATCGATGATCAAGGAAGACCTTATGATGATTACTGAATCATTAAGTGTAGATATGCTTCTACTTCAGGTTAAAATCTCCGAGTATAAAATAGGATAAATGAAGTGCTTTAACAATCAATATCTCAACTATCAATTGATCAAAGTTATTAAAAAACGAAGGATCTTAATAAACGTCACGAAATTAAACTGATTTAGCACTTGTATGAAAATACAAATTAGTTATCAAGAAAACATAAGTATTATGTATTTCAGATTGAAATTTTTTCTACATGCTTATCATTTCATAAAACATTTTCTAATGTGCAGCTCAGTAAATATGCAATCTAACATTAAATTTCAATTGTTGAGATCATGAGTCGATTGAAGCTAGATCAGCATGGAAAATCTGTAAACACTGGATGGCCGTTTCGTTCAGGTATGGGACTCCTCAGCAGTGCGCATTCACGATCCCAACCCCCAAAGCGAGATTTGAACCCAGGACCTATAATTCTCACAAGCGAGCGCTTAACCAATAGAACATTGAGCCAGCCGGCATCCAACGGTGTTAATTTTCAACCTTGATCAATCCACGAAATTGAGCAACACACCCACCGTTGTCTTCAGTGAGTTACTACCTCACAACCGACCAGGTTGAACTCCACTGGTCATGGCTTCTCACTAGAACTCCAACAGTTGAAATTACTAAGATCTCCACAGAACCCCCTTCTGATAATAACATTAAAACTATAATTGATTGAAAAAAAGGAAGATTAATTTTACTATACAGGAACCGGGACGATATGTTATTAGAAAATATATACTAACTGTTTCACTGATTTTTTCGATAAACTTAGCAAAAGTCATTATAGATTTGCTCAAAATATTTTTCCCCAGTAACAATATCAATAACTTTTAAATATGTTTTTAAGTATGCATGTCTCATTAACGAATGCCAAATAACATGAGACCTGGGTACAACGTTTCCAGTCGATTTCCTTCAACTATAGAGAACGAGAATTCAGGTTAGGAAAACCAATTCAGTATTTCATGTAAAATTACGCAGTGCCTTCATAAAATATGAAAATCATAAATTGAATATATGATTTACATATCTTACTTCAGTTTTACTGTACACACTTCTTCAGTCTTCCACTCCAGTTTTTATTCCAGTTCCTCTCTGTTTCCCTTCTTTTTCTCTTTATTTCAATCTTCTGCTGGCAGGAATTCCACTTCCCACTGCAGATACATACTACTCATCTCTGTTAGTATAAGCAGCATGCACCACACAACCACAAACTTACATTTAGTGCACACAATGTTGAACCATTTAGATTAGTGACCATATTGCAATTCGATTCAAAGAATTTGACATGTATGGCACTGATCATTCCTCATTGATCATTCTTTTATCTAATATATTATTGAGTAGTCTGTTTCCGAAACCCACTTAGACGTTATCATGAACATTTGAGGGGAG
Source organism: Schistosoma spindalis (assembly GCA_946903255.1). Taxonomy (NCBI): domain Eukaryota; kingdom Metazoa; phylum Platyhelminthes; class Trematoda; order Strigeidida; family Schistosomatidae; genus Schistosoma; species Schistosoma spindalis. Next base: position 80,020,028 of record OX336420.1, read on the forward strand.
AGTGTTTGGTCACCCATGCATATGCTTAAATTGAAGGGATGGTCTTGTAAATCTAACCAAAATAACAAATTGGTTCAAATATACAGCAAAGCATATCTTCAGAATAACGACTATCAATAACCTCCGCTGGTCACAGCTTCTCACTAACCCATGTCAGGTAGAGATAGATAACTACCTCAGTACAATGGAAGATGATCGCACAATTTTGTAGATTTGTTGATGTTAGACATTAACACCACTGGATGCCGTCTCAGTCATTTAGAGGTTAGGCATTCGCGCTTGAAACCGAAGGTCCTGGGTAAGAATCTCTCGAGTGGGACCGTGAATGCACACTACTGAGGAGTCCGATGCTAGGACGAAACGTTCATCCAGTGCTTATAGGTTTTCAATGGTGGTCTAGCATCAATCGGTTCATGATTTCAATCAAAAACTCAATAATCTCCACAACCCTACACTGATATTTACAAAATTGTCTCATTATCGTTTTTACTGAAATCACTTTAATCTGAATGAATCTCGAAAACTGTCTAATTAAATAAGTTATAACAGTCAACGCAGAATTTTCTGTCATTTTACCTATTCAACGAATATATAAACCATTTAGAAGATAATAATATAAGTCAATTCTTATGATAATGAATTTGTTTTACCTACTTGAAGCATAAACAAAACTATTAGAAATTTTAGATAAGAAATTCTGTTCTTTGACTTTACCTGAATAAATTTAGACCACTTAAAGAAAGCAAGAACGAAGATTGGTGCAGAATAATATGAATTCATTTTATTTCGTTAGGTAGTCACCAGCTGCTTACAATCTAAAATATTTGAAATTCAACGTTTTACAAATATTGACATACTTATACATAAGAGGGTGATGAAAGATGAATATATGTGTATTATATTGTAGCGAAAATTCCGTTAGAGTTAATGAGGTCATAAAATTTTGTTTCTAATAAATAAAGTTTGGGAGGGAAAGTTCCAGAACATTGAAATAGTCATTAGAATTCATGGAGTTAACAAACATTAGATGATAATGCAATGAAGTAACTGAAAATAGATTAATAGTAATAAAGAGAGATATGAATTGAAATTGGTCAGTTATGAATGATGTAATTTTATTACCGTTAATCTATTTTCAGTTACTTTATTACATAATCATCTGTGTTTTTTTTTAATTCCATGAGTTCTAATGACTATTTCAATGTTCGGGAACTTTCCCTCCCAAATTTTATTTATTAGAAACAAAATTTTATGACCTCATTAACTCTAACGGAATCTTTGCTACATCATGATACACATATATATTCATCTTTAATCACCCTCTTATGTATAAGTATGTCAATATTGGTAATAACGTTGATTTTTAAATATTTTAGATTGTAAGCAGCTGATGAGTACCTAACGAAATAAGATGAATTCATATTATTCTACACCAATTTTCGTTCTTGCTCTATTTAAGATAATAAAGGGAAGTATTTATATGAAAAGACCACTTAATTCTAGTAATTATTTATCTATGAATAAAATTTTGTATTACATTTCTGTTATACAGTATAGTTAAGTGATCTTCCGCAAGGAGATACGTTCCTCTTGATTAAGATCTAATAGGCGAATAAAACTGTTAGCAACATGTATCATGTATAATTCTTCAAATCAATGATATTTCAATGCACATAAACTTTCTCCGTAACTTTCTAAATCCTACTATTTCACTTAATTTGTCTTATGATCATAAGTTTTGATTGATTAATTCTATGTTGCTTCACAGATCACTGGTTTTACTCATTCATGTTGAATTATGTTGATTTTTACTAAAAAAAAATAAAAAGAATTTAGCAAAGAAAATTTTCATTTTGATGAAATCATTTATTTAAGCTATGCATACGTATTTGTAGTTATATGGAAAATAAATGTTTATAGAAGGTTCTACAATTATATATAGAAGGATAAAAAAGATTATATCATAAATTGATTCGAGATTTATTGTCAGATGAGTTTACTTCAACTTTGACAGACTCTCATTAGGAATGGTTATCCACCTAGAAATCATCCAGAAAAAGCATCAACAGTGCGAAAGAAAACTCTTTTTATGAATATAGAATTTAAAGGAGATACGGTTGCTGAAATCTTGAATAAACGGATTTCAAAATCGCTGAATAAAACCTTTTACTCAGTTAAGCTGCAAATTGTTTTCTCAAACAGGCCTACCATACATGGATGTGTTAAGGATAAACTTCCACTTTGGGCCATATCAATGTGCATCTAGAAATTTACTTGCTTATATGGGGCAGGTTACGATGGCTGCATAAAGTAATCGCTTTCCAAACGTATTTCGGAACATTACCCGGTATGGCTTTTAAAAGGAGAATGCAAAACAATTACTAGTTCAATACGGGAGCATTTAATCAACTATCGACTCATCTTTCCAAAGGCGTCTTCTTTTAAAATAGTCTATATAATCAAAGGAATTGGATCAAAAGGAGGTCGAATCAAAATTTTATGCACTACTGAGGCACTAGCAATCAATCAACTCAGGCCTAAATTTTGCGTGCAAAAACGATAAGTTCAACCTCTCACCCTTCTCTGGTCCTAATTTCCTTTTGTAATATGTTTCGATTTTTTCCATTGTTTCCATTTATTATTATTATTGATTTTTTAAATTAGCGTTCCGTAATTTTAAACTATAACGAGCTATAATTAACCTCAAACAAGTTTTCTTGATTGTTATTTAGTTATTATTATTATTATAACCTTTAAGTTTAAAGTAATTAGTCCCTTTGATAAATTTCGATAATTAGAACAAGAAGATTATCAGAACTATGTGATATACAATAGCGCAATACATTTCGAACAATGTGATCACACATTATATACTTGTTAAGAATATTATTTATATATAAAAATAAAAGGTCAACTAGACTAGAAATGGAAGGTAACAAGAGACAACGATGATAAAGAAAATAATGTGAAAACAATTTGTCGTTTTTCTTCAATATTTATCAATTGGACAATTATCTTTCATAATTCAGATCCATAAATTATTTCCAGACTTATATTCTTCCCTTACCCCTTGATTATTACGTAACCTCATCTGATAATAAGAGTCTCGAATCAATTTATGATGTAATCTTTTTTATCCTTCTATAAACATATCTTTACCATACAATTATAAATACCAGTACAGGAGTTGTGGAGATTTCTAAGATTTGATTGAGATCATGAACCGATTGATGCGTGGATGCACATTGTTGAGGAGTCCCACGATTGAACGAAACGGCCGTCCAGTGCTTCCAGGTTTTTAATGGTAGTGTAACATCAATCGGTTCATGATCTCAATCAAAACTATAAATACATATGTACAACTTAAGTGAATAATTTTGTCGAAAAGAAAATTTACTTCGCAGAATCCTCTTTGTTATTTTTATTCAATGACATAATGGGTTATCTTGATTATCTGATTTCTATTACATCAATTATAACAGTTTGAGTCGTAGTCAGTTTTTTTATACTATAGATTTGTTGCTATTTCAGTTCGCTACGTGTAATCAGTGAAGGATCATGTAAGGTTTTTTAATTAGAAAACAACAATACTTGCAATACTGTCAGGATATTTTTTTCAGGATTATTTAACAAGTTCGTTGTTTTGTTTGAATTCTATGTATTTGTTATTGATGCATAAATGTGCTCAATTATATGTTGTTTATGAAAAATGCTAACTGGTTGATGCAATGAATTATTACGCTGAAGAAGTCCAGTCAAGTTAGCTGGACGAAACGTTGGAATTACTTAAATGTCAATTGCTGAAATTATTTCAAAAATGAAATTTCAACATATAATGACCTCTCTATACTTGGCGCTCAATTTCTATCAAACTATTCGTTCTAATCTTGACGAATATTCGTATGAATTCACTAATAGTTTAGCTCATATCAAGTAAAATGATGTTTTTTCAAAGAGACATGATTAGATAACCATTTAGTATAAATATTCAAAATGATGATTATTTCATCTATAATTAATCTATTATATAATACGTTTATACCATATTCTCAATGATTTCCTAGTTTAGATATTTCCATAATCAATAAATCTTATATTCCAGTTTACCAGAAAAGAATAAATCATAATGAATAACCATAGTTTACTTTTCTTATGATTTGTCTCTATATTTATTCTGTGAAAATGATTTGTCTGTATGATAATTTTTATCTAGGTCTAATATTTTCATTGATACTTTTATTTCTGTTAATTTATCACTGAGTTTTATCAATAAATAATACATATAATTATTAGTTGAGTTCATAAGTCAATTAAAGTTAGACCACCATGAAAAATTTGAAAGTACTGAACAGTCGTTAGATATTATTACCGTTGCCACCAAATGCTCTGGTACGGCTGAAAGTAGGGAGAGTCCGCTCATCCTCTCGAAATGCTCTCACATAGCTAAGCGTATATAACCTCTGTCAGGGAAGTCCTACTCACTGCTTTCTCGTGACAGGGGTGTTGTTTATGAAATTGAGAGGACAGAAAGAGAAAGTACGGTACATCAACCGGCTTGGTGGACATGGAGATTCAACCTAGGGGAGTTGGAAAACCCTGATTCTTAACCAATGGTGCACATGAGCTTCAGTATCCTGATGGAACAAATGGCACATGAACCAATCGTTGGTCACCGGCTACCATGGGACTGCATCTCCTTACGATGCTCCACTGCCTTGTGGACCAAACCTTTAGGTCGAAGGCCCAGGGTGTGACCCCTCGTAAGAAAACCATTTATTTCGGTTTTGACACTCGGACAGTATCCCAACCCTCACATAAATCGAATGATCTATGTGGTGCATAACTTTTTTGTGCCTCATTGTACCAATATCTATGTGTTCAAATAATAATAATAAAATTACCATTGGAGGTTAAGCGACCGCAAACGAGACCGATAGGTCATGGGTTTGAATACTGTGGGCGGCATCGTGAATAAACACTACTGAGGAGTTTCATACTAGGACGAAAAGGTTGTCCGGTGCTTCTAGGGTTTCCATGGCGGTCTAGCTTTAATTGACTCATGAACTCAACTATTAAATTACTAAAATCTCCACAAAAATCCCCTTCTAATAATAATTCATACTTTATCTATTAATTACAAAATTACTAATAACGCACTCAATAAATATACCATCTTTTGTCTATTCTTTTTATATATATGTTTACAGAGTTTATTAACATGTCTATCGAAACTTACTATGTTTTGTGATACATGGCGAAGTTTCAAATAATAGTTCACTATCTTACATTATTCAAGTACAATTAACAAATCAACAGAATTATTTTTAGAACTGATCAGGTGATGGTTTTAGTATTTTAACAAATATAAGTATCCTTTTTTATTCCTTATCGATAACGATGTATGTATTTATATCTACTAAACTAGTTAAATCAATTCTTTACTATATAAGTGGTTGTACCTATATTTTATCTTACTTACATGGAAGGTAGCAAGTTGTAAAAATGACATGAATTAAAGAAAAAAAATGTTTTACTGTTAACACTTCAATAATTAAATCTGTTTATTAAATAAATGATTGATTGAATGCATTATTTCCTATTTAACGTAATTATGACTAAGTAAATTAGACACTATTTCTAAAATATAGTTAACTGATTTCTCTGGTTACTTCTATTTACTATGTTTGTGTTCTTTAATGCTACACAAACAAAAACAACCTAAGGATTTATGTATTGCTTTTTATGTTCTGAATATTAAACCGACTGAAAAACAATCTTTCCATTCTTATTGCTTTATGATTATCATGAAAGCTGTTAAAAAACAGTGTATTTTTTACCCTGTAATGAATATGAGTAGTTGTTTACGTAGGTATGATTTCTTCATAGAAAAAATTGGCTTGTACTTGTAGCATTTCAGTAAAACTAAACAGTACATTGAAATCATGAACCGATCAGTGTTAGATCAATATTGAAAACGTTGAAGCAATGGACGGCTGTTTCGATCCAGTATGAGACTATTCAACAATGTTTATCCATGATCACCTATCTGCGAATCAATCTTCGGACCTTCAGTCTTACACACGAACGCTGAACCACTCGGGTACTAAACTGGCGTCCAACTATGTTAATGTATAAGTTCAATTATTCCATGCATGATATCATGTGGTTTTCAAAGGTGGTCACATTTATACATTAATGAGAAGTTGTCTTATTTATAATTAAAACATTGTTACGTACACTTTATGCGAACTGCAATTTAATAATACATTATTATTTCAAATCCATCAAAATTTATCTAAAGTAAACGATGCTCATTTAACTAAAGTATTCAATGAACTACTTGACCCTTATTTAGACAAATTTTTACCGACTAAAAATTGATTCATTTGAATTAAACTGGTGAAATTTTACAATCAAATGAAAATTGAATAACCAATAACCATATTAGATAATCAAGTATCCATAAGATTTAATTGAATGAAATAATATTTATAAAATCATTGACCGTAAAATTATCTTAAACTTGTCCGTTTATAGTTGCTCATTCCCACTAATGTAACACGTAACTTTAGTATATTATAATAATACCACTTTAGTGAACGAGAACACCAGTAGGGATAACCAAATATATTCGAACACAACATTATAGAATAGCTTGGTAAAATCTGAGAACCATACAGTAAATAATTCATTGGCAAAATATGCATTAATTGTCTCAGAATTTGTTGTTTCTTCATTTCTATACCAATCATTCTTTGTTCTTAATCTCTTTCCTTTGTTTTTACCAAACCTTTTGCCTTCAGGCATTTCACTTTCGATTGATGATATATACTACTTATATCTGTCGACCTCAGTAGCACATGAACCACATTTGTGATAATATTCTTATAAATTTGAGATTTCGTTAACTGTTTACTGTATATAAAAGCAATTTATTTTATAATATAAAGCTAAATTAATAAATTATAGCTTAAAAAACACAATTAATGAAATCATATTACTTCCAATGGTTGAGATCATGAGTCAATTAAAGCTAGATCACCATGGAAAACCTGGAAACACTGGACGGCCGTTTCGTTCTGTTGTGGGACCATTGAGTATTGCGCATTCACGATCTCGCCCCTCAACTCGAGATTCAAACCCAGGACCTATCAGTCGTTTGCGCGAGCGCTTAACCATCAGAACACTGAGCCAGCCGGCATCCAACGGTGTTTATGTCTAACTTCAACTAATCCACAAAATTGAACGACACATCCATCGTTGTCTTCATTTAGTTGCTATCTCACAACTGACCTGGTTGAACTCCACTAGTCAGTGCTTCTCACTAGAACTCCAAGAAATACCTCTTGAATCCAGTCACTAGTGATCATATGTTGATTAGTATCAGAAGGGATTTTGTGGATATTATAGTAATTTCAATGGTTTTGATCATGAATCATTTGAAGCTACACCACCATGTAATACCTGGAAGCACTGGACGGCCGTTTCGTTCTGTTGTGGGACTCCTCAGTAGGGCGCATCCACGATATTAATTTACCATATTCCAAATCATCGAAGTTTCAGTTATTTATGAAAAATGTTAACAGATACCCTAGAGAATTAATTTTGTTGTGTGAATGTAATTACACTGTAGACAACTATTTTTTTAATTAGACAGGGATATTGTGGATATTATAGTAACTTTTAATAGTTGAATTCATTAGTCAATTAAAGTTAGACTACCATAGAAATCCTGGATGTACTGGACGGCTGTTTCATTCTAGTATGAGACTCACCCCACTTCACGATCCCACCTCATGAGATTCGAACCCGATAGGTCTTGGGCTAACTATTTTTTTTAAAACATACAAACATTTTTTTCACTAAATATAAATAAAAAGTAATAACTTGACACATATAACAATTAACTATTCTATGGCCTTAAAAATTCTTAGTATTTAATGTCCTTAGAGATTAAAATCTAATAGAAATATATTTAAATAGAAAAATAATTTAAAAGTTTATGATATACTGAACTTAAATATTTAGAAATTGTTTTCCTGTTTATCAATTTAATAACTTCACCGAAATCTTAATATTCTAGTTTTTATGTAATTGACATATGATTTACAAATATGTGGTTAAGAATTTAAAAAATTTTAAACAATTTACGTAACATTATACTATTGTAATGTTAGGATCTTAGAGGGTATAATGTTGACTGATTAACGAAATCGTTTTTTTTTTATCTTAGTGAAATTGATACTCTTTATGAGATTCAAACACGTTATACACATTTTATTGTTTAAGATTTTTACTATCAACTAGTTTAACTGAGAAAAGGGGTTTTATGAAGATTGTAGTAGCTGTGATAATTGAATTCATGAGTCAATTAAAGCTACACCACCTTGAAAAACTGGACAGCCGTTTCTTCCCTTTACGGGAACCCTTAGTAGTGCGCATCTATGATTCCAAACTGGAAAGACTCGAACTCAAGACCATTGGCCTTGCGCGCGAACGCCTAATCTCTGGACCACTGAGCTGGTATCCAACGGTGTTAGCTTCTAGCTTTAACCAATCCACGAAATTGCGTTACGGTTATCTTCAATGAGTGACTGCTTCAAAAAAGACCCAGTTAAACTCCAACAGTCATGGCTTCTCACTAGATTTCCAGGAAACACCTCTTGAAGCCAGTCAATAATGAGCACATGATGATTATCATCAGAAAAGGGTGTGGTGGTCGGTGTTCGATATATTCCTTAAACTCCGTATACAGTTCGTCTCGGTAACCGTCACCAAATAATGCTCCAACGGTATATTAATCAGAAGGCGAATACGAAGCGTTAATTACGTTTATTAAGGGACCACACACAGATATCCAAAATTACAGATGCATTAAGCAAGCATGAAATAGTTGTGCCGAAAGGCAAACAGGCAAGCGAGCGATCGAGCGAGAGCAAGGGCAAGAGCGAGCGATCGAGCGAGTGAATGAACGAGCGAGCGAGCGAGCGAGCGAGTCATGAATATGAATAACATGGACATATATATACATAGTGAAATCAATGAATCATCGAGTCAATTAAGCGGTTAATAGTAAAGCTAGTAGCGTGAATAAATGCGTAGGCAGTAAGGTTTGCCGAGCATACGTATTCATACAAGGATAACAATAATAAAGGTACATACATTCGCAACAGCAATAAGGATACAATAAGTTATTATAGTGCAGGTGACTTTGTCCGTTTAATAATTTAATAAAAGGGCTTAACAGAATTAGGTGAGAGGAAACTCAACTGAATGTGAGTTGCTATAAGGGTTTTGGGGAGATTGTAGTAATTTTGATGTAATCGGGTAATTGTAGCAATTATAGTAATTTAACAGTTGAAATCATGAGTCGATTAAAGCGAGACTAGAGTTCCTGGGTTCGAATCCCGTAAAAGAATCTCGTACGCCCACCGCTGAGAAGTACTATACTAGGAAAAGACGGCCGTTCAATGCTTTCAGGTTTTCCATGGTGGTGCTTAGATTAACTGATCGAGTAACATTTATTTAGTAGTGAAAAATAGATGATTTTCGGCTAGATAAGTACTCAGTAATCCCTCAATTTAGCATAAAATTATACATATTTATTGGTTACTGTTGCATCTTATACTCACTATCATAAGTGTTCATCGACGTCTGTCAATAAATAGAAATGTATGTACAACGTTATAATTTTTTCGAGTGTCATACCTTCTACAGGCATAAGATTCAATAACAAAACGATCGACAAACTCAATCATGTAAAGTTTGCTTATCAGTCCAGGTATTACGAATAATCATTTGCATAGTCAAAGACCGATCAAACATAAGGTTAAACAAAAACATATATTGACCTACTACTGAAACAGCACTATCAACAGAAATAGCTGATTCAATGCATAAAGCTCACTTCTGTTCAGACTAAAAATAAAGGTTTAGGACGTTTGCCATTTAACTCAAAGAATGCAAAAGTAGGTATATATATATATATATATATATATATATATATATATATATATATATATATATATATATAAATTGACAACAACTACTGTGTTCATTAAACTACCGATTTTCCACTGTTTTATTCTCAGTACAAATGTTAATTAATTGAATTAATTTAATTTTCCAGTATCTTTATTTTGGATCAAATCTAATGGAATTATTAAAAGTAAAATGTTCACTATAGACATTTATCAATAATTCTTTGTCTGAAATTGTCTCCTGTAATTTCCTAGATTATAGTTTTTAAATTATTTGAAATGTAGTTAATGTAAATATCTAAATTGACATTTATATAGTTAAATAATGAAACAACAATTATCTATTTACATTGTATAGGAATGAATTGAGTACACTATTGCAAATAAGCACAATTTTATTATGCATAATGTTTAAATGCTTTCTGTTATATATTTATTAGAGTATCTATACTAGTCAACTGGTTAACTAGTCAGCAAAAAGCAGTGTGCTTGAATATTATTACATTTTATAACTTAAATGGTTTAAATTCACTTGGTGTTGTTTTACTTGTATCTTCCTATTGTTATTTAGGACTTCAATTGATCAGTTTCTTGTTGGCATATGAGTAACCTGTGCGGACTACCTCGATGTAGCCTTAAGTCCCAAGCTTTATAAGCAAAGATGGATAGTGGCTAGCAGTGGAATCCAGGACGCGCGTTTCGTCCTATTTGGGATTCGTCAGCTGGATATATGTGCATCTCAGAGTTGATGTTCACTCCGAGACTCTAAACCAGTACTGTTCGCTTCAAGCGCCATCTCGTTATTCACTTAGTTCCTGAGTGAATTTCAACTTCGCCCCATTGCAAAAGCAGATGGCTGTCAGGACTCAGTAGCTAAGTGGATAAAACGATGGTGTTTGAAGCCAAAAGTACTGAGATCGAGTCCCGCAGTGATCGTCAACTCTGAGATGCACATGTATCCAGCTGACGAGTCCCAAATAGAACGAAACGTGCGTCTTGGATTCCATTGCTAGCCACTATCCATCTTTGTTGAAATGGTTTAATTTCAAACTTCTAACTGTAGCCTCTAATTTAGTTTGATGTGTCTACTGAAGACCCATTAACTGAAATGATATGATTTTGAAAATTTTATGGTCTCTCGTAGATTTTCTTGACATATGCTTTAAAAACTTAATCAGTCATCTTGTTACAAATCAGATCGTCTGAAATAATTGATTTAAGTAAATGTGGAATTTCAGAATCTAACAATTCTACGTAATTTTCAGAAGGTGGTTTTGTGGAGATTTTTAGTCATTTCAATTGTTGAGATCATGGGTAAATTGAAGCTAGACTACCATGAAAAACCTGGAAGCACTGGACGGCCGTTTCATCCTATTATGGGACTACTCAGCAGTACGCATCCACGATCCCGCTTCCCGCGAGATTCGAACCAAGGAACTGCTGGTCTCGCGCGCAAGCACTTAACGTAAAGTAAAAGCTTAGGTTGTTATACTTAACCAGAAATAAAGCTTTGAAATTAAACCATACTATTTAGACTCCATGATAATGCTGAAAATCAAGTGCGAAATTTAGCGAAATGTATAAAAAGTCTCATTGTGAATCTTGATCGACTCTTGTGTTTATTAACGTGTAGCTCAGTAAATCTCACAACCAAATATCTATTTAGCGAATCTTTGTTGAAAAATCAATGAAATTTATTGGAATATATTGTTTTTCTACATACCGATTATGTTAAATATATAAATAAACTGATTAATGCATTGTGAATTGTTTTGAGTAGCTTTTATGTTTAAGATAGTGTAGTTTGGTGTAGTTGATCAGTTTGACTCCTTTAAATATTGCAGACTATTGTAATTATCTCTTAGCAACTAATAAAATAGTCTAGTTATGGTTTATAAAAGATGCAATAAAGTCATCATATTACACTAATTATATTTATCATATCTATTGAAAATGAAATTCGTTATACATTTTTTTAATTGAGAGAATAATTATTGAAAGCTATGACAATTTAATATCAACAATCAATTTGTATATATTTTTGATTTGTGTGTATAAACCAATGAAAATGATTTTAGTGGCCCTAGTATCTAACTCCATTTGAATCGTATAAATAATTGTTATTGAAATATACATGCTGCCAATCATCTTATATAATCATCGACTTAACTCGCGTTGGTGAATAACGGAATTAAATAAGTAAAATACGAAAATGAAGTTTTGAATAAGTATATTTTGTACAATCGTTGATCAGAACAGGCAATCAGAAAGACGGAGGGAAGGAAACGAAACAAAATGAATGCCAGATGGCATGTGAATCAACTCGATTTAACCAAGAGTGAATTGATATTTATAGTCAGACAAAAATACGTTACGGACATCTGATAAATAGGATAAGCAATACACGCACACACAATCATATAAAAACACTCAGGATTATTAAGCGAATAATTAACAGGGTCAAAATGTGACTCTAGAAGAATGAATAAATCGGCCTGTTTGAAAGCTAGAATAACCTAACAGGCTTGACATAACACCACACACTACATGATCAATTATGAGATAAATACTGACAAAACACAAAATGATTGTACACTTCAAATGTAAATACTAATATTAGAATACTATTTAGTATTTAAAATGCATGAATAAATAACACCGTTAAATTTAAAAGCAAACTCCATAGAACAGTCATTAATTTCATAAATAGACTAAATACTTAAAAGACAAACAATCGGATATTCCTTTAACGTTTTACTATGCATCTTATTCCTATCAAACAAGTAAGATAAAATTAGTAGAGGTTTGTTCAATGAGCTAGATGGTTTAGTTGTGGAGCTTTCATCGTTCTTCTGAACGACATCATCAGCACAAATTTCAAATAGAGGTCTACCTAAAGTTTGTGTTGATGGTGTTGTTCAGAAGAACAATGAAAGCTCCATGACTAAACCATCCACCACAGAGAACAAAATTACATCAAAATCATCCATCTGAACTACAATCTTCTCCACCATCTCAAGTAACATTATCAAAAAATTAGCTCAATCTTTAAAAATACATTTTACGTAAAGATTTAGAAAAAAAATCCTATTTCTTATGTAAATACTTAATTCATATAAAAGATTGAAGTGGAAAACGAATTAAAAAGAAAATACTTTCTGTTCTACCGACAACAATAAAAATAGCGACAATAAACTATCAACATAACTTTAAGCAAAATTAAAAATGAGAAGAAAAAATAAACAAACAAACAAACAAACCTAAACGTTTTATGATTGCTATAAAAGTATGACCAAGAATGTTATATACAAATTAATGATATAAATATAGATATGCATAGTCTCTATGATATTGTTTTATAATGGAAAAAACGAGAACAAATAAACTGGATTCTTTTTTTCTTTTTTTTCTAGAAAATAAAATCGAAACGACACAATAAGAGGTGAAATAAATTACTAGAATAGATACAATGTAGCAAAGCACCTATTATTAAAATACAGTTAATACCTATAATGATAATAATTTTTCGGGGAAATAAACTATACCTTTGAGGATTTTGTTAAACACTTGAACAGTTATCTATAAATTGAATTATATATATATATATATATATATATATATATATATATATATATTCAATAAGTTGTGGGCTTACATGTTTTTTAAAAGGTAATAAATGGGATCTACTTAATTTATAAGCAATGACGGACAATGGCTAGAAATGGAATCTAAAACGCGTGTTTCGTTCTATTTGGGACTTGTCAGCTGGATGTACCTGCATCTAAGGGTTGATGTTCATTCTGGGACTCGAACCCTTTACTGTTCGCTTCAAACGCTAAAGAATTATCCACTTGGCTACTGAGTCCTGATAGCCGTTGGTATGTGTAATGAGGTTAAGTTGAAATTCACTTGATATCGTTTACTTGAAACTTCCTATTGATGTTTAAGTCTGCAATTGATCGTCTCTTACTGGCATATGTGCATACTGTACGTATTGCATCTATATTGCCTTAATTCAGAAGCATTATAAGCAAAGATGGATAGTGGCTAGCAGTGAAATCCAGGACTCACGTATCGTCCTATATACCTGCATCTCAGCTTTGATGTTCACTCTGCGACTCAAACCTAGTACTGTTGGCTTCAAGCGCCATCACTTTATCCACTTAGCAACTGAAGTAGGAAGATACAAGTAAACAACACTAAGTTAATTTGCTTAATTTATGTTTGAAAATCAAACAAACTTAGAATTTAACCGAAGAAAATAATAAACATCAATGTATATTGTATTTGAACAGCTTATATACTTATACAACCACCATTTCAATAATAATTGTACACTTATATATATACAGCTATATACAGTTTAACTTGACATAGTTCATGCGGTTACTTAGCCTCATTTCTCGAACGTTCAAATGTCAATAGTTTTAAGATATTTATTGAAATAAGTGGTTCTTTGATATTGATCAAACTATTAGAAATGTTGACTAACTAGTTATCTTCACAATAAAAATTTAGTTCAACTATTTTAAATAAAAATTCATCAATATACTAGCCAGTGAATTGATTCTATTGAAACTTAAATAATGTAGTTAATATGATAAACGACTTCCGCTTATATTCTATCATATTTTATTTCTTAATAGTTTTACAATTATAAGAGGAATGTATTAAGTTTGCAGTTCAACTACACATATTTGTTAAAAACAAATAAATCCACATGATATATGATAATTTAAAGAAGTCATTTACAGAGGTTTATATTTTTGTTATTGATAATATAAAAAGACTGATTAATTAAGAAAATTGTTAATGTTACATACACAATCTATATACAATTTTTTCACTGTACCCGTTAAGAAACGGGTACTAGGTAAGGATGGCAAATCAATTGACGAAGTAGGGAAACTTCGTCAGTTGAAATGGCTGGGACATGTGTTACGTATGCCCGACCACCGAATGCCTCGACGAGCGATGTTTCATGGTGTAGGAGTAGGTTGGAAGAAAGCTAGGGGTAGCTAGACCAAAACATGGCACAAATTCATGATGTCATTGACAAATGGATTGAACCATGTTGGTAGGTGTAGACTACCTGTTTTGGGTTCGCGAGATGATGTCAACCGATGGTTAGAGACCTTGAATGACATGGTTTAAAAACGCTTGCAGTGGTGCGGGTGCATCCACTCTTTGTGTTCTCCCAAATTCTAATCTTCTGAATTCTTCATGTCCTTTATTTTTTCGCTTTCTAAATTTATTCACTAAATTATACTCTTTGAATAACATCTTCAAACCCTAATCTTTCCGATTACTGCTTATTCTCTTACCACCTCCACCACTATGGGATTTGAATCGACAACTGTATCTCTGTGCTAATGTGGTATGTCAACTCGAACTGATGTACGTACGTACGAAGTTCTACGTTGTTACTGACTGACTGAACTGTAAAACTAACTTTAGCATAAATATCAATTGCTTTACAGCTATTGACTATATTGATTATAAATGTTAAGTTAAGTAATCCATCGATATCAGGGTAAGATATGAAAACTATTATCGTTTATTAATTAATCAACTAATTGTTTTGTCATAATAAAAAAATAATAACTTGTGAATAAGTGATTTCACGTTTATCGTTACGAAAAAGAGATTAATATAGGTTGATTATATGTTATGACAATTTGATTGAAGTTTAGACATGTAAATAATTAAATGCCGGTTAATTAATTTAAAAGTTAAATCCTGTTTATGAGACTTAATGGTTTATAGTTTGACCTCTGATAAGGTCAAGTATATACACTGCTAAGGAGTTTCATACCGGAACAAAGTAACTGCCTATCGCGTATTGTTTTTGAACAGCTATCTAACTAATATCAGTTAATGATGTAAACTATAATAAGTATTCTTATGGGCGTTTGTCTTATCAATAGTATGAACAATAAGAATGTATTATACCCTTATTGTATCTTTTGATTTTTTTGCAAAATTTCTAATAATTGCCAATCAACTAGTAATTAAGTATTAAAGTTTAATAAGCGAAATATGTGACTTATATTACTATGTAGCGCTAATTACAAACACTTAATTGTAATGAAACATTAATACATATAAATGAGTAAATTTGGTTGTAGAACTTAAATTTCAATAAAGGTGACTTTTTATCAAAAATAATCCAACAATAAATGCTTGTTTATTTTTCTCATGTTTATTAAAATTTTCTTTTACAAGTAATATCAGTTTGACTTCTTTGATTTTTCATGAGACTACATTTTTACACAGAGATCTATTTTCAGAAAGGGTTTTGTGGAGATTTTAGTAATTTGAAGTTAGACATTAACACCGTTGGATGCCGGCTGACTGGCTCATTGGTCTAATGGTTAAGCGCTCGTGCGCGAGACTGATAGGTCCTGGGTTCGAATCTCGAGTGGGGGCGGGATCATGGATGGGCACTGCTGAGTAGTCCCATACTACGACGAAACGGCCGTTCAGTGCTTTCAGGTTTTCCATGATGATCTAGCTTCAATCGACTCATGATTTCAACTATTGAAAGATTTATTTATCAAATTACAATACCTTGATTATAAAATTACGGTAATGATGAGATTAAATCCAAAAGCTTTTTGAATGCTTTTGATAATATTGTAAAAATGCTTATGACGTGATCTTTTCCCTAGGAATACTTCAAAAATTATTTAATTTAATGGTTAGTCCAACCGTACTTAGCGTGTAAGTCAAGGGTGATGAAAATTTTTGACCGATCGAGTTTGTGGCTAGTTAAATGTTAGCATGAATAAAAATAGCTAGTTAAACTTCTTTAACGTATTAAAGTATCAGTACCCTGTTCGGCTGTTATCTGTGCATTGTTTGACCGCTGTACATCATAATCTATGACAGTAGAGAACATCTACAGTTTATAAAAAATATTTGATGATTAGAGTCGTTAGTAGTTTGCTCGGATATAGTGGAGTAAAAGGAAGAAAAAACCTATAGATAGTAATGTTGTTTGAAATGAAATGGTGAATCAACCAATAAATCCTTCAAGCTTAATTGAATAGACAGTTTAGAAGACAGATTATCCATGTCCAGCATAATAACTACTTTGAAAAATAATGATAGACGGCATGGAAGTATTTGTTAACTTAAACAACATATCAACAAATAAAGAAGAAATCGGCTGTTAGTTTGTTCCATTCAAAGAAAGCGACTAAATACACCTGAGTAAAGCCTGCCTAATAGTAGTAATAAATGAAAGATGCCACTGAGTTATATGACTCTAAATTTGTCTAAGTAGCTCGATTACGTTTACACCTTCCTCTTAATCTTAAGCTCATTGTTATTGTACATATAAAATTTTACTAATTTGATTATTTTTTTGCTATATTCTTTATGTTTGCCATTTACCACTATGGATATAAACATTTCATTACTTTTATTCCGTTAATTTTCTCCCTCTTCTTTGACTGATATTAGGTAATACAACTTAAAGCAATGTTCACTCGTAATAGTTCCCTTTTTGTTCATTCCAAAAGCGGTTGACTTCATAACAAACTAGCTAGATGGACATGTCTACTTTTATTGTCACTGTAAAGAATATTTCACTAATTCATGATAACTGTTTATTACAAAAAGCAACTTACGGTATTAGCGAAATTATTCCCGACAAAAGTTCTTTCATTTTTGATAGAATTTTGTTGTCTGAGCTGGATGGTTTATTTTGATGGAGTTTTGTTCTCTGAGCTGGATGGTTTGGTCGTGGAGCTTTCATCGTTCTTCTGAACGACATCATCAGCACAAACTTGTGGAGTTTTCATCGGGTAGATCTACCTGAAATTTGTGCTGATGATGTTGTTCAGAAGAACAATGAAAGCTCCACGACTAAACCATCCACCACAGAGAACAAAATTCCATGAAAATCATCCATCTGAACTACAAATCTTCTCCAACATCTCAAAACTTCTTTCAACTTTACAAATAGTATACTAAAACTTTTACAGTCGTCAAAAGAAAAATATTATTAAATTAATTTCAAATTATTCATCCAATATGGTATTTAACTTTATATCGTCTTCTAACAATTGGATAAAACGAAAGCATTTCACTCACTGTACATTCAAAACTTTAGAAGTTACATCAATCAATAGATTCAATAAATCAGAAATGTTATTAATGTTTCCACTTGGTATTGTTTTGCTTAAATCTTCCTATTGAGGCTTAAGACAGTAATTGATCAATCTGTTATTGGTATATTAGTTTCTATTTTCAACTAGTAACTTGTCCTCAATGATATAAATAGTATCCTAATGTTAATAAATAATCAGCAAATAGTAGTCAATATCAATCAATTATATTCTATACAAGGTATAATTTATCAATGTAATACATATTACTATTCATGGATCAAAATAACGAATTCACTATCATACCTCTATTTCTAGGGTAAGAGAAAGATGTTTTATATTCTGGATGTTAGTAGTATAACATAAATCATTGAAGAATAATTATCACTGTACAGTATAATGAATAATTTTTTTTGTATTTTACTGACAGTAAAAAAAGAAGCAATATGAGAAAGTTTATAAATTATACTATGTAAAATATTATTTATAATAAAGATATCAGTTCATGAAAAAAATTCACTTTAATATATGTCGTTCTGTTGTCTTGGTTACTTTTCACGGATAATCGAAATAAGGTTCATATTAAAATGAAGAAAAAAATTTATGTTTAAAATAAATTATAAAATGTACGTTAATTTCCAGGGGATAGGAATAAAATAGATGACATTAACAACAATTAATTGTTTATTCTTTTAGAGATAGGGAAATTTTTCACTTGTAAGAAATATATTTCGTAGAATTGCTTTCTCTGAGCTAACATTATGAACAAGATGGATGAACAAGCAAGTGAATAATAGTATTAGAGCTGAAAAACAGAAATATGTGGAAGAGCTAGCAATGACAGAGGAAAAAGGTGCAACTGAAGAAAATATGATGAAGTTATATGATAAAACTAAGAAACTGGTAGACAATTATAGTAAACTAGAGAGACCGATCAAGGACAAATGGGGCATACCGATCATTGAAATTCAAGGACAAAAGAACAGATGGGTGTGACACTTTGAAAAACTCTTGAATAGACCAGCTCCATCAAATCCATCGGATGTCGATGCAGCACAGACAGACTTTCCTATAGATGTCACTCCGTCAATAGTCGAAGAAATCAAGATGGTCAATCATCAGACAAATCAATAGCGGTGAAGCAGCGGCACAACTTGATAACATACCAGCTGAACCAATAAAGTCAGACATAGAAGCAACTGCGAACATGCAGATTTGAGGGGGGGAAGGAACAAGTGCCGGCACACTGAAAAGAATGATATCTCATCAATATACCAATGAAAGGAGATCTGAGCAATTGTGAGAACTACAGAGGCGTCACACCACTGTCAGTACCAAGGAAAGTCTTCAACAGAGTGTTGCTGAACCGGATGAAAGACGTAGTAGACACCCAACTTCCAGATCAACAGGCCGGATTTAATAAGGATCGGTCGTGCAAAGACCAAATCGTCAAACAATCAGTTGAATAGAACTCGTCACTATACATCAACTCCATTGGTTACGAGAAAGCATTTAATAGCGTGAATGGGAGTACATAATGGAACCCTCTTCGATGCTATGAAGTACATGAGAAAATCGTCAACATCATATAGAATTCATACGACGGAATACAATGCAAAGTTGTGCATGGAGAACAGCTGACAGATGCATTCCAAATAAGGACCGAAGTAAGACAAGGCTGTCTACTCACTCTCTTCCTCTTTTTTCTGGTGGTCGACTGGATTATGAAGACCCTGACATCTGAGGGAAAACACGGCATACAATGGAATTTCGCAGATTACTTGGCTCTTCCATCCCATACTCACGAACAAATGCAGATGAAGATAACTAGTGTAGCAACAGTCTCTGCATCAGTAGGCCTTGATATACACAAGGGAAAAAGCAAGATCCTGAAATGCAACACGGAGAACATACTTGATAGAGAAACTCTAGAAGATGTGGAACCTTTCACGTACCTGGGCAACATCATCGATGAACAAAGAGGAGTAGATGAAGGCGTGAAGGTAGGAATTGGCAAATTAATGACACCATTCCTGCGCCTGAACAACATATGAAACTCGAAACAACTGTCTGCAAGCCATCGTCAAAATCAGAATCTTCAATACAAATTTCATGACAGTTCTACTATGTAGAACTGAAACTTGCACAACTACTACAACCATCATCAAAATATTGCATGTATTTCTAAACAATTGTCTACACAAGATACTCAATGTTCACTGGCAGGATACCATCAGCAACAACCTGCTGTGGGAGAGAGCGAACGAGCTTCCATTTGAAGATGAAATTAAAAAAGACGTTGGAAATAGATAGGGCACATATGGAGGAAATAATGAAACTGCTTCACGAAGCATGCGCTAACATGTAACCCTTAAGGGAAATGTGTATGTGAAATACTGAATAACACACTATGCTGAGAATTGGAAACAGACATGAAAAGGATGAATAGCAACTGGAAACAAATGGAAAGGAACGCTCAGGACAGAGTTGAATGGAGAATGCAGGTGGGTGATCTATGCTCAACGACGAGGGATAACAGGCGTAAGTAAGTCATTACAGATAACCTTGATTCGTGTCGTAGTTCATTCTATATAAGTCAAACTGAAATATAATTTATATTTGGTGAAAAATTCATTTGTTCACTAACATATGACATATTTAGGTCATTTTAAGGTTAACAGTTAATAGTTAATCATTATAAAATTACCTAGTAGTAAAAAAATCTGAGGATAACAAATGCGACAATAAGCATTTTACAACCAATTCATTACTTATTTTACAATTATACAAGTTATGGAAAGATGAAAATTAACTATGTTAACACACTTAAATTGGCTAAACTTATGCTTATAGCTCATTAAAACAGCATAAAAAACGGAGTACACTCTACTATACAGTTTTAATGTAAGAAAGAAACAAAGAAAAATAACAACATAGAGAACAGTCAATATAATATAATATTTTGATGATGTATATTAGCGATAAGAATGTATGCTCAGTAGTTGTGCATTTTATTAAATGAATGATTGAATTGTAAATTTTTAACTGTCTTTCTAGTCAGCATTATCTGTTTCGGAATAAAAGAGTTCATGTTTTCCATTGTTTCATTCATTTATGAATGATCAAATCTTTTATTGGTATTTTTCACAATGTTTTATGCATATTTTTTTCTTACCAATATTGTTCAAACAATAATTTTACAATGCACATCCACAATCTTACCTCGCGAGAATCGAATCCAGGACCTATCGGTCTCGTGTGCAAACGTTTAACCTTTAGATCATTCATCCAGCATCCAACGGTGTTAATGTCTAACTTCAACTAATCCACAAAATTGAACGACACATCCATCATTGTCTTCATTTAGTTGCTATCTCATAACAGACCTGGTTGAGCTCCACTGGTCACTGCTTCTTACTAGAACTCCAAGAAATACCTCTTGAAGCTAGTCACTAATGAGCATATGTTGATTAGTATCAGAAGGGATTTTGTGGATATTATAGTAATTTCAATGGTTGAGATCATTAGTCAATTGAGTTCCAGCTTTAATTGACTCATGATCTCATCTATTGAAATTACTATAATATCCAGAAAATAGCTTCTGATAATAATTTTACAAGTTTTAAACACAAATGCAAAATTATTGACAAAGAATAAAACTGGGTTAGATTAATGTAAACAATCATCATATTGGGATTCAAAAATTCTCGCTTTAAAATATCTATCATTTCTATTAAATTTTCATTAGATTTTTTATGTAAATATGTAGTGAATGAAAACACATGTGGAGACGGCCAAATATATTTAAATACACAATTACAGAATGTCTTAGTAAAATCTGAAAATCATAAAGTAAATATTTCATTTGCAAAATGTCAATCAATCGTCTCAGACTTGATTATTCCTTCGTTTCCACATCAATCATTCTCTGTTCTCGTTCTTTTTTCTTTGATCTTCCTAATCTTTTGCCGTCAGGCATTCCACTTTCGATTGATGACATATACTACTTGTATCTGTCGGCATCAGTAGCACACACTACAATATTTTAATAAAAAGTTGGATATTTAAAAAAATAATAATCCTGAAAACTTACACTTCAAAACACAACTAAGTGAGAAAACTAAATTGTGGGTCAACATATTTATGTTATAAAAAACAAATTTTTCAATTATTTACAAGATTTATATCTGCATCCGTCAAGAAGCACTAGTCCCCTCAAGATTACAGGTACACCTTTCTGACGAGTGCCAAGTAGCACGAAACCCAGGTCCAGGGTTTCCTGTTGACTACCTCCGACAGCCATCTAATTTCAACATAATGCACGCAATGTCGAGTCATCTAGACTGTTGGCCACATTGCATCTTGGTCGATGCACTAAGAAAGACTTGACACACATGACATTGGTCACCACCCAGTGATCAATCAATTGTAACAAAAGCATCTCATATAAAATAATCCTTTTTGTTATGGCAACAGGTAACGTATAGTTATTGAAAAGTATGTCACATTGTCTATTACTTTTTGTGACGACTGACCACGGATGAACTCGAGGAAGCTGTAAGAGGCTCAGAAGGAGCCGAAGATATTCCATCCAATCTCTTTTTGGGAGAATATTCTAGAATTCCTACGTGTAGCTTCTCGATTGGACAAATGCTTATAACCCCCTGTATGCGGTTTGGAGGACGGTAATGATGATTTCGTTCGTACTAAAAACTATAAATACCTGACAATTTTGTAATATAATTGACACTGTTTGGAATAATATTCTTTTCATTAGTCTTCTGTCTTCTCATTGTGACTTGAAAGGGTTTTGGCATTCTAATGCTCGGTTATACGCGCTATATCAAGAAAACAACCTTCTAGACATAACACTTACCATAAGTGATTCAGAGCATTTGATTGTCGATAAATGAAAAAGTTATTTTCAATATTTTTTTAACTGGTCAATAGGTTTTTTCAAATTTATTTTTTTGCAGAACTTAATTTGTTTCTCCCTACATTTTCTTTTTATCATCACACAGATTTGCCTCAGTCTTTGGTTGTCTCGTTCTCAGTGTGTTATCTACAATTAATGAGTATGCAGAATCAGCCGGACGAGTTTTACTTTACATGGTAAGTAATATTACATTTATTTATTTGGATGTATTTTTTTGTTCACCTTCCAGTGTTTTTTTAAAATAAAAATATTAGTAATTGTTTCAGCCGTCTGTAGGATTCCCAGTCTGACGGAATTAAGTGGACTGCTGTTAACACCATCTATTATTGCAAAAGATTGTGCCATGTTGGCTGTATATCTCATCTGAATTAAATGGGATAAAATGAAACAACTTCTTTCTGTATCTATCAAATCAACTGCTCTTGTGGACCAAGTTATATTGGCAGATGTTCTAGGAATTTGTATATTCGGGCTCGTGAGCACCTCCCAGCGTGGTTAAGCAAATGTGTAGTTAAAATGGTTAACAGATGGGGCATACAGCCTACGTGGAACAATCTTTCGCAATAATATATGGTGTTAACAACAGTCTATCTAATTCCATCAGATTGAGACTCCCGCAGACGGCTGAAACAATTGCTATTCGGATCAAAAATCCAAAACAATATTAATGATAATTAGATATTGAAGTTTGTCTAATTTAAGTCATGTACTTTTGATATTAATTCTATGTATTTCCTTTTTTGACGAATTAGATTTAGATAAAGACTAATATAATGATGGAAACAACTTGGAAACTTATTTAAATATTATTCTTTACGGATTTTCACAATTCACAATAATAATTTAAAACAATGAGAATTGATAATTGAAATGGTCGACACCACCCATAATGTTTAATCTTCTAGTAAGAGTTGATGATTAAAAAGACTAGTATTGATGGAACATTGTCTTTTAAAATCTGAAAAATAAACTCATTAATCATAAATCCTTATCGATTTTCTTCAAAGCAGTTGGTGATATGATAGTTTTGCAATATAATAGTAATACATCGACTATCAAACCTGAGTAAATATCGACTCTGAGAAGTGACTACGCTCACAGTAATATGAAAATTAAATGAAAACTGGGATATTGAATATCTATAACGGATAATCAATATTGTTACTGATAAAGCCAAATAACGTCTTTAAAAGAAGTTAGCTAGAATTGTTTTGTCATGTTTATTAAGTGTTATGATTAATTCTAGTTTTCGATTTATGTAAAGTCTTATAGAAATAAGTATGAAATAAGCCTTAAAAACCATATTATTCTTAATTTATTTTACTTGTGTTTTAAGCTTTCGGATATTAATACTGTTTCATGATATATTTCATCAAGGATTGGAATCAACTTGTAAATCATTGAAACAAACAGCAATGAACAAATGATTCATTTTGTTCTAGGAATCCTCATCATTGAACATTGACAAGCATTTGATTATCACAACAAGCTTCACAACTATTTACTGTTGAGATACAAATTAGTGTTTCAACGACGTTTACATCACACTAGAGGTGATTTATACTTAACCCGTTTGAATTCAGTTCTTTATTGGTCATTCAGTTACTAATTAGTTGTTTAGTTTGTAAATTTATATTTACGAGCCACTTGATTCGCATCAAAAACAAACCTAAAAGTATCGTACTAGCCCTCAGACTTGACATTTTTTAGTATATTTAGTATTGGGTGGGTGCTTCTGAGGGGTCCACAGCCTTTACATTCCTCATATGTTCCATGGCGTTGAAAGTAATATCAAATATACAATAAAGACTGCATTTATGGTTTATTAAATTTTGCAAATGATGGAATTAATCAAATAACATATCTTTTTTACAGAATGGGGATTTGTGGAGATTGTACTAAATGTAATAGTTGAATTCATGAGTCGATCTGAGTTAGACCACCATTGAAAATGTGAAAGCGCTGGACGACAGTTTCATCCTAACAAGGGACTTCTCAACAGTGCTTATGCACTATCTGGCACGCGCGACTCGAACCAAGGACCCTTGAATGCATAACCTCTAGACCATTGAGCCTCCGTCCAATGATGTTAATGTCTAACTTTAATCGATCTATGATCTTGCACAACCTCCGATTCATTGTCTGAAGTGGGTAACTGTTTCCACCCGATACGCATTGGACTCCACTAGTCACACCTTCTCACTAGAACTTATTTAGCTGAAAATATAGGAAAATATCTGAAGTCAGACTGAAGAAGAGTAGAACGATTTATATGGAAACGAAGGAATATTAGTCAACTTAATCTGGGTAGCTTTGTGTTTACAAGTTAGAAGATAATTAAAGTTAATTTTGTGAATATTAATACTATTGAGAAGTAGAATCATGTTGTAAAATGACTGCAGCTTCAAAATTGTTAAGTACCAGAATGAGCTGAATAACTTGGTTTTTTTAAATGTAGGATTTTGTAATAGTTCTTGAAATTACTTATCATTAAATCAAACTCTGAATCTTCTGCTTTCCTAGTAAGTAGTATGACAAATTCTCTTAAGAACTCTTTTTTGACATTAGCTTAGAATCATTTTATATTATAAGGTAAATGAATACATAGATAATAAGCTCCATGTGTCCCTGTTTAGGAAAAAACAGTAATTTAATAAATCTTAATGTACATTTGTCAGTTTGTAATAAATAAACCATCCTACACAATATTTATCACATTATTTCTTCACACTATTAAGAATCATATGAAAGGAGATTAAAAATATATTTGCTAATTAGATTGAAATTTTCCATATTTTATCCTCATAATTCACAAGCATGGACAACAATCAACAGCATATAAATCAATTTACACTTTTGAACTAATATTTTCAAAAACCCGTTTAGTGAGACTATAATTTATGGACGACTTTTGAGAGACGCTAAAGTGGCCTTGAGACTGTTCACCTTATAACTAGGATCAAATGAGGGTTATAAACCAGTATGAGGAATTAGAATTATGATTTACAGTTAATAATTAAAGTTGAAAATTAGATTTAGGATTTTCATCAGCTATAATGTCAAAACTCAATTTGGCCAAATGGATGAATGAATTCCGCGCCAAAATCCGAGAACTGTTATCTTATACCTGATAAGCTCGTCCATAAATTTTAAACCCGCCACCCTTTTTTTTAAGAAAAAATGCACAACTCAAAAAATTTATCCACCACAATTTTTACAAATGTTAACCAATAAAACTTTAAATTATTGAACAAACTTAAATTATGTAAACAAATCCCGATCTCTCAATTTTAGAGAAAATTTGACCCATTTTGGGGAAATTTAGGGGAAATAGCACCATAACCCCACTATTTCCCCAAAAGTTTCCTTTAACCTTGGTGATGGTCATTTGGCTGTGGGGAAATCTCCAAAGTTTCCCCGAAATTCACCTAAATTTGTGATTTTTCCACAAAATTCTTCCAAACATTGGTGAAGGTCATCTGACTTTGGAAGTTTCCCCGAAATTTCCCCAAACTTTGGAGATTGGGATAGAGAACAATTGAATTCAATTATTTATAACTAATTCATCAATCAGTATATTAAAGAACTAAACAGTGTATCTCTATGATTTTGAAGTAAATCACAGTGAATTATTACAAACTTCTATAATTAACTTCAATAAAAGATCCAAAAATATATGTGTAAAGAAAATTAATTCTTTCAATAATTGGTAGTAAAATAATTGAATAAATAATACTTAATTGAATGAAAAAAATCCATGGTCAAGGATAAAACATGGTTAGAGCAAAACATTTAGATAATTTAACTGATTATAATCAGAGAGAGGTTTTGTGGAGATTGTAGTAACTGTGATAATTGAATTCATGAATCAGTTGAAGCTAGGTCAACATGAAAAACCTATAAGCACTGGACGGCCGTTTCGTCTTGGTATAAGACACTTCAACGGTAAGCATCCACGATCCCACCTCGCGAGATTCAAACCCAGGACCTGTCAGTTTCGCGCACAATAGTTTAACCTTTACACCACTGAGCCAACCGGCATCTAACTGTGTTAATGTTCAACTTCAACCTATCCACGAACTTGCACCACCTTCCACCACTGTCATCAGTGAGTTACTGTCTCATACCAGACACAGTCCTATCCTAGAATGAAACGGCCATTCAATGTTTCCACGTTTTACATATTGGTCTAGCTTCAATTGACTCATGAATTCAATTATTTATTTAATTGAGAAAATTATATGTAGAGGCAAACAGGAATATACTCATTGGAGCATATATATATATATATATATATATATATATATATATATATATATATATATATATATATATATATATACACGTATACATATGCATTAATATGAAAAAAAACAAAACTATTCATTGATTTAATAAATAAAAAATAGTACTTTTATTTATTTATTTATCACTAAAATAGGAAAATGTAAATCAACCGAGAGAAAATATTAATTATTTGTATTCATTTACCACATTTGTTTATATCGATCAGTAGACAAATCATCGTAACTGTTCCTTATGATAGATGTATAATATGTATATGATATTAGTAAATGATAACAGATTATACATAACTATTGATTTATTAATAAAATTTATACGAGTATATTATATAATATATAAACCTTTACGGTTACAGTAATATATGATCTCATCTTTAAGAGAATATCTAGGTATAGACATTAAATATAAGACAAGAATGTTTATTTTACCGATTAGAGTTTAATTTAAACTTATTAGGATACATTAAAAGGTTTAAATAATATTAGTTACATAAAGAGATGCTTATAAGTTTGATGATAGAAATACAGATTTCACTTTGAAAAAAATATTATTAAAAATATAAATGACCTAAGTTGTAAATAAACTCTATTAATCAATAATAAAAATTTTCAGAAGGGGTTTTGTGGAGATTTTAGTAATTTCTGTTATATCCCGATAAGAATAGTGAATGGTAATTCTTGGAATCCATTTACGGATCAATACTAAACGTATATTTCTATTGTATAATTATTAAGTAACTAAACTATGTATATTCATATACCTCTTAATTATAAGCTTTATTTTGACCCATAAACTATTATCCTACGTTTTACCATTCTTGAGTTATACCCAAGTACATTAATCACTACCTCCCTCATTCACAGCCACATCTGGTTAATTTTTGTACAAATGTTGTTTTATATTTTATTGGTACATTGTGGTCTGTCTGGTTGATATATAAATCGAGTATGTTTGAAATGAATAATTCATATCGCCGAGACTGAGATTTGTGTTCTGGACCCAACTGGCTGGGCTAGACAGAAAGCAGAGCCAATCAGGACTCTAGGCTGCTCGCACGTGTTTTATGCGTCATTGTTTCGATCGATAATTCACTGCTCTCTAATCGGTTGGTCACAAGATATAACAATTTCGATGCTTGAAATAATGAGTCAATTGAAGCTAGACCACCATGGAAAACCTGGAATCACTAGACGGCCGTTTCATCCTAGTATGGAACTCCTCAGCATTGCATATTCACGAAGACAATGGTGACGGTGGCACAGTTTTGTGGATTGGTTAAAGTTAGACATTAACACAGTTAGATGCCGGCTCAGTGATCTAATGGCTAAGCGATCGCGCGCGAAACTTATAGGTCCTGAGTTCAAATCTCGAGTGGGGGGCGGGATCTTCGATGCGTACTGCTGAGGAGTCCCATACTATGACGTTTTCCAAAATCATTTAATAATCAATAATGGAAATTATAAGGCAACAATGTGTAAATGATTATTAACTACGACCACAGACTGTAAGAAATAGAGCATCTGATAGATAACGTAATAAAAGAAAAATTCTAACTTCGACTATAAGTTGTGTAAATAGTATTTTCTTGTGTTTTGTTAGAATTTTATACGGTTTGTCGACTATTCATTCTACTTATTACATTTGATTGTTACTGGAAAACCTGTTTTTCAACATTTCTTCTTAGCAGTTTTAGATGTTGACATTTATTGAACAATTTAGATAGAAAATTGTCTTTCTATATTTAGTTGGGGATTGGGTTATTTATTCTAATAAAAATGAGTTTATTTCTATTTATCAAAGGTAATCGGGTATATATTGCGACAATAAGTGAAAAAAATGCTTGAAAACATGAGTTGTTGGAACTCACTAGCTAAGTGGATAACACAATTGTATTTAAAACGAACAGTTTTGGGTTCCAGTTCCAGAGTTACCATCAACTCTGAGATGCAGGCACATCCAGATGACGAGTCCCAAATAGGAAGAAACATGCGCCCTTGATTTCACTGTTAGCCACTATCCATCTTTACTCATCAAGTTTGTGACTTCATGCAGTTTGCACAGGATAAATATATGTGAACAAGAGACTGATAAAATACCGTCCAAAACAAGAATCGGAAGATACAAGAAAACAATACCGCCATGAACTGATTAGTTATGTATTTGTCCAACATTTGTAATCACGACACAGAAATTCTCTATCATGAATTTTTTTATATGAAGTTAATCTATGAAATATTTATTTATTAATTATTGCAAGTAATAATAATCATCATCACCCTCAAATTTGGGCTGAATTTAAACAAATGGTCCACTCAAAAAGATTCTTCAAATATTCACATTTTACTGTGGATATATGGATGATACATCCATCCTCTGTAACAATAATGCATCACAACAAGAGGCTCATAGGCAATTTAATAGAGTGCATACAGCCATTGAGTATATATCTGATGAAGAGAGTGATGTTAGAATAGCCTTTTTGGATGTTCTCCTAACTAAGAGAGCTGGTGGACCATTAAAAAAACTTTAACAGAAAAAATACTTGGACAGAGTAGTACACACATTTCCTTACTTTTGTAACTTTACAGTACAAAAGAAACGTGATCAAAATACTTTGTTACTGAATACGCACTAAATGTTCTAGTGGAATAGTTGAAGATGAGCTAAACATCGTGTGTAATACTCTTAAAGTCAACGGACACCCTAGAAAGTTTGTAATTAAATATATAATCACGAAGGTGAGTATAGGTGAAATACAAGCGATGAATAAGAAATTCCTGTTCGTGCCCCTACAATTCAGAGGGGATGTGGATAGCAAAATATTAACTCATGAATTCGGCAGAATAACCCAAAAATCTTTCAACGCTGGAGAACTACGATTAGTAATTTCTGCGTGCTCAATGGTGACACCGAGGCTAAAAGATAAATTACTTAGAATGACCATCTCACTTTGTATTTATCAGCTCGATTCTCCTGTGGAAAAAGTCATATAGGTTGAAGTTCTAGGAATTTACATTTTCGTGGTGGCGAACACCTCTCACTGTGACTAAGCAAAGGTCTGGTGAAAACAGTGAACAGCTCGATACTGGCCCATTTAGTGCAAACTGTCTAACTTCAACCAATCCACAAAATTGCGCCATACGTGCACGATTGTCTCCAATAAGCTAATATCTCACATTTGACCAGGTTGAACTTCACCAGTCCTGGGTTCGAATCCTGCGTTGCGAGGTCGTAGATGCGCTTTCATGTGGAGTCACACAATGGACAAAACAGCCGTCCAGTGCTTCCAGGTTTTCTATGGTGGTCTAGCTTCAATTAACTCATGATCTCAACTATTGAAATCAAGGCTTGTCTTCATTGAATAATTTGCAAAAAAATATCACGACTAACACGTAACACAAAATTTCATATTCCTGAACATAGAAACTATTTGGTTTTCAAAATTTATCCAGCCTTTTCCATTACATGATATGTAAGCATCAATAACAAGGTTTAACTAAATAATTTTAGGTAAATTGTTATAGTAAGTATAATACGTTTATGAAGACCAAATAAGCAGAAATTAGGCTTTTAAAGTTTCGTAACTTAGTATAAGTCGCTTCTTCAGGGATAATAATAATAAATAACAAATTAAATTAATATAATAATACACTAGATCAAGGAACATCAAAAATCTAATTTGTAATCACTAGGTGTTTAAAAATATATTATTTCTATTATTACATAATATGGAATCTATGTGAAGTGAGAAATAAGTTTGTGATGTAACTATTTTAAAAATATTAAATATACTACTCTTTTTATTCATTACCACATACTTGATTACAGTTAAAGAAAATAGGCAAATCACTATGATGGTATTTATTTAGTTTCTTAATAGCAGGATTCACTATAGATTTATTCAATCTATGAAAAATGATAAGTATATATTATTTAAAGATAATTGCTAATTAGGAAACATCTGAACCAGGAAGATATATGATAATAAATTCACCTTGGAATAACGTTGGTTCAAATATTTGAGCAGATCACCATGTTATCAATTACCCATGATTCATTTCTAAGCGTTTAACCTAAGAAATATTCAATAGGAAATTCCTTGATATAGTGATCATAAGCAAAAGCATTTACATCATTTATATTTACTTACTTACGCCTGTTAGTCCTAATGGCCGACCAGCATTCTCCAACTCACTCTGTCCTGAGCCTTCTTTTCTAATTCTATCCATTTCTTGTTCATTTTTCTCATATCTATCTCCATTTCCCGGAGTAATGTATTCTTTGGTCTTCCTCTATTTCTTTGGCCTTGAGGAATCCATGTGAGGTCATGTCTTGTAACACAGTTATATCATTCATATGATCATCAATATTAGATAACCCTAATTGCAAACGCTAAATTATTAGAAGACGAAATCAATAGTTCTTTGATTAGCAACATAGTTTTCAAGTTACCTTTTTTTTAAAAAAAGTTGTTTTTAGACTTTGCATTCAATATTAAATATTTATTTACCCAAATCTAATTTATCTATCATTACTATTATTATTATAACTTTAATACATCTAGTCCGTCAATCTAGCAGTTTCATCATATATTATCATTTTGTTGTTTATATTTTTAAATTAGATCCAAATGGCTTTTATTATATTAATGTATATATAATAAATATTAGTTTAATGGATATATAAAACATTGAATATGTATGATGTATGACATACAAATTATCCTCTATAGAATAATCATTCCGTTATATTAATCTTATTTACTTCATTATAAATATCATCTTCAGAAATTGAATTTATTCTTTGATTAATATAATTTATTTATGATTTAATTACATTAAAATAATTAGTTATGACATAAATGGGGTAAACCTAATTATATACATATAATTCTATATAATATTTTCTTTTATATGTATATAAACATATCCATATATGATGCAGTAATTTCAATATGAATCTCTATTGATGACATAATGAAAATGTACATCAACTATTTTCATAGTCTTGTACTAATGTTTTAACTACTCAATAAGTTCTATTTATTATATGACTGAATGTGAATATCCTATATAGGTAATCTATATAATTAATTCATTAATTAGTTAGATAGATTGATAATAAAAAGATTTGTTTTAATATTTAAACTTTCAAAAGTCCATTATGTATTAAGTTTTAGGTATTAACTGATAATATTAAGCGTTTCCACGCGAGACTGATAAGTCTTGAGTTCGAATCTTGCGAGGTGAGATCGTGGATGCGCATTGCTAAGGAATCTCATACTAGGACGAAATAGCCGTCCAGGGTTTCCAGGTTTTTAATGGTGGTCTAGCGTTAGTTCACTCATGAATTCAACTAGTAAATTAATAATGTTAAATAAATGAGTTTCATGCTGTTTGTTTACCCTGTTATCAATGACGCTGGTTGATTCAAAATATGTGGCTTATTATATTTTTACCATACTCTTAAGAATGATATGTGAGATTAACAGTTTATTTAGTGATATGTTTACTTAAAATGTAATCAACATTCCTTATATGTTTGTTAATATTGTTGTGATTTTAATAATTGAAATCATGAGTTAATTGAAGCTAGATTACCATTGAAAACCTGGAAGCACTGGACGTCCGTTTCGTCCCAGTTGGGGACTCCTCAGCAGTGCGCATCCACGATCCCTTCTGACATTGTTGTGATTGTCGAATAAAAGTGATTGTGATGCAATTATTTTTTTCTTTCATTTACATACATAAAGTTGAAAAATATTTTCTTATATACAATTTATTTATTAAGGAACTTGTAATACTCTTTTGGTTTTTTGCCGAATATTGCCTACGTTTATGGAGTGCTGGTTGCCGATCCAGATATCAAACATGGCGTGGAAGGTTACATTTTGCAAGAAGACCATTTTGTATTGTAGGTAAGTTATATCGTTATTGATTATTCTAAACTATAAGATATGTTGAACTCTAACTATATTTATGAAGATTCTTATAAACATCATCGTTTTATTTACTAATTTATCTAAATGTTAGGATTTCAACTCACAAGCTAGTTAACCTAATTATTGATTGAGATCATGAACCGATTTGTGTTAGACCACCATTGAAAACCTGAAAACTCTGGATAGCTGTTTCATCCTATTGTGGGACTCCTCAGCGGTGAGCATCCACGATCTCGCTCGCGGGATTCGAGCCCAGGGCCATCAGTCTCATGTGAGGACACAACCTCTAGACCACGGAGCCAGCATCCAATGGTGTTGGTGTCTAACATACACCAATCCACGAAATTGTGCGACCATCTTCCATTTTACTGAGGTGGATACCTGTAGAGTTAAGCCGGGTGTGTTATGTGATAGTAACTCACTGATGACAATGATGAATGTGTCGCTGAATTTCCTGGATTATTAGGAGTTAGACATTAAAACCAATGGATGCCGGCTCAGTGGTCTAGTGGTTAAGCGCTCGCGTACAAGAATGATGGGTCCTGGGTTCGAGTCTCGGGTGGAGGGGCGAAATCGTGGATGCACACTATTAAGGAGTCCCACAATAGGATGACACGGCTGTCCAATGTTTCCAGGTTTTCAATGGTGGTCTAACATTGATCGGTTCATGATCTCAATCAAAAACTTAATAATCTCCACGACTCTATACTGACCTAACAATTGGTGTTAAACCGAAGTCACTACTCAAGTTTGTATTTAGTTCAATAAAATTTAATCATGGTTTAAATGAATGAAAGTCTTTTTTAGAAAAAAGAATCATTTGTAATAACATACGAATCTTCCTTTAAATATTTAATAAATAATATTTAAAAGGTATTTCTTTAATAAAATGGACTCTCAAAAGTTTTTTTGCCGAATAAATTGTCACCAATCAAAAAAATTCGGAAGAAAAAAAAAAAAGAAAATAGAATTATATTCATTCCACGTAAAATCACAGATAGCGCACATACATACAAGTGTTATGCTTATGATGATTATGCGTATGTATATCTAAACGATTAAAATTTTTAATCAAACAGATCTACATCTAATATTGTGGACAAATAATTTAGAAGTTATACTTTTATCAGCTATTCACTCTATAAATATAAACTCTTTGAGTTACCTGATGTTCAAATTTTTAATGTCGTAGCATAGATAAAATTAATATTCACTTGGTGTTGTTTTACATGTATCTTGCCATTGCTGTTTAGGACTGCGATTGATCAGTCTCATGTTGACATATGTGCATCCTGTGCGAGCTGCCTCGATATATCCTTAGGTCACAAGCTTTTTAAGCAAAAATGAATAGTGGCTAGCAGTGAAATCAAGAACGCGTGCTTCGTCCTATTTGGGACTCTGGAATTCAAACCCAGTGCCGTGCTCCTAGTATCTAGGATTCAGTAGCTACGTGAATAATGCGATGGCGTTTGAAGCGAACGATACTGGATTCCAGTCTCAGAGTGTCCATCAATTTTGAAATGCAGGTATATCCAGCTGACGAGTCCTAAATAGGGTGGAACACGCGTTCTTGATTCCACTGCTAGCCTCTATATTTCTTTGTTTATATAGATAAAATTAGGTTTCAAAACGAACAAACTCAAATATGTTTTCATAAATTTGTTTCCGTTTTATGATTCAATTCCCTCAGTCATATATATATATATATATATATATATGGATAAATTATTTATAATTCATAAATCATCTATAATTTCTTTCCATATCTCTAATCTTGTGTAACATAAAGTAGGTTGGCACGAAAATTTATTGATTGTATACTAATACATGTTTTGATGAAAATAACAGTTTAACAATTCTGAATTATGCAACTTTTAAGAAAGTACAATCTAAGCTCTTTAATAAACGAAAGGGGAAATAATAAGATTGACATATGTTTATTCCTCCCATTTATAAAACATTTAGCTAATTGAATAAACTCTGTAAACTTCCTGTCCTATTAATCATCATACAGACTTTAATTAAAAGATTCCAGAAGAATTTTTGAAATTCTGACCAGTGTGGTTAATTAAAGTCGATACTATCTTTCGTTCGATTTGTATACAGATTTCTACAGTTAAAACGCACATCGAGAGGTGTTATGTCTCATGGTATAATCCAAAGAGGTAACATCTGGACGCGTTCTACAGAAATTCCAAGCTGGAATTAAACGCTGTTTAATTCTATTTGACCTTTAATGACCAGTCAGGTCTGTAAACTACATATTCTATAAAATAATTTTTGGTTGACCTTTTGTGGAAATAAACAAACATAGCTTTAGAGACTAATACATGTCAATATAACTGTTTTCACCGTTCCATTAGAATTAGCTATCACCTTAGTGTAATGAGTCAATAGATCCAATCATCTGAATGTATATCCGTGTGATACATATAAACATACCTTCATTAACAACCGTATAGTGTTTGGTAAAATACGAAAATAAACGAAGTACATTTTATTTTTATTCTTTTCATAATAATGATGAGAAATCTTTTTTAATTAATCTTTAACAGATGTCATTGTTATTGTCGCCAGTGTAGTCGTTCTTGCTGTAGACAGTGACAGGAATATGTTTGCAGCAAGTGCACTAAGAGGATTGAGATTTTTTCAAATTTTACGTATGATACGAATGGATCGCAGAGGCGGATCATTTAAATTATTAGCATCTGTTGTATGGGCACATAGACAAGTAAGTAAAAGTATTTATATTATTATTTAAAAACATGATCTCGTCTAATGATTTTGGATAGATGTATCAATAAGTCATTACGAATAAAATTAAATTGCCTTTTCACTATCTCAAAATTGATATGAATTATCCGGACATTTCATTATTATCAAAGCAACTTCAGATAGGTAAATTTATTCAGTTTCACTTGTTAGTCTTCACTATTTAACTTCAGGTTTGCACCTGACCATCTTTTTCTATAATTCACTCAGTTGTACTACAGATCACTTAAAGGTGTCCTAACTCAAAGAACCCATATCAGCCAAATGGTCCGTATTGATCAGTTATTCTGCATCGATCATCTATTAGTCACTATGACAATTCTACATGTAATTAGTGATGATTATTTGAGAGTTTCGGATTAATCATAAAGTAAAATGAAAAATTTTACATGGGACTTTGAATGCAACTTTTACGCTGGATTATGTCTCGATTACACATAGAAAATTTTCAGTATGAGTAACACTCAAAACAAACATGTGTCAATGGGGCTAGATATAATGATTTTCAACTAGATCCTAAAGGAATTATAAAAGAGCCTACTTCTCATTTGAGTCCAAGCTTTTACTGATGAGTCCCAAGTAGCAATGAACCTACGTGCGACATTTCCAACCGGTTCCCCTCCCCCAAGGACAAATTATAAAAGTGCATGAGCTCTGATGATAAATAACCCAAACTAGTTACCATATTGCAACATTTAGACCTAAAGCCTACGTAATATGACTTTATTAACTACAATATTAGTCAGTTATTGTAAACCTATTGATAAGATATACTGTTAGAGTTAATCCATGACGAGTTAATAAACGATGCATAATTACTAAGTCATTCTTGTTGCGCACTAGTGCTGTTTAAAATATCAGTGCTGTAAAAATATTTGAACCTTCATGTAAACATTATTGGTCACAAAACCTTTGCACATAGTTCTTGATAATGACTATCAAAGAAGTAAAGAGATGAAATTTATGAAAAATCATTCTTTCATATGTTAAAGACAGATTTTACGCTATAAACGAATTACATACTAACACTGTTGAATACCGGCTTAGTGGTCTACAGGTTAAGCGTTCATGAGCAAGACCGAAGTTTCTGGGTTCGAGTCCCATGCTCAGGATCGTGGATGCGCACTTCTGAGGAGTGCCATATTAGGACGAGATGGCCATACAGTGCGTCCAAATTTTTCAATGGTCGTCTGGCTGACACCAATTTATGAATTCTACGATTACAGTTATTACAATCTCCACAAACTTCCGTTTTGAGAATTTGTAATAAAAATAAAACAAAAACACTCTATGCAGTTTAAGTCGAATATCAGTAAAAAAAATTAATACTCAAGAATAGGTTGCTTTTCTGCACACAGAAATGCATTACACTTCAATTTCATTGGTTTATCATTAGAAAACCTCATGGTATACAGTTCGATTTTTAAAAATATGTTCTCTCCTCATATATTATTGCATTCGCTCCAGTCTATGGCATAAAAATGCGTAATTGATTGATTAAAACTAGTTACAAACTAATTTATATAGACGTTTATGCATGATAATCTTGCGATATATATTCGTGATGCATTATTTCATGAATATAGTATAACAGATAATTACTTCATCTCAGATAAACTGAGACGGAAAGGCGGTGACGCTAGTGAAAATAATAATCATTCTAAATAACAATTCTACAGATAACATCAGTCTATGATTCAATCAAATAAATCCCAACGAAATCATGTGATGGAATAATTATCGATAATTTTTGTTTGGTTTTAATTTTGTTAATAATCTTCCCATTTATTCTTCCATTTATTTTTTTCGCATGCATAATAAGCAAAACAAAGAGGCATATAGAACCCATAAGTTTGATTTTAACTTTGTTTTAAAACAAAAGCCAATAAAATATAAACAAAGCTCTAAATAACAATGGTAATATATATATATATATATATCATGTACAGTTCAATCTATACTGATATCCCTCTGTATTATACGAAAATAATCGATCATATCTGTGTTTATTATAACTAATATGATTGTTATTGTCCCTATTGTTGTTTTTCTTTCCCGATTTTATTTACTTATCGAATAAATTTCTGTTATTTTTTGTTTGTTTCTATATTTCATAACTTATCTACGATATTACGTCATTCGATTATATTTAATCTTCTTTGTTTTTTTTCTCTTTGGTCTTTTCATTGTGTATTTTATTATTATTTATTTATTTATTTTTCCTTATTTAGGAATTGTTCACAACGGTGTATATTGGATTTTTAGGTCTTCTATTCAGTTCATTCTTGATATTTTTAGTTGAAAAGAAAGAAAATGAAAAAATTCGTACATATGCAGATGCATTATGGTGGGGTGTAGTAAGTAAATCATTTCTTTATTTATATAATCATTTATTTTTTTATTTTTTATTAAAATAGTTAATCATGTATATATATTTGACTTTTCATTACATTCAGTTACTTAGTTACTTGATTAGTTATTTCTTTATTTAAAATAACTTTCATGTTTCTAGTTTTAATTATCATCGATTTTTTGTTTTGTTTCTTTTTCCTTCATTATAATTATAGTTCCACTTAATGGATAATAAGTTTATGATGTTTGAAATAAGAGAGTTTAACTGCTTTATTGCATAATTTTTATTTTGAAAAAGAAAAAGCAAACAAAACAACAAACAAACAAACATAAATTTCAGCAGTCTAATCAATATTCATTTATTAATCATTAAGTGGTAACATAATTCTGAAGTGTTATAAAGAGTTGAGTTAGAAAAACTATATGTTATTCAAGATTTGGATAAAATAAATCGAAAAGTAGGTTTGATGATTACTTCAATGAATGATATTCAATGATCTATATGAGATTCAAGAAACATTCGATGACGAATACATATACTGTTGATATATATATATAACCTTTTCATTTCAATGATTGGCTGATGTATGATTTTATTAAAATGTCAATGAAGTATAAACTTCCTGGATAATTATGATAATTAACTTCTTGTAATGAACAAAGATGATAATGCAATCATTGATACATTCAATTTAAAATAATCGTTTGTTGTAATTGGCAAACACCTTTGGTAACAAATATATACGATTGGTATACGTTAAGCATTCCTTATTAGCTGAGTAACTTTAAGAAAATTCATATTAGTAAATGATCAAATCCATCTTGATAAATAATAAACAACCTCTATTGTTTTTGTTGAAATACTCATTAAACTATTTTATAGATAAAATATACCGTTATAACTTATGGCCTTATACGCTATTAATATATAACGTAATGATATTACCAATGTAGAGAACAGTGATTTATCAACCGGACCAACGACGCGTAAACTCGTACGAATAGTCTAGAGTCCTTATAAGTCCTTCTTCCTGCATATCTTGCCAGTTGAGTTCAGAACACCAATCTGAGCCTCTGCGATATGAATCATGTATTTAAGATACACTGGGTTTATATACATACCAAACAGACCACATCGTATCACAAAATAGGAAACAACATTTGCATAAGATCTAGCTAAAAGTGGCTGTGAATGTGAGAGACTGTAATTAGTAGACTGGACGTAACCAAAGAACGGTAATAGTTCATGGGTCAAAATGAAACTTATGATAATTGGAACATGAATATGAATAGTTTAGATACTTAACAATTATACAATAAAAATATATGTATCGTATTGGTCCGTAAATAGTTCCCAAAAGTTGCCATTCATAATTCTCGTGAGGATATAGCATATTCCTACAAAAGAATACTTGCTTTCATTATTACTCATGCGATAGATTTATTCTGATCCAGTTCAGCGCTTTCTAATGAAATTCAAAGTGTTCAACTAGTTAGATCTTCATAGAAATGTACAAACAAACATCAATGTAACTGTAATTTGATGAAAATTTCCATAATAATCAATGAAACATGTTCATAATGTGAACATATTCAACAATTTTATGAAATTTCTCAATGAGTAGTTCAAAAAAACAACTGATTCTGGATTATATTCCAGTTTAGTTTGCTACATTCACTATGTTAGCGAATAAAAGTTAGTTACAACCTTATAATTCATTCCTAAACCATTATCATTGAGATTAATCTAAATGATTTATCTGCTTGATGCCAGAAATAAGCAGGTGAATTTTTGCAATCTCTTTAGATTATTTAGTTTTGAGAGAAATAAAATACTGCGAACAAGAACACAAGTGGAAACAGTCAAATGTATTTGAATACACAATGACAGAATATCTTAGTAAAATCGGAGAACCATAAACCAAATTCTTCATTTGCAAAATGTTAATCAATCGTTTCTGGCTTGATTATTTCTTCATTTTCACACCAATCATTTACTGTTCTCGTTCTCTTTTCTTTGATCTTCTGCCTCCAGGTATTTCTCTTTCGATTGCTCCTACCCAACTACTTATATCTGTCGACATCAATAGTACACAATAAAATGATATACAATTACACTAAAATGTTATAACTACCACAAATAAATTTCTTTTTTAAATCTCACATATACTTTTAAATATTCGTTTAAATGTGTACTAGAACTGTTTATGATAATTAATCAGATATAATAATTTATTTCATTCCCATAACATTACTGGTTAAAGTAAACTATGTAAGATTTGACATCCAAATAAATAAAATGTATATCCAATCAATATGTTTGAATATATTTTTCTTGTAATTCACTTGATATTGTTTACTTCAATCTTCACTGAAATTGATCAATCTCTTATTGACATATGTGCATACTATGCGTATTGCCTCGATATTGCCTTAATTTACAAGCATTATAAGCAAAAATGTATAATGGCTAGCAGTGGAATCCAGGACGCGCGTTTCGTCCTATTTGGGACTCGTTGTCTGAAGGTACCTGCATCTCAGAGTTGATGTTCACTCTGGGACTCGAACCCAGTACCGGTTGCTTCAAACGCCATTGTAAATTAAGGCAATATCGAGGCAATACGCATAGCATGCCCATATACCAATAAGAGTCTGATCGATTGCAGTGTTAAACATCAATGGGAAGATTCAAGTAAATAATACCAAGTGCATTTGAACTTTATTCTATTACACAAGCAAGTGGCTATCAGGAATCAGTAGCTAAGTGGATAACGCGATGGCGTTTAAAGCGAACATTACTGGGTTTGAGTCCTAGAGTAAACATCAACTCTGAGATGCAGGTTCACCCGGCTGACTAGTCCCAATTAGGACGAAACGCGCGTCCTGAATACCACTGCTAGCCAATACTCATCTTTGCTTATATTTTTCTTTTATTTATATTAATTAATTCATATTGTTAACA
This sequence comes from Schistosoma spindalis, assembly GCA_946903255.1. Classification (NCBI taxonomy): domain Eukaryota; kingdom Metazoa; phylum Platyhelminthes; class Trematoda; order Strigeidida; family Schistosomatidae; genus Schistosoma; species Schistosoma spindalis. The sequence goes on from OX336420.1 coordinate 80,061,390, forward strand.
AACAAACAAACAATAAAAGAGCGAGGTAAGTTTAAAATAAAAACAAATTGACATTTTATCCTCATTATTATGTAGTTGTATAGAAAAGAAAACATAATACATATTGATTTTCATAAGAAATTCTATATTCTATAATTAACAAATGACACTATTGAAATAGAAATCCTCTTAAATTAAACTAACATGTTACGTAATACTAGTAATGATAGAAATTATATGAATTATATAATATAAACATGGTGAATTGATCTTCTTTTACAATAGTTAACAATTATAGTTTGCTGATCAATACAATCTTGTACAATATTTCATTCGTCAGCACTTTTTACTGAATATATGAAATAATTGAATTTTTTTTATAATTTTATTGGTCATTTACATTGCTTCCTTTATAAACGATTAAATGAAAAAAAACTGTAATATAGATTTATATTTGTTAATCTATATGTATATATATATGTATGTATACATCTTTTTACTCTCCCTTTCTCCTTACTTTAAATACATAAATTAGATAACATTATGTACTGTAGGTTATGGTGATAGCGTACCACAATCTGGTTTGGGCAAAACTATTGCAGGATGTTCATGTTTGGCTATAATATCTTTCTATGCCTTACCACCGGTAAGCGAAATATCAGCATAATTATCATCATTTTAGGACAATTCAAATATAAATATACATACATTAATAATATGAAGAAAAGAAATATTATCCAATAGTTTTGGAGTGATTCATCAACAGTTGTCCTCAAAATAGAAATAAATGATCAAAATAAATAAGAAATAAATAAATAAAAACCAACTGACAAATAAATTAATATTGATCATGAGTCAATTGAAGCTAAAACACCATGGAGAACCTGGAAACACTGGACAGTCATTTCATCCTAGTATGGAAATCCCCATGCTTTTAACTATTGAAATTACTAAAATCTCCACAAAAACCCCTTCTAATAATAATCATCTACTCACTAGTGACTGACTTCAAGAGGCATTTCTTGGAGTTCTAGTGAGAAGTCGTGACTAGTGGAGTTCAAATAGGTCTGTTGTGAGATATCGGCTCACTGAAGACAATTTCATGGATTAGTTGAAGTTAGACATTAACACCGTTTGATGCCGGCTGGCTCGGTGGTCTAATGGTTAAGCGCTCGCACTCGAGACTAATAAGTCTTGGGTTTGCGGGGGGCGGAATCGTGGATGTGGACTGCTAAGAAGCCTCACAATAGGACGAAACGGCCGTTCAGTGTTTCCAGGTTTTCCATTGTTATCTAGCTTCAATTGACTGATGATTTCAACTACTGAAATTACTAAAATCTCCACGAAACCCCTTCTCATGATATCAATCAGTAAAATACAAAAAATTAAGGTAAAACTAAATACCATATCTACCAATCAATTTGATATTATATAAAAATATATCTGCAAACATTTAATGACATGACTTAATGTTGTCATACTAAGTAATAGGCTAAGAGTGTTAGTTTGATATCACATATTGGTTAAGTCATTTAGAATTGGCAATTCTAATGGTAATATTTAAAAAAAGGTTTTCATATGTATTTTAAGCTTAACTAAAATGATACTGAAAATACATAGATGATATACTACTAAAATAAAACTAAAGAATAATATATAAAACTCTCAAATTTATATTGTTTAACATTATCTAATCTCTTTAAATTGAATCACGATTTCAACTATTGAAATTACTACAATTTCCACGAAACCTTTTCTGATAATAATCATCTGCTCACTAGTGATTGACTTCAAGAGGCATTTCTTGGAGTTCTAGTGAGAAGTCGTGACCAATGGAGTTCAACCAGGTCTGTTGTCAGATATCAGCTCACTACCTTTATCAATTACTCACAAGTAACCTTGAGTACGTTTTATGTGTTTGCATGGTAGTATGTATGTGTCTATTCACATTCTACATTTCTTACATGTCTTGTAAAAACTGAATCTTCTTATTACTGTTTGAGTAGCTGTATTACCGAACCTCAACGCTTTACTTATTCGAATTATCTTTTATTACTTATCTACTTTTCAAAGTTAGCATATCTGTGATATATGTATCCTTAAAACAATTCCTATTCAATTTTGATATGTTGTCTTAAATTGACTTAACTTATACGAGGTTCAGTAGGGTATATATATTGTTATCATTATAGTCAATTATATTGGGCTTAGACAATTAATAGTAAAATGACAAGCCTGATATGATTGCTGCAATCTAAATTACAGCTACTCCTGTGGAGAAAGCTATATTGGGTGCACAACCAGACAACTGAACTAAAGAGTTAGTGAACACTTTCCTTCGTGATTAGGAAAAGGTACTGTCAAGGCAATACGTAGCTCGGTTCTATAACACTCGATCGATAGCGGTCATGTTGTATAGAGAAATAAGTAATTTAATGCTATTTATCGTATTCCTACTAATTTTCTTTATGGTGTTCGATCTCGTCTTTTACACATAGTAGAAGCTATAGGAATTCGAGCCAACAACTCAAGTCTTTGTGTTCATAAGAAATTTATAACACCTTTAGCCTTAATAAAAGATTTTATGTGTCATTATTTTCCACAACCTTTCTTCATTTTTTTCCTTCACATCCTCCCACCCTTTTCTTTTCTCAAATATATGCTTCACTGTCCAATTATTACGTAGTCTCATAATCTTTCTATGAGTGTTATTTCAGTGCCTAAATTTTTCTAATCATTGACCAATTTCCGATTATGTAACATTGATTCTTATTACCATTAATCTATTTTCACTATTTCAATATTCTGAAAATTCCCCTCTCAAACTTTATTTATTCGAGACAAAATTTTATGACCTTATTAACTCGATCAGAATCTTCGCTACACCACGATACATTTATTTATCCTTAATAACCCACTTATGTATAAGTATGTGAATATCTGTAATAACGTTGATTTTCAAATATTTTAGGTTGTAATCAGCTGATGAGAACCTAACGAAATAAAATGAATTCATATTATTCTACATCAATCTTTTTTCATGCTCTCTTTATGACAACTAGTACACCTGTCATCACACTATCAATTTGTACTTTTCACTTATTTATGTAATGTATTCTTTTGTTATCATTGACTCATAAACTATATTGATTGGTTTAATAATTTCGTATATACATATAAATATTACTGTATATTAGAGTAACACCTGATGAGGATCGAACTGGAAACAACATTGTTCACTAATATATGTCATTCTAAATTACACCTAATTGAAGATATCAAGTGTTGACTAGTTTTTTAATAATTTCTAAAGATTCCCTAAAATAATTGATGAAACATTGTACTTGAAATAGTTAACATTTTCATATAGTCAAAAAGAAGATATTTCTTTTTTCATCATCAGAATTGGCATATATCACTTGTACAATCGACGACATTGTCTCTTTTGTTTTCCATTTCTATCTCATTATATTTAACTGCTTAATATATTACAATCTTTGGGTCTACATGTGTAAATCTGTAATTTTTTTTTGTTTCATTTTACTTGATTGCATAATAATTACCCGGTAGTTAATTCATCATATACATCATACTTTGATATTTAAAACTTTCTTGTCTCGAATAAATATACACCTAATATGGTCTGTTCACATATTCAAGAAATAAATAAAATGATAAGTTAATTCTTCAAAATGAACTAAAATATCAAATAGGGCAATTTTATATCATTAAACATTTCCATTATGTTTAAACGATAGTAGAATATTCTAGTTTCCTAATTGAAATAAGAATGATCTCAATACCGAAAATACTTCATCCTTTATAAACTGAAATTGTCTTTCCATTTACATTAATTGATCTTGTTGTTAAAGATAAATAATATTTCAAATAACTAGGCATATATTATACGAGTGATGGGATTATTTGTTCCATGTTCAAATCTTCGTACAAAGTTGTATTGTTTGTTCTTGTACTATATGTAACTTTATACATAAAGAATTGTACTTTCTAACTACTATATCTCTATTATAAAAAAGCGGGATCGCCACTGATTTCTATTCTCAGTCATATCTGATAACGTCTCAAGCAACAGTGTTGCACTATCAAGAGAACCCGAAAAAGAGTTGTAGAGGATAAACAGAAGCCAGTCCTGTATAGCCCTCTTTCAAATCACGACACCATCTCACCGTTTTCTCCGACCGGTCCCGAAGTCGGAAAATAATGCATGACGTGGTTATCGCCGGCACGAAATTTGTGAGATATGTCTAAGAGACTGAAATCTATGTTTCAAGATGGTGACATCATCTAAATTACCATCACTGTATCCGAACACGCGTTCTCAAACCTCTTCATTACTAACATAATGATGCCACTAGATGTTAGTAATTCTTCGGAGACAACGATGATCGAACACAGAGTCATCTAACATCCTTAACTCTGAGAGGCCGAGTTTTAAAAGCATAGAGAAAAACTTCTCTAACCGATTCAATTTTTTACAACCAGACTAACATCAAGTAGGCTCCAAAGATGTCATAAACTGGTATAACCAACTCTAAATTTCACTAAAAATGAATTGATCTCATATCTAACGCCACCACCAGCACTTACTCAGCTACCGATATACACGAACTTCACGACTACTTTTATCTGTTCACTACCCAGAGTGAGTAGGGTCTCCCCAGTCTTGCAGGATTACTTTATATTTAAGAGATGAAAAATATATGTCATACTGATGGATACTGGTTGCCAACTGTATGGATCGGGTATCATCACAAAATAAGAAAATATCATCCGCCTAATCAAGGTCGGAATATCTTGCTCCATGCAACAGAGCCACGCCGCCATTACTTACACCGATAAGAGATGTTTCCAGGTGGTAATATTGAAGAGGAATGGTGAGATTGGTAAACCCTTCCTAATACTACTGCCTGAATGAAGCAATGGAGAGAGGTCATTGTATGCCATCACTCCGTCCGAGGTATTTGCATTATAGAGCTTTCAAGATGTTAGTAAACTTCTCAGGTACACCCTTTTTCAATCGACAATCTCAGAAAACAGTTCTGTCTGACGAACCGAATGATGCTCGGATGACAAGAAATACTGCATTGTTGGCCAGTGATAAGTATGACAGTGTTCTAACACTTGGTGGAGGATGAAGATATGATCAATAGATTCTCGACCAGAACAAAAATCAGCCTGCTACTCGGAAGCCAGTCTTTTAAGAGTTCTGAACAATCTGAGAAATATGACGTAGCCCAATAGTTTGAACGCAGTCGAGAGATTAATCCTCTGATGGCTGTTGCATAGGTGACGTAAATCTTTTAAAAAGATAGGGACGAATATGATTACATTCCATGATGTTGAAATACCCTATAATTGCCAAACGTTTGCAAATAACTCTGTAAGCTTCTTAACCAAATGGTTGTTACTATCCTCTAAAAGAGCTAGACGTAGTTTACCTAAGCCTAGTGAGTTGTTGAGCCCCAAAATTTGCTGTTTCTTGAGGATTTTCACCTCGTTAGGTGGATCGGTACTCACCCTCCAAAAAGGATGAGACAGTTTGATCGATGACGACCACTATGATATTTTGGAAGGTGAACAAAATATCGTAGGTGTTAAATAGTAAAAAATATGGTTGTACTTAAATACTTTATTACTGTTAAATTAGAGAAACTAATAATTTCGAAGCATGTCATAAACTCACAATCGGTTATTGAAATGTTTCCTTTAGGGAATTTGAGCTGAAACATAGTTTATCTGTATGCTGCAAATAAATAACCAACAGAAACATTTTCTGGTAAATAAAATATAATGAAGATGATATTTAGCTTGGTAAAAATGTCACTTGAAAGTTTTAGTGTATCAACGACAGCATGCTTTTTTACAGTACCAATTATTATAAGTCGGCGGCCTGCTTCAATATCTGGGCTACCTGTTCCTGTAATTTGTATATCTCGACAAGTTATCTGTTTTCTTGTTTGTTTTAACACATCATTATGTGTATTGAGCGCACAACCTATTCAGGCACGCTTCTGAAAAGTTCACAACATTTCACTGTACAGGTTACGAAAAAGTACAATCAGCGACATCATGGTTGCCGGCAATATGCATCGGAAAGAATGAACATTATTCAGATGTCGATTCTTGGATTGCTAACATAGAACTGACAACCTTTCAATATTTATCGTCAGATGTGATCAAGAAATAAGTAAAGGAAACTTGTTGAAATACTTTGCTCTCAGAATTCAATAATGTACCAAAAATATAACATGGAATAAAGCAAATATTAATAATAAGGTCTCTTGTTTAATTTGATTGATTCATCGAATCAATAAAGATTATTTTAACAATTTCTTTAGTAAGTTTATTAAAATCTAAGTTAATAATACCTATTGAATATGAGCACATAATTAACTCTTAAACGTTTAACTGTATTATAAGAAAAACATATCATAAATATTATTGATTTTATCTTTTTATTGATTTTCTTTCATGTATATTTCTTTGATAAAATTAAAGAATAGTGGTGTTGAGAAAGAAAAAAAAAATACTCTTCAAGTAATTTCATTCGGATACTTAAAGTTTAAATAAATCCATTTTCATTCAATCATAATCACTATGCCTCTATTGATCTTATTCTAAATGGAATTCTCTTAGTTTGATGTTTATTTTTTTTAATTTTTTTTAAAAAAAATCATACTTTGTTGCCAGGTGGAATGAAATTTTGATCATTATTTAGATGAAATAAAAATATTTTAATTTTAAACACTTTTTAGTATTATGATCTGATATTCTTAATAGAAAGAAAAAAAACGAACCCGGTTCATTTTGATTTCAAATTCGATTAATCAAACATTTATTCTATAGTTCAATTAAATGTTTTATATTATTATCAGAATTTTTAATAGAATTCGATCATCTTTTTAATCATTAATAATGGGAACAAATTTTTAAGTAAAATCTTTTATTCTTTTAATTTTTTTGGGGATTTCTTTTTATTGAAATATAATATCTACTAATGTTTACTTAATTCTATGGTCAACTTAAATAATTATATAAATATTGTCAGAAGTAGTTTTGTAGATATTATAGTAATTTTAATAGTTGAGATCATGAGTCAGTTGAAGGTAGATCACCATGAAAAACCTGGAAGCACTGGATGGTCGTTTCGTTTTATTGTGGGACTCCTCAGTAGTGCGCGTTCACGATCCGGCCTCGTGAGATTCGAATCCAGGGCTTGTAAATATTATTATTATTATTATTAGGAAAAGGAGAATTCAGCGAAGAAAATTTTCTTATTGACAAACTCATTTACTTAAGCTATACATTCGTATATATTGTTATATATTATATTCTTCCTTACTTTTGGATTAGTACGCAACCTCATTTAATATTTAGTCTCAAATCCATTTATGATGCAATCTTTTATATCCTCCTATAAACATATATTTTCCATAGAACTGTACATACGAATGTACAGGTTAAGTGAATGATTTTGTCGAAAAGAAAGTTTTTTTGCTGAATTATCTTTTTCTTATCCAATGACACAATGGGTTATTTCTATTATTATTATTATTATTATTATTGTTATTATATATCAGGAGCGGACTGATCTCAACTACTATCACTTAAATAAAATTAGTATTTATTGCCAAAAGGTATTTGAGTATCAAACGCTCAATCAGCTTTGTTTACATCCCAATATTTATCATCAATATGTTTTTTCTCCATTTAAATATATGTATATATTTTGACAGTTGGATTCACTTTAGCAGTGCGCATCTAATATCCTACGTGTGGGACTCAAACTTTAGTGTTGCGAGCAAACAATTAATCTTTAGACCAGTGCGTTGGCATCCAAAGGTGTTCATTTCTGGGTTCTACCGATTCATAAAAAGTCCCATACTAGGACTAAACGACCGTCCATTGCTTCTAGATTTATAATGATGATCTAGCTTAGATTGACTCGTGAATTCAACTGTTAAAGTACTACAATCTTCACAAATCTTCATACTGATATATATGTGACTATTCAGCAGTACGCATCCACGATTCCACCCGGTGAGATTTCAACCTATGACCTATCAGTCTCACATGCGAACGCCTAACCATTAGACTACTATTACTAATCAGTTATGATCTGATATCAAATCAAAACCACCATTAAGGATTCTCAAACTAAAACAAATTGAGAGTTGATTTTTCTCTTACTATATTTTCAAAGCCAATCTGTCTATTTACTTTCTAACGGATACTTTCCTTGTATAATTCAATATTACTATCGCATTTATGATTTTTTTCTGAATATCTGTTTGTTACTTTTTAATATTTCTGAATGAATTTCTCATGTTACTTATAGTTTTTCATCTTATAGAGTGGATTTTCCGTTTTTTATAATAATGAATTAATATAATAAAAGAATTGTCACATTAATTTTTAAACAAACCATATAGCAACTAAGAAAATAATCAGGGTGCTTTATATGAATTCATCATGATGTAATACCTGACTATTAATGAAATGTAAAGATACGTGATAACAATTAATAATAGTCGTTAATTTTTGGACTGTACATCCATCTATCACAGTTCACACCTTACTCTTATGATAGGAATCACTGTCAATGTATGTTGTTAAGACATTTTACAAATGAGAATAAGATAGTTAGTTGTTTGGTCATCTTCTGAGACTGCATACTTACAACCTTTTTACCATAAAAGTATATGGATTTATCGAAAACATTAGGTCAATAAATATACCACATTCCATTATATTCCATCAATTTACATCTATGTAAACAATTATACATAAGAATAGGTAACAATGATATATGATGACAAGTTTTCAAAAAAAATCCATAAATAGTTTTCAATAGCAACCAAATTTTGATAAACCAATTAAACCACATCGTTAACACTCATCAACTAAAGTGATCGGAAGATATAAATTTTCTCTATGATTTCTAAAACTGTTTTTAATTAGAGTAAGCTTTCATCTTTATGATTATTGTTTATTTATTTATTTGAACACATAAATATTGGTACAAAGGGGCACCGAATACATATACACTATGCAAGTTACTTGATTTGTGTGTGGGCTATGGTACTATCCGGGTACCCGAACCGAAGCAGATAGTTTTCTTAGGAGTCACGCACCGAGCCTTCGACCTAAAGGACAGATCCAAGAGGCAGTGGAGCAACATAAAGAGATACAGCTCTATCGTAGCCGGTGACCAACGATGGGTTTATACACCATTCGTTCCATCAGGATCCTGTAGCCCATGTAGACGATTGGTTTGGTATTAGGATTTTCCAACTCCCTTAGGTGAATCCTTCTCATCCATGAACTCGGTTAAAGCGTTAGACATTCGCTTTTCATCCTCTCGATTTCGTAAGCAACACCTCTGCCGCGAGAAAGCAGTAAGTAGGACTTCCCTGTCAGTCGTTGTATACGCGTTGCCATGTGAAAACATTTAGAGTGGGACAGCTGTCTCCCCACCCTCGGTCGTACCAGGGCATTGAAAGGGCTCTTTTTGATTAAAATTATTATTAAATTATTAGATAATAGCCTCTATATTATATCGATTTCAACTTATTTTCATGGTGGTTAGTTTAAATAAGATTATGCCTATGTTTCATTTGGTGTGTTCAGCCGATTGTTTTGGATTTAAATAAATGGATGTCTGAATATACTAGAATACAACCGAACTGTTCAAAATTGTAGGCTAATTAGATTAACCGAAACACTGTGTTAACTATTTTAAATGTTTAAGTAATTAGTATGTATAACAAAGATCACTATAAGATTTTCCCAATACACTTATATTATTTGTCAGAAAATTTTAGTGATGACTTACGCTACATCACTATGGTTTAAAGATTGATATGTTATTTCTGTAACTGTTTCATACAAAAACACTGTTGGATGCCGGCAAACTCAGTGGTCTAGAGGCTAATCATTCACACACGAAACCGTTAGGTCCTGGGTTCGAATCTCGCGGGGGGCGGAACCTTGGATGCGCACTTCTGAGTAGTCCCATACTAAGACGTAACGGCCATCCAATGCTTCCAGGTTTTCCATGGATTTCCATGAATTCAACTATAATATTAATAAAATCTCCAGAAAACCTCATCTGACATTAATATTACTTTAGATTATTATAATTATGTATTAACTTTTAACCAACACATAATTCAAATAATTTGTTTTGTCATTCTCTTTACACACTTATGAATAATTCTATAATATAAATCTTATTATAAATTGTTTAATTATCTTAGGCAAAATTTAAATGTCAACTAATCTTGTGGTTTATATTTTTAAAAAAATAACAAAAAAAACATTTTAAAGTGATTTGGGTAGTTTGCAATTAGTTTTTAACATTCATTATTAAGTTGTAAATATAAACACTTTATAGAACTAAACGATTATCTAAAGTAATTAACTTACGGGTTGATTAGTTAGATTGACAAAATAATTTGATAAACTTCTACTTGGAGTTTATACTGATGAAAATGGTTTTGTTGTTCAGATGAGCGATGAAAGTTCCATCACAAAACCATTCAGCTCAGAAAACGAAACTTCATAAAAATAATGCCTAAAGATTGCCCCGCAGATACTAAAATAAATTAAATAATTTTTATAACAGTTGGATTCATGAGTTGATATAAGCTAGACCATCATGGAAAACATGATAGCATTGGACGGCTACAATCTCGACAAATACTCATTCTGAAAATAAGGATTTATCAACAATTTTATTTTAATCGGTTGAGATCATGAACCGATTGATGTTAGATCACCGGTTTATGATCTCAATCAAAAACTTAATAATAATCACAGCCCCTATACTGGTGATTACCATGTTCTCACTAGTGACTAGCTTCGTGAGGGAATTCTCGGAGTTCTAGTGAGAAGCGGTGACCAGTAGAGCTAATCGATGTCGGGTAGAGACAGGTACTACCTCAGTACAATGGTAGGTGGTCGCGCAATCTCGTGGATTGATTGATGTTAGACATTAACACCGTTGAATGTCGGCTCAGTGGTCGAGTAGGTTAAGCGTTAGCGCGCGAGACCGAACGCCTTGAGTTCAAATCCCGCGAGCGGGATCGTGGATGCGCACTGCTTAGGAGTCCCACTATAAGACAAACAGCCGTCCAGTGCTTCCAGGTTTCCATTTTTGGTCTAACATCAATCGGTTCATGATCCCAATCAAAAACTTATTAATCTGCACAACCTTTATACTGTTAATTTTAAGTTTTTTCTTCCAAAACTTCTTAATCATATTCAACTTGAATAGTGAATAAATTCTATACTGAGTCTAAACTACACTGTCATCTTCTTAATAAACTTTTGAAAGATTCAACTATTTATCCAATTCTTCATTTTTTTTGTCTTAATTCTTTCTTTCAATTTACTCATCAGATTACTCTTTGTACAGTCGGTTATGGAGATACAGTGCCTAAAACATGGATGGGGAAAATTATTGCAGCATTTTGTGCATTGGCTGGTATCTCATTTTTCGCTCTACCTGCTGTGAGTTTTTATTCATTAAAAAAATTATTCTTTTAGTGATTCTTACATACAAATTCTCAACTATTTCTATTGTATAAATTCAAATGAAACTAAAATAATAAACACTTTTAACCATTAATGATTCAATCTAAGATAATTAGGCATGTAGTTTAAACAGAATGGGTTTAACATGACAAATAAATAACAAATAATAGTCAATAATATAATGAAAGATTTACCAATAATGATAAGCAGAGGACAGTTAGTTTTTTTTTAAATAAACCAATAAACCAAAATCCATTGACCTTCACAACTTGAAACCAAAATTAGTACAAATGATAAATATTTACTTAATACGGAAGGATGAAATGGATAATAACTCGATAGGATTTTTCAAAATATCCAGTAAGTATAGTTGGAAAGAACTTCAATGAATTTAAAGAAGAAAGGTTTATGTACATTTTACTTGTTAAACAAACCAAGTTTTGTTCTTCACTGTTTATCAAATGCTTAGAGATGTGACATCTGGATTGTTTATCATATTTCATATACAATCGAAAAGTTTTTACGTTATGTCATACTTGATCAACAATAACTATTAATTACTTGTTTAAATGAAATTAGAACTTTCCTCTTAAAAACTGTAAACGTTATAGTAGTTCTAGCTAATAACTATGGTTTTTTGTATTGAAGAGAAGTTCTTAATACATCTTAATAATATTTCTTTTTTTTGTTTGATGCCTTTGTTGTTTCATATACTTTTGAAACTTTTGACTGGAATTTTTGACCTATTATAAACTTTCGTATAATTATTCCCTAATTGATATTAACTTCAATATACTTATCATTAGACTAGCCACTGTTACATCTGTCATCATGCTACACTAATTTTTTATCCTAATTTTACTATGTTACCGTATGTATATTGTCCTACATATATATTTGGTTTAAAACTTTACATAGATAGTTCAGAAATATTTTAGGTTTATATCATTGAAGACATTGTTATTCGGGTACATAAGCCATCATTATTGTTTGTGATTTATTTTACTGTTCTGAACATTCAGATGGTTCATTAATAACAGTCATGATTAATTTAAATTTTAACACTTCCCAATCTAGTAGTTAAGAGTGTATATTGTTATTTCACTTTCAGCTATAAATTAAGATGATAGATGAATTAACATTTTGCACATGTTAAATATAGTTCTGTTAGAGTTCTATTTTTAATGTATCATAATTTGTTGAATGTTTACTGAAACGTTTGTTGTTATGATACCTTTAAAAAATTTAATTTTTTAATAGTTAAGATCATGAGTCAATTAAAGCTAGACCACCAAAAAAACCTAGAAGCATTGGATGGCCGTTTCGTCCTAGTAGGAGACTTCTCAGCAGTGCGCATCCAAGATCCCGCTTCACGGGATTCGAACTAAGGATCTAACGGTCTCGCGCACAAACGCTTAACTTCCTGACCATTGAGCCGTCTAGCATCCAACGGTGTTAATGTCTAACTTCAACCAATCCACAAAATTGAGCCACACGTCCACCAAGGTCTTTAGTGAGTTACTGTCTCACAACAGAACTATTTGAACTCCTCTGGTCACTGCTTTTTTCAATAAGCAAAGTGAATTATCATTTGACAATCTTTGAATTTACAACTAAAAATCTTTAATATTCAATATCACATGATTTTTGTTGATCGTTGTACATTTAATTTACTATCACATCTTTAAATCAAATCATTTTTTTGTAAGTCAGTCTTAATTTGACTAAGTAGCATAAAATGACTGGTAAACGAAATATTGAATAAAACTATAATCTTTAAAATGCTACCAAATATATTATACATAAGCTAATGATAAAAATAATGACAATGAACAGAGAAATAATTTTTTTTGATTGAGATCATGAATCGATGAGTGTTAGACCACCATTGAAAACCTGCAAGTACCGGATGGCTGTTCCGTCATGGGATGGTGCTTCTCAGCGATGTATATCCACTATCCCGCATGCGAGATTTTCAATGATGGTTTAACATTCATCGATTCATAATCTCAATCATAAACTTAAAAAACTTAACAAGACAAGTTAGAAAATGGATGGATTGTGATTAACAAAGAAATTCACGTTTTATCTTATTTGAGACTTAAAAGCTGCGAATGTATGAATCCCTGTGTTAATGCTTACACTGAGACTCGAACTTAGAACCCTCTGCTTTAAATATCAATACACACTCAGTTATTGATAATTATATAAGCAGACAAAACTCAATACATGTCATATTGCATAATAAGGTCACTGAATGAAACGAAAAAAATGACATTGGACAACAATATAAATATATTACAGTATTGATTTATCGTTGGACAACTGTTGTGAATAAATCTCCAAAACTTCTACGGATATTCTCATAGGGGTGAAATTTATGATTGTATTTATTATTTCTATATTATATATATATATATATATATATATATATATATATATGTATATATACATATATCAAAATCTTTTTTTGGTTTTTACTAATAATGGGCAATTAATGATGTAATTTATATATTTAAAGTTCTAATGATATATTGTTATCTACTTAAACAGATTGACATATTTATTATTCACAAAATTTAAAATTATTCAGGAAGATACATCTGTATTTCAGAGATTTACTTGTAGTGGCTTAGCTTCCCTAATTAATTACTTTGATAACCGTTATTATATAAATCCCAACGGTGTTTGAATTCAGAAGTCAATAAGAAGCGACATCTACAGTTTGTTAGCGGATAACACAGAAAACTAAGTTACAAGCATATCGAGCGAATTGAAGCAGAGCGAGCAAATACAGAAGCAAATTTATAGTCAACTCGAACCCTCATTTGGTTCTAGTTATTAAGTGAACACTCTCAAGCTCACTTTAGCGTTGCTTAAAGGACACCCATAAATTATAGTCTCATTATCAAATGAACTTTAAGATGAAAACCAATAAATTGTGTTTGTTTCTAAGTTATTTGAATTTACAAAATCTTCTCCGGAAAGTTAATAAAGCTAGTGAACTAAATGATCGCTTTAAAAATACAAAACAGATTCATTAAAAATGCAGGGTTTCCTGTCGACTACCTCCAACCACTATCTGACGGTAAACAATCGTTAGTTCATTTTATTTTATGCCAATTTTTGTTCAAGATTTAATAAATCCACAAATTCTGATTTTGAAAATATCTCCTATAAGAATAATCTATAACTGATGGTGTCTCCAGAATATTATTTGTCATTGAACCGTTGTATTATAATCAAGTTTTTACATTTGGATTACATTAAATATATTGAATTTATTGAAAAGTTGAATAATCGATTTTGAAATGCTACCAACTAGAATTGATTTACAGTAGTTTATCCCAATAACTACAGTTATCACGACCAGTGATTTGTAAGTGTAACGAGCTAAATTTTTATTCATGTGTGACAAATTATTACCGATTAACAGGAAAAACAGTCCCTTAGACAATGCATAATGTAGTAAGAAACAGCAACCATAACACTTCTTTTAAGAAAAATATACATGGGTAAAAAACAACCATTATGAAACGAAATGTGATATAGTATTTCTAATGTCAAAACATATGAAGAACAGATTACTTACAATCAGAAACATAAGGGATAATCATAAATATAGCAGGTAAATCCAGCTAACGGGTCGCAAATAGGACGAAATGCACGTCCTGGATTCCACTGTTAATCATCATGCATCTTTGCTTATAAAGCTTGTGACTTGAGGATATATCGAGGCAGTCCTCACAGGATGCACATATGCCAACAAGAGACTGATCAATTGCAGTCCTAAATAACAATAGGAAGATACGCGTAAAACAACACCAAATGAATATAAAAATAAATAGTTTATAGCAATATTGGTATTTTAGTCATAAAGAGACGAAACTAAACCACTGTTAATTCAGCTACTTCAATAAATTCTGTGAAAAAGCTGTTAGATAAATATCACTAGATGGAATTAGCTCAGAATCTCAAACAGCAACTAATTAATGGACTTTACAAAATGATAAACTTTGAACAATAAATGGAATAATCTATTAATTTAATTTCTGTAATTAGATTGTTCAGACTTAGTAATTGATTAATTATAGGTCAACTGCAAGACCTATAGGTTTGTGTTGAATTGTTTAGTGGTTGCTTCCATTGACTAACAGTCGATAATATTAATCCTTTGCAGTGTTCGTTAGTTTCAAATAATTCTCTAGATAATGTCATTTAATTGTAAAAATATGTTTGTTAATCGACCAATCCATTGAAATTTTAGAGTTTTGTAACAAATGGCTATGAACAAACTCAAATCCACATAGTCTTTCAGTAACTCTGATATCATTCATATTGAATTCAATAAGGTACACAAAAATTACTGGTCAAAAGTGCTCCATTTTTTTTTAAGTAATAGCGAAATATTTTGGGATTTTAATATTTTGTTTAAAACACATTGACAGTTTTAAAGTATATTATTGAGTAATGAACAGAGCACAATACTCTTTATATACGTAATTCAATAATTCAATTTCAACTTCAGGGAATATTAGGTAGCGGTTTCGCTCTCAAAGTACAACAACATCAAAGACAAAAACATTTAATTCGAAGACGAGTTCCAGCTGCTACATTAATTCAATGTTTATGGAGATGTTATGCTGCAGATCCTCATTCATCATCAGTTGCAACATGGAAAATTCATATGAGACCTATTAGAAAACCTGTTGGGTTTGTGAAAATAATTTTGTTTATAATAATATTATTTTTTTTAAAAATAATTGTGATTAATATGTATCTCATTCAATTTGACATAGATCATCAATCTCATTTTGTATCTAGAAACCAATAATAGTCGTACAATAATGCTGTATAACTTTCTATTTACAAAAATATAAGTCATTAAAAGTATTTATTTACTGAAAAGACTCAAATGAACATCATTCATAGAGACCAATTCAATTAGATGAATTATTCTTTCACAGAAACTGAACTCATTTTAACCTTGATTGTAACTAAGTGAATAAAATTTTTTTTTCCATCTTATTATTTATTGAATATTTTATAATTTTTCCTATTTTATTTGTAGTTAAATGTATATTTATCAGAAGGGGTTTTGTGGATATTTTAGTAATTTCAAAAGTTGAAATCATGAGTCGATTGAAGCTAGATCATCGTGGAAAACCTGGAAGCACTGAACGGCCGTTTCGTCTTGGTACGGAAGTCCTAAGCAGTGCTCATCCATGATATCGCGGGGGATGGGGGGCTTCAACTGACTCAGGATTTCAACTATTGAAATTACTAAAATCTCCACAAAAACCCCTTCTAATAATAATCATCTACTCACTAGTGACTGACTTCAAGAGGCATTTCTTGGAGTTCTAGTGAAAAGTCGTGACCAGTGGAGTTCAAATAGGTCTGTTGTGAGATATCGGCTCACTGAAGACAATCGTGGAAAAGTGGCGCAATTTCATGGACTAGTTAAAGTTAGGCATTAGTACCGTTGGATGCCGGCTGGCTCGGTGATCTAATGATTAAGCGCTCGCATGCGAAACTGATAGGTCCTGGGTCCGAATCTCTCGATGGGGGGAGGAGGAGGAGTCTCATACTAGTATGAAAAGACCGTCCAGTGCTACCAGGCTTTCCATGGTATTCTAGCTTCAAATGATTCATGATTTCGACTACTGAATTGTATATTTGTTGTTTTCACTTCAAAAATATCAAATCAACTGGATATATTTTTAAATAGAGCAAGAACAATTATTGGTGCACAATAATATGAATTCATATGAAAAACATGAAGATAAAAAAATCCAAAGAAACTACAGCAAATAAAAAGCCTATTTTTATTCAACTCAAATTCAAAGGTGATAATGTCACAGGGTTAGTCAATATGAGAGTAAAAACTGCATTGACAAGAACATATCCTACAGCTAAATTGATTGTCCTGTTCAAAACAATATGTTCTTTGACACAATCTAAGGTCGACAGGTTTCCTTTTTATGTTAACACCAACCGTGTATATAAATTTACGTGTATCTGCAAAGGCAGTTACATTAATAGAACAGAAAGGAGAGCCTACGTCCGATTCAAAGAACATATTTTGAAGAGTTTAAGATCAAACGGATTAAAAGCATTCAGCAGTGCCATCGCACGATATCTCCTTGACACAGGACACGAAGTCAATACACGGAAGTCCTTCAAGATGATTAACAAACAGTAAAACTCCAAACTTTTGAAATTCGCCCAAGCGATAGCAATCAAACATTTAAAACCAGATGTGTGTATCTAAAAAGAGACAATAATAAATCATTCTTAGTCCTAGTAACATTACCCCCCTTTTTAATTTTTATTTGTTTTTCTTACGTCACTCATTATTTTAACTCTTTTTGAAGTTTAAATTACGTCATTGTCATTTTTCCTCAATTCATATCTCTCTTTATTACCATTAATCTATTTCCATTGTTAACTCCATGTGTTTCTAACAATCATTCAATGTTCTTTATTTATCTGAAACAAACTTTTTTATGACCATACTAACTCTACTGAAATCTTCGCTACATCATGATACACGTATATTCATCTTTAATCACCCTCTTATGTATAAGTATGTGAATATCTGTAATAACGCTGATTTTCAAATATTTTAGATTGTAAGCAGCTGATGAGAACCTAACGAAATAAAATGGATTCATATTATTCTACACCAATCTTTGTTCTTGCTCTATTTAAGATAATAAACGGAACTATGTGTATGAAATTTATTTTTATCCAATAACAATATATACTACTTATTATTTATTTATTCTACTTCTATAATCATTTATCATTATTCTAATTAGATATTCTAATTTTATATACTAAATTGACTTGATTCAAATACTTTAATATTATTACATCCCTTGACATATTTTGCATAAATAATCCATAATTTTCAATATATTCCTATAAATCTCGTAAATCTATTAGTGGTTTGATTGTTTATTTAATGTTTCTTTTTTAGGTTAAACTGTAAGTGAATTATTTAACGACTTGACTTCATAATTAATGAAACCTTTAATAATTCCATACTAATAGTATATAGTGTATTACAAATATATATTTTGGTGGGGACAAAACCTTTGAAGCTTCTGACTTGATTCAGTAAATTAGTTAATAAACTTTCAATTAAAATCATGATTTAAATTTAAATTGATCAATTGGCATAGTACACTTAATTTGAATTATTTACTTACTTACTTACTCACTTACTTACTTATGCTTGTTACTCCTGGTGGAGGAGCATAGGCCTCCCATCAGCACTCGCTATTCAATCTTGTCCTGGGCAGCCTACAAATGCTTTGGTACAGGCGAGAGTGGGGAGAGTAAACTATCGTTCTCGAAATTCTCTCACATGACCACGTGCATACAATCACTGATAGGGAAGTCCTAATTACTGCCTTCTTGTGGCAGAGGTGTTGTTTACGAAATCGAGAGGATGAATAGCGAATGTACGGCACTTTAACCGAGTTTATGACTGAGGAGGATTCACCTAAGGGAGTTGGAAAATCCCAATTTCAAACTAATGGTGCACATGGGCTACAGGATCCTGATGGAACGAATGGTGTATAAACTCATCGTTGGTCACCGGCTACGATGATTCTGTATCTCCTTATGTTGCTCCACTGCCTCTTGGATCGGTCCTTTAGATCAAAGGCTCAGGGCGTGATCCGCTGAGAAAACCATCTGCTTCGGTCTGATCACCCTGGCAGTATCTCAGCTCTCACACAAATAGAAGGATTTGTGTGGCGCATATCTAATTTGTGCCTCCTTGTAACCAATGTTTATATGTTCAAATAAATAATTAATAAATAAAGTGTTCTGGGAAATCCTTTCCAGTTCTTTCCAGTTGCTATTCATTATCTTCATATCTGCTTCTACTTTCCGACGTAATATGTTTTTTGGCCTTCCTCTTCTCCGTTTCCCTTCATGATTTCAAGTTAGGACTTGCTTCGTAATACAAATTTGAATGATTTACTACTGTTTATTTCAAATTGAAGACGAATTCCGTGTGGTTATTTGTTTATTTTTTATTAATTTTTTCTTATGTTGTTATTTTTTATCTTGATTTACAAATTCTTCAGTGTTGTTATAAGAGAATCACATGAATAACGTGAAATATGCTGATCAATATTGTTTGTAATGGTTGACTTGCAAGTGTATCTACACACAAAATATCTATCATATATCTTGATGGTTAATTTATTACTTATATAGCAGATTAGTAATTTGTTATCTTTCGTTGTGAACATGAAATTGATGTTCATGTATACAGTGATAAGGTAGTTATGTTTTTTAATGTGTTCATAAACAATTTGTGTCATTCCTTTCTTAGAATGAACACAAGAACAAACAGTTCACTCTAATCATTTTATAAATGTACACAGTATATATCTATTCTTCATTAGCTTAGAAAACTTTTATCTCAGGTATGAAATTGTTTTGTTCCTCTTCTGATGATACGAAATTCAGAAACAAATAATGATCACGAAGGAAAACCTGGAAGCACTGTATATCTGTTTCGTCCAGGTATGGGACTACTCAGCAGTACACATCCACGATCTCATACTAGGACGAAACGGCTGTCTACTGGTTCCAGGTTTTCCATGGTTATCTAGCTTTAATCGACTCATGAATTCAACTAATAAATTACTACAATCTCCACAAAACCTTCTTTCTGAAAAGTATGTTTACTTACAGTTGTTATTTTAGATAAATTACATCATCGAAATATATTTTTATATTTCAATTGAACTTGATGTTCTATAATTTCATGTCATAATTTTAATGGCTGTTTTTATCATAGAACAATTTCCAGGGTCTCCAGAAATCCATGAATGTACTCTGGTGAATTTTTTTTACAGATTTAAAATCGATTTAAAGATTAACCATATAACATGTTTCAACGAAACGACATATAGGACTATGATTTATTATCCAATCGTCAACCACCATCTTATCTGAATATAGTGCACTCAATATCGAGTAACCTAGACTGGTGTACACATGGAAACTTAATCGATAGGATTCGATTTGAACTAAGAAAGACCTGAAATACATGACATTGATCACCCAGTGATCAATCAATTGTAAATGTTACCAAGTTTTTAAGGTTAGAGTTTGAGGATGGCATTAGAATTTGTGTAAGGGTAAGTTTACGGTTTGAGTTAGATTTATAGCTGTGATTTTCAAAACTAAACTATTGCATAGACTGACAATAAATACGAAGAATAATATTTTATATGAGCGCTGCCAGTTAGGAAATTATGGTAAACTTGGAAAAGTTCATTAATCATTTAAAAATAACGTATTCTTTGTGAATTCTAACGTATTTTCAACAAAGTAAGATTTTATTTATTATTATTTTCCCTACTCTTTGTTCCTTTATTTTTCTTCACATCACCATCCTATCCTTTTCTTTTCTCAAATATACGCTTCACTGTTCAATTATCTGAACACTTCGTATTACGTAATCTATAGTTTTTATGAATGTTATTTCAGCGTCCATATTTTTTTTTAAAATCACCAACCTATTTCCCATTCTGAAACATTATATCATATCTTTATTATTCTTACCACAACTAGTACATCGATCATCACATTAATAATTTGTACTTATTATGTATTCTGTTTATTTATGTAATCTATTCCATTGTTATCATTGATTCATAAACGGCTTTGATTGGTTTAATAATTTTGTTTATGCATATAAATATTACTGAATATTGGAGAAAAAGCCTAATGAGAATCTAATTGAAAACAATATTGTTCACTTATATATGCTGTTCTAATTCACAAAGTAAGAACAACAGCTGGTGCAGAATATTATGTATTCATATAAAAATCTAACATAATACTTAAAACTACCTGTCATTTAAGATAAATCTGCAAGGTTATTTGAAAGAAAACAGAAAATATGAATTGAGTAAAGTAATAGTTATAGTAAGACTATAATTTATGGATGACCTTTGAGCAATGCTAAAGTTATCTTGATAGTATCCATCTAATAATTAGGACAAATGAGGGTTATAAACCAGTGTGAGGAATCAGGATTATCCTTTACAGTTGATGTTTAAGGTTAAGAATTAGATTTAGTGTTTTGATCACGAACTGACATAATCTATAACGCCAAAACTATTTAGTCAAATAGATGAATGAATTTCTCACTAAAATCGGAGACCTGATATCATATACCTGATTAGTTTGTCCATAAATTGTAGTCTCGCCATAACTATCTACAATTCGAAAATTGATGAGACTGATTGTACAATAACTACAAAAGTTTTGGAGATGTTACTTATGCTTAAGTATTGGGTGTGTAAAATTGATAGATAAATGAACAGGTAATAGTAATCTGAATGCAGTGATGATAAGCTGAGCTGATTGTGTAACAAAACACAAACGATAATAATAGTAAAAATTGGAGATATTTTATTCGGATTTATAGTTTAACATGTGAGCTATACCCTTCATAACACAAATATAATTTAAAACTTTTTAGTGAATACTGCTTCAGTTTACCATAATGGGGTTAAACATTTTTGTTTGTTAAGAATCGTTAAAGATTTAACAACATCATCAACGTGACGGCCATCGAATAAGTAGGACCTTTTAGCCATAGATTCTTTGAAATGTACTTGGATATACTAATGTTTACTCTTCTCTTTATGCTGTTTCCTGACTGAATGGATTACGTCGACAATTCCAAAGTCATTCTAGAAGTTCCTTATTTTCAGTTCTAGGGCTAAACTTAACCCTAAAGAAACTAATGAAAGTTTTACGAATAAAATAATTGATCTTCCCATTGATGTTTCGTACTTCAATTGATCAGTCAACATCGAGGCAATACGCACAGTATGCACATATGCTAATAAGAGACTGATCGATTTCAGTACTAAACACCAATGAGAATATTCAAGTAAACAATATTAAGTGAATTTCAACTTCACCCCATCGCACAAGCAAGTGACTATCATGAATCAGTAGCTAAGCGGATAACGCGATAGCGTTTGAAGCGAACATTACTGAGTTTGAGTCCTACAGTGAACATCAACTCTGAGATGCAGGTGCATTTAAAAGGTTCAGAAAGAAAAGATATATTGATGGAACTCCTATGATTATGATTATTATTAAAACTTTATAAATTCTATATATTTTAGATTAACTAATTCATATTCAATGACTGAACGAAGTGGTTTTTCTCGATTTGGTCGATTTTCAACATTAAAACGTCGTTCAGAAAAAACTACTTCCAATACAAATACAAATGTTAATAATATTGTTCCTACTATATCAACAGATGATCCAATTAATGAAACACCAAAATCTGCACCTGTTAAAAGTGAAGATTTAGATGTTATTTATGCATTTATAAATGATGAAGATACCACAAAGTAAGTAAATTTTGGTTTTAGTCTTTCTTTTTCTTTATGGCTTATATTTTTGTTTAGAATTTCTATTCAAAGTATAGACCAGTATATTTAATTTACTAAATTTGATATCAATACTATAAAATATTTGTTTTATTAATTAGTTTTAGAAAATTAAATAATTTGGTCACGTTTTAAACCGAGAATATTTGGTTACCTGAAAATAATCTTTTGCATTCTCTATCCAACTCTGCCCTGGATAATCCTTACCAGTTCTTTCCAATTGTTATTCATCCTTTTCGAATTCTCGACACAGTATTTTTTGGCCTTCCTCTTTTTCGTTTCCCTTCAAGGTTTTAATTTAGCGCTTGCCTCGTAATGCAGTTTGATGATTTCCTCAATGTGTATCTTATCCACTTTCAGACGTTTCCTAGTTTCCTCTTCAGATGAAAGTTGGTTTGTTCTCCTACATAGTATGCTGTTGCTGATGGTATCTGACCAAAGAACATTGGGTATCTAACATAGACAATAGTTTACAAATACCTGTACCATTTTTGATGATTGTTGTGTTAGTTCTCCAAGTTGCAGCTCCGTACAAAAGAACTGATTGTCTTGATGTTGGCATTGAAGATTGGCACTCTGATATTGGTTAGGTCTGATACATACATGTGACTAAAAATTTTCTTGGTCAATCGATAAATTTTTAAAACGCATAAATATTAATAAACGTTTTCATAGGCATCAATGCCAAGGTTGGACATATTAGTTTTAAATAAATTGAGCATTAAGTAAAACGTTGGTAACAAATATATTCAAATATATATGTTATTTCCGATTGAGTAGAATATTGTTTTTCTAATATTTCGTGGCCAAACAGTTATTTATATACTCTGAAGATGTGGCTTGCATTAGGTCACGAAACATCAGAATTACAATTTTCTACTCATTGAGATGTAACAAAAAATATATTTATTATAAAATTTCTATACTTCCGTTTGCTAGTTCTAAAGTAAACAGTTTTTCAATCAAGTACCCTTCCAGTAACAGACCATTTCCGACGTAGCATAAAAACAGAAATTGTTAATAAGAGAACATGATTATCGTTTCATATCCTCTATGCTTCTTGTTAAATTACAAAAGTCTGCTAGTATGCTTCAGTAGAGTAGAGAGTCTTATAATGGATCTCTACTTGAACACAACTGGCGGAGTTAGAGCATATAGAGAATTGTCATCAGAATTGATTACCCTAAGTGGTGTTCGTCAGGGATGTCCACTCTCTCCATTCTTGTTTAACTTTTTCGTTGATGTGCTTTTAGCGATAACACTTTCCACATCCTAATTTCCAGGGGTTGAACTTCTACAGAAAGGTTCACGTGTTGACTTAGAATATACCGATAACATCGTTCTATTTGATGAAGACGCTGAAAAAATGCAGAGTTTTCTGACCACTCTAAGCAACAATCCAAGCATGTTCTCCATGTGATTCTCTTGCTTGAAATGCAAACTGTTGCATCAGAATTGGGTTGCATCGACACCCGAACTAGTGATAGGTAGTGAAGTAGTTGAGCGTGTCGACCGCTTCACTTATCTTGGAAGTCTCATCACACCATGTGTTCTGATGTGTGACGAAATTTCAGTACAGATACAGAATGCTCGACTAGCTTTTGCCAACTTGCGTCATTTGTGGCGTAGGCGAGATATCCGTCTATCAACCAAAGGACGGGTTTACTGCGCAGCAGTTCGTTCCGTCTTAATTTATGGCAGTGAAACATGGCCAGTAAGAGTAGAGGATATTCGTAGGTTACTAGTATTCGACCATAGATGTCTTCGAAACATTGCTCGTATATCCTGGAACCATCGAGTAAGTAATGCAATTGTTAGGAAACGGGTACTAGGTAAGGATGGCAAATCAATTGATGAAGTAGGTAGGTGTAGACTACCTGTTTGAGATCCGCGAGATGATAGCGACCGATGGTTAGAGACCTTAAATGACACATAGTATGATAACTGGAAATGATGTACATACGTACGAATTCTACGTTTTTGACTGATTGACTAACTGAGTAAACTTCAGAACGGTTTAGTTTTTAACGTCTATTAGCCTCTTTAATGTAAGAGATACACGTTATTCATGTAAGAATTCACTCTTACCACAATATTACTTATTTTAAACGATCAAGCAAATAACAATGATAAATATAAATTTCATCATTAAATATAATCTTTGTAGTTTGTGTTTATCACAAATATATTTCACTTAAAGTATCATTTGTGAAAAGAAACCAAATAATTACTTTTAAATAGTTCTATTCTGTTATAACTTGTGACCTGTATGCCCTGTTTATTGTATAACATAACGATATCACCAATTAGATTGCAGTGACTTATTAATCGAACTAGTGACGCATAAACCTGTACAAGCAGTTCATCCATCTAGTGCTATCTAATTTTCATTAACATTTAAATTGATAATAATCTTTGATAAATATAATTAATAAAATGAAATCAATCTTGACATATTTATTTAACTCAAAGAAAAAGAAGAAAAAAAAATCTATGTTAATCATATCAAAAAATGTAGCATAGAACATCTTCATTACTGTCTAATAAAAATAAAAACAAATTTATTTACTTCATTGAAATTTAGTTTAATTAATGTTTTAATTTTTCAACTGTTAAAGTATTAAATAAATTTTTTTTTATTTTTTTATTTTTAAATTTTTTTAATTTTATCAAAAAATTTTCTTAAATCAATATCATGACAAAATGAATATTTTAGTTCTGAAACTTTAAGATTATTATTCTTTTTATTAAAATTTCATTATTTGATAATTTGATATTTCATATAGGAAATCTTGTCTAACCTGAGTTGAAAATTCTTTTAATATTATAAAGTTTGATGAATAGATAAATAAATGTTATACTTGTATAATTGAATCTTTACATTAAAAATGTCTGGTCTAATTTTATAATAACAAATTATCTAGACATTCTGAAACCAAATGCCATGGTATGGTTGAGAATGAAGAGAGTTTGCTGTCCCTCTTGAAATTCTCTCACATGACCACGTGCATACAATCACTGATAGGGAAGTCCTAATTACTGCCTTCTTGTGGCAGAGGTGTTGTTTACGAAATCGAGAGGATGAATAGCGAATGTACGGCACTTTAACCAAGTTTATGACTCAGGAGGATTCACCTAAGGGAGTTGGAAAATCCTAATACCAAACCAATCGTCTACATGGGCTACAGGATCCTGATGGAACGAATGGTCTATGAACCAATCGTTGGTCACCGGCTACGATGAGTCTGTATCTCCTTATGTTGCTCCACTGCCTCTTGGATCGGTCCTTTAGATCAAAGGCTCAGGGCGTGATCCGCTGAGAAAACCATCTGCTTCGGTCTGATCACCCTGGCAGTATCTCAGCTCTCACACAAATAGAAGGATTTGTGTGGCGCATATCTAATTTGTGCCTCCTTGTAACCAATGTTTATATGTTCAAATAAATAATTAATAAATAAAGTGTTCTGGGAAATCCTTTCCAGTTCTTTCCAGTTGCTATTCATTATCTTCATATCTGCTTCTACTTTCCGACGTAATATGTTTTTTGGCCTTCCTCTTCTCCGTTTCCCTTCATGATTTCAAGTTAAGACTTGCTTCGATAAGAAAACCATTTGCTTCGGTCTAATCACCCTGGCAGTATCTCAGCCCTTACAAAAATCGAATGATTTGTGTGGCGCATATCTATTTTGCGCCTTCTTGTAAAAATTTTTATGTGTTTAAATAATGATAATAATATCTAGGTATTGTGGAAATTCTTGCAAGGTAATGAAAAACTGAACTATTTTCCTCTAAGTCAGCGAAACACATAAATATACCAGCTACCAGAACATATTAAAAGAATTGAATGACTAAACATGTGCTGTGCATTTCTTGCTTTTCGTTCATTTTAACAATCACAGTTAACAGTTCCTGATGAACACATTTTAAAGATTATTTACGTCTTTGAAGTGGCCACAACATACTCAAGGGGAAAACCAAGGTCTTCAAATACTACACGGAGAACACCAATCCAATCACTCTTGATGGCGAAACTCTGGAAGATGTAGAATAGCTTCACATAGCTGGGAAGCATCCTCGATGAACAAGGAGGTTCAGATGCAGACGTAAAGGCGAGGACCAATTCTTGGTAAAGCAAGGACAACATTCCTTCAATTAAAGAACATATGGAACTCAAAACAACTTTCAACCAATATCAAAGTCAGAATCTTCAATTCGAACTTCAAGGCAGTCAGTTCTGTTGTACGGAGCTGAAACTTGAAGAACTACAACAACCACCATCAAGAAGGTACAAGTATTTATAAATAGCTGTCTACCCAAGATACTCAACATTCATTGGCCGGATGCGATCAGCAACAGCCTTGTGTGGGAGAAAACAAACCAGCTTCCAGCTGAAGAGAAAATTAGGAAAAGACAATGGAAATGGATAGGACATACATTATGCAAATCATCAAACTGCATCACGAGGCAAACTCTAACTTGGAATCGTGAAGGAAAGAGGAAAAGAGGAAGGCCAAAGAACACATTACGTCGGGAAATAGAAGCAGATATAAAAAGGATGAACAACAACTGGGAAGAGCTGGAAAGGATTTCCCGAGACAGGGTTGGATGGAGAATGCTGGTAAGCGGCCTATGCTCCTTTACGAGGAGTAACAGGCGTAAGTAAGTAAGTAAGTACTTGCTTGGAGTCAGTCACTAGTGAGCAGATGATTATTATCAGAAGGGGCGGCCTAATTCCGTGGATTGGTAGAAATTAGACATTAACACCGTTGCAAGCCGGCTTGCTCAGTGGTCTAATGGGTAAGTGCTCGTGCGCGAGGCTGATAAGTCCTGGGTTCGAAACTCGCGTGGGGGGCGGGATCGTGGGTGCGTACTTCTGAGGAGTCCCATACTGGGACGAAACGGCCGTTCAGTGCTTCCAGGTACTCCATAGTGGTCTATCTTTAATTGACTCATGATTTCAATAATTGAAATTTCTAAAAAATCTCCACAAAACCCCTTCTAATAAAAGATTTATTGCCAATTAATTGTAGTTAATGAAACGGAAAAAATATACCATTTATATATAAGTCAAAATATTGAGATTATATAAATTCCCATATGACAATTGTTCAGTATACAAACTCATTTATTAGTTAGCTACTACTCTTATTACATATTCAATGTTTTTGTTTACTTGATCACCAAAACAAAACAAAAGAACACACAAAACAAACAAACAAGTGGTCTCATTTATTTTTAAAACAGATTCATTTAATACAATTCATATTATGAATTCTTTATGTTTCTTTTCTTTTTTTTCATTATAGTTTGCAAAATATTCCTAACCCTGTTAAATCATCAGATTTAGACGAGAAAATAGTAAAAGGTATATATTTTTGTTTTATTTTACAATAAAGAGAAAAAAACTCATAAATGTGGATATTTATATTTTGAATAGTTGAGTTCATGTGTCAATGGAAGCTAGACCATTATGGAAAACCTGGTTTAACTTCAATTGACTCATGAATTCAACTATTGAAATTCCTATAATATTCACAAAACCCCTCTTTGATTTGTATTTCTATATTGTAAGTAAAGCATTATACTTTTTTAAACATTGTTATTCAAATAATATAAGAACTTTCGTTTAAATATAATCGAATAGTTTCACAATAGTTGGGCACTGAGTTAATAGAAGATATTAAAGAGGAAGTATGTATTTGTAATATTTGAGCGAATGAATTTGATGTAAATCCAAAGTTTTGCCCGATCATTTGGTTCAAGCTTTTTCATAACTATGAACTTCTACCTATTGTAATGCGAAATTTCAATAACAATGTGAATTATCAATGAACTTATCTTAACTCTGTGCTGATTAATTAGTTCGTTAAAGTCAATAGGTTTTGTGACATAACCACTAATTGAATCCCATTTTTAAATGTAATTAGAATGACAATAACTCCTATGTAATTATCAATAAAAATTATTTGGAAAATTGACATATTTGTGCTTTTATTAATATTTCATTCCCATAACCCATTCAAAATGGTATTGTGTAACATATGGAGATTCCTTAATTAAATTTAATTCACATAATTGGTTACATAAAAATCAAGGTAATCAAAATATTCAATGTAGCTTACTACAAATGTACATTCATGTCTTTAGAATGGGAATACAAATACTAAGCTAAGTGACTAGATATGCTAACAAACATTATCATAGATTTTCATAGTTTCGAGTAAATATTATTAATCTACAGTCACTACCCGTTAGAATAAAGATTAATGCGAAGCAAGACCCTCATCAAAATTGATTAACTTTTAATAGATTATTTAAATTCATTATCACCCCATGTAACAATCAGTCCTATATTTCCATAAAATCTCATCTTTTAGTTATCTAATTAGAAGAACGCTGGAGTTATAACAGTATCCAATCAATAAGGGTAAATTGTGTGAAAGCATTTACTGTTGAGCTTTTAGTATAACATTAAATGTTAATTTCCTATCAACATAAAAAGTCAAACTAAGTCATGATGTTAAATCAACTTTCAGATTATAAACTGTCACTGATAACAATACACTTTGAATATGTATGCTATTCAATGACACTTTCATCCAAATAACACAGTCCTGCAACTATAACTCATTTTAGATATCTATGATCGAAATACAAATTTATATTTGCAATGACGTACAAAAATTCACTACTTTTTCAAAGCTGGATATGATTATCAAATTAACAGTCAGTCCAACAAATCATACACATTTTAAAATAAATCATGAGAGGTTTCATAAGCCAATGAAATATGCAACGGATATACTATACTATTATTTCATACAGTTAAATAAGGTTCTATACTATCCTCAATAGTATGTCTTTTAAATACAGCAGTTGTTTTTCAAAACGTATAATACATCATTAAGAATGGAAATTAAAATAAGTTATAACTGATATTAATAAGCTATACAAAATTTAAACACCAGAAACTCATTAACCAAGTGCATTCATTTGTAAATTACAACTAAACTGTAAGACGCGTTAAATTACACATCTACAAAATCAGTTATGGCTTTATTGTCTAACTGAGGATGAAATGTCTTACTCTATAATCACCAAAATCGAAGGTTTGTGAAAATTAGATACCTCATGAACTGATTTTAGCTAGCTGGCCATTAAAAATCAGTGAGCATTAGAGACCTAGTGAGAAACAGTAACTGAGGCAACTGATCCATGCCATTGATGGCAATCAATAATGGCAGCACGATTCTGGGAAACAACTGAAGTTGGAAGTATTTGTGATTGGATGCCAACTCAGTACCACACCATTAAAACGTTTACTGCAAGCTTTTGAAGTTTGAAAACAAAAATATACTTTATGACGTAATATAATGTATAACTGTAAACTAAGCAAGAGAAATATTAATTTGTGCATTTAAAATATTCAGTGTTGTATTTTCTCAAGACTTTGCTTACTCAATATGCTGAACTTATTTTTTAGCATCAAATGAACTGTTACCAATCTTAACAAAAGTACAAACACCAAATGATAGACTGTGCACAACTGATTTACTGTCTACTAGTCAAAGTGAACATATCAGTATATCAAAAAGTGGGAATCATTCAGCGCAACAGAAACAAAATTTTAATAGTCAAACAATGTTTCAACATGATCCATATTTATGCTCATCACGTGGATCTGAAGTTATTATGCATCCATTAACTGAAAAAGAAAAAATTGCTGTACGTGTAATTCGCAAGCTGCGATTTTTTGTAGCACGCAGAAAATTTCGTGAAGCGCTCAGACCATATGATGTAAAAGATGTAATTGAACAGTATTCAGCTGGACATGTTGATATGTTGGCTAGAGTGAAAATACTTCAAGCGAGGTAATTAAATGTTTCTATTCAGTACTTTGTTTTGTCTATCTTTCGTTGTTGTTACTAAATATATTGAACATCTAATTGTAAGACCTTTAACTTATTGATGAAATTTAGTGTTACTCTAATGTATATATGCTATACTACAGTCGAAATGAAAGTAAACTTTTTTGAATATTAAAGTTGAAAACCGGGATTCTGACACCCCAATAATTTTTCTTGATGACCATTATATATAAAGGTTATGACATATGTTAGCCACAGTCTAATAGATTCACGGTATATTTCGAAACAACTAGATTATATTCAGCTTGCGTTTATGTGCAATAGTATACTTAACAAATTAAAATCTTAAACTTCACAATGGAAATATGAAAATGTGCTAAATACAAATTTCATTCAAACATGATTAAGGATGAATTGTTAAAAGCAAAAACTTGATGGTATATTAACTACACAGTATCCCAGATGAAAGATACCCATAAAGAGCAATGATTCTTCGTAGCTGAAATCCTCCTGCTGAGTACCCCATCAACGCAATACAAAGTGTAGAAATAGAATCACAATCCAGCTGCTAAGTTCCAGTTATGGCTAAGAACTAAAAAGAGTAATATTATTGTCTACTCAATGACTACTAGAGTAAACATGTCAGTCCTCCAGTAGATTACATCCCAGCACCAATATCTCTCTAGTAAAACCTGTGACCTTAGACAATGTGAGTTAAAATCCTAAAGCGGATATTGTTTTCTTCAAGATTACAGATATACACTACTGATGAGTGTTGGCTACCGTGAAACGAAATTCACAACCTCCATTC
The DNA here is from genome assembly GCA_946903255.1 of Schistosoma spindalis. NCBI lineage: Eukaryota > Metazoa > Platyhelminthes > Trematoda > Strigeidida > Schistosomatidae > Schistosoma > Schistosoma spindalis. The sequence goes on from OX336420.1 coordinate 80,093,060, forward strand.
GACTGCTTCCAACTAACCGATTTTTATTGAGTTTCATTGCCAAACTTCCAGCGAGGTTGAAAAATTGCCATCAAAGAAACATAATTTCCAGATTGTTATTTAAAACATAGGATCTATATTTTAACACATAAAAGTATTCGTTTGTAAGCCTTACACAACTACAGCTCATAAACATGTTTCAAACTCTTATCAAATAATTCCATCTTTTAGATTAGATCAAATTTTAGGAAGACCTGGCTCTAAAGGTGATGATGTCTATGATTCACATCAATGTTTAGCATCAAGAATTGTGAAAATTGAACATAAGGTGAGTTCAAATTTTGTAGTTAAAACTACTTTCTGTTTATTCATTCACAAATACTTAAACTAAAGCAATATTTTCCCATTATCCGATTACTATGATAATCGCTGGTCCATGACACAACAGCTCAGTAATGAGGTCCTAATTTAGTTTGCCATTCTAAATCAGATTTATTTGAGCTGTGATCGCTCGACGTTACTGAACTGATTACAGTTCTCTATTAAATACAATCTTCGTAATACAGATGTGTTTCAAGTTACTAGTGATATTCATTGACATATCATAAGGACTTTGAGTTTTATACTCTGAAGTTATCCCACCAACAGTAAAACTTCTAAAAAAGGGCTTAGCATATTTGGTCCATAATAGTTAGTGAAATAAAACCTTAAAATTTAATTAAAACAGAAATTTCAATTATTTACTGACACAATGTTTAAAGGTAATGAATCACTGTATGTAACTTGACGAAGCATTAGACAGGCATGTATTCAAAACGATGCTGTACAATGGAGTAAATGAAAAATCCTAGGTGTAACAAAAATTTTAGTGAAAAATCTTATCGCCACGACTATCAGAAAGAAGTAAAATGGTCAACTTTAGAAAAAAGGTATGGTGATGTTCGCCATTAGAAATAATAATTAATTAAAAGCTCATTTGTAAAAACTATAGATCACTAAACGTACATTTTGCTTAAGCAAATATTACTCAACCACAAACGAAACCCTGTAAGACAATTTAAAATTTTAATTCTTTCAAACAATCAATCGAAACGGGTCTTCAACAATTATTCCCAGCATTGTAGTTTATATAATTAAAATATTGATTTTTTTATTTATCCATATCTGTTTAGTACTATGAAATGTAGCATGATATCTAATTTTTATATCGATTTTCAAATGTTTCAAAATAGTAGTCAAGCCATTTACATGACCACTTATCATTGAGTTATCGTAGATTATTATTCTTATACTCTAGAATATTCATGAGGTTACTATCTTTTGAAATTTCAACCATCCAGCTCAGAGAACAAAACTCCATCAAAATTTCAACACAAAATAAAATAAAAAACTGTTTTAATGGAACTTTATGTTGTCCGTTTTTCAAATTAAACTACATAATTGAGTAATGAGTAAGTAATTGCTTCTCTTGTTCAGTATAAACATTAAAAAAATCTTTAATTTTGAAAACATTCTAATATTTTAGATTGATACTGTTGAAATGAAACTTGACAGATTGATCAATATTTTAAAAGCTGATTATATGTTTAAATATCGTTGTCAAGCAGAAAATACTGATGTCAATGTGAAACATTCACTGCCGAGTAATGACCAATACATCCAACAAACTAATTGTTCAGATAAAGTAAATCATCAAACTCAGTGTAATACACTTTTTTCAACAACAACAGGACAATATCCAAAATTATCAGAGGATAAAGTGTTTGTGATTCAACGTAGATCATATAATAAGTTTCAGAAACAAAAATTGCCTGCATCTGAAAGAAATTCACTTACTGTCAATTTTCCATTATCACTGATAAACGAAAGATGGAAAAGTATTGATGTTGAAACACCCTTGAAAAATATTTATCCGAACAATGAAAAAGTTATTACAGACAATACTATATACAACCAGGATAATGATAATACTCATAAAACATATTCAAAATTACAATTCACATCTCATACTGAAGAATTTCCTTTAACGAAAAGACGAAGTTTTCCTTTACAATCTACATCATCATTTAATATTTTATCAAATAAACAAGCATTGTCAACTTATTCAGAAAGTTGCCTAGAAAGAGTTAATAATAATAATAATAAAGATCATAGTTATAAATCATATAATAATATGAAAGAAATAATACACGATCCTAAAAAAATTCAATATCCCATTAATCCTTATACACAAACTTCCATAAATTATTCCAATCTTTCAAAAAGTATGAATTCGATTGCTATTCCTTATCGAAATTCTTCCTCATTTAAAACATGCCTACAAAGACAAGAGGAAATTATTACTCCTTTAAACTATGAATATATTGTAGAAGAAGAACATGAGAGAAAATCTTTATTAGATACAATGAATAATATAAACAGCTAAAAGTCAATAATAATACTTTTGATAATGTTTAATTTGTTTCTACATTTTTATTTAAGAAATAATGATGTACATAGACCTTTTTAAGTTGTTTTTATACTACTACTAATACTAATACTATTATTATTACTACTACTATTAATATTAATACTACTATTACACATTATATGCTACTTATTTAGTTCAGAATATGTAGTATTTTCTTTTGCATAGTTTGTAATTTATTTTATGTAGACGTTTTTTTTTGTAAAAATAGTTAAGTCAGTTTAGCATGAATTTTCTTATTTGAAAAAAAATTTCCGCTCATTTGCTTTTAATCTTTTGTTTGTTTGTTTTGTTTTCTTTTTTTAAAAAAAAGAAAAATTATCTTTTAATTCTTCTACATAAGATATGTGTGCTAATAAAATTCGTTTTATTCATTTAATTTTTAATTCAAACAATTAAGATGTCTTCCTTCAATGTTATTCTTTCTAATATTAAAGTGTAAACAAAATAAACAAATAAACAAGCCATTTCTTTAGTGAAAACTGCTATAAAACAAAATTTCATATTCTTATCCTTCATTGTGGTCATGTTAAATATTTTTTAGATTGATCCAATTTGTATAAATAAAAAACACACTGATAGGAATGATTGACAGAATTATTTTCTGTTTATTCTCTCTTTAATTTCAATGATATTCAAATATATTTTTTTAAAAATGAAAATATAAAAAAATGAAAAGAAAAACAAACTATAAAATCGCTACGAACTGATGGTTGAAAAGAAAATATACATTGAATTCAAGTATACATAGTGGATCATCTTCTAAAGATTAAAATTATCTGACTACAAGAAAAGCTGAAATGTCAACATGATTTTAAAAAAGAAAATAGTATAATTAGAATGGGTTATACTACACTTGTATGATTTACTTAAAGCTATCTGCGTAGATAAATATTAATTCGTTAGTTAAGTTGTTTGACCGTATGATTTTCATTAAAAAGAACAAACAAACAACCTAACTACTAAGTAGATATTTGGGTGTAACAGCTAAGCAACTCAAAATTTATTCGGACAATAACTTTTAACTGATTAGAAAAAAAAATGAAAAAAAGTTGATCATATGGAATCTGTTTTTTTATAAATCTGAGACAAAAAAGGGTGGTAGATAAATACAACTATAATAGTTAAGATCAATTATTTATTTTGTCTGATAAATCTAAGCAGTATGTTTCAAAGAAAACGTAATATTTAGACTAAAATTATCATTTACATAACATTAACAATTCAATATACAACAAAATTTTCAGATTTTGACAGTGAAAGTATTTTACTATTTCAATTCTTATGTCTTCATCAAAGAAATCTATCACTATATTGTTAAAAATACTTGGCTCATTATATAATGCTAAGACTTTGTTTACCCACTTGATATTAATTCCTACAGAAAAATTCAATGTAATTTTGTAACCTAAATTTTAAATTTGTCAGCATTTATAAACGGAACGTATTTGGAACCTTAGTTAAATAGTTGATGAATCTGAATGTGATAAACTTTATCCCTTTCAAATCATATTTAAGGACTTTACTGTGAAAGAAACGAATAAGAACACCTTAAAAGTCATTAATTGCATAATTAGATCTTTATCTTATTTTCTAAACCGAAAAAGTTATACATATTTTCAGTGGATGATTATATGAAGTAGTAATGTTTGATAATGACTTGCAGTCGAATTCAAGACGGACTCATCGTTCTATTTGAAACTCGTCAGATGGACATATCTGTATTCTAGTGTTAATATTTATTGTAAGATTCAAATGATGTGCCAGTTATTATAAATGCCAACGCGTAATCATTAAGCTACTAAGTTCAAATAATTACTAACTTGTTCAATGGATAAAAAGCCTTACAAATTATCATGATTGTTTGGCATTATCTAAATAGTATTTTTATTTAATTAAGTTTACACAACTATTCCATTTATTTACAAGATTAATATATCCATTATAATATGTAATAATAAAGGTTAGCCGGCTTATGTAAATATCTAAGTTTCTATTACATCATTAAAAATCTTATTTTGTTGTCTAGTTAAAACTTGGAAAAAACTTTATTATCTATGAGACATCAATATGTTAAAACATTTTTTTATACACATAGTTCCTTTTATCACTTTGAAAAGGGCAAGAACAAACATTCTAGCAGAATAGCATGAATTCATTTTATTTCGTAGGTTTTCGTCAGTCGCTTACAACCTGTTATATACATAATGGGTTTTAATTACTTACATAAAAGTGTTTCGTTGGAAGTTATATTAATGACATAATCGTATAGTACAGCAGAGGCGTAAATTATATTAATAGATTGAACATTGTAAATATATGCCTTATATGAAAGACCATTTTATATTATATATGAAAATTATATTTGAAATAATCTCAGAGATTGAAATTTAAAAAATTTCAGCGTTTCGTCCAGCCTTTAACAATCACAATTATACTTTGTTAAACCAATCAAATTTGGACGTTGATTTTTGTGAAATAGGACAAAATGAGTCAGTTAACTACAAATTATGTGAAAAATTCAGTTACGTGGAAATAATTACCTGCAACAACATTGATTGTGACAACAGTTCAAACGGCTAGAAACAAGTGATTATATAGTGAATAAATATTGATAGGAATATAGTGAGTAGAAGGCCCAGGACAGAGTGGGTTGGAGAATACTGGTCGGCAGCCTATGTTCCATTAGGAGTAACAGGCGTAAGTAATTATTGTCAGCAGAGCTCAGTTGATGAAATAGAATTATTAATTTGGAAGTTAGTCAAAATAAAACTCAATGATGTAATAAATGGAAGAAAGAGTTTAAAGAAAAAGAAAAAAAAATTAACATGCAGCGAAGAAGTATTTGTCATCAAAGAATGAAATATTAATAACCGTCTTCTTTTGAACACATAGGTCAGGTTTTTGATGCCTGATGACAACGGCTTTAGTAAACTTCAAAAGACTGGAGTTTGGCTGCTTACAAATCACCTTAAACGATTGCAAGGTATCTACCTGATGTCCTGTATCAAAGAGATGTTTGGTGATTATACTGTTTAAAGTCTTTTTGAATATATGTTCAAAAAACATTTTGTAGTTCATTTCAAATAATAGAAAGTCTTATATTTTATGTTTGATGAATACAAAAAACTGCAAAACTACTAGTTGATTACTGTTTATTTTTCGTTTGTTTATTTGAAATCTTATTTGCATTTTAACGTTTTCTGAAACAAAAACAGAAAGTTTAACTTCACAACTTATACGAACAAATTAGCCTTGACATCTCTATTGATAAGAATTACATTTCATATGAAATAATTTTTAAAAGATAGATAAACAGTTAAATGAGGGTATATTCAATCAATAAAAATCAGTATCTACCTTAAATTCAACTCTTCATTCATATCAAATCTAATCAATATGTAAATAAAATTTATATATATATATATATATATATATATATATATATATATATCAAGGTTTCATTTTAAGGAATTAAGCAATTCAAACCCCTGGAGAAAATATATTTATATATACATATAAATATCACAGAGATTATAAAGTAAGAACATAAATTATCTTATTTGAATAGATTTAATTTTAACTGAACAATAGTTAACCAGGTAAGATAATTGAGTTTATACACAAAAATGATTTATTTTTTTCTTGATTTTACAAAATGTAAACGAGATAAACAGCGTTAATTAAGACATCCATTTGTATATTTTTGTGAGGTATCAAAAATTCTATCTTATGTCTATATAAACAATTCCTTAAAATATAACAGATTTATCATCAAAAATTATCAAATTATTATAAAAATAGTAATGTAAAAGAAAGATACTAATTAATTTTGATGGAGTTTTGTTCTCTGAGCTGGATGATTTGGCCGTGGAGCTTTTATCGTTCTTCTGAACGACATCATTAGCACAAACTATTAATTAATATAACGTCAAGCTTATTCAACTGTGATTCTAAATAATTTTGAATAAATTGAGCATTAGGTAGATTGTTATAAATAAATAATATATTTATAATATCCTAATGAGTAGAAAAGTTAGATTTTCTGACGTTTTGTGACTTAGTGTAAGCCACTTCTTCAAAGAATGTTCATAACATGTGTTTTCAATATTTGTTATCTATCTTTATCTTATTATTTAGTGAAGTGTAAACTCACTATTGTCAATTATATCACAGGTTAATTTTAAATAAACATCCAACAAAAAACTAAGGTACACTTAAATGATAATTTCAAACAATGTTCACTTATAAACCTGTTTGATAATGAGCGTCGAAATTTATGCCTTTTTGATTAGTAACACACCACTCATTTAAAAAGTAATTGCATAAATTAACTTAGTAAATAAGAACAATAAGCATCATACGCAGTAAAATCAAACCGTATAACAGCTAATTGAATAGTTCAGTTAGTTAGTTTGATTAGTGTATTTTATTTAAAATACAAACCCACGTTAAATATCGGTAAACTATTTTACTTAATGAAAATTAAGATTTAATTTCAGTACATAAATTGATCGTTATACTATTGTATTGAATAAGCTCACTTACGTTGATTATAAAAAGTGTATGATCACATGTCTATAACAGAAAATGATAAAACTACAACCTCACATTGATGGAATAGATGGCTAAATATCTGATAGTTATGAAAGCAATCAATATACAGTATATGATTTCCTCTGAGTAAAGAGACGAAATTCCCAAGTAGTTTGAAGAAACCATTAAAACACAGCGTATTAGATTTCTGAATAACTTGTGGTTAACTAGTGACTTTTATATGGTATCTATATCAAATTAAAATTATACAGGTATACTAAAATTAATTATTTCGAGCGGCAGTGATTTGTTATTGTCAAAAAACATATTCCGTTTCATCTGAGTCTATAATTGCAACTTTTAGAATTCATGATGGAGAATCAAATACTGCCACATTGAGAATAACTGAGTAATAATATGCTAGGAACCGTTTTCTTAAAAAAAATTTCATTTTATCAAACTGTCATATCATTCTTTAATTGGTAACCCAATTTTTCAAATGAATAAGCTTGACTCATACCAGTATTATAGTAGTTGAATCCAGAACGTGCGTTTCGTTCTATTTGTTACTCGTCAGTTGGATATACCTGCATCCCAGAGTTGATGTTCACTCCGAGACTCGAAATCTGTACCATCCTCTTCAAACGACATCACGTTATCTACTTAGCTACTGAATCCTGGCAGCCTCTAGCTTGTGCAATAGAGTGAAGTTAAATACATTTTATGTGGAGATGTAGGTTCTGGATCCCATTGCCAGCCACCATCAGCTCAGCTTATAATGCTTGTGACTGAAGGCAATATCGAGACAATCTGAACAGGATGCACATATGCTGACAAAAGATTGATCAATTTCAATCCTAAACATTAATGGGAAGATTCAAGTAACCAATACAAAAATGAATCATATCAGTATTACTTGTCATTAAATTATGTTCAATTATTTCACTACGTTTCTGCTTAATTTTGGCCTTTTGACCTTTTATAATTACTTTGATTTATATTCTAGAACATTCTTTTGCATTTTATAAAACTTCCACGGTAAACATTATGACTTTATTTGTATATTTGCTACAATACGCTGTCATATTTTCTTTTTAAATTCCGACCAACTTGACTTTCCTAAGTTCGTTAAACTCTATTTAAAGTTATGATTTTGAAACATCTCAGGATGTTAGCAGCTTTTTCAAACCTAAAATATGTGGTGGATTCCTGTTATTCTGGCTGAATCATTGTTTTTAATCTCTTCAAAAAGCATTTCTATTAAGAATCATTATCATTGTTAAAACTAATGAAAACTACGAATATTTAACTATCACCAGTTATCTCGTTTCATTTCAAGATCATTTAACCATAACCATTTACTATTGAACATGATCTTGAACATAATACGATACCATTCAGTTGCATCCCATTTATTTACCAATAGTTTTAAATGAGAATCATTATATATCTACAATTGAGATGGGATGGTGATTCATGGTAGTCAACAAGAAAATCCAAACTTAGGTTTCATGCTACTTAACACTCGTCAGCTAGGTGTACCTGTCATCTTGAGGGAACTGATGCTTCCCGACGAATTCGATCCTATGTCATTCAGCTTCACTGAGCTATACAGGCCTCAACTGACCTCCTCTAGGACTGAAATATATTCACAATTAATTGATCACTGGCTGATGACCAATGTCATGTATTTCATTTTTAATTATTTTAAACTGAAAAAGTAATATAAAGCTTTTGAATTACCACCTAAGATGACAACTATGTTACTATATAAAATTTCATTCAAATTAATCAATATTAGTTTACAATTTTTATCATTTAATATAATTTAAATTAAATGGAAATTAAAATAGTGAATAAATTAATTTTTTTATAAAGTGGAATTTTCAATTCTAATTATAACAACCTGTAATGTTTTAGTTTTTCTAATCAATTCATACCTCCTAATCAATTTTTTTAATTTTTTTATTTTTTTATTTTTATTCGTTACCAATGAAATATTTCACAGTTTTGTCAAGATTTGTTTAGGATAATTAAAAATTATTTTTAAAAAGGTTTAATCTGTTTACAGTTTTTTTACAATTTTCCTATTTCTGCATCATTTTTTAGAAAAAAAAACATTTTTTTCAAAAAAAAGAATTTTTTTAGGTCATAGATGGACAAATAATAAATTAATTAGTTACACTAAGCTGAAAATAATTAAATATATATATATATATATATATATATATATATATATATATCTGTACCAAGTTCTATAATCAATATTTATAAGGACACTAGAATAGAATGTATGAAAATAAATTTTTTTTTATTTTTTTTTCCTGGAATGAAATTAAGGACAATGATATATAATTTGAAAAATTAAAAAAAATAAATAAATTTAGTTTTATATTACATGTTAGATCAATATTATTAATAAATTTATTAATGTATAACTATAATATTAATTTAATCAATAATTCTAATTAAATAGAATTAGTATTTAATTAACTGGAATAATAAATGACAATATGTATAAGTTATTAATATAATAATTAATATAATATTATATGCTATTTTTAGTGAAAATTTATAAGTAGTAAAGTTTAATAATATTATATAGGATAAGATAAATAGAATTGACGGTAATGATTAACGAATAATTAGTTTTATAAATTCACTCATTGATTTAAAGTTGATTGAAAGTATTTGAGATGATCTTTGAAATGGTTGTGTTCAAGAGTATGTTAAGAAGAGGTAACAATTCAATATTTATGAATTTCAATACTTGTCTGTGCGATCATGCCCAAGCCATTGAATCCGCACTTAATCAGTTGGCAATCAATATCCGTAGGTATGGTATGTGCTTTGCACCCTCAAAGTGCAAAATACTTCTACAAGACTGGCAGGATTTTAATCCTGTACTCACTCCGGATGGTGAGCAGATAGAAGTAGTCGAAAAGTTCATGTATCTGGGTAGCTGCATAAGTGCTGGTAGTGGCATGAGTGATGAAATCAATGCACGTATAGTGAAAGCCAGAGCGGTTTATGCCAATCTGGGCCATCTTTGGCGCCTTCGTGATGTTAGTCTGGCTGTAAGAGGTCGGATCTACAACACGTCGGTGAGAGCAGTTTTGCTCTATGCTTGTGAAACCTAGGCTCTCCGAGTTGAGGTTATTAGACAACTCTCTGTGTATGATCACCGTTGTCTCCGAAGGATTGCTGACATCCAGTGGCAACACCATATTAGTAATGCAGAGGTTCGGCATCGAGTGTTCGGGCGCAGAGACGATAATCCAATTGGTGTCACCATCTTGAAACACCGACTTCGGTGGCTTGGACATTTCCTACGAATGTCGTCCCAAAGAATTTTTCGTCGTGCATTATTTGCCGACTCTGAAACTGATTGGAAAAACAAAGAGGTGGTCAGTGTATGACACGGTGTTGTGACATGAAAGAAAGCTGCAAAGGACAGACATCTGTTGATCCTTCACGGCTCCCTAGCTGGGGTCCGAGAGATGGTGAAACACAGTGGCTAGAGACGTTATCAGATATGGCTCAGAATAGAAGCCAGTGGCGATTCTGCTGTAACCTTCTTTCGCTTACTTCATAAAACGTGGTTGTATCTTCCTTAACTGAAAGAATTCTTCTGGTCGTACCTTTTCGTCTCCCTCATTATTATTATTATTACTACACTACCTTACACTAATCTGTTCTTTTCTCTTTTTTCTTTTTTTACTCTCCTTACCTTCTTTTTTTCTCTTCCCGTTCTCATTGTTTTGTGTGGCGCATATGTATTTGGTGCCCCATTTTACCAATATTTATGTGTTCAAATAAATAAATAGATAAATATAATACTTGTCTACATAGTCTCACCTCATGATATACATAATTTATAAACAGAAATGAATACACTTTGCTTATAGGCTAAAAACATTTACATTAATCGGTGTAAATACTTTTTTAAATTTGGTTGATAGATTCTATTGCAGTTAATTTGTTAGATCCAGTAACATTGTTGTTACGTTTATTTAGTATTCATTTCAAGTTCTTTACCATTAAAATATACACTATAGTGACTTTGTTACCTTATCAAACTTCCACTTTATAATCAAAACAAGTATAAATTCTAAAAAAATTAGGTTTAATATGCAAGTTACCTCGATTGTTTGATATATGATTCAGTCACAGTTTGTTTATAATTCTTCTTTCGTCTCATTAATTAATCAAGTTTAGACGTTTTTTCTTCATATTAATATTAAGTGATAAACTTTCAGATTAACAAGTTGTACAGTTTACGAGTCATTAACCCTGCCCCCTCCCCAAAAAAACATTGGTATTATTCGATACAACAATGAACAAAGGATATTATATTAGTGAATGTATGATGCATCTACAATTAATAAACATGAATTACGCTTATTATATAATCGATTATGTGTTCCTTCATGAAAGGATTGTTTTTTATTTGTTTTATTTTTCTCAAGAAATTAACAGAGATACCATCATCATCATCACTACCATCATTTCAGAATAAAATTATCTCCTTTTATTATGAATAGTAGTTGAGTATACTTTTTTCTTTATCAGTCTACATCAATTGTTGTGATGATATTTTTATATCAAATGATAAATTAGAGTGATTGTTTAATGTTATTGACGATAAAGTAAATGAAAAATTGAAATGGATATACTTAATGACATCATAATGTATACTAACTACATTGCTTTCATTGTTTTTCTGCAATAATAAGACTACTTCAATGTATTTTAATCATTATTATTCATTTATACATGTAAAGAAATGATTGGTAGACAGATAATAATAATAATAATAATAATAATAATAAAACTGTTTATTACTGATTAATAAGTAATATTCTATTTTCAATTAATGTACAAAACTGTTTCCATCTGCTTTTACATTTGTTTATGTACCTGAACGAATTACCATTCCAAAACATAAAATTTCACGTTAAATTATTTCTGTTATGTTAACTAATGTGACATTATGCTAATAAACATATATATATATGATGATAGCTTCATAACGACGATAAGAGTGAGGATAAATTCAATCGTAACGGCCACAAAGGTGCTTTAAACTAGGAAGATATGTTAGTGTGATAAATATATTCACTTCTAAAAATTCTCTAAATGTTATTTCATAATGAAATCTACACTCAAATCGGTAAAGTCTCAATAAAAATATGGATAAGCACCAATATGGTACTTGTTAGTCAATAATGTAACGTCATAACAGAGTCCAAAGTTTGATACAAGTATGTAAACTGATACTTATCAATAAAACTACTTAATGTTTATAATCCAATAGAAACTCACTTAAGATGTAAAAATCTGAATAATTTCTGTCCACCTACTTTGACTAACTAGTACTATAAATGTTGGATTCTGAAAAAAATTTGCACGTTATTAAAAAGCCTAATTAATGTTCAGTCAACGATAGTTAGCTTCGAATCATAGTATTTATGTTTCTTGAAATTTTACGAACTTTAGAAATCTAATTTATTTCTTTATATATGTTTGTTATACCCGACTTGAAATGATATAAACATTCAATTTTAGAAGAAATATTTGCTTGTTTTTGTATCCAAAAGTTAGACTTCTTTTATCACAGGCACGCATGTCAAGATAAGTTTCTATCTATTCATTTTTATTTAAATTTCAAGTATGTCAATCATTTCCCATAACATTTTGAAAAATGAAGCTTTGATAAAAACGGTTTGATGCTTACAGTTTAATCTTTTGTCAGTTTCCTTTAGTAACATAAAAGTATCCTAACCTTACCACCAACCCTCAAGAATAAATGCGTGCAATAACTGAATACATATATCTGAAGATTCTCTGACTTACTATTGGATCACGTAGTAAACTGTTTGAATTATTTTACCTAAGTAACTCAGTGATCTTCGATTGTGTTACTAAATGGTACAAATTTATTTCATGAAGAACGAATAAACTTTCACATGTTTGCAGACACCTCTTGCAAATTAGTTTTGACATGTTTAAAACTTACCTTCAGTGATTTCTCTGATTGTTTTTCAACAGCTACAAACACTTAGTTTAATACACGAAATTACATTAATTATACCATTCTGACGATGTGACAGTGTTCTTTTATTCACAGCCTAAATTGTTTACTAAATTCTGTTTATTTATTCACAGTATTTTACTTATATTAGTGAATTGAAGTCGTGACTGGAATATTCAAAATTCCCTTGATATATTCCAGTTTTTAGATGTAGGTTGTTCGCGTAAGTCTTAATAAGTATATACATGTTTGTATCATAAAAGTGTTTTATAGAAGCCTTATAAATGTATCGTTTAACCAAGTAAAAACTAACTTACCTGACTGTATACAACGTTTATCCTCCAACCACCGTCTCACTGTCAAATTATGTCACACAGAACGAATTTTTGGACGACTCCATTTACACTTGCATTGTTCTTAAAAAATATCACATTTTGATTATAATACTTACAAAACTATCTGGGATCAGTCTTAAATTTGACTGGATGATTTTAATTGAAAATTAGAAAGCAATTATAAGTCTCGTATCAGTTACTAGTTGATGCCTCATCACACGATGCCTGACGAGTGCCAAATAGCACGAAACCTAGGTTCATGATTTCCTGTCAACTATTTCCAATCAGCACCCCCAAAAAATCCCACTTTAATTTGATCAGACAGTTCAGAAAAACCTAAATGTACTTATATGATGAATATTAATTACTATATGTTGTGGAATTTCATTAGAATTCGTACAATATATAAAATGGATTATCCCACAATTTTCATACATTTCTATTTGATCTCCGACTGTTCTTCATTAAGCTCTTGCTATATTTGATTAACATCCAAATTAATTGTCATTAAGAATATTGGTAATTCTCTGAAATTTTAAATAAACGAAGCGAAAGCTTGGATGATATTTACAGACAAATCAAGTGGAAAATGTCATGTTTATTCATCAATAAGAAACATATGGTAACTTTGGGTAGTTAAAAAAAATGTATTCACATCTTATTAAAAAATAAGATTATACTGTTAAGTAATACTTTAGTAAATGAAACTGGAATAATCGGTCTCTTGTCATATACTTTAAAATTGACATCATTTGGCAATCGATATGGTGGGTCAGTACTTAATTAATCAAAGTGTAACATACGAAACTGATTTTCCGTACATCATCTGAGACATGTATTTAGATCGTAATAAACAGTAACTACACGACAGTCAATAAATTATGTCTGTTGGTTTAAGAAGCTTAATTGTATGATAGTGTAAAAGTATGTTTACACTGAAATTTAGTGATTAACATATAGTAAATATTACTCAGTTCAATTTATACAAATTTGATTGCCAGTCTGTTTGCAGCAGTCAAATTAGTCCTCATCTTCCCTTTTTCTGTTTTTACATTCATTATCCGGTTCTAGATTTCTAGCAGCCCTCTGACGCTATAATAGTAGTATTTAATGATATAACAGATCATGTACATAGCTGTTTCATTAATTTACTTACTCCACTACATCATATTTAATACTAAAACCATATTTCATACACTTATTTTTGAATTTATCTCGTTATTTTTAAATTCTAGGTGGAAGTGGACTGTTGAGACATTTTATGTCAGGATATCATACTTCAACAGTGATTACTGGTTTTTGTTTATTTTTCAGTGAACATCAGCTCCCTATGAAATTTACCTTCAACGTTTTATTCTAAACTTCAGCAGTCTTGTTTTGTTTGCTTTAGAATTCCAACATCAAATAGCTTATTTCTCTTACTGTTGCCAGCCTCATCAAACTTTGTATAATTTTTAATTCTACTGTTCGACTGTTTATTTACCAGGTTAATTATTCAGCTGCTATTTAATAAATAGAAGTACTTTTAAATTTTACTGATGTAAACCTGAAAAACCATGAATTTGATCAATCGTATTTTTTTTCGTTATGTCTTCATATTCTAAGAAGAGTTCATGTATATGGAACTGATTATTTCGTTTCTAAATCGGAAACAAGTATCTAGTATCTTATAGCGTCAGAAATGATATTAAAGGAAAAACACCATTCTAACTAAATATATCTATATAACGTGGGCGATAAAAAGGTGAACAACAGGTTCTACATTTTTGGACTCCGCTGGTCACGGCTTCTCACTGACACTCCAGGAGCAAGATTTAGAAGCTGGTCACCATTAAAGTTAAACCTAAACGCCAACTAAATGCTAGTTCAGTGGTTCAGATGTTGAGTTTTAGCATGTGGAACTGAAAATCCTGGGTTTGATCCCCTATGGCGGGGCTATAGATAAACACTGTTGATGGGTCACAAGCAAGGATGAAACAAATTTTTGTGAGTCCTGGATTTCCATAGTGGACGAACTAAGATAGCTTCGTGGTTTAAGCTATGAAAATTGTATTTTCTCCACAAAAACCCACAATCATATACTCACTAGTGGCTATCTACAAAATCCAAGTCCTAGAGTTCTAGTAAGAAACCGTGAAGTCCAACCATGCCGGATTTGAGATATTTATCCACTGTAGAAAATGGAAAATCTCCCAAATATTGATTTTAAAATGCTTATTGAATATTAAAATAACTGATTAATTGACGGATATTTTTTAACGAGTTCATTTTCAAGTTAGTATAATTCGATTTTTATCTGTGTATGATAAATTGTAGGTCAATTAATGATTGTATGCTTATTAGAATTTGATTATTTTACATTAACTAGTTAACATTATCTATTATCCATCTAAACGTGTTTCATTTGCTTCAAAATGCTTATCGGATCGTAATTGTGTTCGGACCTAAAAGAAGAAAAAATAAGTTACTGACTCCATATTCAACCTTCCCTCTTTTTGTGGGCTTGTGACCGGCGATAACCTTAGATTAGCTACAGGCGGACAATAAACTTAATTTCCAATTGTATTATAGTTCAGATCGAAATGTTTTTTATTCACATTGGCACCACTCCCATTAAGGGAAATGTGTATTTAGTGTGAAGTTCTCACTTTATTCAAAAATAGTCAAACATGATCCGATAACTGTAATGAATGTTAGCTTTTGTTAGCCAATCAGAAAATCATTTTTTTCAAAATAAGCAGATAAAACAATATTATTATAAAGATTTTACATAATTAATGGATTGAATGAAGTTTTCTATAGGTATTTCTGGCTGTAAATTTGAAAAACGACGACATATAAATGCGTTCAAGTAAGTATTCATCATCTCTAACTCTCATAAAAACGCAAAAATTGTTTTGGGAGTCCCTATTTTGTTTCACGATATAAATATGACTACATCAGACAAAATTCATTCATCCCTTAAATTCATGCAATAACGTCTTAATTGAGATCATGAAGCGACCTATGATGGACCACCATTGATAGCCGTTTTGTCCTAATACCGGCTCATTCACGACCGCGCATGCGGGACTCGAACTCAGGACTTTCAGTCTTGCACGTGAATGCTTAACGACTAGACCTCTGAGTCTGGATCCAGCGGTGCTAATGTATAAATTTAACCAATCCACGAAATTGCGCGACCATCTACCATTGTTTTCAGTGAGTAACTACCTGACACGGCTGAACTCCACTTTACGCGTGAGACCGAAGGTCCTGAGTTTATATCCTACGTGCGAGATCGTTGATACGCACTACCAAGAAGTTCCATACTGGGAAAAAGCGGCTATCCAGTGCTTCCAGGTCTTCAACGGTGGTCCAATGTTGATCGGCTCATGATCTCAGTTGAAAAAATTCATGCAATAGTTTGAATTTATGTCCTTAATTTCGCCTCGTTTTTATACTATGCCTTGATCTAATTCATTTCTAATGTAATAATTGCGGGTTATTAAGGTAGAGAACAATCTTACATGATCAACCAATAAATCAAGTAAAATTTATGCTTTTGGCAAGCTTCAGTATATCCCATCACTTGTGACCCTCTCAACACCCGTACCTTATTATTAATTAATTATAGGATGATGATGAATTTCATGTCATTTATTCTCCAATAACAATAAAAACCCACTTTGCTAAATATGCAGCTTAGTCACTAGACTGATGTTCCATATCCTTCAATCTCAGATGGTTAGTAGCAATGAGCCAGAAACGCTGAATCTAGGTTATAACACACATTAACGAAGTATATCCACAACCCTGTAAATAAGGTAATATTCCACGAGAGTTTCTAAATATGTCATCCATTGTTTTAATCAAGCATATTACTATTGAAGTGTTGAAAGTGTAACAGTCGTCTTTCTGAAGTTGATGACTTACACTAATCATGTAATTAGTAGTACTTAATATCGTATTTTTTTTATTTTCACTGCCAAACTCATAGGCCTTTAAAATATCAAAATAAAATGAATTATAAACACCATTCGATTCTCAGAAATAAAGATTGATGAATAATAATTTTACGTACATTAATACTTCTGATACATCTTCATCTCATAATTTCATAAGTGACACACAAGACCAATATCAGGGAAGTTATATTTATTTCGAGTTACATGTTCTCCATATAAGTATATAATTTTGTTACATAAAACAACCTATATTTCTGTTGACTGTTTAACTTGTTAGCTGATGTTTTTTCATCTGGGCGCTGAGTCAATGAATTTGGATTGTAAAAAGTTACCACTTAACCACATTATTCATGTCGGTTCAGGAAACTGGTTTCACAAATTATCCAAATGCTCCCTCGTGAAAGCAACTAAGAACAAGCAAAGATTTGTAATTCTGCGTTTTCAATATACAGGTTGCAAATGGTTAATTTTACTATTATACATGGACCTTGGGCGGATGACCTCCATTCAACCTTTGTCATATATTTTAACATTTGAAGATTGTATGTAGTAGTGGAATCCAGAACGTGTATTTCGTCTTATTTGAGACTTGTCAGAGGTATTTAACAGAGTCCCAGTATAACCATAAAGCGGTATCTTTAGATCATTAGGTGATGCTTGGACTCATAAAATGAAAGCGACCTGGTTCATGTCGCTGTGTGATCCAAAAAGAACTAATCTCCTGTCCCGCGTACCATTTCTAGCCATATACACAACATACTAAAATTAAGAGCTATACAAAACGAAATGTGTTACTAATAAGTGTTTTATTGATATATCTTATCTATTTTTATAAGAACCTGGTCACAACCTGAATAGCTCGAATGTTACACATCTGAAAGAGATATTAATGACATGATTTAAAGTCATCAAAAATGGCAATGTATTTATTAAAGCTTCAGATGCTATTCTTCAATCAATCCTAATAAGTAAGATAATTAGGCTCCACTCTTTTTTACATGATCCATAGTCACTTTCAATCTAAAAACTATATTCATTCGAAATGATCAGATCAGAGTGATATTTATGGATCATAGAAATAAACATTTTTATTCATATACATGTTATCACCTGTTACTTTTGGAAATCAATAATCCTGAATTTTATTTATTTATTATTTTTTTCAAGTGTTCCTACAATTATAAAAATACATTCAAAATAATCTGCAAACTTTATTAATAATACAGATGTATAGTAAACTGGATGTCATATACATGTAAAATACATCGTTATCAAACATAAATTCATAAAATCATGTGTATCCATTTCATTTCAGATATCTTTATTACTTGGGTATTTATGTATCGAATCAATATAAATATATATTTCACTGGGGTTTTTGTTTCTGTCTCTAGACGAACTTAAATGTTATTAACAGCCATTATAACACTTGTGTGTTTAGATTGACTTGGAAACGTTATTTTTTTATATTTTTAATAAGCTATCTCTATTTAGTGTATAGCTTTAGTAAATCCCATAATCATGTATTTTATTTCACCTTATAGTTGTATTTTCAAAATAAAATGATTTAACATAACAAAATGTTGTGAAGATTGTTCAGATTAAAGATTTACATCATAGACTAAATAAAATTAATGAAACCTCTCATCAGTAAGCATCGACAAACCCATAACCTCAAGTCGTGTAAAGATTTCTCAATAGTCCAACACTACTGATTTGGAATCAAACAATTTGCACTTCAAGATTTAGTCAGTTTGCAATATCGTGAAATTGTTATCCATTCCCTTTGATGATATTTTTCTCATAGTTGAACTTAAATGGATACACTTTCAAGGAATTAACTCCTGAAGTTAATCACTCATAAGCACATTATGATTGTTACTGCTACATGGCGTAGTGTAGATTGTTGGATTTCAAGTTTCCCATAACCAATGGACTTGGATTAAACAACCACTGAAAACCTGTAAACACTGTTAGATGTGATGCGAATGGATTTAGGAAAATTCCATTCGCTACTAACTGAAATTGACTAGAGAATTACTAAAAATGTTGCTAAATGCTTTGTTTATAAGTTACATTCATTTTATAATTCTTCCGTACTCACCTTTGTTCTACCAATCTTCTTTAATATGCTATAAAGTACGCACATTGGTTACAAATAATTATTATTATCTTTTCTAGTTTGAGGCAAAATCAATACTACTACGATTATTTTTTTACATTATCTGTCAAACAGTTTCTGATCACCAACAATTCATTAATATTATGCCAGTTCATAATAAGAATATAAATGCTCTTCACAAATAAAAGCGATGTTGTTAGAATCTACAAAGTAATGTTGAATTATAAATAAGACTATTAAAAGAAACTAACAAGTAGCTAGTTTGAAAAAATAACGGAAACAAAGATTTGAGAAATAGCATTCAATTTTCTCAGTATGTTGAGTTGTCAGTCATAATACTGATCATATCAAATTTAAAACTAAAGAGCTTCTTACAGTGTATATATATAACGGAAGTGTTAAAGTAATGCACATAGATGTATACTAACTCTTATCGCTTACAGTTTAACCTGACTTTATTTATTGTACTGAATTCACTAAAAATTACTTTACATTAACTTTAGACGATGAACAGATTTTTTCATATGCAAAACGTACGTCCGCAAATTGTACTTTACCTAGTTTTTTTTTCTAATCGATGAAATTATAGAAGTTTATTTCACTTCACCAGCTTCTAGTATTAGATACATTTGGCTTAAACCAGTCGAAAAATTAACCGTCATATAAAAATAAATGCATTTCCCAGTGAATGTTAAATTTTCTCATTTATATTTGGAAACAAGACAGAAGAATGTTAAACATTAGAGTAGTAAAAGAAATTAGACTTAATCAAATAATGTGAATTTATGAAAACATAAAAGATTTGAAAAAGTGTTCAACGACATCGGACATAATAGTTACAAAAATGTAGTGCCAATAATAATAAAAATATAAAGGTGATGAACGGGATTAGATTGCAGACAGAGTTCTTAGACATTTTGGAAAAGTAAAACATCTTTATTTCAGAGTTGTACAAAGTTGTCAGTTACTTTCATCTAAATACAATGATCAAGATAAATTAGGTAGTCATTCTTCCAGATTTGAGAATAGTAAGATCCCCGGAGGTTTGTTGTTTTTCATGATGATATATTTACACTTTGCCTTGTAGTAAGCATAAAAGTGGGAGTTTGGCAGTTTTTCTACATCAGGTTTAGTATGGATTACATTACTAACTTTTTATATTACTACAATATATTTCGAGACTGCATTACTACTTTCTAATTCATACGAAATCAGTTAGGATGTGTTTAATCCTATTGTCTCCCAAACTAACTAATTCTAGTGTCTAGTCTCAAATGAGACTGAGAGTACAATGAACAAGCAATTTTCAAACCCAAAATATTCATCACTTCTACCAGATCAGTTTAGAGGTTGTATGTTTACCTTTTGAAAAAAGGCTAAAAACTATATGAAACTGGTTACCATGACACCATTAATGGGTATTTCATGAAGTCCTTCTAATATTAAACACATTTTTAGTTAAAATAATAGGTTTGTAGGTATTACTACCAAGGTTTGATTTGATAATTTTTCTACTCATTGGAATATTACAAATATATTATTTATTTATAATAGTAGGTTTGCTCATTACTGTGAACATTTTAATGTTAGGCACTTATCGGTATCCTTGGGCAATACTGCAATAAATTTCTCTTCAATATACATTTAAACTGTAATTATTCAGAAGTTATATTTTACACGTATTTTTTCAATGGCCACTATATGCTTGTCATTGAGAATAGACCGCCAACCGTCATTCTTCAAAAAACACTGCTTTAGACTACCATTTTAAGTTGCTTCTAAGTGCTATTCATTTGTTTGGTATCTACCACCAATCACCGACGTAATGTGTTCCTTGAACATCCTCTCCTCCAGTAACCCTCAAGATCCCGAGTTAGGGATTACCTCATTATGCAGTTTGGTGACTACCATAATGTAAATCCTGTCCACTTCCAACATCTTTCCCTAATTTCCTTTTCAGTTACAAATTGGTTTGTTCTCTACCACAGTGGGTTGTTGTTGATAATATCCGGCAAACAGATATAGAGTATCTTGCGTATACAACTACATATTAATATGTAGTATTTGCACAGTTATAAAATATATAGCCCAGGCTTTGTAGCTGGTCATTGACAAATGGATCGACATTCAAATATAGGTCCGACAACATTATCAACATTTAAACAAAACTTATGGATATAATCAATTCAGAAAGGTTGAAAAAACAATCGATGAGCCAATCGGAAAACTTAATATTATTATATACATAGAAGAAAGCACTAAAACAGAATACATTATAACTGCAAGATACATAAGATAAAGGGAAAGAAAACAAATTAAATGAATATTTAAACTAAAAATAAACAACTATTGATCACATCCAAACTTTCTATTGTTTCCACTAAATATTTATTGATCTATGATGAATGATAAACTTATTGTTCCAAACGATGATCAATAATTTAAGTTTACAACCGAAACAGAAGTGAATCGCAAATGATTAAATTAATATATCCGTAAAAGAAGAGAAAACAAGAATAAAGTCATTTATATTATAAAATTTTGATTTAATCTATTCAAGTTAATTATTCAATTGTTTAATAATTCAGTTAAACGATGAATGTAAACAAAATTAATACTGATTTATAAACAATGTACGACAAAGTTTCTATGAAATAATGAGACTTTTTTCGCACTGAGTGGATAGAAGGACAAACACGACCATTAAAAAGATTATATCAGTTTAAACAAAGATGGATTTTATGCTAAAAAAAGATGAGTCAGTAGTAAGAAGTATTTCAGTTGATTGGTTAGCTAAACATTTGTCTGAGACCACCATTGAAAACGTGAAGTCACTGGATGGCCGTTTCGTCCCAGTACGAGACTCCTCAGCAGTACGCATCCACAATTCCGCACATGAGATTCGAACCCAGGACCTCCGGTCTCGCGCGTGAACGTTTAACCTGTAGACCAATGAGCCGACATTTAACGGTCTAACTTCAGTCGATTTATTTTGAAATATATGATTACTTCATGTATTCTGAATAACAGGAATTGATTATATATGACCTCAACACTGTTAGCGGTTAGCTGATGAGATAAAAATTACTGTATTTTCTGAATCCACTTGGTGTTGTTTGCTTGTATTTTCCGATTGTTGTTTGGGACTGCAATTGATCTGTCTGTATTCATACTGTTATATTATTTGATTAGTCACTTTAGACAGTTTATTCTGTCCTTGCACCAACCACCTTCCTCTATCTTTTGGAATATACATGAATGAAGATTTTTAAGATAAAAATTCTTTATAAATGCATGTTAAATGTAGCTTAGCAATATTCTCATAGATCAATATAATATGAAATATTAAGTGACAGACTTATTAATAGTTGTTTCTTTCTATTGTTCAGTGTATTTTATTCGTTGTTGTTGTTGTGTCAGTTAACCTCATTATCTTTTGTGAATACTAATACTTACGCCTGTTACTCCCAATAGAACATAGGGCGCCGACCAATATTCTCCAACCCGCTCTGTCCTAGGACTTCCTTTCTAGTTCTACCAATTGTTGTTCATTCTTCTCATATCTGTATCCATTTCTTGGCGTAATGAGGTCTTTGGTCTTCCTCTTCTCCTTTGACCAGGGGGATTCCATGTGAGAGCTTTCCTTGTGACGCAGATGGGTGCTTTCCTCAATGTGTGTCCTATCCACTTTCAGAGCTTCTTCCTTATTTCTTCTTCGTCTGGAATCTGATTCGTTTTCTCTCATAGTAGGTTGTTACTGATAGTGCCTGACCAACGAATACTCATACATATGTTATTAAACAATAATACTTTAACATAAAATAGAATGCTATTAGCAATGAAATCTACAACATGTGTTCCATCTTATTTAAGATTTGTCAGCTAGATTTACTAGCATCCCATAGTTCCTAATCAAGACTGGTCAAAAACAGGATAGTCTAAATTATTATATATTAAATTATTATTGTTTTAAATCATAAATTATTGTGTAGTTCACATCATTATTGTCACTAACTCCCTTGGTTTAATATCTTGCAAAATTGTTTATTATAATAATTTATGATATAATAAACCAAAACCTAAAAAAAGGACTGTAATTTTTCAAAAAAAATTGAATATTCGTATTAAAAAACAAATTTATTTTGTTCAGACTCCTGAAAAAGCTACTTGGTCATATGCACAATAAAATTTAAAACATATTTACGTCATCTCATGTTGCTACACAACATTAGTACAGTAAAATAAAATGATCGAGATAAATACCAAGAATAGTATTAGAAAAAAATTACATGTAGAAAAGAAAGAAATCAAAAAGATTATGGAGATTTCATGGGGAGACTATAATTTATGGACGACCTTTGAGCGATGCTAAATTGACCTTGATAATGCCCACCTAATAACTAGAAACAAATAAGAAGTATAAAACAGTTTAAAGAATAAGGATTATGATTTATATTTGATGGTTAAGATTAGGAATTAGATTTCGGGTTTTCATTACGAACTGACATCAGCTATAGTGCCAAAACGCTAATTATCCAAATGAAGAAATGAATGTCGCGCCAAAATCCGAAACCTGTTTTCTTATATCTGATTGGTTCGTCCATAAATTATAGTCTCACCGATTTCATGATTCTGAAACCAAAAGAAGATAAGAAGTAAATGCACCAGTGTAGAAGTAAATGATTTTAAGTTATATCAGCCAAATTTTCAAATCATTCGTTAAAATATTAGCGCGAAACCCAACCTGATAATTATCACTTAAATCTACTTGGTCAAATTCAACTATTCATTACCTCATGAATTGATGCAATGTTTTGACTCGATACCCTATAGCTTTCTTTCAACCTACACCAACACTAAATAATATCACTTATTGAGATGGACGGTTGATAAGTACACGTAAATGAAATGTTACTTGAAAGACAGATAGTGGTTTTCCTTACATATCAGGAAATTAGAGTGCTGTAATAGAATGAAAAAGAAAAGATTATATATATATATATATATATATATATATATATATATATATATATATATATATATATATATATATATATATATATATATATATATATATATATATATATAAAGTGTCTCATAGGAAAACAATACCAGGTGTTTTGCATCAACATAAACAACTACAGATGATTATTTCATAGAAAAAGTATGAAAAGAAATGAATATGAAAGATAGGCATATATATACATTTGCGCACGAAAAGATGTATATTTCACAAAGAAATCAGAGATCAATTTCTAGAGAAAATAAACGAGATTTATAACACTTTGTTTTAGAAGTCATTCAACTAATAGATACATATGTATATAATGAGACAAACAATTCTATAGTGCTAATAGTGTTAGATATAAAATGAACTGTTTTATTTCAAGCATTAGGTTTAAGGATAACATAAACTATTTACTTGGTAACTTACTAAGCAATATTTTCATTTAAAAAAGGCTGTATTGATTATTCGAGAAAACAGTCAATTTTAATAATCATAATAAAGAATTTTAATGATTGATAAACAATTAGAAGTTTTGTTCGATGTTATCGTAATAGTACAAATGTGTACATTCTGAGTTGTGCAATAATGGAAGGACTGAAAATGAAGTGCTTAGTCATTTCAATCGCATGGTATACTACTATATCTTGGTAATGTAAATTTACGGTTGGAGATAGTCGATAGGAAGATCTACTTGACATAGGTTTAGTGTATTTGGCACTCGTCAACAAGGTATACCAGTAGTCTTGATAGGATTGGTACTGCCTGGCGGATCCGATTCCTTGTCACGCAGCTTCACAGTCAGAGACGTTACCACTGAGCTATCAGGACCGTGAGTGAATTCCTGTAGGAATAAGATGTATTTACAAATGATCGATCATTGGGTAGTGACCAGTGACATTTTGTGGGGCCCTTAATTTTGTCGTCATCTAGATCGGACGGTGTTCGTCTACACTTTAGAGGCCCGGGATCTGACTCCAAATAGATCGTATGAATGATTGCTATCGAAATGTATATGTCGCCTATCGTCATATATAATCATTGACTTAAATCGCGTTGGTCAATAACGGAATTAAATAAGTCAAATAACGAGAATGGACTTTGAATACATATATTTTGTATATGAAGCGGATAGAATACAAAGAAGAGAAACGACGCGTAGTGAAGATGGCGGGTAAGCCAACTCCCCATTTAACCAACAGTTAATCAATAATTATAGTTACACAAAAATAAGTTACAGACATGTAATAAGTGATGGGATAAGAAGGGTACACACACCTACGCGCTCGTATAGAAATAGTCAAGGTTGATAAGCGAATAATTAACAAGGTCAGAATGTGACTCAAGCAGAATGAATAGATTGAGCTGTCCAAAAGCTAGAATAAGGTAAATGGGCTTAACATAATAACAGACACTACAATGTTATGTTTGAGAATTTCAAAATTGTCCAATTATGGTAAAATATTCCTTAATGATGGTTACACTTTAGAAGTTAGCAACCAAATATTTTGTCATTTGAACTAATTAATATAAGTTATGTCAGATCAGAAATTGACACAACACATCTTATGCAACTATAGAATTATGAATCATTGACTTCTTCAATAAAAAAACCATGTTAATGACGGATTCGTCTGTCAATAACCGAGCATTCTACATGGAGTGCAGTTAATTGCTAACAAAAAATTGAACTTTTCAAGCTGATAACGGTCAAATTTTAAAAAAAGGAACGATTTTGATGAAGTATGCTAGTGATGACTTTCCTTTCGAAATGTGTGATAACCGAATTTCAGATAAAGAACAAATGTTAGGATGCAATCCAAATCATGAGATCATGCTTCGACTTAGTATGATATTTGTCCAGTTGAATATTAGTTTTATTTACAGTGTGATATATTGATTAACATAAAACTTTATTTAAATATGACATTTTTTTCAGTATAATATTCTATGTATTAATTCAATGTGAATTTCATTTTGTAGTAATTCTGCGTAAAATTCATTTTGGTATTTACCATTAGCCGTGAAATTCGTTAATTAATCATTTAATGTCAGTAAAATTGATTAATAAATGAGTATGTTCGCTTAAAATCGTATTTTTGAAAGGTCAGTTGTCAGTCTTTGTTTTTTTATGCTAGTGTCATGTTAATCACTATTTCACCTTTTGTAAGTACGAGTTTCACACAGCAATATGAAATGTGAAATAAGGCAATAGGCAGATGGAATCTATATTTATATTGAGAAGTTACAATGCCTTTACAATATATATATATATATATATATATATATATATATATATATAAAATGTTTGGTGTGTTCTGAAATCTGAAGAATCTAAACATCTGGTCTCTAAATATTCTTATTGTGAAACTACTAGGTAACTAGATTATATATATTTATCTTTCTCTTTTATTTGACCTATCGGCTATTATTATACGATTTACTATTCATAAGTTATCCTCAATCTATCTCACACTCACAGCTACTTTTGACTTGATATTGTATAGTTGTTATTTTCTATTTTATGGTATTATGCGGCCTGACTTACTTGTATATAAACGGCGTACGTCTGAAATATATGATTCACACAGAGGAAGCTGAAATTTGTGTTTTGGACTCAGCGGGCAGGGCAAAGCAAGAAGAACGAATAAGGACTCAGAGATTGACTCTAGGCTGTTCATACTGGTTAACATGTCGTTGGTTTGGTACAGTTAAAAGGACATATAAGTCGGTATTGTAATTGGCAATCTAATCACATACTAATAGACAAGGTCATTAAGAACATAACAGCATCTACTACATAATAACAAATCTCCTCACCCTAAACATTAACAATATAGGATCTGACATCTGACACTAATATACCACAATTCATGTCTACATATAGGAAAGAAATTAATAACATGAGAACATAGAATGAAAACTAATGCTGGAAGGTATGTATTTCATGAATTTTTCAGACCATCTTTACTAATAATAAAGAAAGTTAGATTCAAGTTTTCGTTATTTAATCAGTCGAATCCAAACTTTAAACAACAAATACTATACAATGAGAAGATAAATTGAGATGTTCAATTGTTATGAGCACTAGATATTACTGAAATGGTAGAGAAGATTTGTAACTCAGGTGGATGATTCTGATGGAGTTTTGTTGGATGGTCTGGTTCAAACCATCCAGCTCAGAGAACAAAACCCCATCATAATTAGAAATTACTTTTCAATCGTTATTCAAACATACTGATATATATTGAAAGAGATTTACTTAAGATTAACAGTACAGTAGCTATGATATGATTTTATTAATAATAATAAATCATATAAAAATATAAAAAGATCTACAATTGATCTGTTTAGTATACGAACCGTGAATTAATATTTATCAATACTATCCTTGTTATTATGAATATCAATATTATTGTAACACAATAATAAGGGGAGATGTAAACGAAAACTGAAATCTGTTCCTATACAAAAGAAGAAAAAAAGAATTAAGGAATAAATGAATGCATAATTTAGTTAAAAACCAAATAGCAAAAATTATTGAACATACATGATTATTAGTGTAACTAAAGTTGCATATTGCCAAAGTGAGGTTTTTTAAACATTTTCAATGTAAAGTTGTATTGTTATAAGCCCACAAGAATGATCCTAACTTTTGGACAAATGTATGTATGTGTTCACATACTTACACGTATCTATTATACCTATAAGTTTTCAGTTATGTTTTAATCAAATTGAGTAAATATATTTAACATCACCTCTTTGACTTTGCATCACTCATTATCTGTTTGTATAAAAGAATGTCAGAAATAAATTCTTTCAACTTAATTTGTATTTGGTTTTATATTACCACTGTCACCCGAACGATGTTAGTTTAAGTAAAATATACGAAATCAAGCTAAGAATATTCATGGTTCTTTTCTTGTCCATTCCTTCATCATTCATAATGGAGGGAGGCGATAACCCTTTACGCTGCAGGTATAATAGT
The DNA here is from genome assembly GCA_946903255.1 of Schistosoma spindalis. Taxonomy (NCBI): domain Eukaryota; kingdom Metazoa; phylum Platyhelminthes; class Trematoda; order Strigeidida; family Schistosomatidae; genus Schistosoma; species Schistosoma spindalis. The sequence continues at coordinate 80,121,473 of OX336420.1, forward strand.
ATTCAGAACCTTTTCCAGATAAATTTGTCAGGTAGAAACACTACACAAAAAACTTCAAATTAATAGTTAGGTAAAATGAACATCAACAATAATGATGGACGACTAATTTTAATGAGATAATGAAAATAAATTTAATGTCCCTAACTCTCAAACGTTAGTTTACCAATGACACTCACTATAAGTTAGAAGAGATTGATGAGTTTTATGGTTACTATTATTGATCGATCTTAGTTAAACAACCACTAAAAACCAGGAGGGACTGAACAGCTGTTACTTTCTTGTTTGAAACTTCGAAACAGTGCTCGTCCATTCCTTTGCCCCAAAAGGGTCACGTTTAAGACTTCCAGGTTACTTAGCAAGCAATCGAACTTTAGACCACTGATCAAGCATCTAATAGATTACATATCTAACTTCAATCAGTTCATAATAATGCGCAGTCATATTTAAACCCGATTAGTGGGTAACTGCCTTGTATTCGATATAGCTAAACCCTACTGGTCATGTTTCACATTAAAACTCTAAAGTTTACCTCTTAAAATCAGTCGAGAATTGATTAAAATTACACGTGTAAATCATTTGGTGTCAACTCTGTAGTTCAGCAGTTAGGAGCTTGTCATGAAACTTGAAGGTTTTGAATTTAATCAACAAAAGAGTCATAGATTCGCAGTATTAAGAAGTTCCATACAAGAATGAAACAGATATCCAGTACTTCTTGGTTTCAAAGGTTGTTTGACTAAAATCAGTCCGTGGTGTAAATCATGTAATAATATTCAACAATTAAAATCTAATTGTCAGTTGGATTCTATTAGTTAGCGACTAAATGGACGAACGGGAGGTCAAAAAATTATTGATTCCAGTTAATTAATACCAAAAATTAAAATTTTAACATAATCATACTATTAGTAAGAATTAACATAGAAGTAAATTAATTTCCTTACACTTATTTACAATTAATGAATTCAAATGTTAATTAAAAAGAACAAAATTTCCAAATATAAAAGTATTATTATTGCCTAAATGGAAATCTATTACTTAAAACGAAAAGTTCACTTAATAATATTAGCTTAGTACATAGAAATTAAACTGAATTACTTTACAAGTAGTTTCTCAAGAACCTGAAAAAAACTTGCTACAATCTATTTATGAAAAAGAAATTCACTACCATCATTTGTACAACAAATAAATAGGTCATATCAAATACTTCTTTGAAAATGCTAACAACAACGATTATATATCATTCCACTAGGAACTTTAAATGTTTGCTCACTGTCAGTATTGAGTAGAATCATTACATTTTGTATCATAGGTACATTATATCTCTTGACGCTTACACTATTCCTAATTAATCTCAAACCGTATTCTATTTGTCACTGTAAGGAAGTACACAGTTCATTAGTTTAAATAAAATCTAAATAAGTTATTTATTTATTTATTTTAACACATAGATATTGGTACAAGGAGGCACCAAATACATATGCGCCACACAAATCTCAATTGATATGTGTGAGAGCTGTGATACTGCCCGGTTGCCCAAACCGAAGCAGGTGGTTTTCTTAGAGGGCCACACCCCGAGCCTTCGACCTGAACGTCTGACCCACAAGGCAGTGGAGCATCGTGAGGAGATGCAGTCCCATGGTAGCCGGTGACCAATAAGTGGTTCATACGCCATTTGTTCCTTTAGTATACTGGAGCCCATGTGCACCATTGGTTTGGGATCCGGTTAAAGCGCCGGAAATCCGCTTTTCGTCCTCTCATTTTCGTAAACAACACCCCGCCACGAGAAGGCAGTGAGTAGGACTTCCCTGGCAGAGGCTATATACGCATGGCCATGTGAGAGCATTTCGAGAGGGAGAGCGGACTCTCCCCACTCTCGGCCGTACCAGGGCATTTGGGGGCAAATAAGTAAGCCACGAAATAATCGTCCACATATATTGTGATATACCTATCACAGTAACTTTTGTTGTTTCTTGATCTGTGATTTTTTTTGTGGTTGTATTTGAACATAAGTACCTTGTAACGGGTTAGAAATTCCCCTTCGCTGTAATTTTCACTCTAAAACATGAAGTAACAGTCCCTCTACTAATAAAATATTAATTCTCAACAACTACATACTATGAAACATCTATCATTCCAAAATGTTCATGATGTTGTAGCTACCAATATCATAGTGTGTTTATATTTTTGTTGAACTGCACACTAGAGATAACTATGTGTTCACAAGACTGATGACTATTACAGTGTTTTGTTCTGATAAAAATGCTATACTCTAAAATGTTACAACCTATGATTAAATATTTAACTTAGATGACATACTTCACGTGAATGAAGTCTCTGTGAAAAATTGTTCAAGCCAAACTATTCATAAATCATATCTTTTGAAATATTTTGCCTTTTTCTACATGTTATATTCCTATTTTCATCAATATGATCATGTCATTAAAGTGGTGGGCATTCTGTAATTGTTTTCAGAATGGAATTAAAACGATTTCGTGATACATAAAAAAAAAGACATGTTTACAGGTAATACCATTGTTAACTTAAATTTCTTCAATACAGTATTTCTTGTATAAGTTTAGTGTGATATTAGTCCAATGTGATATTTAGCGTTCGTTTATATCGTTCAAGATGAAAGATTCATTTATATTAAAACTATTTCAGTCATGTATGACATTTGTTGACCACATCTCCAGTAAAATCTGTACATAAATAAAAATATTTGGTTAATAAGTATTTATCGTCAGGTATTTGAAAGGTGAATAAAATTTTCATCTGATATCAATCTTCGATTGCTTGATAGCATGGTGTAAACATCTGTTGTTTCCTATTTTGAAGAACCGTTTTCCGTGGTTACACGAACTTACAGTCCCATCAGCATAACAAAAGGAAAAAACTAAAAACATTAAAAGTGAGATTGATAAACATCTAGATTAGATCATGAAGTTTGAAATGAGAAAAAGAAATCACAGAATGAAAAATATGAAATGATACATAACATCAAGTGTGTTCAGCTATCAAATCAAATCAATCAGACTAATAACGACACTACAAACCTGATTGACAGAAATCAATGAGCACTGGAGATGAGGTCAGTCAATCAGCTACAACGTAGGACCAGGCACATATATGCATAGGTTCAAGTTGCCACACCTCATTAGCACAACAAGATGAACATCAAATTTATAGAAGTAGTTAATTCAATGGTAGTAATATATAAAAGAAAGATTGTGTATAAGGATATAATACAGGAAGAAAAAATTACTTCATATAAAGGTATAAAGCAATTTTAATCTTACGGTTTAAAGGAAGAAAAAGAGTGTATACACCTACGCCATTGTGAGCAATTCTGAGCCATATCACGATACGATAGTCACACGGAGGTAACATTGTTTCGTAAGTAAATTAAACATCATTAACATACCATACAAACATTATAGTATACAAATAACTCTACTAATCATACTTATATAATATCAATTTGACAAACATTAAGGAGTCAGTTACTGTTATTACCTGAAGCAAGGGTTGATACCGAAATCCAAAACTGTAATTTTTCCTTTAAATCTTTATCATTTAATAAGTACGGATTAATTCCTCGTAGTAAACAAAGCTAATAAAAACAAAGATCAACACAAAAATAACGTCAAATCACAATCATAAATACACCCTTCACGAGAATAATTTTACACTGATTTTCAAGAGAGTCAAACGTTATCAAGGCTCTTTACAACATGAACAATGCAGTTTAACCCTATGGCGTAACCACAAAAGCTCCAAAAGCCATAATTAGAGGATCATAATACATCATGTGATCCCTTAGAAAATGAATTTGTTGTTGTTTGTATATCAAAATGTAGAAAAAACTTTAATGGACCAGGATTGATTAATATTCGTCAATTATCTGCATCTTACTAAATCTTGATTGAAGAAAATATAATCCATAAAATTCTTTCGAACGTTAATACAGTCCACACAAAAATTACCTCAATAATCTGAGCATAATCTTGACTTAAAGTTAAGTACTAGGAATATTCTTCAAAATAAGAAACAAAAGTCATACGAACAAGATAGAAAATTCGGAAACATTTCATAAATAATGGGATGATTGGCAAAATAAATGTTTCTCTAATTTATTAATGATATTGGAGTGTGATTTTCTAACCAAAGATGTTACACACCTAAGATAAAAACGTTGATGTTGTCAAAAATAGGACAAAACGATTAAGCTATTTGGCCATGAATCAGTAAACTAGAGTACATAAGTATTATAAAAAATGAGTAACTGTTGCATACAAAGCATAAGTTAGTAATCCACTGGATTCCAGTGTTAAATTCAAGCCGTGGTGAGAATTTATAAGAGTACAACTAAATAATAAGTCAGAAGTAGTATAAGACATTCATTCACTCACTGCCTTCTCTCTACGAGGGTGTTGTTTACGAAATTGAAAGGATGAAATGAGAATGTCCGGTACTTTAACCGGGTTGATGGATATGAAGGATCGATGTACGGGAGTCGGAAAGCCCTGTTTTCTAAACCAATCGTGTACATGGGATCCAAGATCCTGAGGGAAAAAATGATGTGTGAACCTATTATTGATCGCCGGCTACCATGGGACTGCATCTCCTTACGTTGCTCCACTGCCTTTTGGATCAAACCTTTAGATCAAAGTCTCCAGGTGTAGCCCCTTAGGAGAACCACCTGCTCCGGTTTTTGGCTCCCGGACAATATTCCTGCTCACAAACAAATCGAATGATGAAGTTTGGCACATATATATTGCGTGTTTTTTTAACCAATGTTTATGTGTTTTAATAGAAGAATAAAAACATTCATTCAGAATCATTCAACTCATCAAATAAACTTTATTAAGGAAAATGTAACTATCACGAAGAATTGCAATGCAATCTGTTTGAATATCTGGGCTACCTGTTCCTGTCATCTAGATATTCCAACAAGATTTTTTGTTTCCTTATTTATTTTAACAGATCATTATATCAATTAATTGTATAACCTATTCAGGTGCATTTATGACCTTTCGCTGTACAAGTTACAAAAACATACAATCGGAGACTTCGTGATGTCTGACAATATACATTGAAAAGAATGAATATTACTTAGATGCCGGTTTCTGAAATGCTAATATTTAACTATCGATCACTCAATATTTATCGACACTATCGATCAAGAAATAAGAAATGAAAACTCGCTGAAATACTTTGTGCTGAAAACTCTATATTATACCAAAAATTATAATATTGAATAAAGCTAATAATAAATAAAAATAAGTAGTATTTAAAAAAACCGATTAAGAAATGTTAAGAAAAATTATTCACAAAAGAAAACTTACATAAAAAATAAATTAACGTGTGTCTTATTTTTAAAAAAATTCATTTTTAACTAAAGATTTACAAAGTACAATCTTAAAATTCACTTAGTATTGTTTTACTTATATCTTCGGATTGTTATTTAAGACTGCAATTGATCAGTCTCATCTTGGCATATGTGCATCCTGTGTGGATTGCTTCGATGTACCCGTAAGTCCCACGCTTTTCAAGCAAAGATGCATGTTGGCTAGGGGTGAAATTCAGGACGTACGTCTCGTTTTATTTGGGACTCGTCAGTTGGATGTACCTGCATCCTAGAGTTGATGTTCACATTCAGCTGACGAGTCCCAAAAAGGACGAAGCGTACGTCCTGGATTCCACTGTTAGCCACTATCTATCTATACTTACAACCTTAAAAACTTAAACCTAAGTTTGTTTTCTGTTTTTTTCTTCTTCAAGATACCAACGTTGATAAACATTTATCGACGCAATGAAAAATCAGTCTACTTTTTAAAAATTAATTTTTCAAATTAAAAGCTTAGTGTATCGAGGGGATATCTTTTTTACAGAAAACGTTTATTTTTTACAAGATCCGAGAATTTTGTATACGTTTACAAAGAACTAAGAGACAGCTAATAAAAACAAGATTGTTGTTTAAAGTGTTTTAGATTGATATGAAGTAATATGAAAAATGATTCGTTTAATACTTCAAATATCAATTTTGTTTTAATGATCAAACAAAGTGGAATATTAAACTATAAAGTTGTGTATTTGTATCTATTAATTGTTATCCGTTTACAATAACCAAATAATAAACTTGCCTAGTTATATATTTTTGTTTACTTTTCTAGAAGAAATAATAACATCGTTTAAATACTTACTTGTTTTAAATCAGAATTTTGTAAAATCGATAAAGAATTGTCATTGAATAACTTGTCTCTTTGCATACATTGATCTTCAACATATAGGAAATATGCATGTTTCTTTAATACAAGTATACGAAATGTTTTTAGAATGGATTTTCTCTTGAATAAATCATTCCATAATAATGTATTCATTATCCAAATATATGAATATATAGAGAGACCGTGTAACCGACATAAAGCCGCCTATAAAAATAATAATAATCCTAATTAAACTGATATGAAAACAATTATTTATAAAGACACGTTGAATTAATATTGATAAGAAGCGATTAAGATAGAGGTCAACAGATTAGGTTTATAGGAGACAGAACTGGTATTTCTATATATATTTTATGTTAACTTTCAGTCACTAAATTTCAATTTTAAATCCCTCCTTAGCTACTTCAGTTTGGGCAACCGAGTAGTATTATTACCCTTCAAAATTATGGTGTGGCTCATAACCAAGTACTTAGTGAATGACTAAGCGATTTTATAGGGCTGTATTTTTGTCAACCATCTAATGTTTATAGTCATGGATATCTCCTAATAACTTATATCAATATCATACAGGAAATCAAACTTATACACATAAATAATGATTTTAACATGAATTAATTAATTTACAAAATATGAGTGTGTAAGGTCAATATGATAAATTGATGATGCCTAGGTTAATTACATGCTCCCAAGTTTTATCACCACATATAAATATCAACTAATATGGTTTTATGTTTATCAATGTTTTAACTAAAAAAATTTTTTTTATAAGATTCAATGTAAATCTGTAAGACAGGATATATAAAACGACTATTTAAAATAATTACTTTTAACATATTTTGATAATTATCAAAGTTTATTATGGTTACTAGTAATATTATTACCATTATTATTATCATTACTGTTATTATTATCAATGAAGAGAGAATAATTTCATATCAACCACAATTGGATAGGAAATAATTTACTGTAATTGTGATGTGGGTTACTTATATTCATATAAGTAGTATATAATGAAGGTCAGGAATAGAATGTATTTCAGTAGAAGATCGATAATGAAAGAACTGGAACGGAACGTAATTGGTATGAAAATGCCATGAACAATGAAATCTAAGACAATCAATTGATATTTGCAAAAGGAACAGTGAATTTTGAGATGATAGATTGATGTTTGCAAATTAACTATTTACTAAATGGTTCTCAGATTTTATTAAGATGCTCTGTGATTTCGTGTCAAATACATTCGATTATCCCTACTTGTGTTCTTGTTCACTACATAATAACTATATATGAAGTATAGTTTGTTGAAATTAAGTAATTTATCATAAATCATACGACAACTTATAATAAGTAAAGCAGTTGTATAATTTATAAAAACTATAATTGACTAATTTTTTTATTAGAAATATGTCATATGATTGGTATATGCATACATGTACATACTACTTAGTGGACAAAATGTCGATTGTTAGCTAAAGATAAACTTTATTGGCAATTCGATTATGAACAGCTTCTTTAAATCAACTATTTATTTATTTATTTATGAAGACCAATGTTTATCATTTTTGTCATCCTCAAATGAAAAACAGATATTCCACTTGATGTGACGGGATGATATTTATTTATTGAAATATCATAAACATTGGTACAAAGAAGCACCAAATATAAAATACGACATACTTCATCATTTCATTTGTGTGTGGGCTAGAATACTGTTCGGGAACCGAAAATGAAGTGGGTAGTTTTTTTTAAGTGAACAACACCCCAATCCTTTGATCTAGAGGTCTAATCTATAAGGCAGTGGAGAAATGTTAACATATGCTATCCTATGGTATTCAGTGATCAATAAAAGGCTCAGACATCATTTGTTCCCTAAGAATCATGGTGCCCATACGCACCATTGATTTGGAATTGAGCTTTTTCAACTCCTCTAGGTGGATCCTCCATATCTATCAACCCGGCTAAAACACTGGACATTCTCATTTCATCCTTTCAATTTCGTAAACAACATCCTCGCCGCGAGATGGTAATGAGTAGGACTTCCTTGACAGTGGTTGTATACTAGCTGAAACAATTATTTTAAATACCAGTTTGCTATGGGCTTTGATGCAATAAACAACGGTCAAGTGAATGTCATTTACTAAGTGAATACACTTTTTTGATAAGCTTTCTAATGATATACACTACCATAAAATCCCTCAATTATTATACTCCTCATAAACCACACAAGAGAATAAAGATTAGGAAGTAAATTATCAAAAAACCTAAATACTATAACAATATTAAAATTAGAATTTTGATATTCTAAGACTAATTTTTGGAAATTGTTAAGTGATATCCATTTATCTAAAACGTAAAAAGATGGTTGTATACCGTGAGAACAAAGTTATTTCTAACCACTGATTTCATTAAGTTGTTTTGTTTTTAAAAAGAAGCTTTAACTTAAAACATACATATTTACAAAGTAACGAAAATAAAATACTACTTAATAGGTATCAATACCAAGGTTGGACTGGACAGATTCAAATAAATTGAACATTGGGGAGAGATTTAACAATACATATATTTTTGTTATATACTGATGAATAGTAAATTGTATTTCTGACGTTTCGTGACTCAATGTAAGTCATTTCTTCAGAGTATATATCACAACGATGATAATGAATTAGCCATCAAAGAAAATTATTATGTAGATAATTAAGAAAATATAGACCGAACAAAGCAATTGGTTTAAAACATAGTACTTATTTAAATCTGTCATCTTAAAACATAACATTATTGACTTGGAGTTGTTTTACTTGTATATTCCCATTGTTATTTAGTACTGCAATTGACCAGTCTCATCTTGGAATATGTGCATCCTGTGTGGATTGACTCGGTATATCCTTAAGTCACAAGCTTTTTAAGCAAAGATGAATAATGGCTAGCAGTGGAATCCAGGACGTGTGTTTCGTTCTGCATGGGACTCGTCAGTTAGATGTACCCGCATCTCAGCATTTATGGTCAGTCTGTGACCCGATCCCAGTACCGTGATCCTAGTACCTAGAACTCGATAGCTAAGTGGATAACGCGATGGAGCTTGAAGCGAAAGACACTGGATTCGAGTCCAGGAGTGAGCATCAACTCTGAGATGGAGGTATATCCAGCTGACGAGTGCCAAATAGGGAGAAACGCGCGTCCTGGATTCCACTGATAGCCACTATCAATCTTTGCACAAATAAGATTATTGGTTCAAAAATATTGGTGAGAAATCATGGGTTGATCTATTTATTTACTTACTATTTTTACTTAAACACATTGACATTAGTACAACAAGACACCCAATATATATGCGCCACATGAGTCAATTTGTGTGAGGACTAAGATACTGCCCGGGTGCCTAAACAGAAGCAGGTGGTTTTCACAGGGAGCCACACCCGGAGCCTTCGACCTGAAGGTCTCATCCCCAAGGCAGTAGAGCAACGTAAGAAGATGCAGTCCCATAGTAGCCGGTGACCAATAAGTGGTTCATACGCCATTTGTTCCCTCAAGATCCTGGAGCCCATTTACACGATTGGTTTGTAATCAGGGCTTTCCAACTCCCGTACATTGATCCTTCACATCCATCAAACCGGTTAAAGTACCAGACATTCACTTTTCGTCCTCTCAATTTCGTAAACAACAGTAATGACATGAGAAGGCAGTAAGTAGGACTTCTCTGGTAGAGGCTATATACTCGTGGCCATGTGAGAGGATTTCGAGAGGGTGTGTGGACTCTCCCCATTCTCGGTCGTACCAGGGCATTTGGGAGCTGATGATAGTCAAAGCAGTAACTGTTTCGAAAGTATCCTTATCGATTTTGGGTTCAATTTCATTTACATAAACACAACGGCACCATAAGTTATCCAAAGTCGTATCAATTTATTGAATAGTTGAAAGGTATTTTTTAATCCAAAGTTTACAATTTACAGTAGTGAAATTCAGCTTATTGAACTAAGTTAGTTATATAATTATTAATTTCAATAGTTGAAGTCATAAGTCAATTAAAGCTAGACCAACATGGAAAACCTGAAAGCACTGAACGGCCGTTTCATCCTAGTATGGGACTCCTCAGCAGTGCGCATCCACGATCCCTCCACCCCTCGAGATTCGAACCCATGACCTATCATTCTCGCGCGCGAGCGCTTAACAACTAGACCAGTGAGCCGGTATCATACGGTGTTAATGTCTAACTTCAAACAATCCACGAAATTGCTCCACCGTCACTATTGTCTTCAGAGAGCTGATATCTCACAACAGACCTGGTTGAACTCGATTGGTAACGGCTTCTCACTAGAGCTCCAGGAAACGCCTCTTGAAGTCGGTCACTAGTGAGCAGATGATTATTATCAGAAGGGGTTTTGTGGAGATTGACTCATAATTTCAACTAATAAAATTACTACTACTATTTATCACTTAATGAATTTGAATGATCATTTTCATTAATATAAATAAGAATGAAAATAATCTAAGAAATATAATGTAAAAGCATATGAGTATACTAATTAATTGAGGTTTGTTTTCATAACTTTCTAATTTATTGTATGATAATAAAACAGATGAATTCCTATAGAAAAAAATTCTTTATAATAAAATAATTAACAATATACAATAAAACTATCCTGATTTAATTAAATTGTACTTAAAATCTATATCAAGTATTTCAAGAATGTTTTAGGAACATTCTATGTGTTCAGTTTTATTGATCGGTTCAAGTTGTATATACAATGGGATAAAGATAGTTTATATTGTGTACGAGTATTAATTTCATACCATCTATAAAAAATAAATGATAATATATTAAGCGAAATAAACTATTAGAGACTGAGAAACACCTGAACAATACTTTTGAGAATTGTGTAAATAAATTATATGATACTCTTAAAGCAACATAAAAATAATGAATTGTATGCAGTTATTTAAATATGAAACACGATACTATGATCTTTTGATGATGGTTATTAATTAGTAGTAAATAATTATATTTGCCTAAATTTTATTGACTTGTTAGATGGTTGCAGGTGACTAGTGACCCAGATAGCTCAGATGTAACGTATCACATTGTGAGGCAGAGTGATGCAAATTTGAACTTCACATGAAGCATTAGTTCTATCAAGAAACTTAGATTCCGAGTTTCGTGTACAGAATATCTCTAATCAACTAATATCTTATAATATTTCATGAGATATCGAATAACTTAGATTAATAACGACACTGAGATATGATCAATAGAATTCATTCATCTTGACGTTAGTTACCATTTTGTAACCAATCAAATGCTCTCTTCGTTTATATATAGAGAATTCAAACAAGTAAAACAAATAAAACCAGTATGGAAATATGACCGCAGAACTCAATGTACTTCTTGTCATCCGACTACTAAATCTAGAACAAGTGTCGATTATCACATATAAATCATAGTATCTACATGGATAAACATTGATTAATGAAACTTTTTTATGTTGAACTCAGTGTGAAAAGCGTACAATTAAAGCTGTTATAAAGTAAGAGAAATATGTATGACTAGTCGATCAGTTCGCTAATATCTAGGATTCTGAAATAAACCACACGTTAGAATCGGGTATACAACAATAGAAAATTAAGAAACTTCGGTAGAATACAGGCTTTATTGTAATAAATTGCATAGTAATATGTATTCTGTACGAAACCTTGAACTTTTTTCATTATTTTGGAATTTATTACCGGTCATAATCCAAGTAGTATAATTTTCAATCACATTTTTTTCAACCATCATAGTAATGAAACAAATGGCAGCTGCATACGTTTCATTGGTAAGTATGACGTATAAAGTGAAAAAGGATGGATCACTTGAAGTGAACAGTGATAGATATTCTAGAGGTAGATAGCCAGTTTAAATATGAAATAAAAAACAACAATAGTAATGATTGCCATAGGGAGTCTGTTAAGATTATTGACTTTTTTTAAGTATACACCAAGGACTAATTTCAGGTAAATAACTGTCAAGATCTAGGAATCAGAAGACCGGACGAATGTGAAGCAGTTACTTATTAATGATATTGGAGGACGATTGCATAATGTCATGGATTGATTAAAATTAAACACGTAAATTATTGGGTGCCGGCTCAGCAGTCCAAAGGTTAGGCCCTAACCGTAAAACCCGAGGATATTAGTCTCAATCTCTGAGGTGTAGTGAATGTATATTCTCGAGAAGTAGAAATAGTTGTCCAAAACCTCCTGGTTTCCAATGGCTATTTAACTAATATCAGTTCGTAATGAAAACTATAATAGTGAGCATATCTTTCTTACTAAATGAATGGTAAATGTATGAAAGTAAACCACTGAATATTTTATTATTTTTGTTATGATCACCTTTGGGATTTATTTATGGAAAAATACTATACGTATATTTTTATCGTATATTTGTTATGTAACTAAACTATTCATATTTATGTCCCTCTTATTATGAGCTTTATTTTGACCTATGGACTATTATTATACGATTTACCATTCTTCAGTTATACCCCGTCTATTAATTACTACATCGCTCATTCACAGCCAAAGTTGGTTAATTCTTTTACAAATGTTGTTTCATATTTTATGGTACGGTGTGGTCTGTCTGATTGGCATATAAACTCAGTATGTTTGAAATAAACGATTCATATTGCAGAGGCTGAGATTGGTGTTCTGGACTTAACTGGCTGGGCTAGGCACAAAGCGAGGCCAATAAGGACCCTAGACTGTTCTCATGGGTTTTATGTGTGGTTGGTCCGGTCGATAATTCACTGCTCTCTAATTGGCGGTATCGTTACGTATACATTAGCAGGACATTCAGGCCACAAGTTATGGCAATTTTTATTTTCTAAAAATAGATAAAAGACTGAAAAACAGTTATTACAAAGCAGAATTGTAAGTGAAACTCATACATGGTAGTAAAAATTGGAATTTTCAGAGGTATATTTATTTTTTTAAAACAATATTATTATTATCATAATCCTATTTTGAGTAAATACTATTGTCGCATAAAATAAAATAGAATAACTCACTAAATGACTTGTATCCAATTGTTCTAAGGATAATGGACCATTGAAAGCAGGTATTAAATCACGAATTTGTTCAATTGAAATTGGTTCCAATATTGAAACCTAAAAAAAAGAAAACAAACGACAAATATATATTTTTGTTTTTCGAAAGAAAAAGAATAATATCCGTAAAAGAAAATATGCTCATAAATAGAAACAAATAGAAACTAACGAAGAATATAAATATAAAACTGGCTCAAAATTGAAAGAAAATTATTTAATATATCCAGTCGCTGTTTGTTTTGTTTTCAAACAACTATTCTGAGATATCTACTCAGACTTAAGTTAATGTACCCTGTTTTTTTATTTTAAAAAAATAGAACCTGGTAGATTTATATAGTATCAAATAAAAGAGGAACACTAGTTTTTGTAGAGATAGAGGATTACTTGTATTTTATAAAATTTATGAAATATTTAACTACAAATCCTATAACTTCGGTTTGGGCACCCGGGCAGTATCACAGCCCTCACACATATCAAATGAGATCTGTGTGGAGCATTTGTATTTGGTGCCTCCTTATACCAATATCTATGTTTTAAAATAATAAAAAAATAACTTCAAACACATAGTTTTGTAGGTATATCAAATGTCCTATTCGTTTTAAATCATTGAAGTACAGCTAACAAATAGAATTTCTGACTTCTTGACTGTATATTTCTTTAATATCATTTTGAAGGAAATTAAGTTTTATTTAAATATATTCAGTATGATATCTATTTCACATTCGATAACAAAACGAGTGAATAAAGAGATTTCGTCTAAATTTGAACGAATAGTTTCATAATATTTGGGTGCCGAGTTAATATGTGACATTAAAGAGGAAGAATATATTTGTAAAATCTCAGCTAAAGAATTTGAAGTAAATCCAATGAATAATATTCTTCTTTATCAGATGATCATTTCATGATGATATATCGTAAGTAAATCGTTGCATTTAGTAAACATGATAATTATGAATTGATAGAAACCACTTAATACTTTTTCATTCCAATTTTAGATTAAACTCAGAACTCCAGATCTTATGTTAAATATTTTATATATTTACTATATGATGTATTCATAAATTTGTTACATTAAACAGTCCTATTACATCAATCATCAAAAGGTTTAGATTTCAATTATAAGAAAACGTTTCAAACAAAAAATTACCTGAAGAATACGTGGAAACTAAACATGAGATGGTGAAGAAGATTTGAAGCTCAGGTGGGTGATTTTGATGGAGTTTTATTCTCTGAGCTGGATGGTTTGCTCAGAGAATAAAACTCTATCAAAAACTAAACATTAGCTTGAAATGTTTTAAAACTAAAACAGAGATATTAACAGTAATGTGAGGAATCTAGTTAACAAAACTCAACATTTTAACATATTGGGGAAAAATTAACTTGTTTTTTTTTTTGATAATTTAAGCTACATTGTTTAGTGAGTTAGCTAAGCTGATCAGGAATGCATAATTAACTTTATTCGAAATAACTCCTATGTTTAACTGCTAATAAGCAATTTGTATAAAAAATATCAATCACTATATATTTCCTTTAGTAATTTGGACGTTACTTTATTTGGGACTCATATCAGTTGATCATAATGAAACGACTAACAAGCAAATTTTGAATCTTTATAAAATATTGACTTGTTTTAATTTATGACCTTTGTAGGTTACTAGTCCTGCTTCGGTCTGGGTACCCGGACAGTATCACAGCCCACACACAAATCAAATTACTTTTTGTGTGGTGCATATGTATTTGGTGTCCCTATGTACCAATATTTATGTGTTCAAATAAATGTTACTAGTATTTAATCACAGGCTTCTTTGAAGCATTGCTCGCGTATGTGATCAAGACTGAAATGAAAAGAAACATACTATACAAAAATGTCAAATTGATTGGTGACACAATAAATCTTTATTTAATGAAGTAATTAAGGGATGAATTATGTATACCAAACTACTGCCTACTGGTGCAGGATATGAGAAGGTTGAATGAAAGTTTGGGGCGATAAGACTAAGTTATGATATAAGTTCATAAATGTTGGTTTGTTAAATAGGTAGGTAATGACTAATCGGTTAGGGTCTAGGCTATGATTGTTACTAATAGTTGGAGATGTTGGATGACATCTCTTGGAATCGGTTTGAATGACACAGTCTCAAGAGAATCATACTTTTTATTCCATGAATTCATTCTTTGGTTTGGAATCATATTGTCTACATCTAAACTTTCTTACTGCTGATTGATATATATATCGTTTACAACTGACCAAAAACGAAACTATAATATGTGAATATATAACCCACTCTGAAAGAATATAAGCTTTCACTATACAAAAGAAAACATAACTAAATACACCAAATAAAATTCATTAGTTAAATTGTGAAAATACAAATATCAATCCGTTTAGTTGAATTCATTCTTTCATTCAGTTAGTTAAATCATAATTTTTTTAAAATAAATAAATAAGGAAACAATGTAATTGAGTTTCAGACAAAACTCATCAATTTATAAGTATATCAAGGTGAAAATGTATTCAACTACATAGTTTCAAAGTTTTTTATTATTATTTATACATAACTTATTCTTATGTAATTTAGTCAATGAATACAATTAATTATTAATGCATGGTAAATAATGTATTAAATTACATAATGCCCCAAAATGCCGAGAGTGAGGAGAGTCAACTCTTTTTCTCGAAATGCTCTCACATGGCCACGAGCATATAGCCTCTGCCAGAGAAGTCCTACTCACTGCCTTCTCGTGTCATTACTGTTATTTACGAAATTGAGAGGACGAAAAGCGAATGTCTGGTACTTTAACCGGTTTGATGGATATGAAGGATCAATGTACGGGAGTTGGAAAACTTTGACTCTAAACTATTGGTGCACATGGGCTCCAGTATTCTGAGGGACCAAATGGCGTATGGACCACTTATCTGTCACCGGCTACCATGGGACTGCATCTTCTTACGTTGCTCCATTGCCTTGTGGATGAGACCTTCAGGTCGAAGGCTCCGGGTGTGGCTCCCTGTGAAAACCACTTGCTACTGTTTGGGCACCCAGGCAGTATCGCAGCCCTCGCACAAATCAAATGAGATTTGTGTGGTGCATATGTATTTGGTGCTTCCTTGTACCAGAATCTATGTGTTCAAATAAATAAATTACATAATTAAAAAGGTTTTTTATTGGATATTATAGTAATTCCAATGATTAAGATTATGAATCAATTGAAGATAGACCATCATGGAAAACCTGGTCTACAGTTTAAGCGCCTGCGTGCAAGACTGATAGATCTTGGGTTCAAATCACGCGAGGCGGGATCGTAGATGCGCACTGTTGAGGAGTCCTACAGTAGGAAGAAACGGCCGTCCAGTGCTTCCAAGTTTTTTATGGTGGTCTAGTCCAAGACACAACTGTGATCTCGTTTAAGTGTTTGTATTTCGAGTGTGTGTTGCGCTATAATACGGTAAAAATAACGACAACAAACTTCCAACAATATGTTCTAGACCAGTGGAAATCCTCCACAAGCGCGAATCATCTGTTCACCGGATACAAAATTTTTAGAAAAAGGGATTTTGTCTATAGTGCTCTTTATCTTTTAGAAAAAATTTAGTATAGACAACAAATTTTCTTATTATCTACTAGAAACAACAGAGTAGACAAAATGATAACCCTACTCTTTTTAGTCTAAAGACGACACCAAACGCTGTAACATATTTTCACTTAATTCAATCAATCTGGTTAGGAGTTGAACTAAGAAAATGTTAGAATCTCGAAAAGGCAAAATATAAAAGACTTGTAAATTTGTGTAGCTTGACAAACGGCTCATTTACCAACCAATAGAATGTCAGGATAAGCTTAATCCATCAGCCTTCTAAACAGTGATAAGATAAGAGATCAGGTAAGAGGAAGATATTATCAAAATAGATATATGCAGTGACAGTACAATTATTGTTAACAAACAATAAAATCTCATATCAATGGAATAAGCTGTTAAAGATGTTTGAAAAGTCATAGCAGCTCACTTCCTTTATGGTAATAATGTTGTTCAGAAAGATAATGAATAAATATTTCATCTTACACAATGCAACATTATTCAATTTGTATCATGTTTTAGATTGATATGTTGATATTCAACTATTATATATTGAAGAGTTACCAAGATATCTTCTTATGTAGGTAACAGAATACGAGTATCGTAAAATTACAAGCAAAACCTATTAACTCAGTTTTTCACAAAAGATGTGAAATATAACAACGTAGTATATTGTTTTATGTAATTATATTTTACATTACAGCAAGGAGACAATTATCTGAATTATCTTCGAATTAACGAACTCAAGCTTAAAACATTTGCAAGCGATGTTCTTTATCCCAGCTCTGATAACGAGATATCATGTATATATTCATTGAATAACCGTACACTAAAATAAGTTATAAATCATTGTATAGACATTTATAAGACATTATTGATAGTCCGTTACTTGATAAAGGTTATCAGTCTGTACGTCACAATCTTATTAAACTTCACAGTTACAATATAGTAAAAAAACGATATCTGATTAATTCTAGTTAAGTAAATATTCACGAGTATAATCATGCATAATATGTTGATATGATTACAATAAACATATGCACACACAAATACATATACAATATTCCTAGTTCACTTTTAAAGTAGAATGTATTAACTGAGAAGATAAGCTATGCTGAGGAAATCGGGCTAAAATTTACTCAAATAGTTGAATTCATGAGTCAATTTAAGCTAGACCGCCATAAAAAACTGGAAGCACTGGACGAACGTTTCGTCCTAGTATGTGACTCCTCAGTAGTGCTCATCCACGATCTCGCACCCGAGACTCAAACCCAGGACCTTCGGTCTGGCGTGCGAATTTAATCAGTCAGTTTATCCAATTAAATGATATTTAGTACTACCATAGGATTAGCATTCAGTTTACTGTTCTTGTTATGCTGCTACAGTTAACATTATTCAAAAACCTGAAAATGAAATATCTGAGAAGTAATTAGCTTCATAAGCGAAAATACATAAAACACGATATATGATAAGTAACCATATGGTTTGCAATAAGCGAACGAACTGACCGAGAATTTTAAGCAGACGTCAAAACGATGAATAGAAACTGGAAAGGATTGTTCAAGATAGAGTTTGGTGGAGAATGTTGGTGAACGACCTATGCTCCTCCACGGAGGTAACAAGCGTAAGTGAGTAGGTAAGTAAGTAAGTAATCATATGGTACAAATAATGTTCAATTAATGAGGTTCAAGTAAGAAGTTATTACTTTGCAATTAAATTGACTTTATGTAGTTTTGAATGTTTGTAGATAAACTGTAAACTTTAATATAAATCTCAACTGACTATGACTTATAATATATGCTTTTTTATTCTACTTCGCTTTGATTAACAAAAAATTGACTTAAAATAGAGTTCATGAATGTCCATTTGATAATTAAACAACCCTGTGCCGATTTGCCTCGATATATCCAGGAAGACACAAGTTAATAAAGAAAATATAGAATGTAGCTAGCAGTGGAATCCAGGACACGCGTTCAGTCCTATTTGGGGCCCGCTCACTGAGTGGACCTTCATGACTCGAACCCATTACCAATCGTTTCAATCCACATAGCGTTATTCACTAAGTTACCAAGTCTAAATAGTCACTGGGTCCCACTCTGCTAGCCACATTCCATCAATTTTGTAACTAAGTTACACCAACTAGATGAACATTTTCCCTATCAAGATTAAACATACATATGTTGGTTTTTGTTTGCGTCTACATAAAGTCAAGTGAAACGGAAACTATTTTATCAACAAAAAACGAACCGACAACGAAAGTACAATTCCACACTAACTAGCCCGTTGGCAGAGAGAGTACACCTGACCTGATTGAATTTGACGAGATTTAAAGATGAAAGTTTTAAAATATCTATATAAATACATCTACACTGAGATGGCGGTTGGAGGTATTCAACCACCATATGATCTTTACAAAATATTTAGGATCCATCTGTGAATATAAAACGATGAACTCAAAATCGAATCCCGTAAAATGCTAATCGTAACCTGAATACATATAACCTTAACAAAGTATGGTGTACATTCTAATTTTCGGAGAAACATATGCATGGTGAATGTTCTAGGTACGCTTAGATGATGGTAGTACACAAAGTATGAAAAAAAGTCGGATCATATTTCCTATAAAAACGAATACTTAGACGAGGATTGACTAAGGTTGGAAATGTAAATCTTGAGCTCTCCATGAAACTCCACAGTCGCAAGTTTTATTATATTTAAGCTCCCGGGTGTGTATTGATGATAAATATGGAACGACAATAGAATAGCTATTCAACGCTTCCTGGTTTTCAGTGATTTCACAACGGATGAAGACTATTTACAAAACCAAGACTTTTAAAAATGGTTTTTCATTCTGACATAATAAAAACACTGTTACAAAATTTACATGAATAAATTATTCGCAAGCGTATGTATAAAAACAGATTTTTCTTTTAAAAAAACTTGAAACAACACTCAAATGTTAGAGTTTATCAAAGAATTGATGTAAATCTACACTTGAAACAAACTAACCTGACTTAACGCACTAGCTAACTTTCTTAAAGACTCCAAAATAGATTGAGAATAATTTACAGAACAAGGAGACGAATAAATTATTGTCAAGAGCTTAGATTTTAATAAAGATTGAGTATTATAGTCAAATCGATCTTTCAAACATTTTGTATCGATAGATTTACATTGTTCTGGTGTCCAAAATGCTCGTGACAAGAAAATACGAGGAAAGGCAAAACTACAAAGAAAAAAATTAGAGTGAGAGGCTACAAGTTAGTGAATATCAGGAGTGCCATATATCACAGATTATTAATCACTCATTTTAATAACAAGAAAAAAGAAAAAAACTACTGAAATAGTTTGCTAACGATTCTTATTAATGCTTTGCACCATTAATGATTGCTTCCTCACAAAAAAGAACGTTCAATTCCAATTCAATCAACAAAAAAGCAGAGTAACTCTGGATTCACTACTAAGATCTATGTTATTTGAAATAATTAAATTTTAGAAAAGTAACAGTTTTTGTACTACTTAATGTCTGCATAGCATGAGCATATTGTTTTAAATGGCTAAATAAAAAAGAGTATTGACAGTCATTGTAAAGTCTTTGGACAAACACCTAGAAATGAATTTACTGAAAAATCCTAAACCTCCAACTTATACCCACATTTCTACTATTCAAATTTTGGTAAGATTTTAGGAATTAACGAATGAATTATAACAGCATTAAATGGGACTTTTCTTCGAACTAAACTTATTTTAGAAGCAAAAACTAAATGATTATTAGTCGAATCGAAATTAGATAAATATCTTTTTGAAGTTACTTTCCATTGAAACTAAAAGTTCACAGATACTTTTAGAAACAAATACATCGGAATGATTCATAGAAGAATCAAACACATTTCCATTTTAAAAATTACAAACTGTTAGGAATAAGAGTAGAAAGGAAATTATAAAACTTATATAGTTTTAGGACAGAACGCGCGTCCTGGATTTCAATGCTAGCCACTATTCAGCTTTGCTTAGAAAGCTTGTGACTTAAGGCTACATCGAAGCAATCCGTACAGGATGCACATATACCAACATGAGACTGATCAATTGCAGTACTAAATAACAATGGGAAGATACAAGTAAAATAACACCAAGTGAATTTAAACTTCACCCCATTGCACAAGCAGGTGGCTACCAGGACTCAATAGCTTAGTGGATAACGCGATAGCGTTTGAAGCGAACGGTACTGGGTTCGAGTTCCGGAGTTAATATCAACTCTATGATTCAGGTAAATCCAGCTGACGAGTCCCAAATAGGACGAAACGTGCGTCCTGGATTCCATTGCTAGCCACTATCCATCTTTGCTTAGAAAGCTTGTGACTTAAGGCTATATCGAGTCAATCCACATAGGTGCATATATTCTCACATGAGACTGATCAATTGCAGTACTAAATAACAATGGGAAGATACAAGTAAAACAACACCAAGTGAACTTATATAGTTATTCTTGGTATAATTAGTTTTTATTCATTAAACAAGTAATTTATGGTAATATTATTTTATGTCAATTGTAAGGTTTCCTATAATTCATTAACTATCATGATATATTTTGCCGCCAATAAATTACAGTTAATCAATTATTAAATTGTTATTCTACCTGATATCATGAATGTTCAATTTCTTTCCCCATTGAAACTGATTTATAGTGAGCTATGATCTTGCAATTTCCATCAATGATCAAGTGAATTTTTACATTAAAACAAATATATATACATCTATATGCAACGATAAGAAAAGTAAAGCCTAATCAAAGAATAGTATAAATAACAGTAAATAATTCTTTATCATGAATATAATTTCAATTATTATTCTAAAATCTGGAATCATTTTAAGTCACTATAATATTATTGCATTTTTGTAGGTATTACTTACAAGATTGGTAAAATTAGTATTGTTCCTGGTAATGGAGCAAGAAGCATTACAGGCAAAATCCTCACCAAATCTTTAGGCACCTGTAACAAAAGGAGCAAAATAAAGAGATTTATTCTACATACATTTTGATACTAATTAAAATGTTATTTGGTCGATTACAATTGAAAATGATAACCTCCATTTTCACCACTACAAGGGTAAAAACAAGAAAGACTCAAATTAATGTCTAGTTTGTCATAGTTACAATAAAATAAAACCTGTAGATTTAAAGAATATGTTAAGTAAAAACACAGAATTTTATTCGTAAAAGTTTGTATTTTCCCGTTGTTGACGTTAAAGATTGAAATGAATCGGTCATTATATGTATATATGCGTACTTGACGGATAACCTAGATACTACTATTTAGCCACAAATTTTTATTAATAGAAAAAAAAAGTGTAACCTGAATTTCACTGCAGCTACCATACAATTGTAAGAAGAACCACAGAAATCACTAAACTTTAAGAAGAGTGAACATTATTTAGCCCATTGTATAGAATAAAGCTAAAAAATAAAATAAATTATACCTGACGTAGGATATACACCTGATGTCTACTTAGAGTCGGTAGGATTTCTAAGATTGACTGAGAACGACAAGTAATATCTATCCATAACTGACTGAGGTCACCCAAATCTATCAACGTCGAGTGGACACCTGTAAATATATTCAAATATACAAGATTGATTGATGCATATTTTCTGTATATAATTTTTAAAAAGTTACACTAAACTGTGATCATTTTATTAAATAAAAATAAATGCTCACTTGTAGTAATTTAGATTCGTATCAGAAACTCTGCCCTTATATGTAGTAAGCTTTTTAAATGATGAATTGATAAAAAGTCTGAAATTCAATTCTCAACTTTTTCCGATAAAATCCACAATATTTTTAAGCAAATTTAACTCTTCCCCCCCCCCTCTATTTTATCTAGAATATATAGGAAATAATCATGATTAAATTATATTTCTATCATCAAAGTTGATCGAGGTCATTGCTACAAATCTAAAGAAAGGCAACCAAACAATTCGAGATAAACCTTCATTAAAGTTTTCATCTAGCTTAACTTTAACTATCATACGTCCTAATAAAATTACGTAGGTCAATAAATCTCTGCAGTTACTGCTTGATTGAGTATCATACAATAAACTTATTTACAGTTTGATATAAAATAGAGTAAACACATTTCAAGTGAAACTAATAGTGGTAAATGTTGATAAAAAAAATTATCCTTAATGATCTTTATGTTAAACTAACCTATTTAGTATTTTTATTTGATAATCTAAATGTGTTTTATTTACATATATAGGTGAACACGGAGTAAACTTAAAGACAATAACTTAATATCTACTACAATATTTCAAATGAATTAATCGTAGGTTCTTTTTTACTGGAAGTAATACATATTATGTACAATATACAATCAGAATAATAACACTGACCACTAGATAGATGATTCTGGTAAATAAGTTAATAAATTAAATAAACATATTTCTTCCTTGACTCACTGTATCATCATGTAATGAAAAAGAATACACTGAGATATCCTAATGTAAAAATAAATATTAACTACTATACATGGATGAACTGATCAGTGTTATCTTTTTCATAGTTTGCAGAGTCAGTATAGGCTTTGTTGAAGATTTTGTGTAATTTAAAGAAAAAAGAAAAAATCAACAAAATTGTCATAATAGATTCAGCTAATAGATTAAACATAACAAACAACCAGTAGAATTATCATCAACTATAAATAAGAACTATAAATTATTTTAACACAAATCAAGAAAAATTTATCTAAAACTTACCATTTTTAAATAATTTATAACTATGAAATGATGAAGCATATTTATTTGCCCATTTATTTTCCAAATATGTAACTAATTTTGTATACTTCTTTACTATACCCACTATAGTTTTAGTGATATACCTTTTAAACATAGATATTTATCAATATCTTGCACAAATAACAATATTGACCAAATCTTTTGGTAGACGAGAAGGCTAAAAATTTTAAAAAAAAAAGAACGCTGTAGAACATTTATGACATAGTTGTTAATACGAGTTAAACTCATATTTCGAAACAGAATAATTAACTAACAATCATGTCCTTGAAATTTAACAGGGCATCATTAGAGACATTTTTTTTAAAAATAAATAATGAGAAATTGTGCAATAATGAATTCACCTACAATGTAGTCTAAACTGCTTGATTTAAAGGATTGTTCATTTCATTGTATACTAGTACTAAGAGATTATAGCATAAATAAAATTTGAAGAAATTTTATTCAGGACTATAAAAGCACTAACTATCGATAAGAATTTTATAACATGAAACTATTCTGTCACTAAGATGCTTCTAACCACAGATACGAACTAAGATTAGACCAGTAAACAGAATCTTCACAGATACTTAACTGACCATCTATGAGGATTTTACACAATGGGTTTCCTTTACGAACTTGAAGGAAGTCAGAACAATAAATGAAGTGGGATAATATGAATTCATGATATTTTGTGGTTTCTCATCAGCTGCTTACAGCCATATGTATTAAAATGTATGATATAATAGGAAGCAATCGACACCGAATACTTTGAAACGAAACAACTACATGACTTTGTTGGAAGGTCACGCAGTATTATTAGCTTTTACATTTAAAGTGTGGCTCACGCTCAAATGCCTGCTTAATTAGTTTATTTACTTACATAATAATCAAAAAAAACTTTTGTTCTTGAGCAGTGACTGAAGAATGTCCATTTTTGTTTTAATTTGCTTTCATGACATCGATAAACAGGTGAGCTAAGTTTTTGTAATAGATGGCAGTGAAATCCAGGATATACATTTCATCAACGACGTACAAATCCAAACCCGTGTGAATAAAATAAAGTACATCCCCGTTAACCAAGTCAGTAGCAATATGAGTTCAATAGGTCGGTGGATAACGCGTTGGTGCTTGAAGCGAAATGCATTGAGCTCGAATATCTATGTGAACGTCAACAGTGAAAAGCCAGTGTATCCAGCTGATGATTCTCAGATATGACGAAACACACGTCCTGAATCCCGTTGCTAGCCACCATCAGAACTTCGCTCGTAAATTAGTGGTAATATCAGGGGAATCTAATTAGGGTCCACATACGCTAAAGGTGATCATTGGCAATCTTTAATATCAACAACGGGCGAATCCAAACCCTTACAAACGAGATGTAAACATTATACAAATGATTCTCTATATGGTGTGATTTCTGACTTAAAATCGTGAAATCTATACTACAAAGCATTTGAAAAGTGTCATAGTATCAAGGTAAATCAAACACGTTCGTCAAAACGGTAATCGAAGAATGAAAAACCCCAATTAGACACAAGCAATCGCGAAGAACTTCTGAAGCAATTCATTGCGATTAAAAAGATAGTGAAAACTTTTGTGGTAAGTGATAATTGAATACCCGATACTGAAGTAAGAATAAACTATCAGTACAAGTCCATATATAGTGACTAATCCTATTATGCAAAACAGTAACTGGTCCTTGTGCCCAGCCTTGATGTACTCTTTATTTGTGAGGGCTAATGTAATGCTCATTTAGCTAGTTAGTCATAAATAGGCAGATGGGGTTTGAACATACAGCTTAGTGGTTGATGGTCGACTGCTTTAACAGTTACAGCAACGCATTTTGATAATTAGGGATTCCAAGCTACAGTACTTCCTAATACTAATTGAACAAAAGTTGCCCAACATAGCTAATAACAAGCACTTTGGAGTATTAAGTGCGTCCCCTAAACATTTTTTAGATTTGTCGTACTTTACTCATGCCTGAAAAATTAAAAGTCTGACGCATAAAGTTGATTAGAGTGATCTGAAAAAGTTCTAAAAAGTAGCTTGAACAGGCGAATCTACGACGGCTCTAGATGCAGGTTTGAGCTGTGATCAAAATGCAGATTTCTACTTGGGGATTTGAGACATGAGATCGTACAAAAGGCTGAAATCCGAGGGTATTGGTGTACCCAACCTACTCCCTTTCCAAACATTGAGCAACTTGATGCTATATATGTCTATATACGTAAATGTTCATTTTGTCCGTTTTGACATTTCGCTAATTTTCTTGAGTTTCTGTATTTACACTGACGAAAAGTGTAACGATTCATGCTAGTGAGCTTTGTTCGATCCTCGATGCAATTGAACCTTAAATAGGCGGTTGAATAAGTTGTAAAATAAATCCTTCGTACAATATGACTCGGATCCACAGGGTTAGGTCTATTATGAGATTCAAATGAATAATTAAACCACAAAAGATACCCTACGTGTTATACTGGCCTGTAATTACACTGAACACATTCACAACTGGTCGATCACTGAGCAGTGACCAATGTTACATTGGTCTGGTCCTTTTGTACTGACCGAATCTTATCGACCAAGTTACAATGTGACCGACTAGTCTAAATGACTCGACATAGTGTGCACTATGTTTTGATGTTAGATGGTTGGTGCCAGTAGACAGGAAACCCTTAACTCTTTCGACTACTTATTAACTTATGTATTATTTCAACATAAACGTCGAACAAGAGCACTTTAAAATCCAAAGACTTATCAGCAAATCTAAGTTAAAACATTTTTCCCAAAAAGTCAGAATGAAAAATACATCACTACAACAAACTATATCAACAAATAGTTTTCATTCAATAAATACGATACGATAGATATTCAGTGTAATTTAAGAAATTTCGATTGGCAAACAATTATGATTCCCTGACAATCAGAAGTGTAAAGTAAGACAATAAGACAAAATCTTACAAATGAATTTAATTCATGATGCAAGTACTGTAGCACTCTTATATGCCAACCAAATCAAATGGTTGAAACTTAAATTATTTACTGAGTTATGTTATTAATTAATTAATTGATCATCATAATTCTAAAGGTCAACTACACTATCATTTTGGATTCACAAACCATTATAATAATATAAGAGAAATTCGACAAACTATATAACCATTTAAATATTCAGTACAAATATTAATGTAATATATTTTATTGGAAAAAAAAAGACAACTTTTATACAAAACATTATCTATTTAACAAAATATTAGGATGATAAATTTTTCATTGCTTTTTCGATAAGTAATCTTTTCTTATATTTTGCTGCACGTTTCTGATGTGATCTACTTTTTAAATGAGATTCCCAACCATCGATTTGTGTAAATATTCTATTTGAACATATTGAACAAATGAATGGAGAATTGTTGTTATTATTTGATTCAGTAAATGATTTAGGCAAAAGAAATGATTCTGCTTTAGGACAAGAATCTTCAGAACAAATATCAAGTAAACGTTTTAGATAATCATTGTTTTTTTTCAAGTTTTCAAAGAGTAAACCATCTATTTTCATTAATTCATTATAGACTAAGCGTACAGTTGGTGCAATAATTGTTTTATGCCAAATATCTGGAGATTCAGAGTTTAAGAAATCTGTCACATCTATACGATAAACAGGAATGCTACCTTCTATAGGACGTCGTAAAAATCGATTTCTAATCCAAGAAACCTGATAAAAATAAACATTAAGAATAGAATATTATACTTCATATTTAAGCAACATTAAATTTTCTAACAAAATAGAATCTAATATATGTTGTAAATCGGTGCATATTTTTACAGTACACAGAGAAATTTACCAAGGAAAAATTACTAAAACAAAAAAATATTACAGGTAAACATGAAGTAATAAAACGTGCGAAAATTGGAAAAAGAGTACACTAATCGTTTACGGTTACCAATCGAAATGGGTTAATGTTGAAATATATCGTATTAGATGATCGACAGTTAGAAACAATCAACAAAACACTCATTTTTTATTATTTCAATAAATGGATAGTCAGTGCTGTGATTACTTCTTCACAATACGATTTTAAATCATTTAAACTCCAGTAATTTCCACATTATTATATGCCCCTTATAGACTTAATGAATGGATAAAATGTTTAAAACACATTATTATGATTTTTTACTCTACACTGATTGATAATACACGTCAGTATAATAATAATAATTGTTATCGCCTTCATACTTTTAACGTATTCTTCATCTTTCTTATAATCGTCAAGTGGACATTTACTTTTCATCCTTATCTAAATTCTCGATCATTATGAAACTATGAGAACCAAGATTAGGCATTCGTTTTATTCTTTAAATAACTACTTTATTCGCTAATTAACTACAAATACAATTGTACAGTTTGAGTAAATGATATTGTAGAAAAAAAAACTTTCTTCGTTGAATTGTCATTAGTCTTTTTAATGACACCATGAGTTACGTTAATGGATAACTGAGCTTAACTCATTTCATGTTTATTAGTTATTAGCGTTTCCTCATTACGTCAGTACTTATGACTAGCTCTTTGATCTTTTGTTACTATCGTTGTTGTAGAATGCTCTACCACGGAAGATATATATCAGCAATATTTTTTATTTAGTCTCTGATATATTCAACTTGCTTACTATGATACGCTTATATATACTTAAAACTTTCAATTAAATTCATTTGTGTAGTTTGTAACGGATATCTGCGGGTTAATTTTACTGCTTCGCATACAAACTGATCGCATAGTCCTTAATATTAAGTAGTTACTATAATTCCTTTCCGACGTACAACCAGAAAAAAACACGTAGAGAGGGTAGAATGAATACTTTATTAATTACCATCCAAATAGATATGAAAACTGAACGAGCTACAGTCAGCTAAGTCAGTCAGTCACAACGTAGAACTTCGTACATACGTACATCAGTTCGAGTTTTCATACCTCATTAGCACAGAGATACAATTGTCGATTCAAATCCCATAGTGGTAGAGGTAGTAAGAGTATAAGCAGTAATCGGAGAGATTAGGGTTTGAAGATGTTATTGAAGGAGTATAATCCAGTGGAATAGATTTGGAAAAAATAAAGGACATGAAGAATTCAGAAGATTAGAGTTTGAGAGAACACAAAGTGTGGACGCATCTGCGCCATTGCAAACGATTTTGAGCCATGTCATTCAAGGTCTCTAACCATCGGTTGCTATCGTTTCGCGGACCCCAACCAGACAGTTTACATCTACCAATATGGCTCAGTCCACTTGTCAGTGATTTCATGGATTTGTGCCATGTTTCGGTCTGGCCGCCCCTAGTTTTCTTGCAACCTACTCCTACACCATAAAACATCGCAAGTCGGGGCATTCGGGGGTCGAGCATACGTAACACGTGTCCCAGCCATTTCAACTGATGAAGTTTCGCTACTTCATCAATTGATTTGCCATCCTTACCTAGTACCCGTTTCCTAACAATTGCATTACTTACTCGATGGTTCCAGGATATACGAGCAATGTTTCGAAGACATCTGTGGTCGAATACTAGTAACCTACGATTATCTTCTACTCTTGCCGGCTATGTTTCACTGCCATAAAGTCGGACGGAACGAACTGCTGCACAGTAAACCCGTCATTCGGTTGGTAGACGGATATCTCGCCTACGCCACAAATGACACAAGTTGGCAAAAGCTAGTCGAGCCTTCTGTATCCGTACTGAGATTTCGTCACATACCAGAACACATGGTGTGATGAGACTTCCGAGATAAGTGAAGCGGTCGACACGCTCAACTACTTCACTACCTATCATTAGTTCGGGTGTTGACGCAACCCAATCCTGAAGCAACACTGCTTTGCGAGGGAGAAAATCGCATGGCGAACATGCCTGCATTGTTGCTTAGAGTGGTCAGCAGACTCCGCATTTTGTCAGCGTCTTCATCAAATAGATCTATGTCATCGGCATATTCTAAGTCAACACATGAATCTCCCGGTAGAAGTTCAACTCCTAGAAATTTAGATGAGGAAAGTATCATCTCTAAAAGGACGTCAACAACAAAGTTAAACAAGAATGGAGAGAGTGGACAGTCCTGACGAACACCACTTGAGGTAATCAGTTCTGATGACAGTTCGCTATAAGCTCTTACTCGACCAGTTGTGTTCGAGTAGAGAGCTTTTATAAGGTTAATGTGCTTCTTTGGTACTCCTTTCAGTGACAAACACTGCCACAGAACCTCACGATCAACAGAGTCAAATGCCGCCTTAAGGTCGAGAAATACTACCATTGTGGGGCGTCTGAATGTGTGCCCATGTTCTAGGACCTGACATAGTGTGAATATCTGGTCTATACAACCACGTCCAGGTCAAAAACCAGCCTGGTTTTCTCTAGTCTGCTCTTCACGAGCTTTGCTTAGACGTCGAAGTATTATTGAAGCTAATATTTTAGACACTGTATTTCTGGTTAGCGTTTTTTTAGCGGGTTAGTTTTCTACGGGATGGGGTCGCTAACCCCATGCCCAACCCTCCTCCTTTATCCGGGCTTAGGACCGGCAGTAGCCCCCCGAAAGGGACTCCAGGAGGAGTTAGACACTATATTAGTCAAACTAATTCCTCTGTGATTGTCACAAGAGAAGACTTTTGTCCTTTCTTATAGACTGGCACAATCAGTGATTGAGACCAGTCAGATAGGATTACGTGCAGTTCCCAGATTCTAACTAAGACCTCAGTCAATCTCGCTGCTAATACTGGACCACCATCCTTAATAATCTCAGGGGTAAACCTGTCATAGCCTGCTGCTCTCCCACACTTCAGATTTCCTATAGCTTTTTCAACTTCGTAAAGAGTCGGAGGACTTACATAAACTTGCCATTCAGGTCGACCGAAGATTGTGGGGAACTGAAATTTGGCTGAAGGCCAGTTGGACTGATCCCTAAAGTGTACTGCCCATCGATCCAATCTCCTGGATTGAGAATCAATAATATATCCATTTTCTCTGAGATAGTTTCGCTAACAGTTGGGTTCCTAATACCGGTTTCCTTAACAAGTCTGAACAGTTGCATGCTGTTACCTATTGCCGCTGCCTTTTCCAGCTAAGTATGTAAATATATAGTGGAAGGACTCAATGATTCAGTAATTAGGTGGAATAAATATGTGACCAGATACGTAGATGTAGTAAAATATGTTTGTTTATAAGCACGCATGTATGAAGGCCAATCTCATTGAAATAATAAAAACAAAAACAAATTATTAAGGATTAAAATTGTACAGTTTATCTACCATATAAGCTAGTTTAAAGGATTAACTCACTTAAATGTATAGATAAAATTTTAGCAATTTTCGACTTGTTTTGTAATTAGAATTTTTAAATAATACATGTTGTAAAAAGATAAAGAGAATCTAACCAAATAACATGGATTCATGTTAATCTGTTCAAAAATCTTTATTCTTGTTCTCATCAAGATGATTAAGGAAGCTGTGTACATTGAAATGATATAATAATTATACAAATCTTACAAAATCTGCATGTTAAGATAAGTCAATAAAATATGGAATTCTGTAAATTATTAGTGAGTGATATTTATTTTTCAGTTCACATTGATTTATTGCATAACTATACTAAATTTTGCACACTAAATATACAGTATACTAAATTTTGTAAAGTAGTATTGTATGTGAACAAAAAATATTCAAAGAATCAAAGCCACAAAGGCATCTACGAGAATTATCAAGTGACATAAACCTGGTTCAAACTATGAGCAGATTACTGAGTTTATAGAAATTAAAGCCAACAAAGTCAACAATGCAATCACGATTAGGTATAACCGTTCAACAAAGAAATACCAATAAAAAAAAGAAATATAATCACCTGACGACGTGCATACTGTCGAGTGGCTGTTTTAACATTCTCTGTTGCTTGCTTTAAAAGAGTATTTGCCTCCGTAGTGTCACGTTCTTCTGGTAATAAAGCTAAATAATCTGAAAATTCTTTGAGCCCGATACTTTGAAGTAGGCCACGACGAGTCATAGGATCTGAGACTGACTCCAACTCTTGAGCAAACAATGCCCTTAATTTTTCCACTCTAGTTCGTTTTGCAATGTCTGAATTTAGCGAAATGAAATGAAGAATGATAAGCATAAAGATGTTTAAAACCGTAAGTGGTAGGGTTCGCGACAGGCATAATGATTGTACGCAGCTTCATTAATACTTATTTGCCAGTGTTTACCAGCACATGAATATATATCGATCATCACATCAATTTTCATACTTATTTAAGTAGTAAATTGATTAACCGAGACTGAACTATATAAACTTTCAATCTTAGCCTAACTTGTGATGACTTAACAGTTCGGAGTTACCTATGTACTCATTTCATGAATCTTAACAATAGATTACTAGTCCGTTATATTGCTACTAGTCGGAATAACCAAAATGATGATAACCAAGCGATAGATAAGTTCCTAACATATGGTATGAGGCAACTAGCTACAAGTTATAAGATTAGAAATTACATATTTATATGCATTTCTTCTGTTAAATAGAAAAACATATCAGTTCTATTTAAACAGGCTGTATAAAAGATCAACTAACTATTCAATAATTCTAAAATCATGGAGATTTACAGCTTAAGTGGATGCTTTTAATAACGCTGTGTTCTCCAAACTAGAGGAGGAAAAGCTTTCATTGTCATTCTAGACGGCATCCCAAAGCACTTATACACAAAGAATTTTATTAAGTTGAAGAAGTGTTTTGCTGACTTCTACTTGAATGCTGATGGATGATAACAATCAGTTAGAAGTGTCAGGGTTGTACTTAACACTTCACTAACATACAAATACCCCAGATGCCCTGCTACGATCAAAAGTGGGGAGAGTCTGTTTTCCCTCTCAAAATACTATAACATGGCCACGCGTATACAGCCACTGATAAGGAAGTCCTACTCACTGTCTTCTCTGTTGAAAGGACACTTCACGCCTCCAAGTTGCTTCATTTAAGGCGTAGGCGAGATATACGTCTACCAAACAAAGGACGTAGTTACTGCGCAGTGGTTCATTCCGTCCTACTTGGCCGGTAGGTAAGAGTAGGGCATATTCGTAGGTTACGAGTATTCGACCACAGATGTCTTCGAAACATTGCTCGTATATCCTGGAACCATCGAGTAAGTAATGCAATTGTTAGGAAACGGGTACTAGGTAAGGATGGCAAATCAATTGATGAAGTAGCGAAACTTCATCAGTTGAAATGGCTGGGACACGTGTTACGTATGCTCGACCACCGAATGCCCCGACTTGCGATGTTTTATGGTGTAGGAGTAGGTTGCAAGAAAACTAGGGGCGGCCAGACCGAAACATGGCACAAATCCATGAAATCACTGACAAGTGGACTGAGCCATATTGGTAGATGTAAACTGTCTGGTTGGGGTCCGCGAAACGATAGCAACCGATGGTTAGAGACCTTGAATGACATGGCTCAAAATCGTTTGCAATGGCGCAGATGCGTCCACACTTTGTGTTCTCTCAAACTCTAATCTTCTGAATTCTTCATGTCCTTTATTTTTTCCAAATCTATTCCACTGGATTATACTCCTTTAATAACATCTTCAAACCCTAATCTCTCCGATTACTGCTTATACTCTTACTACCTCTACCACTATGGGATTTGAATTGACAATTGTATCTCTGTGCTAATGAGGTATGAAAACTCGAACTGATGTACGTACGTACGAAGTTCTACGTTGTGACTGACTGACTGACTGACCTGATCCCTAAACCGAATATTATAAATCTCTTATCCCCCTCCCAATTCCTTCTGTGTTTACATCTTTCTTAATCTGAACACCTATCTTTCCCGATTGACATGAATTATTTTTTACCGTAATTACCTAGATAACACACCTCTTATTACATATTATATTCACACGATATTATTATCGTTATTATTAATAATATTATTATTACTATTACCATCACCTAGATTAACAAGATCAAATTCACCTACTATGCATTCTACTCACATGATTTTTTATTTTGTTATATTACTATTATACTCAATATGATTCGACACTACTACAAACCATTCTGACCTCGATTAAATGACTTTTGTAATTTATAAGTAATACAATTTTGAAGTATACATGTCGTAACAGATACAAACATTCACTATTTTTGACACGTAACATTGTCAAACTCATTAATGGATACCTTAACTTATTTTGGCCCTTGTAAAATATCGTAATTATGGATTTACAACTGCAGAGCCTGATGATCAAGTTATTGAAAGCAATTGTTCACTCGAATATTCTTTATTTTTGAATATCTTAGATAAATTTGTGTCATATTGGCTATATCGAGGCAATCTGCACAGAATTCACATATGCCAACTAAGATTGATCAAATCTCAAACAAAATATCAACAGCGGGATAATCCATACCATCAGCAATCAAACAAAAAAATTTATATCCAAAAGACTTTTTTCTTACCAGGCGTATCAGATGTTTCAGTCTCACTAGATCTATGTGGCAAAACATTCACTTTGTCGAGAAAAGTGTCCAATTCATCAACTAACCCGGAATCCAACATTATATTCACTCGCTTATTCAATTGAGTATTCAAAACATCGGAAGCACAGTCCAGCCATAATATGAGTGACTCTCCAGGATATCGAGGTTTAATAGATCTATTTATAACTTGTTTTCCCAAATCTACATTTTCTATATTTCCATTCAATTCAGTCTGTGTTTTAGTCTGAATAGATTCCTTCAGAACATCGAGAAGTGCTTTTCTTACTTTACGAACATTATTCGGATGCAACTGTGCGGCTACATCTGGTTTCAGAGTACGCAAAAGATCATAGCATTCTAATGGATGCCTAAGAGAAACTTCACTGAAACATTGAAAATACGAAAAGGATAAAATATAATCCAGAGAATTACAAAACATTAGCTTTCAAAATAATAAATAGTATTTGAGCAAACAATTAGATGATCCTATTCACTGAGTTACAGTTAACATTAGAAAATAATGAAGACGCTATTACGATTACTCATTCAAAAGCGTAATACACTGTGGCATTAGACAAATGAATATTTAAACCATGTGATTTCAGAAAAGCTTATTCAAGTAAGAAACTGGTAAAAAATGAACAATGATGCAATTTTACACATACATTTACAACAAACAAAATCAAATGAATAAGAATAACTAACTAAACCTTAATGTGAAAACAAAATCCATCCATCTTCGGGACTAGGATCTATTTCTCCATAGAACGAGATCTGAGGAATGGACTTGAACTTATGATTCAAAAAAAGGAGACTTTTAATAATACGATTAAAAACCGATCGAACTGCACCAAATGCGTTTATTCATTACCGTCTAAGCCTTTAAATATACCATTATCATTATGATTGACTCTATCCATTCTTTTAGACTTTTTCCAATAATGCTGATAATATTGTTTTAACCTCTTCCATTTTTTTGGGCTGATATTCTTTAATTATACAACTGTGAATGTAGCAACACAGTTGTTTGGTAGGCAAAACCTCTCGCTTTTGATGATTGGATTTCGCGTTTGAACCTAACTCCGGTTACTTTAGTCCAAGATGTCACACAAAATATGCAATTTTAAGCAGACTACATGAATCTGAACTCGGTAAATGAGTTCTATTACGAAGTTGTATTAATTCACAGTTGTGCTAAGACTGTTCATCTGCCCAGTTTTCATTGCTCGAACGTACATTTTATTCTAAGAACTGGATAACGTGGTATTTAATTAAAAGGATTATCCTTTTGTTTCTCGATTCAGATTTAACAATGAATTAGATTTAACATTTAAACACCATGTAACAAAACATGATGAAAGTGCATACACTGAGTGTAAGACCCTTTAAGGATGGTTACGAACTACATGTCAGGTATGATGGGAAAATCTTAAATCATAGAACAGTAAGTGACATAAGAAAATTGATTTCCTTCAATCCCTAAAGATATTTATTCATGTTTATTCTTCTGTTAATATCTGAGTGTAAGCAGGCCATTTTACTAAGCAACCAGTCTCATCAGCAATGTATCGTCATGTTCATCTGTCGGTTGGAATTCCATTAATTTATTTTAACAATACAAAACCCGTTCATCAAACCACAAAACCCTCATTGAAGTGAGATCTTTAGGTAGTAAAAGATTAAAAGCAACAGGAAATAAACACTAAATCAAGGCTCCATATATTTATTTATATGATTTTTTTAATTCAAAGAGAACCTGTTATTTATTTAAAAACACAAACATTGGCACAAAAAGGCACGCAATATATATGCGCCACACTTCATCATTCGATTTGTGTGTGTGCTGGAATACTGTCCGGATGCCCAAACCGAGACAAGTGGTTTTCTTAGGAGGCCACACCCGGAGACTTTGATCTAAAGGTCTGACCCACACGGCAGTGGAGCAACGTAAGGAGATGCAGTCCCATGGTAGCCGGTGATCAACAATAGGTTCACACATCATTTGTTCCCTCAGGATCCTGGAGTCCATGTACACGATTAGTTTGGAGTCAGGGTTTTCCAACTCTCGTACATCGACCCTTCATAACCGCCAACATGGTTAAAGTACCAGACATTCGCTTTTCGTCCTCTCAATTTCGTAAACAACACCCCTGCCACGAGAAGACAGTGAGTAGGACTTCCTTGTCAGTGGCTGTATACGCGTGGCCATGTTAGAGTATTTTGAGAGGGGGAACAGACTCTCCCCACTTTTGACCGTAGCAGAGCATTTAAAGGGATGACTCTCTAAATCTAAAATAAAATGTTACTTTAAGGGTTCGAATCCTAACATTTTATTTCTGTAGTTAGAGATGTTATCAACCATTTACTAATCCCATGAACGATTTAAATTTAGCTAACTCCTCCTAACTCCCGATACAAAACAACCAATCGCCACAACAAATCCTTTTGCTTGGTGACCATAGTGTACAATCCGAATGCAAGTTGGAGTTAGGAAGTACACTACAGTATTGGTCACTATCTGACTACATTGAATTTTATGAAGTAGATGAAAGGATTATAAAAAGAAAAATACTTACGAATACCTCAAACTATCAATTTTAAAGTAATTAGTCCGCTTGATAAATTTGGATTATCAGAACTATGTGATATATCAGCGCAAGACATTCCGAACAATGTGATAACAGCCATACTTGTTAAAAGCATTTATATACAAAAAAGGTCAACTAGACAAATGAAATGTAAGAGGGATGTTCTTAACTAGTATACGTGTTCAGACTGTTCGGAATGTTTTGCGCTAATATATCACATAGCTCGGATAATCTTCGTTTTCATATTACACTATCCAAATTTGTTTATTTTAATCCAAAATGCCTTATCATTTTCAAAAATGCACTGTATAAAAGTAGATAAAAACCAAGGACATCCAGTAATAAAGAATATATGCTAAATGTAAAAGAAGTTAACGAATATAATTACCAGTGTAATTAACAGATTAAGATACCTATCGAATTCACTTGTTGTATCGAAAACAGTACGTTTCGAAGCTAGAAAATCTTGCCATAAAATAGCTTCCAAATAATAATGAGTCCCACCAACAAGAATAGGTAACTTCTTCCTGATATTTCTTATATTTTCAATCAGCGGTAAACAGATGTCTCGATATGAATGAACATCATATCTATGTCCGAATTCCGGAGGATAAATCCCTATAAGATGGTGTGGGACACCTAAACACTCGACATGTGATATCTAGAATGAAAATTAAAAGAGAGCACTAATTAAATAGCCTTGTTCTTCTAAACCGTCTGTCAAGAAAAATTTAATTTCCCAAAGAATGAAAATAAATTTTGGATCGAAATTTGTATTAGATGGAAGCAATTTTGCTCCATGCTAATGATACCTGGCTTCTCCAAGTTGATGATGTTAAGCATCTCTCTGTGTCTGGTCATCGTTGTCTCCGAAGGATTGCTAGCATCCAGTCGCAAGCCTATGTTAGTAATGCAGAGGTCCGGTAACGTGTTCTGACACAGCAACGATAATTCAGTTGGTGTCACCATCTTGAAACATCGACTTCGATAGTTTGAACATGACCTACAAATGTCGTCCCGGCGAATTCCATATCTTGCATTACTTGCCGACGCTGGGACAGGTTGGAAAAAGCGGAGAGGTAGTCAATGTATGAAATGGTTCCGTTGTATAGGAGAAAGCCGGACAGGACTGGATTCCGTTGGTCCTTTACGACTCCCTGGTTGTGGTCCTAGAAATGGTACAACTCAGTGTTACGATTTTATGTCCAGCTTACGATTACGTGACTTATCCACGAATTAGAATACGACTTATACGAATCTTCGCACTATGACAGAACCAATGACGTTCAACCGGTCTGCGCAGTCTAGCGTCCTTATTGGGTCCTATGTCCTTCTAACCCGTCCTCTTTAGTCCAGAACACAATACCAGCTTCCGTAATATGAATCGAATCATTTATTTCAGACATACTCGGTTTATATATCGATCAGGCAGACCACAACGTACCATAAAATAGAAAATAACATATGTACACAAATAAGCCAAAAAGTGGCTGTGAACGCGGGAGATGGTAATTAATAGACAGACCATAACTCAAGAATAATAAATCGTATAGTAATAATCTATAGGTCAAATTAAAGCTTATAATAAGTGGAATATAAATACACATAATATAATTCTTGAATAATTATACAATAAGAATATTTATAGAATATTAGTCCATTAGTAGTCCTCGAAAGTTACCTGTAGTTTAATCTTCACTGGGATATAACACTCAGTGGCTACAGACGTTATCAGACATGGCTCAGAATAGAAGCCAGTGAAGATCCTGCTATGATTTTTTTACTTTCTCCATAAGAGTGAACGTAACTTCTTTAACTGAAAGAATTCTTCTGGGTTATATTTTTCTAACTGAACTGTTTCTCCCATTATTATCATTACTATTTCACTCGCGTTAATTCCTGTTCATTGTTGTTTTTTTTGTACGCACTTTACAGCCTATCGTGATGAAGCAACTGAGCTATACTGGCTGGAACAACCGTTCCTCAAGGTCCTACAATGCCAAACAGGTCGGTTGAAGAGCGGTAAGATTAAAAGCAACAAATCTAAGGTCCGAAGGCGAAGTCGTACTGCTGACTGTACAGAGGTGTGACAGCAGTAAAGTGTTTC
The DNA here is from genome assembly GCA_946903255.1 of Schistosoma spindalis. Lineage (NCBI taxonomy): Eukaryota > Metazoa > Platyhelminthes > Trematoda > Strigeidida > Schistosomatidae > Schistosoma > Schistosoma spindalis. Next base: position 80,160,321 of record OX336420.1, read on the forward strand.
CTTCAGACAACCAGCATGACAGCGATGCTGCCTTCCCACAAGGAAGGGTGGGGTTAGAAAAGGTCGACCCTAAAATTGCACACCTCGCCCTATCCCAAGGATATCCGTCTCCGGCGGTAAGGTCTCAACAAGTACGGAGCTAACACAAAAATTGCTCATAAAATGGTCGTGTGTGACCGACCTCAAGCAGCTGTCCCTTGGGCACTGCGGTCACGCTCTCAGGTCACTAAGACCACCTCTAATCCAATTTCGTTTTCAGGTATCTCCAGAAGAACCCTTCCACGGTGTGGGCAACCGGGAAGTGATAACCGCCCTTATACCTCTAACAGCACTCAAGACCACTGTATTGATAATCAACCTCCCTGACTGACTGACATCCTTTATGTCTTCACAACCTCATTGTTATTTTGTTGCATATGTGTATTCGGTGTCCCCTTGCACCAATGTTTGTATACAAATAAGTAAATGAAAATAATTAGATATTACATCCACTGATATCAGGTTTGGTCTTTGGAAACAAATGTAATTTCCAACTCTAACTAAATGTCTGAAAATGAGTCCAAAATCCCGAATAAATTGATTATTTAGTTGGTTACGTTTCCTTACTTGATTTACCGCGAACCCTTCCAGTCAATGAATGCTAGTAAACGGTGAAGATATCAAACCAATATTGTATACCGATAATTGAATACAGCCACACTTTTATTTCAAGTTGCATAGATGTAACTGGTCTTGGCACAGTAGTAGGAACCTAGAGACTTAGGTATCTAAAACAAAAAAGCTTTATACGACATTTCTGTTAGCAAAGAAACTAGTAAGTGATTACGTACGAAATGGTCACTGCTACATACCTACATTATACGAATGTTAATTCTGTAATTCGTAAGCTTAATAACGAATTGTATGATTATTTACTGCAGTTAGAGCCCCGCTTCTTTTTTGATGGTGAAAGACACTACTCAGAAGTCTGAACCACATCAGTGAGGCAGAATTCAAATATGAGAATTAATTCAAAGACACAATGCTGAAACTATTGGGTGTTTTACACCGATTTTATACACTTTTAATGTATTCAAATTAAAAACTATTCCACTGATCAACAGGGAAATCTCATGAATAGATCATGAATTTAACCACTGAATTAAAATTCCAAACACACAGTTACTGCATAATTACGTCGGTTATTCTGCATGATAACCCCATCTCTCTGACAGTACACATGACTAGAAATAATACTGCGCTACTGAATCACTACTAAACCAGGAGAATCCTTCAAGGTACAACACTTACACCACGATATTATTAGTGACTCCCTGAAATTCAAAATGAAACAAATCTAACAAAGCCATAACTCACCTTGTTTGTTGCAATATCTATCCCACTATACAACTGAAGAGCGTCAAAATTGACGACCTCACCTCCGAAAACATTGGCGAGGTTTACTGCTAGTTTTGATTTCCCAGTCCCAGTGGCTCCACAAATAGCAATAACAGGAAGCTGGCGAAGTGAACCAAGGTGACATGACTGCCCAAGCATATGGAATAAAAACAGTCTAAGTAAGATTATCTTTTAAAATGCTATCTTACCGTGAACTAAAAGCAAAATTTGGCACAAAAAACATGCACCGAAACGGCGCTTGGGTAGTATGTACAACTGAACGAGATAACTGGTTGAGAATAATGAAAGAGTACCTGAAAGAGAGGAAGTGGTGAATAGGTTACAAGTGTTTTACTATTATACATGTAGCTAATAGATGAAATGATATGCTGACGGAAGAGAATTAAGTCTTTTTGCTACAATGACCCAAAAACTATTGAGTGGTTTCGACAGAAAACGTCATACCAGGACCTTGTAGTGTTGGCGTTTGATGTAGATGTCAGTCAGTCAGCTGCAACGTAGGACCAGGCACGTATATGCATCGGTCCAAGTTGCCATACCGCATTTGCACAACAAGATGAACACCGGATTCATAGGAGTAGTTAATTCAATGGTGGTAATATATAGAAGAAAGATTGTGTATAAGGAGATAGTAAAGGAAGAAAGCTTTGAATTTAAATACTGTATTAGCAATATAACCCGGAGTTAAAGTGAATAAACTGACCATGAGCAGCCAACCACAACATACATGTCGATAGTACGGCTTGTTAAATATATCTGTTCCCGTCTATCACTCCACCACAAAATACAACTGAACTATAAGGGCAAGTATGAGAAACCCTTCAAATGACTTTGACAGGTTCTGAGTCCATACAGTCAACCTAAGAGCAGAACATAAAAATGAAAGATTTATAATATTAAGACCAGGACTACGGTTAAGAATTAGGATGTGAAACAGAATCCAAACCCTATACTTTAACTAAATACCATAACTCCGAATACAAACCTTGATTATAAATCCTATATTTTACATCATAATCCTAAGGCCGACCCAAAACTTAAGTTCTTAATGATGCATTCATCAATAGAAGTAGTCAAAACTTTTTTCGGAGTCAGATTATTAACAACACAGTTGATGAGCAACAGTTCCTCAGTGGGACCATCAATTTCATAATTGAGATGCTGATGAAGTGCTGCTTTAACACATCAGCTTCGGTTTGGATGGGACAAAAAACTGGGTGGCCTATATCAGCCATGATAACCGTGATCTCTCAGTTAATCCAACACTACTTTGAATGGGTCCACAGATGAAGCTTCGATTACGCAACGTGTTAATGAATTCTATTCGTTGATGATTCGATAAGAAAGTCGATAACCAGCTAACAAGTAATTTGTTCTGGGCTTGTAAACCTTTTTAGGATGTCCTCGTAAATTGTTTTGGAAAACAAGGAAAATGAGGTTGTGTCAGATGAAAATTAATCACTTGGTAATTTAAAAACTGTGATTACATCACCTTTAGTTCTTCTACACGACAAGGAAATTAGGTGTATTTTATTCAGTCTCTCGTCATACGGCAGCATTTTTATTTCAAGGATCAACTTAGTTGCGGTCCTTTGAACCTTCTCCAACAACTTGTCTTTTTTATTCAGGAGCTGGCTATTTGTATGGAATACCCGAGTCCGGGGCGAACGAACGCTGTCTAGAAAGTCAAAAAGGTCTTAGAATCGATACGACTAAAAGCTCTAGGTATTAACATAGGGTTCCGAAAACTTGAGCGGATATCGCACGGCAGTGTGCAGTAGTTTTTAAGTCTTGGATAATGATGACTTCTAGGTCACTGTGTTTGGAAGATAGGTAGCTCAACGTTATTTACCATGTATGCAACTATCTTAATGACCAATATGCATCATAATGCATTTTGGGGGCATTAATGCTTCCAAACAGATAAATTTATCGGTAACTGTCAAATTCCAAGCCACTCAGATAATTTTTCCAGGTAATTTAAGCAATCAACGCTTTTTATCGCTCTTCATATCTCGATATTGTTAGCATACAACAAAATCGACGACGATAGGAGACTAGAAGTCATTTACATACAGAGGGAACAAAACTGGCCCATAAATCGTTCCCTGGGCCGTTGCTACGGCGAACAGATACGCGCGTCAACCACTGGAGTTTTTAAAGTCCAGCTTTACTCGCACGGTGCAACTTCCAAAACCATGCCTTTTGTAGCACAAGATGGTAACACAGATTCAGGCTTTCTTGTAATGTCCACTCTATGGTAGGATTGAGTTTAACCAAAATGTATCTATCGTTGGAGCATTAAATAAGTTATCTGGGCAAAAATCGGGAGCTGATGACTCAGCAAGCACACAGAATACGCTAATATTTAGTAACGAAAGCAATTGATAACTAGCAAATATGACACGAGCGTGAGATTAAGAAAATCTGATAATCGAAGCAAGTGTCGGGTTTCAAACATGGTACATTGCTTCTCCTTTGTATTAATGCTCCTGAGTGGTCTTGTTCGCGGCTGGCAGTCCATATTCGAGCGTTCAATAGAAATAGCTATAATTTTTGGGAATTTTTTGATCATTTATTGGGGCTAAGGCTGCATAAAATAATGTACCTATCACTTGAGATTTTACTCTGATCATGTAATGTATTTTTATAGGATTCTGTGGTGGACTAAATATATCAATTCCCAAATAATGATAAAGATTTCACGAAAAATGACTACTCAATAAACCAATAAAGATTAAATAAAGGTAAATTTGAGGAAATAAGAAGGACGATAGTGTAAATAAAAGAGAAAAGTCGATTTTCGGGAAGATATCCGTTTTTCCTTCTTATATAGAGCATTTGGTGGAAATTTGTAGACAAATATACGTGACGCACCAAGTTTGAATATGCCACTTACTGCACTTAGGTTTTCATAAATCACTCAGTAATAACGTCTTGTTTAATAACAAAATTGAGACATTATCACATATACATGTCTAGATATGCAAACATAGGAAATTTCTTGAGATGTATATGCGAAAACTTTGTTGTTATGCTAGAACGACGAGGTACTAAGATGGTACAAGGTCTATCTGGCATATCTTATGAAGACAGACTGAGACACCTTAAATTATTTCCGTTATCTTACGGAGTGGTCTACTATTGGCTTATCGTATACCGAACGATGACCTTGGTATTAACATGTCTTATCTTTTACTTCCGTCTAGGACTGATCATTTGAGGGTACATCCGAAGATAGTTAAAAATCGAGATCAAATCGTTTATGTTTGAGTTTCGTTTCTCTCACTGAGTAGTAAAATACTGGAAATTTCTACCAGAACACGTAATATCAGCACCTTCTGTTGAAATATTCAAAACGAGATTGGACCTCCAAAGTATTACAAACTGCAAGGATTAATATATGTCGATAGACCTCCTATCCTTATGACTGAAGACTGAAGATTGATCAGTAATTGAATCTGGCAGAGATTTATACTGTAATAATAGCAGCTGATACTGAAATTAATTGTAATGAGAATCTATCAACTATAATAGTGTAGCGGTAAATAAATCCCCAAAATAAATAGCTCTGTAAGTTTTCGACATTGGATGCTGACCACATTAGCTTTAATGGACTCATCTAGCTGAAGGCGCTTGGTCATGCATCCGCACCAGATCACGTGTGGTAACGCCGTGCTCAACATCTACTGCAACCGTTAGCCAAATTAGATCAGACGATCCTCGATATATTGATAGCCTATCAAATATATCTTCGAACCTCTTCGCTTCTGTCTTTTAATTTCACTTGGTGGATACTCTTCATATTAGAAGGTGTTATTGGTTAAAGCGTTGTCAAACTCCAAATACCTGTGGAATCTTCAATAGCATCCGGTAGCCACGATAATGAAAGGTCCTTGGATGATAATAGAATGTGAACGAAGTGAATTCGTTAATCCAATTCTTGTAATGGCGTTTATTTATGTTCTCAAAGTTCATAAACCGGAAAGAACAGATAAATATGGAATTGATTAATTTGATAACATCATAGATGTTGACCGCGTCCTGAATGCATTTCGAGATCTTGTACCTGATATACCAAGCAGCGATGAAAGTTTGCTACGAACGCGCACATGTGTTCAACTCAAGTTCATCAGCAGTAGTATTTGCTACCACCTCTGATTGAAGACCAATATATTAAGATATGCTGAACTTTAGCTGGGTACTTTTTGTTTTGACGCACTGAACCTGTATATTAATATAAACGGACTTTCAATTTCAAAGAGATCTATTCAACAATTATGACCTATATTATGACGCATCGTTGCCTCTAGGTTCAGTGATATGTTTATGACATTGCATCTATGGAGGGAATGCTAAACAGACCGGACTTAACGAACTATCTGCAGACACTATTTCTGAACTGAAAGAAGTGAGGGGTGTGAACCTGCATACTGCTAAGTTCAACAATTACATAAAATATCATAATTATGGTCATATAACTGTAGAGCCTGATGATGAAGTTTTTGAAAACAATTGTTCGCTCAAATATTCCTAATTTTTTAAGTGCACAACTATCGAACTGGTATTCATAATTTGTGACGCACCTGCTGGTCTGGATGTTACATACACATTTCAATCATAATGGGAAAGCGGCTTATGGTAAGTATGTGGTAGTTGGTCGGCGACTTGGAGGAAGGATGATCTTCCTGATGGTGGTATGTAGTGGCATTGGGCTATGACCACACAATCACAAAAGCTGAACACAAGACAATCGGAGAAACAGATGTCCAACATCATAGTTGGTCCTAATTCAACAGACATACATTGCAAATCGATAGTAGTTTTCCTCAGTACATTCAATTAATTCACTATCAAGGCTATTCCAGCTTCCGAACACTCGAAATTAATGTGTATTTAGCATTCCCTTTAGATTCAAAGCACATGGTATACTTAAATGTGACATAGAGATTATTCAGTCTATGTTATATTTTTCTCAAAAAGACCTAGAAACACAGATAAATCTGGTTATAGATTCATGTTATGAAGCAAGTAATCCACTTGACTTTAGACATAAATGTCGGACATTAAACTTCATCTCAGTATGATATGCAATATAGTGTCTCTTGTTCCTTCTGCATTTGGGCCTCGTAGTTCCTAAACATTGTCAACTACGACTAACCCTAAACCCTAACCCTTCCCTTGCACTTTATACTATAGTCAATTAAAGCATTGCATCGATGCTTTACCCGCAGTCCATAACTTGTAACTGCCTGATAAGCTTGTAAAACGGCACTTATAGAAATAGTGTTTTCCAACAGGATGTGAAACACAGAGCATTGTGTGAGGTATGACATATATGCAAAAATAAGCTTAAATGAACCTAACATTACAAAAGGAGGGAGGGTGGAGTTAGTTACCAGCAAGCATTGATGGTGAGGGCGATGACTTCAATCAATGCAAGTTTGTGGGGCAGAACATTTTGTTTGTATCGGGCTCTTCATGATTGAGAACAAGTCAATCAATCTGTGATATTGAGGTTGTTCTCCTACGTTCATCATTTCAGACTCATGTTTCCAATTTTACGCTGGATTCAAGTCATCGCCCTCACAATCAATGCTTGCTGGTAACTAACTACACCCTCCCTCCTTTTGTAATGTTAGGTTTATTTAAGCTTATTTTTGCATATATGTCATACCTCACACAATGCTCTGTGTTTCATATCCTGTTGGAAAACACTTGTAATGACCTACTTTTGTCAACAGAACGCGATTGGTTCGATGAAAACAATTATTATCATTACCAATTGTACCAGTGATTGTTTTACTGTGCTCGTTTGTTTAACTGTTCTAATGACAGCCATTTTGACCTTCCATTGGACTCCATTAATTTTGCGCAGTTTGTGACTTTACGCACGTACTTTCTCCTGCCAATCCCACTTGTACTCCTTTGGCACGATCTCGGTATTCTTTCCATACCACGAGATTGGCAGCAAATATATCTCGACTACAGCCATCATCTGTCTTCTGGTTTTGACCTACGGGAATCTTATTGGTTTACTGGCACGTAGTCTTGTAGCGGTGTTCATAATCAAGCGCGATTCGACACCACGCTACACACTATTACTATAAGTACCGTTTTACAAACTTATCAGGCAGTTACAAGTTATGGACTGCGGGTAAGACATCGATGCAATGCTTTAATTGACTAGTATAAAGTATATTTTGCCAATCAGGGTATAATCATTAAGAAGGGTATAATGTAGGATAGTTGTTTATCAAAGCAGGCGGAAAAGTTTAGCAGTATATGAGTTGTGGATAATGTAACGCGTGGAGAAGTAATATTAATTGCTTGTCAACATAGTGTACAGGAGAGTTAAAAGCTAATAAGGAATAGATAGGAAGAAACACTAACTTGGTGCTGACGTTATTTTGTGTTGTCCTAACCAGTTGATGGGTAACAGGCTCCATAGATGCAAGACTACTGGTAGTAGGCAGTCGATTGTGCGGTTCTCTTGACGTTTTAGGGTGGTAGTGAGTGTCTCTGAGCGACCGAGTTTAATTGAACAGTATCTATAGGGTCGGTGAGTTACTTGTCTACTTCAAGTGAAGAAAAAGGGTGGAAAAGTAACTAATACAACCGCAAAGTAGGAAAAATAAAGCAAACTGAACTTGAAGTCCATTTTGGTCTGGACATGTAGAAAGCCTATGATGTCTGGGTGGGGCGCAGATGTGTTCGTACGTGCTAGATCAGTGCAAATGAGCGCTTGATCAAGCAGTTTTACAAACGTATACAATTCATCTATCATGCGTATTTCGGAGGGAAGACTGTTTCACATTACATTTCATCCTGAAAAAAATTTTCGACGGACATTTACCATATAATAATATTCCTATCGCGGACTTAAGTCTTAAAAAGATCTGAAATTTATCATATACTCATAGTCTCTGATCCTTGTATTAACAAGGATGATAAATAATAACAACTGAAATGCAGATATTATATTTAGTTTAATGAGCCTTCTACTCATCCAGTTTAAAATAATGACTAATAACTCCAGTAAATGAGAAATTTCACTAAATTTTAAGACAAATATAAAGTCCGAATCTGTAATCCCTTTATCTACTGAATAATATGAGTCTCACCAACAGATGTCGCTATCATTATATGATTTTCGATATTACAACCCCTCCATCTCTTCGTGCAGCATGCCAACGTTAAGACTGTTTGACATACAATGCACAATACCCACATGCATCGAAAATTGAGAACAGTCTGCAAATCAGCTTGTTTTACGAAGGCTCAAATTTGAAATTTCACAAACTAAACATTCTAATAGTTCATCCCATATATACGAAAATACCGATGGATATAGTACTGACATCCGTCAACTACAAAACTCTCTAGCCGAAATAAATGGAAGACTTGAGCAACTAACACTCCTCACAAATATATGGGGCCCTGACACTGATAGGAATCTTGAGCAACATACAAAAGCTGAATGTATTTTGAAGTTTGTGACTGAAGAAGTGACGAAAGGAGCAATGTTCTCTTCAATGAAGTTGCGTAAAACCTCCCGACCGCACACACCCGTCCAAGTTAAGGGACCTTTACTTTAGAGCATGCGGCATGCTGAGCGTTAACTGCAAAATCATCCGCCTTAGAAAAGTCAGACAGACCAACATGTCCCTGCCTGCTTGAGTTTAACGATGCTAAACAGTTTATTGATTCGAGCAAAAATATTAGCACATTAATTCCCTAAAAAAATATATAAGTCGCTCCAGACCTTACGCCCTGTCAACGTCGTGTAAGAGGACGTGAAGCGATAGAATTGCATGGTAGTGTTACAGTAAATAACCTGCTAGAGACAGTTTGCAACACAGTAAATAGATTAAAGCCCATAAATAATGTGCATGACACCACTCCACAAACGGCAGATCACTCTGTAGATCTAGATGAATCTGCTGATTAGAAACCTTTGGATAAGATACGGACCTCAACTGTCACTAAAACGCATAACGACATGTCTAATCCCGGTTGTTTGCTCAGTAAAGTACTAAGGTGTGATCCCTGTGACAACACGCATCCAACTAAACATGAACACTTGAACATTCGTCCTCCAAAAGATACTCCGCAAGTTGACTCGAATGAACCTAAGTTCATCTCACAGAGACAAAGAAAGTCTCCGGCTCTGACAAAAAAGGGTTGGAAACAAGACTCACGATACCAAATAGAGAAACACGTAAGATCAAACCTAACTGCTCTACAAGTATCCCAACAACAGTGAACAGGTTCTCCCGCTGATATCGTATAACTTGTTGAAAAGATGACTACAATCCACATACGTCCGTAGAGCGAAACATTTTATTAAATTACGGCTCCTTATGGCCTAGTGGAATGTCACGAACCAATGGTCTTGATGTTGATTTGTTATGCAAAATACCTCATTAAATCGTGCTTAGAACTTTGAATTGGTTTCAATTCCTACCAAGTAATCCTATTACAAGTTAACCAGACAATTCGCTAAAAACGAAGATCACTCAAGACCATACAAAATCTACAAAAAAAGGGTAAAATAGCTTCGACGAAAAAAGGGACACAACCATTCGTGTATTATAATACTGTTTTCAGCATTATATTTTGTAACTACACATCATCCCATACTTTCAGCTCCTTTCTGAACTACCTTCATTTGTTAGTTGTTTATCCACTCATACCTTGTTTACACTTATTTTCTTTAACCCATTAGAATGCTCTTGTTTAGTAAATACTTTAATAAAAGAGAATTAGACTGAGTATTCATACCTTAACTGTTCATTCGTGAACACTGTCTTCTCTGCTTTTCGTCTTTTCTTTTACTTGCACCCTTTTTCAGCCCCCTCGAGATATGCTACCGAAAACATATATGGAACGGATGACTTCGTCCTGCACCATCATTAAAGCCTCAGATATTCCAAAGGGTATAAGTTTGTGATTTCTAGAAGCTCCCAACTTCAATGCATCAATTCTCAACCATCAGTTGCACGTCGCAACGCAACTTTCATGGAGTGCGCCAACTGTGTTACTGACTAAAACCATCTATATTCATATCTTATAGAATATCACCCCACTCGAGTAATTTACTACAGTGAACATTGTATCTTTTGTAACAATTTGATCCTGCCTGTAAACTGGCATGCCTCATGTAACAAACTGTTATTTGAGAATAAATTATTATTATTATTAAAAGTGCCGTAAAAAGTCTAAAGCGAAAATATACCTCATGTAGTTTAAAAGTGTTGGAACTATTCAGACATAACAACATATATGAGTGTATTCAAAGGACGAACAATATCACTATAGTCATCTGTCTCACTAAAATATCCAAATGGCTTTATGTGGTTATTTATTAGGATTATTGATTGGACAGATAAGTCTGATAATAACGGATAATGTCAATATTTTCAAGCTGCCGATTGAGCCGTTTATGAAGTTTAGTCCTAACGTGATTTACACTTCTCAAACCTTTTCTGTGTTCTTACGCAACAAAAGTACCATTTCTGATCTAAAGGATTTGTTCTGAGCTATACATTCGGTAGATTACATTTCAGTTGAGTTTTACCCAATTTAATAGTTAACTGTGGTTTTGCCTCAGAGTACTATTCGGTTTTTTCAGTTTTTTAAGTAAATGCTAGCTTCAGTTTATCATAACTTTGTGCTCCACTCGTTTTTATCACGTGTTCTTGATCCGAGTTGTGTTGACGTCTAAAGTAAATTAACGTCCCAACCGTTATAACATTAGACGAAGTAAATTCGGGCGTAATAAAAGTATCGGACCGCCTCTAATTGACTGGCTCATTTCATATCTAAATAATCGACACTTTAAAGTCAGGGTTAACATCACTTTGTCTCAGGCTATGTAACGTCCTAATGGGGACCCACAGGGCTCAGCGCTAGGGCCTCTTCTCTTCTTGATTTATATAATTAATCTTACACAACAGGTATCGTCTGATACCATGAAGCTTTGGAGAGAGACCCTCAACCAAGATGATATACTGGCACTTCATCAAGATATGACTCGACTTCAATTTTGGGCAGGCGATAACGGACTTAACTTTAGCACTTCAAAGTGTAAAGTAATCCATCCGTGACATGTTGCAGACTACAGCTACAACTTTGGAAACTCCTCTCCGGAAGTACCCTGAATTGAAAAAGATTTAGTAGTCCTAATACCATACGATTTGAAGTCTTACGCTAACTGTGACAAAAATGCTTTTCAAGCAAACCTTGCACTGGCAACACTGAAGCGCATTTTTGGCAAGTCTGATGAAGGAAATTTCCACATAATCTTCAACAGTTACACTCGTCCCCATACGGGGTACGGAAACACAGTATTTCTTCCCTCACTCCAAAAGGATAAGGGCACCAGAGCGTATCCAACGGCGAGCCACAAAATCAGTTCAGTGACTGAAACTCGAACCTCATGAAAAAAGCCTCCAACCACCTAACCTTTACTCATTAGAGTGTTGGCGTCTTAGAGGTGACTTTCTAATGGAATACAGTATCCTTAGCACTTCTGAAAATGCCCTTAAATACCTACTTAAGTTAATCTTCAACACAAACCCAAGGGGTAACACCCAGAAACTAGACACAACATCGCAAAACGGACTGGAAACACAACTTCTGCTCCTTAAGAGTTGTCAAATGCCGAAATCTGCTGCCGACTGAGATAGTCCAAGCGATGTCCCAGGAGTCCTTTGGGAGGCAACTTAATCTATTCTTAAAGACTAAGGATAACATCTTATCATGATTTATTGATTTTTTTCCGCTCTATTGTCGTTAATATATCTAGGCTACTGCCTGGAGGTATTGGTGATCCACTGCCCGTCCCGCCGCAACCATTTGAACCAATTTGGGATATTGAAAACTGAAAACATGTTCGAAGCCTGACTGTATGCGTTGCTTTACATGGTCAAATGTGATTGTACTATATAACTTTCACATATCAGCTGATTCCTTAGGTTAGTTCGAATGAACTATTTCCACCACCAAAAGCTTTAACCAGACTATCACAGTGCCAATATAACACAAACCAAAGCAGTTTTATGTGTTTAAAAGTGACTGGATTTCTTAAAAAATTCTTAGAAATGGGTTTTTAAATGTTTAGGTTGCCAACCACTTTTACGAAATACTCATAGGGAAGTTAATAACCCGTGAAGTGTTGGTGATATTCTTATATTCTTCTCAATCTTCATCCAATGTAATGATATTTGGCGTCCATATGAATAAGTTAAGAGCCTAAAAGGCTTTTGAAATGAGTAAATGTGTGTAGTTAGAAGATATGTATTAATTTGAGTGTGTTGGATTTCAGTGAGTGATAGTATATTAAGACTTCCAGTTGGTAATTCAGGCCTGGACTCATTGATCACATTGCGATTAGTTACTGCTGCCACCGTTGTATATAAAAACATTTCTCCCTTTGGAGCACTCATCCGGACTCTGACTATGCTCCTGGCTTGCACCAATTTAATTCCGCGTTCTAGTGGCTAAAAAGTTCATCTTTATAAACCGATTAATGTAAGCGTATTGGTTTCATCTGTTGCAAGCAGTTATCAAACAAAGCTAGGAGCCGTTCAGCTGGTCTGCTGCCCCAACAATACCAATATGACTAGCCTGTCCTCCGTCTCCAGTGATGATTGATTCACCCAGCAAGGTGGGGTCCGAAAGGAACTACGACGTCTGAAACTACATGAGTCATCTTGGCGAGCTATCTTACTCCCAAATCTTTTTAAGGAAGGTGGCAGACTTTTGGTCAAGAAACTGGCTGGTTTATTTTGAAAGGTTTGAGAATTAAAGAGTGCTCCAATATTCAAGCAACAGGTCATAATCCTTAACAAGAGCCTAAGTCATCTTTGCATTGACTGTCAGCTGATAGATCTGCTTCCGATGGCGTCCAAACTGTTTCTTTCCGTCATATTTCACAGATTTTCCAGAACTCATGAAACGCTGATCCACAATAAGCAGAACGGCTTCCATTCTGGCCGTGGATGTATTGGTCATATCTTCACCCTCCACCAAATGTTTCAGATCCATAATTGTTATATTTCTTGATAGTAGGGCCTCCTTAGGCTCGTTGAATAGAATTTTACTCTGGGACTGATTATTGAAGAAGGCTTTTCTTGAGAAGTTTATTAACATTTTAAGGGCTCTGTATATGAAACATTTCAGACATATTGAAGGCATACAATCGCTCACAACAGTGAGACTAGGTGAGGATATCTAACCTGATAATTTCTGTTCAAATTTTCCATCGACAGCTTACTGAAAAAAGTAAATTTTGGTGGTAGTATGGATATGCTACATGCAGAAAATATTTCTGTTCTTCAGTATGCAGATGACAGTGTTTCACTATGCTTTGGCACACGTTAAGCAAACCGAACTTAGTCAGTTGACCATAAGTATCCATAGGCGTGGCATGTGCTTCTCAGATTTTAAATGCAAAGTAGTCTTACAAGACCGACAATAGCCTATGGTTACACTCACTCTTGATAGTGGTAAGTTAGAATTAGTCGAAAAGTCCATGCATTTGAGTAGTTGTGTAAGTGTTGGTCGTGGTATGATTAGTGAGATGGATCTAAATATAGTGAAAAACAGAGGATTATACCAATGTGATCCATCTTTGGCGCCTTCATGATGTTAGTTCGACCGTAAAAGGTCAAGTTTACTACTCGTTGATGAAGTCAGTTTCGCTCTATGCTTGTGAAACCCGATATCTCTAAGTTGATGTTAGAAGACGCTATATGTTTGATCATCGTTATCACCAAATGTTTATTGACATCAAGTGGTAACAGTTAATTGGTAATGTAGAGATTCGGTATTGTGTGTTGTGACACAACGATAATTCAGTTGGTGTCACCATCTGGAAACATCGATTTTGATGGTTTGGACATGACCTACGAATGTCGTGTTAATGGATTCAACATCATGCACTATTTATTGGTCATGCTCGAAGGTGCAGGCTTTTTTGCTAAAGTCTGATGGACGTCCGTCATCTAAGATTGCGAAACATGAGTGACCGTTGGATTATCCACCATTTGGCATATGTTAAATATTAAACTTGACATCATGTAGTAATTCTCACTGGTCGGTTTTGTTTGTATCTTTTGGTTTTCTTGGTTCTAGATTATCACTACTTTAATAATAATTATTTTCACGTCGAATTTTCCATTCTCTACGTCTTCATTCAGTGTAGATCTTATACTGAGTCACATTTGTATTGTCCTTCCGTCTGTAGACTGGTATTTAATCCATCAAGTAAAATTTAATGTAATTTGATCTTAACGTGTAGTGTCATAAACTAAACTGTTGGCTTTTATGTTAGTGTGAACTATACGATTTAGTTACTTAGAACTGTGGTTGTATCGATGATCGATTTGTTTGAAGTTGGGCATTTAAACCGTGAATTAATAGTCCTGAAATTGATAGTATTTTCAAGTCTAAATTTTTTTTAGTGACTTTTACTTTTCAAAGGTTTATCTCCTTCAAACGTCGTGTGTCGAAATAATTTTAGTGAGAAACTACTCATTTACCTTTTTGCACACTACTGCATAGGTTTTGGAACAATCATTTTGATCACATAAGCAATGGAATTTCGACAACAGTTTTCCAGAAAGTAGTTTATATTTATACAATTGGTGTAAATATTAGCAGGTAAGTTAGTCATTAAGTCATTATTTTTAAAGTAATATTGTTATGCGCGTTAGCTCATTACCTTAAAATTAAAATTAGACAACTCTTAGTATATAAAAACATGAGCGTTTTGTCACATTGGGATAATGTCAGTCAGTAACAACGTGTAACTTCGTACGTACGTACATCAGTTCGAGTTTTCATACCTCATTAGCACAGAGATACAATTGTCGATTCAAATCCCATAGTGGTAGAGGTAGTAAGAGTATAAGCAGTAATCGGAGAGATTAGGGTTTGGAGATGTTATTAAAGGAATATAATCCAGTGGAATAGATTTGGAAAGAAAATAAAGGACATGAAGAATTCAGAAGATTAGAGTTTGAGAGAACACAAAGTGTGGACGCATCTGCGCCATTGCAAACGATTTTGAGCCATGTCATTCAAGGTCTCTAACCATCGGTTGCTATCATTCTGCGGATCCCAACCAGACAGTCTACATCTACCAACATAGCTCAGTCCACTCGTGACTTCATGGATTTGTGCAATGTTTTGGTCTGGCCGCCCCTAGTTTTCTTGCAACCTACTCCTACACCATAAAACATCGCAAGTCGGGGCATTCGGTGGTCGAGCATACGTAACACGTGTCCCAGCCATTTCAACTGATGAAGTTTCGCTACTTCATCAATTGATTTGCCATCCTTACCTAGTACCCGTTTCCTAACAATTGCATTACTTACTCGATGGTTCCAGGATATACGAGCAATGTTTCGAAGACATCTGTGGTCGAATACTAGTAACCTACGATTATCTTCTACTCTTGCCGGCCATGTTTCACTGCCATAAAGTAGGACGGAACGAACTGCTGCACAGTAAACCCGTCATTCGGTTGGTAGACGGATATCTCGCCTACGCCACAAATGACGCAAGTTGGCAAAAGCTAGTCGAGCCTTCTGTATCCGTACTGAGATTTCGTCACAAAGCAGAACACATGGTGTGATACTTCCGAGATAAGTGAAGCGGTCGACACGCTCAACTACTTCACTCCCTATCATTAGTTCGGGTGTTGACGCAACCCAATCCTGAAGCAACACTGCTTTGCGAGGGAGAAAATCGCATGGCGAACATGCCTGCATTGTTGCTTAGAGTGGTCAGCAGACTCCGCATTTCGTCAGCGTCTTCATCAAATAGAACTATGTCATCGGCATATTCTAAGTCAACAAGTGGATCTCCCGGTAGAAGTTCAACTCCTAGAAATTTAGATGAAGAAAGTGTCATCTCTAAAAGGACGTCAACAACAAAGTTAAACAAGAATGGAGAGAGTGGACAGTCCTGACGAACACCACTTGAGGTAATCAGTTCTGATGACAGTTCGCTATAAGCTCTTACTCGACTAGTTGTGTTCGAGTAGAGAGCTTTTATAAGGTTAATGTGCTTCTTTGGTACTCCTTTCAGTGACAAACACTGCCACAGAACCTCACGATCAACAGAGTCAAATGCCGCCTCAAGGTCGAGAAATACTACCATTGTGGGACGTCTGAATGTGTGCCCATGTTCTAGGACCTGATATAGTGTGAATATCTGGTCTATACAACCACGTCCAGGTCAAAAACCAGCCTGGTTTTCTCTAGTCTGCTCTTCACGAGCTTTGCTTAGACGTCGAAGTATTATTGAAGCTAATATTTTAGACACTGTATTTCTGGTTAGCGTTTTTTTAGCGGGTTAGTTTTCTACGGGATGGGGTCGCTAACCCCATGCCCAACCCTCCTCCTTTATCCGGGCTTAGGACCGGCAGTAGCCCCCCGAAAGGGACTTCAGGCGGAGTTAGACACTATATTAGTCAAACTAATTCCTCTGTGATTGTCACAAGAAGACTTTTGTCCTTTCTTATAGACTGGCACAATCAGTGATTGAGACCAGTCAGATAGGATTACGTTCAGTTCCCAGATTCTAACTAAGATCTCAGTCAATCTCGCTGCTAATACTGGACCGCCATCCTTAATAATCTCAGGGGTAAACCTGTCATAGCCTGCTGCTCTCCCACACTTCAGATTTCCTATAGCTTTTTCTACTTCGTAAAGAGTCGGAGGACTTACATTAATTTGCCATTCAGGTAGATTGGAGATCGTGGGAAACCGAAGTGTGGCTGAAGGCCTGTTGAACTGATCCATAAAGTGTACTGCCCATCGATCCAATCTCCTGGATTGAAAATGAATAATATGTCCATCTTTTTCGGAGATAGTTTCGCTAACAGTTGGGTTCCTAATACCGGTTTCCTTAACAAGTCTGAACAGTTGCATGCTGTTACCTATTGCCGCTGCCTTTTCCATCTCTCTTGCTTTCGCTACCCATCACTGTTCACGATCACTGCGTGGGGTTCTTATCAGCTTGCACTTAAGCTGACTCCGCTCTTTGTTATGTTCAGAGCCAGATGGAATGAGTTTTCAAGCATCTGTCAGTGCGGTAGACGCTGCTGAGATCTAGTGTTTCTCCCTAACCTTATGGTTTACCATACTTGCAATCATCACTGCTGTTTCTACAGCTTTTCGGATGTCATTCCACGCTGCCTCGGGGTTGGCATCACTTACATGGCTGCCTAACTGTTTTTCTAGTTGTTCCTGAAATATACTCTTAGCTTGACTATCATTAAGTAGGACCCTAAGGGGTTTCCTTGCACCATCTTTCCTACATCCAGTAAGACGTAGATAAATACGCGCTTGCACTAGAGCATGCGCTCCAGAATGAGCGACAGTCTTCTATCGAGCCCCTCCATCGGTGGCTGATAGCGATGTGATCTATTTGAATCCAACGTTGGCACGAATTAGGGGGTCGCCATGTCAAAAGATGTTTTTCCTTATGCTTAAAGTTAGTGTTTGCAAGAAACAGGCGGTTATCTGAGCATAGCTGCAACAGAAGGTCGCCATTATCTGTTCTTTGAGTCGCGACACCATAAGACCCACCCAGGTGTCTTTCCCTTTCGCTTAGTTTACCTACTTGAGCATTAAAGTCACCAGCCACTATTACTACATCTGAACGCCTAGCTTTTCGGATAAGGTCGGAAAGCTTTCTGTAAAGCTCATCTTTTACATTATCTGAGCTGCAGTCAGTGGGAGAGTAGACAGAGACGACGAACAGGCAACGACGAGTGTCCTTATCTTTCCGAGTCCTTACTGTTCCGTTTAGTCGGACAACACACAAACGACTGTCTACTGGGATCCAGTCTAAGAGAGCTAGTTCTGCCCTAGGACTCAATGCCATACCTACGCCAGTGAGGAACGGGAAGCAGCATCAGGGCTTCCAGATACACGAAGCGTAAATCGAGTTGGTTCGTTACTTTGACATGGTGAGGTCAAATGAATGACACTACTCGGATCCTGTGTGCGCGTTTCGGAGACGCAACACACATCGATGGAGCGAGATTATAAAGTTCTAGCTAAGGAAGCCTGTTGTCCTATTTGGCACAGTGTTCGGACGTTGAAAGCTCCTACGTGTAGTTTACAACGTGGTTTCAGGAGACCAGGAATAACGTTCCGCGTACTCGAATCGTTTGCACTAGCGGAGTGAGGTGATAAAGGGACGTGAGAAAGGTTAGTCGTGGAGATAAGAGAGTTATTAAGAGGTGTAGGAAGGATTTGAATGTGACCAACTTGGTCTGGTGTGCTGTTACGGGTATAAGGGCTGATGTCATTTCCCAGTTGCCCACACCGTGGAAGGGTATTTTTTGGGGAACCTGAAAAGGAAATCGGATTAGTGTTGGTCTTAAATACCTGGGAGTGTGACCGCAGAGCCCAAGGGACAACTGCTTGAGGCCGGTCGCGCACGGCCTTTTTGTGGGAGGTTTTTAATGTGTTAGCTCCGTTCTTCAAAGGGCCTTACCGCCGGAGACGGAAATCCGTGGGGTAAGGTAAGGTGTGACACTTTTAGGGTCGCCCTTTTCTAACCCGTTCCTTCCTTGTGAGAAGGCAGCATCGCTGCAGATACTGGTTGTCCGAGGGAAACACATTACTGCTGTCACACCTCTGTACAGTCAGCAGTACGACTTCGCCCTCAGACCTTGAGTCGCTGCTTTTAGTCTTACCGTTCTCCAATCAACCCGCCTGGCATGGTAGATTATGTAGGAACATATGTTCCAGCCAATATAGCTCGGTTGGGTCATCACGATAGGCAAGCCCGATCACCACATCAAGGTAGCAGCTACGGTCGGGATCGGGATAATGAGGTTTTCATGTTAGCTTTCTAACAACTATTTTACAATGTATGCGTTTACTTATTGTGCTACTAAAATTTATAAGGTTCTGTGTTAAAACATAGCACTTGTTTGATGACCGGCACCTAAGTGTATTCTAGATGAGTTTGTATAATTTTTATAAGTGACTCGGAAATTCCTGTTTCTCATAGGTTCATACTCCCGAAAATGGTGAGTCATGTTCCTGTAACTGAGTTCACATTTAAGATAATAATTTTGGATAGGTAAAAGTTTTCTATTTTTATCTTATACGTAATCGTTAAGTAAAGGTTTTTAGGCCCATTATTGTAATCGGTTCGGTAGCTCAAAATTTCTGTTGCATAAAAAGGGCCTACACATACCGTTTAGCAAAAACTGCTTTGGTTCTTTGAATTAAAATAACTTATGTACTATCAACTAGATTCAGAAAAGATATCCCATTTGAGTAAACTATTATTGTATTCTCATCAGCACTTGGTAGCTTTACGATTTAGCTTTTTCGAGTTGTATAGTTCGTTAGTTTCTAACCTGATGTACTAAATATTTTCTGAACATACAATTAGCATTGTACATGGACTAATTTTAATGATGTAACTAAATATAATTATTTAGAAATACAATCAGGTATCTATTCATAAACAATAGGATTGGTATGTATGTAGAGATAGGTCTTTAATCAATACATGTGGTGCATTAGGCTGATTGTTACAAAATACCTATGCATCTTGTTCCCTTTTAAATAGCTAATCCAACACGACTTGTATTATCTTCCAACATTATATATATATATATATATATATATATATATATATATATATATATATATATATATATTGTATAAAACTGTTTCGTAGGCTTGTAGAGAAAGGGGTTTTACAGATTTTCACATTATTTTCGTTGGTTATTTCTTTATCCAGAATATCTCTTTCAGCAATTCGTTTGTCAGAGGATATTGTCTTCAGTATAAATTAGTGTTACTTATGAAATGAACAAGAAGCAACTATATCTAGCTCATTCTGTGGATGAGTTAAAAAAGCTTTCGAAAATAAATATCAGATCAACTGTACCTTCTGTCTTACAACGTGAAATGTCTTTATTAAAATGTCAGGCTAATGAAGTTTGGGAGCATGATGAAGAGCGTGCCTATGTATTATTTATGAAGTATTTTGAATATTATGACAAGTTAAAACATTTAACAGGCAGTAAATGCTCTGTAAGTTGCCATTATTATTAAATTTTTGTATAAAGGCGTTGCTGAAAAATGAATTATTGTCCTCCATTGAACGTGCTGAAATCTTACGTGATAGTCTCAAAGCTAGATATGAAGATTTAAGTCGTCAGACTTTACCCGACGTAAAAAAGACCATTGAACCTCAACAAAATCACAAACCAGGTAATTTAAATATCATAAGATAATGTAGACTCCTTACTTAGATAAACCACAAAGTGTGGTCAGTTCATCTTGGATACAGACAAATGAATTAGCAGGATTTATTAAAAAGCAACATAAGTTTTTGCTTATTGATGTTCGTTCAAAAATCGAGTTTGAACAATGTCAAATTGCATTTGATAATACCATCAACTTGCCCTATGATTTTATAAAACGTGGGTAAGTAACCTATGCAAAATTCGAGAGGTTGTTTTGCAATTATTCCCTTAAATTCAATTTTATACTATTGGTTGACACTACTCGTAGCTTCTGTTTGTATTCATAAACAAGTGTTTATCTGTCCCTTTAGAAATAGTTATTTGTGATGAAATATTCTTATTTTTAAAATATATTTCCCGTTACAACTCGGTTATTAGTCAAACAAAAAAAATGCAGAAAACATTGAACAATTGTTTTGTCTGATTTTCGTGCACATTTTAGATTTTCTTTCCGAGTTTTCTCAATTCATGCTCCGTGTTAGGATTGTTGATCAATTAATGTAGCCCATTAGCCAAGTAATGACGTGCCTACTTAGACTCTAAGATGTATTTCCCTTGGAAATACGCTGCATATGGATATTCTTCGTCCCAAATTAATCTCTCGCCGTGATACTTAAAGGATCTGGATTCAACTCCTAGTGGGATAGTAGTTGAGCACTTTTTAGAAGTCCTATACTTGAATGAAACATCTATCTAGTGCAACATTGTTTTCTAGAGTATCCCAAACGCGACCAATTTGTGATGAGCACTACCTGAAAATTAAGCTAATCTCCACGAAACCCCTTCAGATAAGTAAGCTGTATCCCAATAATGCTACCGAAATCCGTTTTTTTAATCCGTGTTCGAAAACCCGAATTTGGCTCTAATAATTGCATTCTTAGCTTCTGTCTCACTGTGCAAGATTATTACCTACTGTATTTTTACACATTTTTCACTGTTTACCATCAATCTAAACGGAAAATATACTTATTCAGTATTTACTATCATTTGGATTGTTTTGGGGTTTGAATAAGAGAATAATACATGGAGTGCTGCAAATTTGAGTTATTAGTAATTATGTTAAGTAAGTCGTCTAGCTAAATTGCGTGGAAGTCGTGGCGTACACAAACATACTTAATGTGTCAGTTAGATATAATGTTTGAGTAATCAAATGGGAATCGGTGGAGGGATTTTTCAATTCGTAACTAAGTCAATAGAATTCAAATTCATAACTCTGAACCCTACGTTTATCTTTAAATTACATCATTAAGTCGATTCTATAGACTAATAATTTAAATTTTTGTCTACTTATTTATTGATGCTATGGATGTTGTTTCTACTTCAGAATACTTCTGGTTTCAGAAGTAATAACTTCTTAAAACCTTTAATAGCTGCTGTCAAATGAACTGAGTTACGTTTTACAGGTAAACTCTTATCCAGTGAATCGAAACTTATCAAAGGATGTTAGTACTAAAGCCTACTCGGTTTTTAGCAAGTATACCTTCGTGTAGTAGGACAGTCGTGCGAGTAATACTGAAGTTATGAGCGAGCGACTAGGTAAAAAACAACGCTAATGATGAGGCCTCTGGTGATGAATGACTGGTATTTGTTCACGTCCGTAGCTACTAGCTATGTCGATGATCAATATTGTTTGGTATGGAAGTAGGTTAAAAAAGAGTTAAGCACAGGTAGGCTGGAACATTGCATCGATTTATAAACTGATCTCAGCCATGTCCAAAGATGGAAGCTTCCTAAGTTTGATCCACATAATACTCATAATTAATGTTGAACGATATGAATGGAAGTCAATCACAGTTGCACGACTGTGTTCATTCACAAACTTCCTCTAGATTTCGAGTTCACTGTTATTCTGTCCCTTTCACTTCTCGATTTTATTAGTCCCTTTTCTGCTATATTTTTTGGTGTTTAACTTTTCATTTTTTCCGTTCCTGTCATCTTGTTAACTTCTCTCACCATACTGATATAAGGTGTTTCATCCCAGATCAATGTACATTTACGACCAAATCCTACTCTGAATACAACTGACTGAATGAGTTAATATGATGTTTTCCTCGCCTGATAGGACCATCACAATAAGTTCAAACATTTAAGTCATCATCAATCAACTTATTAAAATCGGAATGCATAATATCTGTATTCGTTAGCATTGTATTATAGTAATCCATAAATATTAAGAGGATGAAATAAAACGCCACATCACGTTTTAATTCTGTGTGATTTTTGCTCTGTATTCCTTCAATTTTTAATTCAGTATGATATTTATTGAATATAATGTTCTTTTTAGAATTTTAGCATGAAATTTGTTTAGTATATCATGCAGCATACGTGTTACATTAATTCTCTATAAAATCCAGTTTTATATTTCATCTATTTCGGTTACGCATGATATCCATTAACTAATAATCAAGTGTCAGAAGAATCAATATATAAGTTACTGTGTTTGGTTAAAGTAACTATAGTGTTTTTGGAGGGTAAATAAAATCGTCATCTACCATAAGTCTAGTCTTACCTCTTTTTTGTTTACTGCAAATCTCATTGTTTTCTTGTTGCAAGTATCACCTCCCATTATTAAAACAGTTTTTGCAGACTATCATTGCAAGTTGTTTCCATTGTTACCAATGGAAAATTGGTTTTAGCATGGTTTACTAATTTTTTCGCCATTAATAACGTTCGGAAAACTATATAGAGTATTCATTGATGGTGTAAATCTGTTGCAAAAGTAATGGGCTTCAATATATGGATGATATTATCTTAGTGCTCGATGATGAAATCTCAATTAATCGGTTGGTGGAGAGTCTACTCTCATTTTCAAAACCCTGTCATATGACCACGCGTATACAGCTACTCTCAAAGAAGTCCTACTCACTGTCTTATCGCAGCGGGTGTGTTGTTTACGGAATTGAAAAGACTAAAGGTGAAAGTTCGGCACTTAAATCGGGTAAGTGTGTACGGAGGATCCACATAAGGGAGTTGAAAAACCCTGATTTCAAAGCAACGGTGCACATCGGCTCCAGGATCCTGAGGGAACAAATGGCGTTTGAACCTATTGTTGATCACCGGCTATCATGGGACCGCATCTCCTAACGTTTCTCTACTGCCTTGTGGATCAAACCTCTATGTTAAAGGCCCGGGGATTTGGCCCTTAAGAAAACCATCTGCCTCTGTTTGGGTTCCCGTGCTTTATCCGAGCTCACACACAATTCAAATGATTTGTGTGGCTCATATATATTTTGGTTCCTCCTTATACCAATGTTTATGTCTTTAAATGAATAAATCAATGAGTTGGCAATGAGTATTCACAAGTATGAAATATATTTTGCTACTTTCGAACTACGAGTTATTTTTGTAAGACTGACAAGTTTTTACCTGGACTCACCCTTTGCGACAGTACTTTGGAAATATTCGAGAAGTGTGTATATATCGACAGTTATGTAAGTGCTGGTAAAGGTTTGGCAGAAATTTCAATCAGGCAGCTTATGCCATTCCTCTTTAACTTTCCCATCGATGACGTCTTGCAAGTAGCTGTTATGGAAATAGGTGGTGGTGTGGATGTACAGAAAGAATGTGGCGTAGTTGTGATGTTAGTCTGGTTATGAAGGATTAGATTTACATTGCCAATATGAGCAGTCCTTCCCCGTGCTTGTGAAATATAACTTCTTTGAATTGAAGATGTTAAACGACTGTGTTCACTCATCGTTGTCTCCGAAGGACTGCTGACATCTTGTAGTAATACTATGTTATTAATGTTGAGGTCCGGCAATTTGTATCTAGGTGTAGTAACTAATTCGATTAGTGTCACCATCTTGAAATACCGGCTTCGTTATGTTGGACACGCTTTACGAGTTTCATCTCAGCGAACTCTAATATGCATTGTTTACCGACTCTAAGAGGAGATAGAAAAACCGGAGTGGTGGTTAGCTTATGATATGGCACTGTTATATGCAAGCTTTATAGGATTAGCATCCATCATAGTTGGGGTCCTAGAGACACTGCAGCATAATGGATCAAGAATTTATCATGGATGGCTTATAATGAAACCCAATGACAATCCTGCTGTTGTTTTTTATAAATTCTCCATAAAGGTGATAAATGTCAGCAAAGGAATTATTTCTTGGTTGCATTTTTAAATGAACCGTTTATCTTATTAAATACTTTTCTTGTTCATTTGTTTATTGTACTGCCCTTCCTTTGCTTTATTTCTTCACTTCATAAGTGTGCCGTATTTTCTTGGGTGCCCCAGTGTACCATTAAATATTCCATAAATAAATAACTCAGTGGCTTGAAACGGTAGTTGACATAGTTGAGATCAGAAGTCAGTGACAATCGTGCTACTGTTTTCTTCATAAAAAGTAATATACACTTTTTAACCAAACGAAATTTATTTCAATTATTTTCTTGGTTAAACTGTAATTTTTAATGAATGCTGTCCTTGTTTATTCGTCTATTAAATTTGTAATTATTCTTTCCCTGACTTCTTCAGGAGATTCTCAATTAGCTTCAAATGGCATGTATTTTAATACTCCTTTCTATCATGTCTTAATGTTTTATATAAACAAATTACTATTGATTTCTTGGTGTATAATCGGAATAACATTATTGCAAGACAATTTTTCTTCGTAAATATGAACAAAATATGTAGTCCAATTGTGGAGTTCTCGTTGTCGATCTGAACAACAACTAGTGGGGCCCATTTCTTGTAGAAGTGAAATTTTCATTTATTCCCCATCTGTTATATCAGTTTTGTTTTGATGACTTTGTTTATAATTAGTTTCCTTCGTAGGTTTTTCTGTATTCGTCCTTTGATTCATGTTTATTGTCTTTTTCAGTTCATCTCTGACTCGGCAGTTGACTGACTTCCGTGTGTTTGAATGGATTAATCTTACTTTAATGTATTTATTGATTACCAGTCGATCTTATTGCCATATTTTTAGAATCTCTCCAGGCTTCCTCAATACATAATTTCGAAATTTCTTCAATGGAGTTCATGTTCATGATTGTCTGTATGCACTGATATTTATGACAACATATCATATCGCTTCACTGTTAATCTATGTACGTGTATGTATATTTTGTCAGTTTCTTAAGTTGTTCATAGTTATTTTTTCTCTCCAAACTTTAGGACTACAGTAAATAATATCTCTGATTATTTGCAAAAGAATGATTTCTTTAAAAAACTTTGGGATAGTCGGTCCAAATTCGATGATATAATACTATTGGATGAGAATGGATTCGATTCAGACCAATCAGTTTTAAATAAAAACCATCCTTTGCAAATTCTTAAGGATGCTATGTTAAAGGTACTATAAAATCTTGTTTCAATCTGATTATATACTATAAAAGGTATTTGTGACAGTTTTGTTTCCTACTATAAATAATTCACACTGAAGTTAGCTTTCTTAACTCGTCAACTGCGATATTTATGAGCGATAAAGTTTATGTTTATTTCGGATGTTTGCTGGGTTTATTAATGAAAGTGTCATAAGTTTTATGTGGATCATTTATACTGAAATTATGTCGCATATAACTTATTTTTATGCTTGAAATATCTTACTTGCTTGGAACTATTAATTCTACAATATGTGGATATTTATGTGACACAGTGGACCGAATATTTAGTACAATACTTTCTAATCCAAGCTTCGTTAAATAGGTATGTCTTCAAAAAAGTCGTTTTTATCATAACTGTAGGAATGTTGCATCGTGTATCGTTAGCCTTGCACAAGACCGAATTAAAGACCCTCAAATATCATAATTATTGAGCTAGTATTTAGCCACTGTGTTGGAATTCAGTAATTTACCCTTTTCAGCATCAGCGATTTGATACGACCATACTGTAATGTAATTGGTAGTTATCAACTTTATTTCTAGTATAAGTGACCTTGTAGGTTGTGCCTTTCTATCGAAAAAATAACAGTATTCATCTCAGTGCTTTGAATGGAATAGATTACGGATAGATAAATTTTAATAAATTTCAAACTGGAATACTTAGACTCATTTCTAATCTGGTTGGCCAGGATTTTAAACCCTAACTAATCTTGTCATAGATGTTTAAAAAAACCCAAGATCGATTTTAACCTTATATATAATCTTTAGTTTATGCACTTAGGTAGATACTGTAGTAAAGCTTAAAGCGTTTTACTACTTTCTTAGCTTTATAAGTATCAGGATTGTTAATGGGAGTCTGAAAGCTAGTTTCCAAGTCAGTTTCACAACTTATCGATGGTCATACTTAACGTTTATGATACTCTTATCCGATATCTCTTGAGATTCAGTCAGTAAGTAACAACGTAGAACTTCGTGCATACGTACATCAGTTCGAGTTGCCACACCACATTAGCACAGAGATACAATTGTCGATTCAAATCCCATAGTGGTAGAGGTAGTAAGAGTATAAGCGGTAATCGGAGAGATTAGGGTTTGAAGATGTTATTGAAGGAGTATAATCCAGTGGAATAGATTTGGAAAGAAAATAAAGGACATGAAGAATTCAGAAGATTAGAGTTTGAGAGAACACAAAGAGTGGATGCACCTGCGCCATTGCAAACGATTTTGAGCCATGTCATTCAAGGTCTGTAACCATCGGTTGCTATCGTTTCGCGGACCCCAACCAGGTAGTCTGCACCTACCAACATGGCTCAGTTCACTCTTGAGATTAGAAAGTATCGATTTTAAGTATGTACATTGAGACTATTCAATACACTTCTTGATATTATTCTGCTTGTTTTATTTTCCGTTTGATTCTAGTGGGATGCAGAGCAAGTTTTAACTGCTGAACCTAGGATACTTTTTAAGGGAATGAAAGATTTTCGAATGCGTTATCCTCCACTTCTCATTCAAACAACCATATCATCTAATCAAAAAGACTCCAGACAAATAAACTCTCAATTAGAAGGTAACCGTTGGAAATTCATTAATTTTGTTATGTTTTCCTTCATCTGAATTTATCGAGCATTTCACTGTTGGGGAGACCCAGAATATTCTTCGAAGAAAGCCCAAAGGGGCCCTGAAAACATTGGAAGGCACTTTATCCAATTAGAATCGAATGAAAGTTTCTCAGAAACATCTGGAGAGTGAAGAGTTATGTGTGACACTTTTGATTGGATAATTACCTATCCTGCTACTCGGTTCAGTGGGGTTCTGGAACCTTTCATAAACCCAAGACCATCTAAAATGCTATAAACACCTTCAATTTTCTGTACGTAAATAACCTTAGAGTAAAGCGTTCTTTCCATATTTCGCTCCTTTTCTCTAGTGTTCAATTTGTCGTGTAGAGTTGGCCTGGAGTTATTTGAAGGGCTTAGGAAACGGAATCAAGCGTTCAGTCAGATTTCTCATTCATCGTCAAAATTTCGCATATTTTTCATATCTTTTTGGATCACTGAGAACTCACAATAGACAAGTATCTCATACTAAATTTATCTACTGTGTAAATATATATTAAAATTAAATACAAGGTCAGAGTAACTAATTAAATTCCCTGTTTATATGTACATATAAATACTCTTTAATGAGACTAAAATTTATGACACCGTTAAATAACTTAGTTGTCACCAATAAAAATTAACGATGGTCGTAAAATATCGCGATCTAGGTTGGAACTGCAAACTATGGAGTCCCAACTCAGTGGTTTTAGGGTTAGTCACTCCCTAAGAGGTTTGATTGTTATGGGTTCGGTCCCTGTCAGAGTCATAAATGCGCCTTACTGATGATTTCGGTACTTGAACGAAGTAATTATCTGGCATTCCGTCGTTTTCAGCGGTTTGCCAGCCAAATTCAGTTCATAATTTAAACTAGAAGTTATATTTCGTGAATCCCACGCTTCGCAATGTATTGTGCCATGGAAGGTGGTAGCTAGAGATACAAAACAAATTTTAAAACAGTCTCAACTCAACAGAAGTTTACAACCGCAATAACAAATGTGTCACCTTCATTTAATAGGTTAGGTCAAGGGTTAGGACTGTTCACCCTATGAATTCAACAAATGAAGATAATTATTCAAAAACATGCATGACCGAGTAAATACGAATTACATACATTTACTTTCAGTGGTTTCACGTATGATAATAAAGCGCAGTATTCTCATACTTGAAGAAGTAGGAAGTCATCTTGCCTGTGACACTGGCGATGCAAGCTGATTTTACTGAAATCAGGTTATATGAACTGAGTAATAGAAGCTTATGGACTTCTAACTGGTTGGTTGTATCCATGTTAAGGTTTTGTCAACTAGAAAGATACTATGGTTAGGGTGGTTCATAAGTAAAATGATAAGTCCATCTAACTACATGGTTTCTTATCATCATGAGCTATTAGGGTAAACAATTCTGGAAATAGCATTTTGGATTACAAGAATTAGAAAAGTAGTGTAATTACTTAAGGTTTTTCACTAAAATTGTTGAGAAGACAATTTTTGTCGATATTTTTATTGAATAGGCAAATATTGTCTAGGGAATCAAAGTCATTTACTGGATTCTCCAGATAAGTATTCGGCTTCTCATATTTCAGATGGAGTATATCAAAAGATAAATAAAGTTGGTAAGTGGTATGTCTCAGACACTGTTCATCGTAGTAAATTCAGATAATAGTTCTTTTATTAGGTTTGACCTGTATGAATGTTTCGTAATGGATATTTTTTTGGTAAGGTGGTCTGTCGATCAATAGAGTTGAGTGATACCTTCAGGTCAAGGAATAAAATAGACTAATCCTTGACAGTCTGATAATGGACGTGTTTTGAATATTTTAGGTTAATTGTTTAATTGTGATGCTTTCATTGTAAATTCTTGGAAAGCCATGGCTATCATTTTAGAATATAAAACTTAAATATTTGTCCTCATTTTTAATTGGTAAGTTTCTCTTTTTCTGCTTGTGGGCGGCCTATGTTCCTTCACTAGGGGTAACAGGAGTAAGTAAGTAGGTTGTCTTTATAAAATCGAATCATTATCTTCTTTTGTTCTGCTATCTTTTATTTATATTCACAAATTCCTGTTGTTCGTTTAGTTTTAATTATTTTAATTGTGTGGTCGTGTAATCATTGGTAAAATAAATAGATTTTCCACTTGCGAACATTTTACGTAGTAAATTATTTTCGAGGAATTTTCTGAGTGTTTTCATAAAGGTCCATCTGATCTACAGGTTCAAACATTCATATCACAGCAATTAATGATGTAGCTTCCTATTAATCATGCCTAGGAATCGAACTCTACCTACTATGTACGATACTGTTGCGTAATTTTTTTTTATTACATTATATTCACTTATTAAGAGGTTTTAATCACAACTAAGTAATAATTACTTTCAGTAGCTATTTGGGTATCAATTAGCATAAAATGGACATAGATTTATGTTTAATTAATAACATTTAGATAATAACAATTATGTTAACTAACGTAATGTTATTCTTCATTTAATTTTTCTTTGAAAGCTCCTAAATTCCAATATCCAGACTTAAATATCCGTGAAGAACAATTACCTACTGTTAATTTGGCTGATTTGTTAGCTTCTCAAAGTAATGATCCTACATTATCCTTTAAAACTTTTCAAAATGGACGTACTGGGATAAATAATGGAAATAATTCTGTATTTAAACGTCCACTAGCACCTAAACCATCCACATTCAACAATCGTGTTCAGTATACTCCTAAAATGATGTCCAGCCAGTCTCCAGAAATATCCCTTAACAACATTAGACAAACCAACTCTCCAGTAAGTATTTTACAGTGTATAATTCAGATTAATTATAATAAACATGTTTGAATTACATGTCAATTGATAGAAATTTGTTACAAGGTATGTCGCAATGACTGTCAAATAATTGAAATTTTGTCACTAAAGTAAGTGGCTCAGTGAAGGTAGTTCTCTGTATTTGATGTTTTGTAGTCTTATGTGAGATGCTATAAGTATTATTCTCATTATTCCTGAACCACCGAACCAAATAAAAAGTCCTGAAAGAATTCATGCTTATGAATAGAGATTACATGTTTGTTGACGTCTGTAGTCATAAAATACTCCCTACTAACCTTTATGAAATGTCGGACATATAATGGCCGCCAAATCAGATTATCTAACTACATTCGACTACTTATTGGGTAAAGTTAAGCCACTACTCAGAAAAATAAAATATTCAACGAATGATATAATCTGATTTTTTTATGAGATCATTCACTTTTTGGTGATAAAATACCTTAATTCATGTATTAAATAAATCTGTTATGAATCTGAAAACAGGCATATCACTTGTTAGTATTCTGTAGCAAACTTGCTAATGAATAACAGCAAACATGGTGTTGGAGATATAATTTCAATCGAATATAATATAATGTAAATTAACTTCAGGATCTGTCCTTTGATTAAACATCCATCTCACTTAACTGTTCGAATAAAACTATCGTAAGTTAAATTTGAAGCTTTAGGCGCTGGATAATAAAAATGTAAAAAAAGTAGAGTTATTAAATAACTTAGTCAAAACTCCTAATTATATGACTAAAAACCTAAGATAAAATATCCCGTCGATTTTAATCAACACATTCGAAAAGTGACTATGGTTATTGATGTAGAACACTAAATAATGAATTCAAGATAATAATTCACTAGCTTGTCTTTATTTCAATGGTTGAGATCATGAGTCAATTGAAGCTAGACCACCAGGGAAAACCTGGAAGCACTGGACGGCCGTTTCGTCCCATTGTGGGACTCCTCAGCAGTGCGCATCCACGACCTCGCCTCGAGAGATTCGAACCCACAACCTATCAGTCTGGCGGGGGAACGCTTAGCCTTTATTTTTTGTCGGTTTCCACCTTACTGTTTGGATATCCGCTCGAATGGTAGTTAATTTTTCCCTTTCTTCCTTCGTGTGCTATACTTCTTATGTCCCTGAAGCTTTTGACAAGTTACAAAAAGTTGTCAATACAATCCGAAAGGTAATTTCCAATTTGGGACTTCGAGATTTTGCTGTAGTGTGTTCATTAAAGCAGCTGTTTTTCTCAAGTTTAATAGTTTCTGATTATTGTCGATAGACGTTTGGATTTATGTTTTCTATACAATTAACACCTAACTATTTTGAAACTATTCGTTCAAAATTGAATGAATTTCATTAAAATAAGCTTTCGCTGTAATAAAATTGTGAGGCTGTTTGCAACTACGTTTCCTCTTGATTAACGTCTCTGCCTTTTGCACAGTTTCACTTTATCTTAGTTTAGACTTTTGGGATTTTTCACTTTTTTTTAAGAATTATTTGCTCGCTTGCATCTGTTTCAGTATCAAGCACGCTCCTTTCCATGAGTAATATATTGGCGTAGAACAGAAAATTACTGCGCTCTAATATGTTTTTGCAAATTGCATTACCGCCAAATACTTTGTACGGTTACAGAAAGTTTTCGAAGCGTTACAGTTGTCAGCACAGATATCGTATTTTAAAGTGGCCTGGCAGTTGGTGTCTATACAGTTGTACACACAATTGAGGTTTTTGTTTAATAACTTATCACACTGTTCACTCTGCTATACTCTGAACTTCGAATATCTTATTTTCCTTACTTGTTCATTCTACACTTTACCGAGTCTTCCTATTGTTTTCTTTCTATTTAATTAAAATGTTTCAGCTTAAGCGGATACTATTATTTTGTAGATCCCTAGGTTATGATAATTGGGAATAAAACTAAAAGCGAAATTGTTTTAGTCATACAGTTTATACTCAAAATAGAATACTAAATTTCCGAAATATTAATATGAAGTCGATAAACTAGTGGATAAAGCATTTGATGTTTGAAGCAAAGTGTACTAATTTATAGTTCTAGTGTGAAAATCAACACCCAACTGAGTCCCAAAAGCGGACTAAATACGCGTTCTGGATTCCATTGTTTGCTTCACTTCACTGTATAAATTGGAAGACGAATTTCATGGTAAAAAATCGAATGGTTATCTGGAACCAGTTATATATTATTCAGTTTTCGTTTTACTTTTTTTATGTCAGATGATTGTCAATGTCTAGACTTAACTCCTACGGTGAAAATACCTAGAGAAAAGATATACGAATTTCTTTATGTGTAATATCGTGGTGTTATAATGATAATAGTAACACTTTATGTTTGATTACAGTGAAGAATTCTCAGCATAAAGTGT
Organism: Schistosoma spindalis; assembly: GCA_946903255.1. NCBI lineage: Eukaryota > Metazoa > Platyhelminthes > Trematoda > Strigeidida > Schistosomatidae > Schistosoma > Schistosoma spindalis. The sequence goes on from OX336420.1 coordinate 80,193,127, forward strand.
ACACTATCACAATAAACCCCCTTTCATATTCATTTAACTTATGAATATTTAACAAATATATACTCAATTATTTTTTATCACCAAACGTTCCCTATTAATATTCAACATAAAATATCTGACCCATGAGTTTCATTCTGACTGCCTCTCATTTCTTTAGACAACAGACGAGAAAGAAACTATGTCATCCACTGTTGTGGCAGTTTTGAAATATTCTTATAGTGGTGAAAGAATTTTAACCAGGTCTCTGAATCTTTGTAATTAACCAATCGTATTTAAGAATCTCGCTTCCCTTATCCTAGTTTAAGTATTTTACTCAATAGTACCATTCTGCTCAAATATGTACTCTATTATGGAATTAAAATAATAATTAATCTAAGAAATATCATTAAGTAATATATTGGACCAATTAATTAACGCTTATTTAACGTTGGTTTCTACTCGCTGTTACTAATACAAGACAAAATTATCGAGATGATGAATGTTTAAGGTCGTTTTTAGGAAACACACGAAACTTTGTAAATCACCAACTACTGAAAAATATCGATAATGTAATAAGAAGATTATCAAAACTATGTGATATATTAGCGCAATACATTTCGAACAATCTGATCACACATATACTTGTTAAGAGCATTTATATATAAAAATAAAAGGTCAATTAGACTGGAAATGGGGTAAGAGGAGATAAGGATAATAATAAGAGTAATAATAATAATAATATTAATAATAATCTGAACACAATTCAAAACCTAATCACTCTGGATAATAAGTCAATATTACCAGGGTAGGTTTAAGGTAAGAACAAACTGTTTTTGAATACACAAAGGGGGTTTGAATTTTCGTATGGCTAAGGCTTCAATAATTGTAGTTCATACGGATATTCGTCTGTATTTGGGCGCCGAATATATAGAAGACGTTATTTGTGAAAATCATATTTGAAACAATCTCAGCGATTAAAATTTAAGTAATTCTTACGTTTCTTCGAGCAAACGTGTCTGAACTTCTTCAAGGCACCAATCAAATTTTCAAATTGTTTAAATTTACAATTGCCGAGATTATTTAAAATATAATTTTCACAAATAATTGAAGTTCAGTTAGATGAACTGATTGATTTTGTGTTTACATGGAAGCAAATCTCTTTACGGAGTCCAGGAGATTTAGTTATTTCGGTAACGGTATTCAGACCTGTCCAAAATTTTTATGAATAGTTGTAGCTATTTAAATGCATTATTAAAACGTTTATTATTATTATTATTATTATTATTATTATTATTATTATTATTATTATTATTTCACTACGTTTGTAATGGAATGAGTCATTTTGGTTTCAAAATCAATCAGTCATATTGATTGCCTCTTGAGACAGTTATATTTATCGTCATAGAAATGTGTCAATCTTTAAATTAAAAGCTTGTTTCGCTATTAAGATGTGCTACCTAGATGTTTTTTTATTTATTCGAACACATAAACATTGGTACGAGAGCGCACCGAATACATATGCGCCACAGTAAGAATGAGGTCGTGAAACGATAAAGAATATAAAGTGTGTATGGTGAAAAAAAGAAAAACAATGTACAGAAATTAGTGTGTAAGAGTGAAATGATAATAATCCTAATCATAATGATAATCAAGAGATAAACAATTCAGTTAGGAAAAATACAACCAGAAAAATTCTTTTTATTTAAAGAAGCTTTTCTCACTTCCATGAAGAAAATAAAGGAAAACCACACAAGGATTTTCATCCGTTTATATTTTGAGCCATACCCGATAACGTCTCGAACCAAACGTGCACTATCGATAGGACTCCATCTAGGAGGTGGTGAAGGACTAACAGAAGCCAGTCCTGTTCGGACTTTTTTCATACCACGACGCGTAATGCTGACTAGTGTTGGGGATGGTTGGGAGAATGTTGGGGGCGGCCAAACCAAAACGTGGCATCGGTGCTTGAAGTCACTAACTTCTAGTCTGAGCCATGTTGGTAGGTGCAGACAACTTGGTTGGGCTCCGCGGGATTCTCATAATCAATGTTTGGAGACTCTGCGTGACATGGCTCAGAATCGATCACAATGGCGTTGGTGTATGCACTCTCTATGTTCCTTCAAACTAAGAGATTAAAATCTCTTCATATATTTCTTTCTACGTACTAAGCCTTTCTTCCTGTAATATATCCTTATACACAATCTTTCTTCTATATATTACCACCACTGAATTAACTACATCTATGAATTTGATGTTCATCTTGTTGTTGGACCGATGCACATATGAGGAGGCCATAACCCGGGCTTTTGAACTAGTGGTCTAATCCGCATTGCACTGAAACAACCTTAGGAGATGCAGTCCGATGTTAGCCGTTGACCAACAATATGTTCATACACCACTTATTCCCTCAAGATCCTGTAGCCCATGGCAACCATTGGTTTAGAATCAGGGTTTTCCAACTCCCGTACATCGATCCTCCATATCTACCAACCCGGTTAAAGTGCCGGATATTCGCTTTCTATCCTCCCAATTTCGTAAACAACACACCCGCCACGAGAAGACAGTGAATAGGACTTCCTTGTCAGTGGCTGTATACGCGTGGCCACGTGAGAAGGAGAGATGACTCTCCCCACCCTCGGCCGTGCCAGGGCATTAGGGGGTAATGTCATTTACCGACCACAATACGATTTTTTCAAACCCAAACTTCACAATCACTCATCATAATAATTGTAAACTATTTTTAGCTTGTTAATGACATTGTATTTCTTCTTCGGTCTTGTTTTCGTCTGTAATAATTATAATATTCTCCGGAGTTGTTCTAAATGTTTCTTTTTTAACTACTGTTTTTCAGGTTGATCACCGATTAGGTGTTATATCATCAGGTTTATCGAATTTATCGATGGGAAATTCTGATTTATAGTAAGTAAATTTATCTAGATTCTTTAAATCATATTTTTTCCCTTGTTAAGGGAACATTAAAAATTTTCTTTTGTTATAACAGAATTTTACATAACCTTACTATGAATTCAGACAAAATAGCAGTTTGATGGTTTAGTTGATTGACATTTGGCATATAGGTTTGAACCCTGTTTCACTTTGATATAAGCTTTCGATTATTATCACCGACACATACAAAATGTTCAGTTTGGATTTCAGTACACAAAAATGTACTTGGTTACAGAATTCCATTACTGTTTTGATCGTCCCTACAGTAAACCTTCCTAACTATACTCTTTTAGTTTTTAAACAGTTTCATTGATGTTGATTTGTTACAAGTAGATGATGTTGTGCCTTTATGTCCGGCTTGTTATCACGTGATTTATCCGCCAATCGAAATATGACTTATACAATCTTCGCAGTGCGCTAAACCAATGACGTTTGACCGGTATGAGCAGCCTAGCGTCCTTATTGATCCTATGTTCGCTTAACCCGTCCACTTAAGTCCACAACACCAATACCAGCTTCCAATATGGGAATCATTTATTTCAGACATAATGGATTTATATATCAACCAAACAGACCGCAACGCACCATAAAATAGGAAATAACATTTATACACAATAAACCCAAAAAGTGGCTATGAACGTTGGAGACAGTAGTCAATAAACTGAGTATAACTTAAGAACAGTTAATCGTATAATAATAATCTATAGGTCAAAATGAAGCTTATAATAAGATGAATATAAATATACACAATTTAATAACTGATTAGTTATACTCGTGATTTAATCTTCTCTAGGATATAACAGTTGATACATAATGTATGTCAAACAAATTTAGGCATTAACTAATTTTACTTGTTATCTTTGAACGTCTAAAATAAATGATTGTTATTTCCACATTTATTCATATTTGTTAATCTTTATATATCAATGTGATACTATAATAATAAATGTAAAAATAAAAAGCGATAACAAATTGTATTATTTATGAATTATAATGAATTGTTAATTGTAATAGCCTAGCCTAATCAAATAAATAAATGTGGTATGGTTGAATCAAATTGACTTATTAAATTCATTCATATACTCTAATGCCACTCACAATTATTTTTTCTTAGTTTATCTAATTGCATTTGCATATTTTCTCAAATTTCAGTGTTTCATTTGTATGGTGTTAATAATAATAATAATAATAATTACTATTTTTATTTAATATCTGTCGTTAACAGAATTTCTCTTATTTATTGACATTCTCAAAGTTTCATTATAGTCTGCTTTCATTATTTAATATTTTGTAATTTGTATTGATAATAGTTTATTGGATGGAGATTATCTATTTTGTCTTATTGATAAGTACTATTACTGTTTTGCTAAATAATTAATTCTATGATGTCTAAGCGTTAGATCGTAGTAACTACTTGTTATCTACCATTCCGTGCATTGTATCACTATGTTATCAAAAAAATTTATATGTATGTAGTTATGTAATACTCTTAGAAAGTTTTGTTGACTGTAAAATAATTAGTAGTGGTAGTATCACAGTTACAATAGTATTAATTGTTATTAAGAATATGTTCGATACGATCTGTGGAACTGTAATTTTATTCAAGTTTATTAGACATTAAATGAGCTAGGAGCTAGATTTCCTTATTCGTTAATGGTTTATGTATTTTTTAAAATTTATATGGCTGTTCGGTTTTCGTGAGTTTCACACTTAGAACCTCCATACTCAGTATGGTCTCACATATTTAGCATTTATTATGTGACCGTTTTTGGAAGCTTCCATTTAACTATGATTTACATTGCTGATAAGCTTAAAGCTTCATGGTTTAAACTATTCAACACGTTTATTCACTGTTCTACACATTTGAATTCTTGATCATTTGCTAAATTTTAACTCAGATATTAATATCGTTAACCACTTCATAAAAAGTGTTGTTGATGGCTTTATTTGTGATTTTACATGAAATCACTGGTGCGAGAGGCACGGTGTTGGGTGTTATAGAAGTAGATTTGGATATAAGTGGCGGACAAACCAAGACGTGCCATAAGTCCATGAAGTCATTGACTATTGATTTGTGTCATGTAGGTAAGTATATACTTACCTGGTTGGGGTCCGCGCGGTTATTGTAACCAATGTTTGGAGACGTTAAACAACTTGTTTCAGAATTGGTCGCAATGCTACAGATGATTTCTCTCTCTCTCTCTCTCTGCTTTCCTTAGATCTAGGTTTTTGAAACTATCTTCTACTTTTTTGCGTAAATTCATTCCCTCCTTTTTAATTATGTTGTCTATGTTTACCACTGATACTGCTAATACCTCCACTTTTGTGAGATTGTTCTTGATAATTTTATCTCAATGTTCCGATGTAGTGTGGAAACTCAAGACGATACGCCTTTGTTGTTCATGACATGACTTACTAAAGCGGCAGCTTGGTTGTCGAGGGACTTGATCTATGGTTATTACGCTGAAACTCTTTTGAACAGCCAATTAATACCACCTGTGCTCACAAAAATAGTGAGCCTCAAAATCGAATACATAGGCCTGTTCTACTAGTCGAGTCAGAGCTTATGGCGAACTGTCATCTGCTTTTGCAACCTCAAGTGGTGTCCGTCAAGGCTGTCCACTTCCTCCATTTTTGTTTAACTTCATCATAGACCTACTGATGGAAATAACGCTCTCATCGACTGAAGTCTCGGGTATCGATCTCCCACCAGGAGGTCCACTTAACGACTTAGAATACGCAGATGACATAGTCCTGTTTGGTGAAGACGCTGATAAAATGCAGTGCCTTCTGGTAGCACTGAACAACAATGCCAGAATTTTTGGGATGCGCTTCTCTCTCTCTAAATGCAAGTTGTTGCTTCAGGACTGGTCTGCGTCAACACCTGAACTAAGGATAGGAAGTGAAGTAGTCGAACGCGTCTGATCAGCCCTAATGGGTTGGTGTCTGAAGAAATCTCAGCACGGATTCGAAAAGCTCGTTTGGCTTTTGCCAACTTACGTCACCTATGGTGCAGGCGAGATATCCGTCTATTAATTAAGGGACGAGTATACTGCGCGGCAGTTCGTTCCGTTCTACTATACGGCTGTGAAACATGGCGTTTAAGAGTAGAAGATACTCGTAAGTTACTAGTATTTGACCACAGGTGCCTTAGAAATATTGCTCGCATCTGCTGGGATCACCGGGTAAGTAATAGTGAGGTTAGACGCAAGGGTATTAGGGAATGATGGTAAATCAGTTGATGAGGTTATGAATCTTCAACGACTAAGATGGTTGGGCCACGTGCTGCGTATGCCTGAACACCGATTACCACGACGCGCAATGCTAACCGGTATTAGGGATGATTGGAAGAAAGTTAGGGGCGGCCAAACCAAAACGTGGCATCAGTGCTTGAAGTCACTAACTTCTGGTCTGAGCCATGCTGATAGATGCAGACTACCTGGTTGGGGTCCTCGTGACTATTGTAACCAATGGTTGGAGACTCTTGGTGACATGGCTCAGAATCGATCACAATGGCGTCGGTGTATACACTCTCTGTCTTCGTTTAAACTAAGAGATTGAAATCACTTCAAATCTTTCTTTCTACCAACTAATTCTTTCTTCCTGCACTATCTCCTTATATGCAATCTTTCTTCTATATATTGCCACAACTGAATTAAGTACTTCTATGAATCCGATGTTCATCTTGTTGTGCTAATGCGGTATGGCAACTTGGACCGATGCATATACGTGCCTGGTCCTACGTTGCAGCTGACTGACTGACCTGTTCTTTGTGTATAAATTACGTTACATTGTTATATTAATACTGAGTTAATGGTGTTTATTTACTATAAATGAAAATACATTGATTATTTCTTCGAGCCGAACATTTGTTTTATACAAAATGAAAATCCTGGTAGTATTGTGATAATTGCCTCATTGATTATTTTCTCTATTGTGAAAAACTTATTATTTTTTTGTATTAGTTCAACGAATATCCCTTCAAATCTCACTCTCCCATATGGTTCAATAAAATGTGATGAAGATATAAAAGATAATGTTTGGGTAAGTAGATTTATATAACTTGTCAGCAGACATTGTACAATTCTTAATAAAGTGCATGATGAAATACAGACAATTTGAAAATGTACTTTTTTCAGTCTAATTTAGAAAGCCAGCATCTGTCTAAATGCTATGACATAACATGCGCATACTTGACATCATAACGATTTTTATTTTTTGTAGAAGAATCTACGTTTCATGTCGTTCAGGTGTTTTATTTTTGCTAAGGTCTTACTCTATTTAATTATTTTGTCTTTAGCTAATAAATTATGGTCCGAACACTTCAGTAAGTGTAGGCTACCTGACTAAGTTCGAAGTGATTATCGTAATCAATGGCTAGAGACCTTAATGACCATGGCTCAGAACCGTTCACAATAACACATGTGCATTTACTCTCTGTCATCCTTTGGAAGCTGAGCCCCAATGTCTTTTTATTAGTTTTTCCTTTTCTACACCAGGTCCTGTCTACTATTGTGGTGCATGCTACTTATGCTGACAGATATACGTAGTATGTAGCAGCATTTGGAAGTGGAATGCTTGCCTGCAAAAGATTCGAGAAGACATTAAGGAAAATGGAGAGTAATTATAGCAATAATATAATTGTAGGAATCGTGGAGCACGTACAAGCCAATTGAAGGAAGAAGTGCAAATAATGCATTAAATATATGGTTTTCATATTTTATGACAGCGCTTTGTAATTTTGTATTAAATAATAAAATTGGTTTTCCCCGCCTCACTACACTATTACTGATACTGTCGCTACTTCTGCTACTTCAGAACTTTCCTTGATAATTTTATATAGCCATGTTAATGTTAACTTTAACTAATTCTTATATGCGTCAGGTTCTACTTCGCACATGACTGATCGTCTGACATACTATGTCTAATTATCGATTCCTTGATAACTTTTAGGTTTTAATACCACAGTGACTGTTGCTATTCCCTGATTGGTCACTTTCTCTTTCAGTTTGCTATTGGTGATATGTTCACAAGGTCATTATTATTACTTCGTAAACAGAATTGTTGTATCACGTTATGAATTTGTTTTTGCAATATTAAAATTCTCGTGATAGTCATGTCTTCTATTTATTTCATTTGTCTATGGATTATCAACGTTGATGTGTTGACATGTTCTAGTCAATCATTCTGTCTGGTTCGCGTAGATCCAGTTTCGTATTAAAAAAAATCTCAGTCGTTTTCACCTTCAGATAATAAGTTAATTCTTAAAAGGTTTGCAAAATCTATCTCTAAAATAAAACCTATGTCCCATGTTTCATGATCAGATGGTCCGTTACCAGACTAGTAGACTCCATTAACTTGGTGCTAAACTAAATAATGAACTTAATCGAATTGAGCTATGCATATAAGCAAACTTCCGACGTACATCATGTTATTGACTTAATAGTTTCAGTCTCTCGTAAGTGACCGCTTAACTAACATACTATCATTATGTTTAAAGTTATACTACGAAGTACACCGTTTTCATTAATGAGTTATGAGGATCCAAGCAATACTACTCACAAACTACGTGCGAAAAATTGGTTATCATGTTAAAGTTGTTCATACTGCTTGCCTATTTACTATAACCTCACAATTTCATATTTTCTGGATAATGTGTAGGTATCTAACACTATTATGGTTTCCTTGTTAATCCATACTATCCTTCTACTTTTGTTAACTTGTTTTATGATTCACATGACTTAGTCTTAGAAAGTGTTTATAAGTGCTTTTTCATAATAACTTCAGTATAATTAAGTTATGATTAACAATTATTAATACTTGCATGTGGTAAATGCAATGGTTACGAGAAATTCAACCAGAATAAGTCATAGTATAATAATTTCATTTGCGATCATTTGAAACTTCACCCTTAAAACTGATTCGACGCTCCAACACTAGCATCCTTGGTGATTACTTCTTAGAAGAATTTCCGGATTTTTTTAATAAATACTCACACTTTTAACGTTTTAGAATCTTCGGTCGGAACTATAATGAACTTATGCCTTTTTTTTTCTTCATCATCATAATGGTTGGGACCGAATTAAGGGTTATTATTGGGGTATCGTGCTTCTTTCAGTAGTGTTTTGTGTTATCGCGTTAAATTTTCAAACCACTTATTCGAGTTATTTACATGATGGTTTACGTACAGAATGTAATTTATTAACTAATGAAACACCGTCCACATCACTGACTCAAATTCGATACAGCCAAATTTCAGGAAAACACGATTCATATACTGTCACAGTGTCTTAATTATCATCACCTTAAATAAATAGATTATTGGTTCCTTTTGAGCGAAAACATATAAAACTTATTACACTTAAACAACATATCTCCCCCAAGCGCCCTGGTACGGCCGAGAGTATGGGAGAGTCCGCTCTCCCTCTCGAAATGCTCTCACATGGCCACGCGTATACAGCCTCTGCCAGGGAAGTCCTGCTTACTGCCTTCACATGGCGGGGTGTTGTTTACGAAATTGAGAGGACGAAAAGCGAATACCCGGCGCTTTAACCGGATCCCAAACCAATGGTGCACATGGGCTCCGGTATCCTGAAGGGACAAATGACGTATGAACCAATTGTTGGTCACCGGCTACCATGGGACTGCATCTCCTTACGATGCTCCATTGCCTTGTGGATCAGACCTTTAGGTCGAAGGCTCGGGGTGTGGCCCCCTAAGTAAACCACCTGCTTCGGTTTGGGCACCTGGGCAGTATCACAGCCCTCACACATATCAATTGAGATCTGTGTGGCGCATATGTATTTGGTGCTTCCTTGTACCAATATCTATTGTGTTAAAATAATAATAAAAAAACATATCAAAGTTAATCTATTAATAAAAATATAGTGGATAACAATCTAAATTCGTTCATTGTTACAATCCTAATTGTTACATTTTTATGCATCACCAACACTCACATATATTGTAGATAAAGTTAAGAGAAAGTAAGTCTTTGATGAAAATATTGAAGACAATTTACAAATCTATTGATAAACATACACTTCGCTGACGAGTTCCAAATATCACGAAACCTATGTTCAAGGTTTCATGTCGGCTATCTCCAGTCTTTGTCTTACATCTCAACATAGTGCATGTGATGTGGAGTCACCCAGACTAGTGGCCGCATCGCAACTTGATTAGTAGAATTCAATCTGCACTACGAACGACCTGATACACATGGCATTAATAACAAGTAATCAATCAATTGTAAATTAGAACTCTCAAATACTTAATAGTAAGCGTATATCGTATTTACAATATTCCTTTTCTTTTTTTTGAATTAGCACCACATTTTTATATTCTCATTCTTTCTGAAAGCCTTATGCTTTTTTATTCTGCTAAAAGAGAATGTAGCTCAAAATTCTGCATCCATTAGATATTTTGTTGTCAAAGTTGTGATAGTAGACACGGAGTGTTGTTTGTTGATATCCCTCTTGAACTTAAATTCACTTTTCCAAGTCTAAAAGTTATAGGAGTTGGAAATTTTAGCAAATCTATCAGACAAGTTTTATTCTAGCACTACCGTTTTTTTCAGTTTTTTTTTGAAAAAACTTATTATATTCACATTTTTAGAAACTATCTGATGATAATTTGGATGAAGAACCTCTTGCCTACTGTGACTACCATGACAAACTACATCCTGATAGCACGTTGTTGAATAAATTGTCCGGGCAAATTATAGAAAATACAGTCAATAGACCAAATGGTCCTTATGCAAATCCATGGAAAGCATCTTTATCTTTGTCACCTAGTAGTGTTTCACTTCAATCTGTACCAAGTATTCCCCCATCTGAAACTAAACCAACAAATGTTTTACATTCTCATTCATCCCTAACATCATTTAATCAGTCAGATGTTCTAAATAATCAAGGTGAGAAAGTTTTTACAGATGAACCTCTGCTCTGTGCATATAATTTCGTTACTATATTGTTAATCAGTTTACAGATATCTTACCACAATGCTAATTGAAAACATATCAAAAATACTGAATTAACATTTATTCCGGTCTTTACCTTACAAGTTGACAGTACCATCAAGCAGAGAAATTTTTCCCTGAAAACCTTCAATCTTATGAAATGTTATTTGCATTTGTGTTCTTTGTTCAAGTAAAGTTAATATCGATTTTATGTGTATCTGAAATGGTTAAAGGTAGCAAATAGACATTTACGAATAAAATCTTGGTAATATCGAACAACTGATATCTTATGAACAAAATGTAGTGATCACAATCCAAGATATTAGTAACGTTTGATACTGTGATTACTGTGTTCAAGTCTTAATGACAACACCATCAGACTAGAACGTGCTGACCAATTATATTGGTCAGTTTCAGAAATTACAAATTACATGTATTAATTTCCACTTCTCATAGCTATCGAAATTAATCAAGTCATTTACTAAAGCGCAATACATGGTTATGTATTTTGGCTAGTCTGGTAATTAGTGGTACTGTAATGTTTAGTCCAAGACTACATCATGTATAAAATGATATGGGTTGATTATGAAATAGTAAGACGGGTTGAGTCCTAACTAAATTGTTCATGTAATCAGATTACTACTAATAATAGTAATACAGAAATCTGAATAATCACAGCGATGACAGTTTTAGAATAAAATAAATTTAACTTGTGAAAGTACAAGACGTAGGTTGTATGTACATTAATTAAATTAGCTCACCATTTAATTGAAATGGTTATGGACGTTTTAGGGCCTGACGTTGAGCTACTTAAATGAAGAGAAAGAAGATTTTACTTTGGTTCAGAGATTCGATTTTTCATTCCAAATACTTTTTGCTTCCTTCGTTGAGAGGATTTTAAGTCTAGAAGACTTCAACAAAAATAACCAATTCGGTGAACCGTTAAAGATATTTGTTTAATGCCATCATTTGAGACTTTTTATTTACCTTGGACTTGATCATTCGTTTCGATCGTGTGTTTGGATATATGACTAGATCCCAATGAAAACATACTCTCCCTAAGACTATAAAAAAAACTTACTAATTCTCTTCATTAAATGTATAGTTAACAAAACAATAATGATTTTTAAATACTGCTTTGTGGTACTTTATGATCCACTATCATTACTAACGAAATTACAGTTATTAATATCTTGGTGTTTAAGTAATTAGTGCTGAGATTCTCGCCCATCAAAGTGAAATGGTGTGTACATTAATTTTTCTTTTCATTAATCATCAAAAGCACTATTCCGGGGATTTTTAATAATAACACTTCATAATTTTTTCCAAATAATTCATTTAGTTACTAAAATCTTTCTTCAGTTTATGTGTCCTATGTTATATGTTTTTAGATCATGTCGAATTATGTACATATTATTCATTTTAGCTATTCACCAAACACGTACTAATGGGTTACGTAATCTAGGGAATACATGTTATATAAATTCTGTTGTACAAAGTTTGTCTCATACTAGAGCATTAGTTCATTACTTTCTGGATGGTTTTCATGAACGTCAAGCTGTCGTGTCAAATCGTCTAGGTTATGGTGGTGAAATTGTCAAGCATTTTGAAATGTTACTCTCAGCGTTGTATAACCAACCTAATCAGGATGGTGAATTATATAAATTTAGGGTAAGTAAAAAATTGTTTATTATTTAGTGTATTCTATGTCTATTTGTTTATTGTAGGATCCGTTCACATTTAGTTATAGAGTAGTTAGACTATTTTCCCTTATTTTTTATTGACCGATTAATGTCATTATTCAAGTATGGATGTTAATCTCATCAATAGTCACTTGAAAACAGTGTATGACTAGACATAGTTGTACATCCCAAGTTTCCACATTTTGATTGGCAAACAAAAAGAAAAGCAATAAAACCGAGAAGTGTTAGTGGAAAATTAAACACTACACTATACGAATATATCTCCAATATAATTTCCAACCAAACTCTTTCATGTAAGTAATTTAAACCCATTGTGTAATTATAATTTTAAATATCACAGGTTGTAAGCAGCTGACGAGAACCTACCAAATAAAAATGAATTCATGCTATTTTGCTAGAATCTTTGTTCTTGCTCTTTTGAAAACTAAACACTTGGAAATTTAGTCCCAATTACAAGCACTGGGTTAATACAGCCTCCTTACTACTCATTGAAGCTCATTGGTCTATTCCGGGTGACCGCAAGTTTGACCACGAACGAAGATTATTACATAATGAAATTATGCAAAGTTTACATAAGGACCGAGAGATCTGATGAGTTAGGAACAACAATTGCATGTGGTAACAACTGAAAGCTCTTTCAACTCATCCAAGTCACTGGAAGCAAGCAGCCTGGTGTGAGTAAAAAAATCTGTGAAGATGACGAGATGTAAATCAATAACATGTACCAACGTTTTGGATGTCGGATAGAGTTTTTCAAGGAAAAGTTCAATTAGTGTGCTACCCGTTGAAATTGGACAGACTGTTCTGTTTTTCATGTTCGGTGTCGATTGATCCACCGAACGAGGGGAAATTCCACAACGAACTTCAAATCCTGAAATGCCACAAATCACCAGATCCAGATGACCTACCTCCGACTCATTTTAGAGATAATAGTAACCTTCTGGTTAAGAAATTGACTGCGTTGTTTACAAAGGTATGGCAATTAGAGAGTGTTCCAGCATTGTCGAATGGGTCGATAGTGGTCTCTACCGTTAAAAAAGGGTTTACGCCGTTTCCGCAACAACTGTCTGGAGATAAGTCTACTTCCGATCGTATTCAAATTATTGACTTCCGTCATGCTTCGTAGATTATTCAAAACCTGAGAAAGATTAACTCGCCAGGAGGAGGCTGGTTGTCGTTCTGGTCGATGATGTACTGATCGTGTTATCAACCTCCGCTAAATTTTAGAACGCCGTCATAATTATTACAATCCAACAATCGTAGTGTTTCTTGAAATCAGTATTGCCTTCGATTCGTTGGACAGGACTGTTTTCTGGGATTGTCTGTTGAAGAAGAGTGTGCCTGGGAAGTTTACTGACAAATTAACAAAGCCCTATACACAGACACCCCAAAAGGAATGAGGGCATACGACCACCGCTCTCCACTGTACCATCCAAGCAATATGGTTAAATAGTGTTGCCTAATCCCACCATTTCTCTCCAACTTTACCATCGATGACGTACTAGAAACAGTTCTGGTGGATATAGGTAATGGTGTTATGGATCTGTTGCCTAGAGAAATACCTCTCGACCTTGAGCATGTGGATGATATTTATTTCCTGTACGTCGACACACAAGCTAAACAAACCGAACTTAGTCAGTTGAATATGAATGTCCGTAGGCGTGACATGTGCTTCTCAGCTTGTGAATGCAAAATACTCTTACAAGACCGACAAGAGCCTATGGTTACACTCACTCCTGACAGTGATCAGTTAGAATTAGTCGAAAAGTCCATGTATTTGAGTAGTTGTGTAAGTGTTGGTCGTGGCGTGATTGGTGAAATGGATCTAAATATAGTGAAAGACAGAGGGTTATGCCAATATGACCTATCTTTGGCGCCGTAGTGATGTGTGACCGTAACAGTGAGTAGCAAAAATAATTGTTTTAAATAAGCGTTAATTAATTGGTCCAATATATTACTTAATGATATTTCTTAGATTAATTATTATTTTAATTCCATAATAGAGTACATATTTGAGCAGAATGGTACTATTGAGTAAAATACTTAAACTAGGATAAGGGAAGCGAGATTCTTAAATACGATTGGTTAATTACAAAGATTCAGAGACCTGGTTAAAATTCTTTCACCACTATAAGAATATTTCAAAACTGCCACAACAGTGGATGACATAGTTTCTTTCTCGTCTGTTCTGTGAAGAAATGGGAGGCAGTCAGAATGAAACTCATGGGTCAGATATTTTATGTTGAATATTAATAGGAAACGTTTGGTGATAAAAAATAATTGAGTATATATTTGTTAAATATTCATAAGTTAACTGATTAAGTAGATAACTACAACATGCTAATTGTAGTGTCAATCAGGCTCCTGTTAAAGATTTTATTTAGGTGCTGAATGATAAATTGATTCTGTCAAAAATCCATAAAACCTCACTTCGAATTATAGATGATGCATGTCATTTGACTTTATTTTCCATAAAATTTCAAAGGATTCAGAGTTGAACATTAAATTTTTTCTCCAAATGTATGTACTAACGTGCAAACTTAAAAAAAGATCTACATTTTATTTTGATAATGTTATTTATTCAGAAATGTCATGTCCTGTCTTGTCGTTTAAACATTTTAATTTAATTAAAGCAAATTACCATATTTTCATCTGTTTGGATCACTAAATTAGTCAGTAGGTCATAAATAATTCAAACCAACACAACGACATCAAGTTGATATAAGAAGCAAACAAGTCATAATAATAGTAATAGTAATAATAATATCAGTCGTAGGAGAGCATCAAATGTAGAAAACGTTTGTCGATTGGAATGAATATAATCAAGTTATAATAATTGTGGAATAATTCTATGATCATAGTGTATAGGAAGGTAAAGAAAGTATATAGCTACTGACATTTTGATAATCAATGACTTCATAAGGTGATGTTATATTATCGTCTGTTTATATGTAGCTTTTTCTCAAATTATTCATGTTTAAATCACCAGTACATATCGATTTTAGATGTGACTGAGTGTTCGTAAATTTTACGAATGACTAATGTTGATGAATATCGGTAGTCGCTTTAAACAAGTTACGATTTACATTCATTACTTACAAGTATGTTTTTGCGTACTTACAAGCGTTCCATACTGTTGACCAATGATTCAAGTTTAAAAACCATTAAATAGCAAAAAATTAACAATGCTGTAACTCGTTCAACAAGTGTAGGTTTATTAAGTTTAAAGCCCCAATTTCTATTATGGCTAGTTATACTTACTACCCAACTAGCCCAGTCGAAATCAAACCTGTAGTCTGTTAGTTAGCTGCGAAATCGGTTTGGGCACCCGGGCAGTATCACAGCCCTCACACAAATCAAATGAGATTTATGTGGTGCATATGTATCTGGTGCCCCCTTGTACCAGTATTTATGTGTTCAAATAAATCACAAACATATTAAAAGATAACTAATCTATTATTAAAATTTTTATTTGATAAGACCACAACAATTTGTATATATTTTTAATCACCTTGTGATTACAACAAAAGAAATGAGTCAATAATTTACTTTGTCGAATTTAACAGCATAAGAAATCACTTAATATCGGGTGATTCAGATCATTTATTTATTTATTTGAACACGTAAATACTGGTACAAGGGGGTACCAGAAACATATGCGCCACACAAATCTCATTTGATATGTGTGAGGGCTGTGATAGTGCCCAAACCGAAGCAGGTGGTTTTCTTAGGGGACCACACCCCGACCTTCAACCTGAAGATCTGATCCACAAGGCAATGGAGCATCGTAAGGAGATGCAGTCCCATGGTAGCCGGTGACCAACAATTGGTTCATACATCATTTGTTCCTTCAGGGTATTGGAGCCCATGGAATCAGTGTTTTCCAACTTCCGTACATCGACCCTTCATATCCATCAACCCGGTTAAATTACCGGATATTCGCTTTTCGTCCTGTCAATTTCGTAAACAACAGTAATGACACGGGAAGACAGTGAGTAGGACTTCTCCAGCAGAGGCTATGTACGCGTGGCCATGTGAGAGCATTTCGTGATGGAGAAATTCAGATCATATCACAGTATAATCCAAAATTTGCAGTATAGAGTAACTCTTCGTCTTTAGCAGCCAACAGTTTAAAATATTGATTTCTTACCAACTAATGTAAAATATCATTTCAAAAATGAACTATTTTAAACTTTACTGTTGTTTTAATTTATTCAGTTTAGTGTTTTAGAACAAATTTTTCAATGAGATCATTTTCTCAATGAAATGATTTTCTTTATAAGTTCACATTAGAAAGTAGCCATCTTTGTGAAATATACAAACCGTTCTTTTTGTTTTCTTTATCCGAGCATATGTAAAGTTTGAGTAACCTTATCTAAATTTTATTTAATGGCATATTGTTATTATTATTATCGGTAGTAGTAGAAACATTTGGAATTTTACTTATTTCAATCTTCTGTTGTGTTGCTTTTTCTTGTCTAATTGCGAGAAAAAAAACATTGAATGTTACCTTGATAAAGTTGAAGTCAATGTCGTTTGTTTTGTACGCTGATTATGATGATAATAACAGAAGCGATTTCAGGTCTAATTTCTATGTAATAACTATTTATGCAGATAAAATATAGTATGCTTTTGAAATTTAATATCTTTAAATAGGATACCAATGGCTCATATTTATGTAATGAGGATTAGGTAAATACTACAAGTACCTTTATAGTGTGATAATTACTCCGGATGTAATTGGCCTGTCAATACGTTGAATATTAATAAAAAAAACTCATTGAAATAGAAAATCATAACGCACCAGTTCTGTGGTAAATTATCTGGTAATATTTCATTACAGTTAGTTGTATTTGCTGAAGTCGCTCATCCAGTGAATCACTATGTGTTACTAGTCAAAGCTTTTTTAAATCATATCTAACCTATTGATGACTGTTATCCAAGATGATATACATAGTATACTTTCAATTATGCACAAAGCAAAAACTGTCTGGTTTCATTACTATTAACTTAGTTTTGTTACCAAATCACAACAATACTTCCGAAACAACCATAATTGTCACATAAAAGACTATTGTGGAAGTGTAGATGTAACTCAACACATTAAACTGATGTATACTCGGTATTTGACACTTTCAATCTACTATCATAGTTAATCTAAATATGCTCTAGATAAATGTTTAGGACCATGACTTTCATTTTTTAAACGTTATCTATACGGAAGATAAACATTTTTACTTTCCGATGGTCTTTCACCTTCTGTGGTCTATAGTTGTGTTGTTAATAAACATAACTCAGTAAGGCAAAGATTTATCAAACAAAAGGGGAAAGGTCACCATAGAAAAAAAAATATATTGCTTTCATGAGTTTTTTATTGAATAGATATGTAGTTATATTAAGCGTGTTGACCGCTTCACTTATCTTGGAAGTCTCAACTGCCTTTGTGGTCTGGTATGTGACGAAATCTCAGCACGGATACAGAAGGCTCGACCAGCTTTTGCCAACTTGTGTCATTTATGGCGTAGGCGAGATATCCGTCTACCAACCGAATGACGGGTTTACTGTGCAGCAGTTCGTTCCGTCCTACTTTATGGCAGTGAAACATGGCCGGCAAGAGTAGAAGATAATCGTAGGTTACTAGTATTCGACCACAGATGTCTTCGAAACATTGCTCGTATATCCTGGAACCATCGAGTAAGTAATGCAATTGTTAGGAAACGGGTACTAGGTAAGGATGGCAAATCAATTGATGAAGTAGCGAAACTTCATCAGTTGAAATGGCTGGGACACGTGTTACGTATGCTCGACCACTGAATGCCCCAACTTGCGATGTTTTATGGTATAGGAGTAGGTTGGAAGAAAACTAGGGGCGGCCAGACGAAAACATGGCACAAATTCATGAAGTCACTGACAAGTGAACTGAGCCATGTTGGTAGGTGCAGACTACCTGGTTGGGGTCTGCGAAACGATAGCAACCGTTGGTTAGAGACCTTGAATGACATGGCTCAAAATCGTTTGCAATGGCGCAGGTGCATCCACTCTTTGTGTTCTCTCAAACTCTAATCTTCTGAATTCTTCATGTCCTTTATTTTCTTTCCAAATCTATTCCACTGGATTATACTCCTTCAATAACATCATCAAACCCTAATGTTCCGTATTACTACTTATTCTTTCACTACCTCTACCACTATGGGATTTTAATCGATAACTGAATTTCTGTGCTAATGTGGTGTGGCAACTCGAACTGATGGACGTACTTATGAAGTTCCAATTTTTTACTGACTGGCTGAGTTATGTTTTGAGTCAATCTTGACTGAGTTTAACTGATCAATAGTCATAAGGCTAAAAAGTATTAACCACATACTTAATTCTTAATAGAGCAAAGGTCAATCTATTCTTTGTAAGTGAACTTCTTTGCAGCTTGTATTTTTAAGAGAACTGGTCACAGACTAATGTCTCGACAATTGTCATATACACAAATTTAAACAAGATTAAATGGAGTAATTTTTTTAAACGCATGATTTCGTCTTCATCATACTATAAACTGAAAGCAATAATTATGTTTTATTTTTTTATTCTCGTTAACATCTTAGTCGGCTGTTGCAAAACATCAATCTAAATTTTCTAGTAATGATCAACAAGATAGTTTAGAATTTCTACTCTTTTTATTGGACGGTCTGCATGAAGATCTTAATGAAGTGAGTGTGGATCATTTTTTTAATTATTGTTAATTTTCGTACTAAAGCAAAATCTCCGAGCTTTGTGAAATCAGTTATGTTTTATTTCGAAGGAGTAATTAAGATCAGCAAGTGAGACTATCAAGTTTCGCGCAATTATTGTTAAGGATAGAAATTATATCAATCGTGTTATCAACATGTGAGAACTTGTCTAAATCTTAAGTGAAATAATGTAATAAAGTAATGAATCTAACAAGACCCAACCATTCTAATGCCCCTTCTATACCTCACATCTTGTAAATATCTTCTCTCTCCTCACTGATGTGAAGTGTGGAAAGTCTAAATAACTTACATTCATGTCAGATCTCATATAATTTCTGACTAGTCGTTCTCACATGCTCTAATAATATCAAACAATAAACTCTGACAAATTAACTAGTGTGAAAAAAAGTGACTTAAATTAATGACTGGGTTTGCATATCCTGATAATCTAATTGAGATATAGTGGCTCAAACGCTCGTTTCTTTGATTCCCACTATCCCAGTCAGGTTATTTAGAGAGCAGTGAAACTAAAAGTAGAAAACTCAGGGTTCAGGAGCGATATTGTGCTCCTAATTGTACTGAAGTGCGATTGGAGTAATGTTTTTTTTCCTCAAACGACCAGAATAGGCAACAATGTAGCTTCCTCACAACGCAAGTTAGGAGTTAGAAGTAATTGACCGTAAAGATGGTATTTTTCACCTTATTCCTCAGATTCACATTACCGGCGATGAGGCCTTTGAGGCACAAGGTTAGCTTGTCTGGAGCTACTCACAACAAGAGCGTGTTTGATACGCCTCATTCAATTAATCCTTGTACACTGCGGTAACCCTTGTATATTGCCAAGACCCCTCTCCTAATTCAGTTTCCTTTTCAGATATCTCAATAACAGGTTTTCTTTCACAACACGTGAAACCTGAAAGTGACAACTGCCCTCGAACTTAAGTTTTAACTAATATACTATCTGCCAAATGTATACATTTTCTGTACTGTCTTCATTTTTCCACCTTTTATTCAAGGCTCGTTCAGAAAAAAACAATAGTGTAACAAAGCTTAGACAGAATGAATCAACGGTTGAATATACTTCTAGTCATGAACAAGCAGAAGCTGCATGGATTCAACATAAAGATCTCAATAATTCAATTATAGTCTCTTCATTTCAAGTAATACGACTTATTTTATTGTTTTATTACTTACTACTTTCAATCTACTGATGAATAGTTTTAATGATTTTTGTTTAGATTTTATACTTTCATTCACCCTTACTCAATGATGGAATATTTTTTGAATCATATGTGCTTGTTCTAAGAAAATTAAAAACATAATCTGACTTACTAAATCTAAATTAGTTTATTCGTCTTTCAAGTGTATATTATTTTATGAGACCCAATAGTTGTGCAGTGGTGTGCACTACTTATACGGGCAGATATAAGCAGTATGTAATGGGAACTAGAAGTTGAATGCTTACTAGTAGAGGATTGAAATCAAGAGAAGGAGGAGGAAAATAGAAAGCAAAAGGATTAGAAGAATGATGAAGTATACGAAGCACAACTCGAAGAAATGATGTATTTAATGTATGATTTTCATATTTTACAAAGACACTGGGATTTTGTAAACAATAAATTAGTTGGTTTACCCTGTCATTCTTCGTTCATTACAGTACTTGATTTTTAAAATTAAATTTTCATAAACAAGGTTTAAACCTGAATCTCAATTAATGAATGTTATGTGTTTTAAGTCACTAGACCCTAACTTCAATGTTTTCTTAACAATCATGTGTATCATTTGGGGTTTAATTACTTTGTGTGTGTGTGTGTGTGTGCATATGAGTTCAAGACTGTACTGTTATTATTTATGTCTTGTTTATTAATGTATCACAAATATGTAAAACATTCATCATCAAATTGATAGTTAGTGATAAATTATTTTGAAGAAAAAGTAACTGACTCAAATGCATTTAAAAGAACTATTTCTCCTCCCTTGGCCAACCACAAGGCCAATTAATCAATCGTAATTTTAGCTATTGATTGACCCAGTTTGACTATTATAATGACGATCTTTTGCGGTCAAATGTTATTGTTTCTGTTATATTTATTCATAAATTTTGCATTATTATTATTATTATTATTATTATTATTATTATTATTATTATTATTATTATTATTATTATTATTATTATTAATACTGGTTAAACATCATTATTCATCTCCCTAATAATTTTTTCACTATGTATTCATCCCACCTTATTATGCACTTTACCCTTAACCTGGTCATTTTTTGGATCATTAACTTGGATATATAATTGTAGAACCTGAAGAGAATTGGTCGAAAATAATATTCTTCGTTCAACTATTAGTGTTTTAATATGATGGGAATCTTTAAACGATTAAAAAGTAACTGTAGTGATTTTCACTTGTATCTGTTAACTCTTTTCAACTAATTTGATTACTGAATAAAAATTGTTTTAAAATGAAGATATCATTAATACATATTCTTCCCCCCCCCATCTGAATTGTTAGTTTAAACAAATAAACGGAAGTCTATAATTTAATTTAATTTAATTTTAACACATAGGTATTGGTACAAGGAGGCACCAAATACATATGCGCCACACAGATCTCATTTGATATGTGCGTGGGCTGTGATACTGCTCGGGTGCCCAAACCGAAGCAGGTAGTCTATAATTAAAGAGAATGATGTCACTCATTAACTAACCAAAAATCTATGTACTCAACTTTGTGTCATACGATCATATTAAGGACTAGTGATACTATTTAACTTCATAAAACAAAATAGATAAATTGGCATTTAAACTTGCACCTAATTGATTGAATGCCGTATGTTTCGACCTTGAAATATCCAATTTATACTTGACTCATATTCTTACAATATAAAGTAATATTTTTGTTGTCACTATTATTAAATCATTAGTCTACATTTCTAGAAATATATTATTTTACTAACTAAATATTGTGTGATTGATGAAGAAATAAATTTGTGGGGGACCAATCTTTTTTGAACTTTTTCGCAGTTTATATGTTGACTTATTCACTATATATCATTTTCATTTATAGGGACTTCTTCGTTCTACTGTAAAATGTAATAGTTGTCATGTAACTTCTACAACATTTGATGTTTTCATGGTATTATCCTTGCCTATTGAACAAAATAATAAATGTCAATTAACAGTAAGTTAATTTTATTACGAAAACCATGATTATTCATACAACAATATGTATAATCGAAATGGGGGTTTGTGGAGATTGTAATAATTTCAATAATTAAATTCATGAGTCGATGTAAGCCAGATCACCAATGCAAACCTGGAAACATTGCACGGTCGTTTCATCCTAGTATGGAACTCCTCAGCAGTGCGCACCCATGACCCCGAATGTTGGACTCGGATACAGGACCATAGGCCTCATGCGAACGCTTATCCTCTGAATGCGCATTGCTGCGGACTCCCATGCTAGGACGAAACAACCGTTCTGTGTTTCAATGGTGGTCTAGTTTACATCGACTCGTGAATTCAACTATTGAAATTCCCATTTAAACATTAAGAGCTCGAAGTTCAGCGACTCGACCGTAGCTGTTACCCTGACGTGGTGGTCGGGCTTGCCTATCGTGATGACCCAACCGAGCTATATTGGCTGGAACATATGTTCCTACATAATCTACCATGCCAGGCGGGTTGATTGGAGAACGGTAAGACTAAAAGCAGCAACTCAAGGTCTGAGGGCGAAGTCGTACTGCTGACTGTACAGAGGTGTGACAGCAGTAATGTGTTTCCCTCGGACAACCAGTATCTGCAGCGATGCTGCCTTCTCACAAGGAAGGAACGGGTTAGAAAAGGGCGACCCTAAAAGTGTCACACCTTACCTTACCCCACGGATTTCCGTCTCCGGCGGTAAGGCCCTTTGAAGAACGGAGCTAACACATTAAAAACCTCCCACAAAAAGGCCGTGCGCGACCAGCCTCAAGCAGTTGTCCCTTGGGCTCTGCGGTCACACTCCCAGGTATTTAAGACCAACACTAATCCGATTTCCTTTTCAGGTTCCCCAAAAAATACCCTTCCACGGTGTGGGCAACCGGGAAATGACATCAGCCCTTATACCCGTAACAGCACACGAGACCAAGTTGGTCACATTCAAATCCTTCCTACACCTCTTAATAACTCTCTTATCTCCACGACTAACCCTTCTCACGCCCTTTTATCACCTCACTCCGCTAGTGCAAACGATTCGAGTACGCGGAACG
This sequence comes from Schistosoma spindalis, assembly GCA_946903255.1. NCBI lineage: Eukaryota > Metazoa > Platyhelminthes > Trematoda > Strigeidida > Schistosomatidae > Schistosoma > Schistosoma spindalis. Next base: position 80,216,685 of record OX336420.1, read on the forward strand.
TTATTCCTGGTCTCCTGAAACCACGCTGTAAACTACACATAGGAGCTTTCAACGTCCGAACACTGTGCCAAATAGGACAACAGGCTTCCTTAGCTAGAACTTTATAATCTCGCTCCATCGATGTGTATTGCTTCTCCGAAACGCGCACACAGGATCCGAGTAGTGTCATTCATTTGACTGCACCATGTCAAAGTAACGAACCAACTCGATTTACGCTTCGTGTATCTGGAAGCCCTGATGCTGCTTCCCGTTCCTCACTGGCGTAGGTATAGCATTGAGTCCTAGGGCAGAACTAGCTCTCTTAGACTGGATCCCAGTAGACAGTCGTTTGTGTGTTGTCCGACTAAACGGAACAGTAAGGACTCGGAAAGATAAGGACACTCGTCGTTGCCTGTTCGTCGTCTCTGCCTACTCTCCCACTGACTGCAGCTCAGATGGTGTAAAAGATGAGCTTTACAGAAAGCTTTCCAACCTTATCCGAAAAGCTAGGCGTTCAGATGTAGTAATAGTGGCTGGTGACTTTAATGCTCAAGTAAGTAAACTAAGCGAAAGGGAAAGACACCTGGGTGGGTCTTATGGTGTCGCGACTCAAAGAACAGATAATGGCGACCTTCTGTTGCAGCTATGCTCAGATAACCGCCTGTTTCTTGCAAACACTAACTTTAAGCATAAGGAAAAACATCTTTTGACATGGCGACCCCCTAATTCGTGCCAACGTTGGATTCAAATAGATCACATCGCTATCAGCCACCAGTGGAGGGGCTCGATAGAAGACTGTCGCTCATTCTGGAGCGCATGCTCTAGTGCAAGCGCGTATTTATCTACGTCTTACTGGATGTAGGAAAGATGGTGCAAGGAAACCCCTTAGGGTCCTACTTAATGATAGTCAAGCTAAGAGTATATTTCAGGAACAACTAGAAAAACAGTTAGGCAGCCATGTAAGTGATGCCCACCCCGAGGCAGCGTGGAATGACATCCGAAAAGCTGTAGAAACAGCAGTGATGATTGCAAGTATGGTAAACCATAAGGTTAGGGAGAAACACTAGATCTCAGCAGCGTCTACCGCACTGACAGATGCTTGAAAACTCATTCCATCTGGCTCTGAACATAACAAAGAGCGGAGTCAGCTTAAGCGCAAGCTGATAAGAAGCCTACGCAGTGATCGTGAACAGTGATGGGTAGCGAAAGCAAGAGAGATGGAAAAGGCAGCGGCAATAGGTAACAGCATGCAACTGTTCAGACTTGTTAAGGAAACCGGTATTAGGAACCCAACTGTTAACGATTGGGTTGCACCGACACCTGAACTAGTGATAGGGAGTGAAGTAGTTGATCGTGTCAACCGCTTCACTTACTCCTTAAATAATATCATCAAACCCTAATGTTCCCTATTACTACTTATACTATCACTACCTCTACCACTACGGGATTTGAATCGATAACTGAATCTCTGTGCTAATGTGGTATGGTAATTCGAACTGATGTATGTACGTACGATGTTTCGCGTTGATACTGACTGACTGACTGACGACGTTCAGCGAAGTGAACTCTTTTCAACGTATTTGTTGTCATGTTATATATATAAACTTTTGTTAAAGTATTATTTCTGTGAGGACAGATGAACTATGAATATACATGATGATGTAACAGAAAGCTTCTAATACTGTATTAGTGATGATACTTTAAGGCCAATGTAACGATGATGATAAGGGGTATTTCTTTTATATGCACTCATGGATGGCAAGAGCTGCTATCTTAAGGAGCTGACTACGAAAAATCGGAGTAGATTTGGACGACTTGTGTGAACAACCTTATAATCAACCTGTAAATCAGTAGAGTGGTTAGAGTCGATTAGAATTTCAAGAATGGAACTTCTAACTACTTTCCTTTCGCCCTTGTAGAACCACACTACGACTTATCGTTGTATACGAGTTGAAGGCAAGCGTTGGCTAGCGCCTATGTACCTTGCTCCATAAGAGCAGGTGATTTGGTAGATGCACTTGCAGGCGACCAGACAAGGAAGTTTATCTTTTACGGATACAGAGAATAGGTTCCTACTAGTAAACATTATTCCCAGTTTTGTTGCATAGAGTGTTCTTTTTATTTATTCATATTACGTAATCCTGTATTATAATCTTTCTATTACATCATCACGTTTATTTCTTGTTCACTTGTCCTGACAGAACTAATAGTTATATATATATATATATATATATATATATATATATATATATATATATATATATATATATATATATATATATATAAATTGGACGGCAGCTCCTTGTTGATGTGAATATACTTTGAAGTTTTATATGACGAGTTTTACCAAGAGCCTTTCAACTATTCTCAGAAAACAAGGCTCTTTGAAATGGTAATCATAGAGGATGGTCTTGACGCTGAAGTCAGTAGACTAAGTGTTATGACCTTGACTTGTCTACCCACTTTTTGGTGCCGAGGATACTTGTCTAATCTAGATTTCGACCTTGATGCGATAGGCTGATCGGCTTAACCTTGAGACTAGTACGCGTGAGTTCGAGATGGGGTAGAGAGAAGAAAACTATTCTGTCACCTGATTGGTGGGCAAGCAGACGAATGAGAGAAGACAAGACAACTGGAACACTACTCGATCTATCTCCCTGACCACTGAACTCACTGGATTCACTGAATTCAGATTAGTGTAAAAAGGTACATGAATAAATAAGTGAATAACCCGACCGCAACGTACAATAATTAGGAAAAATACAATTATGTCCAAAGCTGGGAATTAGAGTAGAAAATAGGGTGCAAAATAATATGTTTAAATTACAATAGCTTCGGAACAGAAAAAGGTATGGCAGTGAATGATACATCGAACGAAAGCTTATGTTCTGTAGAATAGATTAGGGACAAAAATAAATGTCAGTGTTTTACAAGCTTTGAATAAACTGAAATAACGTCCCGAAAAATAGCCTTCGTAGTTTGTCAGGGCTTCTTGTTTCCCGGTTCACATCACTAAGTCAAGATGAAAAACACTTACATGGATTTCTTGACATTACAGTCTAACGAATAGATAACCACTTGCTCGTAATAAGCACAAGTATTAGGTATTGTCCAACCTGACGCAGATGCATCCATTTTTATCTTTCTATAGATCTTGAGTTTCACCACTCATTCCATTCTTTCTAGAACTATTTTCTCAGTGTTTAGTCCTCATTATCATTGCTACTTCATTATCTCAACACTCTTACCACTTATGTCATTGGCTTTTATTTCGTTATGCTAATATGGTTTGGGAACTCGAGTGAATACAAATTTGTGCCAGCCTCCAAGTTGTTTGGGTATAATGTATGTATGTAATCTCGTCAGTATTTCTATTACAAAAGTATGTCGATATCAAATAAAATTTGGAGCATTAATTACTGGATTTCTAATCTATCTAATAATGAAACAGGTTTACATTTATTTTTAAATTAATTATTTCCTAAGTAATTTTATCTTTCTGCGCTTTCAGTTCTAGCAGATTTGTTGTTGAAATTATCCATTTTAAATCTAATTCGTGTTAATACAAATCAATTTTTGAACATTGGATACTCATCCATGTTGTTCTGTCTAAGTTTGAGATGGTGTAGAAGACTTATAGCTCAGGTGGATGATTTTGATGGAGTTTTGTTTTCTGAGCTGATCAAGCCATCCAGCTCAAAAAACAAAACTCCATCAAAATCTGTCTAAGTTTTAATTCGTATTATTAATTATTTTTCTAGGATTGTCTCAAATTATTTCTTGAAAAAGAAGAAATGGTTGGTCAGTGTCGTTGGCATTGTCCAACATGTAATACAAGACGTGATGCTTCCAAGTGGATAGAATTATGGAAATTACCGACATATTTAATTATACATTTAAAAAGGTTGTTTAGACTTTCTTTTTCCACTGTTAATTATTCTGATGGTTTTATTCATTGATGTGGATGATGATGTTGATGATTCAACTTTACATTATAGTACTAAGTATTTTTCAAAATAAGTACAAGTTTGGTAAATATGTTTCCTACTAAATCAACTGATTCACTGTAATTATTTTATTGCGAAATTCTGAAAAACTATACTAATTACATTTCGAACTTTTTACTACAAATAGGATGCAGTTATCATCTTATTTTTCATGCAACCGGCTAAATAACATTATATCTAATTGTTTTAATTTTCATTATTACAAATGAAACAGTTGAACAAATCACGAATAGACTGATGAAATGCAAGTTTTAGATGTTACTACTAGTCAATATTCCAATAGTAAGCAAATTGTTTGAGTAGTTCATATTCTGAACAGAAAATGTCATTCATATTGAATGTCTGGTTTTATTTTGTCACTACAAATTTTGAAAAGATAAATATCTTTAGGGAACTTCATACTTTGGAAGGTTATAGATCTGTGGTTAAGCCTTTCGGTTTTCAATCGACTCTAACTAGTCTACATCTCATTTGTGTAGCAATTTTAGTCTGTACGAAGCAAATATAGTCCAACACTTCGTGCCTTCAGTTTTATATTTAATCACTAGGTTGATTAATTGTCACTATTTCACATTGATTTAACTCAATGAATGTTGACAAACATTATATTTCTACAGAAGTATATGAAATGTCTAGAATACAATAAATATTGACTCGGTCCATCATATTGTAGTCGATTCTGAACTATGGTACTTGGATCAATTTATCATCGACTGGCTAACCATTTATTCATGTTAGGAGTCTAAATTTAATTGATTAAACGTGATTATCAGTATATCACTTCTCCATTAAACAGGTTAACCAGCCTCCAAATGCCCTGGTACGGCCGAGAGTATGGGAGAGTCCGCTCTGCCTCCCGAAATGCTCTCACATGGCCACGCGTATACAGCCTCTGCCAGGGAAGTCCTACTTACTGCCTTCTCGTGGCGGGGGTGTTGTTCACGAAATTGAGAGGACGAAAAGCGAATGTCCGGCGCTTTAACCGGATCCCAAATCAATGGTACACATGGGCTCCAGTATCCTGAAGGAACGAATAACGTATGAACCAATTGTTGGTCACCGGCTACCGTGGGACTGCATCTCCTTACGATACTCCATTGCCTTGTGGGTCAGACCTTTAGGTCGAAGGTCGGGGTGTGGCTTTCTAAGAAAACCACCTGCTTCGGTTTGGGCACCCGGGCAATATCACAACCCTCACACATATCAATTGAGATTAAAGTGGCGCATATGTATTTGGTGCTTCCTTGTACCAATATCTATGTGTTAAAATAAATAAATAAATAAGGTTAACCAGCATAGAGCAAAGACAGGAAACCTCTATTCTTCTCAACAGTCTTACTAGACAGGTTGGTTAAAGTATAAGAACGAACTTCAACTATTCTAAAGTGACCTTGAGAAGTTCGCGCTTGTTTTTAGACAATTCGAGAGTAGTTGATTTTTACTGGGAAAAAATCCCAGATAAATTAAAAGCGTACATAACGTTTTTGCATGACTTTCAAAATCCTTGAAATTTAAAAATTAAGAAACTGTTGAAGAATCTTTATAGATAGCCAAAAGCTAATACCTTATCAGTTCAATGTTGAAGTGTTTACATTTACGTCTCTAACAAGTTTCATGATCATGATAACTAATCATGAATGTAGCTTTGAGTAACAACTTCACTTTGCAGTATTCACAATGTAATATATATATATATATATATATATATATATATATATATATATATAGTATTTTCTGTGGACTGTTGTTCATAACTTACTATCAAACATCGATTAGTGTAATTTCATTATCTCACCTTTAACTCTTTAACTAATCAGATTATCAGTAATGTACTGTGTGTTTGACTAAATCGATAAGTAATTAAATAAAATATTACTGATATTTACATTTAACACGAGAAAAGATTATTATTTGAACCATGTTTTGGCCTTGTCGACAAAGTAGCGTGATATGTTCATCTGAGAAATATTAAATTCTACTATTATTATTAATTTGTAATTTTGGTGTGTGTGTATGTATGTTTGCTTACATGTGTATGTATAGATGTTTTTATTCAAAAGGGAATCACTCTCTCTTGGTCTCAATAATTAAAAAGTCATTATTTTCCTTTTTAATCAACTATTTATTATCAGAATGATTTTATTGAAATAAATGAATAAAAGTTTATTAACCGTTATATAATTTTTTCTTAGTTGTATGATTAAAATTGTGTTGTACATCTGTTGAAATTACAAATTCTTTCTTTTTAAATTCAGATTTCGATATGAATATGGTAATTGGAGAAAACAAACAACTAATGTAGATTTTCCTATTGAATGTTTAGATATGAGTTCGTTTATTGTTGGCCCAAAATTGCATTCCAGTGAATACGCTTTATATTCTGTTTTGGTATGTTATTTTCATTATAATACTGGTTATAGTAGTGTTACAATCGATGTCAGACTAAAAATAAACAATAGTAATAATTAACATTGGGAGTTTGAAGAGATTGTTAAAGTTAAACTGGAAAACACTAAACAACTGCTTCACCCTTATTTGGGACTCCTCAATATTCTGGATCCAAAAACCTACCGAGGATTATACTCAGAAATTTAGGGTCTGATGGCGAGTACCTAACTGTTACGTCGTTGATCTGTCTATCCACTAATATGCACAAGATAACTTGTCTCGATATAGACTAAGGTCTGGTTTAACGTGGAGGCTGGAATGCGTGATTTCGAAGTCAAACTAACTGCTTTGGGTAGAGAGACGAAAACTATTCTATCACCTGATTGGTCGACAAGCAAGAGAGAGAGAGAAGACATGTTAACTGGAACCAAACTACTCGATTTCCAACTTCGATTCATTTTAGTGCAAAAAGATACATGAATAAATAGATGACTAACATGATTACAACACGCAAACAATTAGAAAAATACCATCATGTCCAAAACTGGGCATTAGTTTAGAACCGAAGGTTACGTTTAGATTGCAATAGCTTTGGAACGGAATAGGATATGACAGTGAATCACACATCAAACGAAAGCTTATGGTTTGTAGAATAAACTAGGGACAAAATTAAATGTTAGTGTTTTATGAGTTTTGAATTATTTGAAGTAACGCCCGCAAAAATAGCTTCCGTTGTTCGTCACTACTTCTTTGTTGTTCTGTTCATATCACTAACCATTGACTATGGAGCTAAAATATAAGTGATCTACATGTCTAGCTTCAATTAATTCACAATATTGTAAAGTAAACTATCAAATAACAATTTTATTTTTCATTTATTTGTTTTGGTCGAATCAACGATATTTAATTATGTTAAACAGAGTTTCAGCTTTTCAGTTGTCAGTGAAATTATTGTATGAATGACACACAATTTTCTGACTTTCATTACATGATGAATATAACATTGAATTTTGAAATCTTTATTGAAATCAGTCAAAATATTCTATTAACAAATAGTAATTGGAAATTGAATGATCTCATATTCAGAATTTGTATCAACTGTTGATAGATAAGTGAAACCAAGTGATTGAATTTGTCTTCTTACACTTAACTTGAAACTGTCAAATGTTTTAGATCAAAACTATCCTTCAGTCTGAAACAGTTTTAATAGTTAATACTAATCCTCACACTATATGTATAGCTTAAATACAATTGTATATATTTGGATTTCATCTTTATTGTTTTACCTGAAATCTTCTCTACATTATAATAATTTTGACAATATATTATCAGTCTTTATGGCAATGGTTTTAGTCAAACTTAATTACGTGTTGAAAATAAGTAATAAAAATCTCATAAATCTATAGTAATTATGTGCTTCTGATTTTTAATCACCCATATTAAGTATCTCGTAATTTCATTCTATTTGTGTATGGGCTGTGATACTGTACGGTTGCCCAAACCAAAGCAGGTGGTTTTCTTAGGGGGCGCACATCCCGAGCCTTCGACCGAAAGGTCTGACCCACAAGGCAATGGAGCATCGTAGGGAGATGCAGTCCCATGGTAGCCGGTAACCAACAATTGGTGCATATGCCATTTGTTCCTTCAGGATATTGGAGCTCATGTACACGATTGGTTTGGAATTAGTGTTTTCCAACTCCTGTAGGTGGACCCTCCGTGTCCACCAACCCGCTTAAAGCGCCGAACATTCGCTTTTCGTTCTCTCAATTTCCTAAATAACAGTAATGACACGAGAAGGCAGTGAGTGTGTACGTGGTAAATGAATATCACAAAATGATTTACTAAAATAATCTAAATTAAGGGAATTCAACTAACATGTACATGGTTTAAGGTTCAAATCTGTAAACTTATAGAAGAAAGTCAAGTACTTTATTCACATTAAGGTACTGCTCCATTATCAAAATCTGAACACTTATGAATTAAATATCAAATTTTATATAAAACACTATATTTATACAATTATTGGTGCGTGTTTTTATGTCAATTTGAGTGTTGTTTTTTTCAATCAATATTTCTTTATTATAACAATCACTACATTTTTCTTCTCTGTTTATTCTACAGAATCATCGTGGTACAATGGAAAGCGGTCATTGTAAGTGAAGTAGAATGTGTGTTTTTTCTCCATAAAAACCTATTCAAATATATGTTTATTACTTACCCGACAAGCAAAAATATTATTGGGATGTTGCACATTTAGATTTTGATTATCAAATGACTATTTTAATCATACCATTTGATTATTATCAAAGAGAAGTCACTATTTTTGGCTTAGGCGTTTATTTATTCATACAAAGTATTGATTGCTCAAAAATATGTGCTTTGTTGAAGTTTACTCACCTTTATCTAACTGATCTGTTCATATCATTTTTAACTAGATTATTCAGGACATTATATTCTGTTGAGCCTCGACAACTAGGTTCTCATTGCTTTCAGTTGCCTTCATTTTAATTAAACCGATTGAATGTAAAACAAAATCATGAACTTCTTGCATACATAAGCTATACCGCTGTGCTTTAGTGTAATGTTGCGGAAGATGTGTTCGCCTCATGGTTTTCAGAGACCTTGCTTTCATCACATGATGTGATAACTCTTCCATCTGAATACCGTTTTCCCAGAGCAAAGTTTTCTCTTGTTAGTGACTATGTAAAGGGGTTCCTTTTAACAAGATGAGATTACTAATCATGCTCTTAATCCACAGTCTGGGCCTTGGTCCGGCGTCACCTCCAAGAAGAGTTTCCAGTTAAATTTATTTTAGTTAAAACCTTACTTCACAGACGATGCTTTCAGAAGATTATCTGTTGTCTATTGCTTTATTGTAGGTAATAATCTTCCTAGTTTATAGATAGTTGCTGAACTTTCATTTTTGAAGATGGCGTAGTCAATAGTTATTACTAGTAGTGATGTCCAATAAGTTATGTAGATGAATTGACTGGTCACTGTTAGTAAAGAAACTCGTTTGCTCGTGTACCTCGTTATTAATTATCAGTTAACATATCCATAGTATTAAGTAGTAGTTATTAGTGAAATCTCTGGACACATTATCCGTCCTTCTTTGAACAAATCAACTTGATCTATTTTTAATCCACTGGTTTAGCGAATAACTTTTCAAGCACATAACTTCAAGGCACTACGTTTGAATTTCAAAAACTCACATCTTAATCGTTCTAATTAGAACAAAAACTAGCATCCTAAATGTTTGCCACCGGTCACTACCCAATATTATACTTGAAATATGTATGTTGTGTTGACCTAATCATCCATTTCTTTAATTCTGGCTGATGTAGGATAGAGTTGGGAGAAAACTAGGGCCAGTCAAACCAGAACGTGATATCAGTCCATTAAGTTATTGATTGTTGGTCTGGTCCATAATAATTTGTGCAGACTAGTTGGTTTAGGTTGGAGATGTTGAGTGACATGACTCAAATTTAAGTGCAATAATACAAATGCCTTTCTTTAAATCTTGAGATTTAAGATTGTTTTATACTTTTTGTTTAACGGATTAGCTCTCTATTCGCAAATCATATTATTATTGGTTTACTACGACTAACACCGGTGTGTGCTACTGATGCAGACATATATAAGTAGTATGTATCGCTATTTCTGCATTTACTCACAGTGCTGATGTAGTGTGGCAATTTTAACCGACTCACATACATACCAGGATCCATTTTGAGCATTATTGACTGACTGTCTAGTTTATTATGACTTACGCCTGTTACTCCTCGCGAAGGAGCATAGGCCGCTCACCAGCATTCTCCATCCAACCCCGTCCTGGACAATCCTTTCCAGTTCTTATTCATCCCTTTCATATCCGCTTCTATTTCCCGATGTAATATGTTCTTTGGCCTTCCTCTTTTCCGCTTCCCTTCAGGATTCCAAATTAGCGCTTGTCTCGTAATGCAGTTTGATGATTTCCTCAATGTATGTCCTATCCATTTCCATCGTCTTTTCCTAATTTCCTCTTCCGCTGGAAGCTGGTTGGTTCTCTCTCACAAAAGGCTGTTGCTGATGGTATTCGGCCAATGGATGTTGCGTAGACAGCTATTGATAAATACTTGTACCTTCTTGATGGTGGTTGTTGTAGTTCTCCGCCTTTCAGCTCCGTACAGTAGAACTGCCTTGACGTTCTTATTGAAGATTGTGACTTTGATATTGGTTGACAGTTGTTTTGAGTTCCATATGTTCTTCAATTGAAGGAATGCTGTCCTTGCTTTGCCAATCCTCGCCTTAATTCTGCATCTGAATCTCCTTGTTTATCGACGATGCTTCCCAGGTATGTGAAGGATTCCACATCTTCCAGAGTTTCACCATCAAGAGTGATTGGATTGCTGTCAAATGCCTTTTCTTAATCAATGAAGTTGATGTAGAGTGACGAGTTCCACTCAATCGATTGTTCGACGATGATCCGTAGTGTCGCAATTTGGTCTGTGCACGACCGGTTCTTACGGAATCCAGCTTGTTGGTCTCGCAGTTGAGCGTCTACTGTGTCTTTCATCCTGTTCAGTAACACTCTGTTGAAGACTTTACCCGGTATTGACAGTAGTGTAATGCCTCTGTAGTTTTCACACTTGCTCAGATCTCCTTTCTTTGGAATCTTGATGAGGTGTCCTTATTTCCAGTCCATCGGCACTTGTTCCTCCTCCCAAATCTTCTCGAATAGAAGATGAAGCATGTTCGTAGTTGCTTCGATATCTGACTTCAGTGCTTCAGCTGTTATATTGTCGGGTCCTGCTGCTTTCCCGCTCTTGATTTGTCTGATGGCCATTTTGATTTATTCCATCGTTGGTGGATTGACATCTATAGGAAGATCTGTGTGTACTGCTTCGATGTCCGGTGGATTCACTGTAGCCGGCCTATTCAGGAGTTCCTCGAAGTACTGTACCCATCTGCTCCACTGTTGCTGAATCTCAGTGATCGGTCTTCCTTCTTTGTCTTTGACTGGTCTCTCTGGTTTACTATATTTCCCTGCTAGTTTCTTCGTTGTATCGTAAAGCTGTTTCATATTTCCTTCTCTTGCAGCTTTCTCCCCCGTCGTTGCGAGTTCTTCCACGTATTGTTGCTTGTCGGCTCTAATGCTCTTCTTCACTTGCTTGTTTGCTTCTATATATTCAGCTTGTGCTTGGACTTTCTCTGCTCATGTTCGACTATTGTTAATTGCTGTATTCTTGTTCTTCGTTTCTTTGATCCTGTCCAGTGTTTCTATAGAGATCCATTCCTTGTGATGATGCTTCTTGGGGCCCAAAACCTCTTGACACATTGAAGTTAATGCTTCTTTGATACCTTTCCAGTTATCCTCCATAGTAGTTTCTTCTTCCTTCAGTAGATCCTGTAAGGCTTGGAACCTGTTGTTGAGGGCTATCTTGAATTCATTGAGTTTGTCAGTATCTCGAATGAAGTCTGTATTGAACCTTTGCAGCGCTATTTGTCCAGTTGTTCAGTTCTTCTTTAGCTTCAGTTTTTAATTGGCCACAACCAGGTGATGATCTGGTATTTGTTAATAAAGTCTACAAATCATATTTACCTAAACTAAAGATTTTTATCCAGCCTAAACTAGTGTGCATAAGTTAGCATCCTAGATATCCCTACATCTATTAGTAGTAGTTGTTAGCGTTACAATTCAATTGATTACTTTGTTTTAACTACTCCGTAACTTCCTCCTTTATCTATGTGTTGAGTAATACTTATTTTCAATAGTAATACTTCTGTTCCCTTGCTTAATGCATTATTTTATCCTAGAGTACTGTTTTTCTGTTATAAATTTTAACATTCTTGATATTTCAACAGATACAACATTTTGTCGTAACATCCGTGACGGTCGGTGGTATGAATATGATGATGAAAATGTATCTTTATTAGATAAAAATGAAATACAAGTAAGTTATTTATTTGTTAGTGTAACAAAGTCCTAGGGTTAGAACAATTAGTTTCTCTGATGTACTTGTTTCTTAGACGAATCAAATGATGTAGCATTTTAATCAGTTTGACAAATCGAACTGAATTAACGCGACTACTGAATTTCGAAGTTGAATCAGTAGCTGCATGACTGTATGAATCAAAAAGATATGTTTGTCAATAACGGAGTACGGAGAAAATCCCTCCTACTCATCCAATCCTAACTTCTTTCTAATAACTTCTAGAAGTCCTAAATTTGATCATGGTTACTATTTTTATGAACTCCAAACCTATGATAAGAGGGTATTCATAACCTTATTTCACTCTCGTCCCATTCATGATCAGTTTATTGTAGGAAACGCCATATTGTACTTTTAATTATTTCCAGCTACAACTCTCACTTGCTGAAGCGCATTGCTTCTATTACTATTCTAGTCGGATCACTTTTACAAGTACAATCCATGTATTATATATATATATATATATATATACGATTTAGTCAGTCGAGTTCCATTTATTATGTTTGAGATGTAGTTAGTAAGACTGTAAGATAAATTTATAGTCTTAAATTTCTCAGTTTAGACTAACTGTTTTACTTTTTCTAAATATGGCATATGAGATTATTTGTAGAAGGCAACATTATAAGATGAAAATATTAAACCAATTTTATTGTTAAAACTTGTAAAAATTTTCCACGAATCGTTTTCGTTGGTATCAAGGTATTTCTTTGAATATGCCTTGTTTTACTCTTAGTAGTATAGTTCAAATTACAAAATAATCCAGAAGTCTTTTATGTATTCGACAATTCATATAAAAAATTGTGAAATATTTTGCTGCATAGAATTGGCATTCGAGTAATAATAATCACATAGACTCTCAGTCGCTCATTTCGGAGTCATCTGAATGCAATTAATCAGAATAGATTCGACTCTTAATTAGTTGCATTTATTTCCTAATGTAGATTGATGTTTTCCTCTCTATTCTATTCTTGAGAAAAGCATTTACTCTAGGTTATAATTAATACTGCGAAAACATCTGGAAAATCTAAAACCACGTGTCACAGCTTTGATCGAACACATACCTATACTACGTTTGGTTTCGGAAACCACCATTGGCTCAAGGTCGTGTATAAACCCACAAATACCCTTGTTCGTACCTTCCCCCTCATTTTATTTAACATATAGAAGTAGTTCGTGTTATAGGGACTGGCTAGGAGGACAGTTTGGACGTATCGGTAGCAGATATATCAGTTTGCCTACACTCATGAAACACGGTCCAGGACCCTAAGACCTCGTCGTGAAAAGTTGCTTTCTTACTATTGAAGTAAAAACCCATCAGTCCACACTTTTTACTTCAGTGAGTTTGCGACACTGCTATCATCCATTGCCATTGGTGTTAGATGGTTGGACCACACTAGTAAGTTGTTTTAACGTCAGGAACTGCGAAAGGTGCAGTATTGCTGACTGACATCACCAGATGTTCCTGACTAATGTTTGAAGACCTTGGGTTTTATGGCTCATTATAAGTCGCAGATCTACTACATCATCCTTAGTCTTGAGTTTAGTATTCTCCCATTACTAAATTTACAATCATAATTCTCTGTACTAAAATATATTTCCTAGAACTGTTTTTATAAGACTGCTGATACACACAGTCCAACTTGTTCCCGTCTCAGTACTTCTCTCTCTGTTGATGTGCAATACAGCAACTTTGACCGATGGACATGTAAACTACGTTATGACTGATATGAAATTTGTGGTAAACCACTTATGTGCTATAAATTTCTCATCAGATTTTACTTTTTCTACTTTGCTCTCTTCCAGAATGATAATGCTTACATATTGTTCTATGAATTACTACCTCGTGTTGGTGTATTTTTCGAAAATACACATAGTATGCTCCGATGAGTTGTTCTAAATTGATTTTTTACTTATTTATAATATGTATTTTTACTTTTCAGTTAATAAGAACACAATTTATCATGTTAATTTTTTGTTTGTTTCAACAATCAGATGTATATCTACATATTTTCTACCACTAATATTTAACAAAAGATAAATTCTTATCGTTTTCTGGAAATAAATAATGTTGGATATTTGTTATTTTAAAAAAAAACCTTGAATATGGCAATGAGTATTTATTAAGAGGAAAGGTCAGTAAGACATACTTCTAAATGATAAGTTAGTGGGAGCGGTATAACCAACCAGTTAAATATTGAATATCATAATTGCAGTAGTCACCTTATGATCACTTATAGACTGTTAAAACACTTAGCGTCTGAAAATATCTGAAACGTTACCCTATGGATATTTTAGCTGTATGCCTGGTTGGTCGTATTGATACATTGAGCTCCATTACTTACTTATTTAACTTTACGTTTTCCGAGAAAAAACAATGTAGGACACCTTGTCGGTTTATTCTTGCTTAGCCAAGAATGTTTACTTAATACATATACTTCACACACTACTAGAATGGTACGTGTGCACTTCCGATTGTTATTCGTTTTTACGAATTACGATGCTGATCCTGAAGACTTAGGAAGATTGATAAACACTTCTGTGGAAGACATTTTCCTTTCTCTAAGTTTATTCCCATTTCAAAATCAAGCGCTTATAGAAGGAACAAAAGTAGAATGACAGGAAATGTATGAGCAACAATTATACTGATAACAAGAGTATCAACCCGCTATTAGAATATGACTTGTGAAATGAAAAACTTTTTGAATGATAAAAATCGTAATTCATTATTCTACTAAGCAAACAAATAACGTTTGAAGTTATTACGAAAGCTATGGTAGAAACTAGTACTGTTTGCTCTAAAAGGTATTTTATTTAATGAACATCAAGAACCTAGTAAACAATAATGAACTGAGAAATGCTGATATGTTCACATGCACAAAGATTCAAAAACATAAGCATATAATACATGTTAGCATACGATTATTAATCAGCTTGAACAGTGATAACTTTGTACAGCCGTTAAGAAGTTATGTTTTTATATCATAGAATAGTTATGAAAACGATCAGCGATGGTTGAAACTATTAGAAATAAAGTATGTGTAAACTGATCCGCAACTTCAGTTAAACCTAAAGTTAACACCTGAGATTTTGAAAAAGTCGGAGATACATTTAGTGGGGTATCGCCATATTCTCTCCGTTTCAGAAAGTAATCAGAAAAGATGCCGACAAAGGAATGTAAATAAGAAAACAAACTAAACGAATGTTGGTAGTTAGGCTGGAATCGCTTAGGAAACAGTAGACAAAGTGCGCATGATTTTTTAGAAAAGATTCACAAAGCAAGCTATAGATTAAATTAAAACGAATCATAAAGAAACGAAAGAACCAGGTAAATAAACAAGATTAAGGGATCTCAAATATTAAG
Source organism: Schistosoma spindalis (assembly GCA_946903255.1). Classification (NCBI taxonomy): domain Eukaryota; kingdom Metazoa; phylum Platyhelminthes; class Trematoda; order Strigeidida; family Schistosomatidae; genus Schistosoma; species Schistosoma spindalis. The sequence continues at coordinate 80,232,392 of OX336420.1, forward strand.
CCGGAGTAAATGAATGGGCAATAGTTGTTTCTGTAGAAGGTACGGGAGTGTCGTCTTCAAGAACTTCATCTACACTTTCTCCACCATCACTTCTAGCACCAATGCTTGTACAGGCACTTGCACTACTGCTTTCCGTACATGGTACTTCCGTCAGAATCTCGTCTTTGTTTGACGACGCGAAGCCTGAATGCCCGGAATCTGATGATCTTGGGGTGGGGGATAGCGTGATACGTGATCCTCTTCTAGAAGACTCGGAGTCCGCACTCATACTATGTGAATGTCCAGTAGAGGGATAAGTAGCAGAATTTGCATATTTTTGTGTCCATAGTCGTGCAATGCGATCATGTTCTGATCTGTTATGCATGTATTGGCTAGCAATAGATCCAACAAGCGGGTCGGCTGGATTGCAATCAGTAAGTAACGAGCAAATAGACAGTAAAACTTTACTAATGGTAAGAGCAGGAGACCAATTATTCTAAGGTATAAAAAAAACAAGAGGCAGGATTGCTGGTTGAATGTATTTAAGAAAACTAAATATATCAACAAATATTTACTCTACACGACAATTTATCTTGATGTTAACAGATTTTACCGAAAAGTAGCGTGAGAGCATGTCTAAGCACAGTGGCTGACAAATATTAAGAACTAATGCTAATACAGGATCCCGCTGTTGATAGGCATTTCAATCTGTTTTTTGTTAGACTTCATGAACTACAAAGTTATAATGGCTATTCAATATATCATTAATAAATGAATCAAATTTCTCAGTTTTCCGAACTATAAAGAAACAATTGGTTGTCTCACGGATATCCGTCTCCGGCGGTAAGGTCTCAACAAGTACGGAGCTAACACAAAAATTACTCATAAAATGGTCGTGTGTGACCGACCTCAAGCAGCTGTCCCTTGGGCACTGCGGTCACGCTCTCAGGTCACTAAGACCACCTCTAATCCGATTTCCTTTTCAGGTACCTCCAGCAGAACCCTTCCACGGTGTGGGCAACCGGGAATTGATAACCGCCCTCATACCTCTAACAGCACTCAAGACCACTGTATTCATAATCAACCTACCTCTTCAATTCCTATTATTCCTCTTACATCGACTTTCAAATCTAAACTCCCTCTTTCGGCTTCCTCCTCAAGTTTCACCACAGCCAACGATTCTAGTGCGCAAAACACTATCCCAGGTCTACTGAAACCTCGCTCCAAACTACACATTGGAGCCTTCAACGTACGCACACCATGCCAAATCGGTCAGCAGGCTTCCTTGGCTAAAACCTTAGAATCTCGTACCACTGATGTATGCTGTGTCTCCGAAACACGCATACAGGATCCTAGCGTGGTCATTCACTTGACCTAACCTCGGCAAAACGGAGAGCCGACGATATACACCCTCCGTGTATCTGGCGACCCGATGGCTAGTTCTCGTGGACTGGCAGGTGTAGGCATAGCACTAAGCATGAGGGCGGAACAAGCGCTATTAGAGTGAATCTCGGTTAACAGTCGTCTATGCGCTGTTCGGCTAAACGGCTCCGTAAAAACCCGGAAAGATAGGGACACACGTCGTTGCCTTTTCGTCGTTTCTGCCTACGCTCCCACTGACTGCAGTTCGAATGAAGTGAAAGATCAATTTTACAGAAAGCTGTCTGAACTTCTTCAGAAAACTGAACGTTCAGACATAGTACTCGTAGCAAGCGACTTTAATACCCTGCTAGGTAGCTTAAACGAAACAGAAAGACATTTAGGTGGGTATTTTAGTATTCCGGCACAGCGAACAGATAATGGTGATCGTCTGCTGCAACTGTGCTCAGACAATCGTTTATTTTTAGCAAACACAAATTTTAAGCATAAGGAGAGACATCGTCTAACATGGCGACCCCCTGCACCAAACCAACGATGGACTCAAGTAGACCATATTGCCATCAGTCATCGTTGGAGAGGGTCTATAGAAGATTGTCGCTCATTCTGGAGTACCTGTTTGGACTCCGACCACGCACTAATACGAGCACGCATCTGCTTGCGCCTCACTGGACGCAAAAAAGCCACATTAAAAAGACCCATTAGAACTGAACTGAGTAACGAGAAAACCAAAAGTAGGTTCCAAGAACAACTGAGGTCACACTTAGGTAGTTCTGAAAACGAGGCTGACCCAGATGTTGCTTGGAAAGATATACAAGCAGCTGTGGAAACAGCAGTGACATCAATTAGTAATTTAAACCACAGGGTTACAAAGAACCAATGAACTTCTTCAAGGTCTATTGCACTAATGGATTCTCGTAAACTCATCCCATCAGGTTCTGAACACGATGAAGAGCGTAAACAAATCAGATCTAGGTTAAGCAAAAGTCTAAGGAATGATCGTGAGCAGTGGTGGGCAACGAAAGCAAAAGAGATGGAAAAGGCGGCGGCTATAGGTAACACAAGACAACTCTACAGACTAATAAAAGAAACTGGAATTAATAAGTCAAGTGTAAGTCAGACTATTTCGGAAAAAAACGGCACTCACATCTGCTCCCAGTCCAGACGTTTAGAACGATGGGTGGAACATTTTAGAGAACAGTTCAGCTGGCCTTCAGCTACTCTACAACTACCCTCTATTCCCAGACAGTATGAATGGAACATGGAAGTAGGTCCCCCAACTCTAGCTGAAGTTCAAAAGGCTATAGCTAATCTGAAACGAGGAAGGGCAGCTGGTCCAGATGGATTGGCCCCAGAGGTCTTAAAGGATGGTGGTCTAGCTTTAGCAATTAGGTTGACTAATATTTTAGCTAAAATCTGGGAGTTAGACGTTATCCCATCTAACTGGTCACAATCACTTATCGTCCCAATATTTAAGAAAGGGTCAAAATCATCCTGTGACAACCATAGAGGGATTAGTTTGACTAGTATAGTATCTAAAATACTAGCCTCGATAATTTTCGGACGCCTAACTAAGACTTGTGAACTGCAAACACGAGAGAATCAAGCTGGCTTCAGACCTGGTCGTGGATGCATAGAAAACATATTCACCATTCGTCAGGTCCTAGAACACAGGCATACTTATCGGCGTCCGACAATGGTGGTCTTCCTTGATTTAAAAGCAGCATTTGACTCTGTAGACCGAGAGGTTCTGTGGCAGTGTCTGTCATTGAAAGGCGTACCTCAGAAGTATATAAACCTTGTGAAGGCTCTTTACTCGAACACTACTAGTCGAGTCAGAGCTTATGGCGAACTGTCATCTGCTTTTGCAACCTCAAGTGGTGTCCTTCAAGGCTGTCCACTTTCTCTTTTTTGTTTAACTTTATCATAGACCTCCTGATGGAAATAACGCTCTCATCGACTGAATTCTTCGGCATTGATCTCCTACCAGGAGGTCCACTTATCGACTTAGAATACGCAGATGACATAGTCCTGTTTGGTGAAGACGCTGATGAAATGCAGAGTCTTTTGGTAGCGCCCCCAAATGCCCTGGTATGGCCGAGAGCGGGGAGGGTTCGCCCTCCCTCTCGAAATACTCTCACACGGCCACGCGTATACAGCCTCTGCCAGGGAAGTCCTACTCACTGCCTTCTCGTGGCACTACTGTTGTTTACGAAAATGAGAGGACGAAAAGCGAATGTCCGGCGCTTTAACCGGATTCCAAACCAATGGTGCACATGGGCTCCAGTATCCTGCGGGAACAAATGGCGTATGAACCAACTTTTGGTCACCGGCTTCCATGGGACTGCATCTCCTCACGATGCTCCACTGCCTTGTGGACTAGACCTTTAGGTCAAAGGCTTGGGGTGTGGCCCCCTAAGAAAACCACCTGCTTCGGTCTGGGCACCCGGGCAGTATCCCAGCCCACTCACTAAAACTATGATGAACTATCTGCTTATAGAAAATATTCGTTTCTCTACGACTAACATTGAAATGACTGGTATTATTATTATTTACTACGTCATTTATTCAAAATCTCCTATTTCTACTTTTTGTATCCGCTTCGACTCAGACAGCAGCTCGCCTATGGTGAAAATTCAGCTTTGTCTAAACGTTCTCGAGTCACTGCCTGGTTGAAAATTGTATGTTACTACCAAATATGAGTACTGAAGCCGTTTTTCTGAAACCACGTGCACCATTCAAACTGGCTACCTTCAACGTTCGCACACTTATGCAGGTCGGACAACAGATAGGGCTGGCTATATCTTTGGAAAGTCTTAATATTGATGTGTGTTGTCTATCCGAGACCCGTATTCAAGACTCTGGTGAAGTACTACAATTTCGCTCTCCATCTGTCACTTCAAAAAGCTTGTTTCACGTGCGTTTATCCGGGGACCCTGTGGCATCTTCGTCTGGTCTTGCTGGCGTTGGTGTCGCACTAAGCGCAAGAGCTGAGGCAGCACTAGTCGACTGGATCCCCATTAACAGTCGGTTATGTGCTGTCAGATTAGAAAGTTCCATCAAAGTGAGAAGAAATCGGCGTGAGAAACGATGTCTTTTCGTCATCTGCGCCTATGCCCCGACAGATTGCAGCCCGGATGCAATCAAGGACGAGTTCTACCACCAGTTAACTGTTCTTCTCCAGAAAGTGCGTTCGACAGATATTGTAGTACTAGCTGGAGACTTGAATGCTCAGGTCGGGCGTCTAGACACAGAAGAGAGTCGTTTAGGTGGCCGATGGGGACTCGTTGGCCGCAGGACAGATAACGGGGAACGTCTACTGCAACTATGCACAGACCACAACCTGTTTCTGGCTAGCACTAACTTTCGGCACAGTCATCGCCGATCTGTCGCCTGGCGTCCTCCCTCTGCATCTCAAGCCTGGGCTCAGATTATCACATCGCGATCAGCTACCGCTGGCGCGGTTGTGTACAAGACTGCCGCTCCTTCTGGAGTACCTAGATGGAATCTGATCATGCCCTGGTCTGCGCCAATCTTACCTTACTTTTCAGTGGACAACTAAGTGACGGCCACCAAAGGATTGATGTTAGCAAGCTGGCTGCAACTTCTGTTGCTAGTATGTACCGAACCGAGCTAGCTTCTAGGATAACTACCATTCCACCGAAAAGTATAGATGAGCATTGGTTGCAATTGCATGACGCCATGAAAATGGCGGGTACAGTCTGTTGTGGGTTTGCGAAACGTCCCGCTTACAAGCACTGGGTTTCTTCTGGTTCCTTACAACTGATTGAAGCCCGTCGGTCTACTCCGGGTGACCGTGAGTTTGACCACAGACGAAGGATGTTACGTAATGAAATCGGGCAAAGCTTGCGTAAGTACCGTGAAGCCTGGTGGTCGGAGCGTGCCAGTGAGTTGGAAGCAGCAGCTGCATCTGGTAATTACCGGAAGCTCTTTCAACTCATCCGAGCCACTGGCAGCAAGAAGTCTGGTGTGAGCGAAACAATCTGCGAGGATGACGGAACGCCAATCACTAACATCCATCGACGTCTTGGACGATGGGCAGAATTCTTTGAAGGGCAGTTCAACTGGCCTGCTGCTCCGGCAACATCGGTCAGACAGTCCTGCCCTCCATGGCCGGTGACGACCGACCCACCAAATGAGGCGCAAGTCCGCAAGGAACTCCAACTCTTGAAACGTTACAAATCACCGGGCCCAGACGACTTACCTCCGGCTCTTTTTAAAGATGGTGGTGACTTTTTGACTAAGGGACTGACGACGTTGCTTACAAAGATCTGGGAACTAGAGAGTGTACCAACGTCACGGAATGAGTCGATAGTTGTCCCTATCTTTAAAAAGGGTTCACGTTGTTCCTGTAACAACTATCGGGGGATAAGTCTACTTCCGATTGCGTCCAAGCTATTGGCTTCCGTCATACTTCGTAGGTTGTTCAGAACCCGAGAAGGATTGACTCGCGAGGAGCAGGCTGGGTTTTGTTCTGGTCGAGGATGTGTTGATCATATCTTCACCCTCCGCCAAGTGTTAGAACATCGCCATACTTATCAAAGGCCAACAATCGTAGTGTTTCTTGATATCAGGGCTGCCTTCGATTCGTTGGACAGAACTGTTCTCTGGGATTGTCTATTGAAGAAGGGTGTGTCTGAGAAGTTTATTAACATCCTAAAGGCCCTGTACACAAACACCTCAGGCAGAGTGAGGGCATACAACCACCTTTCTCCACTATTTCATTCGAGCAGTGGGGTTAGGCAGGGTTGCCCAATCTCACCATTCCTCTTCGACTTTGCCATCGATGATATTCTGGAAACAGCTCTGACGGATGTAAGTAATGGTGGTGTGGATCTGTTGCCTGGAGAAAGACTTCTCGACCTTGAGTATGCGGTTGATATTGTCTTACTGTGCGAGAATGCCCAAGCCATGCAATCCGCACTTAATCAATTGGCAATCAGTGTCCGTAGGTATGGTATGTGCTTTGCACCTTCGAAGTGCAAAGTACTTCTACAAGACTGGCAGGATTCTAATCCTGTACTCACTCTGGACGGTGAGCAGATACAAGTGGTCGAGAAGTTCGTGTATCTAGGTAGCTGCATAAGTGCTGGTGGTGGTGTGAGTGATGAGATCAATGCACGTATAGTGAAAGCCAGAGCGGCTTATGCCAATCTGGGCCACCTTTGGCGCCTTCGTGATGTTAGTCTGGATGTAAAAGGTCGGATCTACAACGTGTCGGTGAGAGCAGTTTTGCTCTATGCTTGTGAAACCTGGCCTCTCCGAGTTGAGGATGTTAGACGACTCTCTGTGTTCGATCATCGTTGTCTCTGAAGGATTGCTGGCATCCAGTGGCAACACCATGTCAGTAATGCAGAGGTTCGGCATCGAGTGTTCGGTCACAGAGACAATAATGAAATTGGTGTCACCATCTTGAAACACCGACTTCGGTGGCTTGGACATGTTCTACGAATGTCGTCCCAGAGAATTCCACGTCGTGCATTATTTGCCGACTCTGGGACTGGTTGGAAAAAGCGGAGAGGTGGTCAGTATATGACATGGTGTCGTGGTATGAAAGAAAGCTGCAAAGGGCTAGCTCCTGTTGGTCCTTCAAGACTTCCTGGTTGGGGTCCGAGAGACGGTGTAACGCAGTGGCTAGAGACGTTATCAGATATGGCTCAGAATAGAAGCCATTGGCGATCGTGCTGTAACCTCTTACTTTCTTCATAAAAAGTGGTTGTATCTTCCTTAACTGAAAGATCTCTTCTGATTGTACCTTTCCGTTTCCCCCACCATTGTTCTCTCTCTCCCTTTTTTTTTATAATTCCCCACGTTCATAACTTTTTTTTTTCTTTTCTCCTTCTCTTCAAATTATCATTGTTTTGTGTGGCGCATATATATTTGGTGCCCCCCTGTACCAATATTTATGTGTTCAAATAAATAAATAAATAAAATTGGTAGCACTGAGCAACAATGCCAGAATGTTTGAGATGCGCTTCTCTCTCTCTGAATGCAAGTTGTTGCTTCAGGACTGGCCTGTGTGAACACCTGAACTAAGGATAGGAAGTGAAGTAGTCGAACGCGTTGACAACTTCACTTATCTTGGAAGTCTGATCAGCCCTAATGGGTTGGTGTCTGACGAAATCTCAGCACGGATTCGAAAAGCTCGTTTGGCTTTTGCCAACTGACGTCATGTATGGCGAAGGCGAGGTATCCGTCTATCAATTAAGGGACGAGTATACTGTGCGGCAGTTCGTTCCGTTCTACTATAAGGCTGTGAAACATGGCCATTAAGAGTAGAAGATACTCGTAAGTTACTAGTATTTGACCACAGGTGCCTTAGAAATATTGCTCGCATCTGCTGGGATCACCGGGTAAGTAATAGTGAGGTTAGACGCAAGGTATTAGGGAATGATGGTAAATCGGTTGATGAGGTTATGAATCTTCATCGACTGAGACGGTTAGGCCACGTGTTGCGTATGCCTGAACACCGATTACCACGACGCGCAATGCTAACCGGTATTAGGGATGATTGGAAGAAAGTTAGGGGCGGCCAAACCAAAACGTGGCATCAGTGCTTGAAGTCACTAACTTCTGGTCTGAGCCATGCTGATAGATGCAGACTACCTGGTTGGGGTCCTCGTGGCTATTGTAACCAATGGTTGGAGACTCTTGGTGACATGGCTCAGAATCGATCACAATGGCGTCGGTGTATACACTCTCTGTCTTCGTTTAAACTAAGAGATTGAAATCACTTCAAATCTTTCTTTCTACCAACTAATTCTTTCTTCCTGCACTATCTCCTTATATGCAATCTTTCTTCTATATATTGCCACCACTGAATTAACTACTTCTATGAATCCGATGTTCATCTTGTTGTGCTAATGCGGTATGGCAACTTGGACCGATGCACATATGTGCCTGGTCCTTCGTTGCAGCTGACTGAATGACTACTGTTCGCTTTAAATAATGTTAGTTGCTTTTAGAAATTTTAGTAATCTATTAGAATCTGGATAGATACAACGTCATCGTATTCAGTCGGAACCTTTGTAAAACGTTACATGGCAGTTATGTAGTGTGACTAAGTACTTGGTTGTTAGCATGCAAATGACCTCCCACGAATTGATAAGATTAACGGTCGGAAATTCCGTAAATTACTTTTTCTATTCAATGTGTCAAAAGTGACAGAATAGTCAGGTTGGTGAATTGTATGCAGAACCCAGTTATGGTAATGGGACCTCTATTTATAAGCTACTATACAGATAAATTTTTCTATGAAGTTCGTCAATAAGATTACTGATTTCTATCATCTTCGAAGGTAAGTTAGAGGCACCACATAATTGGATGCTACTTTCCATTGCTAACACCGGCTACCTTTAGGATGTTAGTTTTGGTGTTGCACTGGCGTTAGCATTATAAGACCTAATAACAACGTATTATCTAGATTAATCACACTAATAAAGATAGGGAAAACTGAAATGGAGAGAAGAGTCTATGAAAATTGCAAAGTGTAAACTGCATAATCCATGAGGCGGAAATTTATGCAGCAAGATAGGGAGTAAATGCAACTATACTACTGTAACCGTTTTTAATAGTATCCGTACAATGGTTTCCATATTTTCTGAACATAATTAGTAAGGATAAAATAACCTTGATTAACAGTCAGTAAATTCGTGCACATACAACATACCGTGGTTATATAACCTTCAAGATTCCTAAAAATACCAATGTGACAAGTCGTAAACCTTTTCGCATACGCAAAACGCGTTTCCGCTAAATCAGTCATCACTCAGTCTACAGACTGAAAAAAAAAACAAGTTGATTCAGATCCTATAATTACATGACAGTGATCGCTCTGGAAAAACTAAAAACGATTCTTCAGTTGACTATCCGGCTATGTACGAGGATACGACCTCGCTGAGGTTGCCAAGATAGTTTTAATTTAGCATACAATATAACGGATCTTATCACTAGCCTATCAAAAACTTTCATTCATTGGACTGATAAGGTCTACTTCCCGTTGAAAGTTTCCAAAAGACGTTGCTAGTTTTTGCTTCAGAGTGAGAACCACAATGGATTACTCTAGAATATATCCCATATTCAGCGTACTCTCCTTTCAAACAATTTTCTCAATATCTGATATTTGTCATTATAATTACCAATACATTATTTCGATTTTTCTACAATAGTGAATTTGTTTGGGTAGGACCTCAAAAGACATCCTCTATTAAACAGACAACCAGACTATATAAAGTAGATGACCGAATGTTACCCATTAAAATTTAAAAAATTCTAAATGAGGTGGAATTGTGTAGCCTTATGACTAAAGCTACCAAAGTTAATCAAATTATCAACAAGGACAAATCAGGATAATTGAGGTTTGTATCCCGAATTACCACTCAGTCAGAAAAAAAGTTAAGGTAAGGACACAACTTACCTTGAGTATATCTAGGCAAATCACACCTTGACTGTTAATATTGCAGTGATAGATACGAGTTTTAAAAATTACCTAAACGATTAATCGTAACGTATAATTAAGAGTACTTTCGGGGGCTTAAACGGATACTCCATAGAAAAGTGAATGTCTAGAAAGAATATTCCACCTTCGTAAACAGATCCTTGAGGACCTAATAAAGTTGATACCCATTCATAGAGATTATCTCCTCGCGGAAATGCACTGACAATAAAGTAAATATTGAAAATCATACCTGCAATTGGGAGGAGGATCTGACATGATATCCGTTAATTCCTTTTGTATTCTTAAACATATATAATCTCGCATGCATATTACAAACCTTTTCAAACTTGTAGACATAGATTTAGACTTGAAATGTACACTCGAAGGGGGTTTTTGACCATTACAAGAGTCTACAGCAGTTGAGTGACCACTAAATGCTCTGTCATGTGTACGTTTACGCACTCCACGTCTTGAATCAGAGGAAGACATAAGACTACGTTACAACGATAAAATCGTTGAAATGGCGGGTAACTACTACATAAACTATAACAAAGTCAGTCAACACGAAACATTATTTAATAATGTTCAAGTTAATTATATAACCATTCATTCCATTTAAGCTCTACTTAGCGAGTTGAAGGGTCTTCATATATAAGAGATATGCGGCTTCATGGTGAAAGCTGGAATTCTTCAATGTCTCTAGACAAATAGTTCGAACAACCATAGCAGAGCAATTTGTATCAGGAATTTCCAGACCATTTGAGAGACCATAGGTCTAATCAGTAAACGAAAAAGAGGCTTCTTATACCTTACAGAAGAATGTAGTTTGGGATTGGTAATCAACGAAACCAATAGTATGGGAAAGGTTATCAAGATCATTGGATTCGGAAAGTCGGTAAATGGTGAAACTTTTAACAGAAGAGCAACTACTCAGTTTCTTTTCTATAACAATCGACAGGCGTAGAGAAACTGCTCTCAACTAGTAAGTCACATTTTCTCTGTATGCATTTAGTTTAGGAACTCTAGTAACGCAACTGACATTCGCGCTCATTGTTCCGAATTTTAAAACGGGTTCAGACTTGTTATTAAAGGCTGCCAGCCAGGTAATATATTTCATGTTTCTCTAAGATTATGGGATCTACTGAAATGTAAGTTGATGATCGATGGTCAAACCCTGACTGGTTTGGTTTTAGTTAGATAGGTCATGCATGCAAGATCAAAGGCAAGTGTGTATCGTTCCAAACTTTATCGTTTGGTGTCGTTGCACGGACGTTCCAATAGTGTGCGCATAATCTATGCGTATTTGTGTATGTTTTGTTTCGAATATTTTTTGATTGTAACGGATGAAATAAATGAACTCAATCAAGCGTAGTTTTTTAAATAATTTAATATGCGAGTTTTTGATAAAAATAAGAATAGACCGTAATTTGATAACGAGAATATATTTCTGCCAGGTCAGGTACACGCCATTATCATGGTCATGACCTACGAATTGCAACTTTGCTTATAGTATGCTTCCCAAGTAGGGTTCTATTTCAGATTATTATCTACAAAAGTAAATAACTGCACATTCGTATAAATGTCTCGTGGCGCTATTGACTGGGTATACGCTTTAGTACTACACGGGGCACAGTTTTTAAAATATTTTCCAATGTAGCATTGCATCCACGTTATACACCAGATGCAAGCTCGATATAATTGCGTCAGGATTCTAGGCGCTAAGTATTTATGCAATAAAACTTTTTAAGTTTATAACTGTTGTAAAGTAGATATACATGGAGCAGATGTAAAATAATGTATATCATCACGTTGGTGAAAATATGAAAAATAAGGAAATTAATCAATATCCTATGTGATTTGACAGTAAAGAAAAATCTTTTGTAGTGATCGTTTATAATGATGTTTGAATGTCCTCAATGATTGTAAGAATTAATCTTCAAAAATCAATTTTTATAGGCAATATATACATGAAGCAAAATGAATCAGTTTATGTAGGTTTGATAGATATTATGTCTGAATTTGAAACTTTGGATTTTTAAGGATGAAATTCATTTTGAAGGGAAAGATACTTTTAGAGAAAATCTAAGGCATCAAAAAGTCTACCATGTTATTGGAAGTATGTTGGACATTCGCCTCCTTAGTTAAAGCGTTTTGTTGTGTGGTACGTAATTTGCACTACAGGGAACTTTGTTTACTGGAAGTTGTAGTGCTGAGGTATTTGGTTTTCGTGAATAATTTGATTTCGCATTAAAACAAAGCAAACTACACACAAAGTTTGTATTTACATGTAGTTTTGTTAAAAAGCTAACGAAATTTGTATTTGGACGGTCAGTGAACAAAAGTAACCGACCACTTCAAGCTGTGAGCTTGACATCCACTAAGCACGACCTTGTTGTTATCATAAAGCTAAAATTAGACAGTAAAGACGGATCATAATTAAAATCAATTCACAAACTTTCAGCCACGGAAGATTGACAAGTAGAAAAGTATGATTATAATAATAATAATAGTAATTTATTCTCAAATAACAGTTTGTAACATGAGGCATGCCAGTTTACAGGCAAGATCAAATTCTTACAAATGATACAATTTCCAACTATAGTAAATTACTCAGCTGGGTAGATAATTTATAAGATATGAATGTAGAATGGTTTTAGTCAGTATCACAGTTGGCGCGCTTCATGAAAGTTGCATTGCAACGTGCAACTGGTGGTCGATAGTAGATTCATGTGAAGTTGAGGGCTTCTAGAAATCGCAATCTTATATCTCACTGGGATATTTGAGGCCTCAAGGATGGTGCAGGACGAGGTCACCCGTTCCGTATCTCAAAAGGGCTGAAAAATGGTGCAGGAAAATAAGGAAAACAAAAAAATGACGAGAAGCAGAGCAGACAATGTTCATGAAGAAGTAGTTAAAGTATGACTACTCAGCCTCATTCTCTTTTATTAAAGTATTTAGCAAGCAGGAGCATCCTAATAGGTTAAAGGAAATAACTGTAGACAAGGTATGAGTGGATAAACAACTGACAAATGGAGGTGGTTCAGAAAGAAACTGAGAGTATGAGAATATGTAGTTATAAAATATAGTGTTAGAATCAGTGTTATGATACACAAATGGCTGTCTCCCTTTTTTTGTCGACGCTATTGGAGCCTTTTTTAGATTTTATGGGGTCTTGAGTAGGCTTCGTTTTTTTTAACTTTGATTTCATCGGATTGCCTAGTTTGCTTGTAATAGGATTACTGGGTAGGAAGTGAAACCAATTCAACGTTCTAAACACGATTTAATGAGGTATTTTACATGATAAATCAGCATTAATACCACTAGTTCATGACATTCCACTAGACCATAAGGAGCCGTAATTTAACAAAATGTTCTGCCCTACAGACATGGATGGATTGAAGTTATCTCCCCACCACCATGTTTGCCGGACAGTAACGCCACCCTCCCTCATTTTGTGATGTTAGGCTCTCTTACGTTTGTGGTAAGTATGCATACTGCTTTAATCAAAGTCCATGGTTGGAATACATTGTCTCTACTAGTTCCATGTTACAAGCAAATCAGGTAGTTAAAGGGTTTGTATTATGGGTTAGGTGTCCATTTAGTAAATCTCACTGCTATGAAGATAACTAACGGTGAAAGATAAAAAACATGTTAGATTATATGTGGTTTAAAGATAGTAAGGACTGATAGCAAATCAAATGATATGAAAGAGTATAAAATTGTAAAATTTTCAGGGTAAGAAAAATAAAACAGAGCAACTCACAAGATTTTATGGTCAATTTTGAGCTTCGTATGATCGACCTTAACAGATCAGCATCCGTAAGATTAGTGAGTTATCTGTCTACTTGCAATAGAAAACAAAAAGACATGACACTTAGGAAGAAAAATGTACATTTAACCAGTAGAGGGATTTGGGAACTGAAGGTGAGGGTTAGGAGCATTAGGCCTTGATTAATGGACAATGAATAATAGAAAACGGCAAACTATATGTCCTGTAATTTAGTTGTATTCATATTAGTAATAGTTGAGCTCGTTATATCCTCGTTCAGTCTAGATATTAGGCGGTCCATAATAAAGTGCTTCATTGGTGGGCGGGAGTTCAAGGAAAGAATAAAGCTGTTTAGAGTCTAGAAACAGGGTTATTAGTCTTTCGAATTTGGTAAATGTGTCACAGTTACGGATAGGCAATGGCAATCTGTTCAACAACAAACTATACCGTACTGTAAAAAACTTACAACACACTTGTTTTTGGCGTTTTACGGTAAGTAGCGTATATGCGTTGTTTCTTAGTCTATAGGCTGAGTCGTGAATCATAGTTGGGCAGGAGGTTAGAAATGGGAGTCCATATATCGCTTTGTAGAGAAATATTAAATTATTCTTTAGCCTACGGTGCCATAAAGGTCCTAAATAGAGGTGCTTACATCTATCTGTGTAGTCGTCATTCGAGTTACTTCCTAGCAGTTAGCGTGTGAAGCGTCTTTGAACGTAATCTACTCTTATCTTGTCTGTGGTATTCATATTGGAGAAGATAAAAGAGCAGTATTCCATGGAAGGTCGTACTCATATTTTATAGAGAGTAAGCTTATCCTCTGTTGTGAAGAAATTTCTCATTATGAAACCAACTTGCCGTCTACAGTTGGGAATAATACATGAGGCATGTTCTTCAAAGTTCAGACTTCTTGTGTAATTAATACCTAGATCGTGTACTGATTTGAGTGTCTGGTCTCTACTTTTACTTAAATCAAGTTGCAGTTTATAGGGATGCTTTCCAAAGTGCCTGATCCCGCACTTGTTGAGGTTAAATGGTAATTGCCATTTTTCACTCCAGATAGTTAAGTTATTGAGGTCATTTTGGATCAGGGGTACACTTTCGCTTGGGGTCTCAGGCTTATAACTGTATACTATCTTGAGATCATCAGCATAAAAGTATGGTTTCCCAAATGTTGTGATGTTACACATATCGTTTATATACATAAGAAACAAGAGCGGGCCTAATACACTTCCCTGGATGACTCCACTAGTTATTGGTCTAGCTGTAGAGAGACAGTCATTGTACTTTATAATCTGTTTACGTTCTGTTAAGAACGAAGCAAACCATGAGTACAGTGGGTCGTTTATTCCGAAGGACTTTAGTTTGACGAGAAGCCTTTTATGTGGGACCTTATCAAAGGCCTCCTAAAGTCTCAGAGTAGGACTGATACAAGGAGTACGTTGTCTCTTTTTAGAGTTATGTTATTCAGGTAGTCTACTAGGCATGTATCGCATGATCTTGACCTAAGAAATCCATACTGGGAGGTCAAGATGAGATTATTAGTAAGTAGATGTTGGACTACAGGCGCCTCAACTACTTTTTCCATCACTCTAGATACCACTGAAGTTATGTTTACGTGTTGGTAATTGTCAACATTCGCTTCAGGTCCTGTTTTAATTTTGGGAATGATATGTGTAGTTTTCCAGGCAGCAGGGTAACACGGTGTAGAGAGTGATATCGCAAATAGTTTGAGAAGCAAAACACAAACATTATCACCTCCACATTTTAGCATGCTAGCTGGAGTACCGTCTGGTCCATCAGTGTATGAGTGTTTCAATGTACTAATTGCCTTAGAGATATTTTGTACATTCAAGTCTACATTAGTAATTTCACAGGGAGGTACTGTGATTGGTTCTGAATCGTTTAGTGGTTTTTTGTTAGTTAGTGAGCAACAAAAGTGTCCAATAAATAGTTCCGTAACAAGTTTAGGGTCTTCGTATACTTGTTTGTCTTTAATGAATATGCTCCCTCTCGATTTGGAACGTTTAAGTTTATTTTGAATGAGTATGGTGAGTGAAGAGGAGTTATTGTTAAGTTCGACTGCACGTTTTTCCTGTGCGACTGCTTTTTGTGTACTTATTGCCTCTGTTCGGATAATTATATCAGTCATCGTCACTAAAGAGGAAAAGTCATTAAGGTTGTGGAATCGAGTACAATGTCTTTGAAGACGTCTTCGTGTACCGACTGGTATATAAAGATCTTTGGAGACCGTATGTCTGTAGAATTACGGTCTACTATGATATTAGCACTGCTCTAACAATAGACCTAATCCTAAAATTGTAGATTTGTTATGATGTAACTGCCTAATCTATAAGATCTTACGTGGAAATCACACCATCGTCCACACCAACTCACTGCGTCGTGACAATTACCAATACATGATATAGAACAGTCTTAGGCTAGAGATGGAACAATATATTTCATATGAATAAAATATATAAGGTGATAGTGAGCAGGGACCACGCCTGCATGGCCGAGCCATGCCACCCGATCAACTCGAATGAATTCTTATTCATTGTTCCCGCCTTTTTCCATTCTTATATATTTCTCCGCGTTAAATGCAGAATGTCTATTTCCCATGTTGTCTGGTGGTAGGGCACAATGCCACTACAGGTCTACAGTATTCTAAAGCTGCGACTTTGTTGATGATACTCCTGATGTTGAGATAAAATATATTGGTTAGTGTGTCAGTATTGTTTTCAGTAAAGAAAGTTCCCCAATCATTGCTTCTTAGGTGATTGTGGAAGTTATTCTAATCAACCTTGCGATAGTTTCTACGAAGTGTTGCGGTTTTATGTCTGCCGGTTGTGGTTTTTATATTGAGGCTGAATATGACAATGTTATGATCACTACCTGGAAACCGTTTTCCAATATACACAGTATTGGGTGTGAGGCCGCTGGTAAAGACTAAGTCCAAGATATTTTGATGTCTGGTAGGGCTATTGACATACTGAGTCCATTATCCAAGCTCCAGACATTCAATAAATGATTCATAACGCTTCGGCGTCTTGACTGGAAACCATGAAATTTCGGGCATATTGAAGTCACCACAAATAAGCTTACCTGTGAATGGAAGGGATGATGCTAGTGTGAATACCTCCGATAGTATTGCTATGTCATCTATTGATGCATTAGGTTGACGGTAAACATAGCCGAACAGTAGGGTAACGGAATTTGATGGCTTTACTACAATCCACACCGAATCCTTCAGTTTGTTTAGTTCATGCATATCACATAGTAGTGAGTTTAGGCTAGAGTGAGCGTAGATAAGGCATCCTCCTCTGTTATAAACGCGTAGTTTTGCCGGTTAGAGAGCAGCGTATTATCTATCGGAACAGCGACGCATAAAATACAAGCGAGCGGCCTAGAGTCCTGATTGGCTCTGCTTCCCTGCCTAGCCCAGCCAGTTGAGTCCAGAACACAAGTCTCAGCCTCTGTGATATGAATCGTTATATTTCAAACATACACTGTTTATATACCAAACAAACAGACTACATCGTACCATAAATAGAAAGTGACATTTGTACAAGATTTAACCTTCAGGAAATGACACAAATAAATATTGACCAATAGGGAGATGACACGTTGGAAGAATATTGACCAATGAGGAAATAACACAATTTCTCTTTCAGGAATAGCATTCGATAATTTCTGGGGTATTTTCTGAATACCCCAACACCCCCCCTTTTTTTAAGCGTTAGAGATAATAATGATCTTTAGGATTTATTTTTATTCGATTAGGTTTCCGCCTGATGCGCTGCCACGTTCTTGGGAGTGTTGTATGCGTCTTGTTATTATTTGGGTCATTTTTAATTTCATTATCCGACTCAGTTAATATATTTATTGGTATATTCGACTTTATACAATTTCCTGTCTCCCGCTCCTGTCTGGTTGGCTGCATCTGGTTTGCGTGTCGCACCCATATCTTTTGTCCAACTTTTAGTTCATAAATAACCTTCCTTTTTTTCCGTATTATGATGCCAAACTTCCAGGTTGACTTTACTCTCGTGAAATCTCTTGCTATTACAGCTTGTCCCACCTTAAAGCTTCTGGGCAATGCACCATGTCGCTTGTTGAATTGCTGTTCCATTCGTTTGTTCTTGCGGAGGTTGGCTGTAGGTTTTGGTTTCACTCTAATCTTTCTCCCCAAAATTGGTTCTGCTGGACTTTCTTGATTATTTGTCGTTGGGTTAGGTGTTGCTCTGTAGGTTTGTAGATAATCTCTTCAAACGTATCCACGGATCTCTCGAATAGACCATTGGACTGCGGATGATATGGGGGTGTCTTTATATGCCTAACGGCGTTGGCGACGCAGAACTTCGAGAATTCGGTGGAGGTAAACTGTGGTCTATTATCAGACACCAGGACATCTGGACACCCAAAGTAGCTGAATACTCGTCTTAGTTTTTCAATAGTAGCTTTTGTCGAAAGAGACTTCATGCAGTGGATCTCTGGCCATTTTGAGAAGGCATCAACAATCACCAAGTACTGTTTCCCGTTTATGGGACCTGCGAAATCCACATGTACTCTTGACCACGGATTTTCCGGTATCCCCCAACTCTGCATTTCTGTCTTGCGAGGGGCTTTGATCGCTTTTGCACACGCGGAACATCTCTCAACATAGTCTTTGATCTGAGCGTCAATATTCGGCCAATATACATACCCACGTGCAAGTGTCTTCATCCGTGCTACCCCTGAGTGTGCAGCATGCAGTTCTGACATCACCTTACGGCGTAAGTTTGAAGGTACAATTACTCGATTTCCAAACATCAAGCACCCGTCCACAAGTGATAGAGAATTTCGACGGCGAGAATACTGTTCAATATTTTTGTTGTCTATATGGGTAGGCCAACCATGTTCGAGGTATGCAATAATCTGCTTCAGCTCATCGTCTTCTTGAGTATGGTATTTAATATCTTCAGAGGATAACAGGGTTGCTTTTATAGCAACTTGTAGTATATGATCAATATCATTTTCTAACGATATCGTCGCGATAATAGAATCTTCGCTTTCTTGCTTCTGATTCGCAATTAATCGGGATAAAGCATCAGCTTGTCCAAACTTTTCAGTTGATTTATACAGGATTTGGAAATCATAAGCAAGCAACGTAATAGCCCAGCGTTTTAATCGATTTGCTGTATATGCAGGAATACCTGACTTGGATCCAAATATAGATAAAAGCTGCTTGTGGTCCGTTAAGAGGGTAAATCGACGACCACAAATCATTTTATGGAATTTCTTTACAGCGAAAACTAAAACTAGTCCTTCCTTCTCAATCTGACTATATTTTCGCGCAGCTGAGTTAAGAGTTCGGGATACATGAGCAATTGGCTTTTCTTTACCATCAGGAAAACGATAACTGATAACAGCTCCAATTCCATAGTTTGAAGCATCGGCGGCTACAATTATTTCAAGCTTAGGATTATAATGAGTCAGCAACAGTTTAGATGATAAAATCCTTTTTATTTGATCGAAAGAATCTTGACATTCCTTTGTCCAGTTCCATGTTGTATTAGCCATCAAGAGTTGATTTAATTGATGTCGCAATTTATACATATGGGGTACGAACATACTATAATAACCAATCACCCCCAAAAACGAGCGCAGGGTTGTAACCTCAGTCGGTCTGGGCATATTTTTGATGGCAGTTATATTGTCTGGATCTGGTCGACGACCATTTTTATCAAATATATATCCAAGGTATTTAACAGACTCGAGCAGAAATTCACACTTTTCTTTTTGTAACTGAAAACCGGCTTGTGATATTTTTGTGAGCACCACGTCTAACCGACCCATTAATTCCCGCGCAGAAGAACCAACAACTATAATATCATCCAAGTAAACTGCTACACCTTCGACGTTAGACACCATAGTATCCATTATTTGCTGGAAAATTGCTGGGGCTGGCTAAACACCAAACAGTAATCGGTTAAATCAATAGAGTCCACGGTGGGTATAAATAGTTAATAACTCCTTTGAATCTTCGTCAACTACTTGTGAGTAAGCTTCAGATAAATCATGTTTACAAAAATAACGTCCACCGTTCAGTTTAATAAATAAATCCTCTGGCAAAGGTAATGGGTATGAATGATTTTGTAAAGCGTCATTTAGTCCTGTTGAAAAATCTGCACAGAGGCGAATAGCTCCGTTCGCTTTCTGAAACACTACAATCGGTGCTGCCCATGCCGAATAATTGATAGGTTGTATAACACCGAGCTTCTCTAGTCGGTCTAATTCTTTGTCGACTTTGTCAATAGCCGCATATGGGACTTGACGTTTTGGACGGAAAACAGGTTTTGCATCCTGTCGTAAGTATAATTTCGCCTTCTCAATTGTGCAGCATCCCAATTTATTCTGGAACAAGTTTTTATGCTTTCGCAAAAGATCTATCGTTATGACTTTCTTAGTTACATGGACTGTGGATGGATCGCTAAGATTATTTGCGCTTTTCATCAAGCATATTTCACTTAATGGTACATCTCATAAATTTAGTTTATCTATCCAGTCTATACCAATAAGGTCTAATTCATGTCTGTTCGTTAAATAACAATTTCCTGTAAAGTAATTACCTCGGAATTTAACAGAGCATTTTATCATCCCAACAAGTTTTAATATATCACCGGACGCATTCCGTGCAGTGTGCTCTGTTGGTAATACTTTCGGACACCCAATTAAATTCCACTTTCGTTTCGAGATCATTGTGATATCTGACGCTGTGTCCAATTGCAATCGAACAAGAATACCATTAACCATTAATTCCACATATTTTCTTTTATCCGCTGCGCTTAGAGCCAGTGTGGAGTATATACTGTTTATATATTTATTTTGGTACTGGTGAGGACGCCTTGTTTGTTTCGATCTCAAACTTTCTTTGGTTCGGCAGGCTGTTTCTTTGTGGCCAACTTTATTGCATATAGTGCATTTATGATTTCCAAACCGACAAAATCTTGAGAAATGCCACGCAACACAATACCAACATTTAGTTGCAGGTTTGGGAGTTTTCGAGTGATATTTATGACTTTTGGTACTATTTTGTCTTTGACTTGTCTTGACAGCATGAACAGAATTTGATGGCGCTGCACATTCGGTTTCCAGCATGGCGGTATCTTGTTTTAAGTTCATTAATCGTTGGCATTCAGTGGTGATAGTTTGTAACGTCATTTCATCATCATGTTCCATACGGGATAACAATTTCATGCGAAAATCAGTATCAACAGGAGAGTTTAGACCAGAAATGAATAATAAGCATTTAAATTGATCACTGGTTAATACATTTAATTTAAATCGTTCTGCTTGCAAATTTACTCTTCCGGCGTACGTAGTGTAATCTTCATCAGCCTCTTTAGTCAGCTGTAGACAGTTATACCAGATACGGAATAAGGACGCCTGTTCATAAAACATTTTATCTAGAATGTTAACAGTTTCTTCGAAACTAACTTCTCGTGGGTGTTTAGGCAGGATATGGTTTTTATACTTTTGGTGCTCAATAGGACCTAGCTTCTGTAAGAGCAGCCGGACTTTCTTTGCGTCATCCATAGCAGCAAATTCCACTCGGAAAATATCTTCACTTCTGTCAAACCATGCTTCAAAAGTGTGACCATTGTCTGCATCAAATATAAATTCTGAAACTGGATTAAGACATGACTCGATACTTTTATGTTCTGGAATATCTTGTTGAATAGATAACTTCCCCAAAAGTGTTTCTAGGAATTTCTGTTGAGAAGCTAACATCTGCTGCTGTTGTTGTTAAAATTGCTGCTGCTATTGTTGAAATTGTTGTTGTCGTTGCTGCTGCTGCTGCTGTAATAATAACTGCAACTGTTCAAGAGAAATCGCCATATATTTTTACTGCTAATAAAAATATTAATTCCAAAATAAAATCACCGGCAATTATTACAGCTTATTTCTTTCGAAAATCTGAGTCACCAATTGTTGTATTACTTATTTTTGCCAAAATCCCCGTCGCCACTTTGTTATAAACGCGTAGTTTTGCCGGTTAGAGAGCAGCGTATTATCTATCGGAACAGTGACGCATAAAATACAAGCGAGCGGCCTAGAGTCCTGATTGGCTCTGCTTCCCTGCCTAGCCCAGCCAGTTGAGTCCAGAACACAAGTCTCAGCCTCTGTGATATGAATCGTTATATTTCAAACATACACTGTTTATATACCAAACAAACAGACTACATCGTACCATAAATAGAAAGTGACATTTGTACAAGATTTAACCTTCAGGAAATGACACAAATAAATATTGACCAATAGGGAGATGACACGTTGGAAGAATATTGACCAATGGGGAAATAACACAATTTCTCTTTCAGGAATAGCATTCGATAATTTCTGGGGTATTTTCTGAATACCACAACATCCGATTCGTCCCTTCAATCTATCACTTCTATGTAGGAAATAGTTATCAAGAGATATACTTAGGTCGGAAATATTACTGTTAGTCCATGCTTCAGACATCATTATAAGTGATGGTTGATTTATGGATACAAACATGGCTATATCCGTCTTTTTATTGCAGATCGACCTAGCGTTGCTGAGACATATATTAAACAAATGGCCTATTAGGTTAAAATGAGTGAGAGTATCTCGAACAAAGTCGTTGTAGCCCTCGCGGGTGTGAGATGAGTTAGAAGTGAGGGATTGAATGTTCTTCAATAGCTCGGTATTTTGTTAGCTAAACTTAGTGGGGGATGTATCAAATGAGCTAGTGAAGTTGATTGGGGAGTTTACCCAGGAGGAAAGGGTTGAAGAACTCTCTGATGGAAACTGTACGGGGGAAACGCGTTTATGTTTTGCATGTGGTTTGAAATAACTTGGGCTATATGCTTCAACAGAGGTGTCTCTAGGGTCGTATTCCAAAAGAATATTGTACAGGCCTACTGTGAAGTGTATGGTTATTTGAAAAGTCTGGGTGGTTAGGTGCGTAGCATCTGTTATATCTATTTACGTTAGCGTGAGAGAGGTTTGTTGCTCGTAACTGGAAGGAGTTGTGACTGTTATTGTATGTGGGAGCCGTTTCTGTGTATTGGGTAGGTACTAAAGGGTGTGAAAAGTTTTCTTTCTGAGAGTAATTACAATTATGATCCTGGGGAATGTAGATAGGGTGTGAAGTGAGAAACCTATTATTACCATTCTTATTAATGGTTTTAAGCTTTAGGGGGTGCTTGGAGTGATCAGTACTCTGGTAGTTTTTGTTAGTCTGCGTGTAAAAAGGCTTGCAACGCTGTAGCCCACTACCCATTTTTCAACTTAGAGGTGTTGAAGGCAAGTTACATGATATCAGTGGGGAGAACCTGTTCACTGTTGTTGGGATACCTACAGAGCAGTTGGGTTCAGCCTTACGTGTTCTTCTACTCGGTATCGTGAGTCTTATCTTCCCAACCATTTTTATCATAGCTTGAGTCTTTCGTTGTCTCTGTGAGATGAATTTAGGTTCATTTGAGTCAACCTGTGGAGTGTCTTAAGGAGGATTAACTTTTAAGTGTATATGTTTAGTTAGGTGCGTGTTGCCGCATGACTCACATCTTAGTACATTACTGAGTGAACAGCTGGGATTAGACATGTCGTTATACTTTTCGGAGACAGTTGGTGTCCGTATATTATCTAAAGGTTTATGATCAGCAGACTCATCTAGATCAACAGAGTGATCGACTGTTCGTGGAGTGATGTCATGCTTATTGTTGTAAACTGATTCTGCCTGGTTATTCACTGTAATACTACCATGCAATCCTATCGCTTCATGTATTCTTACACAACGTTGACAGGGCGTAAGGTCTGGAGTGACTTTTATACTTTTGTAGGGAATTAGTGAGCTAATATTTTTGCTCGAATCAATAAACTGTTTAAACAGGAGGGGGCAGGTTGATCTGTCTGACTTTTTTCTAAGGCGTTTGACTTTGCAGTTAACGTTCAGCATACCACATGCTCTAATGCAAATATCCCTCAACTTAGATGGGTGTATGCGGTCGGGGAGTTTATATGCGACTGCATTGAGGGAGGATATCACTCTTTTCGTCACTTCTTCAGTCACAAACTTCAAAATACGCTCAGATTTAGTGAGTTGCTCAAGATTCCTATCAGTGTCAGGGCCCCATATGTGCGTGAGGGGTGCTAGTTGCTCAAGTCTTCCGTTTATTTTGGCTAGAGAGTTATGTAGTTGACGGATATCAGTACTATTTCTATCAGTATTTTCATGTGTATGAGACCGACTATTGGACTCTTTAGTTTTTGAAATTTTAGATTTAAGCCTCGGTAGAACGCACTATCTGGCAGACTGTGCTGACGTTTCGATGCACATGTGTATAGTGTCTTGTATGTCAACCAGTCTTACCGTTGGCATACTGCACGCAGAGATGGAGGGGCAGTAACATGGAGAATCAGGTGATGACAGTGACATATGTGTACATAGCGCACATTGTTCATTCGTTAGAGGTTTGACATCGTCAGGTACTGAGTCGTCAGTCATAGGGGCTACAGATTTGGATTTTTTATTTGGCTTAGAAGTTGGTGAAATTTCTCTTTTACTGGAGTTATTAACCATGATTTGAAACTGGGTGTAGAGCTCGTTAAATCTAATATATTATCAGAGTATTAGTAGTTGTTGAGTATTAACCTGGTTAATACAAGGATCGGAGACTATGAGTATATAATAAATTTTAGATTTATTTTAGACTTAAGTCCGAAATAGGAATAGTATGAGCTGGTAAGTATCCGTCAAAATTTTTTTAGGTAAAATTTACCCGATATACAAGATAGGATGATAGTCTCCGTATAATACACCCTACAAATGAACAAGTCGAAAAATTTCAAGACCACGTGAAAAACAGTTATCACTTACAAATTTCTATCCTGCAGAAAATCATCGAAGCCGTTTCGTTAGCACAAAAGAAATTACGCTAATCGTGAGAGGCAACACACTCAAAACAGATTACGTACAGATATCTTTTAGCCCGCAGTTAATTTCTACTTACATCTAATTAGACAAAAAAGGAAATGTCTCCACCAAATCAAATCCTTGAGTGTGATAGTTCGTCGTACACTCTGGAGATTACAGTGGAGGTTTGTAGGCTCTTTAATGACAGGCTCTCTGTACTGATAATGATCAGTTAATAAATGATGTCGACGTGTCGATATCAAACGGTTCACATGATGGAAATCTGTCCAAAACCTGATCTGGTAGAACTTTAAAAGAAATGACCATGAAAATGTCTGTGTGGCTACCGTTTGAACGACTCTCACAAGAGTGCAAAGAAACGAAATCGGCTACTTTGCAAAGACACCAAATAAGTTATCTTGTCTACACATCCTCTTGGTCAGGCTGCTTTTACCCCAAATAGCCAGTTGGCCTTCCAAGGTTTCATCAGTGAGGACCATAGCTATACATATGTACGGTGTGTTTTGACATGATCTGTGTGGGTTAGGTGGAATTCACTCCTAAGTCACCCTGTTGTTTGTGTCTCAGTCTCTTTCAACTTCGTCAGCCAGTAGAAACTGCTATTTGCTAAGCCTTGGGTAAGAAGTAGATCTTTCGTGACCCTCACATATACATCAAAATAACATGCTTAGTAACTCAGAAACCTAGGCAGATAAATATTGTATGACTGTGCATCTCGAAGTCTGATCCTACTTTCTACATTTCGACCGAATCAATGGATAACCCAGTGGCTGTACTGTGAGAGGGCAGAAATGTATTCTCGCTACTTTGTCATTGAACAAATAGATCACCAATGTTAGTGATCTACGTGGATTATCGTTGTCTACTCTAATGGGACAAGTATAGTATGACCAACTGCCTTACACTAAGGTTTTACCCCAAAGGAAATCCTTGACCTGGGTTGTGCAGTTATGATAAACGGCTGAATAAACTCCTTAAGTGGCTGGATAGGATTAATGCTCACAATCGGCAACAACGCATATCAGTATCAACAGGTTACAAAAATGCAAGATGGAACCACTGCCGAATGCACCTATCCATGGTGTGCAATCGATTGATGGCTATATAAATTGTACCGACCACATTTCGCGTTCCTTAATTCTCAACAATGGTATGTGGTGGTACTGAAAAATAGTTATGAATTGGTTTATAAAATGTTGAATAGTTTCTATAGCGTTAAAAAGAACTGATGTTCCTTTAGACGTCACAGAGCATTTACGTCACAATGTTTTTCTGTTTGGATCATAATGTGAAAATGGCCAATCACTCATTGCTAGGTTGAAAATAAAATTAAAATGACATAGTTCAATAAAAAGTCAAATCGCGAGTTAATTTGTATGTGCAAACCAAACAGTAAACATTAGTTAACGTTGTAATCACCTATAAGACTAAAGTTCAGATCGAGGTAACGTATACACTATATAAAAGGTTGATAAGATGGGTTTAGCATTACGTAACGTGGTACGTGTGGTAATACAGCGAAGTGTTTAGTTAAGACGGTTATGATGGGCTTATTCTCAGTACGTTATTTTACGAAACATAAATATACATGATCACTATAACTTAATAAGCGGTGGAATACATGACTACACCATATAAAAGTAACTGCTTAGTGTTGTTAAGAGTCAGCATCGCCATCAATTGAATATAGAAACTTGCATAAGCTACTTTCATGTTTACACCACTAAACCTTCTATAATCGAAACGTGCCAACCCAGTGAAACTGGAAGCCAGGAGCAAAGAGGTTTAACAATGTATTTGATGGGCTATCAGTATATCGAGAAGTGACCGATCTAAACTGGCTAGCAGTTGTAAGAGAAGTTGAACACAGCGCACCAACTCGTGATATGGTGCGAGTGCGTGACCGAGGGCCTTCAGCTAGGTGAGTCCATTAAAGCTGATGGGGTCGACATCAGATATCGAAGGCTTACCGAGTCATTGATTTTAAAGATTTATTTATCGCTACAATATAGTGGAAATTTAAAATGGTTAGTCCCTCGATATGATAGAAATCTAAGGGAAGATTGGACCAAATATAGAATATCACATAAATGGTGGTTTGAACAACGCTAGAAGGCTTTTCACTGGTCATAGAGACATTTTGATCGACCTACTCTAGTGAGAAAATCAAAACCCAGGACTGCATCGACTTCATCAGTGTTGTTAGAGAAGAGTGTGCAGATTGATGTTGATGAGGAATCCTAGTAGCCGTTTATCGACACGTTTGTCGGCAAGAACAGAATACAAGTTGATTTGCCCTTAAACTTAGTTCACGAAGTACAAGAGGATGATAAAAGACTCGATTGTCACGTAGTTTACAAAGCTAAACTCTCCCAATCAATAAAGATCACGTAGGGCCAGTGAAATTCCACTGAGTCCTAGCCAAGTCATCCGGCAGTTTGGTCATTGAATATCTAACAAATCCTCGATCCTCGTCAGGGTCAGGGACCACCAACGCGCATCAGTTAATCGTCCGCCATGGACTGGCATCACGCGGCAGTGGTCTTACTTTCGCTTGTATCTCTTTTAACTAATATATCTCTGTAATAACGTCCTCTGTGTTGTACAGTCTTCAAACCATCTATAGTACCTTGATACGTCAATGGGGTAACCCACGTAAGGTGCAGACCGCGAAGTGTGACTTCGACACTAGCTGGTTCGTCAAACCATTCCCGTCTAACGCAAGTGGGCACCCAATCATTTCGACATAGATCATCTACGTCGGTGATCTACAATCACTTCTGAGATTTTAGCCTTAGATGAAAATTAGGAGGGCATTATCTGAACGTTAAGTTCGTTTTCGTCTAACGTAAAAATACATGTCATGGGATTTTCTTTAACAAATCTTAGTGTAAAGCAATCATTCGATTCTATCGAAAGGTCAATATGAACTTTGAGGCTAATGACAAATAGGCCACGCGTTCAAGGTTACGCCTCAGACACTTTCATATCACTTCAAGCTTCAGAGTTTAAAACATTAGTATTTCTAAATAATGTGCCAACAAATCGCCTAATATATATCCAATGCACGCCTTTAAAAGCCTAAACTCCGTTATATCTGCCCAGCTATGGGTCAAAAATGTTGGATATCGGATAAAGGTAGTGGGCGCTATTTGAATTTGAGCGCAGCTGATGGCCGATGGCATCTCGTAAACCAAACGCGAGTGCTGTTAAAGCACTTCAAAAGGAACTTAAAGATTTGAATGAGTTCCCAGTGGAGGGATTCAAAGTGATGGTTTCGGAAGAGGAAAATCTTTTTGTTTGGGACGTCGCCATATTTGGACCACCAATGACTTTGTATGAAGGAGGTTATTTCAAGGTAGATTACTCTTTTGTGACGTAGACTTTTAGGCACGACTATGTTTCCCTGACGACTATCCATATAGTCCTCCTACAATGCATTTTCTTAGCAGGATGTATCACCCGAACATATATGAGAATGGTGAAGTCTGTATATCAATTTTGCATTCCCCAGGTGATGACCCACAGAGCGGTGAGCTGCCATCTGAGAGATGGAATCCGACACAAAACGTCAGGTTAGCATGAACCCCAATAACTTTATTCGTTTAAGGACGATTCTTTTGAGTGTCATTTCTTTATTGAATGAGCCAAACATCCATTCAGCTGCTCATGTCGATGCGTCAGTGGCTTATAGGAAATGGAAAGAGTCCAATGGAGTTCAGGATGAGTACGAACGTGTAGTTACGTAAGTTTCAAATTAGTTAGTTATGAATTGAAAGTCTGAAGTGTAGGAAATCGACTAACTATTCTTACAGTGGCCATAAATCGAAGTGTATAGTTGTATAATTATTTCATCCCACATATCTAGTCTCATAGTTTGTGTGCTTTCACTACGAGGTTTAGCTCATTATGACCATCGTTTATTTACCTAGAGCCACGAACAGGACATGCGGCGTTTAAAATTCTTAATATTATTCTTCATGCTTCTGTGGAATGTATTCACTTTCATATAACATACTCGTGTAATGTTGAAGAAGCAGTTACTCATCCATGTAAGCTGCACATCTTCATTATTTCAGAAGTAGCTCCACATAGATTCAACCGGCAGCTAGGCAAACTACCTTAAGTTTGGGCAAACCGTGTTATTCATTATTTATTTATTTGAACACATAGATATTGGTACACGGGGGAACCAGATACATATGCGCCACACAAATCTCATTTGATTTGTGTGAAGGCTGTGATACTGCCTAGGGGGCAAAACACGGAGCCTTTGACCTAAAGGTCTGTTCCACAAGGCAGTAGAGCAACGTAGGGAGATGCAGTCCCACGGTAGCTGGTGGCCAGCCCCCAAATGCCCTGGTACGGCTGAGAGTGGGGAGAGTCCGCTCTCCCTCTCGAAATGCTCTCATATGGCCACGCGTACATAGCCCCTGCCAGGGAAGTCCTACTCACTGCCTTCACGTGGCGGGGGTGTTGTTTACGAAAATGAGAGGACGAAAAGCGAATGTCCGGCGCTTTAACCGGATCCCAAACCAATGGTGCACATGGGCTCCAGTATCCTGAAGGAACAAATGGCGTATGAACCAATCGTTGGTCACCGGCTACCATGGGACTGCATCTCCTCACGATGCTCCACTGCCTTGTGGATCAGACGTTCAGGTCAAAGGCTCGGGGTGTGGCCCCCTAAGAAAACCACCTGCTTCGGTTTGGGCACCCGAGCAGTATCACAGCCCTCACACAAATCAATTGAGATTCGTGTGGCGCATATGTACTTGGTGCCTCCTTGTACCAATACCTATGTGTTAAATAAATAAATAAATAAAGCTGGTGGCCAATAATTGTTTCATACGCCATTTGCCCCCTCAGGGTACTGGAGCCCATGGGTCGACCAACTCCCGTAGGTGGACCCTCGGTGTCCACCAACCCGGTTAAAGTACCGGATATTCGTTTTTTGTTCTCAATTTCGTAAAAAATGCCCCTGCCATGAGAAGGCAGTGGGTAGGACTTCCCTGGTAGTGGCTATATTTGTGCAGCCATGTAAGAGCATTTCGAGTGGGAGAGCTGACTCCCCTCAGTCTTGGTCGTACCAGGGCATTTGCTTTATTGATCTAGATGAAAAAGTTAAGACTTACTTAGATAGCTGATAAAACTCAGTAATCTATCCTACATGTCGTAATTTCATCCAGCACAAGCTATTGTCAGTCATACCGACAGCATCGTGTCCCTTCATCCATATATTTTTTCACTTGAGTAAACGAAAGCATCCAAATTTGGCTCATTTATCAAATGCAGGTTATTGTGATGTGGACTATGTTGAAATACCGGTTGTCCAAACAGGAGTGTGATATGTAATGACTAATCAAAGTTTAGAAGGTAGTCTTGTGCAAATAGAGTCAGCTCTCACTCAAAATGCTCTCAAATGACCACGCATATACAGCCACTACCAGGGAAGTCCTACTCACTGCCTTCTCGTGGCGGGTGTGTTGTTTACGAAGTTGAGAAGACAAAAAGCGAATGTCCGGCGCTTTAACCGAGTTGGTCAGTCAGTCAATCAGTCAGAAACAACGTGGAACTTCGTACGTACGTACATCAGTTCGAGTTGCCATACCACATTAGCACAGAGATTCAGTTATCGATTCAAATCCCGTGGTGGTAGGGGTATTGAAGGTATAAGTAGTGACGACCGAGTTAGTGGATATGGAGGATCCACCTAGAGAAGTTGGTCAACCCTGATTCCAAACCAATGGTGTACATGGGCTCCAGTATCCTGAAGGAAAAAAATGGCGTATGAACCTATTGTTGGTCACCGGCTACCATGGGACTGCATCTCCTGACGTTGTGGATTAGACCTTTAGGTCGAAGGCTCTGAGTGTGGCCTCCTAAGAAAACCACCTGTTTCGATTTGGGCACCCAGGCAGTATCACAGCCCACATACAAATCAAGTAACTTGTGTGGCTCATATCTATTCGGTCCACCTTTGTAATAATATTTATGTGTTCAAATAAATAATAATAGAGGTCACTCTTTTGCCCCGGTTTTTAAGCGATTTTCTAAATATCCTTTTCCTACTTTAGGTCACTCGTTAGAGCGACTCACGAGGAGGCCAAACAAGATGGAGTTACTGTTCCAACCACCCTTGAGGAATACTGTGTTAGTGGTAGACCTGCGTCTAAAACATTTTATCAATGTGATGATGTAGATGGACTATCTGATTACGATGATCATGACGAATACTATGGCTCTGATGATGATGATAATGTATCAATTGATGTGAAGGAAGATGAAGAAATCGATCCTACCAAAGAGTCTCAATCCTCTACAAAGATAGATTCTGGAGTAGAAGACCCATGTATGAGTAAAACGGGGAAGTCTGGGGAATCCTCGAGAGTTGTCGATCATAGAATATCAAATGAATGTAGCCGTGTTACATCACCAAGCTAGATCACTCGTTTTGTCTTTGAGTGTGGGAGTCTTACTGGTCATTTTATACTTTTTCTTGACTAAAGCAGCAGGGATTAATAAAGTAATCCCTATGGTTTATAAACATTATGTTCGTAGAATTACTTATTCAGATTCACATTTTGGGCGACTTATAGTGTTTTGCATTCATTGGTCTATATTCTGTTGGATGTAAAGGATTTTGGTTAATTTTGTAAATCAAAGTTATTTTGCTATTTTGGACACTATGTACATGACATCAACTATTATTACTACTGTTTTCGCTTATCTTTACTAGTTTGTAACAGTCAGACATATGCACAAATACAATTCTTGTACATTTTTCTGTATTGGGCTTCCATTTTTCATTGATCTTTGTCTTTGAGTTTATCACTACTTAGAGAAAAGCGTGAACTAAGCCTTTGCACGAAACTTATTATATTGTTTGCATGGTCATACTTAGTATTGTTCGCGGCTTTCTATAATTTTCTCACGTTACTGTTCAAATTGCACAAAAACTGAGGACTTCAATTATCTCCTTAGCTTGTATATCTGGGATCTTTTCAGCTGTTTGACATTTTACTTATCGAGTGATGTTGAATGACATGGATTTCACCAGGAGAATTGGTTTGTGTTTATTTTTGTATGTTCCGTCATGTTTTGAGTATGGTAAGGATTTTTATCTCACTAAGACAATTCGGTAGTATCTGATTACAGAATGAAACCATTCAATAGATGAAATCATGAATCAATTGAAGCTAGACCACCATGGAAAACCTGGAAGCACTGGACGGCCGTTTCGTCCTAGTATGGGACTCCTCAGCAGTGCGCATCCACGATCCCGCACCCCGTGGGATTCGAACCCAGGACCTATCAGTCTCGCGCCGGGCGCTTAACCACTGCCTTCTCGTGGCGGGGGTGTTGTTTACGAAAATGAGAGGACGAAAAGCGAATTTCCGGCGCTTTAACTGGATCCCAAACCAATGGTGCACATGGGCTCCAGTATCCTGCGGGAACAAATGGCGTATGAACCAATCGTTGGTCACCGGCTACCATGGGACTGCATCTCCTCACGATGCTCCACTGCCTTGTGGATCAGACGTTCAGGTCAAAGGCTCGGGGTGTGGCCCCCTAAGAAAACCACCTGCTTCGGTTTGGGCACCTGGGCAGTATCACAGCCCTCACACATATCAAATGAGATATGTGTGGCGCATATGTATATGGTACCTTCTTGTACCGATATCTATGTGTTAAAATAAATAATAAATAAATGAAACCATTCGCCTCAGGTAACACAAAACCACCCAAATACTTTGGATGTAGCAGTGTATCAGGCGCAAAGTTAATCACATCGAAAGTCACAATATTGGATTGTGTGATGTTATTACCCGTAATCAGTTAAAAGATTCATCTAAGGGGCCTTAAGATATTTCATCTTAAATACAGTTTATAAACGAGAATTGGCTTGTAGGATAGGTTTATCTAATCATTATATCCTTTCTAAGTAGAATATTCATACCATTCTTTGAAGACTGTTCCTCAGGTTTTACAATCCCAGATCTGTATTCAGTTGAATACTAGGATTATAATTTAATTGAATTAACTCAAATAGCCTTGTTTAGTTAGATTAGAGTGATTATTCATAGTTATTGAAAAAAAGATTTCAGTTCATATAAGCTGTAACAGTCATTGATAGAATTCGGTCAGGTGGAATTACACTCAACCTATGAGCTTTATCACCTGATTTAGTTAAAAAAAGCCAAGACCAAGATTAATGAGTATCATGAATCACTCTATTAAATTCCTCTGCTCATTCAATTCACGTTAGTCGTAACTTGAAATTTACTAAATGTTGGAGGGTTGGTGTCAGTAATCAATTTAGAGTACTGATTTGCGGTAGGCAACTAAAACATCTGAGATTCTACTTGAACACTTCGGTGTTTTGCCTCTCAATAGACATAAATAAACCATGTCACCATGGTTAAAAAGGCTTGATAAGTCTTTCGCTCATTCTGGCATGCCTATCTAGACTGGGACCATGCTTTCTAATGAGCATGCGTTTGCTTGCATCTTACTGGACGCAGAAAATTTAGGTAGGAAACCCTCTTAGAGCTCAACTTAATTATAAAAGGGTAATGCGTGTATTTCGGAAAAATATCTACTAGTGATCACAAATAAAAGGTTAAGAAAAACCAGTGGATTTGATCGGGGTTTACTCAACTCATAGATACTCGGAAACTCATCCCGTCAGTTTTCGAACGAGTTGAAGAGTAAAGGTAACTTAAATGTAGACTGGCGTAAAGTTTACACAACGATCGCGAGCAGTGGTGCGTAGCTAAGGCAAAAGCGGTGGTAGTAAGTAACAGCAGATAACCTTTCAGGCTTATTAGAGATATGTACTAAAAACTTGTGAGTTAGTGAAACGTTCTGAGAAAGATTAGACATTGATCCGCTCTTAATACCGAATACTGCAACGATGGACAGAACAGTTTAACTGCTCTCCAGCTACACTTCAATTGCCTAATTTCACCAAGCAACCTGGATGAGATGTCGACCAAAACCTCCTGACTTAAAGAAATAGGAAAAAGTATGGTTAGTCGTAAACAAGGGAGTGTAGTAAGCCCTGATGGATTGACCCCCTAGAGATCGCTAAGTATGGCAATCCAGTTCTGGCTGTTAGATTGACTGAGATATTAGTTAGAGTCTGGGAGTCGGAAGTAATCTTGTCTGACTGGTCTCAATCACTGATTGTCCCAGTCTATAAGCAGGGACAAAATCTTCGTGTGATAAACAACAGAGAAATCAGACTAACTGATGTAGTGTTTTTAAAATATGAGCCTCCGTAGTCATCCAACCCCCAAGTAGGGCATATGTAGATCAAAGTCAAGAAAACTAGTGGTTTCAGATTTGGGCGTGGATGTGTAGATCGAATATTCACCTCTTTCCAGGTTCTGGAACGCACACCTATCAACTCCAAACCACAATTGTATTTCCTGACTTTGAAGCAGCGTTCGACTCGGTTGACTGACAAGTTTTATGGCAGTAGTTACTAATGAAAGGCGTACTGAAGAATCACATTAACCTTGTACAGGCTATCTACTCGAATACTACTGGTGGAGCGAGAGATTATGGCGAATCGTCATCGAAAGTGATGACCTCAACTGGTGTACGTCAGGTTGTCCACCTTCCTCATTTTAATTTAACTTTGTAATATTGACTTTTTTGTAGATAACGTTCTCATCATCTGGTTTTTCGGAGGTTAATCTTCTACTAAGAGATTCCCTTTTGACTTAGAATAAGCAGATGATTTAGTTCTATTTGATGAAAACGTTTACAAAATTCAGAGTCTTCTGACCACCTTAAGCAACAATGGATTGATATTTGTTATGTGTTTCTCTCCTTCCAAGTACAACACGATTTCTCAGTGTCTGGTCAGCATCAACATTTGAACTAATAATAGAGAATGAATTGGTTGTGTTTATCGATCACTTCACTTATCTCGAAAGCTTAATCATCTCATGTTGATTGGTGTCGGAAGAAATCTCGGTATGCATTCAAAAAGCTCGACTGAGTTTTGCTAACTTTTGGCTTGGATGAGATATGCAAACCAAGACATGAAATTAGTTTTTGGAAATGGTGATTTTTGGACTGAGCCACGTAGGTTGGTGGAGACTACCTGGTTGGAGTTCGCCTGATTATAGTGATGAATGTTTAGAGACTTTGGATGATATGGCTCAAAATCTTTCGCCATGATGTAGGTCCACTCTGTCTTTCCACTATATTCTAAGTTCCTTATAAACGTTTCTACTTCACTAATTTGTTCTATAGTTTCGAATTGTATCTTGGACGTCTAAGCTTTTATATTGCCACTAATACTGCTACTATCTCTAATAGTTTGGGATTCGCCCTTACAATTTCATTTCACTTTCCCAATGGAGCATGAGGACTTGGGTCGTATGACTGTCGGAGATTAATATCAATTTATCGGTATATGTTTCTGTGACTACTAATATTGTCATGGAGTGCCGTCAAATACCCTGGTACGGCTGAGGGTGTGGAGAGTCATCTCTCCTTCCCGAAATGCTCTCACATCACCACGCATATACAGCCACTACCAGGGAAGTCCTACTCACTGCCTTCTCGTGGCGGGTGTGTTGTTTACGAAGTTGAGAAGACAAAAAGCGAATGTCCGGCGCTTTAACCGAGTTGGTCAGTCAGTCAATCAGTCAGAAACAACGTGGAACTTCGTACGTACGTACATCAGTTCGAGTTGCCATACCACATTAGCACAGAGATTCAGTTATCGATTCAAATCCCGTGGTGGTAGGGGTATTGAAGGTATAAGTAGTGACGACCGAGTTAGTGGATATGGAGGATCCACCTAGAGAAGTTGGTCAACCCTGATTCCAAACCAATGGTGTACATGGGCTCCAGTATCCTGAAGGAAAAAAATGGCGTATGAACCTATTGTTGGTCACCGGCTACCATGGGACTGCATCTCCTGACGTTGTGGATTAGACCTTTAGGTCGAAGGCTCTGAGTGTGGCCTCCTAAGAAAACCACCTGTTTCGATTTGGGCACCCAGGCAGATCACACACAAATAAAATGAAATGACAATAATTACTGGAAATACTGTTCTTGCTTCAATTAAAGTTCAAACAATTCATTTGATAACATTCATTTTTGTTTTTTTATATACTGCGTCACTTATCTACACTATTCTGTTTTCAATTTGTGCATCCTTATTTTTCAACTTATACAGCAGCTCACCTACTGTGGAAAATCTGTTCTATCTAAACGATCTCGAGTCACTGACTGGTCAAAAGTTGAATGCTACCACCGAATACGAATACTGAAACAGTCTTTCTGAAGCGACATATGCCATTCAAACTGGCTTCCTTCAACATCCGCACACTAATGAAGATCGGACAACAGATAGGGTTGCCTATGTCTTTAGAATATCTTAGTATCGACGCATGTTGTCTATCCGAGACCCACATTCAAGACTCTGGTGAAGTACTACAAATTCGCTCTCCATCTGTCACTCCGATAAGTTTGTTTTACATGCGTTTATCCGAGTACCTTGTGGCATCTTCGTCTGGTTTTGCTGGCATTTGCGTCACACCAAGCGCTAGAGTTGAGGCAGCACTAATATATTAGATATCCAATAACAGACGGTTATGTGTTGTTAGATTAGGAAGTTCCATCAAAGTGAGGAGAAATCGGTGTGAGAAGCAATATCTTTTCGTCATCCTTGCCTATGCTTCGACAGATTGCAGCCCGGATGCGATCAATGATGCTTTTTACCACTAGTTAACTGCTCTTCTTCAGAAAGTGCGTTCAACAGATATTGTAGTACTAGCCGGAGACTTGAATGCTCAGGTCGAGTGTCTAGGCACAGAAAAGAGTCTTTTAGGTGGCCGATGGGGACTTGTTGGTCGCAGGTCAGATAACGGTAACCGTCTACTGCAAATTCACGCAGACTGCAACCTGTTTCTGGTCATCACTGACTACCGGAAAAGTCACCGTCGATCTGTCGCCTGGCGTCCTCCCTCTGCATCTCAAACCTGGGCTCAGATTATCACTTCGCGATCAGCTACCGCTGGTGTGGTTGTGTACAAGATTGCCTCCTCTTTTGGAGTACCTATATGGACTCTGATCATGCCCTTGTTTGCACAAATCTTACTTTGCTTTTCAGTAACCAACAAATTCCTCGTCCTGAACTGATCGATGTCAGTAAATTGGTTGCAGCTTCTTTCGCCAGGTTCAGGCTAGCTGCCATCCCACAGAAAAGTATGGATGAGCAATGGTTACAACTTTATGACGCCATGAAAATGGCGAGTAAAGTCGCTTGCGGCTTCGCGAAACATCTCACTTATAAGCACTAAGTTTCTTCAGGCTTCTTAAAACTCATGGAAGCTCGTCGGTCTATTCCGTTTGATTATGAGTTTGACCACAAAAGGCAGATCTCACGTAATGAAGTTAGACAAGGCTTGCGTAAGGACTGAGAAGCCTGATGGTCGGAGCGTGCTAATAAGTTGGAAGCAGCAGCTGCATCTGGTAAGTAACGTAAGCCCTTTCAACTCATCCGAGCCACTGTCTGCAAGAAGTCTGATGTGGGCAAAACAATTCATGAAGATGACAAGATGCCAATCACTAACATCTATCGACGTCTTGAACGATGGGCAGAGTTTTTCGAGGGGCAGTTTAACTGATCTGTAGCCCCAACAGCACTGTTTAGACTGTCCTTCCCTCCATGGCCTGTGACGACTGATCCTCTAAATGAGGCGGAAGTCCAAAAGAAATCCAACTCTTGAAACGCTACAAGTCATCGGGCCCAGATGACTTATCTCTGGCTCTTTTCAAAGGTTTTGGTGACTTTCTGACTAAGGAACTGACTGCATTGTTTACAATTGTTTGGCAGTTAGAGAGTGTTCCAACATCATAGAGTGAGTCGATGGTTTCCTCTAACTTTAAAAACGGTTCACGTCGTTCCTGTAGCAACTATCGGGGGATAAGTCTACTTCCGGCTGGGTCCAAGCTTCCGTCATACTTCGTAGGCTGTTCAAAACCTGAGAGAGATTGACTCGCGAGGAGCAGGATGGTTTTCGTTCTGGTTGACGATGTATTGATCATATCTTCAACCTCCGCAAAATGTTAGAACACCGCCATACTTATCAGAGGTCGACAATCCTAGTGCTTCTTGACATCTGGACATCTTTCGATTTGTTAGACAGAACTGTTCTCTGGGATTTTCGATTGAAAACGGGTGTTCCTGAGAAGTTTACTAACATCTTTAAAGCCCTATATACAAGCACGTCGGGCGAAGTGATGACATACAACGACCTCTCTCCATTACTTCGTTCAAGCAGTAGTATTAAGAAGGGTTTCCCACCATCATCACTCCTCTTCAATATTGCCATCTGGAAGCAGCTCTGATCAATGTAAGTAATGGCGGCGTGGATCTGTTGTCTGGACAAAGACTCGACTTTGAGGATGTGGATGATATTGTCTTACTGAAATACTAGCCTCGATAATTATCGGACGCCTAACCAAGACTCGTGAACTGCAAACACGAGAGAATCAAGCTGACTTCAGACCTGCTCGTGGCTGCATCGACCACATATTCACCATTCGTCAGGTCCTAGAACACAGGCATACTTATCGGCGTCCGACAATGGTGGTCTTCCTTGACTTAAAAGCAGCGTTTGACTCAGTAGACTGAGAGGTTCTGTGGCAGTGTCTGTCATTGAAAGGCGTACCTCAGAAGTACATAAACCTTGTAAAGGCTCTTTACTCGAGCACTACTAATCGAGTCAGAGCTTATGGCGAACTGTCATCTGCTTTTACAACCTCGATCTCCTACCAGGAGGTCCACTTATCGACCTAGTCGAACGCGTCGACAACTTCACTTGTCTTGGAAGTTTGATCAGCCCTAATGTATTGATGTCTAACGAAATCTTTGCACTGATTCAGAAGGTTGGTTTAGCTTTCGCCAACTTAAGTCACCTATAGCGAAGGTGAGATATCCGTCTATCAATTAATGGACGAGTATACTATACGGCAGTTCGTTCTGTCCTTATTTAAGGTTGCTAGACGTGGACATTAAGAGTAGAAGAT
The DNA here is from genome assembly GCA_946903255.1 of Schistosoma spindalis. NCBI lineage: Eukaryota > Metazoa > Platyhelminthes > Trematoda > Strigeidida > Schistosomatidae > Schistosoma > Schistosoma spindalis. The sequence continues at coordinate 80,270,981 of OX336420.1, forward strand.
ACTCGTAAGCTACTAGTATTTGACCACAGATGCCTTAGAAATATTGCTAGTATCTGCTGGGATCACCGGGTAAGTAATAGTGAGGTTAGACGTAGGGTATTAGGAAATGATAGTAAATCAGTTGATGAGGTTGTAAATCTTCATCGACTGAGATGGTTGGGTCACGTGTTACGTATGCTTGAACACCGATTACCACGGCTCGCAATGCTGATTCGTGTTGGAGGCAATTGGGGGTCGGCGCTAACTATCGTAACCAGTGGTTGGAGACTCTGGGTGACATGACTCAGAATCGATCACAATGGCATCGGTGTATACACTCTTTGTCTTCCCTCAAACGATGAGACTAAAATTGATTTATATCTTTCTTTCTACAAACTAATACTTTCTTCCTGTAGTATATCCCTATACAAATCTTTCTTCTTTATATTACCACGATTGAAGTATTTACTTCTCTGAATTCGGTATCATTTTGTTGTGTGAATGAGGTGTGGTAACTTGGACCGATGCATAAATGTATATATTTGCCTGGTCCTATGTTGTAGCTGACTGAATGACTTATTAGACATGGCTCAGAATAGAAGCCGGTGGCGACCCTGTTGTAACTTTATTTTACATTCTTCATAAAAAATGGACGTAGCTTCTTTAACTGGAAGAATTCTTTCTGGTTGTACCTCTACTAACTGAACTACTTGTCCCATTATGATTATTTCACAATTATAAACTAATATCAGTTCCTTTTTGTTCCGTTTTCTTCTATGCACTTTACTTTATCTTTTTTGTACAAAAATTTATTTGTTCAAATAAATACAATAAGGAGTGCTAATAGCTAGGAAAGACCTACATATGGAATTTTTCCATAGCTATTGGTAATCATCCACTATGAAAAGGAAAACACCGAATAACTTTTATTGTTCATGTGTTCAACTATGATACATTGGGAACTATTATTTTCTATGCCACACAATCTGTCACAACATGCTGTTTTATTTTTAAGAAATTAAGATTTTATTATTGTTTACGATGTTCATTTAAAATGTGATGGCTAAAAAGATTTAAAAGTTATTGTTTTGTTCTTTTTTTCCTTTGTTTTTACTTATTCTTCGTTGGAAACTTGTAAAACGTAAATATTGTTATGAAGTAATTCTCTAAGTCTAGATTTATTTCATTGTTACCAATTGTATTAGATAATAATAAAAAGTATATGATGGTAGTGTTTATGATAAGTCTCTTACGACTGGTTAATAATGCATATTTTTATCAAACTAAATAAATATAAGAAGTAGAGTTATGGTGATGTTCGCTTTGTTTTTGTAGTATGCTCATGTATTTGACTATATTTCACTTAACGGGTACTTGTATTTATATCAAATTAATTTGTTTCTTCTGATGACTCAGAGTTGTGTCTTATGGAGCCAACAGTCAGCTGCCATTTATTCAGTTACAGTTTCATGTCTTTCATTATCTAATTCAATTTATGTAATAGACTAATGATATAACGAATGGTTTAAAATATTATTCTCTTAGGTAGAATATGTTAATGCGATAATTAGACTAGTCGTGGTATATCGGATACAAGATTTACGACCCAGAATGGAGAATCAGAGTATAGATCAAACAATACATTATTCTACACAATTATAAGCAGTTACTCTTAGTTAGTCCAGAATAGAAATCAATGAATTGGGAGGAAATCACATATTTAATAGTCAGTAGGCTAGGTACTTGTTTGTCCACACTCAGTGACAGATAATCTTTTTTTTTCACTATCACATATTGACTAGTGTCTCTAGTTTTTACATTGCATGTAAAATCTGCTTTATGTTATGAAACAGTAATTTTTGTGTGTGTGCATGTGATTTTGTTTATTACTCCTGATTATTTAATCGTAATAATACTTACTATTTATCGTTCCATCACACACAAAGAAATAGTTTATCGCTTTGTTTTGTTACTAAGCTGCTTATTAAGTAATCTTTGAATAAATTGATCGGTGAAATAAACTGTAGAATAATGGGTTCAACATGAATCAAATATTATATCTTTATATTTCTGTCAATTTACTGAACCATAAAATTCTTTATGATTTATAAATACAAGTTTCCCCGTTTTTTTTTTTTTTTCAACAGTTTACTTATTTCATCACTTCATTCGGGCGTTTCACACAACGTTTTGTTTATATCGAAACAATGCTTGCTTACCTAAGTATGCTATTTTCTTCTCATTCATTTATAGACAGTGATAGGTCTTTGTTTCCACATTTGTATAATGATGTATTTATCTCCTATAGACAACTATTGGGAAAAGGGATTAAATTACTAGATGGTCTTATACTAAAGATAAACAGTTTAGTACTATTTTTAACATTTCGTAGTCCTGTAGTCAATATCAGTCAATTATGAAAACTTCCTTTGATCTTAGTCACTGTTTATAGATTAATATATATGAATGATTAGAATAAACTAGGGTTTCCACATTCAATACGTGCCTAAACTCAAAAAAATATCTTTCTGAAATGAACTTCAAGTTTTGTATATGTTCTAGATTTCAGAGAACCAAGTTAAATACAAAAGCATATTGTTGGCTAATAGCAATTTGTGGTGAGAGTCAACTTTGAGGTTTATTGTCCGAAAAAAAAATCGAATATTAATGAAATGAAAAGTCCATACAGTCAGACTACATTAATATAACAGAAAGCCATAGAAAAAGCATTCTCAAACTAAAAGTGAATCATGTATTTATGCTACTGAACTCTCCTAATTGAAAAAAAAAAATCTATTGATCTTATGATGCGTGAAACACTTTGTATTGAAGTAATTTATTTATAGCCATTAATTTTCAGTTAAAAAGATGTTGTTTGTTTACAAAACAATAACTGTATTCTATCAATTTTTAATTCTAAGTAATAATGTTATTCATTTTTTAAAATGGGAGTATTTAAGACTTTACTTTCTAACTATTCCTTTAAAAAGGTGGGTTTATTCATTGAACAGTGGCAAGTGATAATTAAGAAAAGGAGAAATTTTTATCGATCCTTTAGGTGTACTTATCTGGAATTAAAAATTTTTCTTCTTTGACTTTATTATTTTATTGGATGAACTGCGACAGATTCCCTTTGTGAATTTGAATAAAGCCAGAGCAACAATTGAGACACAACAAAATGAATTCAAATTATTTTGTGGTCTTGCTTGAGCTCTTTACAATCGTGTTTGTGGTAATACTTTAGTATGAACATGGTTGTAATTGACCGGAAAGATTTGGAAGATGTAAAAACATTCACATATTTGGGCAGTATCATCGATGAATACGGTAGATCTGATGCAGATATGAAGGCACGGATTGGCAAAGCAAGAGCAGCATATTTACAATTGAAGAATATTTGGAACTCAAAACAATTGGCAACCAACACCAAGGTCAGGATTTTCAATATAAATGTCAAGGCAGTTCTACTGTATGAAGCTGAAACCTAGAGAATTACGAAATCCATCATCCAGAAGATACAGGTGTTTATTAACAGTTGTCTACGCAAAATACTTCAGATCCGCTGGCCGGACACTATTAGCAACAACCTACTGTGGGAGAGAACAAACCAGATCCCAGTGGAGGAAGAAATCAGGAAGAATCGCTGGAAGTGGATAGGACACACATTGAGGAAAGCACTCAACTCTATCACAAGACAAGCCCTCACATGGAATCCTCAAGGCCAAAGGAAAAGAGGAAGACCAAAGAACACATTACGTCGAGAAATGGAGATAGACATGATGAAAATGAACAAAAATTGGATAGATCTGGAAGGGAGGCCCAAGACAGAGTGGGTTGGAGAATGCTGGTCGACAGCCTATGCTCCATTGAGAGTAACAGGGGAAGTAAGTAAGTAAATTACGTAAATGACATGATAAAGACTTTTTTGCTGAAATTTCTTAGTTTTATCATAGTCATCAGTAATTTCAGGTTCTTAGTATTTTGGGCACCTGTTTTCCTCAATGAAACTAAATTGCCATAGATATTTTTAAAAAATAAATTTGTAACTAGAATGATAAAGAAGGATGTTATTGAAGACAACTGCTACCCCATGTTCTGTTTGTTTTAATAATTAGACTATTTTTATATGTATAAGTAGTAAATATAGATAAACCAAAAACATAAGTAATACGATAAAATGACTTCATCTTCATTTGTCTGTTGGTTCAAGAATAATTTCATTTAGCTCAGGGGGATTATAGGTATTTTGTGGTCAAAAGCATTTGGGGTGATATTTGACGCCAATGTGTGATATCATATTATAATGAGCAGCTGGATAATGGAGAGGATCCATCTCTGAATTCCAAAATAGTATCTCTGCTGTAACATCGTCTTTGATATTTTCAGGTTAGTATACTAAATCTAATGCAGAAAATGCTTGATACTGACAAGTTTACTGCTGGCTTTATTTTGCTGCACCATTCTTTGTATAGTTTTCAATAGTGCTCCAGTCTTACAATATCGTTGCGTATGTTTCAACCACGGTTCATTAACATTAGTAAAACAAACTGGGTATTAATTTATCTGTATTTGTCGTTTGAAAATTCATATTGTTTAGGACCTCAATTGATCAGTCCGCCTTAGTATATATGCATTCTGTGAGGATTGCATTGATATTGTCATTAAGTTGAGCATTTTGATCAGAGTTGGGTAGTTGCTAGTTATATCGAGGTAGTAGTAAACGGATGCGCGTATCCTGAAGAAGGCTGGTCAATAGCAGTTATTAATACCAAGGGGAAAATTCAATCAATCTTTAATAATGAATTAAAATTCAAGCTATTTTCACAAGCCATTATTTTTCCGAACCTAGTAGCTAAGTTATGAACGCGTTAAGTGTTTAAAGCGAAAGGTACAGGGTTCGAGTCACGGTGTAAATATGAACACGGGGCTGAAAGTGCATTCTACTGACGAGTTCCAAAAGGAGATGAAACACGTGTCTTGAATTCCACTACTATCCACCATCCAACTCTTGGTGGAGTTTTGTCTTCTGAGCCAAGAAAACAAAACATCACCCAAATCATCCACATGAGCTACAAAACTTTTCTCTACCATCTCACTGTCCACCTTTATTTAAACTATTTAATAATTAGTTATTCTAGTAATATGAATTATAATGTCACAGTTAAGGGAAACTTTATAGGATAATATGTCAAGTGTTTAATTGGTATGCTGTATGTTACGTTCTGCATCGATAGATAATTTATGTAGATTACTTGGAAACAAACTTAAACAGTAACCAACAGGTATAATGTTATGATCAAAAAGCATATTGTTACATCAAATCAGTGAACGCATACCACTTCAGTTATTAAATTTTGACTGATATATCACTTAGAATAATGAAACCTTGCTGAGAAGAATGGTGCTTACAGACTAAGCTTAAACCTCTAAAATTTGAATATCTTGATAATCAAATAAATAATCAAAATACACTTTTATTGTTAATCACATGGACTGATCTTAATTAAATGATACTTAAAACTTGGAGGTACTGGACAGCTTTTTCATTCCAATGTGAGACTCATGAAAAGTGTTCATCTACATCCCCACATCCTGGATTTGACATTCGGTATGGTCATGTATGTACATTTATGAAGAGTTCCACATTGAAACAAAACAACTCTAATACTTCTTAGTTGTTCGAACAAGATAAGTTCATGATGCTAGTTATTAAATCCAACAATTAAAAAAAATCTCTCATGCTGTTATAATAATCTATAATTGTGTATATCAGGATTCTTTGTATAAGTTATCCCGATTAATAGCTTGATTCTTACTCAATAATCCATTATATTAGACTAAAACTAGTTTATTAAATATATCTATATTTGAAGATAATTTGATACATGAATTGATTTCAGTGCTGTGGTGTTCAAATTATTCATTACAGTCTAAGACTTATCTATAACATTAATTTTGTTATCAAACCAGGTAATGAAAACCATGGCTCTTATTTAACAGCCTACATTACAGTATTAATAAATCACATGATTTCATTTTTATACCCGAATGAAATATATACTGAATTAAAAATTCCATGTTAATAATCTGAGTATGTTTTATTTTAATTAATTATGTTATTATAAATGAAATGTAAAATATTTTTCTAGAAGTCATACATTCATTAATTGGAAGTAACAGATTTTTCCAAACAAAAAAGTAGCAACCATGCGTAAAATTAATTAGTCTAGAAAAATAGTTGGAAAGCATTCAAAATCTGGTTTGTTTTTGTTCTCGCTTATTATTGTTTTTTTTTTTAGAGTTTATATTGAATCATTTTTGTGTAGGTTTCCAATCACACTTGTTGGAGAAACTCTGGAAGATGTGGAATCTTGAACATATCGGGAAAGCATCATTGATGAACAAGGAGGATCGGATGCAGACGTAAAGGTAAGGTTTGGTAAAGAAAGGACAGCATTCTTACAGTTGAACAACATATGGATCTCAAAACAACTGTCATACAATATCAAAGTCACAATCTTCAATACGGACGTCAAGACAGTTAGTCCTACTGTACGGAACTGAAAAGTGGAGAACTGCTACAAACATCATCAATTATCTACAAGTATTTATAAACAATTGTTTATGTAAGATACTGAATGTCCGTTGACCGAATGCCATAAGCAAAAGCCTATTGTCGCAAATAAGCCAGCTTTCATCTGAAAAGTAAATTAGGTAAAGACGTTGGAAGTGGATAGGAAATACATTGAAGAGCTAACTTAGAATCGTGAGGGGAAACGAAAATTGGAAGGCCAAAGAATACACTTCGTTGGGAATGGGAAGCAGACATGAAAAGAATGAATAGCAACTGAAAGGAATAGTCCATGACAGAGTTGGATGGAGAGTGGTGGCGAGAAGCCTATGCTACTCCCTAAAGGATAACAGGTGTAAGTAAATAAGTTGTATAGGTTTATTAAACACTATAAAAAATAAAATGAAAACTTCGAGTTAATCTTTTATCAAACTGAAGAAATTTTCTCACGGATGACTTTCAAAAGGAATAATTATTTGAATCTTGCAAAATCATCCGACAACTAAATTAAAGTAATCATTTCTTACTACTATCCGAGGTTTGCCAAGATTGTTGGATTTAACAGAGTACACTACAAAGTAGTCTTAGTTAAACAAACATTGAAAACCAGGCAATAGTCGGCATCTATTTTGCCCTATTATGAAATTGTTGAACAAAGCTCATACAGTGAAATTCATATATTGAAATCTAGTTATATCTATTTAATGAATTAAAAGTGAAACTAGAAACAAATCACAAATCCTATTTTTAGCTAAGTGTTCAAAAAATAATCAATCTGTAACGAAAAAAATGCGAAAATTTCTTATTTGTTAATAATTTTTACAAATTCTGGTTAGCGTTTTTTTTAGCCAGTTAGTTTTCTATAGGATGAGGTTGCTAACCTCATGACCAACCCCTCTACTTTATCCAGGCTTTGAACCGGCAGTAGCTCCAGAGGGAATTCGAGTGGAGTTAATTTTCACTGATACATTTTAATGTTTTTATTTGTTAACTTTAAGGATTATGTATGTTAATTAGTATATATCTTAAATATTCCAATCAACCTATTGATTATACATAAAATGATCTATTTACTCTAAGTGAATTATACGGATTACTGAATAAAACAGTAATTGAAAATTCATAGAAACAAATTTCTTTTAAACAAAAAGAAAATTCCAGATATAAATTACACGTGGGTGTAATTCAACTTTTATTATTTGAATCTTTTGATATATATTTATGTACTAGTAAACCATGTGAATTTATATAGAATTTTATTGATAGACAGAATTTGGTCAACATTATACTACATAAATCGTATCATTAAAAGACTGGTATCCATTGGTTAATCTGTTAATCATTTATTATTTAATATTATGTATATTATATAATAACTTTTAAGATATATTTATGAACTGATTTTAATGTAAAATGTTCTATTTTAAAAGATTAAAGGTATTTTCTTTGTTTTACAAATTGGCATTCAAAACAAAATGTGATTATAATCAATGATTGAATTTGCTTATTGTTTATTTGAATAATCATTTCATTTGCTTATATATATATATATATATATATATATATATATATATATATATATATATATATACTAATGTACAATATACGATATACAGAAATTGTACAACTTTTAATATCTTGATTACATATTCTCAGTATTACATTGGTTAAAATCTATTTTTCATGGGTTATCGTGAATTTATCAGTAAAGTGGTTGTGAAGATTGTTGAGTTTTAATTGAGATCATGAACCGATCAATGTTAGACTACCATTAAAAACCTAGGGGCATTGGATGACCGTTTAGTCCTAGTATAAAACTCCTCAGAAATGTACATTCACAACTCTGCACGCGGGATTTGAACCTGGGATCTCTGGTCTTGTGCTCGAACGCCTAACATCTAAACCACTGAGCCGGCCGGCATCCAACGGTGTTAATGTCTAACTTTAACCAATCCAAGCCGTTAGATGCCGGCTCAGTGATTTAGAGGTTGAGCGTTCGAGCGCTAAACCGAAGGTCCTGGGTTCGAATTCTTCGTGCAGAGTTGTGAATGTAGATTGCTGAGGATTTCTATACTAGGACGAAACGGCCATCCAGTGCTTCCAGGTTTTAAGTGGTGGTCTAAAATTGACCCATTTATGATATCTATTGTAATAATAAGGGCCATCAGATTCAAACTCTTTTTTTTCGGGCCCGATTTATAATTTATGCTGTTAAAATAGACCGAAACTTTGGTTGTTCAAGTTAACAATGATCAGTTTTATGATTGTGATGTTATTAATATGGTGTTCGATGGACTGTGTGATTAATAATAGTATAGTTGATACATTATAGTAAGATGGAAATTTGAAACAATCAACTAGAAATAATCATTATTAGATGTACAACAATTGTATATTGTTTCCAGTTATCACATTTAAATTTTTAGTGTTGTTACTAAAACTAAGCGACGAAAATGGTTTAATTATACCAAGTAACGTTACATTGGTTATTGTTATTGAATTAAACACGTGTTTGTTGCAGATTTCAAGAGTCCATGAATATTTTCTTTTAGGAGTATTTCCGCCTGTTGATTCTTGGGACAATGGTCATCTGTGAATCCAACTAATGCAGATTATACTTAGATATTCAGGAGATCATTAATAATAATATCAGTCATATTCAATATAGAACCTGACAGATGTGTGCATTAATTCTGTAAAATATCTGTAAGTTTGCAATAATACTAGACTAGTTGATAAACACTATATTTTTTAAGTAAATGTTTATTTTATAATCTTAAAAGTATTCACCAATAATATTTTATACAGTTAGTGATATTTCTCTGTTATAAAAATCAGTAATGGGAAGAGAAATTCTTAATTACTTACTTGTACGTATTATCCCTCGTGGAGGAGCATATACCACACATCAGCATTCTCCGTCGAAATTCTAGATGGGCCCTTCTGGGGCTACTACCGGTCCGAAGCCTAAATATAGGAGGAGGGTTGGGCACGGGGTTAGAGACCCGATCCCGCAAAAAACTAACTTGTTAATAAAACTTTAACCAGAAAAAATAATTTACACCATTTAAACTCTGCCCTAGGAGTTAGAAGGTCTTCATTTAGAAGAGTTATGATGCCTCATGGTGAAAACCGAATTCCTTCGGAAGTAACGAGGCTGGTGCCTCCCTCTGACAATTAGAGCAACCATTAATTTAGGTACATGGAATGTTCATACAATTTAGGAGACAGGGAAAGTCATCCAAGTTGCTGCAGAAATGAAAAAATACGACCTGGAGGTGTTTAGAATCAGAACTGTGTTCTAATAATCTTCCTCTTGTTATTACATTCTATTTATTTGATAATAATAATGTTATCAGAAAGGGTTGTGTAAAGATTTTTAGAAATTTCACTGGCTGAAATCATGGGTCAACTGAAGCTAGACCACCATGGAAAACCTGGAAGCACTGGAGGAGTCCCATACTAGGACGAAACGGTCGTCCAGTGCTTTCAGGTTTTCCATGGTGGTCTAGCTTCAACTGACTCATAATCTCAACCATTCAAATTACTACAATATACACAAAATCCCTTCTGATAATAATAATCATCTGCTCACTAGTGACTGAATTCAAGAGATAATCCTGGAGTTCTAGTGAGAAGCCGTTACCATCAGAGTTCAACCATGTCTGTTGTGAGATATCAGCTAACTGAAGACAATAGTGTTCGGTGGCGCAACTTTGTGGATTGGTTGAAGTTAGACATTAACACCGTTGGATGTCGGCTCAGTGGTCTAGTTGGTTAAACGCCTGGCGCGAGACTGATAGGTCCTCGGTTTGCATCTCGCAGGGAGCGTGATCGTGGATGCGCATTGCTGAGGAGTCCAATAATAATAATATTATTATCCTCTTAAAATAAAACCAATCAATAACTCGAATATAAATTACACAATATTAACACTTCTTTATTGAATGGAATTTCATTCTCTCCTATTATTTATTTTATTTAATTCATTTATGTAAATATTAATGATTCTATGTCAAATTATTTTTATATTTAAGTAGTATTACCTCATTTCAATTTACAAAATGATAAATTTTACTAAATTGACTTTATTTGTTTATTATTATTATTATCGTCATTGCTGTTGTTGTTTTAATTGTCAACATGATAAATAAGCTCGGAATAATAATAATAATAATCAATAAAACAGTTATTTACTTAAAAAGTTTATATTCTTCATTTGTGTATTTGTATTTTTTAAATAAACAATTACAAAAGATAATTCTATGTAAATATTTGTTGTCTTTTACATTTAGAAATTTAATTTAATTTACTATTCATAGTCAATCAGTTTGAAATGAAATATTTTTACTGATAACTTCTTTTACTTTTTTCTTTTTTTTCTTTTTTTCTTTTCATTCATATACTTTATATTGAGAAGGATTTAAGGAATTTTATTAACTTCATCAAAATATGTGGTTATCTTAAAAATAAAGGTATATATTATATATATATATATATATATATATATATATATATATATGTACAACTAGTACAAAAATGGATCGATTGATTGATTGATTGATTGGTTTTACATATTTGAATAGCTTACATTTTTGACTGAGTGAAATAATGACATAATCAATGTTAGATATTAATAATTATTTGAATAAATATTTACATTTTTCGGTTAATATTAGTGCTACTCGATTTATTGATTATAATACTTAAAACAGTTACATCATTGAACATGTCATTCATTGTGTGTTGTTCAGATTATCAAAGTGTATGATGATTAATTATGGATCGTCGTTAAACAATCAATTAAATGAGATTCGTCAATATACATCAACTTCCTTGATGATGATAAAACATTTAACAGTATGGATAGGAGAACTTTATGAAAACTTGTTTGACACTAAGGTGTACCTGAGAAAATCGTCAACATGATTTGGAATTCCTACGACTGACTACAGTAAAAAGGGATGCATGGAGGACAGCTAACAAGCGAATTTCAAGTAAGGACCGTAGTCAGGCAATACTACATCCTCTCACTCTTCCTCTCTCTTCATGTGATCGACTGGATTATGAAGACCTCAACATCTGAGGGAAAGCACGGAATACAATGGACAGAATGAATTAGAAGATTTGGACTTCGGAGATGACATACCTCATCCATCCCATACACACACAACTTCAGGTGAAGGCGACCAGTGTAGGCCTCAACATACACAAGGGAAAAAGCAAGATCCTTAAATCCAACATGGAGAACACCAATGCAATCACACTTGATGGAGAAACTATGGAAGCGATAGAAAGTTTCACGTATCTGGACAGTATCGTCGATGTAAACCACCGAATCATCAAACTGCATCACGAGACAAGAGCTAACTTAGAATCGTGAGAGGAAACGGAAAAGTTGAAGGCGAAAAAACACACTGAATCGTGAATTGAAAGCAGATATGAAAAGGATGAATGGCAACTGGAAGGGACTGGAACTGATTGCCCAGGCTAGGGTTAGATCGCGAATGCTGGTGAGCGTCCTATGCTCTTCCTTGAGGGGTAATAGATTAAGACGTATGAACACCATGAGATCTTCACATTCACAACCACACAGCTTAAAAAAGAAATGAATCGATATGATTGTTGTGTCTTTTTCTTCTAAATTAAACCTGTTGAAGATAATTAACGAAATGCATTGGATCTATGTTTTTGGAATAATTTGTTTTTGCCAGTAAGCTTTATCTACAATCTTAAGAAAATAAATGTGATTCTGTGTCATCTGATGCTACAGCCAGATTTATATACTGTTAAGTTATGCGAAGGTTCCAAATGACTTCTTGAAGGATTGAGATATTTAAACTATCCAGTTTCTGTATAATAACCAACGTTATGTTTGGCTAGTACCAAATGGAGATCGATTTCTACAAAAAGTGTCATTTAATATGATTTTGAACAAATTTACCACTTCTATCTATTTCTTTCAAACTTATTATTTACTAATTTATATTTCATAATGATTTACCTTTACTATCAATCTTGGTGAATAATTCAATTCTTTAATGTATACTAGTTTTCATCGTCCATCACATCGAACAATACAAGAAAGTCAAAGTATTTGGTAAAGAGCATTTCGAAATATATCCCATAAACATTGTTATATTACAGATAAATCTTCAACAATTCCTTCAGAAATTCAACTTTATATTTAAGATTTTACAACTAGCTACATATAACCCAAATTTTAGTGAGCAGAACACGGGTGGGGAACAATCGGATGTACTTGACAACAAATTACAGTACTTGTTAATAAAATCTAACAACCATATATTGAATGCTCAATTTGCAAAATGTCCATCAATTGTCTCAAAATGACTCAGACTCCATTGTTCTTGCATTTTCATACAAATCGCATTCTGTCTTCATTCTTTACTGTTCGATCTTCTTTTCTCTCTGCTGCTAGACATTCTGTTCACGACTAACATCATATACTACTCGTGTCTACATAAGTAGTTTATACTATATAATCCATAGACATTTTGTGGTGTGCGCTACTTATGTAGACACGAGTAGTATGTGATGTTAGTCGTGAACAGAATGTCTAGCAGCAGAGAGAAAAGAAGATCGAACAGTAGAGAATGAAGACAGAATGCGATTTGTATGAAAATGCAAGAACAATGAAGTCTGAGTCATTTTGAGACAATTGATGGACATTTTGCAAATTGAGCATTCAATATATGGTTGTTAGATTTTATTAACAAGTTCTGGGTGGTGATCAGTGTCATGCGTGTCTAGTCCTTATTAGTGCAGATCGAATGCTATCGACCATGTTGCAATGTGGCCACCAGTCTAGGTGACTCGACACTGTCGACTACCTCCAACCACCATCTAATATCTAGACTGCTCATCAAACATTTCATAGATTAATGAATACAGCTTAGTTATATAGCTCAATTAATAGATATTTGGCTCTTTTATTACAAAGATTTGATTATTTATTCTGGAAAAATATGATTAGATAACCTCAAACTGTGCCTTATATCATGATCTTAATCCAAATATTGGTATTATTTATTCGTTAAATTCACATATCCATAACTAAATCAATGATTAAATAACTGTCTAGGTAAAATGTTTGAAAACAAATAATTGAAATGTTCAATATAGACATATTTATGAGTTAATACAAGATAAAAATTATCATATATCCATTTGATATTATTTGTTTGAATCCTCCCATTGATGTTAAGGGCTTCAATTGATCTGTCTCTTATTGATATATGTGCATCCTGTTACAGACATTATAAGCAAAGATAGATGGTGGCTAGCAGTGGAATATAGAACGCGCGTTTCGTCATCTCGATGTACCTGAGAACGGTGCCAGTTTCGAGTCCTAGTGCGAAAATCAACTTCGGGATGCAGGTACATTCAGTTGATGAGTCCCAAGTAGGACGAAACGCGCATCCTAGATTCCACTACTAGCCATCATCTATCTTTGATTATGATATATCATTTTAAAATGAATATACAATAGAATAGTTAAACTGGAAATATTTTCTCTTATGTTATAATCATTAATTGCACGAATTGGGTTCTTGAAAATTTACCATTGATTTCTATATCTGGACAATGATGAATTTCAATTTGTGCAGACTGAAAATAACTCGTTTTATATTTTCAACCTTTGACTGGTAATTTTTCATATTTACACCATAGGTTTATGAATATCATTTAGTATGAGGACAGTTTGGCTTATCTGACTAATCTTAGCTTGACAATCAGTAACAAGGTCTAAAGGTGCTGAGACGGGTCATTTGTGTATTCATAATAATAATAATAATAGTGGAAATAATTATGGTTGGCTTATTGAATGCCATATATTTGAATATGATAGAGAACTATTGGAATAAAATGTGCAGTACTCCAACAAAACCTGTTTAATTTGGGTATCACCATGAAATTTTTTTGGCTTTGACTAAAAACCGTTTATATTCATCTGTAAATATTTACAATCAGTCTCGCTCTCATGAAAACGCTTTTCATTATGTAATATATTCAATGCTTGAATCTTTTAATAATTCCCGACCTTTTTTACACGAAAAACGAAAATACATTAGCCATAACGGTAGTAGTTCTTGAGTTTTTCAATAATTAGATCGTTAATGAATTTTAAATATTTTATAAAAGTACAAAGGTATATATGGTCAGCAGATATGATTTGTGAATTAAAACAAATTTAAAAGAAGGAAATTAATGAAAATATATACAAGTTTGGTGCTTCTAAAATTTAGGTATCCCACAACATCTATACGCTTCATGAATTTTAGCTGGTGGAAATTTCATATTAGGAAAAACATCTATCCAGTTTTATTTAACTTCCAACGGTCGTGTAGTTTTGTTTTGAATTTCCGGTTTTCATTTATAAATTTGTTATGCTACAAAATTAAGAATATAAAGTTTTAAGTATCGATTATAATTACTTTGATTAAATAAAATATAAATAATTTTCTATCAGTATGGGGTTGTGGAAATTGTTAAATTTTTGATTGAGATCAAGAATCAATCGATGTTAGGCCATCGTTAAAAACCCGGAAGCATTGAAGGTCGTTTCGCCCTAATATAGGACGAAATTGCGCGGCCATCTTCCGTTGTCTGAGGTAGATACCTGTCTTGACCATACACGGATTAACTCCACTGGCCACGACTTCTCACTAGAACTCCGAGAATCCCCTCACAAAGCTATTCACTAGTGAGCACATGGTTTTTCATCAACTTACAATCACTGAAGGAAGTTCCTTACTGTATTTTTCTTCATGATAGTAGGCTAATGGATAGATAAGCAATATAACATTACCTCTTTTAACTTCATTGGTCAAAGCTTCTTGCTTGAGCTTCAGAAATCTTGCTTTGGTTTCATCTTGAGGTTAAACGCTTTCTAAAAATAGTGAAGGTTCTTCTTTGAACTCATTGTGAGACTATGGATACATAGTATTTGAGAATCTTACACTGAAACAAAAAAGACTTGTACTGTTTTTTTATTTAGCTATAGTCTATTTGTAATGTAAATCGCGAATGAATCAACCTGGATAAACTTCGTATACTATTAATAAAATGAATTCGTTTGATTAATATGTGAATCTCTTCATTATTGGTTTGACAAAAAGCAAAACCTGAAAATTCGAGATAAATTTGACCTCAAGAATATTAGACGATTTTTGAAACCATGTTATTGCGACTCCGTCACTTCGACCTAAACAAAGTACGGAATCATTCATGAAAAATTGTTACACCATTATAATGGTCACGTTTCACTCTATTACATTACAAAATGTAAAATAAATCAAGTATTTTCGAAAGTCATTTCTATTTACATCAAGTTTTCATAGCTCTTAAACTTGTCACAATTTTCGTACGGAATGTTAAAATATCATAAAAAATTCTAATAGAAATACATCTTACAAATATGAAGTGTCTTTGACCATCCACGGATGTGTACTTGATAACAACTAATCTATATCTTATTAATCACATTTGATTAGTTTAGGATTACCATTTTACTACACTTTTATTCTCAAGTAGTGTTAATTACCATTACTATCAGTTAGAGGAACGATGAAAGAAAGAGATTATTGAATAACCGTCTCGTACAAGTTAGGAACCTGAGATTACACTTGAATCACGCATAAAACCTATACTTAACCACAAAGTATTAATATTAATTGACACTATGTTTTTAGTTCTTTACTAATGGTCTAATTTAATTTAAACATATTCTGAGCCTACCTTTAGGCTAAATGACTCGACATGGTAGTGCACTTTGTTGGATGTTAGGTGGATGAGAGTAGTTGTAAAGATTTCTTGGATCTAAATTTTGTGATAATCGGTAATCGATAGCATATTTGACATTTTAGTCTAACTTCTGCTTCTTGTGTTGTTTAAAGCTTAACAATTTACACTTGAGTGCGATCCTACAAACATAGATTTCATGTAAACAAAACCTATTGTATCTTTTAAATTCCTCAAAATAATTACAATCATCTTGACAGATTTCAATATATAAGCTGGAATATCCAGATATTTTCCTAGAAAATTCAGTTATTAGGGATTTTATGTACATTTTTGAAAATCATTTTGTATTGACACAATCATTTTCAAACGTTTTTATGTGTATTTCTTATATATCTAATAGAAAAGTTATTAAAACTACCACAATAATCAAAGATTGATAGAGGCTAGCAGTGGAATCAAGGACGCGCGTTTCGTCCTATTTGGGAATCGTCAGCTGGATGTACCTGCATCACAGAGTTGATGTTCACTCTGAGACTCGAACCCAGTACCATTCGCTTCAAACGCCGTTATCCACTCAGCTACTGAGTCCCGATAGCCACTTGCTTGTGCGTTTGAAGCGAATAGTACTGGGTTCGAGTCCCAGAGTCAACATCAACTCTGAGATGCAGGTACATCCAGCTGACGAGTCCCAAATAGGACGAAACGCGAGCCCTGGATTCCACTACCAGCCATTATCTATCATTGCTTATAAAAGCTTGTGAACTAAGGCAATATTGAAGCATACGTGCAGTATGCATATATGCCAATAACAGACTTATCAATTGCAGTCTTAAAAAAGCTGAATGGGAAGATACAAGCAAAACTATACCAAGTGAATTTACTATGATAATTCTAATTCCGTCATTTCATTCTTTTTATTTCTCATACTGCAACAATCTGTATGACATTATCGGTTGGTCTCGTTTTTTTACTATTATTATGATCGACGTTTACAATTTAGTCTCAGTGCACTAAAACCTATTAACCACTAACTGGTTGATATATGTAATATTACGACAAACAGTTATAAATAGTAATGAATGATTTACACTTAATATTCTTAACATTAAATCTGCCAATTATTTGTCACTTTTCTGTTTGTTTTATTCTTTTTAATTGAAACTCATGTTCATTTTATCTTCAATCCGATAGATGTCACTAGTCCGTCAAACAAACATTATTAACGTGTGAAGAATACACAATATAAAGGACTAATATTAGATACATTTGAATTATAAAATTAATAGATGACATTTAATTAATAGAGAAGAGTTTAATTATTTATGTAGATGAGATGGTTACTAAATGATAACTGTGAAAAGTGGATTAATTAAATTTGTTAATGTGAACCATTTAATGGTGCTCATTCTGAAATCTGAAAGTCATTTATTTTATTTTATATTAGTCCGTGTTTGTACACTTCTACGTAATCCCATACTAGTATAAAACATCCTAACAGTTTCCATTACATTTCATTAGTTCTCTAGTTCATGTCAGTCCTTGATGAAAATCAACTTCAAGTCTAAAGAAACAGTTTAGAGTTAAAAATATAAAGGAAAATAGAAGATATTTCTGTTTTTGGGTACTGATCTGAAGTAAAAAATGAAATCAAATAGAAAAGAAGTAAGAATTTTGTACGATGTCACACATTATAGTCATACGCTTTAGAATAAATGAAAAATAGCAACTGTTGAAATAAAAGTTCCATATATATATATATATATATATATATATATATATATATATATATATCCTTCAGATACAAGGTTGTAAACTTCTAGGTCAATTAGTCATGTACAACCACTTACTTGTTGGGTTTACTATATCTGTTTATATATGGTTGACTGAATGGTATAAATTCTCCTGTTTTTAATATTTGGGTCTAAACGATCGAGTTTCAGTTAGTATTCCTTAAATGAATACCCATACATAACTCACGTTAGTAATCTGGTAATATTTTCATTAGAGGCCAGTGATGAAGTCCGGAATAAATGCTTCTTTCTATTTGGAAATTGTCACCTAGACGTAAATCGGACCTTCTAAGGAGTGGGTGGCAAGTTGAAGAGTCAGTCATTTCCAGTTGTAGTTATACAAAGTTATTAACGACCAGATTATAGGATTGGGTACAAAACCCAGTCTCCGCAATTTTGACCTTGCACCTGGCAAGCAATCAAAATGAAGCGGGAATTATTAATTATGCTGTCGTAAACCATGATAACGAGCGTGTTTTATCCTATATCGTTTTTGCTGGCTCGTCAGTGTAGAAGTAGTGAGCAGTGTTTCAGTGTGTCGGAATATTGTAATTTGTTTGACGTTTTAAATATTCACTGAAATTTTGCTGTCGATATGTGTTTTATTGGGTCAGTATATTCTCTATGGCATGCTCACATGTTTTGTGTAATAATATGCTGAACAGTTTTCTTTCGAGCGATTTTTTGTAGATACTATGAAGCGGGGTAAGTTTTTTCAGCTGAAATCAGTTTACTGCCTCCTAAAATATATTATCTGTGCATACACTCTTTCCTAAGTGCTGCGCATGAAGTTGCCGTAGCGTATGTATGCAAGAAAACTATTTGGTTTGTTTTGTACAGTATCATGGACAATCCTATTTCTTCAACCAGCTGGACAGATCCAGAGTGCCCTTTTACTGATTGATATCATTGACAAATCTGAAAGTACAATGAGACTAGGCCTATGTCGATGTGAGCTGAAGTCAGGTACGCCATAGAGATTTCCCAGAACGCTTGATGTTTATACATGTTAACTTACATTTCTAGATGACGTGGACACAATTTGTAGTGCGCGAAAGCAAGGTTGACAGAGAGAAGTTTGAATTGTGCTATCAGTATGTCAGGTACGTATGTTACTTCGGTCACAGAAAGAAGCCGGTGGGAGGTGGCCATAAAGTGAAAAGGTAAATAGATGTTGTTATGTTGACGACGTTATGAATCGAAACTTATTAGTTGCCGTTTGATGTTTCGGATGCGCTCTGATTTAAATCGTTTTATAGTAGCGTCATCTAAAATGCTGCACAACCATCTATGCGACAAAATATACCTGACAAATGACGCATGGTTTAGAAGAATGATGCGCAAATTAAAGTTGTGCTGCATATAATAATGATAGGCAGTGATAGGGAGCAAATCGTCAAATATGCAGAAAAGCAATTTCACAAGATAATCACTGCGCTTTATGTGAAAATTTTAAAGAAGAAATTTGTCACAGGTATACGTTCGCGTAAATCTGTAGATTGTTATGTTATGGTATCCTTAGTGATTTGTTATGAACATTTTAGCCGGTGGGGAAAGTGAATGAATGCTGTAGTGGACAGTGTAATGATATAACTAGATTAGCATTCAATACCCGTGACCAAATAAGGACGTTACATACTGTTTTAGATTGTTATAACCGATAAATGCGGTCGTGGATCATCGGTTATGTTTGCTTGGACAAAGCAAAAGAGAAAAGAAGAACTATTATGAATACTTGATCAATTTCGATTGATCGTGACAGATTGTGCAAGGTCGATTATGTCCACGGTAGAAACCACACATAGTGCAGCAATCATACTTTTGTGTTCGTTTCATGTGTGCAGCGTACTGTGCAAGCAAACACGTAACCAGATTATGAACCAGTTATGTGAACGTGTGCATGAACGTTCAGTGGCGAAACTTCAGATTTATCGCATAATTTCTTTGCCTAGTTGCCTTATCGCCAATTACTTACAGCGACACTGGGTAAACAGAAAGCTCAGCTGGGTTGTCTCCTTCAATGGCGACATTCTGACGTTTAGGAACAAAACGAACAATTGTGTTGAGAGTTTTCATTAACAACTAAAACGCCGACTATGTAGAAAAAACTTATTGTGTCTGTGCACGTGGAAGACGTATATGTGACAGACACAATGGATTAAACGTAAGGCCATCAATGGAAACCTAGCCTGTGGTCGAAAGATGTTGATAAAAGCACTTAACCAGTGGTGGAGATAACTGACTCTGCTTTGACGCGCCGTGTTTTTCAGATGTTTAGGATACCATGCAAACACATGGCGTCTGTTTTTCTGCAGTATCCTGAGTTCATAGGTATGTTATTTTCATCTTTTCATGAATTGGTAAATTTAGTTTTACAATGCTACGATAGATGGACGTTGAGTGCAGGAGGAAATTTAGTTATTAATATTCCAGCCATCCCATCTCCTGATTACAGTGTCAAAAAGAGGTTACTGCGCATTTATAAGAACCAAACTAGCACGACCTGAATACATGTGAGGAAACATTGGGAGAGTCTGTTGAGGTAACCGAACGTGTGCTACATCGATCCTTAGGTAAGTTATGTCTATTCTTCCTTTACGAACTAGTCTTTTAGTCTTACTGAATGCACCTACTTGGGCATCATTACTATTCTCCGTCTCAGATAATCACTGATATCATGATTAGCCGTCGTACTTATTGGCATGACTGCGACTGTACATTCTATAAATAGTCATTCTAACTCAACTTTTAAACCCGTATTGTACATATGTTTTTCTATCACATTATATACTGTAAATATATTCCTTTTATTTCTATAACACCTACACATACAAACGCGCTGATGGCTTTCTAACGGGTGTTGTCAACTACTTTATTATGCATATTTACTTATAGGCCAAGTTACAGACATGCAAGACGTACAATTTAGCTTCGAGGATAAGTGGTTGATGAATGGTATATCAACAGGCTGTCTGCGCCTGTCTAACATCTCATGACACAAAAAGATCGCCGAAATTACTATGAGTATTTTATAATTTTTAGGTGTCACCTATCATGAACTAAGTAATAGTATGGTATTCAAATGTCGCATGATCCTACTGACTAGGTTTTTTTTTTAGAAAAGTTGAACCACTGAGTCAAAATAAAATCAGAACCAGTAATTAGTTCATGAAAACTATTATTAATAAATGGATATCAATCAACCATTTACACCAGGGTATCATTTTCATATTCATCCAGTTCTCAGACAACGTTTATTAATCTAACGAAAAAACAAAACAAACATAATAAGCCTTTTTCCTAAAAGGTTTAGGCTAGTTTCCATAATGTCCGTTTATATTTTCATTGTTTCAGTTGGTTCAGACAACTGACCCACAACATCATAACAATGTTATGTACCAGAAGAATCTTATTCATTAGCTTTGAAACTTTGATGTGCTGATTTCATTTTATTCTTGATTGTTAACATCAGCGTCTAGGTTTCAGAAGGTATTTCTTTATAATGGAAAGTTATAGTTCTTACGAAGTTTCTTATGAAACTTAAGGGTTAAAGCAGTCACTTACCAATAGTGGAAATCGTCGCAGAACTAAAGTTAGCGTTCAGACTTGTTGTGAATGAGGTTGCCTTACGAAAGATACCGGACAGCTGTAACATAGTTACGTGTTTTTGAAAACGGAATGAATTGCACGGATTTATATGTTTGTACATTTTGAGAGGCCTTGTCTCTTATGTGTAATTTAATAATGCAAGGAATAATTGACCCAGTAATGTGAACACGATTTTATGAAATATCATACGTCATGATCACATTACCTCAATTAAATTTATATCACACAAGATACAATGTTATAGTCAGTAACAACTCCTCATAAGCTTAGTTTTCCAATTTTGTTTAGCTACAACACAACAGAAAGAGAATAATTAAACAATTAGTTCAACTAAACTTTTATCCTTCATTCATTTCATCAAGCTCCCTTACTACAACGAATAAAAAGCTTTTATGAAAACCATGCTTTGGTGAGATGGAAAGCTAATAATTATATTTAGCCCGTAAGACCCAGAAATACAGTTCTCGACAATGACGTTAATGTGCAAATTAGGTATTACTATGTTTTGAAGTTATTTATATTGCAATCATAATTTTCTAATACACTATCTTTTGTATATGCATCTACTTTCTCACATATGTGTTGCGTGGAGGCAATTTAGACCTACGTGCTAAAGATTTGTATGATTCCATATTAAGTTTAAAATTAAGACACACAACCAATAATTAACGCACTAACTGATAACTTTATTTTTCTTTCCAGATCTTGATTTATGTTTTTGTATATAAGTGTCTTTTATCACATACTTTTTCTAAATGTAGTCCACAAGGTAGAAAACTTTGTTCCCTGATAGATATATAAGCGAACATAGGAAATATTTGCGTTAAGAGCAGATAATTTTGTGTGTCATTAACAGAAATTCAAGCGAGTAGCAAGTCATTTTGCGTAAATGTGGGGTTGAAGTAAACAAGCAATAGTAAAATTAAACAAAAAGTAGACACGATAGATATCGTTAATTCCAGGATATTCCTATCTGTGTTGATATCTAAAGGAATGGTCTCACCGTTAGCACATGGTAAGAGACAAAATGAGTTTTTGGCGAGTCTCCTGTTTGTTTCCTTAGTATTTCCCTCAGAAATGTGTATTTTATTTCCCCTTTTCTGTTTTCTTTGTTTAAACCGCAAGTGTTGGAAATAAATAAACCCTTTAAGTTTCTACTACTCACAGCATTCACTAAGTGTTTACTTATAAAAAACCATTAAAAATGGCGAGTTTTCAAAAACGAAATTACCACATCATCACACTAAGGACGTCAAGTGTGGCACAGTCAATCATAAGGGAAGAAAAATTACAACACAGCAAAAGTTATACCTCTAATTAATTCTATAATACAAATTATTCCAGAATATCTACAATTAAGTGACTAAATAAACGAAAACATGACCGTAATTACAAACCATAATACAATCAGATGGCAACGTGGAATTTGCCTCCAGTTGATCAAAAGATAAGTTTATTCTGGATACCAGAAACAATCTGCTTCTAACTGGATTGGTTAAAGGGAAATCGGTTCAACAAATCAAGCCCTGAATATCAGAAGCGGAAAAGTACAAACATTTCAATTAGGATTATGTAAGAAGAATATGATCTCATTAACACTTTAATGGTTGGTAAGTTTAAATTTAAAGATATCGTTGAAGTAAATAACTTAATACTTGTAGTCTAATGATTATCTAACACTTTGACTACCTACTAAATAGTATATTAGATGGATATATCATGACACTAGCAAAACAAGGATATGTCTTGTATGGTTTCATCAATTATGATATCCAAAGTCAATTATATTTCAATGACGAAGATAGTGAAAGTAGACTACAATGTAGTCAGAACAATATATCGGTTTTCGAAGAGCAGTCATTAATCGCGTCACTTTTTGGTCTGTCTAATTTCTGTAGGTAACGAATTAAGGTTACATCATATTCTTCGAAAGAATCCTAACAGCTTATTTCCAAATAAAAATTAGTATTTAACATTGTAGACCCAGGTTTTAAAGATGTAAAGAAATACTAAGATTTTTACACTTGAAATCACGAGTCGATCTAAGCTAAGCCACTACTGAAAACCCAGAAGCACTGAATGTCTGTTTCGTCCCAGTCTGGGACTTAGCAGTGTTCATCTGGAGGTTATGCGTTTACGCTTGAGATCAAAAGTCCTGGGTTAGAGTCTCGCGTGAGAAGTTGCGGATGCACCCTGCTGAGGAGTCCCATTCTAGGACTAAACAGTTATTCAGTAGTTGTTAAACTTAGATTGACTCGTGATTTCAACTGTGAAAATACTACTATCTCCACAGATCCCCATGCTGATAACAAATATTAAGATTATTAGAAATTCCCTTACTATGAATTGGGACGACATATATAGGCAAATAATATTGTTCTAAAATAGATCCTCATCTGTCATTACTCTAATTTACAAGGATATTTATAGGTACATATGAAATTATTTAACCAACCAAGCCAATGATGATGGTGAAATAGATTACATAAGTAAACAATAAGTAAAAAGTACAAACTGATAGTGTTATGACAGGTGTACTAGTTACGATTAAAATAATAAAGGCTTCAATTAGTGTTTTATAGTAGGAAGTTGGCCAACGAGTCGGGAAAAATTACGCAGTAAGAAATGATCAGACAGTTAAGCATGTATTTAAGAAGAAGGGGTGAGAAAAATAAGAGACCAAAGAGTATGGGAAATAATAATATTTAAAATTATCAGAAAGAGGTTTCGCGGAGATTTTAAGAAGTTTCAGTAGTTGAAATCATGAGTCAATTGAAGCTAGACCACCATGGAAAACCTGGAAGCACTGGACGACCGTTTCGTCCTAGTGTGGGACTTCTTAGCAGTGCGCATTCATGATCCCGCCCCCCGCGAGATTCGAACTCAGGATCTATCAGTCTCGCGCGTGAGCGCTTAACCATCAGCTCACTGAAGACAATGGTGTACGGTGGTGCAATTTCGTGGATTGGTTGGAGTTAGACATTAACACCATTGGATGCTCCTTTAACATGGATATTGTTATGTCATATATGTTGAGGTTAATGTTATTGGTTTTCAGTTTCCTTATATCGACTTACAGATTATTCTCTCATGAACCCCATATATGCTTTAAAAAATTGAGTTATCATTATGTACCCTCAATTTAGTTTCCATTATTGATTCATTCATCAGTGTTTGAACTGAAATTTATCAATTACTTAAAGTAAATGACGAATATACATGGCTATTTTGATTTCCAATTTTATCCACGTGATAATTATTTATTTAAGCTAATTTGTTTGAAAAAAACTTATCGTGTGATACATTCGGTTTGAATAGAAGTTTCAATAATAACAGATAAGGTGCCTGCTTGAATGTGTTGGCTACATTTTCCTGCCATCTAAATATTTCAACAAGTTATCTGTTTTCTTGTTTGTTATAAAACATTATTATGTCTATTAATCTCATATCCTATTCAGGTGCGTTTATGAAAAGTTTACGGCATTTCTTTGTACAAGTTACAAAAAAGTACGATCAGAGACATCGTGGTGGCTGGAAATATACATCGAAATGAATGAACATTACTCAGATATCGATTCATGAACTGCTAACATCTAACTGGCGATCACTCAATATTTATCGTCAGGATCGATCAAGAAATAAGGAACGGAAAGTTGTTGAAATACTATGTATTAAGAATTCTATATTGTTCCAAAAATATAATATTGAGTAAAGCTAAGAATAATGATAATAACAGTACGAGAAATTTGTGAGTCAAAATACATTGAGTAGTATTGTTCATTACAGAATGAAATAACAAACTAAGATATTTGATCGTTAAACAGATTGAAATTCAATGTACTAAAGCTTATATGTTCATTACTTATGGTTAGATTTAATGAAATGACCGTCAAAATAACTGATAGTAAATGCTAATGATTTGCAATTGTTGTTTTGTTGATTTAAAGTAGTCAACAATAAAACCTTAGGTCATTAAAGCATTAACGTATATTTGTCAGACTCTTGGTAGAGATAAAGTAAAATACTTTATATCAGTATTTTTAAATTGTTTCCGAATTTGGAAGTGAAGATGAACCGTTTAATTCTTTTAGAATTTATATATATATATATATATATACCTAATAATTCTGTAGATGGTATCTCCCTTAAAAATGTATAGAATATATTTTTTAACGCGTACAAAATGAATTTAAACTTCACCCCATCGTACAAGTAAGTGGCTATCAGGACTCAGTAGATAAGTAGATAATGAGGTGACTTTGAAGCGGACGGTACTGGGTTCTAGTCCCGGAGTGAACATCAACTCTGAGATTCAAGTACATCCGGTCGACGAGTCCTAGATAAGATGAAACTCGCGTCCTGGATTCCACTGCTAGCCACCATCAATTGCTGTTTATGCTGCTTATGATTCAAGGTAATATCGAGGCAATCCACACAGGATGCACATATGTCAATAAGAGATTGATCAATTAAAGTCCTAAACATCAATGGGAAAATTCAAACAAGTCATACAAAATGAATTTAAAGAGGCAATCAATATACAACATGGCTTTATAAAATGAAAAAATGGTTCTAGTAGACTGATGATGGTTATTCTATCAAGATGCTTTAAAATAATCCAATCTTAAAGATAATACAATGTAGCTTCATTAAACGATTCAAAATTGAAGCTAGTGGTGATGTTTGGATTCGATTCTTTCCAGATATTGTCATATAACTCTAAATAAAATCTTTTTATGTTTACGAAATTATCGGAACTTTACCTTCTTCCGCATACTATACTTGTTGTATTATCACTACCTCTGTTAATTAGTTATATGGTCTTCCACCTTCGTATTATTATTACTAATATTAATACTTCGTTTTATGTTGAATATTTCACACTGAATTGCGATACAATTCGATTTTTTCTGTATTATAAGTAAATACAAATGAATGTATTTCAAATATTAGATAACTTGTTGTAATTTGGAATATTGAATCCTAAATACCAATTTTTAAAGGACATATAACATTGTATATTTTACCTTTCTAGGACATTTTTGTTTATATATATATATATTTACTAAAAATCTCATTAAGTCACAGATTTCAGCATTGTTACATAACATAGAATTTGTTTGAAATAATATGGAATTTGTTTACTTGACTCAGAATAATATAAAATTTTGGTTCTATTTCTGAAAACAACATTTACGCATACCTACAAATATGTAGATACATATACCACAGTTAGTTAAGTAGACATTTGGTTTAACACCCACATACCATAATTTACATTATCAGGTTGATTGGCCTATTGAACTACTTTCTTGATTATTCATTCACATCAATGAATTCTGAATGTTAACTCAAAATAATTTACAATAAATATATGGTGAGAAATTAGATAAGTTAAAAGAGAGAGTATGAAGATGGAAGAATAAACGAGAGAGACAGTTTTAATCCATTTCATGAAGTGCTAAACTTAAACACACGTTTAGAAGGTATGTTAGTCTCAATCAATATCATAACAACCATTTTCTATAGGGGCCATGTATTTGGCCGACCAGTAAATTGATTAGATTGAGCAACTTATTTTGTGAACCTGACTACCATATTTTGGTATGCAAAATACCTTTTAGGATGCATATAGCGATGTACTTATATGTGCATATACAAGTGTGTTATACTTGATCATAAGCCCACACATATATGTGCACGGTGAAAAAAATAATATAGAATGTGAGCACGCATAATAATATTACACTAACTAGACTAGAGGAAAACTTACTTGCCTATTAGTTAGACTGAATAAAATAACAACAGTTTTGCTTATTGGTTCAAATATAAAAAAGGTATTTAGTGACACAATATTTTTTACTTATTTATATCAATCATTTAGTTGATTAACTTCTGAATTTCATTCAAGAAAATGGGTTTAACATTTACAATCCCAAAATTCATTCTATTTTGTTTAAATTTTCTACTTGTGGTAAGTGTATTTATTTAAAGGTGATTTGTTTTTGGTTACAATTAATAAAACTAATATTAGTTTCTGTATAATTTAAATTATTATTTATTTGATAATGATATTTTAGTGTATTTCCGTGTATTTTTGTTTGTTTTTTTATCAAACGAGGAAACTGACAATATTGATCAGTTCTATCGTTCAGTTCTATTGTAATTGTTCATGAATCAAGTGAATATTATATTGGTGGTAACACAAACATTTTGTTTGATTACTAATTTATAAAAACAATAATTGACTTCAGTAATGTTACATCGTTAATTAAGTTTTATTACTTTATTGGATCTATCCAGCATTTCCTATATTGTAATTATCGATATAAATTTAATCAATAAATTAGGGTGGAATAAAGAGTTGTACTTACTTACTTACTTACCTACTTACTTACTAATTAGCGTTTTTTAGCAAGGTTGTTTTCTACGGGATGTGGTTAATGACCCCATGCTCAACCCTCCTCTTATCTCCGGGCTTTGGACCAGTAGTAACCCTAAAAGAGTGACAGATGGAGTTAAGACTTGTACACTGATATGATATATTATCATTAAAAAAAGATGGTTATGCGCTTAAATATAAATTTCTACTTGGACTAAATATCAACTTCAATGTTATAGTGTGAACAAAAAATAGGAAATAAATCCTTTAAATTCACATTAAACAATATTTTCATAACAATCATAGTAATTCAATTCATTCATTAGTGAATGGTTATTTGAAACCTTTAGAAAGAAAAATAAACAATCATTATTGAAATACTTCATTCATATATATTTTTAACTTGATATAACAGTTCACATTATAAATGAACAAATGTCATTTATTTTGATGGAATTTTGTTCTCTGAGCTGGATGGTTTGATCATGGAGCTTTTATCGTTCTTCTGGACGATATCATCAGCACAAACTCCAGTTCAGAGAACAATACTTCATCAAAATCATCCACTTGAGTTATAAATCTTTTCCGCTATCTCAAATATCATTCACATTATTTAACTAGTTTAGTTAGATAATTTTAGGATATAATAATAAGAGCAAATTTTAAACACATCAACTTGTTACTATTAATTAATGGGTTAGATGTTTATATTTAACAGTTAAACAGTGTAACTTATCATACTTACCTGATACGATCTGATGAGAATGACCATTTGTTTTTACCAAAGCTCTAATCTGACAACAACAACTATGACTCTACTTATGTGATATGATATTTTTTCGTCTCATACCTTTTCGAATAGTGACTTCATAAATGAACCTCTTCATTGATTTAATCATATTTTTATGTAGAAAAGTGATATTTGTTTTAACTAACTGGATAAGAATACACAGTCCTTTATAATCTTAACCGTTTGTCAATAGTTGTAATATTTTCATATTTAATGAATGTAACACTAAAAATCAATCATTTGATGATAATGAAGTATTTAGCTATGCCAAACTAACGGTGATATTTTTATTTAAAAGATATAAATAATATATTATACTATTATTTCTGTGATGATTGGCTTAACAGAGTCTTCATTCCCACTACCAAGAAAAAAATTATCCCTTTACAAATAACATTTATGGATATTAACTCTTGTGTATTGTTTACTGTTAATCACTATCTTGATTCAATTATTAAATGGTATTAAATTCTTATATGGTAATGGAGCCAAATAATATTTAGTACACTTTTCATGTAAAAGCATAAATGATAATAAAAGAATATTAACTGCGTTCTATACTTCTTAATCAAAATATCTGACTAAATGTTAATGTCTCATATTTATAGAATGTGAATATTTTAATAGCACTAGCTTACTTACTTACTTACACTTGTTACTCCTCGTAATGGAGAATAGGCCGACCACCAGTACTCTCAATTCAATCCTGGTCTGGGCAATCCTTTCCTGTTCTTTCCACTTGTTATTCATCCTTTTCATATCTGCTTCTATTTCTTGATGTAATGTGTTCTTTGTACTCAGTAGATAAGTGGATAACGCAATGATGTTTGAAGCGAATGGTACTAGATTCTAGTCAAAGAATGAACATGAACTCTAAGATGCAGGTGTATCCAGCTGACAAGTCCGAAATAGGACTAAACATGAATCTTGTATTCCACTTCTAGGTGAATATCTAAAAGATACATTGAATACTTCAGTAATCATATAAATATGTCATAAACCTATTTTATTTGATATTGATATTAGATTAAATTGAAAACATTATCTCTTAATTTTTCAAATCGTTTACATTAATTCAATCACTTTTTTTTAAAATTGCTAACCACAGTGAATTAATCAGATATTATTGATAAGATAATAAATTCAATTAAACTTTTCTGTTTTAAACACTTTAACCCGCATATCAAAACATTCATTAGATTAGAATTTACATATGTACACAGGATGATATCAGTAATTGTTTGTAATTACTTTTTAATTAACTTTTTGATTAATATCTTTATTATTTAATTAAATAAGTAACTGGTAAAAACAATGTTTTGTAGTTTATAGTTAAGCATATAAGAGTGAAATGTTTGTCAGCATTATACATTGATGATTTATCTTGTCATTCAATCAATTTATAGATGAAGACTGATATGTAAAGATGAAATTATGGTATAATAATAAAGTAGATTAATAAGAATAATCTTAAATGAATGATAGTTCAATCGTTGAAATCATGAGTCAATTGAAACTAGATCACCATGGAAAATCTGAAAGCACTGGATGGTCGTTTCGTTCTAGTGTGGGACTTCTCAGTAGTGCGCATCCATACTCATACACTCATACACAACTGTGTCAAAAGATGCCAAAAATGCTTAGAAAAAAAATTAATGAAACAAAGTAGAACTACATTACAATAGATTCGCTTAGACCAAAATCAATTATAGATAATCTTGTGATAAAGAAAAATAGGAAGTAAGGATTAATACGGAGAGGAAATTCCCAGAATTTTAGTAAGAAGCAGTCGTTGGTATAGTTCATTGATGTCTAGTCGTCAAACACGTGTAACCGATGACAGTGGATGATTATCACAAAATAACACAAATTAATAAAAGTTTGAATGATAGATTAATGGACACTAAACTCAGTGATCTGAAGATTAAGGCCAATCAGGTTATGGATTTCATCCTATACAAGTTGGTGAGTGCACATTACTGTCTCGTGCTTTCTGGTTTTCAATACTTGTTTAACTTGGGCTAGTTCATGATAAAAAATGTAAATTGAACAGTATCTAAAATCCTTGGATCCTAATTATACGATGAATTTTACGGGTATAAAGTGATTAGAAGGGGCATACAAACAGAAACACTTATGTTTCGTCTAAAAATTAAACGAATTTATTTAGAAGCGTGGGTAATAATATAAATGAGTAGCACAGTGGTAGGTGAAGAGATTAAATGAGTTTGTTGTATAAATAGTTTAGAATTCTCTATGTATATTGATGACTTTAATAATCTAAAGTTTGAAAAAACACTTTTGTCTCTAGCACGTTTGCTTTTTACTCTAGAAATAACTCCAAATTATGAATCCATTAAAATAGATGGATTACAAGAGTACTTATCTAAATTAACTGTGTCACATCCATAATTTTTTTTAATTTTGTCTAAACTGTCGCCACATAATACCTTTCATTACATTACTGAAACGAGATAATACAATGTGACGTAAATACAAAGTTTCTGACTAAAGTGTAAGTACTATATGCTGGTGAGAGGTAAACTAGAATAAAACAATTCCTAGTACTGATCAATTTTTCGTTATTGTCCATTTAATGAATAATTGTGAGAAAAGAATATATGCAAATATAGGTATCATTGACAAAAACATGTGCTTTTCTCACTATTTCAAAATACAGAACTTACCAACCTGGTCATAGTTTTGTTTGAACAGAACGTTTTTAGCACGAATTGATTTGCATAATAATATAACATACTTCAATTTTATTGGTTCATGGAATCAAATCCTTAAATTTAAACTCAGATTATGTCCTAATATGGTAACCTTATTTTAAACATATAATCAAACAGTTTGTCAATAAAGCATCATATCGATATGTATTTTAGAAATGGTAAAACTAATACTTTGCAAGTGACCAAAATTATTCTAAATAGCTTTAAAATATGTTAGTTACCATTTCACAATCAGAAAGTTAATTGTAAACTGTCTTTATTTAGCAAAAACATGAAGTTACTACTCTAAAAACAAGAAATGAAAAAAGTAGTATCTTAATTACTCATTGTATTAAATTTCGATACTAATCTATCTGTTCAATGTGTTTGGTATTATTAATTGTAAGGGTCAATTTCATAATACTGTCTTCATTTATAAATCAATGATAAAACGAAATAGTGAGATGAGATCACTAAATTAATCAGAAGTATGTCATACATTAAAGGAAACAGATTTCAAACAATGTGACCATACATTAATACGTAATAATGATTATGAATATAAGCAATATAGAGGTAGTCTATCAGCGAACTCATAATCTGACAAAGACGTCACTTCTAGTTTCGAATATCATTCATCATAGAATAGTTTGCAGGTGGTTTTCTCTCATACATCAAGATTGGAAAGCTATTTCGTATAAGTTCCAAATTTCATGTCAGTGCATGCCTTCAACTCATTTGGAGTTATTGGATTTAAGAGTTTTGGGTCTTATTAGCAAATACGAAAGCATTTCACGCTATCAAATTCAATTGATTCCTGATAAGGTGTAATTTTCAACAGGTATTATAATGACAATTTACAATCTTGTTTCCAAGATGGTTAACTGTATCAATTAAAGCGTCTCATCAGAAATTTCAGGAGTTAATCCATAAAAATAGTTACTTATGTCCATAAAACTATTATTTGGTAGTTATAAGCAAAGATGGATAGTGGCTAGCAGTGGAATCCAGGACGCGCGTTTCGTCCTATTTGGGACTCGTCAGCTGGATGTACCTGCATCTCAGAGTCGATGTTCACTCCGGGACTCGAACCCAGTACCGTCCGCTTCAAACGCTATCAGGACTCAATAGCTAAGTGGATAACGGGATGGCTGACGAGTCCCAAATAGGACAAAACGCGCGTCCTGGATTCCACTGCAAGCCACTATCCATTTTAGCTTATAATGCTTGTAAATTAAGGCAATATCGAGGCATACGCACAGTATGCACATATGCCAATAAGAGACTGAACAATTTCAGTCCTAGACATCAATGGGAAAATTCAAATAAAAACAATATCAAGTGAATTATTATTTGGTAAGTTGTATTATGGAAAGATTCGTATTATTTAAAGATGATTCAGTGTAAAAATGAGCAAAAAACAAACTTGTAAAATTCAAGAAAAGTAATTTTAAATTTATATTTTGTAGATTCCTTAGCCTGAATATATACTTACTTACTTACTTACGCCTGTTACTCCCTATGGAGCATAGGCCGCCGACCAGAATTCTTCAACCCACTCTGTCCTAGGCCTTCTTTTCTAGTTCCATCCAATTCTTGTTCATTTTTCTCATCTTTATCTCCATTTCTCGGCGTAATGTATTCTTTGGTCTTCCTCTCCTCCTTCGACCTTGAGGATTCCATATGAGGGCTTGTCTTGTGACGCAGTTCGGTGCTTTCCTCAATGTGTGTCCTATCCACTTCCAGCGATTCTTCCTGATTTCTTCCTCCACTGGGATCTGATTTGTTCTCTCCCACAGTAGGTTGTTGACAATAGTGTCCGGCCAGCGGATCTGAAGTATTTTGCGTAGACAACTGTTAATAAACACCTGTATCTTTTGGACGATGGATTTCGTAGTTTTCCAGGTTTTCGCCCCATACAGTAGTACTGTCTTGACATTTGTATTAAAAATTCTGACTTTGGTGTTGGTTGCCAATTGTTTTGAGTTCCAAATATTCTTCAGTTGTAAATATGCTGCTCTTGATTTGCCAATCCGTGTCTTCACATCTGCATCATATCCACCGTGTTCATCAATGATACTGCCCAAATATGTAAAGGTTTTTACATCTTCCAAAGCTTCTCCGTCAATTGTGATTGGATTGGTACATGCTGTGTTGTATCGAAGAATCTTGCTTTTCCCTTTGTGTATATTGAGACCTATTGCTGCTGAGGCTGCAGCTACACTGGTTGTCTTCTCCTGCATTTGTTGTTCTGTATGCGATAGAAGAGCCAGATCATCTGCAAAGTCTAGATCATCCAATTGCATCCTAGCTATCCACTGTATCCCATGCTTCCCTTCAGATGTTGACGTCTTCATGATCCAGTCGATCACCAGGAGAAAGAGAAAGGGTGAGAGCAAGCAACCTTACCTGACACCGGCCTTTATTTCGAACGACTTTGTCAACTGTCCTCCATGCACGATTTTGCAGTTTAATCCATCATAGGAATTCCGTATGATATTGACTATCTTCTGAGGCTCGCCGTAGTGTCGAAGAATCTTCCATAGGGTTGTTCTGTCCACGCTATCAAATGCTTTTTCGTAGTCAATGAAGTTGATATAGAGTGATGAATTCCATTCAATTGATTGTTCCACAATGATCCGTAGAGTTGCGATTTGGTCTGTGCACGATCTATCCTTACGGAATCCTGCCTGTTGGTCGCGAAGTTGTGCGTCTATGGAGTCCTTCATCCTGTTTAACAATACCCTGTTGAAGACTTTTCCTGGTATTGAGAGAAGAGTGATTCCTCTACAGTTGTTGCAGTTGCTGAGATCGTCTTTCTTTGGTATTTTGACTAGAAGTCCTTCTTTCCAGTCTTTTGGTACCTGTTCCTCATCCCAGATCTTTCTGAAGAGAGTTTGGAGTATCCTTGCAGTTGCCGCTACGTCTGCTTTCAGTGCCTCTGCCGGAATGTTGTCTGGTCCTGCTGCTTTGCCACACTTGATTTGTCTGATGGCCATGCTGATTTCTTCAATTGTTGGTGGGCCAGCATCGATTGGGAGGTCCGTGAGTGCTGCTTTGATGTTGTGTGGGTTCATTGAGGCTGGTCGATTCAAGAGTTCTTTGAAGTGTTCTACCCACCTGTTTCGTTGTTCTTCAATGTTGGTGATCACTTTGCCTTCGTTGCTTTTCACTGTTCATTCTGGTTTACGGTGATTTCCAGAGAGTTTCTTTGTTGTTTCATACAGTTGTCTCATGTTTCCTTCTCTGGCAGCCTTTTCCGCCATCATTGCTAAATCATCCACATATTTACGTTTGTCAGTTTTGATGCTCCTCTTCACTTGCTTGTTTACTTCTGTGTATTCAGCTTGTTCCCTGGCTTTTTCTGCTCTTGTTCGACTGGTATTGATTGCTGTCCTCTTGTTCCTCCTTTCTTGAATCTTATCCAGTGTATCGATCGTGATCCAATCCTTGTGATGGTGCTTCTTTTGGCCCAGAACCTCATGACATGTTGAAGTGATTGTCTCTTTTATCTCTTTCCAGTTGCTCTCCATAGTAGTTCCTTCTCCATTGAGTAGATCATGAAAGGCCCAGAACTTATTGCTGAGGGTTATCTTGAATTTATTGAGTTTGTCATTATCCCGAAGAAGAGCCGTATTAAATTTTTGTGATATTGTCCTCCCCGTTGTCCAGTGCCTCTTGAGTTTCAATTTCATCTTGGCGACCAGCAAGTGATGATCTGATGCTATATCAGCTCCTCTCTTTGTTCTCACGTCCTCCATCGTCCTCCTGAACTTTTTGTTGATGCAGATATGGTCGATTTGGTTCTGTGTGGTGTGATCCGGTGAAGTCTATGTGGTTTTGTGTATGCGTTTATGTGGGAATATAGTCCCGCCTATGACCAGTTTATTGAAGGCACATAGGTTTGCAAATCTCTCACCATTTTCGTTCCTTTCTCCCAGTCCGTGTCGTCCCATGATCTCTTCATATCCGGTGTTGTCAATTCCAACCTTGGCATTTAGGTCTCCCATCAGAATAGTCAGGTCCTTTGTTGGGCACTTCTCGACGATTGACTGCAGCCTATCGTAGAATTGATCTTTAGCGTCTTCATTGTAGTCGTTAGTGGGCGCGCAGCATTGGATGACGTTCATTGTGCTGCCCTTTTTCTTTGTTTTGAAGGAGGCTTTGATGATCCTTGGTCCATGAGATTCCCATCCTATAAGTGCATTTTGTGCTTGTTTGGACAGCATCAATGCTACTCCTTGTGCATGTGGGGCATTTTGTTCTTCATGTCCGGAGTATAACAGCAGCTCCCCTGAAGCTAGTTGTTGTTGTCCAACTTGCGTCCAATGTGTTTCACTGATCCCAAACACCTCTAAATTGTATCTCCTCATTTCTGCAGCAATTTGGAAAACTCTCCCAGTCTCCCACATTGTGCGAGCATTCCATGTACCTAAATAAATGGTTTCTCTGGTTGTCAGAAGGGGCATCGGCTTGGTGACTTCCGAAGAAACTCGGCTTTCATCATGAGGCGTCATAATTCTTCTAAACGAAGACCTCCTGACTCCGAGGGCAGAGTTTAAATGGTTTGAATAATTTTTTCTGGTTAGCGTTGTTTTAGCGAGTTAGTTTTCTACGGGATGGGGTCGCTAACCCTATGCCCAACCCTCCTCCTTTATCCGGGCATGGAACCGGCAGTGGCCCTCCGAAAGGGACTCCAGGGGGAGTTAGCCTGAATATATAAAAAAACACTAAATTAACCTAGTGTTACGTGACTTAGTGTAAGCCACCTCTTCAGAGTAAATTTAATTGCTCCAAAGAAATGGCTTACACTAAGTCACGAAACGTCAAAAATACAATTTTCCTACTCATTGGAATATAAGAACAAGAATATTTTTATTGTTATCTTTCTACTCAATGCTCGATTTATATGAAACTATCAAGTCCAACCTTGGTATTGATATCTAATAGATAAACTTGTTTCAATAAAAATTAAACTGTTATACTAACAGTATTTTCTGTTAATTAATTTAATTTAGATCATTGGGTTGGCATTAATTGCTGTCGGTTCATGGGTCACAGCAAATGATCAAAGTTTTATTGATACAGTTCAATTTTTTTCGTCATACAATGCAATTGAATTGCAATTATACCAAGAAACAAGTTTATTACGTTATTTCGGTTATGCTGTGATCATAATTGGGTCATTATTAGTAGTTATTACTTTTGTCGGCTGTTGGGGTGTAGTAATTGAAAATCGAGGATTACTGATGGCAGTAAGTTTATGGATTATTATCATTATTGTTATTACATAAAACTTCAATAATACCTTCGTAAAATTATTATGGTTTACTTTGACATAGAAAAGAGGGTGAAAAATAGAGAAAACAAGCAAAAAAAACGTGTGTAGTAGATTTAGTTATTCAAAGTGAAACTCTTGATTCACAAACTAAATTCCTTTGTCTGTTTACTAATGGACGTATAGGTTAAAAATTTTTTTGTTATTTTCGAAGTATATCAAACCGTTAGTGTGTAGCCAGATAAATAAGTATAGTTTCAGTGTAGTTAAAACTTCCAAAATATCATCTACACTTCATGATTTTAATCTCAAGTGATATCTATAAGGTTTATCCGCTTCCTACACTTTTATCTAACATTGTCATAGACACGTTTTTAGAGATAACACTGTCATTGTCTGACTTTTTAAAGATTGGTTTTTGATAAAAGATTCGGTTGCTGATTTAGAATACGCAAATGACATGGTTCTGTTTGATGAAGATGCTTACAAAATGTAGTGTTTTCTGACTATCTTAAGCAATAATCCAAACGTGTTTGGGATGCGGTTCTCCCCCTCCAAATACGAAATGTTACTTCAGAATTGGCTTGCATCGGCGCCCAAACTAATGACAAGGAGTGAATTATTTGGACACACTAAACGCTTCACTTATCTTGAGAGTTTCATTAGTGCTGATAGTTTGACAAAACCTCGTCACGGATCGATATGATTCGATTGGCTTTTGCCAACTTGCGTCACTTATGGAGTATGCGAGATATCCGTCATCCAATCTAAGGGCCAATCTACCGGTTATCCGTTCGTTTCGTCCGATTTTATCGGTGTGTAACATGGCCATTAAAGATAGAGGATATGTGTAGATTACCAATCTTCGACGATCAATGTCTTCGAAGCATTGTGCATATACTTTTAGTACACTGAGTAAGCAATGCCTAAGTTAGTAGAAGGGTATTAGTTAAGGATAGGAAATTGATTGGTGAGGTAGTAAGTCTTCATCAACTGAGATAGTTGGGACATATGTTACGTATGCTCATTTACTGCCTAGTTTAGCAGGTGATGTTTTCTTATGAAGGAATAGGTTAGAGGAAATCTAGGGGCGGCCAGACCAAGGCATGGCTATAGTGAATGAAGTCACTGAAAATAAGACTGAGCCGTGTTAATAGGTATGGACTACTTGGTTGGTGTCCACTTGATTAGTGTAACGGATGGTTAGAGACTTTGAATGAAATAGCTCAAAATCGTTTGCAATGGTGCAGATGCATCTATTCTTTATATTCTCCCAAACTTTGAGCTCTTGAATTCTTCATAACGTTTTTTGTCTCTATTAATTTGTATTACCTTTAATCGTATCTTTGATGGTGACTTGAACGTATATACATATGTATCAGGCTCCACGTTGTGGCTAACTGAATGACTTACACATAATTTCGTTGGAAAACATTTCTGTATACAGTCAAACCAAAGAATATCCATAACCTGAGGAAAGATTAGACTGATGTTATACAATCGCATAAAATGTTCTAATAGCTACATAGTGTTGACAAACAACGTTTTGTATCAGCATATATCATTAATGAAAATAACCCATATTGTCATTGAATGAAAATGAAGGGGATTAAAGAATAAAGATTATCTTTCATAATTCGGATCCGTGAATTATTTTCATCCTTCCTCTTTTATTCCCTGATTATTACGCAAACGTATCTGATATTTGGAGTCTCAAATGACTTTATGATGCCATCTTTCCTATCTTTCTATAGAAATATATTTACCATACAAGAAAAATATCACATTTTTCTTAAAATTCTCACTGGCTGTATGAACGTGAAAAATCTGAGATGAAAACCATTCATCCACTTATCAACAACTAATCATTATTAAGTAGAATTATGTTCATCATCAATAGGATAGATGAACCTATTTGATATGGATCATACCATTCGTGAGTGTAAAGTATGAAATATAAGCTTTTAACAACAGAATAGAATGAATGCTACAATTATCACATTTTTTTACACAGCATAATTGACTTGAATAGTAATTAAGTTCCTAATTAATAATGTCAAATCTACAATAAATTGTTAATACATCACGATGTGTAGTAGTCACTATGGAAATTATTGAAAATCAAGAAGTCATTTCACCTTGTTGGGGACGTTAGATCCCCAGAACTCATTTGGAAAAGGATCTAATTTTGTAATTTTGTTTAGAAAATTTGAATTTCTTTGTTTTCACGCCAAAAGCGCTCTTTTCACCATCATGTCGTATTTCCCACTTGGGAGAATCTTAAATGCTATTGGTCTGTTGTGTCTTTTTGTATGCTGTTTTGTAACTCTCCCCAAGGACGCATCAGAATAGCTAGGTTATTGGTCTTTGGTCACCGAGTCTTTGTTCTCATTCGCAGATTAAATGAACTCGTAACCGCTTCAAACCTAGCACACCTAACTATATACATATACATATAACAATAAATATTTCTTGACTTTTACTTGGATACATTTTAAGCTTTCGAATTTCAAATATCCACAATCACTACTTTTAGATAACAGGAATAATTAAATAATTTTTCAGCTGATATCTGTTATTCTGTAGTGCAAAGAATATAATGGTGTATTTATTACATTTTAATCTACTTAAATGATTTTATGGATAATAAAGTGAAGCAACCTGGTTAGACTAATAAATCTCATAAAATGTTCTTCCTTTTAAATAAATTAAAGTATCAAGTAATTTGTCTAAAACCAAAAAGCTGTTAGATAACATTATCTAATACTTTGATTAATACACTTAAAACCTATATTCTTTCACACCAACTTATCCTATTTTATTCTATATTTTACCATTCCATGATAATGTATCTGTTGGATATAATTTCCCTTTATAAATAATACATATATGGACAGAGTAAAATAAGTTTTGTTCTGATTTACTGCTGTAATTTATTATTTTAGTTCACTGGTTTGATGATTGCCCTAGTTCTACTTGAAGGTGGAGCTGCTGCAGCAATGGGTGGCACACAAAGTTTGGTAAATCTAACTCTTCATTTATTATTATTTACATATATATATATATATATATATATATATATATATATATATATATATATATATATATATATATATATATATATATATATATATATATATATATCATTATTCAATCTATGGATAATCATGAACGACCTCTATAAGTCGTGTTCTAATTGGTGACTTTGTCACGTAGTAATCAACAGGGCAAAAGTAATAACGATCATAATAAATTATTTTTACTAGCAGTAATATAATTAAACGCAAATATTAATATGAAAATAATTTAAAAATATTGAGATAAAGACTTGATCAGGTTAACAAATATTCATTTTACTCAACGATAAAAATAATTCCAAGTTGTATGGATATGACTGTAATACTTTTTTAATTAAACTTCATATTACTTACTGACTTAAGTCCGTTACCCCTCGTGGAGAAGAATAGACCGCCTAGCAGTTATTTCCAGTTGCTATTCATCCTTCATATATCTGTTTTCAATTCCTTATGCAGTATGTTCTTTGACCTTCCACTTTTCCGTTTCCCTTCAGCATTCCATGTTAGTTTGCCTCGTGATGCAGTTTGATGGTTTCCTCAATATGTGTCCTATTCACTTCCAACGTCCTTTCCTAATTTCTTCCTCAATTGGAAGTTGGTTTGTTCTCTTCCATAGTAAGCTATTGCTGATGGTATCCGGTCAACGGACATTCAGTATCTTACGTAAACAATTGTTTACAAATACTTGTACATATTTGATGATGGTTGTGATAGTTCTCCACGTTTCAGCTAAGTACAATAGAACTGGCTGTCTTGACGTTCGCATTGAAGATTGTGACTTTGATATTGTTTGACAGTTGTTTTGAGTTCCATATGCTCTTAAACTGTAGGAATACTGTCCTTCTTTTGTCACTCTGTGCCTTCACATCAATTATGCTTTCCAGATACGTGAAACTTTCCATCTCTTCCATAGTTTCTCTACAAAGTGTGTTTGGATTAGTGTTCTCCGTGTTGCATTTAAAGATCTTACTTTTTCCCTTGTGTATATTAAAGCCTACAGATGAAGAGGCAGCTGCTACACTGGTTGTCTTCATTTGCATTTGTTGATATGTATGGGATAGAAGAGCTAGGTCATGTGCGAAATTCAAATCATCTAGTTGCATCCAATCTGTCAATTGTATTCTGTGCTTCCGTTGATCTATGAAGGTCTTTATAATCCTGTCGTTTATTTTGTTAAAGCTTAATAGAAGTAATCAGGATTGTCAGTCTTATTTTCAGCTAAGAATTGAATTCTATCTCTGGATTTAGCAGTATGATACTATTGTTCTCTTTATAGAAACTAACCAAACCCCTGATATTTCAATGAGCAAATAATAGTTTTAATTTATTGGTTTGAAATAATAAGTCTTGCGGCTGAAACTTGCTACATATAATCAATGTAGCACAAAGAAACATTAATAAACAAATAATTCATGTAAGACAGTGATCGCAAAGATATTAGTCAGAGAATATTTCTAAAACACTAACACAAGATATATATAAATTTTGTATTAGACCATGACTGGTAGTAGGATTCAGGATGCTCATTTTATCCAATATAGAAAGCACCCACGTTCGAGTGTTGATAATCTTCTAGAGATCTGAACTCAGGATTTATCACTCCAAGTGGATAAGCTTAGTTAACCAGGCTACTAAGTTAAGATATTATTTTATTTATTCACCTGGTAGGAAGTAATATGTAAGAAGTGCAACTTTTCCAATGTTGATGTAAAAGATTGCAATCGATCAGTCTCCATTAAAATATGTGAAGTAATCTTTTCAGCAAGGTGAAATGTTGAAATTTTCATACTTACAGTGATTTTCAGCTTCAATTTAGACTGCTCATGTGTGAAAATTATCAAA
Source organism: Schistosoma spindalis (assembly GCA_946903255.1). Classification (NCBI taxonomy): domain Eukaryota; kingdom Metazoa; phylum Platyhelminthes; class Trematoda; order Strigeidida; family Schistosomatidae; genus Schistosoma; species Schistosoma spindalis. Next base: position 80,312,781 of record OX336420.1, read on the forward strand.
TTCAATGAGTCATTACAAATGTAACATGAGAAAAGATAAATTGTAATTTCACAGAAAATAAGAAAAAGGCAGGTTTGGTTTTTTCAGGAAATCATTCATTCTGATGGAGTTTTGTTCTCTGAGCTTGATGGTTTGGTCCAGTTCACAGAAAAGAACTCCATCAAAATCATCCATCTGAGCTACAATTCTTCTCCACCATCTCAAAACCATACATTCTTTTAAGATGTCAATGAGTAAATTATCAGAAATATTTTCCTTCAAACAAAACGTTCACGTTATATTATGAAACGATATGAGTTCTTCGAAATGTTCATTGGCCTGATAATTCTGAATAACATTGTTCATTTAAAAAAAACACTATTTCTCTTTTTTTCCTCTTCACTTGTAAATTCAATCATCAGTATAGGGTTGTGGAGATTATTAAGTTATTGACTGAGATCTTGAACCGATTGATGTTAGATCATCATTGAAAACCTGAAAGCACTGGACGGACGTTTCGTCCTATTGTGGGACTTCTCAGCAGTGCGCGTCCACGATCTCGCTCGCAGGATTCGAAATTGAGGCCTTCAGTCTCGCGCGCGAACGCTTAGCCTACTTGACCACTGAGCCAGTATCTAACGGTGTTAATGTCCAACCTTAACCAATCCACAAAATCGCGAGACCATCTTCCATTGTACTTAGGTAGATGCCTGTCTCTACCCGACACGGAATAACTCCACTGGTCACTACTTCTCATTAGAACTCCGAGAATTCCCTCACGAAACTAGTCACTAGTGAGCACATGGTAATGTTGGAATATATTTTCATAAATCGTTCAAGATAGTCAAACTCATTTAGATTAATTCTTGTACTGTTTATTAGTTGTTCGTGTTAAGGCAATCAAAGAATCGTTCAATGCTTGTTAATAATGCTAAAGTCTTCCTAGGAACGATAACTATGAGTATATTTTTACGAATGCAATTTTTCAAATGTCCTTTTACATGTAATGACTGTTAGAGATTATTTTTAGTTTGTTAATTTTCTACATGTTTGAAGGTCATGATTTTGTTGCTATAAATAATGATTTCTATCACTTCAAGTTATTCTAATTGAATAACAAGTTTCCCTCGCAATTCATCTTCTCCTTATGTTAGAGGCTAAATGTTGATGTTATATGGTTGCGTTCATTATCGAATCCGTAGTATAAACATTGTTTATATGATTAGCTTAAACGTTCATTAACTTGTAAGTATTGTAGACAAACCAGAAATTCAAATAAATAATATAATTCTACCAATAAATTATCAGTCTTATTAAGATATAACGATTTGTTCATTTAATCTATTTGAAATGTTTATAACCAATCTTTTTATTAAAACTATAATTAGGTAAATATGTTTATCATTTCTGTTAATCTAGTGGAAGGGAGATTATGAGAAATCGATTACAAGTCGATTTGTATCTAAGTACCGTGGAACATTTGGCGCTTTTCCGATTTCAGAATTTGAAGATTATTCATTAAGAATGGATAAACTGATGATTGAAGTGAGTAACATATGAAAATTCGAAAAAGAATTTTTTTAAATTTTAAACTTTAATTCGCTAGTGAATAAAAGTTGTTTGTTGTAATTCTTGAAAGAAAAAATTATCATCTAAGTATTGGTAATCCAAGTGAATTAAATAAGTTCTTTCATCAAGGTTTGGATTTTCATATCAATGTGCAAACGCTTATGTTATATTGAGTTTTTTGTCGTCATTTACATCGGATGATGTTTATTGACGGGCTCTCAACTTTAGTGGCCCGAGATCTGACTCTAAATAGATCGTATGAATGTTTGTTACCGCCTCTCCTCGCATATAATCATCGACTGGGCTTGACATAGTAACCGACACTACAAGTTAAAGCAAGGATGTTTACGTTGCATAATAAGTCAAAGAGTAATTAATTATATTTGTTTGTTGTTGTCTGTCGTAAAAATAAGTCTTCAGGATGGATTGTTTTCTCTTAGATATCATTAAAGATATGTCTAGAGTGGTTTCTTGCATGCTCTTACTCATCAGTGATTTGTTTCTAAATCTTTTCACATTTGATAAATTAAATTTATCTGCTCAATGATCTTAAAATGTATGTTATACCAGTATATATCTCTACATATAATATTGTATAATTCTTAATTATTTAGCTTGAATGTTGTGGATTAAACGGTTCTCAAGACTTTTCAAACACACAATCACGTTGGTTTCGTGAAGGTCGAAAATATTCAGATGGTACAAGTGGTGATGCGATTAAAATTCCTCCAGCATGTTGTAAATATACTTCAAAAGATTTTTGGAGAAAAGGTATGCTATTTCCTTTTTTTCAGGCAAAGAGTTTATCTTTTAAACAATACACTTTTATTAGTATGGGGATTTGTAGAGATTTTAATAGTAATATTAGATGCGCACTGCTGAGGAGCCCCATACTAGAAAGAAACGGCCGTCTAGGGCTTCCACGTTTTCAGTGGTAGTCTAACTTAGATAGACTCGTGAATTCAACCATTAAGATACATTTTTAAACAATACATTCTATATACATACAATAATAGGTAATTTTCTTCTATCATCAATCAATTTATCAAGTTACTGATAAACTATTAATACCACTTCATAAAAACAAAATCATAAATTCTTTTTAACAGTTTTTACATTTAAAAGAAGCATGAATATTTGTTGGCTTTTTTAGATTTCAATCAAGACAAGAAATGGCTAACATTTAGATAATAATGTACAAACAACATGTTAGTTAGTCTGTGATGTGTGTTACTTATGTCGACAGACATAAGTAATATGTAATATTACCTAGAAGAGGAAGGCATAGAAGCAGAAGGTAGTGAAAGTCGACTTGAAGAAAACAGAAATAAAAAGAAATTATGACTTTGAAGAATCATATAGAATGTGAAGAACAATTGATGGAATTTTGCAAATGAAGTATTCAATGAATGGTTCTCATATTTTACCAAAAGATTCTGTAATTTTGTGCTCAAAATACAATTCAATGTCACCATCTGAGTTCTCTTTCTTTACAAGTATATAAGTAATAGAAGTTGATTCGTCGATGTTGATTTATTAATGATACTCTCATTAAGAAAATGTTCTATCTTACAATAATCATTCAAATATATAGTTTTAATATTATGAGTTAGTGTAAACGATCTTACAATTTATCTGTGTAAATTTAGGTTCACTCATTTATGAGAATAGACTTTTTTAAAATCTATCGGTATTACCATAGTAACTGAATTGATAGAAAAATTTTCATAAAATAATTCCTATTACAAACTGATTTTAAACAAAAAGTCATCGAACAAAAATAGGGCAATACTTGTTTAGAACTTGTTCAATTATCCTTTCACATGGTATCATAACCAAAGCCTTCTAATTACACAATGAAGATGATACATTCTTGCAATTGTGTTAAAATACGACGATCTAAAATTTTCTCTGTAATACATTGATGTTCTCATCTTTCAATGGGTTGACTACAAAACATTATAGCTATCCCCACTAAATATTTCAAAAAATTAAGCTCAGATTTACCTAATCTTAAGACTTTAATTAATATGAAACTCTGGAGAAACTTTATTTCACATATCATAGTAGATATATTGATCTATATTTTTTGACTAGCAGAAGATGAAAATAAGCAAAGACTAATTCGTTACTATTATTATTATTATTATTATTATTTTGAAATATATTTGTAGCTAATTACGGAGAATTTCAAGCCTACCTTAAAGATAAAGATTGTGTAAAAACAACAAATGAATCAAATATGAACGTTGGTTGTTTAGCTGCAGCAAAAAATAAAACACAGAAAACAGCTCTCCCATTCATAGTTATTCCAATTATACTTTTCCTGTTACAGGTATGGTACAAAAATGTTAATAGTTACTGTTGTCTTCTTATTATTACTATTGATATTATTTTCAGAGTTTGTTTATTTATATTGTTTTATTTCATAATATTGACTTTTATGCTTCAAAGATGTTAAATAATTTTTTTCTCAATGGGATTCATCAATCAGAATAATCATATGATATGATATGGTGGACGGTGGTGCAATTTTGTGCATTAGTTGAAGTTAGATATTAACACCATTGGATACTGGCTCAGTAGTCTAGGGGTTAGAATTTTGCATGTGAGACCGATAAGTCCTGAGTTTGAGTCTCACAGGGTGGGATCGTGAATACGCACTGCTGAAGAGTCCCACAGTAGGACAAAACGGTCGTTCAGTGCTTCCAGGTTTTTCACGGTGGTCTAGCTTCAATCAGCTCATGAATTCAACTATAAAATGAATAGTTAATGTTTGAAAATAATTGACCTTTACATATACAACGATGATAAACACCACATATTTTCAAAAAGTAAGACTTCATCTTTTTATTCAATGATCATAAGAATCAAATATATATTTGTATTGCATATTTACTATTCATTCATATCTTTTTATTTCAATTTATTATAAGTCAAAGTTATTTAATTATCTTTTAGATGATTTAACAGAGTGGGTTTTCTTATACACAGATGAAGAAAATATTGAAATATTTAAAACAAATAGTTTCTTGATAATTAATCGATTTCTTTGTGTTTCTAACTAATGCAAGACACAGATAATATCGGGTATTGATTTAAAATTAAATCATCAAGTGGTTAAATACTTTTAGTTATATGCCTATATGTTGGAAATTCGTCAGTTAAACTACTGATAATGATGAAAGTAAGGTTGGATGAATAATAGAATAAGAACAAATAATCAATTATATAATGAAGTTTATTTTTATTAATTTTCAGGAATCATTATGAAGAAATTTAGATATAAAATAATATAACTCACTATATTTTTACATATATGTTATTCATTAGCCATCCTATGCGTCAACGTTATTGTTTATAAATATATAGTTGAGATAATAATAGTTGGGATCATAAGGCAATTGAAGCTAGACCACCATGGAAATCCTGTAAGCACTGGGCGGTCGATCTTGTGAGGCGGGATCGTGGATGCGCACTGTAGAGAAGTCTCACAGTAGGACGAAACAGCTGTCTAGTGCTTCCAGGTTTTCCATGGTGGTTTAGCTTTAATTGACTCATGATCTCAATTATTGAAATTACTATAATATCCATAAAAATCCTTTCTAATACTAATTAACATATGCTCATTAGTGACTGGCTTTAAGAGGTATTTCCTGGAGTTCTAGTGAGAAGCAGTGACCAGTGGAGTTCAACTGGGTCTGTTTTGAGATAGTAATTCACTGAAGACAATAGTGGATGTGTCGCTCAATTTTGTGGATTAGTTGAAGTTAGACATTAAACATTGTAGGATGCCGGCCGACTCAGTGGTGTAGAGGTTAAGAGCTCGCGCACGAGACTGATAAGTTCTGAGTTGGAATCTCGCGAAGCAGGATCGTGTTTGCACACTGCTGAGGAGCCCCACCTTAGGATGAGACGGCCGTCCAGTGCTCCCGGTTTTTCCATGGTGATCTATCTTCAGTCGACTCATGATCTCAATTATTGAAATTACTATAATATCCACAAAGTTATTTTTTATTAAACAGAATTATAGATAAATAATTGATTTATAGTAGTTACTATTTTAATCAATTAATTTGTATTTTATAATTTCAAATTTTTATTGTTTTAGATTGCTACTATCGGGATCTCCATCTTTTTAATTTGCCGAATTCAGAAATGGGATAATGAACTCTACTATTAAAGGTCATTTCCTCTTTTAATGAAATAGATGTATGTAAAACTTGAAAAGTATTATAGATAAAAGAAGAACATTTTTAACGACTAAGTATGGTTATTATTATTATTATTATTATTGCTGTATTAAATATCTTTAAACAGTCTTTAATCTGTTCGTTTCATCGGAATAAAATACAGAAAAACCGGTTAGACGATATATCATATTGAATGTTCGTTTCTTTAACATTTAATTTAATCAATCTTTTGTTTAAAATGACAAAATGATGTTTGTAAATGTGTTTGTGTGTGTGTGTATTTGTATGGATAGATGTTTATTTGCTTTTCTGTTATTATAAGTATTTAATAATTTTGGTTTATACAGCCTTCAAACATTTCAATTGTTTGATAGGCTAGATTGTTTTATAACTGCATATAAACGTAGGCGCATTTTTTTGTGTTATTACTTTGACCTATATATACTCCATGTTCAAATAATTGATTTTTTCAAATAGTGTTATTGAAATAAATGTTGTGCATCAAGATCATGGAACTCAATAATGTTGTTCTCCTCTTCAGATATATATATATATATATATATATATATATATATATATATATATTGCTTTGTTGGGGTAGCAATAATTTTCTAGAATAAATTAACATAAGCTTGGTATTAATAAGTTAATCTCTTGTACTTGTTGCTCCTATTGCTATGGTCACTATAACATTTATCAGAATAATTGATCTCTCATATAGTAAAATCTATTGAATAAAGACCAGTTGGCTTTTTTCTAGGGTATTCTTCAATTCTAATACCATGTTGTATATCAGTATAATTCTGATTATTTAAACAAAGCCGCTTATACAAAACTAAAACTGCTAATCGAACAAATCATCTACTGTGTCACTAACTTGTATTAGCTATTTTCAAATGCCTGAACAACTGACAATCTATTTCGTTTTTAATGCCTATTCTTACTGAACTTTGAAGTACATATTCAATAAGTCTATACCAATGTTTGACAGCCTGTGACTAACGAATCGAGAAGTTTATGCTTTGAAAGCTGTAATCAAGAAGCAGTATGTAGTAGCCTTGTTGTATTGTAGAGATTGAATGCGGTTCATCGGATCCCAATGCAATGAATAGATAACATTGAAATTTTGTCGGTAAACCTGATCTTATATTCATTACTTTGCAAGGTCGCCTACATATCACTTGAAAATTTCGATTTTAGCTGAATTACCAATCTAATTTTCTCTAATTTCTAAAATTTTCTTCTCAAATTAGAAGAATATGAGATTCTATGTAAATTCAGTATCTGAAGGCAAATAATTGGATACATAGATTAATGTGTATATAATCGCGCTACTTGATTGTTAACTTGTGTGTTGGAATCTTCTGACTTAAATTGTTTTTACAATTAGATAACTACCACTCTACCAATTTCCATTTTCCTAACAGTATACTATGGAACAGACAAGTATTACAGCTGAATTTAACGTACTAACTGTCAGTCCTCAGGACTGTCTAATACGCAGTATGGTATTCCGGAATGGACCAGTATTGAAATCAGACTGAACACAATAAGAACACTTAAAGTCATATCATATTTGTAGTCTTATTTAAGCACATAATAATGTTCGATGAAATTATTGGTTAGCGTAAACACCACGTACATATCAAAAAACAATATTACAATCCGAGAACGACATCTAAACTTTATTCAAATAATTACCATAGAGAATATTTTGCAAGTATAGAGGATATACAGTTAATCTAAAGTTAGTAGCTAATAACTTCAGCAATTCGAATATGAGATTAGAACTGTGTTACATTATCCTACCCTACATGGTTGAGCTTAATCCCATTGAGTGAGTTCCAATTGACTACTTCATACTTTAAACTTTCTACCACTGGTTCACTAGCATGAATCGATTTATGTTAAAAGTCACTTTCAAAATACACTGGAATTTTTCTTAATCTTACCTAACAATACTCATATTAATAATAGTTCACTGTTAGTACTAGATTAATCCCATTCTGAATAACAGAACAAGTTGAATGTAAAACTACCGACCAATAAATTGAGATTTATTAATCTTTAGGTTCTATACTAGTAATATGACCTGTAAATCATAAATCTAATTGTTTCAACTATGACTGCTCAATAGATAGGAACTTTAAAAATAGTTGAATCAGCTGTTTAGTCTTTTCTCCGGTTCAAAATTACTTGAGTTTACAGGAGATAGAAACAAAGAAAAAAACATACCTATATATATCGTGAATATTATATTATTACAAAAGTCAATAATGGTGGTCAGAAATTGTGTCACCATCTTAGCCTTGAATGTATCTTGGTAACAAATATCGACAAATTTTTTTCCATTCAGTTACTATTGTTTTTAAACTGACCAAAGTCTATAGTCAGTTGTTTAGTATTCTAAAAATATTGAAAAGAAACTAAGTAACAAATGATGAACTCATTTACCTTAATAAAAAAAATTACATGTGTATTTTTATGTGGTTAAGTATAAATAATGGTTAATAGTTAATAAAGGTATTTTAGAATATTAGCCTTTGAATAAATCAATATTTTTTTGTAAATGTTCACATGTAACCTAATAGGTTTTGTTGAATTCTTATCAATTTCGGTTGGTTTTATGATGATGATGACACTTTTTTTCTGTATTTTCTAAATTACAAATTATTATTCGTTTAAAACAATTAACTACTGTATAGTAATTAAGTAATTAATGTTAGTTGTATAATCATGATTTACAACTGAAGAAAATCAGGAACTCAAAACAATTGGCAACCAACACCAAAGTCAGAATTTTCAATACAAATGTCAAGACAGTCCTACTGTATGGTGCGAAAACCTCTAGAACTACGAAAGCCATCATTCGGAAGATACAGGTGTTTATTAACAGTCGTCCACGCAAAATAATTCGGATGCGTTGGCCGGACACTGTCAGCAACAACCTACTATAGGAGAGAACAAACCAGATCCCAGCAGAGGAAGAAATCAGGAAGAATCGCTGCAAGTGGATAGGACACACAGTGAGGAAAGCACTGAACTGCGTCACAAGACAAGCCCTCACATGGAATCCTCAAGGCCGAAGGAAAAGAGGAAGACCAAAGAACAGACATGAGAAAAATAAACAAAATTTAGATAAAACTAAAAGGGAAGGCCCAAGACAGAGTGAGTTGGAGAATGCTGGTCGACAGCCTATGCTCCATTGGGAGTAACAGGTGTAAGTAAGTAAGTAAGTAAGTAAGTAAGTAAGTATAACACTATGTAAATGATTAATATTATATAAATAAATTATTAAGACTAATGTGAATGATTCTTCTAAGTTTGTCAATAAAATTTTTTGAAAAAAAATCTTGTACCTGAAAATAAATTCATGATATCTGTAGATAAATCATCCTTATTCATCAATATACAAGAAATTGGATTTTATATACCTGAAATTACTAAGGGAAAGATAGAAACTTGAATTTGTGTTTGCATGCTAAAAGTGTTACTTCTTAAGTGGACAACGAATGTTTAATGCTCACTGTCAATTCCATTTTGATATCGATAAGGAATGATGAAATGTGGTTTTTCAATTAACATCATAAATAACAGAATCTGTCAAATGCGAATGTTTTCGAGTACGTTTATTTCAGACAACCATTAATTTAGACAGACGATAAGGGATAAGGTTCTGAAAATGTAAACAGGTTTACTCAGTTCAGTTAAACGTAACTCAGAACTGATAAGCATGAAAGAGACTAAAATATTTAGACGCATACGTACTACGACGCGCACGTGTATAAAAAGGTTCAAGGTTACATGTAAGTTACATTGGTAGAGGTAAATGTTTGAGTGATAGATAAACGTAAAGATTCGAAAAATTCATCCTTAGTAAAGTTAGAATAAATCATCTAGGTGTTATTATAGAGAAGTTATTACAAATCATAATTTTAATTCGATAACTACTTTTACATATCATTGGATAGGATTACAAATTGATCACTAATTAGATCACTGTTTGTAGAAGTTTTTCCAGAAAAACAAGGGAGTATTTTGCTTAAAGATTCGATTACAATCATCAGTATAGAGTTGTTGAGATTGTGAAGTTTTATCAAATTATGAATTGATCTAAGTTGGACCATCATTAAAGAGCTGGAAGAACTGAACGGCCACTTCATTATGGCATGGGACTCCTCGGTAGAGTTCGTCTACGACTCTGCACGCGGGAGTCGAACCCTGGACCTTTGGTCTCGCACAAACACCTGAATTCTAGACAACTGAGTCTGCATCATGCAGTATTAACGTCTGACGTTAATCAATCCAAAATATTGCGAGATCATCTTTCATTGTCTTTGGTGGGTAATTTTCTCACATCTACTCTCTAGTGACTAGCTTCAACAAGGAATTCTCCGAGTTATGTTGAGAAACTGTGACCAGTGGAATTCAACTATGTCGAGTGCGATGCAGTTACTGACCAAATACAATGGATGATGGTCGCACAATTTCGTGAAATCAATTGGAATTTTGCATTTTATTCTCGCTATATAGGCGACACATTCCTTTTACGTAAGAATGAAACGGACATGATTAGTATTTTTAGATTTAAGACCCTTCATCCACCGATCAGCTTCACGTTGGATGAAGAAACTAATGATAGTACCTCATTTCTAGTCGTCTCATTAACAAGAAGACTGAGTGAAACATTAAAAACAAGTATGTCTAGAAAATCGATCGCACTTAGTATACCCATTTTAACAATTCTGTACCTCTTAGGTACGCAAAAGTCTAACACATAATATCAACTTTAGTTTCTTCGGTGATCCCATTAAAAATGATTTAATCACTATCAGCAAAAGTATGATCCAGTCTAGAACCAAGTTGGAATTAATGACAACTGGCTAAAAAACCCATGTCTTTGAAATATAGATCTCTAACAAAAATATTAATGAATTAATAAATCAATGGGTAAGAAAAACACTAAAACAATAATTTACTGAAACTAAGCTGGGTGTGCTATTCTCTGACTATCCTATCATTTGAATCGAAAATAAAACTAGGAATTTTGAATTAGTCTCACTCATATCTATTCGCCAATTTAAACGCTCTTTTTGAATCATTTACATTGAGTGTACAATTAGATAAGTCCTTCATTGAATTTCTGGACGTCATCCAACCTAGTTAATGAATGGACAGCTATGATCAATAAAGAGATCTATATTAATTCACAAAGGGACTAGGATGGTCAAGTAAGAGTAAAGAAGACCTTTCAAATCATTTAAAAAATTCTATTTAATTTGCTATATGATTTACATAAACGTCTTCTACATATATCTGAAGTCGTCAACATTCATTTCAATAAACATGATTCCGCATTTACAAGAAACTCATACAACGATTCTCATTTCTTTAATCATTAAAATAGCGAACACAAGAATGGATTACATTTTGCTATCACCTTTGTTTCTTTCCTAAACCTTTGATCACAATATCATCAAGGAACGTAAAGTTAGAAATATGAACCAAGTTCAATGGTATAGATGTCACAAGTACCTTTGTTATTTAAACCAATCACTTGAATAATTAAATGAGTAAAATACCAAGTTTGTTGTTCTAAAACTGGAGTAATTACTATGCTTTTTTTAAGTAAAGCTAGAATAAAGCTGAGGCAGAATAATGTGGTTTCAATGTATTGGGTAATTTCACTTCAGGTGATTACAACCGTACGCGTAACAGTAAGATGTAATATAATCTAGAGTATTTTGGTGTGTTGAGCAATCTGAACTGTTTTTGTGGCCATATATCTGACTCTAGTAATACCGTATGATTGATTGTTATTGAAATAATTACTGTTGAAATATACATCCTGACTATTCTCGTATATAATCATCGACTTAGATTACGTTTTTGAATAACAGAATTAAATAAGCCAAATACGAGAATGGATTTTGAATGTTTATTTCATGCGCACATTGATTTGAACAGGCAATCAAGGAGACGAAACAAAGAGAGAAGGGCGAAGCATATTGGAGAAGGCAAGTGTGCCAACTTCATTTAACCAAGCGTTAATCGATAATTATAGTCACGCAAAAACAAGTTACAGATATGTGATGGGTAAGATGAAAAGTGTACACATATACGCTCATATAAAAACAATTAATATTGATAAGCGAATAATTAACAAGGTCAAAATGTGACTCAAGAAGGGTGAATAAATTGACGTGACCGGAAGCGAGAATAAACTATGAAGACTCGATATAGTACCATCCACTACAGTGTCTTCTCATCTGGTCTCCAAGTATTCTGTCAAAGCCCAGCTTTTGTTGTACTACAACTCGTTATTCCGTCCAGTAACTCCGAGGCCACGTCCAGCAGCATATTACTTACAAACAATGTTGTGAGCAATGTCCACTACACTGGTAATCGTTGTTATTTTATATCTTTATTCATTGGTTTCTAGGTAACACTCGGCTACTAATACAACAACAACAACAACAACAACAACAACAACAACAACAACTACTACTACTACTACTACTACTACTACTACTACTACTACTACTACTTGTATATTTAGTTGATTTAGTTTGTTGAATGTAGTCATGATAGAATTTCTTCTAATGTTATTCTTTTTATCTTTCTATTAAACTTATTAGAATCTACATTCTTAGATTTCAAATAACAAAACACTAGTTTACTATTAGATAGAATTACAATATTATATCTTTGAAATATATCTGTTTCATATACTCTAAAAGTTGTGCTTTATATGGCTGTAAATATTCCTTTATTCTTTAGAAGTAAGAGAAGATAGAAAACAAAACGATTTTTGACCTCATATCATTAAAAATAAATCTACCTTCTACGTATATTCTATTTTATTATTTATAATAAAAGTCAATTATCAATTATAACTTACATATAATATTTTTAATGTTTTAAAAGGTCATAAATACCATGCCATACGGTTGTCACATTTAAATAACAATAACAAACATTATAAATATCAATACCATTAGTTGGATTTGATCATTTTACTAATACTGATATCATTAATTATAAAATTCAACTATGATACATGGCATCATTATCTTGTCTGGAGATCTTGATTGTTCTTTTCATGAAATTCACTTTTGATTATATTTTATCTTCACTTAAAGATCGGAACTTCAGTAAGAATTGTATCAGGATTACGCTGGTTATAGGATTTTTTGTTCAAATTAGAACTAATTATTACTTAATTTATTAATCTTGGGGTTTGTATTCTGCAGAAAATAGTCGAAGAACCACGTAATTTTTAATCAAACTAATGGTTCCATAGAGTTTATGACTGATAGCTCCCTGATTCTCGGTGTTTTTCAACTTCGCACCGGTAGGTGACGAAAAACATACTCTACATTACACTAATCTCCACAAACTAGTTAATGAAAGTCTGTGGTACTTATATCGTTCCAATATGAACATCTGCAATCTTACATGAAACCAGAAACTGAAAACTTATTTATTAGGTGCAGAGCACGTCGATTAGTGGGTGTATAGGAATTATATTAAAAGAAATTGATCAGCCCTAAGAACTAGACAAACATGGGAATTTTAGTCAAGCCACAATATCGAGCTACCATTTGTAACGCCATTAGCTGATCATTGGTTCACTACATAGTTGTTGCGGTAAAAAATGTGTAAGTTTTTTTACTACTAATGAGTAGTTTGAAAATTTACATTGAAGTGTGATGGCGGACAGTGTTAAGTATCACAATTAATACGACTTGATGTGGTAACAAAGGACCGGTTCCACTTATACGTTTTGATGCTTTGTTTAGAAGTAACTGAGATTCAGCTGCCTAAGTGTACAGACAGCATTCGTTAAGAACATAAGGTGTTCCCGAGACTCTTTCTGCGAAGCAATTCAATAAAGGTCTGAAAATACAAGGACAAGATCGTAATATCTACGGCTTACGCATTAGTATTTATTGGATATCGTCAGAAACTCTCGATACTTAATGTTTTTTACTTTCTCAGTCGGATTAATAACCTAAGAGAAACTTATCTTTATGTTGAGGATATATTCAAGTAATTCAACGTAATTTTTTGCTATTATTGTTTCGATAATTTGATTTCTTATGCTTTGAATTTTCTTCCTATGTTAACATTTCGTGGTATTCTTCTTGTAATTACAGCTAAATCTATCACCTGTCATTTAGTTTGTACTTTTACCTATCACGATTTGTTACCTAAGCTATTACACTGTTATCACTGACTTGGATTAACTTGATATTTTCTATATACATAGGTAAATGTTACTGTATATAAAAGTAGAGCCCGATGAATATCTAGTTGAGAACAATGTGTTTTCTCATGTATGTTGTTCAAATCAGTAGTTAAAAAATAGAATTTAATGGGACGATATGAAAACAGTAAGGGAATAAAACAAAAAGGAAGCGAATGTTTATTATTTAGACACAAAGTAAATAAAATTACAAATCAGTCTTACATTTTAAAACAAATTAACTAACGCCTAACATTACTTACTTTGAAGTTCCCAGGATATGCATTTCAGGGTTTAAATTGTCTGGTTGCTGATTTCAAGGACTGCAATTGATCATTCTCTGTTTATAGTATTCATCATGATCATAATGCCTCGATCAAAAGATCCAGAGAAACTCAAGCCCTTCAACCTAAAAATGATAGTGATTGAAGAAATTCTTCCATGAATACGCTGGGATTTTCTGCTCTCGGAGAACACATGACACATGTTACCTAAGGGTGATATATAAATGTTTTTACTGAAAACGAAATGTACAGAGAGTCAACATATTTGAAGGAATACATGACTATGAAGATTGAGTTATTAGGAAAAAGGCACAAACATTGCGAACTATTCGATTACCAAGTTATTATTTATGAATAGTGGATAGATTGGCGATACTGAACCCTATCATAATTTGGACCTATGATATTCAAACGAGGATAGTTCGGTAACACATGACGTCTTAAGCTATTGGTATTATTCCATTATTATTATTATTATTATTATTATTATTATTATTATCGCCACCACCATTGTTTTTATTTCTTATGCACACATTAACCGTTTCTAATAGAGTGGTTAGTCCCAATATATTTTCTATTATTTTTTTTAATTAGAAAAATGTCATTTTTGGAAAGATAATGCACATTTACAAAATTGTCAATGAATGTCATACATTTCTAGTTTAAAGTCACTTCATCCCTCTAGTTCATATTGCATCAAACTATAGGAATATTCTTTTTAAGAATCAATTCATATCATAAAGTGTATACTATTAAGGTATATTACTTAAACAACTTCTTTTTAGAAAATGTAAAAACCTGATTTGTAGATGATTACATCCACTACCATTAATTGAAATTAAGCCTACATATAACAATTTGTTTGTACCAAATCAGTTATCGTATTATAATTGATGTGCATCTATTTGATCAATTTCTATGGTTACGGCCAATATGGAAAATAATATGAAGTTTTCAATTTGACTGTTTGACATGTGACTTAACCATCTAATATTTGATAAGAGTGAAAAACTGTTTGTTTTTTTCATCCAAATATTACTTATCAATGGAATTTGAATAGGACCTTGATTGTTTGATGTCTATGTAATTGTCATCTTACCGACATCAATTCAAGTCTTCTATTCAGAATCAATACAAAGACATATAAACTGGATTCCAGAGAGAAAGAGATTACTGATTTATTAGGTTATATCCTAAATCCTAACAAAATGTTTTTCTTATAATTCAAACAATAAATCATGGTTGATATTTGAAAAGTAATTTAACATTATTATATGTAGTATTTACTGGAACCTGTACGGAGTAACCTAAAATAATAATCAGCAGACAAATAATTTACAAGATTGAATAAGAAAAAGAGAATTCAGCGAAGAAAATTTTCTTTTAGACGAAATCATTTACTTAAGTTGTACATTCGTATATATAGTTATATGGAAAATGTATGTCTATTGGAGGATAGAAAGGATTATATTACAAAAATAGATTCGAGAATAAATAACAAATGAGGTTAACGTACTAATCAAGGGGTAAGGAAGAACAGAATTTATGGGTCAGCTAATAGTCCAATTGACAGATATGAAGAAAAGCGACAAACAACAAAGGTCATAATAATAAACTGAATAATAATCAAGTAAACTTGTATAAGGTAATAATAATAATAATAATAATAATAATAATAATAATAATAATAACTGATTAGAGTTTAAAATGCAAAATAGTAATTTTAAAAAATATCGACAGTAATTAAACAAAAGTGCAGAAAAATAACAAAAAATGCACACAAACACAGAAACATACCCGTTAAGGGGATTAGGGTCAAGGAAGAATGAGAGGTTGGACAAATCGTTTCTGCACGCAAAGTTCAGGCTTGAGTTTGTGGATTGCCAATGACTCAGCAGTGCATAAAATATTTATTCAAACCGCCTTCGATCCAGTTCCTTTGACTCTGTAGACTACCTTAAATGAAGAGTCTTTGGGAGCGATGTGTCCACAGTAAATTAAGTGCTCCTGTATCAAACTAGTAATTGTTTTACGTTCTCCTTTTTAAGAGCCAGGCCGGATAATGTTCCGAGATGCGTTTAGACAATGATCGCTTTGTGCGGCCTATGTAACGTGCCCCACATGAGCAAGTAAATTTATATATATATATATACGAATGTACAGGTTAAGCAAATGATTTCGTCGAAAAGAAAATTTTCTTCGCTGAATTCTCTTTTTCTTATTCAATGACACTATGGGTTATTTCAATTTACAAGATCATTTGTATACGAACTTTATTCAGAAGATTGAAAATACATTTCAACAAATATACTTAACACAGAAGTGTGACAGAAAAATGTCTCTCAGCACATTTCTATAAGTAGATCTTTATTAAAAACATCAAGTTTCGAGTTATATGTAGGTATCAACATAATGAATATCTCACATTCTATGAAAAATATTTCATACGTAAACCCAGATCAACAAAATTCCTCCCACACAAATTATGTAAAGCGATTTAATATGCACTTCTATCACTTCAGAAAATATTACGTAAGAAAATTTTGGGTATACTCTTTGTCTACATTAATTAATTACCAAACCTTAATACATATCTTCGTATATGTCATTTCCAGTGAACATTTCACAGTAAGACTGTAAATGGTGTATTCGTATTTACATATAGCACAAAGAAGATCAGGGAAGTTTTTCCAGTTTGGTATTCAGGTCATTTCGCAATCAATAAACAAATTTACATTGACCCAGTTTACCAACCAATGAGAAATATAATAATCAACCACAAGGTCAGAGATCAGGCTAGAAAAACACGATCGAAATATATGTACAAGGGACTAACAGAACATGTACTAAAAATAACCAATCATATCACATGTCGATAGGATAAATTGCTACCATTTATTGAGAAATTCTAATAACTGTCTTGTGATTTTACCTAAGGAATGAATGTAGTGATTCGTATGCATAATTCAACACCATTAGCCTAAGCTACAACATTAATTTGTGAAATAACTCAACAGTCATGTGCTTGAAGCCTAGTTCGTATAATTTACATAAGATTGCAGATCTTGACTATATTGACGTAGGTCTTCTGCGTTATTCCTATATACATTTTGTAATGATCGAATTAAGTGAACAGACACAAAAGATTATCAGAATTGATAATCTTTGTCTTCTTCTTACACTATTGAAATTTATCAAAGGGACTAATTGCTTTAAATTTCTCAAATAATTCTTAATTTCTCAGCTTAAAGGAAAGTTTCATCAACTTAATTTTGTAATACAAAACTGTAGCGGTGTTTAAGTAAATTAAAGTATTTGTAATGTCCTAATGAGTAAAAAAATAGATTTTCTGACGTTTCGTGACTCAGTTTAAGCCTCTTCTTCAGAGAATAAATAACTAAATCAAAACTAATCCAAGTTTAAATAGTACAAAGGTACAACGCAAGAATGTTATGTGTGATCAATATATGATAACGAGTATGAAGTTAGATCAATAAGGTTGACTGAACCAAGTAAAGATAGCAAATACATTATAGTATACTGCTATAATATTCAGATTTTAATTATAATTAATAATAAAGGATCATTTATGGAATTATTCATACTTAATTTACGACGACAATTCTTCCGAATTTATTCACATCTATTTTGAAGTCTCATTTGAACAATAGACCAAGTTATTATGAAAAATTTGTACAATAGTAGAGTTATTAAATAAATCTCTGGAATTCTAATCATATGTATATAAACAGAACGTCTGTTCAACTAATTAGGTATATTTTAAAGAAACGAAAATGTGATTTCTATATGAAAAGATAACTAAGGGAAGTCAGTTTGACTATGCTATGTTTATATAATTGATTAATGAAATAATAATACTTCAGATTTTCGAATTAATTGTTTACTCATGAAACTAATACCTTAACCATAAGAGAATAAGTCTTAGAAGACAGAACTACTGATAATATAACTAAATTTTATTAGTGGAGATCATGAGTCAACTGAAGCTAGATCACCATGGAAAACCCGAGAGCACTGGACGGCCGTTTCATCCTATTGTGGGACTCCTCAGCAGTGTGCGCCCACGATCCCGTTCACGAGATTCGAACCCAGGGCCTTCAGTTTCGCGCACGAACGCTTAACCTACTAGACCACTGACAATCTCCACGACCCCTAAACTGATAATGTGCTCACTGGTGATTAGCCTCGTGAGAAAATTCTCGTAATTCTGGTGAGAAGTCGTGACCAGTGGAGCTAATCCGTGTCGGGTAGAAAAGGTATCTACCTCAGTGCAATGAAAGACGGTCGCGCAACTTTGTGGATTGGTTGAGGCTAGACATTAACACCGTTAGATGCCGGCTCAGTGGTCCAGCAGGTTGAGCGTTCGTGCGCGAGACTGAAGGCCCTGGGTTCGAATCCCGTGAACGGGATCGTGGATGCGCACTGCCGAGGAGCCCCACAATAGGACGAAACGGCCGTCCAGTGCTTCAAGGTTCCCAACGGTGGTCTAACATAGATCGGTTCATGATCTCTATCAAAAACTCATTAGATGAGTAGATAACGCGATGGCGTTTAAAGCGAACGGTACTGGGTTCGAGTCCCAGAGTGAACATCAACTCTGCAATCCAGATACATCCAGCGGACGAGTCCTAAATAGGGCGAAACGCGCGTCCTGGATTTCACTGCTAGCCATTATCCATCTTTGCTTAAAAGGTTCGTGACTTAAGGCAATCCGCACAGGATGCATATATGCCAACATGAAACTGATCAATTACAGTCCTAAATAATAATGGGAAGATACAAGTAAAACAACATCAAGTGAATTTATTGTCTTTATTTAATAACTTCCTTTCTAGTTGATAGCGATAATGAAACAATATATCTACTTTCATTTCCTTTAAAGATAATTATATGTACACAGTTTATATATGTAAATATATGTGAATAAATCTATATTTCAGTTGTTGTTTTTTGTTGAGAAAAGATGAAAAAACAACTAACGAAGAATAATATGAAACTTAGTTATACATTAATAACAAATAATTTATGTATAATATATACCAAACAGTTGTTTTATAGGATTCTTGATATATAGTCTTATCTTTATTGGCTACTGCTTCTTACAACTAGTAGTTTTGTCAAATATGTTTTTTTACTTATGTAATGAATAACAATAGTTAGATAACTAACTATAAACAGTCAATTCATTTTTAACAGTAAGAAGGTTTTTATTCATGCAAATACTGAAATTTACAAATTATAACGATACAATATGATCAGGTATATTTTATCTGTGCATTTGTAGTAAATTATAAATTATGAAAATGAGATTTGTGAAGATTGTAGTAATTTTATTAGTTGAATGCATAAGTCGATGTAAGCTAGACTACCTGGAAGCACTGGATAGTGCGCACCCACGATCCCGTATGCGGGACCCGAACCCAGGACCTCCGATATAGTGTGCGAGCGCTTAACCTCTAGACCACTGAATCAGCCGCCATCCAATGGTGTTAACGTCTAACTTCGATCGATCTATGACCTTACACAACAATTCATCCATAGCCTGAGGTCGATACCTGTCTCTACGTGACACGGATTGTACTTCAGTGATCACGACTTCTCACTAGAACTGCAGAAAATCATTTTAAAGTTAGTTTCTAGTGAGCACATGACGACTATGATCAGAATAAGGTTTATAGAGATTGTAGTCATTTTAATAGCTAACATCGACTTATGAATCCAACAATTAAAATTATAAATTAGACTAATGGAAAGTGTTCGTAATTATTAATCTGACTTTCTGTTGTTCTAATTAAAGATTTGTAAAGAGTAGTTTATCTATCATTTACCAATAATCTAACAATGTAAATTGATTTGTTATTATTTTAAGATATAACGCATTTATATATGTAATTCATCAATAGATAAACAATCGAATGTGTATCCATTAAATTAATAAGCCGGAATAATTTTTACTATTCTTCATTCAAAATCCCAAATTTCATTAATCAATATCACTTGAAACACATTTTCATTATTGACATTCATTAAAAATCAATAATCGTGATGAAAGTGTTATTTCATACAAGTATGTAGAGCGAATAACACTTAATTAAATACTGCAATTCAATGGTGATGTAGCTGGTGATGTATTACGTGATAGACGGACTATGGCAGTCAAGAGAACGTTTAATGCTGCCAACCTCTGTCTATCGTATTCGACCCGATCTATGGTGATTCCCCAACTGAAGGACAGGTTACCTGGCTACGCCACTTCTATGTGTATCTACGAATTCAGCTGCTCCTGCGGAAATTTGTAACACCCTTATCTCTCCCTTGGCCTTAATAAATGAGTTTATTTATTATTTTCTTTTCAAACCTTCTCTTCGTTTATTAATTTTTCTTCACCCCCTCCTACCATTTTACTTTTTTTTCACGGTTCAATTATCTGAACACTTCTCATTACGTCATCTTATAATAATTTTTTATAAATGTTATCTCACTATCTATATTCTTTCTAATCATTGACCTATTTCCGATTATGTAACATTGATTTGAGCCTTTATTATTCATATAAAAACTAGTACACCTGTCATCACACTATTAATTTGTACTTTTCACATATTATGTAATCGTTTTATTCATCGTTATCATTGATTTATAAACTACCTTGATTGGTTTAATAATTTCGTATATGCATATAAATATTACTGTATATTAGAGTAAAGCCTGATGAGGATCTAATCGAAAACAATATTGTTCGCTTATATATGTTGTTCTAAATTTACATTATGGGAATATTTCATTTATAAATGTTCTGTATTATGTTTCAATATACACCACAGTTGTAATATCTAGTTCATAGATAAATGATTAAATGTTGTATCTGATGCGTTCGATTACAATACATAAGATTGTACTTGCATAAACCACTTAATCATGTACATTGAATTTTGTAGCAAACAGATATTTAAACTTAGTAAAACTAAACAAAGGAAATCTATGTATGCATTAAAAAAAGATTTGGTATTTCCTACATAACTTAAGAAGCTAGAATACATTATCAGTATGAGGTTACAGAGATTGTAGAATTCCATTGAAATCATAAACCGATCTAAATAAGACCAACATTAAAAACCTAGAAGCATTAGAAGACTATTTCATCCTAGTATGTGACTCCTTGTAAATGTACATTCACAATCCCGCAGGTAAATGCCTAACTACGTGCGGAATAGTGGATACTCACTGCTGAGGAGTCTCATATTAGGATGAAACAGCTATCCAATACTTACATGTTTTCAATGTTGGTCTTATTTAGATCAGTTCATGATTCCAATGAAAAGAATCTCGTGTTGTTGTTATTGCGAATTTCTGTGAAATTTAATAAGAATATTTTCTGAATACTAAATATATACATGTTATCAAATATTTTTACGATAACAGTTTTGTTACTGAAATAATCAAAAATTAATAAACATGAACGTATACCTAATTATCAATCTGTCAGATATGAAATTATATGACATTTACATCAATTTCATAATTATCATGGCCAGACTATAATTTATGGACGAACCAATCACGTATAAGATAATAGGTCTCGAATTTCGGAGCGAAATTCACTCATCCATTTGGATAAATAGAATTTTAGCATTATAGCTGATGTCAGTTCGTGATGAAAACCCAAAATCTAATTCCTAAGTCTAATCATCAATTGTAAATTATAATTATAATTCCTCACACAGGTTCATAATCCTCATTTAGTCCTGGTTATTAAGTGGACACTCTGAAGGTCAATTTAGCGTCGCTCAAAAGTCGTTCATAAATTATGGTCTAACCGTCCTTTCTATTGAACTACCATTTGAATTATAACTGGCATAGTTGAAATTGTAGACTGTTATACCATTTAAAATTATTAAAGAAATGAAAAATATACAATGTATAACTTTCAATGATACAGTTTTGTGTGTTTACTATCTACCAACATATATAGATATAATAGAAAAGCGTAAAGTACTTTTAAACAAACACAAGATGGTACATTTACTTTTTTCCTAACTTTCTTTGTTCAGAACTTATTTTATTTTTAGCTGATAATTCTATTTACTTGATAAAGTAAGAAGAAATTTCTGTATTATTCTTAGCTGAATGTTTAAATCAGTAAACTTTAGATATCAATTTTGAACAACATTATTAACGGCTGCTTCAAGCTGAAATATGTTTTTGATTATTTTATAAGTCTTATATCAGTTCGTTCTGATGTCTGTTTTAGGTTGGTTATGATCACAGATTTTACTATCTTCATGTCTCTTTATACTCCCGTTAACTGTTCTATTCGGTTAAGCACTGATTACGTAATTCATTGACCGTTTCTGTATAGGTTGATAAACTAAATTAATATCTATGTTTTAGTTGATTGCAGATTGACTTAAGTGCTATGCTATTCGTGGAATTTCCTCGAAAAAGAACTATATTTTACTCAATTACACACAGAGGATTGGAATTCATTTGTAAATTTTTGTTTATATGAGTTAAACATCTTTTCAATAATTAACATTGCTATACAAGTCACTTGTCTTATATCTAGCATTCGTTACCAGAACATGTAGCTTTTGTTTATTATTAAGTGAAGAGAAGGCAAAGGCCTTTTCAACATTTAGTACAGATGATTAAGCAATATTGAATTTGGAACACGGTCAAAGAGTGTGGGGATATTTACAAAAGTAGGCTAAAATAAAATAATAATAATACACTAGATATTGTTTTGCTTGAATCTTCCCATTGATATTTAGGACTGAAATTGATCAGTCTGTTATTGGCATATGTGCATACTGTGCGTATTCCCTCGATATTGCCTTAATTTACAAGCATTATAAGCAAGTTGTTATCAGGACTCAGTAGCTAAGTGGATAACGAGATGGCGTTTAAAGCGGGCGGTACTGGGTTCGAGTCCCGGAGTGAGCATCAACTCTGCGATGCTGGTACATCCAGTTGACGAGTCCCAAATGGGACGAAACGCGCGCCTGTGATTCCACTGCTAGACACTATCGATCTTTGCTAATAATAATAATAATAATAATAATAATAATAGTCTAAGGTCAATGTGAGAACTAAGATAAGACTTTCATTTCGTATACAGAAATTAGGTTTAGTCTGATCAATGGGGAACAGTTATTTGTTATTTAAAGTGATTACAAATAAAGAAATCCTTTATAAATTCAGACGGATTATATGAAGAACTTTTAAATCGACTGCTAGTCACCATCCATCTCTACTGTTAGTGCTTGTGATTTAAGAAAATATTGAGGTAATCTTCATTGGATGTACATATGTCAACAGGAGACTGATCAATTACAGTTCTAAGTATTAATAAGAAGATTCAAACAATCAATACACGAGGATAATAAAATTCTTTACAATAATAACAACAGTAAAATGAATAAGAATAATATACAACAGCTTATATGTAACATTTAAAATACTGATACTGATTGATTCCACGTTTCACTATGCCTTTAATAACCTGAAGGTTAAAGTTACAAGCCATTAGTAAATAATTGTAACTTACTTTTTTCTCTTATCTGTCCAACGTTCAAAGAACAACAACAATTTTAACTTAATAGAAGAAATAAACAAACATATTGAATAACTTCATTATTCTTTTAAGAAATTTATTGGTGATTTTTTTCGAAGTGAACTTAAGAGAAGTTGGTAGTATGTACAATTGAAGAAGTATTAAATTCAATCAGTCAATCACTTGCTAAACACAATCTGTCATACATATAAGTTGGTCCAAGCTGCCACATCATATAAGCACAGCAAGATGACCTTAACAAGACTAATCGCAGAATGGTAGAAGTTGTGAGAGTATCAATAGTAGCAGAAAACATTATATATAAACAATATAATTCTAGGAGAAAGAATAAGTTTGTGGAATTGTTACGACCTTGGTTTGTCTATTCACTTTTGGTGCCCAAGAAACTTGTGTAATCTAGATTTCGACCTTGATGCGATAGGCTGATCGGCTTAACCTTGAGATTAGTACGCGTGAGTTCGAGATGGGGTAGAGAGAAGAAAACTATTCTGTCACCTGATTGGTGGGCAAGCACACGAATGAGAGAAGACAAGACAACTGGAACACTACTCGATCTATTTCTGACTTCACTGAATCCAGATTAGTGTAAAAAGGAACATGAATAAATAATTGAATAACCCGATCGCAGCGTACAATAATTAAGAAAAATACAATTATGTCCAAAGCTGGGAATTAGAGTAGAAAATAGGGTGCAAATAATATGTTTAAATTACAATAGCTTCGGAACAGAAAAAGGTATGGCAGTGAATGATACATCGAACGAAAGCTTATATTCTGTAGAATAGATTAGGGACAAAAATAAATGTCAGTGTTTTACAAGCTTTGAATAAAATGAAATAACATCCCGAAAAATAGCCTTCGTAGTTTGTCAGGGCTTCTTGTTTCCCGGTTCACATCAGGAATAAAATAACGTATAAGAGGATTTTAAAAAACAGAATCGAGAAGATAGAATGAATATACTTGTATTATTGCGGCAAATTCTAGACCATATCATTAAATGTCGCGAAACATCGATTATGATAATTGTAAGGATTTAATCAAATGGTCTACACAACTCAGTTCAGTTGTCAGTAACTTTATGGACTAATGTACTGTCTTAGTTTGAACAAACCTAGTTTTCCTCCAACCTGCTCCTACACTAGTCAACATTGCATAAATCCTAAATTATCATGAAGCAGTTGTCTAGCGATCATTTATCATCCGATCATTTCATTTTAATATTCAGTTGAGAAAAAGTTATCCTTTGTAGATATTCTTGAAAAAACACCACACTAAAACATTTGCAAATGTAAACGTTTTGGCAAACACAAAAATTAATGATGACAGAGAATATCTATCTTCATAATGAATAATTACCATTTGCAAGTTTATTATCAACTTGGGCGAACAAAAGACAATATAAATGTCAAGAAATTTAAAATCATTTTCACATAAAATTATCATTAATATTTATACAGGTTAAAAAATTTTAGTTCAAGAAGAAACAATTTAGATTATTGATCAAATATAAAGCTAAAACGTTTATTAGGGCCACCCCAAAAATCATGTTACTAATCCACTTTAAAGTACTGTCTTATCACATCGTACTGCACCTCACTTCAAAAATCCTGCTTAATCTCTCTTTGTGTATTGTTCATGTTCAATCATTCCTTCTAATAAACCATTTTATAACATTTATTTGAGTATCACATAATCAATCATGTTGTCAATATAATTTCTCTTTCTCCAAACACTAAATAGTATCTTGTGCCGATCTATCTTTATAATTATTCTGCATGAGTAGGTGAGTATCATGGGATTGCAATAACAGAACAGTTCGTACTGAAAAAATTACTACATTAGATCTATATTCATATTCTGACTACCAATCGACTCGTATTATCCTAGGTATAGATCACAACAATGATCCATCATCCAAGGTTACCTCCATTCAAATTAAAAAAATTGTCACTAAGTGAATTAATATTTTTTCAGGATCGATTAATCTACCAGAAGGTAAACACTGAATCAAATAAGTAAATAATTAATATGTGGCCTGATAATTTACATGATTCGCTTTTTATGTAATGTCAGTGATTACTTTGTTATGTTTAAGGTTATGTGTATTTTTCTCATCAACTTATCAAGCATAGACTGTGAGACCAGAACCTGATATGTATAACAAGAAACTACAAATAATCAAAGCTATGAGTTTCTTCTCAAACTAAAGATAATTTTTAAAGAATACTATAAAATTATATCCGTTTATTACTACTGGGTCAATAAACTGTTATTTTTAAAATATATCCCGGTTAGGAAGTAATTTTTTCGGTTATAAAATAAAATATGCCGTATCTATTCTTGAACAATACTTAAATATTTACGGCTAGTCAAGCATCTGTAGCTTCACTGAGAAAATCAAATCGTTTTTTTCATTGCTTTAGTATGATGATTTAAGCAAATCAATTATTCTCTTCACCAAATTGATAAGGTGGACTTCAGCAAGAGTTATACACTTTTATAGTACTAATAATTTCCATGTTCAACAATTTTTAAAGACTAGTCTCTTATCTTGTGGACAGTTTCGATTGCACCTGACAAAGAACATACAGATTTCATCTACCATTTCTTAAAGTACGCCAATGAACTATCCAATTGCCTACCAACCTATGCTACGATTGGATTATGGTACATGTAGAGGATGTGCATCAATTAGACATTTGACCCTTTTTGCGGCACCAAAAAGGTAGTGCTTAAGTAGGGAAAAAATTCCTACTCAAAAGAATAAGCATGTTTTCGGGTTTAGTTACGTATTAAACACATCGACACACCGTTTGCCACGATGCGGGATACTGATTGAAGTAGAAATAAATTAGAGATAACTGACCGTGACAAAAACAAAATATTACATTAGTCACTGAATGCTATTCTAGGCTGTAAAGAAAAATTCGAACTTCCTAGATGGGACCCATGACATAATAGTACTGGGTGATTATGCAACTAGCTTGATATAACTCAATATTAACCATTAAAGCGCAGATGTTTATAATACATATTTCCCTTTAATTTTTATGTATTTAATTTACATCACTTTTAACTAAATCCCTTCATTGTTAGGTCTCTACAATTGTAATGTGTAGCACTTGGACCCACGTACATTGAGAGAGGTTCTTCATAGATATTTGTCTGTAGAAACATAAGGTAATAAATAATTCAATGCCATTGATTGAGATCATGAATCGATCAATGTTAGACTACCATTAAAAACCTGGGATCATTGGATGGCCATCTCGTCCTAGTATGGGATTACTCAGTAGTGCGTACCCACGACCTCGTATGCAGGATCCGAACCCAGGATCTCCGATCTTGCGCGGAAGCGCTTAATTTCTGGACCACTGGACCGGCCGGCATCCAACATTGTTAATGTCTAACTTGAATAGTGATCTAACACTCATTAATTCATAGTCCCAATTGAAGACCCAACAATCTCTACATCCCCATACTGAAAATGTCAGTCAATTTGTGCAAATATGTTGATTTTCCTACACAAGTTTCCAAAACTTCACATGTTAAAAAACGTATTTTATTGTTTGGAACATTTTGGAAAGAGTTATCAAAATTTCTTGACTTACATTTAGATAATTGATGGAGATACAATAATTCTTACCGCCTTATCATTTCTGATACTAATAAACTCGAACAACTGTTTTTCATTCAAGTTACCAACTACTATTTCTTACTTCACAAAACCGATAGTACCAGATAATTGAGTTACAAAATACAAGTGAAGAAACAGAACAAGAGCAAAGAAAACAACGTCATGCATGATTCACCCAGCTGCTTCAAAAAATCTTTATTTCAGAACAATTATATGCTTATCATATTCCTTAGAAACGATAAGGTTTTCATAAAAAACTGACATCAAAATGTTTTACTTAATTGTACACTTAGTTAAGAACAATTACGACTGAAGCTCCACTATAGAATAATCTTCATATTCATAGATTTCTAAAATCCCGTCTAACAGAAAAATGTTTACTGTTTTACGAGTAACAATCACAAGTTTAATATCACTTTAAAGTAAAAATTCAGAAGAAATGTGTATATTTAAGCAGTTTAAAAATCCTCACAGAATATTCAAATATTCTTTGTATATATATATATATATATATATATATATATATATATATATATATATATATAATTTGAAAAGATTGTATTATGGTTCAAACAGTAAGTAACACAATAAAAGAAAGTTTTCTGGAAATTACAAGACATTATAACACTATATATATATATATATATATATATATATATATATATATATATATATATATATATATATATATATATATATATATATATATATCATATTTGAAACAATTTGGTATACACAGACACTTGATATTATCGCCAGCAAGTGAATAACATCATTGGTTGGATAACGAGAAATGATAATTAGAAAATAAATTCTAAAACACAGTTTATATATAGATATAGACGGAAATAATCATAAACTTTTTGCAAGTCGGTAGTATGTAGTATAGGACTGGAAAGAAATAAGTAGATCAAGAATATTTTTATTAGTGTTATAATCGTTTACATGTAAAGGTCGGTATTCTCAAACAGGATATGAATATCTGGTTTCGAGGAGAGAAAATTTCATGGAAAAATTCCATGATAGGAGTATAAATTTTTTCATTCATGAACCTAACATATCAGATAATCCCAATTATTGATTATTTATTTCTAGATTGATCAATATCGTATATTTCACAGTCGTCATCTTGGAGTATACGATGATAACCTTCAGTGGAAATCGCATCTAAGTCATCCAAATTATTTGTCTCCCAGTAAACCAACTTTTCAGCACCTAGAATTAAAGTTAATTACAGAAATTTAAAAAAATTTCAATGATGGTGTTGAAATTCATTGTAGATAGAACATTAACGTGATAAGCAATGTTTCATAAATGTAACTTGTTTTTGAACAAAAAAATGATTGGGACTGGTACGTACGACCACATCAATCATCACCAAAAACCAAGATGGTAAGTACAGTGGGAGGGTATATGTCATGCATCCTCACACATATCAATTGAAATCTGTGTGGCGCATATGTATTTGGTGCTTCCTTGTACCAATATCTATGTGTTAAAATAAATAAATAAAATCCCAACCATCTAAATCGATAAACATTCACTGTCTCGTCAATGGACTGAACATGTTTACCTAGAACTCTGGGTTCAACTCATCTTCTATTCAAGATTTGGGAAGAGAAACAAGTGCCAATGGACTGGAAAGAAGGACACCTCATTAAGATTCCAAAGAAAGGAGATCTGAGCAAGTGTGGAAATTACAGAGGCATTACACTACTGTCAATACCAGGTAAAGTATCTAACAGAGTGTTACTGAACTGGATGAAAGACACAGTAGACGCTCAATTTCGAGATCAACAAGCTGGATTCCGTAAGCACCGGTCGTGCACAGACCAGATTGCGACACTACGGATCATCGTCGAACAATCAATTGAGTGGAACTCGTCACTCTACATCAACTTCATTGATTATGAGAAGGCATTTGACAGTGTAGATAGGAGAAGGTTATGGAAACTTCTTCGACACTACGGGGTTTCTGAGCAGAGTGTCAATATTATCCGGAACTCATACGATGGACTACAGTGCAAAGTGGTGCATGCTGGACAGCTGACTAACGCATTCCAAGTAAGGACCGGAGTTAGACAAGGCTGTCTACCCTCTCCCTTCCTCTTTCTTCTGGTGGTCGACTGGATTATGAAGACCTCAACATCTGAGGAAAAGCACGGCATACAATGGACAGCTCAGAACCAATTAGACGACTTGGACTTCGCAGACGACCTAGCCCTCCTATCGCACACGAACAAATGCAGATAAAGACTGGATTATAGTCCTTAAATAATATCATCAAATCCTAATGTTCCCTGTTACTACTTATACTTTCACTACATCTACCACTACGGGATTTTAATCGATAGCTGAATCTCTGTGCTAATGTGGTATGGCAACAGCCTTTTGTGGGAGAGAACCAACCAGCTTCCCTCTGAAGAGGAAATCAGGAAAAGACGATGGAAATGGATAGGACATACATTACGCAAATCATCAAACTGCACCACGAGACAAACTTGGAATCCTGAAGGGAAGCGGAAAAGAGGAAGGCCAAAGAACACATTATGCGGATATGAAAAGAATGAATAACAACCGGAAAGAGCTAGAAAGGATTGCCCAGGACAGGGTTGGATGAAGAATGCTGGTGTGCGACCTATGCTCCTTCACGAGGAGTAACAGGCGTAAGTAAGTAAGCTGGGTTCAACTTCAGAATTGCAAACTCGACGGTCCCAAAATACACGAGCAATGTTTCGAAGAAACCTACGATCAGGAAATAGCAACCTATGAATATGCTATGTTCTTAATGGTCCCCTTTCAAATCTATAAAGTAGAAGGGAGAAAACTATTGTATAGTTGATAATGATAGGCTGTTTGCTTGGTCAGACTGATAGATAGTCTAACAGGTATTAAATGAGCTATACATCCTCCTACAATTGTGGTTGGGAGTTGATAGGTGTGCGTTCCAGAACCTGGAAAGAGGTGAATATTCGATCTACACATCCACGCCCAAATCTGAAACCACTAGTTTTCTTGACTTGGCTCTACATATGCCCTACTTGGGGGTTGGCTGACTACGGAGGCTCATATTTTAAAAACACTACATTAGTTAGTCTGGTTTCTCTGTGGCTTATCACACGAAGATTTTGTCCCTGCTTATAGAATGGGACAATCAGTGATTGAGACCAGTCAGACAAGATTACTTCCGACTCCCAGACTCTAACTAATATCTCAGTCAATCTAACAGCCAGAACTGGACTGCCATCTTTAGCGATCTCTAGGGAGTCAATCCATCAGGGCTTGCTAAACTTCCTTGTTTGCGACTAGCCTTACTTCTTTCTACTTCTTTAAGAGTCAGGAGGTTTTGGACGACATCTCATCCAGGTTTCTTGGTGAAAGTAGGCAACTGAAGTGTAGCTGGAGAGTAGTTAGCCCCAAATGCCCTGGTACGGCCGAGAGTGGGGAGAGTCCGCTCTCCCTCTCGAAATTCTCTCACATGGCCATGCATATATAGCCTCTGCCAGGGAAGTCCTACTCACTGCCTTCTCGTGGCGGGGGTGTTGTTTACGAAATTGAGAGGACGAAAGGCGAATGTCCGGCGCTTTAACCGAATCCCAAACTAATGGTGCACATGGGCTCCAGTATCCTGCGGGAACAAATGGCGTATGGACCAATCGTTGGTCACCAGCTACCATGGGGCTGCATCTCCTTATGATGCTCCATTGCCTTGTGGATCAGATCTTCAGGTCAAAGGCTCGGGGTGTGGCCCCTAAGAAAACCACCTGCTTCGGTTTGGGCACCCGGGCAGTATCACAGCCCTCACACAAATCAATTGAGATTCGTGTGGCGCATATGTATTTGGTGCCTCCGTGTACCAATACCTATGTGTTAAAATAAATAAAATAAATAGGAGAATAGTTAAACTGTTCTGTCCATTGTTGCAGTATTCTGTGTTGAGAGTGGATCAATATATAATCTTTCTGAGAAATCGTTTCAATAACTACCGAATTTTTAGTACATATTTCTCTAGTAAGCTTGTTGTTACATACCACCTCCGCTTTTCCCATCACCTTTGCCTTAGCTTCACACAACTGCTCACGATCATTATATAGACTTGTTGTCAGTCTATATTTTAGTTAGCTTTTCTGCTTAACTTGTTCGTAGCCTGATGAGATAAGTTTCCGAGTATCCATAAGTTTAGCGGTACTGAGCTTATATTTGAGATAGCAAGTAATTTATATGTAACTTATAAGGTAAATAGACCTGGAAATATCAAATTGCCCCCCCTTAAAACATAACATTTATTCATTAAGACTGCAATAAGATTAGTCGATGAGAATTTTCACATTAAATGCTTGAAAATGTAGATCTAAACTAATACGTAAATTCTGTGGATCTTGAGAGAATGAATAGATAAACATGTAATAGTCACAATCCACAACGAAAACCCAACTCCGAATCTCGGTAAATTGTTTGATAAACGACATTTATCAGACTTAAAAGAATATGATCAGGATGATGATGCTATTTTGAATTACTCCACAAATTAACAAAATCACACCTGACCAAAGGACACAATTATAATGGAGGACAGGATTGTGTTTACAGCATCTAAAAAAAATATGAGAGCTCTACAATTATATTATAAAAAATAGAAAAATCCAATACCGATATATGTTTAAGGCCTAAAAATTCACATGTTGCTTGTGATATCTTAAATCGAAAACAGTAGATTTTAGAAGCAGTAGTGGGAAATTGACAACAAATAACTTATGAGTCGTAAAACAATGTCGACAGATTTTTACATTGTACTGTTCCATAGATCTTTGATACAATTGCTTAGTGAACATGAATACTTTACAAATAGTTTAAAAGGAATGAAGTAATAAATTATGTTGATTACCAAATATGTAGTAATCTTAAATATCACCAAGGGTATCAGACGCGACAACTACAATTACAGATAGACTCATATTTAAAAAAAAGTAAGTACATGGGGGAACATACCAACTGTGTGCCCTCCAGGAAGTGATTACATGTGAAGAGTATAGTACACAATTAAGCTACAATTTTCTCTTCATGAAGGGCATCAAACTGAAAATCTATCTCTCTACACTGGTTTTACTTCGCGAAATGCCAAGTGATTTACAGCAATAAAGTGACTACTCCTTTTACAAAATTATAAAGAATCTAGAAAAAATGTTGGAAAGGCTTACCGACAGAACGAAACCGTTTCTTTTTATGACGAAATATCCTAAAAAGGCTTAGATTAGAAGCATCTGAACGACGTGGCTGACTCAAAGCTGTAAATGTACCAGGACTGTCTATAAACACAGAGAAAATAAGAATTTAGTTGAAAGGGATTTATAGAAATTACTTCAATATGCGGGTTGCATTAATCACAGATTGATTTCCTTTGGAAGTATCATTGAAAACAGAAATGAAACAGTTGTCACTAGTGGTAGTGCATGATTGTTGCACTATTTTACAGGTTGATTAAAGTTGTACCGTTAAATGCCCACTTAGTGGTTCTAATGATTAAGTATTTGCTCTGAGACCTGAAATTTCTAGGTTCAAACACCGGTAGGGTCGTGGGAACACATTGTTGAGTAGCTCCATATTATGGTTCAGTACTCTCTAGTGGTGTCCCAACTGAGATTAATTTGTGACGAGTACAACCTATGGAAAATGAGTGTTTGTTTTAAAAAATCTTTTAAGATGAGTTCGAAATATAATTTGATATAAAAAAACACCAAAAGTGTATCATTCCATAGTTAAGTAATATATCTGCAACAGTATAAATATGAAACTGAGTTACAGGAAACTTTTAGAGTAAACCACCCTAGTTTTATTTTTTTACAAAATACAACATTAAATGTAGTAATAGCTTTTAAATTAAAATTAATCAGTAGCGTTTCCCTTCCTTTATAGTTACACAGATATATACAGGTTATTACACGTTTAATTTCTGAAAATAAAAATTTCAACTTTAAAACATACATTTATTTGCGGAAAACAAGGATTTCTGTATACACAAAACAGTTTAATAGAAAGAAAGATAGGTTTTATATATCATCAAGTGTTACGTCTTAAGGTTTAGCTTAGGTATTGGCCTACGGTATTTGTTAAGTTTGGAACGACCAAACTTATCCTAACACAGAACGGTTATATGGCGGAACTCGAGAAGACAGCAACTGGCATACAATACTTCAGTAATTATCCGGTATTACGAAGGGGTAGGTAAGTGTAGGAAAACTTTATAATCAATGAGATTAATATATAGTAACAAAAACAAAACCTTAAAACACACAGAAAATTAGTACACCAAAAGTAGTAACAACCAATCAGAAAAAGGGTGAAGGTCAAATGAATATTCGAATTTGGAAAAAACAGTATTCACAGTTATCGTTAACAGTAAGACTTTAATATTTATTAACAGAAATTGAATAATCCCTAGTACAGAGAAAAATTAATAACAAAAGTGAATAAACCATTCACTACCCTACATATCTCTAAAAATCAAGTAGAAGCAACGTTAGATTTTAATACATCGTTTATTGAGCTTTTAGTATACCGAAATCTATTATTTGTAAATCATGACAAGAAGAATCCCAATCAATCGTAAATCGATTTTAAAGAAATGTGAAGCATTGAAATATTCCTTGTTTCCCTAATGCTTAACGATACTTAAAATAACTATTTTTAGACGTTAACTAAATGTATGAAAGAGAACTAAAAGAATATGAAAGTTACCATATGTTGCAAACTCTAGTGAATATAACAAATACATACTTTATCAGACTTGCTAAGATTTATTTTGTTAAAATAAAAAGAACTTTCACATTTTATAATTCTTCGTATTGATTATTTAGAAAGAAAGTCGGCTTAACCACTTACCAGCAGCGACGTAAGTAGGAGGTGGTACAAAATGTACAGGTGGACCGAAAGATGATACATTAGAATGTGGAGGAACTGATGAATCATCAGATGCTTCTAATTTACTATCTCTTCTAGATAATAAATCCGAAAACACTGTAGAACCACTAAGTAATTGTGCAGTATCTGAATCGATCGGTAATTGAGGTTGCCAATTACCAGTTGCACCGACAACAGCCATAGCGGAAGCAAGTGCAGCTGCAGAAGGTGCTGTCGTAGAATCTGAAGCTAAAGAGCTTAAACCTGCCACTACACCAGCAAGTTGACGTGAAGGACCGAGTAATGCCAAAGAGTTGACATTACTACAACTACCAGTTGGCTCATCTGTTGTTGAACGTCTTCCTGAACGTAAAACACTTGAATTCAATATACGTGTTGGTTTTAAACGACTGGCTAAAGAGTGGGGTCTTGATGACACAGATGGGCTATCTAAGCTTACTGGTGAATCAACCCGAAGTAAAATACTTGCTGATTCTAAATTATTCGATAAATTGGTACCAGTAGAACCGAGAAGAGCTGAGCGTTTACATAAAATATCACCCTGTTTGGAATCTGTCAAGAACAAAGCAAAAATTAATTAGTTTTTTAAATTTGCCAAGCTACTGTAAAGGAAAATTGACAAACATTATTTTTTGCGTATTCAACATCTTTCACGTGTACCAACCTCATAAATGCGGTCCGTAGCAAACAAATATACAATAGTTCAGTTCAGTAGATAAGTTCGATTTATATGGAAATAAAATTAGTGAGGAAGATCAAATAGAAATTAAGGGCGATGAGTATGCCAGATTGAGCTATGTAGATAGGTTCAGATTACTTGGTTGGGGTTAGAGTGACTATTGTAACCAATGGTTGGAGACATTGGGTGACATGGCTTCGAACCATTAGCAGTGGCACGGGTGCGCCCTCACTATTTATCTTTCCTCAGATCCTAAGTTTCTTAGCTATTTCAAATTCATTTTCCATTCCACGAATCTATATTTTCTTTTGAACTCGTATTTTCATTATCTAATCTTTTCTATTACTATATCTGTTACTACCTTGGAATTTTTATTGCATTGTGTTAATGATGGATGGCAACTTGAACCGGATGTACATATGTGCCAGGTTCTATTTGGAATATGACCGACTAACTGATCAAGGAGTACATTCAAATCGATATCAAACCAACAAATAAAAAAGATTCAACCCTTAACTATAGGTTCTCCCATTATATGGTTGGTGGTAGCTTCCAAAATATCCTAGACTTTTAACACTTAAAGATGCCTTCATTAGAGGAGTATTATCTGAAATCTTAAGAGAACTGATGTTATTATGAATATTCCGGTCAGTGTCATATACAGACTATTTATTTTACACAGTAAATTTAAACTATAATCAATAAGTAATTCAATTTCATGTTAACTAATTTATTATTTTTGTACATAGTCAACATAGGAAAACATTCATAATTTGAATTAAAATGCGGAACTTAAAATTAAATATTTTGAGAGACAACAGTTTCAAACACAATGAAAGGTAAATAGGCTATAAATTATGACCCACCTATTTTACTTCCATACGGTGAATTGGCATCAACCAAAGTAGCGGTCTACAAGAGATTGAAGTTGACAAACATTCTGTTGAAAATGACGATATAACAGTAAATTATAGGATATATGTTAACAATAAAAAATAAACTAATAGCCTAAGTCTTATGTGTTTTGATTGTACTTAAATGCCGATTACAACAAGGCGGTAAACTAATAACTTTCAAAATATTCCATACACGAAAAACACAATATTGATACCAACAAGTAAACCTTAAATCCGTGGTTTCAGTATTATAAAAAATAGAAATATCATAGTTAAATTGAAAAAGAATCACTTTGGTGAACAGATAGATAGACCATTGAATAGATAGTGGTAAAACCATATCAATTTTAAAGCAAATATAGCAGGGAACAAATAGGTGGAATTAGGAATTGGAATTTCGCATTTAAAGATTACTTTGAGAATAGAGACCCACAAGAAACATTGATGGAACCAAGATTTTGGTCGAGGTCGACGTTTGTTTTGGCAAACACATAGGTATGATAAGCAAAAGAGATTGGTTGTCTGAAACATTTAGGATTTTATTCAAAGGTCAAGTGAGTTAAATGCCGGCATAGTTACAACGTTGAACAGTAGCACAACCATGAAAATTATTTCAAGTTATCACACTTGACTACAGCACAGAAAGAAATTACATCGAAAGATGCTTGCGATTTGGAGGAAGTGGAAGAATGAATCCATTAGTAAGTTAGTCATACACACATCGGACGTTGCACAAATATGCAAGTAATATTTCCTATGAGCATCTTGATCCTTCTAATCATATCTACCAAAAATTTCGCAAAATGTTGACATGAGGTCAACCAGAGTTAGTATATAATAAGAAATCACTAAATCACTACTAATTTATAGTATTGCAATTTGGAGTTAAAAATTGAGGAGTAGAATTTCCATAACTTCTCTGAAAAAAAATTTACTAAGCTTAATGTGATGTATTACTAAGACAACTAGTTGTCCATATTACCATAAATAGATATCAAATTATGTTCTTGGCGATATTCACACCTTTAAAAAAAAAAAAACAAGTAAAACGTGATGTTCCTAACCTTAGTTTATACAAATGTGAATTTGGTGTTTTCATCATCAATTATCTCAACGCTATCTTCTTAGTGTTTTTACCGTTTTTATCATAAACACTCTTATTAGATGCAAATGTTCTAGTCCACTAATATTTCAGCCCATTCCCGAGGCCGCTGTAAATATATTTAAACACAATAATTGTACACGTGCTTCTTTTTTTATGAATCTAACAAATCTTATCATTGATGTCCTATCATTTTATTTCTACATTGACTTGGACTGGTTATGAAAAGTTGGCTTTCTTTTACTACCTATGACAGTTTTTAAAAATTGGTTACATTATGATGTATTTTAGATGTTCGAATGTGTTTAAACATATTTTCTAGCAGTCAGAGATGCAAAGAAGCTTATGTTTAGTCCCGGTCAGAGATCCCACTGATTATTCTACCTCAGCTAATAACTTGTTATACGATAATTTTATAAATGCGAACTGACTATAAGTTGATACCAAAACTCAAGTGATGTCTTAGCTATTGAGTATTGTACCCCAGGTTTGAATTCTGTTAGGCTCTATTGACTAACTCATCAAAAGAATACACTTCAATAGCTAAATTACATGGCAAACAAGCATGATCCCTCCATAAATGTACATTTAAACGAAGATAAACTTTTACATTTGTTATGAACAATATATTTTAGAAAAAAATTATCAAATTGTTCCGAGTATTTATTTTCGCCTTCCCAAAGATAACGGATCGTTCACTTGCGTACATTATAACGTCAATAATTTTTAACAAACGTGTGCATTGCCTTATAGTGGAAACTAATAAAAATCAATATTAAGTAGAAAATTATAAATGCACATTGTACATACGCATACGTATACAACACATGCTAAAAGAATAGAACTATAAAATGGACACCCAAATACTGTGCAGCCTTATAAGATAATGCCAATAGCCTGTAAGCTAATGTTATATCGACAAATACTGTATCAAAAGATGCACACATGTACACACATACGTGGGTTTATCTCTATTTATGATTAACAAATATAGTATGTTATAGAATAGGGTATAGATGAAGGAGGTCAAATTGAAAAAAAATCAATATTATTCGTCAATCTAAACAACAATTCGAATCTTGTTAGACTTTATGCTTCATCTTTAGAATGAAGAGAAATTTTTATGAACATAAGGGAAAGAATAGGAAGGAAAGAAAACAAGAGAAAAGCAACTTCAATTATAAGAAAAAATAGTTGGCAAAAAACAAACAAACAAACAAACGAAATAATTTGAATGAGTGTTTGGATAAATACGAAGAGGATAAAAAGGTAAAAATATAATAAATACCTTTTTTTGTCAGAAAACAAGTAGACTAATTTGAAACAAGTAAGATACAAAAAGAAAACGCGATTACGCATGAATATCACATATACAAACGAGCAAGGGTAAATTGAACATATGAAAGAAGGAGACAATGTGACAATATTCACATGTGTTAGTTATGATTGTATATTTCAAAATATGAATAAGGTGAAATTAAAAAAGAAAAAAAACTAAACAGGCAATAATTTCTCAGTTGAATAAATTATGATAATAAAAAACATTTTGGTAGAATATATTTTTTAACTGAAACAGAGAGAAAAACAGCAGGTGTTCAAAATTACAGCTAGAAAATTTTTTTATGGTGTTTAATTAACAGGGACACTGTATGAGAATACGAATCATTAAGTTAGTTTGTCAGTAAGTCCATGAACGACTACTTGAAATATATATATTAAAAGAGAAGGAGAGATATCTTTTCAAAACATAATTTTACATTGAGTATCAAACAAAATATATATAAGTTTACTACTCCTTACTAGTGTAATGTGTGCTACTTATATGGACAGATATAAGTAGTATGTAGTAGGAATTGAAAGCAGAAAATTGAAATAAAGAGAAAAGAAAGGAAAACAGATAGTAATCTCAATAATAGAATTGGAAGAATGATGGAGTATGAAAAAAGACAACTGAATGAAAATGTGCAAATGATATTTTTCAATGTATGATTTTCATATTGTACAAAGAGATTGTGTGATTTTGCATAAAATTATCTTTGACCTTCGTTCACTACACTGGTTTTACTGCGTTCACCTTAAGACAGAATTAGGTTAGCAAAAGTAATTGCTAGGTTGTGTATTAGGACACCTAATAATTTGCTATAGGAAAAATGAATTGGAACCTTAATTTGATGGGAAGTTGAAATTCATTTGACTCTAAACAGATAAAAACTCTACCGAATGATTACGAGCGGTAGATAACAAGAAAACTACAAACAAAGAATGCGTTGAAGAAAGACGCAAAATTAAACAGTTGTTCGGACTTGTCAGGTAGAGTAGGAGCTCTAAACTTTAACAAATGATAAGAGTATTCACGAGAAAGACAAATCAGTAATCTACAACTAAAACAGAACGATGAATAAAATACTCTAAAAACCAGTTTAACTATCCTTCGTTAGTATTCCAGTTGCCTATTATTTATCAATAGTCTATGTATGCCATTGATAATGGGCTCCAACTTTCAGTGAAATTGAGAGAGCAGCAACTAACCTGGAGCAAGGTAGGTTTATTCCAGTTGACTAGTTAGAACGGATGACCATAGAAACTGAGTGTTGATTGATAATGATTGAAAAACTTTTGAATTTATAAGAAGGGACGGAAATTTTGTTACCGTAACCACGCAAGAATTAGTCCGATTAACAAAGTATTCAAGATCCTAAGAACCATAATCATTCGACGCTCAACTACACTTTGAAATCACCAAATCCTAGAGAGATGGTGACTGAATAGTTGATAAAAAAAGAGATAAGTTTAGCTTTTGCCACCACATACCATCCTTTCCAGGCCCTTATTTAATGACCCATCAGAAAACTGTTTACTGAGCAACAGTTTGGTCCTTATATTACTTTAAGGTTAGCGAATATATCCACTGGACGGAGAAGATATGTGCAAAACTCAAATATTCGATCATAGTTGGCTTGAAAGCATTGCGCGTTGATGTTAGAAACATGGAATGGTGAATAATGCTAACACAGTGTGTAGAGCACTAGGTTAGTTAGCATATAAAGTAATGTTGACTGAGGTGATTGGTATGTGACGTACTGAAGTTGTCACTATTCACATAGATGTGGTAGGCTGGTTATCATAGAAGAGCATAGAAAGCTAGCCAAACCGTGACACAGTATGCGTCTGAAGCACAGGTTTTTGATTGGCGATAGTGAGACAAATTTAATTAGTGATTAGATACTTCATGTATGACTCTCAAAAAGTAGTAGGGGATTGCATGTTAATAAGACATCATATTTATGGAGTCTTGAATGAACATTGAATTTCTCGAAACCACTGATTTTGCCGGTGTTTCGCATTTTACTTATAGTTCTTTATTGTTGATAAAATAATAATCATTGCCTCACTTATCATTTTATTAATTTTCTAACTGTTGTATCGATATGAAAAACGATAACTTGTACCAACACATTAATACTAAGTTTGATATTGTTTGAAACCGTTTGAGGTGGTCTATGGATGAAACATATTTGAAACAATTTTAGGAATAAAATATTACTGACTGAGATAAGTACATTAAAGTGATTGCTTTTTAAAGTTGTAGCTGCTTGTGATATGTAAAAGAAAACCAATAAACATATCGGGCAAAAGTACCCTATTTACATACATGGGTTTAAACAAACGTGTAAAATGCAAATAAACAATGAGTACAACAAAGCATAGTTAACTTCAAAGAAAACATAGGATTGCACTAAAATGAAGTAAATAAACTATATAACAATAGTATTTCTTATTGGAAAAACTGAAAATCCTCTGGGTTTAAAAAGAACTTTTAATAATAACCGTATACCTCGATATGCTCATTTTATTAATGTAAAAATGTGTTTTCTCGGGTTATTCACACTATATACCAACATGTTAGCATGCAATACATCGACTTTGACAGATCAACTGAGTGCATGCAGAACATTTCATTATCGCCATTCGTACAAAGTATATGCACGTAGAAAACTCACTAGTGATTTTACATGACCGTCTAAGATATGGTTATTGTTTTTAGAAAAAAACGAGTTATAAATGAAGAGATATTTAAGTTTGCACATTACATCATTTCTACTAATATTTCACTCAAAATATAATCAATAAGCACTTTACCTGATTCTGATGCTCCTTGAAATACATGTTGCTCATTAGAAGTGGACTCCTTAAATTGCTCATTTAAATCACAAGAAGAACCATGACCTTCGGAACTGGTTTCTGACAACTTTGTTGTATCATAAATTAAAGGAGATGATGGTATGCTAGGATGTTCTTCATCTACACTACGAATAGTATGTAATTCATAATGGGCTCTTCGACAAGAAATTGGAGATGAAAGGTTTCCTGTTTTTAATATCCCACTAACCTTGATCTCATTAGTTGTGTCTTTTGATGATTGTCTAACAACATCACTGTCTCTTGATGTGGACAAATTATCAGTTTCCTCGCCAGAATCAGTTTCAATATGCTCAACCACAGATTGCATTAGGTGTTCGGTTAGATTTTTATTATGTGTCAAGAATGTAGATTTGGCATTGGGAAATTCTGAAGAAGCGGAATGTGAAAATGCACAATGATCTGTTGGTTGATGATCTTGGTTGGGATTATGAATACTTGGAGGTTGTGTGGTCCGTGAAGAAGAGAAACGTATTTGTGAAGAACCATGCGATGCACGTGAGCGAAAATCTTCGGTAGCTTTTTCCATAAAATTGAACTATAAAGTAGATAAATGCATTTATCAGAAAGATAGTAACATAATAGTTGAATTCATGAGTCGATTAAAGCGAGACCGCCACAGAAAACTTGGAAGCACTGGACGGCCGTTTCGTCCTAGTATAGATTCGAATCCCGCAAGCTGGATCGTGGATGAGCACTTCTGAGGCGTCCCATACTAGGACGGAACGACCGTCCAGTGCTTCCAGGTTTTCCATGGAGGTCTAGCTCTAATCAACCCATGAATTCAATCATTAAATTGATACAATCTCCACAAAACCCCCTTTCTGATAAAAATCTTAACAGTTTTTGAAAACTCAAAAGTCTGAAAGTGACTTTAAATTACTATCAAGTAAATTACAACTAGGAAGTAACGATAAATTTAACATCATACGGGACTACAATTAAATGTTGACTAAAGATGATATTTCTAACCAAAATAGATATATTCAGGAAGAAATGGATCTTCTATTATTTAAATAAATGGAAAATATAGTATTCCGTGTAAACTGGTAACAAAGTATATATCTAATGAAGTGAAACAAAGCAGTGAAATAAAGTACTACAGTTATGAACATGAGATTGCAACAGTATTTTAGAAAAATAAGAACCTTCTTTAGGTATACTTAATTTCTGAATTAGTAAAAAACGCTAATTCATGTAGTGATCATCAACATAAAATAGACTGTTAACCATTACCTTCGATAACCTGTACTTAAATATTCAGGATTATACTTTTGTTTTTTTATGAATACGTCGAATACTTGGTTAGCTTTATCGAATGATAGAAAATTTGCTTAGTTCTGCTAGTTTGAAACCAATTTATACTTTGAATCTACATGTACTTATACATTAATCGAATACAATTATCAACTTGAAATAATAAACTCCAAGAAACAACTATCTCTTCTTGATCTATTTAATCACTGAAGTAAATGCACTGTAATCCTATATGTAACTCAAGCTAAACAGTTCAACAAGCCAACGTATGTTGAGCATAGACAATGGAACGCATTTGATAAGGATACTGAATGTGATAAGCGGTTAGATCACGAGAAATAAACATTCTAGTGGTTATTGGAATCAAGTATTAGTATACATATGAGTGGATTAAGCTGTTATCTATAACTATCGTGTCCCAGCATTCCAGACCAAAGTAAATGGAGTGCTATTTAAATCAGTGATGTATTGACTAACACTTGAGCGCTTATACGTCTACTGGATAATGAGAATAATAAAACACATGTATCCAATTAACAAAAAAAAGAAACAGGTGACCCTCAACTAAGAATTTATCTTAACAAAATAGCCCTGTTCGGATGTGGGTCTGTGATCTGTGAAAGATTTGTAGTACACATAATGTTTAAGTCAATAACATTTACGTGCACTCAAAACTTATTTGACTAACCTCTGCTATGATGCTGGGGATCGAATTTTCAGAAGGCTGACCAGCAGCATTTGTATTGGTAGATATACTTTGGTTGGTTACGGAAAGGCTGTTTCCTGCGCTGACAGACTGAACCGCAGGTGAAGCAACAATATTAGACGTACTTGTACCTTCGAGCAAGCTACCTGACCGATCAATGAGTGGTATTTGACGTCGAATAGTATCACTTATATTGACAGAATTCGTTTCCAAATCTCCATCAGAGTTAGGTTTAGTTAGCAAGTGTA
Source organism: Schistosoma spindalis (assembly GCA_946903255.1). Taxonomy (NCBI): domain Eukaryota; kingdom Metazoa; phylum Platyhelminthes; class Trematoda; order Strigeidida; family Schistosomatidae; genus Schistosoma; species Schistosoma spindalis. The sequence goes on from OX336420.1 coordinate 80,356,292, forward strand.
TTAACAATAGTTCTGCGCGACCTCGTGAATACGATTCTGCAAAAACATACATGAGTAAGTATCTTAAACAACGTAAAAACCTTACGTGTGTTTTGTTAGTCTTATTTAATGGCTGAATTCATTTAAACTAAGTCACAGTTGCATTTGTTATCTCTTAGACTTCAAGTTATTAAACTTCTTACTAATTTTTTTATCTTAGATTCTTTTCTTGAATTGTATCCTGAATGTCCAGTTTTTTCTACTACCATTAATTCGGTTGCTACCTCTACCACTCTAGGTTTTAGCCTGATAATTTCATATTGTTGTGTCAGTAAAGTGAGATAACTGATGTACACCTATGAAAGGTTCTACGTTGCATTCGAACTAGTGATATATACCAATTATTCAAAATGTTGAACTAGTTAGACAAGTAAAATCGCATTTTCTGGAGATAGCAGTACTATGGTGGCCCAGACATTCCACTTCTTCTTCTAAAGCTGTTTACTCTCTCTATGGAAACTGGTTCTTACCCTTACTGTTGGAAAACTGCGTACATCATACCACGTTATAAATCTGGAGATAAGACTGACATGAACAATTATCGGCCAATAAATATTACTCCAGTAATCTCTAGGATTATGGAGAAAATTGTAAGTGATGAACTTTCCAACTATTTACTCGCTGCGAACTTTATCAATGATACTTAACATGGATTTCTCAAAAATCGATTTTGCATGACGTCATTTTGACATCCTTAATTTAGTCTACTCTCTACGTAGCCAAGGATATCTAGTTTTAGTGTTATATCTGGACATTTCTAAAGCCTTTGACATGGTTAGCCACCAACTTCTTATAGGCAAACTTGCATCTTATGGGGTTCAAAATCCTTTGCTAGATTGGATTGATTCATTTCTCAGCAATCGACATCAAATAGTTAAAATTAACTTTTCATTGTCTAACGCTGTCCTTGTTAGAAGTGGTGTAATACAAGGTAGTGTCTTAGGCCCTTTGCTCTTTTTAGTGTTTATCAATGACATTTGTGAAAATTTTTGTGTAGGTAAGCCCCTTCTATATGCAGATGATCTTAAACTAGTATATTCATTTTCTCCACATGAGCTGGAAAATATGCAAACTTGCATTAACTTGGAGCTTAACAAGGTAGCACAGTGGTGCTTAAAATGGCAACTGGAACTTAATACGGCTAAATGTGGATGGATATGCTTCGGCGATACACCACTTAACCTAGACTTAACCATAAATGGAGAAGTGTTATCTAGGTTACATACAGTAGTAGACTTAGGACTTAGATACTCCCAAGACTTATCGCTTACAGAACAGATATCGAAACAGACCTCCAAGTCACAACGTCTAGTAGGTTACATAATTCGAAACCTTCATAACAATTAGTCACGTATTTTAATGTACAAAGTTTGTGTTCGACCTCTTCTAGAATATTGCACGTTTATTCTTAGCAGTGCGCGCATAAAGGATAAATTAAGGCTGGAATCAGTACAGAGACGATTTACACTTTGTATTCTCGGAGCTGATTGTACCTTGTTTATTTATTTATTTATTTTAACACATAAGTATAGGTACAGGGAGGCACCAAATACATACGCGCCACACAAATCTCAATTGATTTGTGTGAGGGCTGTGATACTGCTCGGGTGCCCAAACCGAAGCAGGTGGTTTTCTTAGGGGGCCACACCCCGAGCCTTTGACCTGAACGTCTGACCCACAAGGCAGTGGAGCATCGTAAGGAGATGCAGTCCCATGGTAGCCGGTGACCAACGATTGGTTCATACGCCATTTGTTCCTTCAGGATACTGGAGCCAGCCCATGTGCACCATTGGTTTGGGGTCCGGTTATAGCGCCGGACATTCACTTTTCGTCCTCTCATTTTTGTAAACAACACCCCCGCCACGAGAAGGCAGTGAGTAGGACTACCCTGGCAGAGGCTATATTCGCATGGCCATGTGAGAGCATTTCGAGAGGGAGAGCGGACTCTCCCCACTCTCGGCCGTACCAGGGCATTTGGGGGCGATTGTACCTTAACTTATAATTCTAGATGTAAAAAACTAGAGCTAGACCCTTTATGGAAGAGGAGACTCAAACTAAATCTTATTTTTTTTTCTCCAAACTACTTAATAAACTATCCTTTACATCCATTCATGTAATTCAATACGCAGAAACTCCTCATTATGAAACCCGTAATTCCTTGGCACTTGTGAAACAAACTTATTCTAAATCATCTCTCTATATGAATTACTTTGCCTGTAAATTTTCTAGACTCTGGAATAACCTACCAGAACATATCCGTACGATAAAATCACTCCGATTATTTGTACGTTGCATCGATGCATACTGCTCCTCCGAAAATGCATTGAATGCTCTAGCATCTGCAAGTGTATCTCACTCCACAAGTGTTATTATAGGACCTTTAAATGTTTAGGCATTTTTATTAGTGCATTCTCTGGATAAAACCACCAACATGCTGTCACTTTATGTTAATACCGTCCCCAGCTAGTTTAACTAATTTGAATATTATCAACAGTATATCACTGTGTCACATGACATACGCATTTTGATAGATCTGAGTGACATATTTCGGTAATTACTGCTTTGTTGTTCCGTGCTCTCTGTTTTCGTTTTAATTTCTCTAGTTGTAGATATTTATCATTAAATCGATCTGGCACACGAAATGACCTTAATTACACCGTTCATAAATCAACAGGCTGTCCAGTTAAGAAATATTAAATGTTCCAGGCTGATGCATTGGATCGTTGTAATACCTAAACAATTACTGAACTAGTAACCTTAAAACTCCTATCACATGTTTGTTCCGTACATATAATGATATTATTTATACCAAATTGATCATGCCTGTAAACTGGCATGAATACGGTAACTATTATTTTTTCAGAATATAAAAATTATTATTATTATTATTCTAGTTGTGTCAGGTAAATTTCCGTGTTGAAATAAATTCAGTGTGAAAATAGTGCTGTATCTGTTTTACATAGAAAAATAGATACACAATGTTGAAAAGTTGAACAAACTGTTTCACTCCATTAATTAAGCATGATACCGTATAAATATCATAAAATAGACACAAGAGAGAACTTAGTGACAACACCGTAGATGCTTCCGTATATTTGAAACTTCATACGAAAGTTTAAATAAAACTAGTTTAGCCATAAATTTCAGTGACAAGACAGAACTACATGTTACCCAATAAAAGGTATAAACGACTATAGAACAAAAGATTATTACAACCGGAGATTACGATTAGATGAAATAGGAAAAATTTTTTTTAAAGAGAATGGACTACACTGGAGCTTAAAATGTAAGACGATTTTGTTCACTGAAACTCATCCATCATTTATTTGTACTACAACGAAAGTTAGGATTTTCAATAAGAAATATGCCTGGTGTATAATAGTCTAAAGTTGACTGGTACCAGTTTTTCTGTATACTTGGAAAGTTACTTATTTTAAGTGAAATAAAGTTAGTGTCTGGTGCTTACAAAAGCGAGATTAGTAGCGGTGAAGTCTACCTCTAAATATATATTTTCTTAACATAAAATGGGGGGGTGAGAACTTGAATATCTGACTTCAAAATTTACATTAACGTAAATCTTTTGTAATCACTTGGACATTATAAATGTGCGCTCTCAACAAAATACTTCATAACATTTATAACTAAAGGGACTCACTTTTTCGTTTGCCTAGCTCGAAAATTTCAAGTGCGATTCGTTTGGAGTTGTTATTAAGGTCGCTAAAATTGTTAATAAAATGTTCAGTCAAATTCTATTGGATAAAAAATAATGCTCGTTGGTAAAAACGAAAAAAAACTATTTAAAAAAGTGTGAGAAAAGAGCCGTACATAGATGAATTGTCATATATTTGATAAAACCCGTGGATATACAGTTGTTCCAAGATAGTGTTGAAAAATTTATCTACTGTTCGTCGCTGGCTACCATGGAACTGCATCTCTTAACATTGCTTCAGTGCTATGTGGATTATGTCACTAGGTCAAATGTCCTATCCAAATGACTTCAAGTCACTGACTGATCGAAATTTGAATGCTACCATCAACTATGAATTTTAAAACCACATATACCATTCAAACTGGCTTCCTTCAACGTTCGCACGCTATTGCGAATCGGACAACAGATGGGGTTAACTATATCTTTAAAAAGTTTCAACACCCATGCCTGTTGTCTACCTGAAACCCACATTCAGGACTCCAGTGAAGTACTATAAATCCGCTCTCCATCTATTGCTTTAAAAGGCTTGTTTTATGTGCGTCTATCTGGAGACCCTGTGGCATCGTCTGGTTTTGCTGGCATTTGTGTCACACCAAGCGCTAGAGCTGAGGTAGAACTGATATATTATATACCCAATAACAGACGATTATGCGTTGTTAGATTAGGAAGTTCCATTAAATTAAGGAGAAATCAGTGTGAGAAGCAATATCTTTTTGTTATCCTTGCCTATGCTCCGACAGATTGCAGCCCGGATGCGATCAAGGATGATTTTTATCACCAGTTAACTGTTCTTCTTCAGAAAGTGCGTTCGACAGATATTGTAGTACTAGCCGGAGACTTGAATGCTCAGGTCGAGCGTCTAGGCACAGAAGAGAGTAATTTAGGTGGCCGATGGGGACTTGTTGGTCGCAGGTCAGATTAGGGTGACTGACTACTGCAACTGTTCGCAGACCACAACCTGTTTCTGGCTAGCACTGACTACCGGCACAGTCATTGCCGATGTGCTACTTGGCGTTCTCCGTCTGCATCTCGGACCTGGACTCAGATTGATCATACTGTGATCAGCTACTTTGACGTGGTTCTGTATACGACTGTCGCTCCTATCTAGACTCTGATCATGCCCGCCCTTGTTTGTGCTAATCTTACCTTACATTTCAGTGAACAACAAATTCATTGTCCTAAACGGATTGATGTCAGCAAATTGATTGAAGCTTCTCTTGCAACTAAATATCACATTGAGCTAGGTTCAAGGCTAGCTACTAGCCTACCGAAAAGTTTTTCGATAAACAGTTCAACTAGTTTGCTATCTCGCAGACATTGATTAGACTGTCCTGCTCCTCATGGTCCGTGACGACTGATCCACCGAACAAGGGGAATTCCTCAAGGAACTCTTACTCCTAAAGCACCTCCAGCTCTTTTTAAAGACAGTGGCAAGTTTCTGGTTATCGAACTGAGTTATTTACAAAAGTCTAGAAATTAGAGTGTTCCAACATCATGAAATGAGTCAATAGTTGTTCCTATCTTTTAAAAGTGTTCACGCCGTTTCTGTAACAATCATCAGGGGATAGGTCTACTTCCGATTGCGTCCAAATTATAACTTCTATCATACTCTGTAGATTGTTCAAAACCCGAGAAAAATTGACTCGTGAGGAGCAGGATGGTTTTGGTTCTGGTCGAGAATGTATTAATCATATCTTCATCATTCGCCAAATTTTAGAGCACCATTACATATTTCCCAGGCCAACATTCACTGTGTTTCTTAATATCGAGGTCACCTTTCATTCGTTGGGCAGGACTGTTCGCTGGGATCGTCTATTGAAGAACGGTGTACCTGACAAGTTTATCAACATCTTGAAGGCTCTATATACTAATACCTAAGGTAGAGGCAAGGCATATAACCACCTCTCTCTACTGTTCTATTCAAGCAGTGGGGTTAGGCAGGACTGCCCAATCTCATCATTAATCTCCAAATTTGCCATTGATGACGTTCTAGAAACAGCTCTGATGGATGTAGGTAGTGGTAGAGTGAATCCGTTGTCTGACAGGCAGTTAGAAACAACGTAGAACTTCGTACGTACGTACATCAGTTCAAGTTCACTCCTTATCATAAGTTCAGGTGTAGATGCAACCCAATCCTGAAGCAACATTTTGCATTTCGAGGGAGAGAATCGCATACCGAACATGCTTGCATTGGTGCTTATAGTGGTCAGAAGACTCTGCATTTTGTCGGCGTCTTCACCAAATAGAACTATGTCATCGGCATATTCTAAGTCAACCAGTGAATTTCCTGGTAGAAGTCCAACCCCTGGAAATTTTAGATGAGGGAAGTGTGTTCTCTAAAGGCACGTCAACGACAAAGTTAAACAAGAATGGAGAGAGTGGACAGTCCTGACGAATACCACTTGAGGTAATCAGTTCTGATGACAGTTCGCCATAAGCTCTCACTCGACCAGTTGTGTTCGAGTAGAGAGTTTTTATAAGGTTAATGTACTTCTTTGGTACTCCTTTCAGTGATAAACACTGCCACAGAACCTCACGATCAACAGAGTCAAATGCCGCATTAAGGTCGAAAAATACTATACTACTATTGTGGGACGTCTGGGTGTGTGTCTATGTTCTAGGACCTGACGTAGTGTGAATATCTGGTCTATACAACCACGTCCAAGTCGGAAAACAGCCTGGTTTTCTCTAATCTGCTCTTCACAAGCTTCAGTTAGGCATCGGAATATTATTAAAGCTAGTATTTTAGACATTATATTAGTCAAACTGACTCCTCTGTGATTGTCACAAGAGGACTTTTGTCCTTTCTTATAGACTGGCACAATCAGTGATTGAGACTAGCCAGATGGGATTTTGTCCAGTCCCCAGATTCTACCTAAGACCCCAGTCAATCTCACTGCTAATACTGGACCGCCATCCTTAAAAATTTTAGGGACAAACCTACCAGGGTCTGCTGCTTTCCCACGCTTCAGATTTTCTATAGCTTTTTCAATCTCGTTAAGATTTGAAGGACTTACATTAACTGGAGATCGTGGGAAACCGAAGTGTGGCTGGACAGTTGGACAGATCCCCAGTGTTTTGTCCATCGATCCAATCTCCTGGATTGAGAGTAAATAATATGTCCATCTTTTTCCAAGATAGTTGGATTCCTAGTATCAGTATCCCTAAAAAATCTGAACAGTTATCTGCTATTACCTGTTGCTGCTGCCTTTTCCATCTCTCTTGCTTTCTGTACACACCATTGTTCGCGACCATTGCGTAGGCTTCTTATCAGCCTGTGCTTAAACTGACTCCGCTCTTCGTCATGTTCAGAGCCAGATGAACACCGATTACCACGGCGCGCAATGCTAACCGGTGTTAGGGATGATTGGAAGAAAGTTAGGGGTGGCCAAACCAAAACGTGGCATCAGTGCTTGAAGTCACTAACTTCTGGTCTGAGCCATGTTGGTAGATGCAGACTGTCTGGTTGGGGTGCGCGTGACTATCGTAACCAATGGTTGGAGACTCTTGGTGACATGGCTCAGAATCGATCACAATGGCGTCGGTGTATACACTCTCTGTCTTCCTTTAAACTAAGAGATTAAAATCACTTCAAATCTTTCTTTCTACGAACTAATTCTATCTTCCTGTACTATCTCCTTATACACACTCTTTCTTCTATATATTACCACCACTGAATTAACTACTTCTATGAATCCGGTGTTCATCTTGTTGTGCTAATGCGGTATGGCAACTTGGACCGGTGCATATACGTGCCTGGTCCTTATTATTATTATATTATTATTTTAACACATAGATATTGGTACAAGAAGGCACCAAATACATATGCGCCACACAGATCTCATTTGATATGTGTGAGGGCTGTGATACTGCTCGGGTGCCCAAACCGAAGCAGGTGGTTTTCTTAGGGGGCCACACCCCGAGCCTTTGACCTGAAGATCTGATCCACAAGGCAGTGGAGCATCGTGAGGAGATGCAGTCCCATGGTAGCCGGTGACCAACGATTGGTTCATACGCCATTTGTTCCCGCAGGATACTGGAGCCCATGTGCACCATTGGTTTGGGATCCGGTTATAGCGCCGGACATTCGCTTTTCGTCCTCTCATTTTCGTAAACAACACCCCCGCCACGAGAAGGCAGTGAGTAGGACTTCCCTGGCAGGGGCTGTATACGCATGGCCATGTGAGAGAATTCCGAGAGGAGGAGCGGACTCCCCCCACTCTCGGCCATACCAGGGCATTTGGGGGCGCCTGGTCCTACGTTGCAGCTGACTGACTGACTGAATCCAATCTAAGAGAGCTAGTTCTGCCCTGCTGATGTCATATCCCAGCTGCCCACACCGCGAAAAGGTATTTCTTGAGAAATCTGAAAATGAAATCGGATTAGTGTTAGTCTTAAAGACCTGGGAGCGTGACCGCAGAGCACAAGGGACAAATGTTTGATGCCGGTCACGCACAGCCTTTTTGTGGAAGGTTTTAAACGTGTTAGCTCTGTTCTTCAAAAGGCCTTACCGCGGGAGACGGAAATCCGCGAGGTAAGGTGAGGTGTAACATATTTAGGGTCAACCTTTTCTAATCCCTCCCTTCCTTGTTCAAGGGATACACCTTACTGCTATCATAGCCCTCTACAGCCGGCAGAAAGACTTCGCCCTCAGAACTTGAGTTGCAGCTTTTAGTCTTACCGTTATCCAATCGACCTGCCTGGCATGGTAGAATATACAGAAACATGTTGTTGTTGCGGAGGGACTGTTGACATACAGTGACATGTTAGTGTGTTTGGGCACAGAGACGATAATTCAATTGGTGTCACTATCTTGAAACACCGACTTCGGTGGCTTGGATCTGTCTGACGAATTACGTCCCAGTGAATTCCACGTCATGCATTACTTGCCGACGCTGAGACCAGTCGGGGGTGACCAATGTATGACATGGCGTCGTCGGTAGTCTCAATAAAAAACAGCTATGTTCCGTAGGCATTTATGGTCAAATACCAGTAATCTACGAATAACCTCTTTCTAAAAGTCATGTTATGCAGACATAAAGTATGACAGAAAGAACTAATGTACGGTGAACCCGCTCTAAATATAAGGATGATATGAGCTGGAACTGTGTAAACAATCTCATGGTTGGATAACAAGTGATTGTGGCTGTCAAACAAAAAGTCAGATAATAAGCATGAGAAACTGAAATGTCTTTTCTACAGCACTTTAAACAATTCTTTGACTCACAACAATAAATGTTGATCCCAAAATAACTGCCCAGACATGGAACAATGAGTCGAATGTCTTTGATAAGGTTCATCCAATTCTACGACGCAGTAAGCACCCGAAATGCCTAAATATCATCATTAGAAAAGAAGGACGTACTTTATTTACTTTTGATAAAACAATATGTGATATGGATTTATGATTAAAGTCAATGTGGAATAACATGGCTATACCGATATAAATAATGTGCTAGACGGTTAAATGACTGCTGGCATGGATCAAATATCAAAGTGTCATATTTGTGGTTCGAAAATAATAGCGAACATAATGATCCCCTTTTCTAGTCGTTTAGTCAGATGAAAACACTTTCGTCTAGGTGGTAAAATTTAGCTAGAGTAAAGCTGAAATCTCATAAATGATATTGATAAATCAAAATAAATATCCATTATACTAGCAATTACAATAAATATCAATTTATTTTAGATATCCAGTTATTAAGATAATTAAAACAAATATTGGAACATGCGTATGGTGAGCTACAGACGTTCTGCACTATACCAGAAATCAATGCAATTATATCGACTCACACTTTAATAACCGGTTTTTCTGTCCCTCGCATTTTTTGTGTTAAAAACTGTTTGATGGTAAAATTTATAAATTAATGAATATCGGAAAATAAAAGGAGTGAACTGAGTGATGAGTGAGGTGAATATTTCAACTAACATACCACATTTTATTTAATACATCCTTCGATTGTTATGTTTACTCAATATGCAGAGTTCTTGATGTCTATGTTAAGCTTTCCTTTCGAAACAATATAGCTTTTCGAAAATCTGACTACAGAAATCTATGTAGACTTTTCGTCCCCTAACCTTAATGTTCGAACTAATTAAACTTATTAGTTTTCATGTTGCTGAGAAAGAAGGAACTGAATATAAGGAAGCTATTGTTTTCTGCTAATACTGTTGTCCCTGCTTTGTTTACATTTGTGAAGATCAACCGAAATAAATGTAACTATTTAGATTAACGTCTCACGCATCTCATTTCACAATCAGTACCAACACAGATTGTGTATGAATAACAACCAGGGCACCAAGATACAAGATCAGAAGTGGCTGAGGATCGCACTAGAAACTCGGCGACTTAGATTGTGTGAAAGTGGTTTATCTACCATGTACACTTTATGTTATTGTGTAAATACAATCCGAATAAATTCGCAGAAAATAGGGAACATTTACATATCTCTCAAAACGTTTTGTTCATAACTCTTAAAAATGACCAATAATGTAGAAACTAAAACGCTCTTCACTTTGTGAGCAAAAATAAACAGTGTTGTACACTTGTGCTTCCTTCAATATAAAGATTATGGGAACAACTTACTTTTAACTGATAATTTTTCCGCCTTAACTACTTTAACCAAAAGCTTTTTGGATGCAAAATTGTTTGCCATGCGTTCCCTCAACGGTGACACATCTACTTTAGTATTTGGTTTACGCACTGGCACTGTGTGACTGAACTCCTGTAATGAGTCTTTATGACCAACACTTTCAGTAATTGAAGTTTCAGTTTCTTTTCTTTTCACCACTTCTGTACTGGTCGCCTCTGATTTATTAGATGGAGCAGAGATAGTTTCCATTTGTATTTGAACCGCAGACTCGACTTTACTGCATCCTAAATCCCGACAGTTCGCACCAGCAACACCTTCTGACTCAAAATTTCCTAAGTCTCGCTCTTGAACCAAACTGGATGTTCCCTCTTCGCCATAGCAAGATGCCGACCTGATCATTTTACATACAAATGGCCGCGGAGCATGGCGAGCTACTAAAGACTGGCGTAAACGAGCGTTATGAGCGAGTACAACTGGAGTAAATGACTTATCTTTCTGAACTAACGACTGAGAACTTTCTTCTACCGGCATCGCAGTTTTTGCCTCAGCATGTCCTTCAGATTGATACTGGTTTAAATCCTTGAGATCGGATTCGCATGACTGCGTTTTGACATTGATGTCAATCCAGTTGTGAAGTGAATCTGAGGAATCTGTACCTTTGGGTTCTCTTTGCAGTAAAACATTCTTGATATAAATGAAAAATACAGGTAGTATGTCCTTTTATTAAAGGGGTTAATGACTAGACAAACTGACAGAGAATAATCAGCTCATATATATACTTCAATTCTACTTGGGTATCATTATCGGTAGTGTTTTCAAGGTCAAGTAACTCAATACGGCAAACTGCTAAACGTTTTATGATAATTCACAGTATTATTGCAATCATTATTCAGTAAGCAATCGTTATTTGGCTTTCATAAAGCCTTATGGTTTTCAATGGAACGGTAAGGTATTTTCCAACGACAAACGACTGGGGGATCTTCCCGATATGACGTAGGATGTATACGTACCAGACAGAGGATGACGAACACTGCAACACTTCAACATGAATAATCCACATCCGGGTAAAGGAGAGAATTCTCGAGATGTATTTGGTAACGAACCAATTACTCATTTACATTGAGGTTAGTTATAAATCGATTAAATTCAATTATTATTAATCACAAGATTTAGCAAACTGATTAATTATCACTTATGCAAAATCATTGAATTAATAAGTACAGTGAAAGATACATTGAGAATCAGATAAACTGACTTCAGATTGAAATTAATGCGACTGAAAACGAACCGAAAGTCAATGAACAAAACCTATTTTGGATCAATATGTAGATCTTAAAATTGATTTCCTTCTAAATATCGTATTTGGGGATTCAGAATCCCTGGCAAACCTCTCGATTGATTGAATATTCAGTGTTCGTTCAATGAAATATAACCATCAAAATATAAGGGACAAGATGATTTAACTGTTTTATCCTCAAAAATGTTTAGTGACACAGTTCTTAAGAATAAAAACATTGTAAAGAGATCTATTTAAGACTTTATTCGGAATCTTTGCCAGTTAGGCATACGGCTAATATCTATTGAGTAATCAATTTTCTGGGCATTTAATCCATCAGATTCCTGATTGCTAGTGCACATTATTATAAGCCTCAAATAGAAATTAAAACCATTTGCAGAAAAAAGTCAATTTTACAAACTATGAAGATTTGAGATGCAGATATTAACACTTACCAAGTAATCCCTTCCGAAAACGAATGACGGTTTAAACAATTTAAGCCGTTAAAATTAAAATACGGCTCACTAACCAAGTATGCCTACAGATAATACTAAAATGAATACCTAATGACGGATAGGAATGAATACTAATACTATTATTGATTTACCAACTATAATTTCGTGCGCTCACCTTTGAGCCACGTTGTTGAGTAATTTAGTGAAACTACCTGGATGTCAAAGCTATAGTTCGAACCCGTGGAAAAACCAGGCGTAGATAATTCAAGGGGGAAATACAAGCAACTGGAATTTTCGAAAAGTTTTGAAGCAATTCAACAATAAAGTTTGCTCTTCCTTACAAAATCGTGTAGAACGAGCTTTGAATTTGAGATTATGTATTCAATTACCAGGTTTTCAGATTACTACAACTCTCAAAAACAATAATATTTAGTGTTAAGATACTAAACTTCTCAGTACCGGTATTTAAAGTTTACGATCACATCACATAAGATACAAATTTAGATTAGATGATAAGGCTCTCCTGAGAGAACACTGGACGAAATATAAATGCTATGTAACTTCAAACACATTCCTAGTGCTGCCGCATGTGAAAAGCTAAAGTTCATAGACTTGGATGCCGAACTTTAGACATGTGATTCACATTTCAGTAATGCTTTTCTAACACTCTCATGGCACATGGATTAAGACAAAGTACACAAAAACAAACTTAGTCGTTGAGCTACGTTCATTTCGTTTGTTCTTTAAACCAGCAATGCTTGGAATATACGAATAAAGGATCTGTGGTAGAGGACTGTTTTCTGTTTTTAGTGGCAGTGCTCATCGCCATGGAATGTACCAGGAGTTTTTTGTAGTGCACTTACCTTCTAGTAAGTAGATGGAGTGGATTTTAACATTAAGGGTTATACTAGTCAGAAGGTGGATACGGAGAGTCCACCTAGGGGAGTTGGAAAACCCTGATTCTAAACCAATGTTGTACATGGGCTCCAGTAACCTGAAGGAACAAGTGGCGTATGAACCAATCGTCGGTCACCAACTACCATGAGACTGGCCCCCTAAAAGAACCACCTGCTTCGGTTTGAGCACCCGGGCAGCATTCCAGCCCTCACAAAAATCAAGTGAGACTTGTGCGGCGCATATCTACTTGGTGCCTCCTTGTACCAATGTTTATGTATTTAAAGAAATAAAATAAAATATACTAGTCAGAAACGGGGTTCGAAATTTATACCAAACCATCAAAAAATGATAAACCAAAAGTACTGTGAACGACTAAATCCTTGTATTCTTACGCAAGTATTTCTAGTTGAAGCGACAGGTGTATAGATGGACGCGAGTTCTGATTTGAGGTGGTTAGTGTCAGAGTCACATTCTTTTAACATTTACGGTCAAAGTGAAGAGTATCCCAGCTCAACAAACCAGTTTAAATTGAGTTGCGTTTGGTTAAACCTATTCATAAAATCACCGGATGTAACATGTCCTCTACGGTTTACTAACAATTTACATTATTCCGAGTTTAGTATACTATATACTGAAAGTTCAGATAAGCACTAACCTGATCAGGTGAATGATCGTCTGTTTGTATTGAAGCCACCAGAGGATCTTTGCTATGATGTATGGAACCATCTGGGGACCAGGACACAATTAATTCTGAAATTATGTCGATAAGTAGTTGTTTGAATTTTGGTGGCTATAAAAAATCCAAATTATAAGGAGATAAAACTTACAGATAAGGGTATTGCTGAATCCATCAGTAAATCGAACACTGGTAAAGATTCAGAGTGCATTCTCAGTTCTAATAGGACCAAATCATCAACTTTTAACATACAGCACGTCTGAAATTTGATAGATAATTTAATTAACAAACCTTCATGTGGTAATTCCTTAGTGATAGTGTCACTTTCTGCGATGATTCAGTTTGACTTGTGACTACGTCCCCATGCAAACACAACATTGGTATGGAAACAGAAAAATATAAGGCCTAGGAAATGTACGAAAATAATTAATACCCACCACCCAACCAGGTAAATCCTCGTTACGTACTACGAAATCCGAAATCTTTACATCGGACAGTGTGTATTCCGAAACAGGAGTAAAGTGAATAGATGTCTCTCTCTGTATAATAAAGTTGTAGACACTAAACAACCTACTAAAGAGTTATTGATACAGTCATTAATTTTTTGCAACCAAATGTTGCACAACACAGATGCTGTGAAATTACACGACTCATATATTCGACGTAGACGCTCAATGTCTGAAGTCCCATGCTTGAGGTAGTCCACAGTTTTAAGGGCGGTTTTTCGACATTTAAGCTCTCTGGAACAAACTTTTTGGAAGGAATAGGCTGTCACAGATATTATTAACAATATTGTAAGAAATAAAACGAAGCTATTGGTGGTCTTCAGAAAGACCTTAAGATTCAGAAATGTAGAAGAAAATAAAGTTTTAACATCTGTCCAGTTGTAAACAGCAATTTTAGCTATAAATGCCTCCATCCCATCATCGTGGCGTACACAACTAAAGAAAAGTCATATGCCCGCTATCTTTGATATCGCGGGCAATCCAGCTGTTATCGGTTTCAGTTTGGAAAGGATAGAAAATTCAGACTCAGATTTAGATTTATGTAGTAAAGACAGAAGGCCTGTGCCCTATATTATTCCTTTTCTAGTATGCTTCTGTGAGTGTCCAATCTTCTCTTGAATGAGTCACCACTGCATCGGGTAACAGGTTCCAAGAATTGATGACTCCATGTGAAAACCTGTATGCCACGGATATTTTGTTGGTTCTTGACTTTTCCGCTCACCTACTATGTCCTCTGAGATGTGTAGACCTAGTGAGAAGAAAAAGAGAATATATTAGGTCCAAAATCATTTCTTAGTAAATGGTTCGAATGGTTATGGACGGAATAGAAGAAGCTTTTGCTTAACAGGCTTCCGTGTCTAGTAGCGGGGGATCACCAATACCTCCAGGCAAGAACCTAGGTATATTAACCATAAAAGAGAAAAAAGAAATTGGTAAATCATAGTAAGATACTATTCTTAGTCCTTAAGAATAGGTCAAGTCGCCTCTTAAAGGACTCCTGGGAAGTTGCTTGGACTAACTCAGCTGGCAGCGAATTCCAGCATTTGACAACTCTTAAGGAGTAGAAGTTGTGTCTGCAGTCCGTTCTACTATGTTGTATCTCTAATTTCTGGGTGTTACCCCTTAGGTTAGTGTTGGGACTAAGCTTAAGTAGGTGTTTAAGAGGATGTCCAGAAGTGTTAAGGATACTGTAAGCCATTAGAAGGTCACCTCTAAGACGCCTATACTCCAATGGGTAAAGGTCGAGTGATTGGAGGCGTTCATCGTAAGGTTTAAATTTCAGTCCCCGAAATGATTTCGTGGCTCGCCGTTGGATACGCTCCAGAGTGTCCTTATCCTTTTGGAGTGTAGGAGGGAATACTATGTTTCCGTACTCTTAATCTGGACGAATAAAACTATTGAAGATTATGTGGAAAGTTCTCCCGTCAAACTGACCAAAAATGCGCTTCAATGTTACCAGTGCCAGGTTTGCTCGAAAGGCATTTCTGTCACAGTTGGCGTAAGACTTTAATTCGTAGGGCACCAGAACTCCTAAATCTTTTTCGACTCGGGATACTACTGGAGAGGAGTTTCCTAAGTTGTAACTGTAATCTGCGACGTGTCGCACATGGAATACTTTACACTTTGAAGTGTTAAAGGTGAGTCCGTTATCGTCTGCCCAACTTTGAAGTCGAGTCAGGTCCTCCTGAAATGCCTGTATATCCTCTTGGTTGCGTGTCTCTCTCTCCAAAGTTTTACGTCATCGGCAAAGAGCGATATGTCTGACGTTACCTGTTGAGGAAGATCATTTGCATAAATCAGGAAGAGAAGAGGTCCTAGTACTGACTCCTGGGAGACCCCAATAGGACATTCCATAGCCTGTGATAAATTGAAGTTTACCCTGACCTTAAAATGTCGATTTGTCAGGTATGAACTGAGTCAGTTAATTAAAGGTGGTTTGATACAAATTTGCTTGAGCTTGTTGATAAGACATATGTGGTTAACCCTGTCAAAAGCTTTAGAGAAATCAAGGTAAATGATGTCCACCTTCCCCTAGCGATCAGCGATGCTTGTCCATCTGTCCACCGCAGTCAGCAGGTTCGTTGTACAGGAGCAACCCTTCCTGAAACCATGCTGTTGGGGTGAGAAGAAATTTAAGGACAACAGATAGTCGTGTATACCATCGTATACCAGGGACTCCATGATCTTTGAAGGTATAGAGAGAAGAGCCACCGGTCGGTAACTTGAAGGTTCGCTGCGTCGACCTCCTTTGAAGATTGGTGTGACATGAGCCAACTTCCAAATATCCGGTAGTTTGCCCCGACTTAGCGAGTGTGAGAACATCACGCTAAGCGGTGTTGCCAGGATTGAAGCTGCTTCCCTCAGTATAGCAGAGTGGACCATATCTGGACCAGGAGAAGTGTCTGTTCTTAGGTGCTGTAGTTTTCGGAGCACCAAGTGAGCGCTCAGTTTCACTTCGGAAAGTCCTGTGCAGTTGCAGATGAAGCCGTCATCAGTATAGTTGATGTGGGTCGGTTGAAATGTCCGGGAGTATTGCTCAGCCAGAAGGTTAGCGGCGTCATCGTCATTATCGGTCGGGCCGTTAGGACCTAGCAGTTGAGAAACTCCAGTTTTGGCTTGACGAAGAGAGGCCACGTAACGGAATAAGCTTTTCGGATTGAAAATAAATTTATCCATAAGCTTTAACTGGTACTGAAGCCTGTCTTCTCTTATAGCCTTCGTACATATGTTCCTTATATGTTTGTATTGCCTGTACTCGCTGTTGTTGTCAGTTCGTTTGTATTCTGCCCAACAGTGCCTTTTACGGCTTAACAAACGATGAGTGCGGTTTTTGATGACTGTAGGTTGCATGTGGCTTTTGGGGACCGTTTGAAGGACTGACTGCTTTGTAGCACATAAGAGCGTGTGTAATAGGAAGTTTCAGTGAGCATCCACATCAAGTTGAGGGTGAACATCCCAATCCACCTGTTGTAGATAGTCTTGTAGAGCTGACACATTCAACCGTTTGAAAGTGCAGCGCCTGTTGTTGTTGGGATATCTTAGCTCAGTTTTGCTGACGAAACTGAAGGCTATAACAGCGTGATCGCTTTTACCCAGGGGAGCCAGAATTGAGAGGTTGTGGACTAGAAATTTTTCATTTGTAAAAACACAGTCTAAGCGCGACGGTGTCTGACTGTTCCTCCAACGAGTAGCCAACTTCACGTTTTCGTGTAGTCCCAAATCCTCCACGAGGTTGAAGAACCGAGCTTCGATTGAATTTTCACCTCCAATATACGTATGTTCCGCGAAGTTGACTCTAGGGAGATTGAAGTCCCCTAGAATCAGGATATGAGAGAAACCGAGACGCGTGGAGCGGGATAGTCCTTCCAGCATACGACTGTCATACTCGATGTCGGCAGTGGGCTTCCTATATATGACTCCAACTAGGCACTTCGAAGTAGTGGACAATCTCACAGAGCACCATATAGATTCCTCAAGATTGTCAAACTCATGGTTGTGAACTTGGTGTATCTCCAAGCCAGATCGTATGTATAGGGCTACTCCACCCCCAATTCCTGTTTTTCTGTCATTGCGAAACAGAGACATCCCAGGTATTGCTAGCTCCTGGTCCGAAAACTGAGAAGATATCCAGGTTTCAGATATTCCTATCAGATGAACCTTATTAGCGTTGCTAAGTTCGCTTAGTTCACCCATTTTATTTGGTAGACTCGCGGCGTTCATGTATAAGCAGTTAATGCTTTCAATTTGAAACGCGTGAGCTTCTTCCTGTTTGTCTGTGAGAGCCTTACGTGAGTGGACAGGTAACTTACCTATACAAGTTTTGTCGAATTGGTAGGCCCTGTCCTTTGCACGTTTTTTATCTTCATGACAGTCTACAAGTGGAATGGTCAGCTCCATCTTGCCTTTGTGCTTGATCCTGGCGTCATATGGCCTGTCCGGGTGCATGTGGATCCCAGTTGGCAACCGACGTCTGTTGACACGAAATGCTTCCAAAGCTGAAGCCGCCAAATGGGAGGATGGAAAAGTTATTCTCATTAGTCGGAGTCTAGGATCCCCGTCCTTCTTGGCTAGTCTCATCACATGCCGAGTCAGTATGTTTTTAAGCCTCGAGGACTGTTCGATGAATTTCCATTCCCGAATATCAGAGTTTGCTTGACTACGGTCCATGTTTTCCGGTACACCTTGCACGATGATATTTCTTCCGCGGAAAAACTTCTCTCGAGAATCTTTAGGGACGTTCCGGATGAGATTGCGCTCAGAATACGGTATGTCGGGCAGTATTCTGACGTTCCCATTGGATTTCAGTAGATGACTAGCTAGCAGGACATCCTCTACTTCGGTAGCATTCTTGAGTGGTACACGAAGTAGTCTCGGGTGATTTTGATGCTTAGATTCCTTTCCCCGAGTGAGCCGTGTGACCGTAAAAGGCTCTATTCTAGGAAGTTCGAGCTTTTTGTTTAGTTCACCGCAGAGCATCCTGTCGTTTTTGTCCTGCAAACTGAGAGGAAGATCAGGATTGTCTATGAGGTTCATGATTATGAGGGAGTCATCACGGACCGTTGTTGTTTTCCCAGGTTTTCCGGTGCGTTCAGGTTCAGTACGTTGTTGTTTGGAGGTCGAAGCAGGTTTTTGAGTCGTATGCTATTTGATAAACGGGCGCACGTTTTTTGGGGTAGACTGAGCGATCAAATCACCAGTTGATGTTCGTACAACACTTGGGATGTCAACCTTAGACGGTGACACCTGGTCCTTTTTAGCTCTGTTGGCGTGGGTGCAGTCACCTGCAGAGTTTTTAGGAACCACTGTTGCGTTTAAGGACCCTGAACTGGGAGATCCAAGTTTAGTGAGGGAGTCAATTATTGTCGACGTAATGATGGTGCTGAGTTTCAACATGTCATCATTAGTGCTAATGCGTGTTCCATCGATGGTTGACTTATCAGCATCCCTGTTCTTACTTTCATTACGCGCCCTCGTTTGCCTACCTATTTTATGGCTATCTGTTTCCAAGTTTACTGACAATTTGTTCCGCAGACCTGTCAGCAGAACAATGATGTTGCTCAGCAGTACTACAGCGTCCGTGTTGCACGTAACACACACCCACTTACGATCCGATTTGCTGAGTCGCTTGTAAGCAGTTGCCGTGAGATCTGTGCACGTTTCGTGGAACCAACCTTTGCAGTTTTCGCACTGAATGCCAGATGTAACAGCAAAACGGCATCCAGGTCGTTTGCATGAATTTTTCATGGCTGTATTGACGTACTATTAGAGATAGTATCAAAGCTTAAGACCGTTAAAAATACACTAAAAACCACACTAAAAACGGGAAAAATTTATAGAACGGATGAGATAAAATGAAATAGCCTTTACGTGAAAAACTGAAAAAAAACCGAACAGTAAGCTGAGGCAAAACCACAGTTCACTATTAAATTGGGTGAAACTCAAAAAAAAGTAATCTACTGAACTTATAGCTCAGAATAGATTGTTTAGATCAGAAATGGTACTTTTGTTGCGTAAGAACACAGCAAAAGTTTGAGAAATGCAAACCACTTTACGACTAAACTTCTCGTTTGCAAAGCGCGTTCGAAAAATATTATATACATCAAAATTAGATCACCTTTAGTCTGCGATAGGACGGAGTAAAGAGGTCTAGCTTTTCAAGCCGCCCTTTGTATGGTAAACTGCGGAGTTCTGGAATTCGATGGAAGCTGTCTTGGTTCTGTTATATGTGTGGGAGTGACGATTGCATACTTCCAGTCCATAGGTAACACACATTGGTCAAGTGACATACTGAATATCACGTTCGATGGGTCTGCAATATATTGTGCAATCTGTCTCAGGATTTGGGGATGTAGTTCATCCGGTCTTGTTGACTTTTACATATCTAATATGCTAAGAGCCTTAAATACATCGTCTCGATCAAAGTTAATAATACCTTACTCTGATTTACCAATTTCCTTTTTCCTCTATTATCGTTAATATACCTAGGTTCCTGCCTAGAGGTATTGTTGATCCCCTGCTACTAGACACGAAGCCTGTTAAGCGAAAGCTTCTTCTATTCCGTCCACAACCATCTGAACCATTTTAAGCATTTCAGTTCAGATTGTGCCAACTGCATTTAATATTTTCTCTGAGCTTCCCGACTTGTAGCGTTCTGTCGTACTTGATATGCCAAGGCTGATAGCAACATTCGAACATTTCTTCTTTTGCCTTAGTAAACGTCGAATATCCCGGTCTGTCCAGGGACGGCCGTGTTTCTTTTTTTGGGACTGTTCAGGATATATTTGGTTGTTAGCTGATTGTATAATTGCCTGAAATGAGTCCATGCCTCCTGTACTGATGCACTTGAGCTAATTTGCCAGTTTTCAGCCGATGCTACAGAGTTGATTACTTCCATATCTGTCTTCCACAATTCAGGACGGGCCGGCGCAACTGTTTGATAGACTATTTCACCCATGAACTTGAATAATAGGAATGCATGATCGCTTCTCCTTAGAGGTGGGAGGAATGTCACTTGATCGACGTCATCACTGTGTGTGAAGACTAAGTTCGAAATAGACGAGGAGCTTTGTGAGTCATATCTGATGGGATCTCTAATGTGTTGGAATAAAGCTAGATTTCTGACAGTTTGCAATCGAATGGTGTTATTGACGACCCTACTTCTAAGTTTACCCAGTTTATATACGGTGAATTGAAGTCTCCTACTATGAGGCTTTCACTCCTATTACACCAGGATTTAAGTTTGATTAGGAGGAAGTCATCTGCTACACATTCTGGACTGCGACATACTACAACTAATTCAATATCTTGCCGTCTACATTTCAGCCTGCAACGCATCAGTCCACATGCCCTGAATCATATTCCACTGTCTTAACTACTCGCATGGTTGAGGTACCTTTCGTGTGCAGGATAATACCTCCTCTCCTGCGGTTTAATCTATCAGCCCTACTGGATAAAAGCCAGTCAACTGAATTTTATTATCAAACACTCCTGAAGTTAACCATGTTCCTGAAACAGCAACGAAATCCGGTTTTTCTATGTCCACCATTGTCTTGAGCTCCGTCATTTTATTAAGTAAGCTGTGAGCATTTGTGTAGCACAACTTTAATTCTGTGGAGAACTTTCCCTTACCAACCATAGTGGTTCGGGGATCGTTTTTCTCCGAACTATTACAATTTGAAAGCCCTTAATTACGAGGTCTATTTCAACGTTTTGGCGGCGCTCATTTATTTCTACTTCTACAGCTCGTCTATTAATACGGTCAACCAGGCTGGGATCCTCATGGACATTGAGTCTGGATCCAATCATTTTGCGTGAAGTTTCCCGATATCATGTTTCATCAACCGTAGCAAAGGTAACATTCAAGAGGCGACTTTTCTGAGTACTTTCAGAATCCACCTTTTGTCCTATTCTATAAAGCTCACAGATGCTAACTCCTGAAATTGTTTCTGGGAGTAGTTGGGTTATTGGGGACTTCATGTGATTGAATCGTGCTCAAATCTAGCCTTTGGTTCCTTTTCAGAAGATGCTCTTAACTGATGAAAAACGACTGACCTTCAGTGAGGTCCGTCCTAATACGTGAAATTTTAGTTCGCGAAATCCGATTCCAATTTAGCGTCAAACGCAGTAGTCGCATTCTGTTTTCCTACTTTTCTCTTTCTATATGTGACTGTGAGCCTTTCGTGCCTATAAGTAACCCTTGTGCTATTGTTAGAAGAAACCAGACTAGTAGTGAATAGGTCTGTTACAAACCATTCATTTACCTTATTTTGTCTCTTAATCACATCCTCTACACCGCTCAGACTTGGCTCCCCCTAGTTTGTTTTGTGTTAACATGTGAATCTGGAACTGGAACTGTAGATTTGTAGAATTATGGTCTATTACGATATTAGTACCTTAGTACTGTCTATAAGAAGTTTGGTCTTCTCAGTGAGCTTTTTCTTTTTCCTTGTGACAATGCCTACATCCGTATGCTTGTTGTCCGCTTCCCTGATAGGGTTCACCTTTATGGTTTCATTCAAATCTAGAGCTGGGATAGTGGTAACGCTTTCTATTTCTTCGAAATCGGAGTTTCGCCTATTTACTACGGCTTGCATGTAGGAAACAATTTCCTACAGGTTAACTAAGCTATTCTCTAAACTGTCGAATACAGAGTTTTGCTTTAGCCAAAGTCGGAACAAGTAAGCTATTTGGCCTGATAAACTTTATCTGTTTCTAAAACATAAATTACACACCGTTAGTATCAAAATAAACAGTACAGTCTATTAACGTAGGGAAAACAGAGACATGATTAGCATACCGAACAGTAATCAGAGAATAGGAAAAATGAGTCAGCAAAGCGAATATTGTTTCATAATAAACATAAAATTATGATTGGTGGATAAAAATAAAAAAAGGTATAGTCATACAAGGTCAAAGAAAGTTAACGTGGTGGTGGGCGTTTCACCTTATCATTGGTGTGTTCATTTATCGATCACATTTTACACTCCCCCCGAAACGCGCACCACGTCCATTGTTCTGAGTCGTCGTTGCCGTTAGATAGCCGGCTTTTTCCAGTAGACATAAGCTTCGTACGTCTCGAACAATTTCTTCGTTCGCGGTTCTCAACTTCGCCGTACGAACTCGACCGTCAGAACCATAGCTTACTTGTTCAACAATAGCTTTAGGCCATAGACCTCTACTCGTTTCGACGCTACTAACAAGAACTGGGCCACCCGGTTGTAAGTTTTTGTGTACGTTCAACCATTTGTCTCTTGTTTGGAGAGTCGGTAAATATTCTCTCATCCATCTATCCCAGAATGCGGTAGCTAATCTTTGAGCTTCTTTCCATCTTTTATTATATAATAACGTCTTATCCACCGAAGCACCGTCGAATGATAATCCTTTATAAATCAACAACTTATTCCAAGTAAGAGCCTCTAGGATACCGGGATCGTCTGTCATTTTAACTAGAGGTCTATTATTTAGTATCCTTCCTGCCTCGGTCAAGAACGTTTGTAGAGCTCCATCGATCAACACGTTTTGAAATAAAGGCACTCTTGGAATTCTTCTAATTGATCTTATGATGTGTTCCCGCACACCACAACCTCTCTCAAAAAGGACATTTGCTATCTTATTCTGATTGCAACTACACTTGATCTGTCTGAGAATAGTATTGGTTCCTGTAAAGCTACCAGATGAACCCTTAGTCTTATTCACAACTCGTACAAGAGCGCCTTTCTCGACACCATCCTCGATACCACGGCGAATATGTGCTGTATGCTTCTTCAGAGTCTTAGTTACTGGTTTCTTTGTTACAGTGGCCTTCGGTCTTTTTGTAGTCTTGACTTTCAGTTTGGTGTCCGTCTCTTCCTTAGGCTTTCCTAGAGTTGATTCGGGTTTATTAGCACATAGTGCTTCACTTTTTGGCTTAAAAACCTTGTACTTGGTTAATAAAAAGGAGCAATGAACTTGACGAGAGACATTTTCGGAACGAGCATACTCCGCAACACCACATGCAGATTCTGAGGCATCGGTGGAGCAATGAGTCTGACTAGCCAGTGGTTTGTACGATTCTGGTGACGCTATGCGATCTTCCACAGATATCGATGAAGTACGACTAAATGGGTCTTTGAATTCAGTTGAATGCAATTGTTCAAACTTATCTTCTAATTCCTCCTTAGCCGAGAGGTAATTCGGTACACAGTTGCTTGCACGGGGTTCTCTGTAAGGGCCGAACAGCGTCCAACCCAATATAGTCCTCACAGCAGACGGTTCATTCGTCTTTCCGGTTCTTATCTCTTTCATCTCATGTATGCCCGGTGCATTGAACCCAATCAACAGTTTGACGTTCTCATCTTCTACTCTCGGAAAACTTATGTCTTTTAGATGGGGCCAGGATGCCATTTGATGCGCCGTTGGTACAGTCCTGTAAACTGCCGGCAATTTGTTGACTGTCAATACTTTCTGGACCTTAACGGATGAAGAAAAATCCATCGAGTGCAACTCTATATCGACTTCTTTGGATACCAACGACGATTCATCACTAAGAGTCTTTAAAGATACCGTTTTCGGTTTCCCTTCGAGGCCTAACTTATCAGCTAGATCACCAACTATGAGGGAGGTGTCTGACCCGCTATCTAGAAAGGCGCAAGTCTGAATAATCTTCTCACCATTTTTTATCCACACAGGCACTACTGCAAATGCTACTGGTCTCTGTATACACTTAACGCCTTCCTCCGTACAAAGCTGAGTATTAATGTAGGCATCAAAATTAGTATTTCTTTGTTCTTCCCGCTTCTCGTGTAACAGAGTATGGTGTCTCCAGCCGCACCCTTCAACATCACACGACTTCGGTGATCGACAATTTTTCGCTACGTGGTTTGCCTTCAGACAAACATTACATAACTTGTGTCTAAGGACGAATTCTTTCCTTTCTCTAACATTCTTGTCTTTAAACTTTTGACATTGATCTAAAGAATGATTACTTGAGCACTCCAAACAGGACAAACTACGTAAGGCAACATTGTCATCACTAGTACTCGCGTAAGATATCCTTGCTGCATTGTAATCTCCGCTAATTCTCCCTTTTAAAACACCAACATCTCTATTGTCACTATTACTACCGCGGTTGACAAGTAGGCCGTATCTAGTATTAGCTATATCAGCTTGTTCCTTTACAAACTCAACAAGATCGGCAAACACAGGCTCTCGACCTCCTCTGATAATCTTATAAGCTACCTTTAGCCACTCTTGTTGAATGTGCGTTGGTAATTTCAGAACCATAGTTTCGATAGTTCTAGAAGAGTTCAAATCAGAAACGTAATTCATCTGTTCGAGAGTCAAACCACATGCTTGCATTTCTCGAGACAGTCTTCTCAAACCATCTGGTTGATTCCTTCTTATAATGGGAAAGTTTAGCAAGTTGTCGATAAACGTGCGTGCTATAACGTGTTTTTGGCCAAACGTTTCCTCTAAAAGTTTTAGGGCTTGACGATAACCTATCTCTGGTTCTAGTATAGTACAATGAAGGATAGCGGCTTTCGCTTCTCCGTCGCAATATTGAATCAAGTAATTTAGCTTAGCTCTAAATCCAATACTCTCATTCCTAATGCATTCTTCGAAATTTCTAATGAAATTCCAATAATTTGTTGGTGTACCATCAAATCTTAAGACTTCTCTTTTTGGTAAATACAGGTTTTTTAATATTGTATTCTCACTGTTGCTTACTGATTGGCCAGAACCTTCACATCCCTGGCGACGTAACTTTTCTAGTTCAATTTCCTTTTCTAACTGGGTTATGCGTAACCTAGCTAACTCTAGTTCTATCATACTATTGTCTTTGGGTTCGTTCTTTTCAAGTTGATCCTCGTCATAAACTCCCAAATGATGGGGTGATAACTCTGAAATCTCATCGGAATCGTAGTATTTAATGGTCATTTCAGTAGGTATATTGAAAATTACTGTTCGAAACTTTGTAGGAAACAATTTCCTACAGGTTAACTAAGCTATTCTCTAAACTGTCGAATACAGAGTTTTGCTTTAGCCAAAGTCGGAACAAGTAAGCTATTTGGCCTGATAAACTTTATCTGTTTCTAAAACATAAATTACACACCGTTAGTATCAAAATAAACAGTACAGTCTATTGACGTAGGGAAAACAGAGACATGATTAGCATACCGAACAGTAATCAGAGAATAGGAAAAATGAGTCAGCAAAGCGAATATTGTTTCATAATAAACATAAAATTATGATTGGTGGATAAAAATAAAAAAAGGTATAGTCATACAAGGTCAAAGAAAGTTAACGTGGTGGTGGGCGTTTCACCTTATCATTGGTGTGTTCATTTATCGATCACATTTTACATTGCATGACTTAGGGCAGTTTTCTAGCAATGTTCAGCAGCCCGATCGCCTCTAGAATCAGCAGAGACTTTGTAGAACAACATGCTTTGCACAGCCAACGTGATAATGGCTTATAGCACCTTTACTATGTGGTCGGTGTGAGGCCGGTGTATACATTGTGATGCCACTTATTGCAGTTGTCACATTGCATCCCAGCATCGACAGGCTAGATGGCCTGTGTTAGTCATGGTCTTTCTTTTGGAAGAGTAGACAGATGGACCCTCAATCACATGTTGAGGTAATGAATTCCAGTCGTTGGTGATTCGATGGGAAAGTTGATAGTCATCTGACAAGTAATATGTTTTGGGCCTGCGAACTTCTTTGGAGTGTCCTCGTAAATTTTATATTTTGGAAGAAAAAAATGGGGACATATAAGATGTAAATTTATCACTAAGTAATCTGAAAACTGTAATCAAGTTACCTCGAGTTCTTTGATATGACAATGGGAATAGGTTTAACTCAACCAGTCGAACATCATATTGGAGCTTCACTATTCTGGGAATCAGCTTAGTTGAGGTTCTCTGAACCTTTTCCAAAAACTCACTATCTATTCTCAATCAGGCACTGGCCACTTGTATGCAGTACTCATGTTTAGGACACACAAATACTGCATGCAAAGTCAAAAACGTTTTGGCGTCGACATAACTAGAAGCCCTACATATTGACCACTGGGTTCTAAAACCTATATCGGCTATCGCACGGTAGTGTGCAGTAGTTTTTAAGTCTTGGCTAACGATTACTCCCAGGCCATTGTGTGTCTGGGTGACAAGCAG
Organism: Schistosoma spindalis; assembly: GCA_946903255.1. NCBI lineage: Eukaryota > Metazoa > Platyhelminthes > Trematoda > Strigeidida > Schistosomatidae > Schistosoma > Schistosoma spindalis. The sequence continues at coordinate 80,383,095 of OX336420.1, forward strand.
CTCAATGTTATTCATCATGTATGTATCTGTACCTTGATGACCAATATGCATCACAATTCACTTGAAAGTATCAATCGGAAACTGCTAAGTTTGAAACCATTCAGATAGTTTTTCCAGGTCATTTCGAAGTTTGAGGCTATCACCTTTACTTCTGATTGCTATTCGTGTCCTGACATCGTCATCACATGACAAGACCGGTGATGGTAGGAGTCAAAAGGTCGTCTGCATGCAAGAGGAATAACATTGGCCCTGAAGCACTCTGTTAAGCACAGTTTCCCACTTAGTCAACTTGAAGTTTACCAGTACTCCTTGTTGGTGCCCAAATAAGAAGTCTTTTATCAACACCAATAAATTGCCTTCAATCACTACATTTCTTAAATTATATAAAAGCCGGTTGTGAGGAACTTTGTCGAAATCTTTGTTGGAGTCAATGCAGGCTACGTCTACAGGTAACTTTTATTCTTAAAGAGCGCACCAGCTTTCACGGGCCACTAATAAGTTAGTGAGGCAGGAGTAACCTGTGCTAAAACCATGATGTTTTTCGATAATATATGGTTTTAATCAAGATACTTAAACAGGTCTTTCTAAATAATCTTATCTAAAGCTTTAACAATCACGCTAGTTAAGCCAACAGGTCGGGAGTTCTCAGGTTCGTCTTTCGTACATCTTTTGAAGACAGGACTTACTATGGCGTTCTTCCAGTCTTTTGGTAATGGACCCTGGGTTACGAATAGATTGAAACATAATTAAGGGTTTTGCAACGAAGTTAGCTAGTTCCTTTAGTAACCTAAGATGCAGTTCATCGAGTCCCGTGGATTTGCCTATATCAAGATTATTTAGTAAATCAAATACATCGAGTTCTTTAATGGTCACATTGTCCAGTGTTTGTTGGGGATTTGTATGGACTGACAAGAAGGGTGTATCTACCATATATATATATATATATATATATATATATATATATTGATGAAGTAGTTTGAGAATACTTGATCTTTACATTAGTCATCCTTTACTAATGATGAAGCATTACCGTCTCCCCATAGCTCTGGAATATTTCCTCTTCTTTAGGGCATTCTGTAGATTCCCTAACAATTTCTTCTTCGTACAACCTTCTAGATTTACTAAAATCAGAGCACAAGTATTCCAAGCTCGTCGATATTGAGATTTTGTCTCATCATTACTCAGTAACCTAAATCTTTCGCACATCCTTCTCTAACGGAGAACGGTGATAACTTCTCTATAATGAACCATCGTGCAGAAGTTCTCGTACTCCTTGGTGTTGTCCTACAGATGTGATGAGATTCCAACTCAAAAATTTTTAAGCAGAATTAGCGAGCTGTTCTCGCTTTACTACCTGCGTCTGGATAGGAGATGAGGTTCTTGGTTACAGTAATTTTTGATTCTCATTATGTTCCTTGCAAAAAGTGTAGGTTAAAAACGTATTAGTTTAGTATTCATGAATAAGGGTAGTAAATCAAGTAATGTGTGTTAACCTTTACTTTCTAGTGAAGATCTATTCCCTTCCCGAAACCATTTACCTTTTAGGTTGTTACCTAAAGCGACAATTTTGTGGCGATAAAATATCATTTCTTTCTTCTGACCTAAAATAAAGAAGGATGGGTTACCTTGATTTTTCTTTTCTGTGTTTTGAAAACCATTTTCAGACCAACATCAGAAGTTGACAGGTAAGAGGATCAAAAAGAGAAAGAGATTTACTCCTAGATGTGTGTTGTGAGACGCTTGACTGAAGGTGTGTTATATTGTGTTGTCGGTCACTATGTTAAACCCACATAAATTATTCTGGCTTCTGGACAGGCCAATTTATCCATCCTTCTTGAGTCACTTTTTGACCTCGTTAATTATTCACTTATCAACCTTGACTGTTTTTATGTAAGCGTTCGTGTACTCATTTCCCAGATTACTCATGAATGTCTGTAATATGTTTTTGTTCTGCTATAAATATTGATTAACGCTTGATTAAATGGGGTTGGCTCACACACCACTGCACATCATTTCGCTTTAATCTCTTTTTTTGTCTCCTTTGATTCGTCCCTTTGATTGCCTTTCCAGATCAATGAGTAAACAGAATGTATGTATTCGAAATCCATTCTCTTATTTGATTTATTTAATTCCGTTATTCACTGACGCGATTTAAGTCGATAATTATATACGAGAATAGTCAGAATGTATATTTCGACAATAACCATTCTATAACGATAATCAGTCAGGTCAAGCTGGAGTAAGATCCCGGGTCACTAAAATATGACCGAACATGTTTGATAACCAAGAACATATCGTGGATTATACGAAGCGATAGACATGAAGAACTCATCATACCATGAAATGCAATTTTAAATTCCAAAATATGGCTTATCAATTTATCGATTTCCACCCGCTTCCTCGTTATTCCAGGTTCAGTGACTTTTGGTCTTCTCATAACCTTATCTGCGAGAGAATAGCTACGAAAAATAAGTGTCGACTTGATAATAACTGTTAGACATAGAGTGATGTGATACAACCAGGTGTAACGGAAAGAGAACGATGAAAATCCCTTTTTGTTGGACAGTACTGTCATTTATTTGTTTCTTCTCCCTGTCATGTATTTTAACCTTTGTTCAGATCTCCTTTAACCACACCTTTGTTCTTCAGTCTTCCTCGTCTGAGCTTTATTACGTGATTTTGATTAAGGACTTATCTTTTGTTACCTACTTTTCCATTGCATGTTGCTGGACTATTGACAGTAAGGTCGTGTTTGATTAAGCTCAGTGCCGTGGCGTGGTTCAATGTGTGACTATCTGCTTGGGAGGATTGCTGGAATCCCTGCAGATAGATATTTGATCCCATTTTCTTTGGAATATTTTTATCAATTCTCAGGTATCGAACCCTTTGGCATTAACTGTTTCTTTTATTGTTTAGCACGCTACTTTGCGTTAAAGAAACTTCTGCTTGTATAGCACAGGCTGTACCATTTGAGGTAGCGTGAATTTCTGATATAATTTGTTCTGTTTCCCAAATTAGAACCGTTTAAATTGAGCACAGAGTTTGTTTTTTAGTATAGTTTAATACGAGTATCTTAAAAACGCTTTGTAAGCTATACAGAACAACGTTGTCTAGTCTGTTCGAATACATTTTGGTTCGTCAGTCCTACGTTCAAATCAAACGCTGGCTGTCCGGTCGTTACACCAGGTGTGGAGCAGAATTTTGTATTAGATTTGTTCTTGCAGACCTCTAAGTTATCCGGTAAAGCCGGTTGACTGTAGGTACTCGCCCACAATAATTTTTTATTATGGTCAAATTTTGTCAAGCCCCTTTATAAACTTGCTTAACAGACAATGTTATTCGATCAGTAACAAGTCATCTATTTCTTTTTACTATAGTGATCACTATCGTGTCTGTATAGACATGTGCTCTTGGTCACATGACAACCTACGTACATGTCTCTCTGGCTCAAATGTTGATAGCTTGAATATTGCTCGATGAATCATTCTCTTCCCCATACATATATGTACTCGAATCCTATCAGTAGACTGTCTTATTCGATTTAACTATAAATTTGCTCCTGTATTCGCTTGAACACATAAATTCACCTCTATGCTTCGAATCCGCTGATGTGCATGCAGCTTTGTTATCTATGCTATCCGGAAATAAACTGTAGTCACAGCTTCTTGTTGCCTTCTGATATCAAACACTGTTGAGATTTATATAACAGCGGTTATCGAGGTGATCGATTAACGTAACAAAGTCACTACAATATATATATATATATATATATATATATATATATATATATATATATGAGGGCTTGATAAAATAGACTTATTCAAACCAGACTTTCGGAACTCCTGTAAGAGAGTTCTTTTGCCACGTATGTGTCCATGAGACTTCAATTTAACATCGTGAGGTCTTGTAGTTTACCCACCGGAACTTCGTGGTACCAACCGATAAAATTCTTGAACTCTATGTAGAAGCTCTTCACCGAACAAAAAGCTTGGGTTATTGTTAGTATTGCGAAGGCGATGCCAAATATTTTGGAGCTTCATATGGTCTTACACTAGGGCATTACCATTAAGAAACTATTTTGTCAACATTCCACAATGGAAATTATTGAAGGTGGTAGGATGTACACAATAACCACCACTGAGGGAATGAACGGGATCTACTATCTCGACCATACCCATGAAACCCTGATAGACTATCGAAAGTAAGCAATGTAAAATCTATGTGTACCAAAAGGGAACATTGCACGTCTGAATGAATGTGATTGGACCCTGATGCGTACACTAGGAATTTGTACTAATGGACGTCTCGCTGTTTTAATGTGTGTTTGTCCATTGTCGTACATGACTGAACTAAGTAGACTTAGAAATAAACAATCTGTTCACAGAACACTCTCTAAATGTTCATGTTTATCTAAAGTCAAGGAAATGATTGATCCTTACGTTAAACCATTCCGGTAAAACATCTAGAACACAGTCTGTTAAAATGCAATTATTCTGTCTCGCCAGCAATCTTACATGCTACTTTACAACTATATCACACCCCGTCCCTTCAGTAACAGTCCACCAAACACAAGGAATTTCGGAATGTTAAAAAATAATCCAAGTAGTGGGTCCTGAGCTTTCGCGATTCTAGTAATCAGCCTCCTGGATAACTCAAAGTGGTGTACCTGATCCATATTTGTGCGTAGATGTCTTAAAAGGGATAATGGTGAGGGATAAACTTCGGGAACTCTCTATAGGTTCGGTTGGCGCTTTTGATCTTTGTTTACAAAAAGGCCATCCGTACAAGCTTTCTCTTTAAACTTTGGGAATAATCTTGACTGGATTCCACTTTTCCATAAATATGGTGTATAGTATAAGGCTGAGATAAGTTAGTGTTTAAGGTCAAGGTCCGATGCATCGTCTTCTAAACAACATATATACGCTTATTTTGTGACTACTTGGCATTCAAATGTTCTAAGTTAGAGTCTATAATATTCAATAAATATATCACTTTCCGGACACATCAGCACATAAAATCAAACTTTCCAGATTGTTACCGAGGGTATGTAGTGCTACTGGTTCTCAGCTACATGATCCTTGAAGCCGAACAACCGAAAACAGAAAATTTACATTCCATATATGACATGAAGAGATGGTAAGAAACGGTGGACGCATTAAAAAGTAGGTCAGTGTGTCATGGCTCAGCCGTGCAGGCGTGGTCATTCCATGTAACTCACTCCTATTCAAGTTAAGTATATTACTCTACCTTGACCCAAGTGTATACTTCAGAAGTGCAAAAAATCATACTACCGATTGTCATGACTGGATGTGTCACTATAGGTGGAATTCAACGTAAGATCTCATAGATAAGGTAGTCACATCATGAAAAATATACAGTGTTGGGATTCGGTTCATTATTATGGTAGCAAAGATAAATGTGGTAATACCAAACTAGACTGTGATTCTACAAATTTACGTCAAGGAATTCACAACCAAGAAGCTAAAATTCTCCAAAACAAAAACTTGTTAGGGTCATTGGCAAATGTTCTAGTTTCTGGTGACTCCAACATTCGGTGTTCGATGTTCTGCACTTTCTCCGAAATGCCAAAGGTAATAGATCCATTCAAAGCTTCAAGGATGTAACTTTCGCTAGGAAACTACACCTCTGGTTTTTTATTTTTTCTAATGTGTCCTCATAGATGTCAATCCACCAACGACCGAAGAAATCAGAATGGCCATCAGACAAATCAAGAGCGGGAAAGCAGCAGGACGTGACAATATACCAGCTGAAGCGTTGAAGTCAGACATCGAAGTAACGACAAAAATGCTTCATCTTCTATTCAGGAAGATTTGGGAGGAGGAACAAGTGCCGATGGATTGGAAAAAAGGACACCTAATCAAGATTCCAAAGAAAGGAAATCTGAGCAAGTGTGAAAACTACAAAGGCATTAAACCACTGTCTTTAACAGAGTGTTGCTGAACAGGATGAAAGACGCAGTTGACGCTCAACTTCGAGATCAACAAGCTGGATTCCGTAAGCACCGGTCGTGCACAGACCAGATTGCGACACTACGGATCATCGTCGAACAATCGATTGAGTGGAACTCGTCACTCTACATCAACTTCATTGATTATGAGAAGGCATTTGACAGTGTAGATAGGAGAAGGTTATGGAAACTTCTTCGACACTACGGAGTTCCTGAGAAGATTGTCAACATTATCCGGAACTCATACGATGGACTACAGTGCAAAGTAGTGCATGGAGGACAGCTGACAGACGCATTTCAAGTAAGGACCGGAGTAAGACAAGGCTGTCTACTCTCTCCCTTCCTGTTTCTTCTGGTGGTCGACTGGATTATGAAGACCTCGACATCTGAGAGAAACTACGGCATACGATGGACAGCTCAGAACCAATTAGACGACTTGGACTTCGCAGATGACCTAGCCCTCCTATCACATACACACGAACAAATGCAGATAAAGACAGTTAGCATAGCAGCAGTCTCTGCATCAGTAGGCCTCAACATACACAAAGGGAAAACCAAGGTCCTCAAACACAACACGGAGAACAGCAATCCAATCACTCTTGATGGCGAAACTCTGGAAGACGTGGAATCCTTCACATACCTGGGAAGCATCGTCGATAAACAAGGAGGTTCAGCTGCAGACGTCAAGGCGAGGATTGGCAAAGCTAGAGCGGCATTCCTTCAACTGAAGAACATATGGAACTCAAAACAACTTTCAACCAATATCAAAGTCAGAATCTTCAATACGAACGTCAAGGCAGTTCTACTGTACGGAGCTGAAACTTGGAGAACCACAACAACCACCATCAAGAAGGTACAGGTATCTATCAATAGCTGTCTACGCATGATACTCAACATCCATTGGCCGGATACCATCAGCAACAGCCTTTTGTGGGAGAGAACGAACCAGCTTCCAGCTGAAGAGGAAATTAGGAAAAGACAATGGAAATGGACAGGACATACATTGAGGAAATCATCAAACTGCATTACGAGACAAGCGCTAACTTGGAATCCTGAAGGGAAGCGGAAAAGAGGAAGGCCAAAGAACACATTACGTCGGGAAATAGAAGCAGATATGAAAAGGATGACTAAGAACTGGAAAGAGCTGGAAAGGATTGCCCAGGACAGGGTTGGATGGAGAATGCTGGTTAGCGGCCTATGCTCCTTCACGAGGAGTAACAGGCGTAAGTGAGTAAGTATGTGTCCTTAATTGCTACCCTGAAAATATAAGACGTTCTGTCTGCATATTAGTATTTGCATGGCGAGATGCTTAGTGGATTATGTGTTCTTCATGCCGAATATCCGTAATTACGTAATATGATATACTACGACAATATGGACTAGTTGGTCAGCTCAAAGTACTTATTATCTGGCTACGAAGGCCTCTTTAGAATAAAACTATCATGAGCTGTTATATTTTTTTATAAACATGTAGTGGTATTGGTTTCTACCCATACAATTATCGAAGCAGAACATATGATTACTGAGGAGCTTGACATTCACCATGTAACCAGTGGAGGAGGTTGATAGTGGTGAATGCGGAAACATTTATTTTAGAAGATCTAAGGATTTGCCTTGAGACAAAAATGTCTTTCGAGACAACCATTCACTTACAATTTTGAAGCGCATTTTCGGCAAATTCGACATTTGAAAACTACACCTGATCTTTGATGGTATGATTCAGTCCCATGTAGAGTATGGTAATAGTGCTTCATCCATCACACCAAGAGGACAACGCACCGGAACGTATCCAAAGGCGGGTCACGAAATCATTTCAGGAACACTGATTTAAACTTCATGAAAAGCGCCTAAAATCAATGTATTAGAATGTAGAAGTTTCAGAGGTAAACTTTTAGTGAATAATAACATCATAAACATCCCAATTGAACCGCTAAAATACTTACTTAAGGTCAGTCACAACATAACTTGAGGCCTATAATCAGGAATTACAGACAAAATATAGGCAGAGTGGACTGTAGGGGTGTAGTGGCATTAGGCCCTAACACGAGACAGTATGCGAAATAAATATTCAACATTTAACGCGGAGAAAAAACCAAACGATGGATAAGGCGGGAACAAGGAATTGAATAAATTAGAGTGGATGAGATGGCATGGCTCGGCCATGCAGGCGTGGTCCCTGCTAAATGTTACGTTATATCTTTTATTCATGTTAAATATATTGTTCCATCTCTAGCCTAAGATTGTTCTATATCATGTATTGGTAATTGCTACGACTCAGTGAGTTGGTGTAGATGATGATGTGACTTCCACGTAAGATCTTATAGATTAGGCGGTTACATTATAACAAATGTACAATTTTAGGATTAGGTCTATTATTAGAGCAGTGCTAAAATCATAGTAGACCATAATTCTACAGGGGCATCTTATGGTCCTTAACAGAATAAATACCTTCAATTTCTGACGGCAGTAGTACAAGCAACTTCCTAGGGGTCCTTAAAGAGGAGACGATATATTTAATCTTAAGGTCTGGTTTTGCATTATGATTATAACTGGTAAACTAATTTACCGATATTTCTTTGTTGGTGGTTAAATATACCTTGAATTCCTGCCTTAAGGCATCGGCGATCTACCACTGCTAGATATGGAAGTCCATTAAACGAAAGTCTCTTCCCTTAATTCCACAGCCATATGAACCATTTGAAATATTTGTACTTTCGTGCACGCTATGATGAACGCGTAGTTCTTGCTCATTGTTAAACCGTATATGGTTATAAGTAGCACGGTGTACACTGATTGTATCTCTATCTTTGCATATTCCGCGAATTCAAAAAGGGCAGCGATTTTCTACTTGTTGTGATTATCCTTGCTTTCGCGTAATTGTTGCATCAAAAGCATTCTTGGCCCATATTAAAGTACTTTAGTTCAGGTTTTAAATCTTGCTAAGGTTTGTCTTGTGGTACCCTCTTCCTCATTAACTGAAACTAGTGATCATATTGTGTTATACACCTTAATCTAACTAAAATAGTTGGTAGTACTCACAAATGTGGACAACCACACTGTTTGTTCCCTGTGGAGGAAGGAATGCAGTGTGATGAATGCAAAAGGTGGTTCTGTAGTGGCATCGAGTCGTAACACGAGACAAATTGGAAAATAGTCATTCAACATTAAACGCTGGGAAATACCGAACAATGAAGAAAGGCGGGAACAGTGAATTGAATTAATACGAGTTAATCTTATGGCATGGCTCGACCATGCAGGCGTGGTCCCTCCTGCTAAATGTTACGTTATGTCTTTTATTCATATTAAATATATTGTTCCATATATAGCCTAAGCTTGTTCTCTATCACGTATTAGTAATTGTTACAATGCAATGAATTGGTGTAGACGATGATGTAGCTTCCACGTAAGATCTTATAGATTAGGCAGTTACATCATGCAAAACCTACAATTTTAGGAGTAGGTCTATTATTAGAGCAGTGCTAATATCATAGTAGACCATAATTCTACAGTTCCATAAGATGTGCACTCGTTTAAGTTCCACTGCGTACAAAAGATGTTCGAAGCCTAACTCACATTGGCTTTGCATGTTTTGCTGTGCAAATAAGACGTTACTAATACACGAGGCTATGAGTCTATTGGCTTTGGCCTGTAAAAAAACGATAGCGCATGCGCTGATAACACGAGTACTGACAGTGACGAACGTGTCAGTGTAGTACCTGCTGTTACAAGACGCCTCAAACACCCGAATTTGATTGACGGAAAGTGAAATCTCCGTTAACATTAACGAGGGAAGAAGCACCACTTGAAACTGACATCGGTAACCATGCACCTCTAGTGGAAACTGAAGATCTGAATAAGACCGTCACTGTTCCAAATAGTCCCGTTGTCCTGAGGGATGAAAAATGGACTACAGTACGGAAAAAACGAAGCGAGAAGAAAAAGGCTGTGGGCAGTGCGCAGGTGGTTAGCAAGTCATTGGTGGACTCCCATTGTGAGTCACAAAACGTACTACCGAAATCTGATAGTAAGAGGGAAACCCACTCAGGCGTGACTGAAAAGAAGAATCTGATATCATCGAATATTATTGTAAGCAAATTGCTGGAGTCAAACGACCATGATACCAAAATTAGACATGCGCATGATTTAGAGAAGTTGGGAGAATATATTCGTAGTAACTTACCAGATAACTATAAAGGAGTCCAGGTCAAAAAGCTGGTTAGAATAGACAAGAGGACCGAGGACAATGCTGTACCTCGACCATGCAGACTTCTTAAGGATTTCCTAGGATCAGAGAGGCAACGAAACCTCCTGTTAAGTAATGCTCGTTGTCACGACAATTCCGATATCCGAGTTAGACCTGATATGTCTCTCGAAGATAGAATAAAAAGAAAGAAAGCACTAGCTGAACTAGAAATCCGCCAACAAAATGGTGAGGAAAATCTCCGGTTAGTGGGCTTTCGGATAGTCGGGTCTTGGAAGCGAATGCTACCAAGGCCTGTGTGGATAGGCCGTTCTACCTAGGAGTCTTATATGCCAACGCTCGTAGCCTAAGAAATAAGTTCTATGAGCTAAAAGCATTAGTGGACAGATTAAGGCCACTCATCGTAGCAGTGACAGAAACTTGGTTAGTCCATGACCTCGACATTACTCCAGAATTATCGGGATACCATTACCTAAGGAGTGATAGACATAGATGTAGAAAAGGAGGTGGCGTCCTGTTATATATAGCCAATAATATAAATGTACGCTCCTCTGCTAGCGAATTTCATGACAGCGGTACTTGTGAAGTCATTAGCTGTAAATTAGATATCGGATGTAGTACATTTATGCTCGGTGTCATCTATCGCAGCCTAATCTGCTTAGCTGATGACTTTATTCTAGAGCACATGCATCTTTGAAGTACCAGTACCAGATGCTTGATAATAGGAGACTTTAATGCTTCTGACATTAGTTGGACTGAAATGACCACAGAAGGATCTATAAACTCCCTTTGATAGTAGGTTCCTGATAAAAATAATGGAGCATGCATTAATGCAGGATGTATCCAAACCTACACGTTTTGGTGTTAACCAAGGTTCTTCTCTGTTGGACCTGGTAATCACTCATAATACTGAAGATATTGCCGACCTAAATGTTCTCCCACCTTAGTCAACAGTGATCACGCTGTTTTGTCATTCTCGTTTAGAACTAGGGACATGTAATACGATCAGGTCACACCCCGCCCAAATATATGGAAAGCTAACATATCAGCCATTCAGGAATGCGCTGCTAAGATAGATTGACTTGTAGATGCTAGCTTATCAGTTGAAGAAGCATGGTCTGTATTTAAAGGTAAGTTTAATTTAGTTACGTCCTCGTTCATACCATACCTGGTACAGCAAAGACCGAAAAATAGTCCACCATGAATAATCAAACCAGTTAAGAAACTTCTTAGAAGAAGGAAGAAGCACTGGAATATGTTCATTTCTACTGGCTTAGAACAATACCGATCCAGTTATTGTAAGACTAGGAATGCCTGTATAGCTTTAATAAGTAAGACTAGACGATCATACGAAAGGCAATTGATTAGGGATTCTAGATATAGTCCGAAACGGTTATTCTCGTATATAAAAAGGCGAACTCAGAGATGTGATGAAATTCCATCACTTTTGATACAAGAAAATCCGGTAATCTTGGCAGAAAATGATACCGAAAAAGCTGAAGCTTTATCGGAATATTTCAGTAAAGTGTTTTCTATCAATAATGAGGAACGACCAACGATTCATTATGATCGTAACGGATCCTGTGGTCATTGATAAAGGTACTGTTTTAAGGCTACTTCAGCATATCAAACCTGATAAGTCCAGTGGTCCTGATAATATTCATCCTAGGATTACGAAAGCCATATCAGATGTAATTGCTGAACCATTAGAGATACTGTTTGACATGTCTCTGAAGCAGTCCAGACTGCCCAGAGACTGGAAAGACGCTATAATAAGTCCGGTGTATAAGGCTGGAAGTAGGGATTTAGTTGGTAACTATAGACCCGTTAGCTTAACTGGTGCAGTTGTAAAACTGATGGAAAAAATCACTCGGATATCTGTTATAAACTATGTTGAAAGGCATAATCTTTTCTCCAGGGAACAACATGGTTTTCGGAGAGACCTGTCGTGCTTGACAAATCTTCTCATTGCAAGAAAAGATTGGGCTGCTGCAAAAGATCAGAATATTCCTGTAGATGTGATCTTTATAGATCTAAGATCGATAAGGTCTCCCATTCTGGTCTTAAAATCAAACTGGAACGCTTCGGAATCCATTATACAGTCGTAGATTGGATAAGTAACTTTATCCATGACAGAAGACAAAGGGTAAGGGTTAATGGAGCTCTTTCCTTGTGGATACCTGTAAAAAGTGGAGTTCCCCAAGGTACGATCCTCGGTCCTCTTCTCTTTTTACTTTATGTAAATGAATTACCAACTGTATCACAATCATCCGTTCTACTATTCTCTGATGACAAAAATTTGGAGACCCATACACAAGATGTCGGATAGAATAGTATTACAGAGTGATCTTAGCTCATTGATGGCATGGTTAGACAGGTGGTCACTTGAAGTAAAGCCTAATAAGAGTGTGGCGATGCAATTAAATAACAATGATGAATCGTATCACTATACAATACGTGGACTCGTAATACCCAAAGGAAGAAACTATAAAGATTTAGGAGTCATATCAAGTAGTGATCTCAAAACCACTAGTCATTGTAAGGCTGTTGCTGCGGAAGGCTGTAGGGTATTATGGTCTATTCGTAGGTCTTTTCAGTATTTAGATGATGAAATGTTTAGATTACTATACCCTATTTATGTGCGACCACATTTAGAATATGGAATTTAAGCAGCAAGTCCTTGTTTCAAGTACGAAACAGGTATGCTGGAAAGAGTTCAACGACGAGGTACTAAGATGGTACAAGGTCTATCTGGACTATCTTATGAAGACAGATTGAGACACCTCAACTTATTTCCGTTATCTTACCATCGAATACGGGGTGATCTAATATTAACTTATCGTATACTGAACAATGACCTTGGTATTAACATGTCCTATCTTTTACTTCCGTCTAGGACTGATCGTTTGAGAGAACACTCGAAAAATTCAAAAACCGAGATCAAATCGTTTATGTCTGGAGTTTCGTTTCTCTCATCGAGTAGTGAATTATTGGAATTCTCTACCGGGACACGTAATATCAGCACTTTCTGTTGATATATTCAAGACGAGATTGGACCTCCACAGTATTGCGAACTGAAAGGATTAATACAGGTCGATAGATCTGCTATCTTTATTACTGAAGACTGAAGACTTTACTACATTAAGTTCGATATTACATATATGAGTGACCTTCAGTGAGAGGGACTTTGATTGGTCAAGGTCATTCCGCGAAGAGCGCGTTATGTGTTGCCGCTGAGTTTGTGGGAGGACCGTCGTGTATTGTCGTATACCTATTAACTCTTAGAAGCACTGAAAAGCTTCAAAACACTCGTTTTAATCTCTAATGACAAAAAGCGCCGAAGGATTGGTATCAGTCGTTCTTGGTGCTCAGTGGGGAGATGAAGGGAAAGGGAAGTTGGTGGATCTTTTGAGTGAGTCCTCCGGTGTGGTCTGTAGGTGTCAAGGGGGAAACAATGCAGGTTGGTGAAAGTCCCTTCGAGAAGATTTTTAGGCCATACCGTTGTTGCTGGGGGACAAGAGTATTTCTTTCATCTATTGCCCAGTGGCATAGTGAACCCTAATGTTTTAGCTCTGATTGGCAACGGCGTTGTTGTCAATTTGCAAGCTCTTTTTCAAGTAAGCCTCTCTATAATCTAATCTTTTTAATTTCAAGGAGATAGATGAGGCTGTGGACAAAGGGTTATTGGATGTAGCTTCTCGTTTACGGATATCTGACAGGTGCCACTTGGTATTTGACATCCACCAAGAGATCGACCGCATGGAGGTAATGGAATCGTGTTTCATTAATATGTTTGATAGGAGGAATTAAGGGGTGTAAATTCTCTTGGCACGACTAAAAAAGGTATTGGTCCGACGTATTCTTCTAAAGTAACTCGCAATGGTCTGCGTGTATGTGATCTAATGGGAGACTGGGTACAGTTCACAGCAAAATACAAGGAACTCGTAAATTATGTTAAAAGAAGATATCCAAAGCTTGAGATTAATGTTGGAGAATCATTGGAGGTTGGTACATATTTGAAATTCCTACTTCCATAATTTTATAACTATGTGTTCAATTATTCGAGTGACTATCACTTCAAGTACAGTATTTCATTGGGAAAATTTTGTTAGATTTGGGTGAATTTTTCATTAACTTGGAATAAAGGTCCTCGTGAGTGTGAAATGTTTTGAAGCAGATCTAAAGTTATGAGCGATTAACACTAACTGGCCATATTACGTAATAATATTGCTTCTTGTGGGACCTAAACATGAAAACGGATTAACTTTAGTGTGGGGGATGGTTGGAAGAAAGTTAGGGGTGGCCAAATCAAAACGTGGCATTATTCCTTGGAGTCACTAACTTCTGGTCTGAGCCATGTTGGTAGATGCAGGCTACTCGATTGGGATCCGCATGGTTATCGTAACCAACGGTTGGAGACTGTGGGTGACATAACTCAGAATCGATCACAATGGCGTCGGTGTATACATTCTCTGTCTTCCCTTAAACGATAAGATTAAAATTGCTTTATATTTTTCTTTCTACAAACTAATTCTTTCTTCATGTACTGTGTCCTTTTATACAATCCTTCTTTTATATATTACCACCACTGAATTAACTACTTATATGAATTTGGTGATCTTGTTGTGCTAATGAGATATGGCAACTTGAACCGATGCACATATGTGCCTGGTACTACACTGTAGCTGACTGACTGGACTAGCTGTTGCGATCTTGTTAATTTACGAGCATGCTCATGAAGTCCAGAAAGACAGTTTGTAAAAGCCTGTCATATACCATTTTAGAACAACCTATATAAGCGAACAATATTGTTTTCGATTAGATATTTCAAATATACCACTTTGTTAGTGGCTTTTTTGTGTCGGGTCTGAACTAATCAAACCTTACCAACGTTTCTGGAAGTCTATAGGGCAAAGCAGAGTATAGTATTTTAAGGACCGATCCTTTTTGTCTTAGAAAAACCACACGTCATAGCTGACTACCACCCCACCCTCAGACATTAGACGTACTGCTTTTGGCTTTACTGTTGTCGAACATGCCTTTCGAAATGGTAGAACCCCAAGGAAAAAAACGCTTTAGGAGATTAGCTCTATTAGGTCGTTACAATAAATAGCCCCATCCATCACTTCTAAGTAGAAATTGCGGTGGAATAAAATCTTAAGAAGACTTCTATCTGGTTTTTTTAATTATCAAAGGTTAGTATAGATATGAAATAAAGCCATTCACACCTATGTCGTTAAAAGTTAGAGATATATTGACCTCACTTAGTGCAACTGTGGCTTAGTGGTTAATGTGTTCGACTTTCAACTACTAAATCGCGAATTTGGGTTCCTCCCCGCCTACTGTTTGCATCATCAACCCTCACACATAGTGTGACTCAATGCCGAGTACGCGAACCTGTGCCTGGTAAATAGTTTGGATTCACCATTGATTAATATCAGACAACTGTTACGTGACTGATCAGTTAGATTAGTCCTCAGTAGTCGTCTTATCGTTGTGTCTCCTAGTCAGAAGTCAACCACTTTCTCAGTGTTCTTCATGACAGTCACGTCAAATGTTTTATACCATCTCTGCTGATTCTAAGCTACTACCTATTGTTACCCATCATCATTATCTTTCCCTTTCATGTACCACCAGTCATTAGTCAGGACCATTGTGTCAATCTGTTAGTCAGCATCCAAAATGGTTTTGTTCATTATCAGCTTTGGAGCCCTCAATAAATTTCAAGCCATTATTAATTTACTAGAAACTACACCTTTATTTTAGCTCACTTACAGGTGTAACGTGTTTTTCAGCGAACTGGGTATTATCCAAAGGTTTTTAATAGTAAAAACATCCGTGTTTGCCTAAGCTTCTAGATGGTGGGTCCGTGAAGAAGTCTTTAGTTTTATATCTTCAAGTTGGAAGTCAGGTTTTTTCGTAATTTTCTGATGTCCATATTGGACAAACAAACGTGTTTACCTAAAACGATAGCTAGATTTCAAACGTATGCCATAGATCAAGCATCAGTTTTCTATCGGTTCGCTCCGAAAATGACTGATGAGACTGGCCTAATTGTTTATACTATTTAGCCTATGTTAGAAGTCTATGGGCTGTAATATCCGTTTCTGTGTTCATAGTTGGTACTTGCTAAAGCTATTGTTAGGGTTTAGTTACAGCCGACTCTCACCGTTAGTTGTTTACCAACATGAAAAGCCGCAACTAAATATATTTGTACATGTCTTATACTACCTGCTTGCCCTATAAAATTATGCAATACAATTGCTGCATCTAAAAGCCTGTTTTCTGGAGGAGTTTAGAATGTTATCAGTGGAAATTATTAATTTGACCCGACTTACAGTCAGTCGTTTCACGTGGAGAGACTACCAACAATTCTTTCAAAATTTGATGGCGCCATTCAAACAAACGACATACAGTCTGCTATCCGTTAGAACTCATTCCATAGTTGCATGTTTATTTTAGAAATTAATGCTGTACATACAACAGATGACTAAAAGCCATTACAATTACTTGAGCTCAGTGTACGAGAAATAAGATAAACACTATCGTTGAATACTTCATACCACTTAATGGCTTTTCCTCTAACCAGAGTCTGAAAACGACTTGGTTTTATTCAGCTCTGATATCAAACAGGTTACTGAGTAATAATCCGTTATTATTTGTCTTTAGAACTTTTCAAGAAACAGGTCGATAAGGAACTGTTTAAATTATTCACTTAACGATCTCAGTACTGAAGGCTTCAGTAATATATGTATACATACTATTTTCATATATATATATATATATATATATATATATATATATATATATATATATATATATATATATATATAATTTTAGCAACTGAAAACCTATCGACAGAAGTTGTCGGGGATGGTGTGTGATTCGGTCACACTTCTTAATAAGCTTGTGGAAAGTAAGCAGGCAAATATTCTGGTCGAGGGCGCCCAATCTTGCATGCTGGACATTGATTTTGGAACATATCCTCATGTCACCTCTTCAAATTGCAGTGTTGGAGGTGTATGTACTGGCCTGGGACTTTCTCCTTCTCGTGTTGGTCCTGTATATGGTGTTATCAAAGGTAAAATCGCTTGTTTTTCTCCTGTATTTTTTAAGTCGTATTTATTGCATGTATTTCGTTGTAACCGTTTTTTCGCCATGTCTTTTGTTTGACAGCAACTTTACTCTGACACAACTATCTGTGAAGTCTGTTAGTTTTTTCGTCATCGAAGCTGTGTATCAGTGGTTAAAGCGTTCGACTAATCCACTAATTTACGGGTTAGCACCCTACACCACCTACTTCGACTTCGGCAACTGGGTAGTATTATTGATCTTCACACATGTCCAGACTTGGTGGATAAGTCAGTTGAAGCGGTCACTGAAACACTGGTTCTCACATCAACTAACCCACTCTATCTGTTTTTCTTTATTTGGTAAAGAGATTTAGATTCGTTCATCAGAGTTTTTGACTTGAAAAAGAATGGTGCGCAAGTGTATTTATGTAACTAAAGCCTTTCTTTTTAGATTTATCATGTGAAGGTATTTGTTGAGTTTTTATCCGGGAGTGTTTAAAACAGGTATTCTCCAAGGATACCAGCTATTCAGCTCCATCAAACACATGTTAACAAAAGTAACCATTTGTCTTCGAGTTTTCCGGAATTATTCTCCTAACCAGAGGTTAGCTATTTTACCTGTAGTATACGGATGACATATGGCTGTTTAGTGAAGACTAACAAAATACGGTATTCTTTGATTTCCATAAACAAATACTCTTGGAGCCTTCCGAATACAAGATAACGCTTTAATACTGACCACACTTTATGTGAAGAGCTTCGTTCGTGTGTATACAAATGTAGCTCGATAGGGTAATCTATTTAATTAAGTCAGACTAAAATTTTTAATTAGCATCTACGGTTGGATATTGAATCTGCTGGTTTACAAATATTGTATTTAACTGTGACGTTTTAATGTAAGAGAGTAATTTAGCCGATGAGGCAGCTTTCACTGAATTCACTCTGAACTTTTGTGCTCAAGATTACGTACTGAAGATAGTAATATAGGAATTTACAAGCTGCTAGAAACTGTACCCTAATGGTTACTAAACTCTGCTTTGAAAGAGCACATATATCATTGGAGCCTCTAAAAATGGAGATTTTCACGTTTTGAAAACGGTTTATTAAATTTCTTTTTGTGAGCATTTCGGGAGAGAGAGAGAGAGCAGACTCCACCCTCAGCTGTACTAGGGCTTTTAGATGCTGTGTATGCTGCTTTAATGTCCGGTGGGTTCTGTAGGGTTTGTCTACTTAATAGTTCTTCAAAGTGTTCTACTTACTGGTTCCTCTGTTAAATCTCAGTGATTATCTAGCTGCTTAGTTGTATCTTGTAGTTGTGTTGTCCTTCTCTTGTAGCTTTTTCTGCTATCATCGTTAAGTGTTCCACGTATTTCTGCTTGTAGGCTTTAATAATCCTCTTCACTCGCTTGTTTGCTTCTGTGCATTCAGTCCGTGCCATAGCTTTCTCTGCTCTTGTTCGATTGTTGTTAACTGTTGTCTTCTTTCTCTTTCTTTGTTGAATTTTGGCCAGGATTTCTATAGGGATCCATTTCTGGTGATTATTTATTTGAACACATAAATCTTGGTACAAAGGAGCACCAAATATATATGCGCCACACAAAACAATGAGAATTTAAAGAGAAGGAGAAAAATGTAAGGAACGTAGGGAATTATAAAAAAGAACAAAAATGAGGGAAACGAAAAGGTACAATCAGAGGAAATCTTACAGTTAAGGAAGAAGCAACCACTGTTTACGAAGAAATTAGAAGAAGGTTACAGCAGGATCGCCACTGGCTTCTATTCTGAGCCATATCTGATAACGTCTCTAGCCACTGTGTTGCACCATCTCTCGGACCTCATCCAGGGAGTCGTGAAGGACCAACAGAAGCTAGCCCTTTGCAGCTTTCTTTCATACCACGACACCATGTCATATACTGACCACCTCTCCGCTTTTTCCAACCAGTCCCAGAGTCGGCAAATAATGCACGACGAGGAATTCTCTGGGACGACATTCGTAGAACATGTCCAAGCCACCGAAGTTGGTGTTTCAAGATTTATTTATTTATTTATTTATTTTAACACATAAATATCGGTACAAGAAGGCACCAAATACATATGCGCCACACAGATCTCATTTGATATGTGTGAGGGCTGTGATACTGCCCGGGTGCCCAAACCGAAGCAGGTGGTTTTCTTAGGGGGCCACACCCCGAGCCTTCGACCTGAAGATCTGATCCACAAGGCAGTGGAGCATCGTGAGGAGATGCAGTCCCATGGTAGCCGGTGACCAACGATTGGTTCACACGCCATTTGTTCCCGCAGGATACTGGAGCCCATGTGCACCATTGGTTTGAGATCCGGTTAAAGCGCCGGACATTCGCTTTTCGTCCTCTCATTTTTGTAATCAACACCCCCGCCACGAGAAGGCAGTGAGTAGGACTTCCCTGGCAGGGGCTGTATACGCATGGCCATGTGAGAGTATTTCGAGAGGAGGAGCGGACTCCCACCACTCTCGGCCGTACCAGGGCATTTGGGGGCGGTGTTTCAAGATGATGACACCAATCGCATTATCGTCTCTGTGCCCGAACATACGAGGCCGAACCCTTCGAAAAATTCTGTCCATCTTCCAAGACGTCGATGGATGTTAGTTATTGGCGTTCCGTCATCTTCGGAGATTGTTTCGCTCACACCAGACTTCTTTCTGCCAGTGGCTCGGATGAGTTGGAAGAGCTTCCGGTAATTACCAGATGCAGCTGCTGCTTCCATCTCGTTATGCTTGTTGCGGCCCAGCACCTGACACCTCGAAGCTAGTGCTTATTTTATCCCTTTCCAGTTGTCCTCCATAGTAGTTTCTCCTTCTTGCAGTAGATCTTGTAAGGTTTGGGAGAACACAAACAGTGGATGCACCTGCACTATTGCAAACGATTTTGAGCCATGTCATTCAAGGTCTCTAACCATCGATTGCTATCATCTCGCTACCTTAACCAGCTAGTCTGCACCTACCAACATGGCTCAGTCCACTTGTCAGTAACTTCATAGATTTGTGTCATGTTTTGGTCTGGTCGCCCCTAGTTTTCTTCCAACCTACTCCTACACCATAAAACATAGCACGTCGGGGCATTCGGTGGTCGAGCATATGTAACACGTGTCCTAGCCATCTCAAATGATTAAGTTTCACTACTTCAATTGATTTGCCATCCTTACCTAGTACCCGTTTCCTAACAATTGCATTACTTACTCGATGGTTCCAGGATATACGAGCAATGTTTCGAAGACATCTATGGTCGAATACTAGTAACCTACGAATATCCTCTACTCTTACTGGCCATGTTTCACTGCCATAAATTAAGACGGAACGAACTGCTGCGCAGTAAACACGTCCTTTGTTTGGTAGACGGATATCTCGCCAACGCCACAAATGACGCAAGTTGGCTAAAGCTAGTCGAGCCTTCTGTATCCGTGCTGAGATTTCGTCACACACCAGAACACAAGGGCTTATGAGACTTCCGAGATAAGTGAAGCGGTCGACACGCTCAACTACTTCACTCCCTATCACTAGTTCGGGTGTCGATGCAACCCAATCCTGAAGCAACATTTTGCATTTCGAGGGAGAGAATCGCATACCGAACATACTTGCATTGTTGCTTATAGTGGTCAGAAGACTGCATTTTGTCAGCGTCTTCACCAAATAGAACTATGTCATCGGCATATTCCAAGTCAACAAGTGAATCTCCCGGTAGAAGTCCGACCCCTGGAAATTTTAGATGAGGAAAGTGTGTTCTCTAAAAGCACGTCAACGACAAAGTTAAACAAGAATGGAGAGAGTGGACAGTCCTGACGAATACCACTTGAAGTAATCAGTTCTGATGACAGTTCGCCATAAGCTCTCACTCGACCAGTTGTGTTCGAGTAGAGAGTTTTTATAAGGTTAATGTGCTTCTTTGGTACTCCTTTCAGTGACAAACACTGCCACAGAACCTCACGATCAACAGAGTCAAATGCCGCCTTAAGGTCGAGAAATACTTCTATTGTGGGACGTCTCCCTAACCTTATGTTTTACCGTACTTGCAGACATCACCGCTGTTTCTACAGCTTTTCGGATGTCATTCCACGCTGTCTCGGGGTGGGCATCACGTACAAGGCTGCCTAACTGTTTTTCTAGTTGTTCCTAAAATATACTCTTAGCTTGACTATCATCAAGGAGGACCCTAAGGGGTTCCCTTGCACCATCTTTCCTACATCCAGTAAGACGTAGATAAATACGCGCTTGCACTAGATAGAGCATGCGCTCCAGAATGAGCGACAGTCTTCTATCGAGCCCCTCCATCGGTGGCTGATAGCGATGTGATCTATTTGGGTCCAGTGTTTGACGAATTAGGGGGTCTCCATGTTAAAAGATGCTTTTCCTTATGCTTAAAGTTAGTGTTTGCGAGAAACAGGCGGTTATCTGAGCATAGCTGCAACAGACGGTCGCCATTACCTGTTCTTTGAGCCGCGACACCATGAGATCCACCCAGGTGTCTTTCCCTTTCTCTTGGTTTACCTACTTGAGCATTAAAATCACCAGCCACTACATCAGAGCGCCTAGCTTTTCGAAGAAGGTCGGAAAGCTTTCTGTAAAACTCATCTTTTACATCATCTGAGCTACTTCCTTGTACCAGTATCTATGTGCTCAAATAAATAAATAAATGTGACCTGTTGTTGAGAGATATCTTGAATTCGTTGAGTTTGTTAGTATCTTGAAGTAAGGTTGCATTGAACGTTTCTAATGCTGTTTCCCTAGTTGTCCAGTGCTTCTTTAGCTCCAGTTTCATCTTGTCAACCACCAGGTAGTGGTGATCTGAAGCTACATCAGCTTTTCTGGTTCTCACGTATCCCACTGACCTTTTGAATTTTTACTGATGCAAATATCTATCTGGTTCTCCGTGGTGTGATTTGGTGAGACCCATTTGGCTTCGTGTGTGAATATCGTGCAGCCTATAACGAATTTGTTGAATGTACATAGGTTTGCGTATCAGTCACCATTCTCTTTCCTTTATCCCAGTTAGTCCATGTCTTCTCATGATATCCTGATGCTCGGTGTTGTCCGTTCCTGCTTTGGCGTTTAGGTCTCGCATCAGGATGGTGAGATCTTTTCTTGGGCACTTCTCTGTGATTGATTAGAGCCTCTCGTAAGACTGATCGCCTTTGTTGTTGTCATTGATGGCCTGACCGTTGTTGCTACCTTGACGTGGTGGTCGGGCTTGCCTATCGTGATGAAGCAACTGAGCTATACTGGCTGGAACAACCGTTCCTCAAGGTCCTACCATGCCAGACAGGTCGGTTGAAGAGCGGTAAAACTAAAAGCAACAAAACCAAGGTCCGAAGGTGAAGTCGTACTGTTGACTGTACAGAGGTGTGACAGCAGTAAGGTGTTTCCTTCAGACAACCAGCATAACAGCGATGCTGCCTTCCCAAAAGGAGGGGAGGGGTTAGAAAAGGTTTACCCTAAAAATACACACCTCGCCTTATCCCATGGATATCCGTCTCCGTTGGTAAGGTCTCAACAAGTACGGAGCTAACACAAAAATTACTCATAAAAAAGTCGTGTGTGACCGACCTCAAGCAGCTGTCCCTTGGGCACTGCGGTCACGCTCTCAGGTCACTATGACCACCTCTAATCCAATTTCCTTTTCAGGTACCTCCAGCAGAACCCTTCCACGGTGTGGGCAACCGGGAAGTGATAACCGCCCTCATACCTCTAACAGCACTCAAGACCACTGTATTCATAATCAACCTCCCTCTTCAATTCCTATTATTCCTCTTACATCGACTTTCAAATCTAAACTCCCTCTTTCGGCTTCCTCCTCAAGTGTCACCACAGCCAACGATTCTAGTGCGCAAAACATTGTCCCAGGTCTACTGAAAGCTCGCTCCAAACTACACATTGGAGCCTTCAACGTACGCACACTATGCCGAATCGGTCAGCAGGCTTCCTTGGCTAAAACCTTAGAATCTCGTACCATTGATGTATGCTGTGTCTCCGAAACACGCATACAGGATCCTAGTGTGGTCATTCACTTGACCTCACCTCGGCAAAACGGAGTGCCGACGAGATACACCCTTCGTGTATCTGGCGACCCGATGGCTAGTTCTCGTGGACTGGCAGGTGTAGGCATAGCACTAAGCATGAGGGCGGAACAAGCGCTATCAGAGTGGATCCCCGTTAATAGTCGTCTATGCGCTGTTCGGCTAAACGGCTCCGTAAGAACTCGAAAGGATAGGGACACACGTCGTTGCCTTTTCGTCGTTTCTACCTACGCTCCCACTGACTGCAGTTCGGATGAAGTGAAAGATGAATTTTACAGAAAGCTGTCTGAACTTCTTCAGAAAACTGAACGTTCAGACATAGTACTCGTAGCAGGCGACTTTAATGCCCTGGTAGGTAGCTTAAACGAAACAGAAAGACATTTAGGTGGGTATTTTAGTATTCCGGCACAGCGAACAGATAATGGTGATCGTCTGCTGCAACTGTGCTCAGACAATCGTTTATTTTTAGCAAACACAAATTTTAAGCATAAGGAGAGACATCGTCTAACATGGCGACCCCTTGCACCAAACCAACGATGGACTCAAATAGACCATATTGCCATCAGTCATCGTTGGAGAGGGTCGATAGAAGATGGTCGCTCATTCTGGAGTACCTGCTTGGACTCCGACCATGCCCTAGTACGAGCACGCATCTGCTTGCGCCTCACTGGACGCAAAAGAGCCACACAAAAAAGACTCATTAGAACCGAATTGAGTAATGAGAAAACCAAAAGTAGGTTCCAAGAACAACTGAGGTCACACTTAGATAGTTCTGAAAACGAGGCTGACCCCGATGTTGCTTGGAAAGATATACAAGCAGCTGTGGAAACAGCAGTGACATCTACTAGTGATTTAAACCACAGGGTTACAAAGAACCAATGGACTTCTTCAAGGTCTATTGCACTAATGGATTCTCGTAAACTCATCCCATCAGGTTCTGAACACGATGAAGAGCGTAAACAAATCAAATCTAGATTAGGCAAAAGTCTAAGGAATGATCGTGAGCAGTGGTGGGCAACGAAAGCAAAAGAGATGGAAAAGGCGGCGGCTATAGGGAATACAAGACAACTCTACAGACTAATAAAATAAACTGGAAATAATAAGTCAAGTGTAAGTCAGACTATTTCGGAAAAAAACGGCACTCACATCTGCTCCCAGTCCAGACGTTTAGAACGATGGGTGGAACATTTTAGAGAACAGTTCAGCTGGCCTTCAGCTACTCTACAACTACCCTCCACTCCCAGACAGTGTGAATGGAACACTGAAGTAGGTCCCCCAACTCTAGCTGAAGTTCAAAAGGCTATAGCTAATCTGAAACGAGGAAGGGCAGCTGGTCCAGACGGATTGGCCCCAGAGGTCTTTAAGGATGGTGGTCTAGTTTTAGCGATAAGGTTGACTAATATTTTAGCTAAAATCTGGGAGTTGAACGTTATCCCATCTAACTGGTCACAATCACTTATCGTCCCAATATTTAAGAAAGGGTCAAAATCATCCTGTGACAACCACAGAGGGATTAGTTTGACTAATATAGTATCTAAAATACTAACCTCGATAATTTTCGGACGCCTAACTAAGACTCATGAACTGCAAACACGACAGATTCAAGATGGCTTCAGACCTGGTCGTGGATGCATAGAAAACACATTCACCATTCGTCAGGTCCTAGAACACAGGCATACTTATCGGCGTCCGACAATGGTGGTCTTCCTTGACTTAAAAGCAGCGTTTGACTCTGTTGACCGAAAGGTTCTATGGCAGTGTCTGTCATTGAAAGGCGTACCTCAGAAGTACATAAACCTTGTGAAAGCTCTTTACTCGAACACTACTAGTCGAGTGAGAGCTTATGGCGAACTGTCATCTGCTTTCGCAACCTCAAGGTGCGTCCGCCAAGGCTATCCACTTTCTCCATTTTTGTTCAACTTCATCATAGATCTACTGATGGAAATAACGCTCTCATCGACTGAATTCTCGGGTATTGATCTCCTACCAGGAGGTCCACTTATTGACTTAGAATACGCAGATGACATAGTCCTGTTTGGTGAAGACGCTGATGAATTGCAGAGTCTTTTGGTAGCACTGAGCAACAATGCCAGAATGTTTGGGATGCCCTTCTCTCCCTCTAAATGCAAGTTGTTGCTTCAGGACTGGTCTGCGTCAACACCTGAACTAAGGATAGGGAGTGAAGTAGTCGAACGCGTCGACAACTTCACTTATCTTGGAAGTCTGATCAGCCCTAATGGGTTAGTGTCTGACGAAATCTCAGCACGGATTCGAAATGCTCGCTTGGCCTTTGCCAACTTACGTCATGTATGGCGAAGGCGAGATATACGTCTATCAATTAAGGGACGAGTATACTGCGCGGCAGTTCGTTCCGTTCTACTATACGGCTGCGAAACTTGGCCTATAAGAGTAGAAGATATTCGTAAGTTACTAGTATTTGACCACAGATGCCTTAGAAATATTGCTGGTATCTGCTGGAATCACCGGGTAAGTAAAAGTGAGGTTAGACACAGGGTATTAGGGAATGATGGTAAATCAGTTGATGAGGTTATGAATCTTCATCGACTGAGATGGTTAGGCCACGTGCTGCGTATGCCTGAACACAGATTACCACGACGCGCAATGGTAACCGGTGTTAGGGATGACTGGAAGAAAGTTAGGGGCGGCCAAACCAAAACGTGGCATCAGTGCTTGAAGTCACTAACTTCTAGTTTGAGCCATGTTGGTAGATGCAGACTACCTGGTTGGAGTCCGCGTGACTATCGTAACCAATGGTTGGAGACTCTTGGTGACATGGCTCAGAATCGATCACAATGGCGTCGGTGTATACACTCTCTGTCTTCCTTTAAACTAAGAGATTAAAATCACTTCAAATCTTTCTTTCTACGAACTAATTCTATCTTCCTGTACTATCTCCTTATACACACTCTTTCTTCTATATATTACCACCACTGAATTAACTACTTCTATGAATCCGGTGTTCATCTTGTTGTGCTAATGCGGTATGGCAACTTGGACCGGTGCATATACGTGCCTGGTTCTACGTTGCAGCTGACTGACTGACTGACTGTCATTGATGAGTGCATAACATTGGATGAAATTCATCGTGATTCCCTCATTCTTTGTTTTGAAACATGCTGTGATGATTCTGGATCCATTTTGATCCCCATCATGTGGGTGTATTATGTGCTTCTATGGACAGCATCAGAGCAATTCCCTGAGTATGCTGAGTATTTTCCTCTTCGTGACAAGATTACAACCGCAACTCACCCATATCTAGCCTTTTCTGTTCGGCTTGGGTCCAATCGGTTTCACCGATTTGGAGCATAATCAAATCGTATCTCCTGATTTCCTCAGATATTTGATTGGTCCTCCCGGTCTCATATACTGTCCGAACATTCCATGTACCTATATTAGTTGTTGCTCTGGTTGTTAGAATGGTAATCGGCCTCGTGATTTTCAAAGAACCTTGACTTTCCTCATAAGACATCATAATCCTTCTAAATGAAGGTCTTTCAGCTCTGAGGGCAGAGTTTAAGCGGCTTAAATTGTTTAATCTGGTTAGCGGTTTTTAGTGAGGGTGTTTTCTACGGCATAGGGTTACTGACCCCATACCCACTCAGCCCCTTTACCTGGGCTTCGGACCTGCAGTAACCCTAGGAGCGCTACAGGCGAATTTATCAGGTCCATGGCATATATTAAAAAAAACTGAAAATGTACAATATTGATTTATATTTGTGTACTGAAGTTATTATTAACTGTTTTGTTTGTTTATATTCAAAACATCACTTTTATGATCTCACAGTGTTTATTCTTTTCATTACTTTATCAGCTTATACAACACGGGTCGGCTCTGGCTCTTTTCCTACTGAGTTATTAGATGGGATTGGTGAGTTCATTCAAAAGAAAGGGTGTGAATGGGGTGTAACCACTAAACGTAAACGACGGATCGGTTGGTTAGATACAGTGGTTATACGATATGCACATATTATCAATGGTTTTAACGCCCTGGCTTTGACGAAGATTGACGTCTTGGATGACCTGGAAGAGGTAGTTAACTTTACATTAGTTAATTATCATTATCGTTATTTAATTATTTCTCCATTTATTACCGAGTACTAATACAATTGGGCTTCAGAATAAGAATATGCGCCACATAAATAAGGAAACGATTTTCCAAAGAAATAGATGATGTAAGGGGAGTATAAAACCAAAAACATAGTAAAGAAACAAAAATAGGTGAACAAGAGTAGTAATAGTCGAGTGAGAGCTTATGTAGATCTGTCATCTGATTTTAGTCCACAAGGCAGTGGAGCATCGTAAGGAGATGCAGTCCCATAGAAGCCGGTGATCAACGATTGGTTCATACGCCATTTGTTCCCTCACGATACTGGAGCCGATGTGCACCATTGATTTGGGATCCGGTTAAAGCGCCGGACATTCGCTTTTCGTCCTCTCATTTTCGTAAACAACAGTAGTGCCACGAGAAGGCAGTGAGTAGGACTTCCCTGGCAGAGGCTATATACGTGTGGCCATGTGAGAGCATTCGGAGAGGGAGAGCAGACTCTCCCCACTCTCGGCCGTACCAGGGCATTTGGGGGCCAATGGTTGGAGACTGTGAGTGACATAACTCAGAATCGATCACAATGGCGTCGGTGTATGCACTCTCTGTCTTCCCTTAAACGATAAGATTAAAATTGCTTTATATTTTTCTTTCTACAAACTAATTCTTTCTTCATGTACTGTGTCCTTTTATACAATCCTTCTTTTATATATTATCACCACTGAATTAACTACTTATATGAATTTGGTGATCTTGTTGTGCTAATGAGATATGGCAACTTGAACCGATGCACATATGTGCCTGGTCCTACGTTGTAGCTGACTGACTGACTGAAATTGTTCAGTTAACAATACAACTAGAAGGAATTTTTTTCAGTTTAAGTAGTTCCTTTCATTTTTAG
This sequence comes from Schistosoma spindalis, assembly GCA_946903255.1. Taxonomy (NCBI): domain Eukaryota; kingdom Metazoa; phylum Platyhelminthes; class Trematoda; order Strigeidida; family Schistosomatidae; genus Schistosoma; species Schistosoma spindalis. The sequence continues at coordinate 80,411,349 of OX336420.1, forward strand.
TGAGAAATGTAAATAGACTACATATAATGCCTCAATCCACTGTGTTGTACGAACTCTAATGGCCCCAACCAGGGATTTGCGATTTACGGACGGATGGTGGTCCTATATCGCTTTATCATACCACGGAACTGTGTTACAAACTGATCTCTGCTCCAACTTCACTAGTTGATGAACAATGTGCAGCTCACTGAGACGACATTCGTAATACGTGCCCAAAACAACAAAGCCAGTACTTTAAGATGGTGACACTAATTGAATTTAAGTCACTACGCCTGGACACACATTTCTGAACCTCAGCATTACTAGCATGGTGTTGCCACTCTATGTCAGCAATCTTTCGGAGACAGCGATGGTCAAACACAGAGAGTCGTCTAACAACAACGGGGTGAAGCTTGGTTTCACAAACATAGAGCAAAACTGCTCTCACCAACAGTTGACAGCCAGACTAACATAACGAAGGTGCCGAAGATGGCCCAGATTGTCATAAGCCACCCTATACGTGGATCGATCTCATCACTCACGTCACTGCCAGTACTTACTCAGCTACCCAGATACACGAACTTCCCGACTACTTCTGTCTGCTCCCTACCCAGATTGAGTGCGGGTTCAGGGTCCTGCCAGTTTTGTAAAAGTGCTTTGCACTTAGAAGGTGCGCAGTACATTCCATACCTACGGATATTGAATGCTAACTGATTAAGTTCAGATTGCATGGCGGCCTATGCTCCATTGGGAGTAACAGGCGTAAGTAAGTAAGTAAGTAAGCATGGCTTGGGTATCATCACACGGTCGAAGTCTTTCTCCAGACCTCGATATTAAGAAACACAGTGAATGTTGGCCTGAGAAATATGTAATGGTGCTCTAAAATTTGGCGAATGATGAAGATATGATTAATATATTCTCGACCAAAACGAAAGCTGACCTTTTAAACACTAGTCAGGCTTTCATGAGTTTTGAATGACCTTTGGAATGTAACGGCAACCAATAATTTAGACGATATCGGGAATGTATCTCTGACATTTGTTGCACAGATGACGCAGATTCATATCAGAGATGGGGGTGACGGTTATTTAGTTCCAGGATGTTAGAGTGCTTTCTAATTCCCAGACCTTATAAAACAATCCAGTCAGTTGCATGAACAGAAGTTCGTCACCGTTCCCACAAAGGTTCAGGGATAAATCTTATGACCATAGTGATTTGTGGTGCTCGTTAAGTCTGAGTTCTTTGAGGACCTCCTCATTAAGTCGACCAATCATCATTTACCGGAGAGAACAGGGCAGTTCGATCAATATTGCGAGGCCGACAGGTCTTCTGAATTTTCCCTCAAACAACTCTGCCCATCATACAAGGCGTCATGAGATGCTACTAATTGACGTTCTGTGAAAGTCACAAATAATAGGTGTCATTACCAAGGTTTGACTTGATAATTTTAAATAAATTGAGCATTGGGTAGGTTGTTGTAAATACGACTAATATATTTGTAATATCCCGATGAGTAGAAAAATCAAGTTTTCAGACTTTCTGTGGTTTCGTGACTCAGTCTGAGCCACTTCTTCAGATTTGTCGGCTAAATTAGAAATATCAATGTAAATGGTAGGAAAGTGATTTCATTTAATGTCACTTCTCACTTACGGAAACTTTTTATGTGACTATATTGAAAGTAGCAACTTTGATATTTGTATCCCAAAGCATCTAAAAGAGCTATTTCTACGATGTACTGTCAATGTGCGATTCAGATTCAATAATGATTTTTGTAGACAAACTGATGGATATGCAATGGGTTCATCACTGATTCCCCTCTTGGCTGATTATTTTATGGCCAATCTAGAGGATACGGTAACATAATGTCAACCTAAATAAATTTTTGATGGGGTCAACCTGAATACATTTATTTTCAAATGGAAATTACCTGTGGTGTTCCGAAAATTTATTTGGATACTACCTCTCCAAACAATTTCATACTTATGTTGCAAAAAGCATTAACTTCCTGAAATCAGTCAGACTAATTTATCCAACAGTATTATAAAGAAAAATATCCATGTTAAGTTTGGAAAATTCCTTAAGTTTCGAATTATTTTCTTCTTAGCAGTTATAAATTTAGCTGATAATTAGCACTTTTCATTCGAATAAAACGTGCTTCCAAAGAAAAGTTGGGAGATTCCCAAGAAATATGTCAACTGTTAAGGAATTCATCAATCCATCTCATAAAATGATATCAAATCTTAGCTTTTCAGTTGTTGGTATATGGTCATTTTTTATGCTTATTAATGTACCAGAGTAAAAATTCAATAGGTGTTGGGTGGTTGGACGTAGTCGGCAGAAAGCCCTGAGCCTAGGTTTTGTGCTAGTCGACACATGTCAGCAAAGCGTACGTGGAATCTTGAAGGAACCGTTGAGCTTTGTGGAACTGAAACCTGTATCACCTACCTTCACAATTTAAGACGTTACTACTGAGTTATTCTGGCTTCAACTAGCTTCCTTTGTTATGATGATATCTCTATCTTTGTGTATTAATCAAACTGATAAATCCTGAATTTTATACTTTATGTTGATACACGTGTGAACCTACGTTTAGAAAATAAATGCATAAAAAAATAAACAGAAGAACGTTTGTAAACGAAACGTTTTTGAAAATGTAGTTTTACTTTTTTTCATACATCTGGAAAATGTCTTAATAAAAGGAATTTATTCTATTCTATAAATCTTGTGTAATTTTTAAATTGTAACGTAGACAGTTTGCTTAACTCTTTTTCATTTATTATTCATATTAAAGGTGAAAATAGCTAAAGCATACGTTGATCCAGAGACTGGATGTGAACTTGAGAGCTTTCCATCTGACTCTTCTGTTCTCAATCGTGTAGTTGTGGTTTATGAAACTCTTCCTGGATGGAAAACATCTACACATGGTTGTCGTGTTTATGAGGAACTACCAACTGCTGCTAAAGTTTTTGTAGAAACAGTTGAGAAATTGCTTAATATACCTATACGTTGGATTGGAACAGGTGCTTCTCGTGACTCTATTATAATTAGGTCTGTTTAATGTTAGAATTTTAAAACTGTAAAATAGTTAACTATCGTAGATTCAGCTTGATTAAATAAATTAGGCCTAGTATTTTTATGTGTTCTCATTTCTACAATATAAACCCACTTTTTCTACAAAGATTATGTTACTTTTGCCTGTTATACTTGACTACATTATACTCACCACGTCAATTTAATTTGATCATGTTTTCTGATTTAATTTTAATTTTCAGATTTTCATTTATCATAAAGATTATTATCATTTATTTAATCATCCTCTAAATTTTTGATACTTCCCAGGTTTTATTATTATTATTATTTTGTTTTGATTTGTGAAATCTCATTGTCACTTGTAAAGTATTCCTTTGAGATTGTTGTTAGATGCAATAATTAGTGTTTTATTAGTTAAATGAATGACTTTTTCGTTAGACTAATTAGTTTACATATTTATATACATTTTTTTTGTTGGAGCTGTAAATTGTTGCTCCATGTAATTGAATTTCAACTGTTTTTAATAATCAGATACTGTTCTACTTACATTAGTTTGAGAAACTATGTAGTGTTCTTAACCTCGTAATGTATGTTTAACTCATTTTCTAACATGTTAGACTGGATAATATCTGATTTACTCATATTGTATATTGGTTAACTTTACCAAAAAATAATAATTGTAGTATTTATTAAGATTGCATTAGTTTTGTTCCAACATTACTTATCTGTTGGAGGTTACTACGAAATTTTAAGAGTGTTTAATCATGACAGTAGCTGATTTGTGATTGTTGTTTAGACTTCACAATAATCAGTTCTAGGATCATACAGGCCTCCTTTTAGGAATGAACACGCTTCCGCATGACCATTTTGTATTCATGTGCTCATTACAGTAACATTTTATAACTTTCTTCTACCTCGGTCAGCACCTTGCATCTCGTTTCTCATTCGTTTGGCTTGTACAACAAGTTCAATCAGCTTAGTTGGTTCTTGATGTCCATAGGATTCTTATTCACATGTGATGAGTCCTTCACAGTAATCTTTGATCAAATACATTTAGTCTCAAGTCGTCTAGGTTTAGTTAATATGTCACAGCTGCAATTTGGTCATAAGGAAATCACAAGTAATCTTGACATTTAGTTGCTAATATTTGTCACTTTTTTCAGGGCTGGTTTGAAGCTACGACATGAAACATTCGGCATGGTCTTGAGATTTCGTAAATACATTGTTTGAGACGTTAAATATTGTCAGTTGCTAGGCGAAAATATACAAAGCCAAATATTCTCATTTGTCGTATGTAGGAGAGTGTTTTAGAATTCTTTTGTTCCTAAATAAATCGATTGGTTTGTGATCTAGTTTATACTTGTTGCAACAACTCACCCCTATTACACAAGGAATATCAATCCACATTCTAATGAATAAGGAACGACAAATGGAAACAACAGCCTGATGCAAAAGTCAACATGCAATGGCCATTATTTGAATTTAGTCTTTATGTATTGCAAAAAACATTTTAGTGTCATTGGTCACCAGATATTGAAGTACACAGGTGGTGCTGAAATCGCCTTGATTAGTGAGTTTTACTCAGAGGTTTCTCTAAACCTTGGTCCCAGGTTACTGCTCACGAATGGTTCATGTACTTACTGTGTTCATCGACTAGAGTGTGATTTAACCTGGCTTTATTCCACTGCCATTTGGATTATACCTTTGCTTCCTCTGGGGTTGATCCATTACGTAGACCATCTACGATTTGGAGAGTATAACTGCCGTCACAAAATTGTTGGTAACCACCAATAATTCGCCGATTCATAAACATAAAAATAGTAGTCATTCGTTATCATGAACTAACTAAATAGTATTGCGTTGCCCCTCATCTGTTAGTTTGATTGTTGAATTCACTGGATGTGATCCTATATAACTAATCTTGCTAGCAGATCGTTCCAGTAAATAATCAGAGACTTTGGTCGTTTTATGATGATCATACAACACTTTTATGAAGGCTCCCGAATGCCCTGGTATGGCCGAGAGTGGGGTGGGTTCGCCCTCCCTCTCGAAATACTCTCACACGGCCACGCGTATACATCCTCTGCCAGGGAAGTCCTACTCACTGCCTTCTCGTGGCGGGGGTGCTGTTTACGAAAATGGGAGGACGAAAAGCGAATGTCCGGCGCTTTAACCGGATCCCAAATCAATGGTGCACATCGGCTCCAGTATCGTGAGGGAACAAATGGCGTATGAACCAATCGTTGATCACCGGTTTCTATGGGACTGCATCTCCTTACGATGCTCCACTGCCTTGTGGACTAAACCTTTAGGTTAAAGGCTCGGGGTGTGGCCCCTAAGAAAACCACCTGCTTCGGTTTGGGCACCCGGGCAGTATCTCAGCCCACGCACTAAAACGTGATGAACTATTTACTTATGGAAAATATTCCTTTCGCTTTGATTTACAATGAAATGACTCGCACTATTATTATTATCATTGTTATAATTATTGTTATTATCATTATTATTATTATTACTATTTTACCACGTTATTTATTCGCTCTCTCTTATTCCCACTTTATGTATCAGTTTCGACTTAGACAGCAGCTCGCCTATGGCGAAAATTCGGCTCTATCTAAACGTTCTCGAGTCACTGCCTGGTTGAAAATTGTATGTTACTGAAGCAGTTTTTCTGAAACCACGCGCACCATTCAAACTGGCTGCCTTCAACGTTCGCACACTTATGCAGGTCGGACAACAGATAGGGCTGTCTATGTCTTTGGAAAGTCTTAATATTGACGTGTGTTGTCTATCCAAGACCCGTATTCAAGACTATGGTGAAGTACTACAAATTCGCTCTCCATCTGTCGCTTCAAAAAGCCTGTTTTACATGCATTTATCCGAGGACCCTGTGGCATCTTTGTCTGGTCTTGCTGGCGTTGGTGTCGCACAAAGCGCTAGACCTGAGGCAGCACTAATCGACTGGATCCCCATTAGCAGTCGGTTATGTGCCGTTAGATTGGAAAGTTCCATCAAAGTGAGAATAAATCGGCGTGAGAAACGATGTCTTTTCGTCATCTCCGCCTATGCCCCGACAGATTGCAGCCCGGATGCAATCAAGGACGAGTTCTACCACCAGCTAACTGTTCTTCTCCAGAAAGTGCGTTCGACAGATATTGTAGTACTAGCTGGAGACTTGAATGCTCAGGTCGGGCGTCTAGGCACAGAAGAGAGTCGTTTAGGTGGCCGATGGGGACTCGTTGGTCGCAGGACAAATAACGGGGAACGTCTACTGCAACTATGCACAGACCACAACCTGTTTCTGGCTAGCACTAACTTTCGGTACAGTCATCGACGATGTGCCACCTGGCGTCCTTTCTCTGCATCTCAAGCCTGGACTCAGATTGATCACATCGCAATCAGCTACGGCTGATGTGGTTGTGTACAAGACTTTCGCTCCTTTTGGAGTACCTATCTGGAATCTGATCATGCCCTGGTCTGCCCCAATATCCAACTCATCCGAGCTACTGGCAGAAAGAAGTCTGGTGTGAGCGAAACAATCTCCGAAGATGACGGGACGCCAATAACTAACATCCATCGACGTCTTGGAAGATGGACAGAATTTATCGTAGGGCAGTTCAACTGGCCTGTTGCTCCGGCAACGTCGGTCAGACTGTCCTGCCCTCCATGGCCGGTGACGACCGACCCACCAAATGAGGCGCAAGTCCGCAAGGAACTCCAACTCTTGAAACGTTACAAATCACCGGGCCCAGACGACTTACCTCCGGCTCTTTTTAAAGATGGTGGTGACTTTCTGACTAAGGGACTGACGACGTTGTTTACAAAGGTCTGGGAACCAGAGTGTGTACCAACGTCATGGAATGAGTCGATAGTTGTCCCTATCTTTAAAAAGGGTTCACGTCGTTCCTGTAACAACTATCGGGGGATAAGTCTACTTTCGATTGCGTCCAAGCTATTGGTTTCCGTTATACTTCTTAGGTTGTTCAAAACCCGAGAAGGATTGACTCGCGAGGAGCAGGCTGGGTTTCGTTCTGGACGAGGATGTATTGATCATATCTTCACCCTCCTCCAAGTGTTAGAACACCGTCATACTTATCAAAGGCCAACAATCGTAGTGTTTCTTGATATCAGGGCTGCCTTCGATTCGTTGGACAGAACTGTTCTCTGGGATTGTCTATTGAAGAAGGGTGTGCCTGAGAAGTTTATTAACATCCTTAAAGCATTATACACAAACACCTCAGGCAGAGTGAGGGCATACAACCACCTTTCTCCACTATTCCATTCGAGCAGTGGGGTTAGACAGGGTTGCCCAATCTCACCATTCCTCTTCAACTTTGCCATCGATGACATTCTGAAAACGGCTCTGATGAATGTAAATAATGGTGGTGTGGATCTGTTGCCTGGAGAAAGACTTCTCGACCTTGAGTATGCGGATGATATTGTCTTACTGTGCGAGAATGCCCAAGCCACGCAATCCGCACTTAATCAGTTGGCAATCAGTGTCCGTAGGTATGTTCTGTGCTTTGCACCTTCGAAGTGCAAAGTACTTCTACAAGACTGACAGGATTTAAATCCTGTACTCACTCTGGATGGTCGGATCTACAACGCGTCGGTGAGAGCAGTTTTGCTCTATGCTTGTGAAACCTGGACTCTCCGAGTTGAGGATGTTAGACGATTCTCTGTGTTCGATCATCGCTGTCTCCGAAGGATTGCTGACATCCAGTGGCAACACCATGTCAGTAATGCAGAGGTTCGGCATCGTATGTTCGGGCACAGAGACGATAATGCGATTGGTGTCACCATCTTGAAACACCAACTTCGGTGGCTTGGACATGTTCTACGAATGTCGTCCCAGAGAATTCCTCGTCGTGCATTATTTGCCGACTCTGGGACTGGTTGGAAAAAGCGGAGAGGTGGTCAGTATATGACATGGTGTCGTGGTATGAAAGAAAGCTGCAAAGGGCTAGCTTCTGTTGGTCCTTCACGACTCCCTGGATGAGGTCCGAGAGATGGTGCAACACAGTGGCTAGAGACGTTATCAGATATGGCTCAGAATAGAAGCCAGTGGCGATCCTGCTGTAACCTTCTTCTAATTTCTTCGTAAACAGTGGTTGCTTCTTCCTTAACTGTAAGATTTCCTCTGATTGTACCTTTTCGTTTCCCTCATTTTTGTTCTTTTTTATAATTCCCTACGTTCCTTACATTTTTCTCCTTCTCTTTAAATTCTCATTGTTTTGTGTGGCGCATATATATTTGGTGCTCCTTTGTACCAAGATTTATGTGTTCAAATAAAAAAAAATAAAAAACTTGTATGAAACTTAGGAACAACAAATTTAGAGAACTATGATAATCTAAGTATCACAGCATTCACTATTCACCCATTTTCATGTATTAAGATAGGTATAAATACTAAGAGTAGAATATATTTTGATACATGTCGAAGTATTCATCCCTGTTAGTGGAGGGGTTCTGTCTTGGTATCTGAATGTATTTATCTATTCACGGTCTGACTGTACAATTATGTATTTTGTAGGTGAATGATTTACAAACAGTAGAGAGCATCGATTGGTTGCAAGCATCGTGTTATAAATATTTTTCTAACTTTAGCATTAATTATTTAGTATATGAACCATGATAAAGAAATAATTTGAAGACATCTATGACCAGATGCTTGCAATCGACACTTGTCTCCTTATGTACATGATTCAGTTACCAAGTAATTAGTGCTACTCTTAGCATAATAAATCGGTATAAAAGACTGAACCTTAATAGTTAAAGTGGTCATCACATGTATTACCTTTGCCCAGCCACCACTAATCTTGATATTCTATGACGGATAGAATCGGATTAGGTTGTTAAACATCTAGGTGCGGTGTCGACAAGACGTGCTATAGTTATGTGAATTCGTTAACAGTTGGGCCAATCCATTACCGGAGATGCAAACTTATTGGCTGACTAGGAACCTCATTTATCGTGATTCAATATCAGTCATAGTAGATCAATCAGATTTATTATAAATAAATTTACTTTTTGTCTTCCTTCACGTTTTGAAGACAATTTTACTTTATACTTCTAGCTTCGTGATTCAATTTGTTTTTTTAAAACTTCCTCCTACTGTACAGTTCTTTTTTAGTCATTATTTAATTTGTTTTATTTATTGTGACTATGTTGGTGTGGATTGTGATGATTTAAATCGGGAGATATTTGTGCGAGTTCTAACGTAATTTGTGCATGCTGTGTGCAGGAGATAACATATTATCAACCACGTGTAAAAATCTATTAGACTTGAAATCGCTTCTCTCTCAGAGTGGTATTTTCCTGTTGTAATTCCCCATAGATTCTTTACTCAATTTTTGGAATATATCGTAAGCTTTTTATTATTCAACAAATTTAATACACCCAGAATTCTGAGTAGTGGATTCATTAATACGAATTAGTTGATAACATCAATAATTTCACACTGTATTATTTATTTATGTTATTTTTAAAATAGATTCTAATAAATTGATTGAGATAAATATGGTCTAATGTCAATCTGGAGCAACTACGTTACATAATACAATTTGGTATTATTTTTGATTTTACGCAGATTAAAAGGGCTTGGCTACTTTTGCAAATAGATTAAATGGTTATAAACAATTTTACACGTGACTTATATATATATATATAAGGGAAAAAGCGAGATCCTCAAATACAATATGGAAAAAACCAACCCAATCACACTTGATGGAGAAACTCTGGAAGATGTAGAGTCCTTCACGTTCCTGCGAAGCATCACCGATGAGCAAGGAGGATCTGATGCATACATAAAGACGGGGATTGGCAAAGCAAGGACAGCATTCCTACAGTTTAAGAACATATACAGCTCCAAACAACTTCCAATCAATATCGATGTCAGAATTTTTGATAAGAACATCAAGGCAGTTCTACTGTACGGAGCTAAAACTTGGAGGACTACTACAACCATCATCAAAAGTACAAGAATTTATAAACAACTGTTTACGCCAGATACTCGATGTCTGTTGACCGTGTATCATCAGCAACAGCCTACTGTGGGAGAGGACAAACCAGCTTCCATCTGAAGAGGAAATTAAGAAAAGACTCTGAAGGTGAATAAGACACACATTAAGGAAATCAACAAACTACATCACGATGCAAACGCTAACTTGGAATGCTGAAGGGAAACGGAAAAGTGGAAGGCCGAAAAACACATTGCGTTGGGAAATAGAGGCAGATATGAAAAGGATGAATAACAACTGTAAGGAACTGGAAAGGATTGCCCAGAACCGCGTTGGATGGAGAGTACTGGTAAGCGGCCTATGCTCCTCCACGAGGGGTGACAGCCGTAAGTAATATATATATCAGTTCAATCCAATCAACTTTATTAAGTATAAAAAAGACTACATTATCAGTGGTAAAAGTGAGATTAAAAATAGTAATAGCTATAATATCAATAACAACAAAACATAGTTGGAAATATATTACTGAAATTTGGAATATAAAATATATATAGTAATAATAATATATTTACAACTTGGAAAACATATTAAGAATGACAGCAACTAATTCATTGAAATTGATACCGGCCCATATTACATGATGTTCCTGACGTTGGAAATGTTTTCCTCGAAAAATTCCTCTTATACGACTGTGTTTGTGGACTATCGGATGGGAGAAAATGAAAAGACTAAAAGCTGACACTTGGAATTTAAATTATGTTGATGGCTAGAAAATGTTTACTCATGAGTGCTAGAGATCAGCGTTTCTTAACCAGTAAAGTATATGATATTCGTGATCCTAAAATCACATGAGTACATCATGTACAGTGCCTACAACAAAAAAATCTCTTGTAGCTTCATTAAGTTATCTACTCCGGCTGGAATGCTAGAACTGATATCACTAATATCATTAGTTTGAGAAATAAATATTTTATTACAAATAATAATTTTGATAATGCGATGAGAAGACGAAGTTTATCAGAAATATGTAATATATTTGCGCAATACATTTCGAATAATCTGATCACACATATACTTGTTAAGACATTTTTATATGAAAATTAAAAGGTCAACTAAACAGGTTAAAGGTAAGAAATAAAATACACAAAAACAATGTGATAACCACTCTGGATAATAAATCAGTATTACCAGGGTAGGTTAAGGGTAAGGACAAACTGCTTTTTGAATGCATAAACGGTGTCTCGATTTCCGTAAAGCCAACGCTTCAAAAAACCTGATAAACTTCGTCTTCTCATTGCATTATCAAAGGAACTAATTGTTTTAAATAATAATTTATCAGTTCAATAGTTGAATCCATGAGTCAATTGAAGCTAGACCACCATGGAAAGCCTGGAAGCACTGGACGGCCGTTTCATCCTAGTATGGGACTTCCCAGCAGTGCGCATCCGCGATATCGCCCTTCACGGGATTCAGACCCAGGACCCATCAGTCTCGCTCGCGAGTGCTTAACCATTGGACCACTGAGCCGGCGACCAATGGTGTTAATGTCTAACTTCAACCAATCCACGAAATTTCGCCAGGATTGATAGGTCCTGGGTTCGAATCTTGCGAGGGGCGAGATCGTGGATGAGCACTGCTGAGGAGTCCCATACTAGAACGAAACGGCCGTCCAGTGCTTACAGGTTTTCCATGGTGGTATAGCTTCAATTGACTCATGATTTCAACTATTGAAATTACTAAAATCCCCGCAAAACCAATTCTGATAATTTATCATTTCTCTAACTATCTATTCTATTTACATGACACATTTCAATAGCAAACATTATTCACAATAATCTAACTAGGAGCAGTAAAATAGTGCACTTTTCATTTTCCTGAAAATATATCTACATTGTACTTGAGTCATTAAATATTCTATAGTATAACAACAATACATATCTACACACTATTATATACAGATACATATATACGAAAATGTATAATAATAATTATAGAATTAATATGAACAATTATTTTCAAGTTATATGAAAGTAGACAGTATAGTATATTTATTGACCAGATACATTACATAGTTCAGATATTCTCTCAATTTCAATTAACCTCCTATTTGTGATTATAATTGAATTAAATACAAAGTCAAAATGTTTTAAAGTGTAAGCATTCGTTATTATTATTATTAGATTTTTTCCTCATAATGATCATTATCTTATAGCACATTACTTTCACTTGAGTTTGTATATGTATAATTTTGTTGAACTCTTCTATTAATAATGTTATTAGGTCATTTACAATTTGTCTATACCTTTTTTTTATTACTGTTATCACGGCTGTATATGCATATATACTTGGTCATACATTATATCCTACATGCATATTCTTCTTAATAGCCTTAACTTTAGTTGATTAAATCATTTGATGATTCATTAGTATGTTCTTATTCATTTGTATTTCTACTCGTATTTGCTTCGTGTGGCTTTGTGATAAGCGTTGTATAATAATAAACTGTGGTTAATAATTTGCATTGTTCACTGAAATTTATACATCTTTGAGAATTATCTAATGATGGTTATCAGGATGAGTGATTTAAGAAGCATAGCAATTATCATGAAGAAATTCCACTATAATGATACTATTATAAATAATTTGTTCAAAAGATAACCTATCCATTATTCCTCTAAGTAATCTAGATAAACTCTTTTGATTGACTTCATAGATGTTTGAAGCAAGTAATCTTTTTTATGTTTATTCAGTGTTTACTTTTAATTACTTCATAAATAGGTGGATGATCATAATTTCTTTCCCTTCAATTACTATATACTAGTTAGTTTTGGGGATAGCTCTTTGGGAAAGTTCCAATTGGATTAACAATCATGATTAGGTTAATTTATATTACTAGTTGATAAACAGTGTTACATTCAGATTTTAACTACTTTTAGATATCTACCGACAAGAGATGATAGATTTATAAATGTTTATTATTTCGATGTATAGAATGAAAATTCTGTGATCAGAAACCGTATTATGTTATATTTTATAATGACAATAAATAGTAGATTTCTTCATCCAAAATATTAGTACATATTGAATTCAAATAAGTTATCTATAAAGTTTATGGAATGTAAGGAACTGAATTTTTCTGCTGTTTCCGTTTTCAAATAGACTATTTAAGTAGATAATTGGATGTTGAGTATGTTTATCGATTAGATAAACTTCGAATGAATGCTAGCAGTAGAACTCAGAATGTGTATTTCGTTTCATCTGAGATTAATCATTTGGATAAACTTGTTTATGATCGAGATTATCACCGACTATATCTAGAACGGATAATATATCAATTTAATTGAACAGAACTTGCATATTGGTAATTCAGTAGCCTCATGATTACGAAATAATCTACAGTTAAATATAGATAATGCTTCTGAACTTGAAGGGATGGGTTTTATGTTTGCTTCAGTTATAGTATTAATATGATTACAGGTATATCTGGCACACTGATCCCAAGCAGAGCGAAATTCATACTCAAAAATTACACTACTAACTGTTGTGTTAAATATAATTATATTGACTGTTGATTCATTAATAGAAAATTAATTAAATGTACAGACCTTTAACACTACATTTGTTTTATTTAACTTCACATCCAAATAGTATGGTATTTCTGGCGAGACTCTAATTTATGGACGACCTTTGAACGAATTTTAAGTGACTTTTGGAATATCAGTCAATCAGCAAACAGTAAGTATAGAGTAAAAATATATTATACAAAACCAAGGAAATAGAGTGGATACACTTCTTATACGTGGTTCAATAACTTGTCAAAGTTAGAAGGAGGTTCTAAAATCGTAATGCTTGCAGTAGAGGAAACCATCCATATGGTTACAGAATAGTCGGCCTCTGGAGCCATGATAGTCTCAAAAACTCTCAGATCCCAGCGGAGGAAGAAATCAGGAAGAAGCTCTGGAAGTGAATAGGACACACATTGAGGAAAGCACCGAACTGTGTCACAAGGCAAGCCCTAAACTGAAATCCTAATTGACAAAGGAGGCGAAGAAGACCATAGAACACATTACGCCGAGAAACGGAGACAGACATAAGAAAAATGAACAAAAATTGGACAGAACTGGAAAGGAAGTCCCAGAACAGAGTGGGTTGGAGAATGCTGGTTGGCGGCCTATGCTCCAATATATATATATATATATATATATATATATATATATATATATATATTGTAGTGGCCTCGCTTCGTTAATTGACCGCCTCGATAGCCATCATAATATAAATCACATCGGTGATTAAAATCAGAAGGCCATGAGTAGCGGAAACTAAAATTTATTAGCGGATACGCAGATCACAAAGCTATAAGCACGTCAAGCGAATTTGTAGTGGAGAAGCGAATAAGTATGTACTAGCAATTATATGGGCAAATTTATAGTAAAATTGCATAAAGGCGCAGCAAGGACTAATAATAGAATTTGAGTACATATATACATGGGGAGGAAAATGAATCATCGAGTGATATTTAAGCAATCAACATTTTAGCTAGTCTGCCATGTGATCTAGTGATCATAACAGCACAAACAAATATGCAAATTGTTACTGTTTAAATAAGATTGTGTGTTAAGTTAATAAAAGGGCCTAGGCAAAAGTACCCATAATCGAAATCGTCTGTAGAATAGTCGCTATAATATATATATATATATATATATATATATATTATTTATCGAAATATTTGGTGTTATATCTTGGTTCATTTAAACTCTCAAGGACACTTGAATATCATAAAATCCTTATGGGTTATGTATTAAATAAGCTGTGTTTACTTCAATCTGTGCCTTACAATGCAAGGGACATCTTAATTACATTAATTCGTTGTCCATTTTCATTTGAACCGTCATTCGTTTTCATATTGATACAAATTATTCTTAATAACTTCAGATCTGTAAAAATTTATTACCAGTCGACATTCTAATAAAAAGTGCGTATGTAATAAACAATCTAGTGTAATAAAATTATTGTTTACAACATCATCTTGTGGTGTATCCTACTTATGTTGACATATATGAGTGGTATATAGCACCAATATGAAGTGGAATAGCTGTGAGCAGAAAATTAAGGAGGTTTAAATAAAGAAAAGAGAGAAGGTGACTTAAAGCAATAAAAAAACAGCAGGAATAAAGGAACGGTGAAGTTTATGATAGACAACTGATGGAAGATGTGCAAATGATATATTTAATCTATGGTTTTCATATTTCACGAAGACACTAATTTATACTAAACAATAAATTTGTTATCCCTACCAAGTCTTCATTCATTACATTTGGTCTTTGTCAAAGGGGAGACGGAAAGGGTGAATTTCTGAAGACGATGTTGTGGGGTAGGGAAAAAGCGTTGTTGGGGCGGTCTGATTCAGAGAGGTGACGTCGAGTGTGGTGTCCTGGCGAGGCAGCATCAGCCGTAGCATTCGCTGTTGATGCAGTGCAGGCTTTGGACATACTGGGTGCTGGACGGACATTATAGTAACTCACATCCAATTGAGTTTGTTCTCACCTAATTCGGTTAAGCCCTTTTGTTAACTTATTAAGCGGACACAGTCATCTGTACTATAACAACTTATTGTACCTTGATTATTGTTATGCTTGTATGAATATGTATGCTTGAACATTGTTAACCGCCCACGCATATATTCATCCCGCTAGCCTTATTATTAGCCGCTTAATGGATTCGATAATCCATTCATTTTTCCATATATATATATATAGGTATATATATATATATATATATATATATATTTAACACATTTTTGGTTTGCTAACTCATTCGCCTCTGCTCTGTGGCTTGAGTTAACTGCTAATAAAACTGTATTATGAATCCATTGAAGCTAGACCACCATGGAAAACCTGGAAGCACTGGACGGCCGTTTCGTCCTAGTATGGGACTCCTCATGGTAATCTAGCTTCAATAGATTCATGATTTCAACCAGTGAAATTTCTAAAATCTCCACACAATCCCTTCTGATAAAACTGTATTAACTGCTTCTCTTCGCCTTCTGATTTCAAATACCGTTGGGGATTATATGATAACGGTTACGAGGGTGAACGGCCAACAAAGCACAGCCACTACAACATCGAATTTCGATGGCTTGATATGCTGACATTACTACAGTGGTCAGTGGGCCAGCGAATTCGACATTTCGACTAGAGGCGTGTCACAGACTGAGAAAGAAGAAAGCGGCATGCCGATCAGAACGTCCGTAAGAGTGACTTTCGTTTAAAGGGTAACGAAAGTGATGTATGCTTCTTGTATGTAACACCAATCAGAAGTGAAATGCCTGGCAGTAGAAGATCGAAAAGTTAGAATTGAAAAGAATAAAAAGGAAAAATGAGAGCAATTGTTATAACAACAGACTTGAAAGAATCTTGAAGCATATAAAGGATAACTGAAGAAAGATGTGCAAATAATGTATTTAATGTATTGTTTTCATATTTTATGGAAGCGCTCTGTAATTTTACGTTAAACAACAAATTGGTTTTTATCAGAAGGGGTTTTGTGGAGATTGTAGTAATTTCAATGATTAAGATCATGAGTCAGGGGACGAGGTCGTGGATGCGCACTGCTGAGGAGTCCCATAATAGGACGAAACGGCCGTCCAGTGCTTCCAGGTTTTCCATGGTGGTCTAGCTTCAACTGACTCATGATCTTAATCATTGAAATTGGTTTTTCTCTAACTGACTTCACACACAACAATCTCAATGAGTTTTTGTAGCATTTATCGAATATCGATAATCCATGCAATATAGAAAATACCTGGTTATGTCATTGAAATAAGAAGTAATATCTGAAAAAAAACTGAGTTTTCATATTATTTTGATTATAGATGTAAGATAGTAAGGAAAATGAAAGTTAATGTAGATAAATTACTTACGTCAAATATGGAAACTTGAAATGAGCAAATATATGCGGATACTTTTTTAAATCAGTATGTAAATATATGATATCTTGGTAGATTTAAAACACTTAAATTTATATCGATGGTACGTTTTCGACTATAGAAATAATCTTACACGAACTGATCACTAAACAATTACGAATGTATCGTTGTCTAGTTCTTAGTACTGGTTGAATTCTATTGACCAAGTTACATTATAGCTGTAAGTTTAAGTGATTCATTTTTCAGTGTTAGGATAAAATCGATGCCCTATTATGAAAATAAGCTTTTGAAACTTGTACAACAAGACCATAATTTATGGACAAACCAATCAGATATAAGATTGAGATTTTTGGATTTTGGCGTGGAATTCGTTCATCCAGATGGCTAAATTATTTTTTGGTATTATAACTAATGTTAGTTCGTAATGAAAATTCTAACTTATGGTCTCGA
This sequence comes from Schistosoma spindalis, assembly GCA_946903255.1. Classification (NCBI taxonomy): domain Eukaryota; kingdom Metazoa; phylum Platyhelminthes; class Trematoda; order Strigeidida; family Schistosomatidae; genus Schistosoma; species Schistosoma spindalis. Next base: position 80,428,695 of record OX336420.1, read on the forward strand.
TTCCTTACACTATTTAATAACCTTGTTTAAGCACTAAAAACACGAGGTTTAGCGAGGGGATCACTTTTCAACAGATTTATTATGAAGCTGTACAATCATAGATATATAACATTGGAATTTCTGTTGTTGATGAAGTATTAGTTCCGTGAGGACATATGAACAAGGAATAAACATGGTCATGTAATAGAAAAATTATAATGCCACGTTACGTAATAACCCTATTCTGAGAGTAGTACGTGATTGGAGTTGCTCAAGAACACAGTAGAATCTTTAAATGGTCATCCACAAATTATAATTGATAGATTAAACAATGCTTCTTGAGGTGGAAATGTGGACTTCGACCATGTCGGAAATGTGATATTGCATTTCAAATCAATAATCTAATAACCTAATATAAAATTCGGAAATTTAGGTAGATCAGTGTTGGAAGGGTTCTTACGGAAAAATTGATGAAGAGGCTCAAACTATGATAGAAAAGCTGTATTCCATGATCTTCGATTTTCTTCAGTTCACTTCGCTTTCAGATGCAAAACAATTCGTGAATTCTTCTTTATGGAAATAGGAACAAATTTGACAGGGTTCAGTGATTTGAAATTGTCACGTGTTACGCATGCCTGAGCATCGATTACCACGACGCGCAATGCTGATTAGTTTTGGAGGCGGTTGGAAGAACGTTAGGGTCAGCCAAACCAAAACGCGGCATCAGTCCTTGAAGTCACTAACTTCTAACATGAGCCATGATGGTAGATGCAGACTACTTGGTTGGGGTCCACGTGATTATCGTAACCAATGGTTGGAGCTTCTGCGTGACATGGCTCAGAATCGATCACAATGGCGTCGGTGTGTACACTCTTTGTCTTCCCTTAAACGATAAGATTGAAATTGCTTTATATTTTTCTTTCTACGAACTAATTCTTTCTTCATGTACTATGTCCTTTTATGCAATCCTTCTTTTATATATTACCACCACTGATCTTGTGTTAATGAGATATGGCACCTTGGACCGATGCATATATGTGACTGGTCCTACGTTGTAGCTGGCTGACTGATTGAAATCGATCAATGTTATACCTCCATTGAAGCCTGAAAGAACTGGACTGCCGTTTCGTACTAGCTTGGGTAAAATTGGAATCAAAGTATTATAAAAATGAGAGCCATAAGAGCATGGTTTCAGATTTTGGTTTTTCGCCCAATTAATTCAGTATAATAAATTGTGCTCATAAAATTACCCTGAAGGTTATAATAAAGTACAATTCAGTAACTGTGATCCCTCCTAACACTTACTGTCAGTTGATTTAAAATTATATAGTTAACTATTACATCTGGCACATTAATTGACGTCAGTAAATCGACACTTATTTAAAATCGTCTATTTTGCTAACTATTTTCATACATACTTTTCTCTGAAACATTATTGTGTTTTAGACCTACTGGTTTTCTTACATTATATTTTAAAATTACCAAATTTATTTGAGCTCAATTAGAAACATTTTTCACTGCAGTTGGTTTGAGTTATTAAAACATCAAGTCACACTTTGAAACAGTAGTTTGGAGTTATTCAAACTCACAAATCAAGTAATGGTTGATGTTGTCAGTTTTGTGACATTCAATTATTGGAAATCTAATCTTTTAAATAATAATTCATCAAGTCGTCCCTAGTAATTAGCACATAAGTAATTACACTTATGAAGTACTAACTTTACACACAAGGAAATGTAAGGTAGAAAATATGCCTTTCTCATAACCGGATGATAACAGAAAAACAAATGTTGGGAGTCATTTATGAGGGAAATGGTCATCAAACTTAGATCACCAACCAAATATCATTATCAGTTAATACATCAACCAATGAGCTGTAGACATTATTATTTAGATTTTGATCAAAAAATTTTTCGCTCTCACTTAGTCTTATTTTTTCAAACAATCGACTCGTCAAGTAACTGAAACTGATATCGGTAAATAAAAATGATTATTGTAAAGGAGATAAACAGAAAGTTTATAAAGTTAAGTTGCTAGATTCTTTAAGAATCATCACTTACTAAATGGATAATAGATATAAATTATAAACATGTACTTTCTAACTGATACATTCACTTAAACATAAATGAAGTAAATTCCTATTCTAAATATTGTAAATATAATTATTCTTACCAATAAACCAACTATAGTTATTAACAATAATTGATAACTTAGTTACATTTTATAATTCAGGAATATGACAAAAATAAAAAAAAAATTTAATTTACATTCCAAACACTTCTGATAAACTTTTGACATATTTTCTAGAAAAAAAAAATAAAGATAATGATGATGGCTAGAAAAATAAAACAATCTTATGTAAATAATTGTTAAAATATTCAGTATATTAACTTCATATCTATTTAGTTGTATCCACAAATAAGATATTCATAATGATCTTAATTGAATTGAATTCTTTTGTCTATTTCTATATAACTTCAATATAAAGTTATGTTGTTTACTTGAATAAAGCAAATACACATATTTACATATCTGATCTATCTATCTATTTATCAATCTATCTATCTATCTGTATATATATATAAACACCGTTGGATGCTGGCTGGTTCAGTGGTCTGGTGGTTAAACACTCGCGACCGAGACTGATAGATCTTGAGTTTGAATCTTGCGAAGCGGGATCGTGGATGGGCATTGCTGAAGAATCCCACATTAGAATGAAACGGTTATCCAGTTCTTGCAGGTTTTCTAATGGGGTCTAGCTTCAATTGACTCATGAATTCAACTATTAAATTATTATATTAAAGAATGTTTATTAAATTGTATGCAACATTTCATCTTGTTAAATCATATGAAATAACCTTTATTAGTAGAATGAGTTTTGTAGCTTGAATAAATGGTTTGTGACGACATAAAATATCAATTGTAGGAGTTCTCAAGCTATTTTTATTTCAGGTTATGAGTGCTAGTATTACGTGGCGGAGGATGAAGAATTATAAATGTATGGACAATCACCTTAAGGGGTTAATATTAAGTAATTAAATCCGTAATCGTAGAAATGGTTTATAGTTAAAGTTGGTTACTTACTTACTTACACCTGTTATCCTCAGTGGTGCATTGGCCGCCGACCAGCATTCTCGCTAAAAAAACGCTGACCAGAAAAAAAGATAGATTGGTTTGGAAAAAATACAACTTATTTGTGACGATTTCAACTTTCTCAATTTTAATGCTAGGGACTGTAATTTATCAATCTCTATCGGCATATCTGTGGTTATGTGGATTCATCTGCCCAGTGGATTTCTAAATATTTCAAAATCATTGTGACTCACAAACTAACATATTCAATTTATTCCATTTTAAGCTGACTCAAGGACAATAGAAAAGGGGAATCAATTTGAAGCCATCTGAAATAACATACTATGTATTGCAGTTTGTACTATTCTGCTGGCATGAAATCGATATTCATCATTATGGTCATGATTTATCTTTTGAAAACCAACCAGGTGTTATCATCAAGTTATCGAAAGAATCCATATTTTCACGTCTTAAAGATATCGAACGAGCATTGCACAATTTTACATTGAAAGTTAGAAAAGTGTTTGTGCAATGATCTTTTATTGAAAACCGAGATAAATCTTTATTATTAGCATATAAGTATGTGAATAATTTTCAAATTTTACATTGCGGAGGTTGAACTGTGGCCGTAATACCGAAGATTTATGGCCTGTAATGTAGTGGGTGCACACAGTTTAGGAGTCCCATGTTAGAGCGAGAGAGCTTTCTGACGCTTTCTGTTTCCTTTTGTCGTCTAAATAGGATCAATTCATGATGTCAATTAGGGAGATATCTATTGTTCAATTGTATATGGTGACCCAGTTGTGGACCTAGGTAAACATAAAGTCTGAACACATTGCTTTTGGTTGATAAAGACTGACTTTGGTAGTCTAATTCATTCTTTAAATCATTCTCATAAAATTAATTCCATCATCTAAATGGTAAAAAGCGATATTCAACGGTAATTTTCTTTCAACGAATTTATCATCAAGCTGTATAATCGTAAAAAATATGAAATTTTAAGTATTATTCCCCATGTGGGGATGTCAAAAATGAATGAACAGGATGATGCAAAAGAAAGATTGTAATACACACACACACTTTTATTGATATCATTTACATTATATAATATAGTATTGTAATCTTTCTATTATTTCATCACGTTCATTCATTATTCGTATTCCCACACGGGTGTGATACTTAAAATTTCATGTTTATTTGAGATTGTACAGCTTGATAATAAATTCTCTTGAAAAGATTCTTTCTCATAATTTCGTGTTGAGTTCGTCGAATCGACAATCTTACTTTACTGATGTTAATCCGAAGCAAGTCAATGTACTTGATTTGACCGGATAGCTCCTTACCAACGAGGTTAGAATTTGAGTTCTAACTATTAAAATGATTTTGACTTACTAGTATAGCATATGAAGCAGTCATTAACAATACATTCCGTGAAATGTGAGCGAATCAGAAAACGTAAATAAGTAAATGGTAATGCCAAATTTCTGCTAATTAATTCGGTTCTTGTTTTTCGCACTTGCCAGTTATTCATGATAGTTTCACTATACAAATTAATTATAAAAAATTGGATACTAAACTGTTCGTGCTGGTGAACTCAGTTACGTGTTCTGATAAGGACATCAACTTTGCTTTAAAGTTTGTTACTACTTATGAGTAGGTAAATAATTTTATGTTATGTGTATTATATGTTTGAATCTTGCCATTGATGTTCAGGACTGTAATTGATTAGTTTTTATTGGCATAGATGAGTACTGTGTGGGTTGCCCCGAAACTGTTAATCATTCATAAGCGCCCTCAAAAGAAGGTGGATGATAGCTAGAAGAGGAATCCGTGAGGCTCGTTTCGTCCTAACTTGATTTAGTCAGTTGAATGTATTATCACTATGTCCGTTGAAGGAAACAGTTCTATTTACCAGTACTGTACTGAAGATCAACTATGAGATGCAGCTACCTCCAGCTGACAAGTCCCAAATAGGATAAGACGAGACTTTTGGATTTTTTCGCCAGCCATTGTCCATCTCTATTTAAAAATGTTTATGACCTAGTGGTAGTATTGGAGCGACCTGCACAGTATGGACATATATCAATAGAAACTAATCAGTAATTTTTATCATACAGTCGAAATCATTGCAAAGATACCTGTCAGGAACTATATTTCAGATGGAATTTTTACATAAATATAGAATATCTGATAGTAAATTATTCATAATTCTATGAAGGAGTATTATATCTATCTCATAATTTTGGGAAGACCTTCCTAAAAGATTTGTTTACGAAGGTAAACAATTCGTAAACTTTTATGAATATCTTTTTTGTTTGGAAGTCAAAAGTCAGTTACTAACAAATTCGGCCCAAGACAAGGGGTATTGAGTATTTTGTTTTGTTGTCTCTTTACCCAATAGGTAATGACAGATTATGATTTGAATATTCACACATCAAATAAAAATATTTCCGAAATTCAGGAGCTGATAAACGACAGGTACATCAACCTTTTTATTATTCATCTGAATGGAGTTTTATAAGATTGGAAGCTGGTATGAATTATAGTTCTATGAGAAGTCTTGATCTAGGAATTAAAGCAAGTGTGACGCTGTAACTTACCCGTATTACTGGATAATGGTTACTGCAAATAATAAATTATGCAGAACTGTAAATGCGATTCCGACAAAATGGGTTAATACTGTTGTGTTTGATTGCATGGTTTGGCGTTTTAAGCTTGATTTTATGTAGATTAGTTGAGGGATTTCATTTAGGAGTTATTTGTAACACCAAACAATCACCTGGTAGTCCATATTTTTTAAACGGATGTCAAGTTGTAATAAAAGTTGTCTTCCTGGATGAATTAATTCATATCATGAAAATCTTTGTATTACACCTCTTGAATTAATCAGTCATCGAATTCTTTCAATCAAAGAGTCAATTAATTTTTGTATTCAGTTGTATATTCCCGTATCATCACTTAAAAGTCTTTATTCATTTTGATTTTATTCCATCAATCCTTGATTATCAAGTTACAGAATTTATAATAATAGCTCTTTTCTAGTTAGGATCGTAAGAATATTAATTGACCGTCATTTCTCCAATAAGTTCAGACATGTTATCTCACTATTTTATCAAATATTCTGATATAACATTATACTTTATTAAATTGAATGTGAAAAATCATTATGGTAGAGCTCTGGCAAAAAAGGCTTCGAAATACTTTACCTCAGACAAGTTTATTTTTTATTGTTAGTTATAAACTAAGGTCAATATGTAAATCTGATTTACCATTAATTAAATTAAAACCAAAATTTAGAGAAGACAAGAGACATTAATCATATTTGGATGGTGTCTAGAAGTGAAATTTAAGACGCGCGTTTCATTCTATTTGGGAGTCATCGGTTTGGTGTACATGAATCTCAGAGTTGATGTTCACTCTGAAACTCAAACCATGTTTATTTAATATTATGAACTAAGGTTAACTAATTAATAATCTGAAGACAGTTTTCATCACATATTGTAATCTATTAATAAACCATTGGACTCTGGGTCGTACTAAGTCAACTTTTAATAATAATTTTAAACTTTTCATTTGTATAAATCTACTTCGTAATAGACTATGAACTTAGAATATTAAAATCTTACAATGAGCACCAAAACATTAATATATATACTATAAATATAGTACTTTTAATTTCAAAATTCATTCGATTATTTGTAAATGATTATCATCATTTAATATTATTGATGTAGGTCAATATTACATACAGTTAGGTCGACTTTTCAGGCAAGGTTGCTTACTCACACCCGTTCTCTTTCTCCTGGTGATCGACTGGATCATGAAGACATCAACATCTGAAGGGAAGCACGGGATACAGTGGACAGCTAGGATGCAGTTGGACGATCTAGACTTTGCAGATGATTTGGCTCTTCTATCGCAAACGCAACAACAAATTCAGGAGAAGATGACCAGTGTAGCAGCAGCCTCAGCAGCAATAGGTCTCAATATACACAAACGGAAAAGCAAGATTCTCCGATTCAACACAACATATACGAATCCAATCACAATTGACGGAGAGGATTTGGAAGATGTTCAAACCTTTACATATCTGGGCTGAATCATCGATGAACACGGTGAATCTGATACAGATGTGAAGGCGCGGATTGGAAAAGCAAGAGCAGCATATTTAAAACTGAAGAATATCTGAAACTCAAGACGACTGCCAACCAACACTAAAGTTCGAGTTTTCAATACAAATATCAAGACAGTTCTGTTGTATGAGGCGGAAACCTGGAGAACTACGAAAGCTATCATCCAGAAGATACAAGTGTTTATTAACAGTTGTCGATGCAAACTACTTCGGATCCGTTAGCCAGACACTATAAGCAACAACCTACTATGGGAGAGAACAAATCAGATCCCAGTGGAGGAAGAAATCAGGAAGAAGCGCTGGAAGTGGATAGGACACACATTGGGGAAAGCACCGAATTGAGTCACAAGACAAGCCCTCACATGGAATCCTCAAGGCCAAGTGAGGAGAAGAGGAAGACCAAAGAATACATTACGCCGAGAAATGGAGATAGATATGAGAAAAATGAACAAGAATTGGATGGAACTAGAAAAGAAGGCCCAGGACAGAGTGGGTTGGAGAATGCTGGTCGGCGGCCTATGCTCCATTGGGAGTAACAGGCGTAAGTAAGTAAATAAGTAGGTCGACTTTAAATGTAGTAACTTCTCAGTAGAATTTCAGAATATTCATTAAGGGAAAATTTACAAACTGATTTCTGATAATTATTCAACTTAGATTTGTAAAAGTATCTTTTATTTCAAAATTAATTTTACAACTGATTAGGTTTGTCCGATGTTAGAGATATATATTGTTAGAGAATATCAAACTAGAAAGAAACAACTGAAGACTTCTTCGTAATTCATAATAATTTTCTACATAATGAGAGTTTGGTAAAAAGTAATTTCATCTTATACAAATCCTTTCAAATCATCATAGTTCCATTGATAATTTTGGTCTTAATCATCATTGTTTTTTTTAATGTACCTTAAGTATTTCTCGATGCACCAATCAATGTGAACAGTGAATCGATAATATTTACTAATTATCTATCTAGCCACACTCAATCTGACAAATAATGAAGAAAATATTAACCAAAAAAATCTATAAAATCGATCAATGAAATAACAATCACATATGTTGGTTTCATGCAAGCAATAACAAATGGGATGTTATTATTATTTTTAAATAGAACTGTTAATAATTATATTCACTGCATATAATGTTACTAAGACTAATTTCTATCTCTTTCAAGAAATCTATGCTTCATAATCTAGATAGTAGTTAACATTGATTATGATGTGTTTACAAAGAAAAAAATACATTGTCTGTATACCATCTATAAGTTTTTCACGTATTAATTTACTATATGGTTTATGACGGAATGGTTAAAAATCAGATTTACGAGAACACATATAGTAATATTCAAATACCTGGAACCAACTGTCAATATACATGATTCCGAGGACATATTAAGAATCCATCTAGATTAACTGAGATATTCACCATGTCATTTTATGAACTAAGATTGTTTCATTGGTTAATATACAGCTTGAATGTAAAGTTAAACATAAACTTATATTGGCAAAGAAATAACTTTCGAAAATATATTATTTCGTTTGATTTTGAGACTTCTTAAATACATATTCACTAGTTCTAATGTGATAGAACTTAGGGACTTAAAGTATTGGAGTAAATAGTTATCGAAGTACTGAGTTTGAATTTCATAGTCCTCATATTGAATTCTATCCAATTCATGATATATATCTGTATATAATATCATCAAAGATTTAATGTTTAACTGACGGCTTGATTGATAAGTTATACCAATTTCGAACGTAACTCAAGGTAGTTAAAGACCAATTTAATTGAAAAAATATCAACTTATCGATTTCCTATGGAATTACACACGGAGCACTAGTTCTAGATATCAATATTCAAGGGGAAATTCTCAATCATATCTTAAACTATAATCCTTAGCTCATTCATATTTACGGGATAAAATTTTGATAGTAATTGTACATTGAAGGTAGACTATATGGCATTGGCTGTCAGCTATGTACTTGTATAAGAAATACTTGATTTTATTATTTTGCATAAAAAAGTAATTATTATTGTCGTCGTTCACAATTTTTCTTTGTTCTTTCACTTCATTCATACACATAAGGCATATGATAGATGAAAGAGAAAGATGAAATTCAATTGAAGCATACAATTCCCCAAAGTTCGAATCATTTTATGACTTACATTAAATGAGTTGAAATTCATAATGTATATATATATATATATATATATATATATATATATATATATATATATATATATATATATGTTTATTTACACACAATTCTCCTTGTCTACACCTAAAACAATGCAGAATTCTTCTACAACCTTGAGGTAGGTTATAAATTTATGGCTTTATTTTTATGATAATAGAAAATGCTTTAATACAATTTTTAGTTGGCAAATTTACATCCTAGATACTATTGATAGTTTACTTATACTAGTCGAATACAGAGACGAACTTATTAATATTTATTATTATTGTTATTACTATTATAAAACTGAAATCTATTGGTTAGAATCAAACTGTCCCTTATAAATATGGAAACAAAAAAAACATGTTTAAACAAAGATGGTAATAAAAGTCAATATGTTAAAAGTTTAGATTTAGGTAGGTAAGTTATAAACTTCGACCATGAAATATGCACACAAATATTGTAAAATTACACAGTAGCTTAGTAAAATATGAAAATGAAACATTAAACTCATTCTCTTTTTCGTTGCCTTTAACATACTTCGTTATTCCTCTAATTCTTTTATTATTTTGATTCCCCTCCAATTCCCTTACTGTTCTATTCAATTAAAACTTTTATTGCCAGCCATTCCACTCCCGATGGCGGCTAAATACTACATATACCTGTCAGTATAAGTAGCATACACCAAAATATTAGTTGGCGAGATGTGGATTAGAATATTTGGTTTTCTTTTCTGAGATAAAAATAATCCGTGAATTCGATTTTTTTACAGTCAATACAGGATTAAGGTATTTTTTATTATTCATTTATTGACAACTATACCTGTTATACAATTTCTTTGTAGAGCGGATGACTGTTCTACTCATTCGTAGAATTCTAAACACACCGAAATATTTGATTAACTATTAAATGTCTATCATTAGTAGACACTTGGATCTGCAAAATGTGACATAATGCTGAAAAAAACTAAGTATCATATGTACTGGAACTATCGGCTGTTTGTATGGATTACAGGTGATCCTGCGATTACAGTAGATTCAGGAATAGACGTCAACAAGATATGAACCCTAGTCAATTACATTAAATAAGAGTGTACACACCTCAAGTAAATGGGCTGTCTAGAATGTGGTGAAAAAACGAATGCATATTAGATTTCAGTACAATAAAAGGGGCAATATAACAATTTGGGGAAAATAACTATATTCAAGCATGTAGTTTGTGGTCTCCAATAGAAAATAAATATTTATGAGTCCACCAACCAACCAGAATAAAGAATCTTGTATACACTGCGAGTTTACTCCAAACTTTGTTAGAAAGTTACGAAAAATAGAGTTAACTCGTTTCATAGAAAAAGAACCATGTATCGATAATGTTGACTGGATGATATTCGACTTCATAAATTAAAAATACGGATCACAGAATTTCAAACACTTGCTGAATAGTATATAGATAAATATGTCTTTAATAACTTCATGAATACACAAATTTTGAAGATTATGAAAACAAAGCTTAAAGTTCAGATACTCAAGTATGGTAACGAGCCAACAGTTAAATTCTATTTTTTACTTCACATGAGAGATATATTTTCTTGGTTAGTAGAATTTTACCAAAATGATAATGCTTATATTGTAATTCACATGATGATACTTATATTGTTTTGTTAGTATAGACTGAAGATTTTCATTTTATTATCAGATAAGCAATATTATTTTTTACTTTTCAAATAAGTATCATATTATGAAATATTGATTAATAAATAGTTTATAATTAGTAGTTAAGATCATGTGTTAATTGAAGCTAGACCACCATGGAAAAACTGGAAGCCATAGACGTCCGTTTCGTCACATTGTGGGACTCCTCAGCAGTGCTCATTCACGATCTCGCCTCGCAAGATTCGAATACAGGACCTATCAGACTCACGTGCGAACACTTCATCACTAGATCACTGAACCAGCCGACATCCAATGGTGTTAATGTCTAACTTCAACTAATCCACAAAATTGAGCGACATATCCACCATTGTCATCGGTGAGCTACAATCTCACAACAGATCCAGTTGAACTCCACTGGTCTCTGCTTCTTGCTAGAACTTCTGGAATACCTCTTGGAGACTGTCACTTTTGAACATTTTTTGATTAATATCAGATGTTTTGTAGATGTTATAGTAATTTTTATTCATAAAAATATGATGAAATTGCTGTTATTTAGACTATCATCTGGCGTCATTCACATTAATAAACTATCATTGTGTCAATAGTTAGGAATGATTTATTGTATTGATAAATAGAAAAATTCAGAATAATTCACTTCTTAAAAATAAAACAAAATTATTGGCATTAATCTATTAACTGTTATGCATCAGTCAATAAATTTGCTATTTTTTTGTCTAAAATAAAAATAAGATATTTAATATTTCTTAGCCCTAAAATGAACATAATTTATTGTAAAACTATAAATAAAGATGGACGCGCGTTTCTTCCTATTTGGGACTCGTCAGCTGAATTCCTGGATTCCACTACTAGTCACTATCCATATTTGTTTATAATGCTTGTGAATTAAAGCAATATTGAGGCGATACGCACATATGCCGATAAGAGACTGATCAATCGCAGTCCTAAACATCAATGAAAAGATTCAAGTAAACAATACCAAGTGAGTTTATAAATAAATTTATGAAAATAAGTTTCGAAGGTAGATTTTAATACCCACTGACATTAGGTGAAGAAATATCGGAAACCAGAGAGGTAGAGAGCAAAAAATTATTTTATTTATTTTATTTTAGCTTGAAGATTCCTCATCAGTAATCCCCTATGGTACTCTCTGGAAATGAATACAGCAATCTTATTTCTGACAACAAATAGTTTGAAAAATAATATAATAAATCATCTAAGACACGATATGACTGAGACCGCAAATGAAAACTTATGAATCACTGGATTACAGCCCCATTGTTTATATAAACTATAATACCCTAGGATCTCGTTTTCAGGACTGTGGGTAAGCATCGTTGACGAGTTTTAAATATAATGATTAGACAACACAATACTGACTACTAATAAACAATCATTCATTGTTTAAGTGGAATAACCACTGGCTCAATTCATAAAAACAGACTTACAAATGCATTAAATTTAGAAGAATAAATGATTTGAAAACAGTTCTTGGAAAAAAGTGAAACATTTTTCAATTTTTATCTGTACAGATACTTAATGACTGTTTATTCTGGCATGGAACTCCTCGAAATTGAGTAACCATGAGTCCTTCAGGGACTTCATTTAGAATCCTTTGGTCCATATTTCCAACACAATTCACGATATATTACGATAATAGCACCTAATATTATGGGTTGAATATAATTGTTGCAAACGAATAGTAGTCATTTTACGAAGTATATTCTTCCTTCGGTATAATCCCAATGTTTTTCAATGTAAAGAAAATATCAGTCATTTGTTTAAAGATTAACAAAATATCATAAAGTGTGACATTCCAGCTTTCAGCAGATGTAAATTTCAACGCAGATTTACTTTTATTGACGCTGACTTATTATTTTCATATTTCAATACATTGTAAGTAGTTCTCATGTTCAAAGCAACAACAAATTTCAAAATGAGTTTCTACCTTTTATTGTTTATTTACTGAATTATATTGTGATTATGATGTAGTACAACAAATAACTCAATGATTTTGTCAGTTCAAATGATACAATTTCACGTCATTTGGTGATTTTAAAAAATGTTTTTGTAATCAGTTATGACTAATTACTGTTGTCATGTTTATTTTCTATCTACACAAGATTGATTTCATCTAAATATTTAGTGTTCATTTGAAGTCATTTATAGAAGAAAATATATCTATTTGGAAACCTTTTCGATTAATATGGCTTTGATTAATCTAATAATCGATCGTATTATTTTGTTCCAAAACACATGCTAAACACCAATTTTGATTTATCAGTATGGGAGTTGTGGAGATTATTAGGTTTTTGATTGAGATCATGAACCGATTGATATTAGACCACCGTTGGAATCATGGAAGCACTGGACGGCTGTTTCGTCCTATTGTGAGACTCCTCAGCAGTGCGCATCCTTGACCCTGTTCGCGGGACAATTAACATGTTCTCACTAGTGACTAACTTCGTGAGGGGATTCTAGGAGTTCTAGTGAGAAGCTGTGACCAGTGGAGCTAGTCCGTGTCGGGTAGAGACAGGTATCTACTTCAGTACAATGGAAGATGGTCGCGCAATGTCGTGGATTAGTTGATGTTAGACACTAAAACCACTGGATGCCGACTCAGTGGTGCAGTAGGTTTAGCGTTCGCCCTGGGTTCGAATCCCGCGACCGAGATCGTGAATGCGCACTGTTGAGGAGTCCCACACTAAGACGAGGCGGCCGTCCAGTGCTCCTAGGTTTCCAACGGTGGTCTAACATCAATCGGTCTATGATCTCAGTCAAAAATAATTTTGATTTACCAAAAGAACAGAATTCCTAAACTCCTATCATTACTTTCTTTCTCCTAAATATGATTAGAGGTGTCGATTCTATTAACAGTAAATCACTTTCTAATGTGTGCCATTAGCTAATTGTAAGTTATCAAATATGTCAATATTAAGAATTAAATGAAGTCAAATGGTTTTACGTACTTTTTAGACTGCCTTTTTATTGAGTTTTTCACGTTTGTTAATACAACATAAATATCTCGAATTAACTAAAACTAGACATATATATCTTTGGATGCCACCTTACTGGTCGAAATATCGAGATGTTGTAAAAATACTTGATTGTTCCGGGTTCAATCTCCGATGGAGCAGTGAATGCACACTGTTGAATTAACTCAATCTAAAACAAAATGACTATCCAGTGGTTTGTGATTTTCGGTGGTTATCTAAATAAAATGAACCCGTAATGTAAGCTATCATTTTCAAGATTATGAATTATTTTTGAATTGGAGTAATCGGTGAGGCTCTAATATATGAACGACCTTTGAGCGATGCTAAAATGACCCTGAGAATATCTACCTGTTAACTAGGACTAAATGACGGTTATAAAGCAGTGTAAGGAATTAGAATTATGATTTACAGTTGATGGCTAAGGTTAGAAACTAGATTTCAAGTTTTCATCACAAACTAACATCAGCTAAAATGCCAAAACGCTATCTAACCATATGGATGAATGAAGTTCGCACCAAAATTCATGATCTCTTCTCTTATATTTGATTGGTTCGTCCATAAATCATAGTTTCACTGAATAATCAAACAATTGTCATTATTTGACTAAGAATCTTAATTAATGTTAAAAGATATAGTTATTCTACTAGGTTAATTGAAACATTTCAACTAAAAAAAACCCCTCAGGTTATATTCATTGAAATGTTAAGATCATTACCTTAAATCATAATGATTTGTAGAAAAACTATCTTCAGTACATATATATTTAAGATGCTTTAAAATAAAGAATAAAAACACATTCAACTAATTTATCATTTCCAATTCATTAATTATCTATTCCATTAATATATAGAAATACATTATAATATCTGATCATGTACTTTCTATTCGATTACATAAAGTTACGTAACTACTGTTTATATTTATATCATGAAAGTTTATACTAAACTTATGTCTAGAATATAAACATTGAAAGTTTTGTAAGGTTTCTAGTGTGTGTGTGTGTATGTGTATGTGTTTTTTTCCATGTCTTAAAGGAACATTTGGTGTTTTTTGTCTTATAGACGTCATAAATAATTTACCATAGTTATTATTTCATAATATTATATTGTTTATATAAAGTGTAGTTACTTATCACTTAATATTTCGACAATAGTTTAAAAACTATGAGATAATAATGATAAAACTTATCATATAAAAAATGTATTAATCTAATAACAAGAAAGAATTAAATTTAAGATTGGTAGAATATAAATGAAACTATATAGTAAAATCAATATGAATATAATCACTTAAATACTACAGAATATGTAAATCATTTTATGTTGTTTGTAAACTTATAATTTACAGAAATTTTGTTAACATTTTATAAAATGATTTAAAAGAATAATTACTTATTCAATAACTGACGATTAAGCTAAAGTACTATACTGAATCAATGAAGATAGAGAAAATGTATAGTACAAATATCCATGTTAGAAGTTAGAATTGCTGGGTGGATGGGGACTTCAGAATTGAAGTTTTCATCAAGAGATAACATCAACTATAATAATATAGGAATCTTAAAAGTATAATATAATCTTATTTCATCACATAATATGTCATGCATCTATCATTTCCAAAATGGTTAACATCTCAAGGTCACTCACTGGTATACTTTAGGTTTATCGAAATTACACAGATAAATAGTAACTTAACTGTGAGTAATTTCAAGTGAATTACTGAATTATATGATGATTTGTTTTTAGTTTGGATATTTTGACGGTTTCACATACATTTTAGAAAGCCAGATATAACATCTATAATGATATAATGCGCACATTCATAGGGCTTTTAGGGTTAACTATATAAGTTATTATACAAATATATTTTATTTATTTAATAATAATATCATGCTCATTTGATTTGTGTTTAATACAATTATACTATAAAATGATTTTAGTTCTACTTAGCATATTACCTTATTAATAAGTGTATCACAGAAGCTCGATTTATAACCATATGTTTTCTAAATAGTTATATTTACTTTCTATTATTCTTGTGTATCTATCTATCTATCTATCTATCTATCTATCTATATATCTATATCTATATATCTATATCTATCTATCTATATATATATATATATATATATATATATATATATATATATATATATATATATATATATATATATATATATATATTACTCCTGAAGATTGATGTCAATTCTATAATTCCTTTCAGAATTTATTATTACTCTTCTGATAATGTTTAATGAATTACTAGTGGTTATATTTATTGGATTACCGAACAGAATTATTGATCTACTTATGTGATTTTCTAAAATATTTTGTAGACAGTTCAAAAAGTTTTCCGGAAGTCATATTTTGAAGGATAGAACTGTTTAATGTCATCTAGGATTTATTGTTTAATTTTCATAATTACTCTCATGTTTTATTTCTTTTTTTTGTTGTTGAAGAAAATATATCGCTAGACCACTGTTATCAATTCACTTTGATTAATTCTATCTATCTGTTATGTTGATATGAACTAATGTTTCCTTTGTCCTAAGTGACTGCTTGATATCAAATTCCAAATACAATATATCCAGTCATGTTCATCTGATTCTTCTTGGTTAAATTGTATTATCTCCGATATTCTTAATTTGTTGTTTATTTATTATTTATTTTATTTAAAGACATAAATATTGGTACAAGAGGGCACCAAAAATATATATGCGCCACACAAAACAATGAGAATGGGAAGAGAAAAAAAGAAGGTAAGGAGTGTAAAAAAAGAAGAACAATAACCAACAGATTAGTGTAAGGTAGTGTAATAATAATAATGGGGGAAACGGAAAAGTACAATCAGACGAATTCTTTCAGTTAAGGAAGATACAACCACTTTTTATGAAGAAAGTAAAAGAAGGTTACAACAGGATCGACACTGGCTTCTATTCTGAGCCATATCTGATAACGTTTCTAGCCAATGTGTTACACCATCTCTCAGACCTCAGCCAGCGAGTCGTGAAGAAATGGTTGTAAAAAGTGGAGAGGTGGTCAGTGTATGACATGGTATGAAAGAAAGCTGCAAAGGGCTGGCTTGTGTTGGTTCTTCTTAAGTTGTACTATAATACAAATACTTCTAATCATCATACTATCTTATTATAATACTACTAATATTATATTACTTGAATTTATTCTAATTTAATTAATCTATTACTTGTATTAAACTTTATTTTGATTTAAATATTCAAATTGTTATTTATGAATGATATGATTAAAACAAAATGTGTAATTATTAAAATTAATTATAATTAATAAAAATTTTGTAATCAAAGTTTAAAATAACCGCGAAATATGTTGGAATCAATTTTGCCTTTTTTTATTACAAAAATATTATAATTAATTAAATGAGTAGTAATTTCTTTCATATTATTGAATAATATGGACTATAGATTGAGAAAATAACGTTTATTAATATTAATTCAGTGCTAGATTGTTTTAATTAAGCTCAATTATGATAGTTATTTATTATTCCTTTTTTATAAAATATATGGTAATGAAATAAAGAATATTTTAAATAAATGAATATATATCGGAACAAAAGGAGTTTTATGGATATTATAATAATTTTAATAAATGAAATCATGAGTCAATTGAAGTTAGATCACCATAACAAACCTGGAAGCACTGGATGGTCGTTTTGTCCTAGTATGGGACTTCTCAGCAGTGCACATCTATGATTCCGCCTCTCGAGATTAGAACCCAAGATCTATCGGTTTAACACGCGAACGCTTAACCTGTAGATCACTGAGCCGGCGCGAGAATAGGACGAGATGGCCATCCAGTGCTTTCAGGTTTTCCATGGTGATCTAGCTTCAATCAACTCATGATCTCAACTATCAAAAGATATAAGAATAGTTTGCATAGTAACTGAATTTCTTTCAATGATTACTAAATACTGAACTTGTCGGTGTTCAAGAGAAAATCATATGTATCTCATTGTTTTCACTACAAAATGACATCAGCTATAATACCAAGACTCTATATAGCCAAATGGATGAGTGAATTTCGCGCCGAAACCCGAGATCTGTTATCTTGTACTTGATTAGTTTGTCCATAAATTATAGTCTTGCACAAATTTCGATCATAAAAAAAATTGTAAAACAATATATTTAATTATTGAAATGTATATAAGTGAAAATAATCTGATGCAAAAAGTATACCAATGATTATCTAATATAGACAGTAATTATTTAAAGGTCATTAGATGATCCTCAAATTTTACTCTTTACAATATTTAATTGAATACAATGATTTACATCGAAATTGTCTCATAAAACAGATAATAATTAAAGTTATATATAATTGGACATTAACATTATCATATTGTCTATTTGAATAGTTTAATTTTAATTGAAACACTTAAGGATATACATATACAGTACAGTGTTTCCTCAACAATAATTATTTCCATTTGACGTTAAATTAATTTCAGTGTAATAACAGTATTCATATATGTATAATCAGTATGTAAACGTAACAGTTGTCATTCGATTAAAACTTATTCTTGTCTTCATTTAATCTTTGTTAAAAAGAAATGTAAATTACATTTTCATCAGTTATAAATGAATGTATTTAACCAATTTTGAAAATGTCTACATGATTGGCAGAAGGAAAGACAAGAATTAGAAAATAAAACAGGATTTTAATAGTTAAATTCATGAGTCGATGTAAGCTAGACCACAATTGAAAACCTTGAAGCATTGGACAGCTGTTTTTTTCCTAGTAGTGGACTCTTCAGCAATGCGCACATGCGAGACCCGAAACCAGAACCTTCGGTCTCGCGTGCGAATACTTAACACTCAGACCACTGAGCCGTCATCCAATGGTATCACTGTCTAACGTCAACCAATCCACGACATTGAGTGACCACTCACCATTGTCTTCAGTCAGTAAC
This sequence comes from Schistosoma spindalis, assembly GCA_946903255.1. NCBI lineage: Eukaryota > Metazoa > Platyhelminthes > Trematoda > Strigeidida > Schistosomatidae > Schistosoma > Schistosoma spindalis. The sequence continues at coordinate 80,447,659 of OX336420.1, forward strand.
TGACTCACAACAGACCCGGTTGAATTCTTCTAGTCACAGCTTCTCACTAGAACTCCAGGAAATCTATCTTGAATTTAGTCGCTAACATCGATTTATTCACGATATCAATCTAAATTACTACAATCCACACAAAACTCCCTTTCTGATAAAAAAACAGGATTTCTCATCATTTCTACTTATAGTATTGACAAGTTTATGGTGAAGCTTTTCATTCGATAGACTTCAAGATAAATAAATATATCTACAAATAATTTATAGAATATTACTTAAATGAATGTTATTTATTATGGTGATGTTTTTAAAAAGTGTGTTAACATAGATATTGCCTCAAATGCAATAATCGTTAACAACATACTTATATTACCTATTCGTTAAGAATAAGGATACAATGTAATACATAATTTCTGCTAATATGCATGATGTCAGCTGTTGATAAAGTCTTCTAAATTAAACGTAGGAAGTTTTATTCGGATTACGGCCAAACGTTTTACAAAATGTAACCTCCATTCATTATAGTTATCACTATTATATCAGATTATATCACAGTATTTTTTAACTTTGAGACTGGAATGCAAACAGACTACAAGATTGGATTTTTAGAATTATATTTTCGATGTCATTGAATTGAATTTCATAAATACGGTTGAAAGTATTTGGTCATTATTGATAACGAAATTCTTCGTTTGTGTAATACAGCCAGTGTAGTAAGCAGTCTGAAGAAAGTATTTTAAGTTTTAGTCATGTAATTAACTTATAATTTTGCGAAATTCTCTTTAACGAATCATTTCACTTGTACGTTGTTAAATCTCATTCCTTATGAGTAGTGTAGAATTAGAATTATAATTTCTAGCAGTGATCATATTGATTGTTGAAATAAATCGGAAGACTTGGTTCGGTGTAAATCAGATGTGTGTTTGGGAGATGTTAGCTGATTAACATATATGCCTACAGTTGCAAGCCTGTATGTGGATTGTAACTGTTTGTATTCACAAGATAGATGGTGAGAGATTCTTCTAACTCAAGAACGGACCCACGATGTTTAGGAAGATTGGACATTTAATACTCAAAAATATTTCCTCATCGACGGAATTTTACAAGACAGCTTGTATATCTTCCTAAAACCTATGAGACATGTAAACATTACTGCGTATACAGTATTTCACAAGACGAAGTAGCCCATGTGAATTGGTAGTGCTTACGTGTCATTGACATGTCACAAACGTCACAATAATAATAGTTAATCATTTAGTAAATTGATTTATAACTACTCTAATTAAGTAGCAGTAGTAACTTTTATCTACATAGAAATACTCCGATCTACGATAAGATAATGTAATTGATCATAAAAGTTTGATGGGAAAGCGGCTGTTTCGAGGAAGAATTATTAGGATTTCAAAAGTACCGAAATTTATTTAGTTGGTACATTAATTATCGAACTCTCTACAAGATAACTTATCAGAATCTAGTCAAGTTTCGTAAGACTGTATTAAGTGACTTTCTTCCTTTAAATTGAATCGCATAAACTGCAGCTTATTGATAGTGAGAAATTGGTTTTTTCATAAAAATTGTACTATTGTTTAACAAAACATATATACAAACCGGCAATAATACATGTCCTCAAAATATCTAGTAAATGATCAATGAACCATCTTGTTCTACTTTTTCTCTTCAGGATATAGAATTTCGGAAGCTAGTTATTCATGACTTGAAAATAAAAAGAACTTGGCGTGTGCTGGATAGTTTTAAAGTAACATAGCAACTAATGAAGAAAAGGGTATTTCTTGCGAATGTATTCAATTTCTTAATAAGGTTTAATATTTCGTTGGTGTTTTTCTGTGAATTGGTTTTTGTCTACATTACATATTTGCTTGTCTTTGAAAGATGCAAACGTTAACTCTAAACTGGCTAAATAAAATACTATGCAAACTGATAAAACTGCTTATTCATAACTCAGAACTATATTTAAAGTAGTTATAGTTAAAAGAACTCTTGATGTTTACATTATTAATCATGAAAATGTGATAATCGATAGTTTTTAAAAAAAAACCAATCATAAAACTGAAGAGTTACCCATGTTTTTGTTAACTAATTTATCTGTTGATTAAGTTTTAATTTCAGCTTAGTTTATTATAAGTCCAATTAAATCGCAAATATTAATCGATGAAGATAGAACTTTTTGTTTGAAAAGGTAATCTGATTACTACTGGCCAAATCATTTTTTCACACTTATCGCTGAAACATGGTGTTCTCCTCCAGTATCTGACTCAAAATTATATATCTAGAACTACCAACCCCATTTCTGTGACAGATCAAATGAAAAAAGAGTTTATTGTCCAATGCATTCTCTACACTGCCTAATGACAAATAAATTTAAATGCTGTGTCCTCAGTAGTTCACGTAAATCAGTCTGGATCTTAATTATCACTCTGCTTTGAATTTAGTCTATTTTACAACTGTTGAATATATGAGAAGATATGACTATTTATTCGTCAATACACCAATTACCACATCGAGTTTATTCAACTGAATTCATGTTGATTACAAAAAAATAAAAGTAGCAAATGATGAAATAATTGACATTACGAATGACAGATTCAATTCATAAACACAAATAATATCTCCAGAAATCTGAGATTTAATATAAAATTTGATTTTAAATTCAATATTATTTTCAGAATGGGAATTTGTAGAGATTGTAGTACTTTCAAAGTTGAATTGACTAGTCGATGTAAGCCAGACCATCAATGAATACCCAGAAGCATAGGACGACTGTTTCTTCCTAGTATGATCCTAAACGAGAGCCCGAAGATTCTGATTTGGAGTCAAGTGTATAGGATTGCGGATGCGCATTGCTGGGGAGTCACATATTAGAACATAACGGCCGTCTGGTTTTATTATTTTTTATTGGTTTTCATCACTTCATTTAATAAGCTTTATCCAGAACAAATCTTGGTAAACCAATTAGCAAAATTTAATTTTATTAACAAAATTACATCGAAATGGAATGCACATCCACTGACTGTAATAGTTCGAATTTTTAAAAAAAATCTAATACTTGTGTATTTAGAATTGTGTACTGCATCATTGTAATAAATATGACAATACATCTTTTGTTTATATTGAAATCATATCTGACATTTCTATAAATTGATTATTAATTTCTGATTGAGCTACAAAATTAACTTAATGGTTTTAATCGAGTTTTGTTATCTGAACTGGATGGTTTCGTCGTGGAGCTTTCATCGTTCACCTGAACGACATCATCAACACAAACTTCAGGTAGAAGTGAAGAAGTAAACAATGACAAATTTAAGGTTAACAAGAACCAATCAACATCGAACTGTACAGGACAAACTGTGAATCACATGTGGAGAAATTTGTACACTTCACTTCTACTTGAAGTTTGTACTGTTTATGTCGTTTAGAAGAACGATGAAAGCTCCACGACGAAACCATCCAGCTTAGAGAACAAAACACCATCAAAATTGTCCACCTGAGCTATAAATCTTCTCCATCATTTTGATGATCTTAACTGAACTGTAACAAATTTCATTTTATTTTTATTTTGAGAAAGAACTACTTATTGATTCTTAAATAAATGAATTTGTTCATTAATCTTCAATTGAATACATGTTGAGTGTTGTATGGTCTATTGCCTGATTCAATTATGTCGTTTATTTTTATAAGAGTTCCAAGTTGTCCAGTTAATAATATTTGATAAAAGCTATGAAAATCTAAAATTTACAATCTCAATGAAATAAAACATGAAATGTTTAGGAATTATTTCATAGTTACTGTAGTGTAGGTTACTTATATCCACACAAGCAGGCATAGAATCTATTTCATTAGAAGGTCGATGAAGAAAAAATAGGAACGGGATGCAATTGGTATGAAAATGCATGAACAATGAAATCTGAGACAATGGATTGATGTTTGAAACAGGAATAGTCAAGTTTGAGATGATGGATTGATATTTTGCAAATTAACGATTTACTATATGGTTCTCAGATTTTATTGAGATGCTCTGTAATTTCGTCCACAATACCTTCGATTGTCCTCAATGGTGTTTTGTTCACTACATTACGATCTTTATCAAGTTTTTCTATTATGTTTTAACAGTAATGTATGTTTTTAATACATTCTATTAGTAGTGACACTAGGCTCATAATAATAGATAAAAGGTCTTGTTGGTTTGTGGCGATAAGTAGTTCTGTTAAGGATTATCATCGCATTAAGTAGTTTTACTAACATCTATCAAATCTGTGAAGTTGGTACTGGTTTACTAAACAGTCTCAACGATGAAACATATAGTTTCATTTATCGAAGGATAATGAATATCTTTTGGTTGTGATTTTGATTTAATCGTAAACTAGTGGAGAGCTTCCATTTTTTATAACACTATGAGTGTTTATTGTATCCTTCATTTCAATGAGCTCTCAGCTGATCTTTTTTCTTAATACAAAGTGTTTATATATAAAAATGTAATACGAATTCAGTTCGTCTTAAAGTTTTAAGTGAAAGTTTCATAAATAAATGTTTGTCATTCCGACAAAATTGTATCGCTATCAAACTAAAGCAATCACCGCAATTCTGTCCTCTGGTATTTGAGGCATATTTGTTTCACTGTTTATTCGATTTTATAACCGCCCTTTAAAGTTGGATTCATCCGACAACCAATATCCAGAATATTGCAGAAAAAATTTAATTGGAGTTCTTGCAACAAAGTATATGAAGGTTATCAAAAAATTAATAGAAGTCACTGCAGCTAAACACTGTTGTTACTTAATTCACTTGATATTGTTATATTTGAATCTTCCCATTGATGTTTAGGACTGAAATTGTTCAGTCTCTTATTGGCATATGTGCATACTGTGCGTATGCCTCGATATTGCCTTCCCCATTGCACAAGCAAGTGGCTATCAGGACTCAGTAGCTAAGTGGATAACGCGATGGCGTTTGAAGCGGACGGTACTGGGTTCGAGTCCCGGAGTGAACATCAACTCTGAGAGGCAGGTACATCCAGCTGACGAGTCCCAAATAGGACGAAACGCGCGTCCTGGATTCCACTGCTTGCCACTATCCATCTTTGCTTATAATACTGTCGTTACTTATTTTCTAATAATAATCATTCACATCACTAATTAGCAAAACAGAGTGTTAAATAATTGTAATTATATTCTAATAACCCTTAGTTATATGAGAACAATTATTCACTTTTGAGAATATAACAATAATTCTTTTTCCTGAGCTAAACATTTTTACTCCACAAAATACACGGTTACTTTTAGTTTTTATTTTGATATTACACTGAATACACTTGACTTCAAGGAATGTTAATTCAGTTAATAATAATTGGACTGGCTCATGAAGTCATTAATCCCCATTCCGATAACAACCATGTGCTCACGAGTGACTAACTTCAAGATGGGTTTTCTGGAGTTCTAGTGAGAAGCCGTGATCAGTGGAGTCCGATACGCGTCGGGTGGAGACAGTTATCCACTTTAGACAATGGATGAAGGGTTGCGCAAGATTATGGATTGATTGAACTTAAAAATTAACACTGTTGGATGCTGGCTCAGTTGTCTAATGATTAAACGTTCGCTCTCAAGATCAAAGATCCTGGGTTCGGGTTTTGCGTGCGTGATCATGCATATGCACAGTTGAAGTCCCATACTAGGAAGAAACAGTAGTCCTGTGCTTTCCGGTTTTCAATGATGGTCTGGCTTACATCGACTAGTCAATTCAACTTTGAAAGTACTACAATCTCTACAAATTCCCATTCTGAAAATAATATTGAATTTAAAATCAAATTTTATATTAAATCTCAGATTTCTGGAGATATTATTTGTGTTTATGAATTGAATCTGTCATTCGTAATGTCAATTATTTCATCATTTGCTACTTTTATTTTTTTGTAATCAACATGAATTCAGTTGAATAAACTCGATGTGGTAATTGGTGTATTGACGAATAAATAGTCATATCTTCTCATATATTCAACAGTTGTAAAATCGACTAAATGTTTTAATTTTCAAACTAATATAAAATTCTGATTTGATTTTGTTATTAACTTGTAGAACTCCAAAGGAATAGTTCACAAACCATCTGGTTTGAAAGCTGTACATGTATATTTTTTATTAATAATTTTATTTTGGATACATAATACTCTTTTTCAAGCATAACATATAGTGAATATCTCAAATGTTTTGGTTGTGAAACAATTGCCTTATTATTAGGACACATCTGTTAGTTTCTATTTACTGACTTTTATTTTGTCTAATGGGTAGGTATGGTTTATTTTCAATTATCTATTAGTTAATTTACAAGTGACCCATTGTGATGAATTCACTTGAGGTCATATGTATGTGATGACTCAGCTAACAAATATAATGTAATGACTATCATTACTACTATGATCAAATATTTATTGACATAAGTAGTAGACGTAGTTGTCTTTTACTATTAGTTTTTAAAAAAGAAAGTTGTAAATATTAAAGAGAAAGAATGTATTTGTAAAATCTCAGCAGAACAATTTGAAGTAAATCCAACGTTTCGTCTGGCAATATTTCCTTGAAAGAGCTTGGACCAGATTGTCAGGCCAAACGTTGGGTTTACTTCGAAATTCATTCGCTGAAATTTTACAAATAGATTCTTCTTCTTCAATGTTTCACATTAACTTGGCGCCCAAATACTGTGAAACTATTCGATCAAAGTTTTGAATAATTTTTCATCTTTATTTAAAGTAGAATAGATTATTTTTACTTCACAGGATTTTCACTGAAATAATATGACCTAATTTAAATTCGTCACTTATAAGTAATTTAATATTACAAGGAATGATATGACTAAAACTATATGATGGAAGTGTTCTAGTTCATAAGATTGAGTTAGAAATTCGAGATAAAAGAAAAAAAATAGTGAGACAGAAAGGACAACATTACTCATTGTAATTGAGAAAAAAGTATTTTCCTTTGTTGAAACTTTGGGCTTAAAGAGTAAGTAGAGCCAGTTTAAATGTAGTAATATGGAGTTAGAGTATTGGAAATATAGGTTTTATTATTATTTTCTAGAGCAAACTGGTTTATTTTTATTTAATCTGATTGCATCACATCCCGTTGACTGGTATCATAGTTGATTTGAGAAAGTGAAGAGAATAACATATAAAGTTAATAATGTCATTCACTATTGCTAGTGTTATTGTTGTTATTATATGCACATGATTGAGTCTTGACATTTCTGTTAATAAATTTATAATCTGTGTGATTATTCGTTCTTCTCTGGTCTATATAGTGTGTAGAAAAGTTGTGTAAACTACATTCTATAATTCGAATATTTCCCTTCAGTATACTATCCACAACAATATTCAACTAAACTAGGTGATAACAGAATAAAACAAATAGTAACTGTCAATGGGAAAAATAATAAATCCAATCCATTGTGGTAGGATTTTGTTTTTTGAGCTAGATAGTTTAGTCGTAAAACTTTCATTATCCTTCTGAAAAATATTATTAGCACAAACTTCAGGTAGAAGTGATGTAATGTAACTTTTTCACATAATACTATCCGCTTGTCTTGTTGACCTTGATTTTGATTGGTTTTCGTTGACCTTTAGCTTGTTATTATCTTCATTATTAACAATTTTAATAACTTTCTCTCAATAATTGTTTTTTCTATCTTCAATAGGCAGTTAGTTATGTAATCATATATTTTTATTTTGAATATAATTACTCTTATGATAATACCTTTCTTGCTTTATAAGTTTAAATTGTCTACATACAAATGTGGATCAATCATAATTACAATTTTGTAATGATAATTTTTCTGTGTTTCGAACCTCATCAGAAACTTGTGAAGTAATAAGTGTTAAGCTCTTACTCTTATGATAATACCTTTCTTGCTTTATAAGTTTAAATTGTCTACATACAAATGTGGATCAATCATAATTACAATTTTGTAATGATAATTTTTCTGTGTTTCGAACCTCATCAGAAACTTGTGAAGTAATAAGTGTTAAGCTCTTACTCTTATGATAATACCTTTCTTGCTTTATAAGTTTAAATTGTCTACATACAAATGTGGATCAATCATAATTACAATTTTGTAATGATAATTTTTCTGTGTTTCGAACTTGTGAAGTAATAAGTGTTAAGCTCTTACTCTTTCAGGCTTTATTATTCGTTCAATGTAAAGTTTGTTTACAGTTGAAATAAAATTTTAAAATAGAACATCAATTCACTTATACTTTTTTAATAGTTGAAAACATGAGTAAATTGAAGCCAGACTACCGTGGAAAACTTGGAAGCAATGGATGGCCGTTTCTCCCTATTGTGAGACTCCCCAGCAGTGCACATCCATGATCTCGCCTCGCAAGATTCGAACACAGGACCTATCAGTCTCTCGCACGAACGCTTGACTGCTAGACCACTGAACCAGACGGCATACAATGGTGTTATTGTCTAACTTCAACTAATTCACGAAATTGAGCTACACATCCACCATTGTCATCAGTGAGTTACCATCTCACAACAGATCCAGTTGAACTCCACTGGTCTCTGCTTCTCACTAGAACTGCAGGAAATTTCTCTTGGAGACTGTCATTAATGAGCATATGTTGATTAACATCAAGTGTCTTGTGAATATTATGGTAATTTTAATAGTTGAGATCTAGAGTCGAATCTTGCGAGGCGAGATCGTAGATGCTCACTGCTGAGGAGTCCCATACTAGAACGAGACGGCCGTTCAGCGCTTCCAGGTTTTTCATGATAGTCTAGCTTCAATTGACTGATGATCTCAACTATTAAATCAGTATAATATCCACAAAACCTATTCTGACGTTATATTTTTTTGTTTAGAAATTTGTTTTTAGTTTGCTATTTTCATGTTGAATTATCAAGGGAACTATTTATAAATGAAAATGTTCTTTTCAATTTAAAAATGCTAATAACGACAAATAAATTTTGTGTTTTGTTTTTCTTTATTCACTGATTTTCTTTTATTGGATGTAAACAAAGAGGGAACGAATTTTTTTCGCGATGAAACTGGAAACGATTCTTTTTTATTGAGATCATGAATTGATTGATGTTAAACCACCATTGAAGACATGGAAACACTGAACGGCTATTTCATCCTACTTTGGGACTTCTCAGCAGTGCGCACCCGCGATCTCGCACGTGGGATTCGAACCCGTGGCTTTCGGTCTCGTGCGCGAATGCTTAACCTGTAGATCACTGAGTCGGCATCCATCGGCGTTAATGTCTAACATCAAGCAATCCTCGAAATTGCACGACCATCTTACATTGAACTGAGGCAGATAAATGTCTTTACTCAACACGGATTAGCTCCACAAGTCATGATTCTTTCGGAACAAAAGATCGAAAAATTACAGAACTACTAAAAAGAATATTTTTAGATATTTGAGCGAATAAGAGCAGTAATATATTGTATTTTTCCATTTTCGGAAATATATATTGAAAATGTTTGGACTGAAGCTGTACTCTATATATTGGATTGCTGATTGATTTTAAAAGTAGTGAATTAAAGTCAAGCGACGATTATGAACGAGTTATTAGCCAGTCATGCAACTTGGTACAGTGGTAAACCTGTTTGTTCTAACATCTCTGTTAATAAGAAAAGATCCACGAAGAAATGACATACTATGAAAGCTACATTTTGGACATTAGTTTGCTTAATACATAATCTGCAATTAAATTCCCTTAATCGTAAGCTTTCTTCTAATCTACAAACCGTTGTCACACTTTCTTCTACTCCGTAAATGGTTTGGTTTGACATAGATTATTTTTCTTCGTTGTGCGTCACGGTTCAATTATTTACGTGTTTGGTTATGTGCCGTTTTGGGTTCTAGTTACAGGATATACATCTTTGCTACAGTGTCTTGTGTTTTCTCTTAACAACCATTTACTGCTAGTGTAACAGGTCATTAGTCGGCGAGTAGGATATTTTCTGCTCTGAAATTTGACCAATCATCAGTCGAATTCACGCATTCACAGTGTCAAGGTTATATTAATTTACCTGGCTCATCAACGCCGTTAACTAGTTCAGAGGTAGATCTCCCTGTACATCTGATACAGACCCATTAGGAAGAACTAGGGCACAAAATCATCTCCTATCACTAAAATGAAAGGGAATTCTTGACACACTGTAACGCACAACCTTTTTTAGATATACGTCTACCCTAAACGTATGTTGTGTGTTTATGGAATTTAAACAGCGGTATGTGTGACACAGTGTAGAAAAGAAGAAAACATAAAACAACCATACAGTAACTAGAACATAGATAAGTTAGCGAGAAAAAAAGTTGAGACACAACAGAATGTAAAGATACAATTATGTATTAAACTTTCTGAAGAAATCGATGTTAAACTGGCTCACAGATAATTTTTACTACAAAGAATATTTGTCAAAGCAACTGGAAGACAATTAAAAATCTTAATGCACATTGTAGAACATTAGAAAAAATCTGTAGTACTTCGGAACATCACTGAAATGATCAGAGACATCGTCACGCCACTAGTCCTGGAGGTTCTGAGTTTATTCGCTTTTCGGATTGTTGTTGAAAACTGTTAAATAAACCACATACTAGGAAGAATAAGCTATTTAAAACTCTCTAGTTTTGAATGATGCTCTGAACTAAGATAATCGGTGACCAATACCACCTGAAAAAGATACTACATTGAAGAGGAAATAAATTATGATCTATAAATTGAACAAACTTTAATACGAATCAAAAATCAAGATATCCATATTACTAATAATAACGAGTGATCTAAATCATTTGATGCTTAAAAACATTCGTTTTACTATTTCACTTTAACATTTAGCTACTGTAGTCATAACATACACAGAAACTCATAAGCTAAAAAAATTCTTTATATTATAAAATATCACGTTTATTATTGTATGAAATTAATACAACGTGATTTCATGTAATTGTAATGTTTGCTTATCTGTTGTTTTTTTTTTGTACTGGGATATTCAGTCGAATTACGAATTGATTAGTTTGAGTAATCATTGTTCTTCAAGCTATAACACACAAACGAACATTATTTACTGATACGTTAAACACCATAGCGAATTATATTTATAATGTTTATAGACCAATGAAATGGTAGAAACATTTTTTCTTTTAGAAATCTTAATTGATAAAACTCAGAAAATGAAGCTCCTCAGCAGAGTTATTGATTACTTCCGTTTAGAAATTCGTTTTGAATGAAATTCACCTTGGAATTCTTGGAATAGGCTATTGTCTAATTTAGTGAAAATATGTTTGATATATACGCCTGATTTTATCGTTATAAGAAGTACTCAAGTGATAATACAATAAGCATAATTTAGGTGTGAAAATCATTGGAAATGACTAGGAATAATGAAATAAGAAAAAAATGGAAAATCATAGTTGTTTCTACTTTTTTCCAATTCTTTTCATAACTATCAATTAGTAATTATTGCAACGTTTTGTAATGGTTTTTTTGAATTTTCACATTGATGTTTAGGATTGCATTTGGTCAGTCTCTTATTAGTATACGTTCATCCTATGCTGACTGCTCCACTATTGCCTTAAATCATAGGCATTATAAGCAGCGATGGGTGGTGACTAGCAGTAGAATTTAGGACGCACGTTTCGTCCTATTCAGGACTCGTCAGCTGGATGTAGCTGCATCTCAGAGTTGTTCACTCTGGGACTTGAACCCAGTAACGTTCACTTCAAACGTCATCGAGTTATCCACTGAGCTACTGAGTCCTGATAGTCACTAGCTTGTGCAGTTCTAAATATCAACGTGAAGATTGATACAAAAAATACAAAGTGAATAAAAGCTTCACTCCATTGCACAAGCTAGCGGCTATCTAGACTCACACGGTAAGTGAATAACGCGATGATGTTTAGAGAGAACGTTTCAAGTCTCAGGGTGAACATCAACTGTGAGATGCAGGTACACCCAGCTGACAAGTCCTAAATAGAACGAATTGTGCGTCTTGGATTCCACTAGTAGCTACCAATCATCTCTGCTTATAATTATTACAACAATTTAGGTGACTAAAAATTTGTCAGCTAAAAGATTTATTTCAGTATGTGTTCAGTTTTGTTGCGCAAATATATGGATAAGTGGTTGTGCATAATTAAAAGTAACAATACATGTTAATTTCAATTGTCAAATGCTATTTTCATTAAAATTAATCCATATGTTACAGTTCTGTACATTGAGCATTCTTTACTTATTTATATACTTGAAGATGCTTAAAGGCCTAGATGTTCATTCATTTTCTTATACAAAAATTGCCACATTGACAGAATGACAGTTAAGCCAAACATACGTTTTATTAAAAACGTTTAAGAGACTCCTTCATGATTAAAATTTAATAAAATTTGTTGTCATAATGATTTCCTTTTATTTGGGGATAGAATCTACCTGAGTAGAGCGTAGCTTGTATAAGTTACATCAATTAAGAAATCCATCTTTCATCGCCAACTGATATAAGGCATCTCTTTATCATCAAAATCTAATTGCCTTCAACAACACACCCTAAAAACCTTACAGAGAATAAAATCAACTGTTCTCTCCCCATTTGGCGTTTTTTATGCTTTCGTAACACTAAACCTAAATCTGACAATCTATATTTTTGATCTCTGATTTTATAAAACTTTCACTCAATACAATTATTTAAGATATATTCTTCCTAATAGTTAATCACTTCCATAAAGAACGTTTTGAAAATTCACAGTTGAAGGTAGTAATCAATGCAAATACATTTTATTATAAAACGGTATATTCAAATTATAATCTATCAATAACAAAAAAGCTGTCATTGTTACCCTTCTATCAAAATCTATTAGAAATTTTGTTTTTTTTTTGTATTTTGAATCTTATGTAATTTTATTTACTCAAAATGATAAGTTACCTTAATTTACCTTAACTTCTTGTTAACTAATTACTTATTATTGTATCATTGTTTATATATATAAAAAAATAAGACCATGTAGTAAATTACTGATTGGTTCATTTTTCATTGAATTTTAATTGGTTGATTTTATCAAAACATGTATATTTTTGAAAATTCTTTTATAGGTTAATGTTTAATTGAATTGTCAATCTTATATGATGAAAAACTGTTTTAATAAATGTACATTCTTTCAAACTCAAAACGAATAAACAAACAAACTGAATTGTATAATTAATTTATTAGCTAATGAATATAGAATAAACATGAATGAATTTCTTGGATAATTATGATTCATTAAACTAAGACTATTGTCTATTATTATTGTCGTATTATATTCGATTGTAATAACAGGGAGAAAAAAACGAAAGGCAATTATGTACAGTTTAATAACATATTCTCATATTACATCTCTGTTTATAATATTAATCCTGGGAGAGTTTAACATGCAAATAGTTTATAGTAAGTTATATTAGAATTACTGAATAATTCATTTGTTTTTATTATATATATGAACACATAAATATTAGTACAAGGATGCACTGAATACATATGAACCACACAAGTCACTTGATTTGTATGTGAGCTATAATACTGCACGGGTTCCTAAACCGAAGTAGGTAGTTTGCTTAGGAGGCCACAGCCGGAGCCTTCGACCTGAAGGTCTAACCCACAAGGCAGTGAAATAACGTCAGGCGATGCAGTTCCATGGTAGCCAGTGACCAACAAGAGGTTCATATACCATTTGTTCCTTTAGAATCCTTGAGCCCATGTGCATCATCTATTTGAAGTCAGGGTTTTTTTTAACCCCACTAGGTGAATGCTCTATATCCACGAACGCAATTAAAGTACTGAACATTTGCTTTTGGTTTTCTCAATTTCGTAAAAAAACCCCATCAACGCAAGGAGGTAATGAATAGGAGATTCCTGGCAGTGATTGTATACGCATGGCCATATGAGAGCATTTGTATATATATATATATATATATATATATATATATATATATATATATATATATATACTTTATTGTCCGAACTTATTAATGAGACTGTTTTAATTAAGTTAATTTTTCAGGTGTTAATTTATTTTACAGATCTTTGTTGACTAAATAAAACATGTCAAACTATTTAAGTGAATGACAAACAGTTGGTAACCAACGAGAATGCTTTTTGTTATGAATTTTTATGAATTGAAGGAATGCTAGAGTGTGACACGATTCGACAGATGCTCTGTTTTAATCTGTGAAAATGCATAAATAATAAAATTATTCACTTGATTTGTAATGAAGACAATTTAATCAGGAAACTTAGCACACATAAATAAAGCTGTACAGTTTTATTTATAGTTACTTAGCACATAATTCTACAATCACACATATATGTACAGCATCATTTAATGTATGATCAGAAATATTTTAATGAATAGGAATCGCTAATAATATTTCTTAAGAACAAAATAAAATGATGTCTTGGACACGGTGTTTGTGAACGCACAGCTCAAGCTTGAAATGGTAAATTGCCAACGTTTTTGGATGGTACAGGTTTTCTAATCTATATTTTCTTTGGGTAGGATTGCTTATGCCCTTATGTAATTTTAAAAGTTATTTATAGGGCGGTTATGTGAACAAAATGAACTATGTACTTTAGAATAAGGTAATTGATAGTCAAGATAGAGTTTACGTCATTCAACATTGGACAAACGAACATTGACGAGGAAACTCATTTTCTCTTTCGACTACTTTTCAATTACGCATACAATCTGACACATAAATTTCAAGTTTGTTCAGTATACTAAGTCAATCATACGAAGAAGAGTATAGCTGTCAGTCATAGATATTCACCATTTGCTCAAAAAATTCTCATAGGATACAACAGATTAACTGAAGTGTGCAACCTATGTGACTGGCTCAACACAGGGAGTTCGATTGATAAGCATACATGAATGCGATAAATTCGAGGAGTTTATTATTGTTTATTGTCATGAAAATCAAATGATGAAAAAATAACATTTTTGTCAAGTTCCTAAGATATCAGGCAAGCACATTTAATATCATACTTATATGTAAATCTTGAAAAATTTACGATTCACTAAATACTCACTCTATACACTTGTATACATTTACATATGACTAAGTATTCATTGCAACAAAATATATCAGGTCATGGTTTTTTCTTCAGATTCATTAAGTATTCATTGTATACATAATTACTTACGCCTGTTACTCCTGGTGGAGGACATAGGCTGCCCTATTCATTATATACTTGTTTAAATTATAATATTGAAAAACCAACAATTTAGCTTAAAATCAAATTTACTAGACAACGCTGTTTAACCCGTTTTTCTTTCTTTCCTTTTTTTTAAATAAAAAATAGAAAAAATAACAATTTGGACTAATTAATCCCCCCTACCTTTTCACTGTAAAGATAATTTAAAGTAATTTTCTTTTCTAGAAAAAATTTTTTTTAACCTTAGAAACAATAATTTGGGTTACATTTATAATTTTAAAAAATTATTTTATCCTCAGGCTCTATTATCAGTTAACATACAAATAATCAGTGTTTATAATTGAATTAACGAATGAAAATTTTTTTTAAAATTAAAAAAAGGAAATGAAATTAAAAGTTAGATTATTATTGATGAAGAACTATACGACCACCCAATTGGTTTTAAATTGTCTATCATTTTATTCATAAATAGTGTATAAATCTATATTCTATGATGAATTATCAACTGTAAAGGTTTAATTTAATATAAGATCGGAAAAAGTGTATATGTAAACATTTAAATGATTGAATATGAGAAAGGATATGAAAATTAAATTAAAAGAGTAATTATATCAAAATTTATATTGATCTATTGTTAAGAGAAAGGTCACTTATTCATCAAATTTAATAGATATTTTTATTTATTTATTACAAATATTTATTTTCAGAAGGGATTGTGTGGATCTTTTAGAAATTTCACTGGTTGAAATCATGAATCCATTGAAACTAGACCACCATGAAAAATCTGGAAGCACTGGACGGCCGTTTCGTCCTAGTATGGGACTCTTCAGCAGTGTGCATCCACGATCCCGCTCCTCGCGAGATTCG
Organism: Schistosoma spindalis; assembly: GCA_946903255.1. Taxonomy (NCBI): domain Eukaryota; kingdom Metazoa; phylum Platyhelminthes; class Trematoda; order Strigeidida; family Schistosomatidae; genus Schistosoma; species Schistosoma spindalis. The sequence goes on from OX336420.1 coordinate 80,463,706, forward strand.
AACCCAGGGCCTATCAGTCTCGCGCCAGGCGTTTAACCAACTATACCATTGAGCCGGCATCCGACGGTGTTAATGTCTAACTTCAACCAATCCACGAAGTTGCGCCACCGAACACTATTGTCTTCAGTTAGCTGATATCTCACAACAGACTTGGTTGAACTCTGATGGTAACGGCTTCTCACTAGAACTTCAGGAGTATGCCAGCTCAGTGGTCTACTTCGTTAAGCGCCTGGCGCGAGACTGATAGGTCCTGGGTTAGAATCTCGCGAGGAGCGGGATCGTGGATGCGCACTGCTGAGGAGTCCCATACTAGGACGAAACGGCCGTCCAGTGCTTCCAGGTTTTCCATGGTGGTCTAGTTTCAATGGATTCATGATTTCAACCGGTGAAATATTTATTTGTTTATTTATTTGAACACATAAACATTGGTACAAGGAGGCCCCAAATAGATATGCACTACATAAATCGTTCGATTTGTGTGAGGGCTAGGATACTGCACGTGTGCCCAAACCGATGCTGGTGGTTTATTTAGGAGGCCACAACCGCAGCCTTCGACCTAAAGGTCTAATCCACAAGACAGTGTAACAACGTCAGGAGATGCAGTTCCATGGTAGAAGGTGACCAAGAATATGCTGATATGCCTTTTGTTCCCTCACGAGTCCATGTGCATCATTGGTTTGGATTCAGGGTTTTTCAAGTCCCTTAGGTGGACACATAGGGTCCACCAACCCGGTTAGAGTGCCGGGCATTCACTTTTCATCCTCTGAATTTCGTAAACAACGCCCCTGCCAGGAGAAGGCAGTTAGAAGGACTTTCCTTGCAGTGGTTGTATTCATGTGGCCATTTGAGCGCATTTTGAGAGGGAGGGTTGTTTCTCCCCACCCTCGGCCGAGGTACTTGGGGGCATTTACTACTAATGAATAGTTTTTACGATAAAAGTTAGAAATTTATGTGTATAATCAATTTGTACTCTTAAACTTATATCTAGGAGTCAATCTAACATATTTAAGTTGGCGAATATTTTAAAGTTTTTTCAACCTATGACATATTGTGATCTTCACTTAATGATTCATTATCTTAATATTGAATTAACTTAATGTATAAATGATAGGTTCGCACTAGATCTTCAAAAGAACTATTTCGAAACTATTCACTAATGAATCTAAGTCTTAAAAGGCTACATATATTTAATTTTTAGTGGTCCTATATCTGATTCCAGTGAGATCGGACAAATGATCATTATTGAATGATTGCTGTCGAAATACCTATGTTTACTATCCTTTAAATCACGTTAGTGTATAACAGAATTCAATAAATCAAATACAAGAATGAATTTCAAATATGTATATTTCATATAATCGTTGATCCAAACAAAAGATTGGAGAAGTGAAGTGAAACGACATGTAGTGACGATGATATGTGAGCTGACTCCATTTAACCAAGCGTTAATTAATATTTATAATCACACAAAAATTACAGACATGTGATGAATAGAATAAGAAGTGTTCACACACATTCGCTAATATGAAAACAGTCAGGGTTAATAAGTGAATAATTAACAAAGTCAGAATGTGACTCAAGAAGAAAGGCTAAAGTAGGTTATATGAGCTTAACATAGTAACGGACACTACAAATTTTCACTGAATCATTATAAATGTTATATTTTTATATTCTCTTTGTACTCCCTAATTTTAAAATTAACTAATGTGAAATACTTAAAAAATTTCCTTAAAAATTTTTCCAATTATATTGATGAATATATTTACATACATAAATTAATCTTTATAAAATATAATCAATTTAGAATAATTTCTTATTCTTTATAAAAATAATTCTTGATATTATTGTTTGTTTAACTAAAATGATTCACGTTGTTTGACAACTAACCAAAGACCAACAGAATAATTACTTCTTGTTAAGATTGATTCATATGGATTGTGCAATGTATGAACTTCTTCATCTCTCCCTCTCCTTGTCTTTCTCCCTCTCTCTCCCTCCGTCTCTCTCTCTCTCTCTCTCTCTATATATATATATATATATATATATATATATATATACCAATTGTCATGTTGTCTTTAGACTAAGTAACAAATTAATTAATTAATTTTCACATGTCAAATAGTATTTATCATATTTATTTAAAGATATGTCAATGTCATTTATAACCTACCGCTTAAAATTAAAATCATGAAAAAAAATCTTAAAAGTATTGTTACTGTGTTTCTAATGTAGTGTAATGTAATTAATAAGAAATAAGAAAAATTTGGTAAACATTAATGTGATTTAAAGTAAGAAAAGTGAATAATTAATGTTCTTTATCAGAAGGGTCCATTAAATTTCATTAGTTGAAATCACTACAATCTCCACAAAACACTTGATATTAATCAACATATGCTCACAAGTGACGGTCTCCAAGAGGTATTCTAGAAGTTCTAGCAAGAAGCAGAGACCAGTGGAGTTCAACTGGATCTGTTGTGAGATGGTAACTCACTGATGACAATGGTGGATGTGTCGCTCAATTTCGTGAATTAGTTGAAGTTAGAAAATATCATTATTGGATGCCATCTGATTCAATGGTCTAGCGGTCAAGCGTTCGTGCGAGAGACTGATAGGTCCGGTGTTCGAATCTTGCGAGGCGAGATCATGGATGTGCACTGCTGGGGAGTCTCACAATAGGGAGAAACGGCCATCCATTGCTTCCAGATTTTCCATGGTGATCCAGCTTCAACTGACTCATGATCTCAACTATTGATAGAATTATTTAATTTAATAATGAACTTGAAGGATTTGCACATAGAATTTTTCAAGAATAAAGAAACCTGTAAATAAATTGAATGTATCTAGACTACGTGTTAGTCAAAATATAGGGCAATATTTACATGTCAATTATTGAATGAAGATTAAGCTCAGCTTTTTTTAATCATTTGACGTTTAAACCTATGAGTCACAGGTATGAACAGTAAGACAGAGCTTTCCGTTAGCCACAAAAGTGTTTGCACCCATAGATAAAAAATTGTACCTTCTGTTAAGTTCACTACTTGATTAACGCAGAACACAGTATACAACTACGGCACTTGAACGTATAGAACCCCTACAGTCGCAAATCAAAAGACAGAAGAGGACTGGAGAAATGCTTGTTGGGTAAGAATCACGGTGTACAGTAAATCACGGGTATTTATAGATATTAGCGTTTGGTATACCAACATTATAATTCAGCCAATCCGCAAAGAGGCATGTAATGCTACTGTCCAGTAGTAGCATGCCACATTGATATTCTTGAAAGCTTCATCATTTTCTGTTTGAATGGAAAGCCTTCGGCTCCTTTAGAGCCTTTAGGGTCTCCTTCATAGTTCGTGTAAGCCGTCCCAACACCTTTACTTGACTATAGTCAACAAAATTTAATTTACTGAATAATTACACAGTATGATTTACCAAGTTTTCCAGAAAAACATTGTCTCTTCAAAGTTAGAGGTTAGAATTTGCTTATAATCATCAGAAATTTGAAAACCTTAATCAGAGTACTACAGACTATCGCTAGTAACTAGTACATAACATTTACAATAAAATATTGGGCCTATTTATTTAGATTGGTGATTTTGCCTATATTGTACTTCACAGAAGACTATCTGCGTTTTCAGTAACATGGCCAAACAAATATTACTATTTCTGTGATCGAGTAGTGTGGTTTTCCAGTCAGTTCTAATGGTCACGAGAATTTTCTAGTGAAAACGAAAAAAAGAAACAGATTTACCGACCGAGACATGTTTACTTAAATTACAATAAATTAATTTTTTCGTCTCCAATCATTCGTAAACTGTAGAAGGGAGATTAATTTGATTATTATCATGTTGGAAACTAAATATATGTTTGCGAATATACAGTTCTGAAACTGAAGTCACCGAAAAGAGAACTCCTCGCTGAACTAATCTTAATTATTTTATGTTTCAATAGGTATATTCCGATTAATTTCATACCTTCAGAATGGGGATTTTTGGAGAACATATTAATTTCATTCGTTTAATTCATGAATCGATCTAAGCTAATCCACCACTGAAAACCTCGAAGAACTGAACTACCATTCTGTCCTAGTATGGGACTCTTCAGTATTGCGCATCTACGATTCTCGTTGTTTTAAGTTAATTCGTTTATATTTTTAACAATTAAACCCATGAGTGAATCTAAGCTACATGAAGGGTTGCGTAAGATCATGGATCAACTGAAGTTAGGCAATAATGTTGTTAAATGCTAACCCAGTGGTCTATAGATTAAGTGTTCGCGCCAAAGACCGAAGATCCTGGGTTTGATTCCTTTTGATGTGGAATCGTGGATAACTACTTCTGAAGAGTTTCATACTAAAACGAAACGATCATTTAATGGTCTAACTCAGATTTACTCATGAATTCAACTATTATAATTTTCTATTTATTTGCTTTGTAAGAAAACTTTATTGATGTAGATTTTGGTTAATGAATAATTTCTAGTATGATCAATAAAAACAGGATAATTACTTTGAAATCATTTTTAGATATTTTAGTGTTTTTTTAAGGATACGTTTAGTAAATTTTCAGACATCGTAACAAATAGAAGTTAGAGATGAATATACAAACTTTTGAATCTTGTGACTGAATACTATAAATTATGTCAAGTCATATATATACAAGGATTTAGATATAAACATGGAACTGTTGAATAATATAATTACAGTTATTTATCACTATTGACACTATTGTTTAAACTTAATTATTATTTTCATGGAGTGTTTTTTTATTTCAAATTAAATCAATTTACTTATTTGTTTAGTTAAATATACTGCCTTCCGGTGATCACAGAATAGGTAACCAGTTATGATTGATTGTTTAACGTTGGATATAGGTATCACTACCAAGGTTCGATTTAATAATTTCCAATAAATTGAGCATTGGGTAGATTGTTATAAATAAATAATATATTTGGTTATTTATTCTCTGAAGAGGTGGCTCACACTAAGTCACGAAACATCAGAAAATCTAATTTTCCTACTCATTGAAATATTACAAATATACTATTTATTTATGATGTACAGTTTGTCCTTGAACAATAAAACAAGTTTTATGTATACATAAAAGCCAATGATATACTTAATTAGTATTTGATTTTTCAAAGACTGATTAGATGACTTGTTTGAAAAACACAATTTAACAATGTTGTTCATCTTTTATTTCACAAAGTAGTTATGAACAAATGACAAAAAGTTGACATGGCTAAAAATTTTTAAGATTGAGAGTCCTGTATTTGATTCCGAATAGGGTTCTGGATGTTTAATTCTGAGGAGTTCAATACTAGGAAAAAATAAATGTACACTATTTTCTGGTTTTCAGTGATTATTTAGATATAATCAGTCGTTGATGTCTGTTATGAAAAAAGGAGAGAATGTAAAACTTTGCAATATCATATGGTTTTATCATTTCAATTAATTTCACAGTTAAATCCATTGTAAAATTAAATGAAAGCACTAGATGACTTTAAATCATATTTTAATCTTTATTTATTTACATTTATTTGTCAATCATAAGTGATTATTTCATTTGAGAAACTGTTATTTGGTTGATGATTATTAACATTATTATTATTCATGAAATGTTCTTAGTTGTATAGTAATCTTCATCAGTACTTGTTCATCATTGAACATAAATACGAACTAGGAAGCACAAGGTCTCATCGGAAGCACACTAACTCTCATATATAATACGAGAAGCTAAGATTAGTGAAGATTAACTAAATCATACAACGTAGACTCTGAAAATGTACGCTAATGTCTATTTAGTATTATCACTGAGTTGTTTTAACTAGAGTCTTTAATTCCATCGAAGATAGTTTACTAGCGTCATATATTATTTAATGGTCATTTTGTGCATCGACATTTGGTAATTTCAAGAATAGTTATTCACATAGTTTATTACATGATAAGCAAAAGGGAACTTATTTCAATTGGTAGATTCAATAAGTATTTTAATTACCTATCCTTGCATCCTAAAACTTAAATCACAAATGAGTACTTCTATTGATTTAGCTAGGGCTTTTCAAAACCTTTCTAATATTTAATAAGTATATCATACCTTTTGAGGTTTCTTTTTTAGATAGAAGTGCTGAATATTCGACTATAATTTTCGACAGTCTAAAGTTATTTGTAACTGTCTGCTATGTCTGAATATATCAATATAAAGGATGATGAAAACATAAATATTATAAAAGTTATCATTCAAAATCAAATCATTGATGAAAGTTACAATCGAGAATTCAGCACTCATTTACTAAATCAGCAAAAAACAAAATGATTGAAAATTTTCGTCATAAAAATAGATAATAAATCAATGTATAAGATCTGATTTGATATGTAAAATCTATTTTAATCTAAATTAGTTCACCTATAAACAAAATTCAGATTATATGTTTAAATATAGTTATTAAACTGTCCCATACACCTGTTTGTTGACGATAAACATATATATATATTCTTAATCGTTCAATCCAAAATATAAAGAAATTCTTCTAATTCAATACATATTTATTCACTATATCCTATATGTACATATGTGTACATTTGCAAGCATACACTGGTACATGGTAATACATAAGCGAATAAGTATACATGGTGAATATATTGTGTAGCCTAATATTAAATATGAAATGAAAGGGAAATAAATTTTGCTTTCTTTCTTTCTTTTTTTCTTTCTCTCTTTCAAACAAATGATTATTTGTATATATAGATTCGAATTTTTCAAAGGAAAAAAAATACAAACAAAATGATTTTATTTGACCACCCACATGTATTTTATTTTACTTAAAATAATTTAATAAACCCAATACTATATAAATAAAAAGTCATTTATTTAAAGAAAAAGAAAAAAGAAAAGAAAAATCAGAGTGATATAAAAGAGAATAGGCCAAAGGGGGGGGGTAGTGCACTATTTTATTCAATACAAACTTTGTTACCTCAAACGATTTATTTTAATTTTCTTACGAAATTAAATTTCGAAATTTATTAAAATGTATTCAAGATAAATAGGTTATACTTAATTCAGTGAAATTTATATTTATATATTTTTTTGTTTTTTTTTAAAAATATGATTCAGAGATGATTGTTACTTTGGAAACTATTCAAACATCTGTGCATAATAATAATAATGTTTATCGTGTTTTCGGTATTTTTATATTGTTGTTGTTGTTTTAATAAATAAATCATAATTTTGTCAAATGTTCATCTTGATTTTTTAATAAAGATTTTTTTGCAATCATCAATGTTTGATCTACCGCTAAATTTTTCTATCGTTTGTTTATAAGAAAATAATGTGACATGGTGGAGAAGGTTTGTAGCTCAGATGGGTGATATTGATGATGTTTTGTTCTCTGAGTTGGATGGTTTGATTGTAGAGATTTGATCGTTCCTTTGAATGATATCATCAGCACAAACTTCTAGTAGAAGTGAAGTGTTCAAATATTTTCATATGTGGTTCACAGTTTGTCCTGTACAGTTCGATGTTGATTGGTTCTTGTTGGTCTTAAATTTATCATTGCTTACTTCTCCATTTCTACTTGAAGTTTGTGTTGATGTCGTTCAGAAGAACGATGAAAGCTCCACGACCAAATCATCAAGCTCAGAGATCAAAACTTCTTCGAAAAACTGTGATATATATATATATATATATATATATATATATATATGATGTGAAAATAACGGCGTAATAATGGTTAATAATGCTAATTATTATTATTTAGGATAGATAAATGGTGGCTAACAACAGAATTTAGGATATATTTTTCTTTCTTCTGTTTGGGATTAATCGACTGGATGCACATTGAAGTCTTAATCTATCGGTTTGAACTCGAATTCAAGAACTTTCGTATAAAATGTCAGTGAATTAACTGCTGATCTGATAAGTTCAGATAGACTTTAATCTGTTTAACGAGTATGGTATGTAGATTATTATTTTAATTTTAATGTTCGGGATTAGATTTTGGTCATTTTTTGTTAATATGTATGCATTTAGTGCAGACTGCAAAAATATATAGTTTTTTTTCAGAATAGGTGAATTTATACCAATAGTCGAATCTAGGATGCATGTTTAGATCTATCGGAGAAGTTATTATCGTTTGAAGCAAGAAGTACTGGGTTTGAGTCCTATTATATGTGTCAACTCTAGGATGGAGGTACATTCAGCCAACCAGCTATAACTATGACGAAATGCACATTCTGCTTACCACTGCCGCTCACTAACTAATTTTACTTAAAACTACAATATCGAGCCAATTTGACTGATATGCACATAAGTCAAAATACACCAATCTAAATTCACTTTTGAATATCACATTTTACCAATCCATCTTCGCTATTGATAACAATTTAGAACATTTTCTTTAGGGATAATAACTTTATGAACTTTACTGCTTATTTTTATCTCCTGTTCAATTTGTATGAGTTGAATGCAATTAACGGAACTCACAAATTTTATCTTCTGAAGTATAACATAACATCGATTTCAAACAATTCAAACTGAAATGTGAGGTTTTTGTTAAAACATGAGACAGTAAACGCTTATGAAACAAGTACATCAATTTACTGATACCGTAAAATTTTTTCCTCTCATATGAACAACAATTTTACATTTGCTGAAAAATTCCCATCATATTAAAACTTAGATGTATGAAAGAAGAGTATTCTTTTCTAATTCATAATCAAAAACATTGACCAGGTTTAAGACAAGGTACATCATTTAAAATTATAACATGTGAATTAAGCATTATAAACAGAGATAGATGGTGGCTAATAGTAAAATCCAGGATGAGCTCTTCGTCCTATTTAAGATTTTTTGGCTGGATGTATCCACATTCGAGAGTTGATGATCACTCCGGGACTCGAATAGCTAATACAAAAATGAATTGAATTAAGAATGTTTTGTCATATAAAATCAAATCGTTAATGTTGGGATGACTATTATGAAGTGTTAACTTGAATAAGTTTATATATTAAAATGATCAGAATAAATATGGTTAACTTTGGGTGAGAGCGATAACGAAGTAATTACAAATCATAAATCACGTACTATGTAGAATAATGTGAATTACTTACGAATTAGTAAATAAGAATGGATTCTGAACAAATTTATGAAAAAGGTTGGCAGTTGTCATAATCATAATAACAATGATAAGATGCGTGAATAAATTTAATCTATAAAAAATGAACATTAGTTAAATTACATCACTATATCGTCAAATTGATTATTAACTGATTAGGCCAGAAGCTGGCCAAAATAAAAGGAACGGTTGAACACAGTTCTTTGAATAATTCATGTCAACCATATTTATTCAGATCATTTATCTTACAATTTCGTTTAATGTATAAACTTATTCAAGTTAACACTTCATATTAGTAAGCCCCAACATTAATCGCTTAATTTGACAAACAATCCTTGATTTATATGTTATGATTTTAAATGATGTACCTTACCTTAAACCCAGCCGATTTTCACTATAATTAATTTAGATAATATAATTGTAGGACTTGATGAGAAATTATTGAAAAGAATATTCTTCGTTCATATATCTGAATTTATTCTGATTCATTAATTTATCCTTAACATTAAGTAATGACTAACTTTCACATTGAATTTCATAACGAACATAGAAAACATTATTATTATATTAGTACTGCATAATTTTCAACTTTTTTTTTCAATCTTCTTGACTGTTCATCGGAGCTTGGCGTCTCTCTCTCTCTTTAGAATGATTGAAGTGTGAGCTATTTAATAAAGATATGATAATGATGACTTACTTTTACATTTTACATAGATAGTATTTGATATAAGAAAATGTAATAATTTTAGATGGAGTATATTTATATTTATATGCTTATCTGTATCATGATGATATCAGCTCTCAAGACTTTTATGTTAAACCTTAAACGTCGCCAACTTCAATACAAGTGAATTCATCATCTGTATTACACATTTATAAATAGAGAAGATTCTATCATATTTAAAATGATTGACATATTATTAGTCTTCTTATATATACATATTAATGACTCATTTAATTTATTCTTATATGAATGAGTGTACTCCCGTCTACGGAAACTTAGAAGTGAACAATTTTTATTTATTCAAATGTATTGTGTATTAAATCACATTTACACATAGTTGGTTCATGGAATACACCCCATATAGTAAAAAAAAGACAATGATAAACAAGTTTGTTAAAAAGATAAAGCTTCGACATGTCATAAATTAATGAGTAGATAATTATTTTTCAAACACTTTGATTTATTCATATAAAGCATATATATGGTTACTTTAAGAATTAAACTTATATCATGTAGATAAGTATAAGAATGAGAATTTGTGGAAATAATAGTATTTTCATAGTTGAATTCATGAATCAATCTAAGCTAGTCCATTACTGTTGAGGAGTCCTATACTAGGACAAAACGCCTATTCAGTGTTTCCAGGTTTTTATTGGGGGTCTGGCTTAGAATGACTCGTAAATTTAACAATAAAAATTATCAGGTTTTTGGCTATTTAACAGGTACAACTTGATAAAATTTGAAATGATTCAAGGTAGCAACTTGATATAATATGTTAAAAAATCAAAATGTTGAGACTGTCTACTTTTTTTGTGATTGAAATCTATGATGAGGTTTAAAACACATTTCCTATCAAAGAACAAGTAAATATGATAAAAAAAGCCGTATAACGATAAATTGAACAATCGACAGTTACATGTTGTTTATGATCAACTGTTCTTATCAATAAATTACTATAGGTCTAAATGCTATATGATACTAAAATTGGTTATAAAATACCCATAAACTTGTGTGAGGTAGATCACTGTTGTGTACTCAATTTCAAATCCTCAGTTATTTTAGCCTATGACATGTTATGATAAAAAAGCCTCTTCATAGTCACTATGTTGGAACTTTATATTGTAGGAGTAGGTTGGAAGAAAGCTAGGGGTGGCCAGACCAAAACGTGGCACAAATCCATGAAGTCACTAACAAGTGGACTGAGCCATGATGGTAGGTGTAGACTACCTGGTTGGGATCCGGGAGACGATAGCAACTGATGGTTAGAGATCTTGAATAACATGGCTCAAAGTCGTTTGCAGTGGCATAGGTGCATCCACTCTTTGTGTTCTCACAAATTCTAATCTTCTAAATTCTCCTTATCCCTTTTTTTATCTTTCCAAATTTATTTCACTGGATTATACTCCTTGAAGAACATCTTCAAACCATGATCTTTCCTATTACTGCTTATACTTTTACTACCTCTACCTTTATGGGATTTGAATTGATAACTGCATTTCTGTTCTAATGTGGTATGGCAACTCAAACTGATGTACGTACATACGAAGTTTTACGCTGTTACTGACTGACTGGATGTTGAAACTTGATAATTAAAGTTTTTAAAATAATTGAACTGTTTATCTGGGGTTGTCAGTTCAAAGTTTCTTTTAAGTAGATTTTCAGTATTATTTTCTATCATTTGTTTTTCAACAGTTAAGATGTAGAATATGATTTTTTTTAAAATAAATGCTAGGTGAATAAAATTACTTAAGAACATCTGCTACTGTGATGTATGCTACTTATGTTGACGGACATAAGTAGTATTTAACGCTAATCAGAATGTTGAAAAGATCGAATTGAAGAGAACAGGAATGTGAACAGACAGTAATTGTAATAACTATGGAGGAACGATGAAGTTTGAAACAATTAATGGAAGATTTGTAAATGAAGTATTTAATGTATGGTTTTTCACATTTTATGAAAGAACCCTGTAATTTTGCATTGAATAGTAAGTCCGTTGTCCCCAACTGAGTTCTCGTCCATTACATTACATTCAATAAGATTAATAGTTCAAGTTACTTACACTAGGGTTACTATACTGAAAACTTAGTTCAGATAAATTTCTATCTGATTAAGCAGTTACAGGATGAAAATAATGTAAACATAAATCCTGGTTGATATTTTATATTTGAAGTACCTAAAAATCATTCAATTATTGAATTATTATTTCTTGTGAAAATATGTATTGACTAGTAAAATAGTTGACATTTATTAGTGAGTTCCTTTAATTTAAGATAATGAAAAGACATCACCGGTAAATTCAAGTACGAGGGCTAGGATTTTACTTACTCCTGTTACTTCTCGTGGAGGAGCATAGGCCGCCCACCATCACTCTCCATCCAACCCTGTTCTGAGCAATCCTTTCAAGTTCTTTCCAGTTGGTACTCATCTTTTTCGTATCTGCTCCCAAGTCCCGATGTAATGTGTTCTTGGGCCTTCCACTTTTCCACTTCCCTCCAGAATTCCAAGTTAACACTTGCCTCGTGATACAGTTTGATGATTTGCGTAATGTATGTCCTATCCATTTCCATCGTCTCTTCCTAATTTCCTCTTCAGCTGGAAGCTGATTGGTTTTTTCCCACAAAAGGCTGTTGCTGATGGTATCCGGTCAATGGATGTTAAGTATCTTGCGTAGACAGCTATTTATAAATACTTGTAGTAGGAATATCACAAAATGGCACTAGTGTGTTGTACTTGATAATTTTATTGAATTTGATATATTGGAATTTTTGGTAAAAAAAATAAAACAAATTTTAGTACAGTAGAATTTAATAAAATAAATTATGAACCTTAGATTATAGAGTTTATCAAAGTCTTTCAATGTACACATAGTTATGAACACTTACTTTACTAAACGTTTGGTGGTTTAAAATTTGTTACATTCAGTTATTTCATATTTATTTATATACTTTAAGTAGATCATTTTATATTGAAACTAGTCTCTAGTCATTGATTGAAATCAGATGGGGAACTATAAGTGACAAAATGATACTGGATAAGAATATCATTCACTATCAAAGAATTCCAGACTAGGATGATATAGTTGTCTAAGGTCTCTTTTTTTCCAATGTTTCTCTACCTAATATCAGTCCATGATGAAAAATGACTTTATTTTATACATATTTTTGTAGCAACACCTTAGAAAAACCGCTGTAGGAAGTGAAATTTTAATATTTTATTTCAAATACATCATAAATTATATCTATGGAGAAATCGTTTGTATAAGTTGCTTACAATTCTTAAGGTATAACATATTACTTCACTATATTTTACGCCATTCATAAGATTACTTTACCCTTACTTATTACATATAACCTATATATTTCTTCACTCTTTAATAGTTATACCTCACAACTGTTTAAAAGGATAGAATTTAAATGATTATTTTTAAAGGCCAGAATCAATTAACAGTCTACAGACAATTATTTTTCCATTAATGTTAAGTGAAACAAACTTTCTGTTGAAATATGAAATTATGTAATTCCATTAGCTGAATATTAATAATTATTATTATCATAAGTTACAGTAGTTACATATAAATTAATAAATATAAAATATATAACGTAATTTGTAAATTTATGTGAATAGATAAAGAGGTTTTCTTTCTAGAGGACTAAAACTGGTCATCAGGTTTTTAAACAATTTATTAACCATTCAGTATCAGATGGGGTTTTGTGAAGTTGTACGGATTTCAATGGTTGAAATCATGAGTCAATCGAAGTTATTGGATGAGCACTGCTGATGAGTTTCATACTAGGGCGAAACGGTTGTCCATTGCTTCCGGGTTTTTCATAGTGGTTTAGCTTCAATTAACTCATGATTTCAACTATTGAAATCACTATGATATCCACAAAACACATTCTGATACTAATCAACATATAGTCATTAGTGAATGACTTCAAGATAGATTTCCTGGAGTTCTAGTAAGAAGCAGTAACCAGTGGAGTTCAACCGGATCAGTTGTGATATAGTAACTCACTGATGACAATAGTGGATGTGTCACTCATTTTTGTGTATTAGTTGAAGTTAAACATTAACACCATTGGATGCTGTCTGATTCAGTGATCTAGTGGTTAAGCGTTCAAGTGCGGGACTGATAGGTCCTGTGTTCAAATCTCACGAGGTGGAATCGTGAATGCGCACTGCTGAGGAGAACCATAATAGAACGAAACGGCCATCCATTGCTTACAGTTTCAATTGACTCATGATATTAACTATTGAAATTAACCATTCATTTTTAACTATATAGAAGATTATTTTTGTTTGAATACATTGATTAAATAAATTAATATTCATATAGAGATTTATTTAAATTTAGACATTTTTATACTATGAGTTAATGACATCATAAGTTAAAAACAAAGAAATAAATTTGAGGTCAATTTTACAGACAATTATTGTCTAGTTATTTCACAATAGAAACTATTCATTATAAGGACAATAAAACTGTTCTGATTTATTTCTTATATATATAGGTAACTAAAAATTATGATTTATTTCAATGATTAAATGGTTCTTACAAATTTAAACTTAATTGAATAAAATACATTTTAATGATTCACTTTTTGTTGTTGTGATAAATCTTAAGTAATTTTAGGCTTAAATCTTAGAAAGAAAAGTAGGTTAAAAATGAACTTTGTGATGCTTCGCAATAAACTGTGAAGGAATATTCAATGTGAAGGGAAAATCAAGTAGATGTGAACTACTAGAATCAAATTCCAATAAGGTAGATGAAATATTAGAAGTTTTACTAAAATTCCGATTCTCAGTTTTTACAGTCTTGCTGACTGTGTTGGCTAAATTGTCTGATTATACACATGTCACAGGTTTCTCGAAGTACAATTAAACAAGTCAACTTAAGATTTGTCAATCACTTACCTTCGTAGTTGGGAAAGAGTTTCAATAAAAAAAAAATCAACAATATGTTGTTCTGTTTAGTCATATTTGGTTGATAGCTGTTATCTAGAAGATCAAACCAAATCATTCAAAGTAATTTATCTTATAAGTTTTACTTTTATTTATGGGATTCAATGATTCAAGCTAACAAATCGAATCGTTGTACAAAACAGAAATTTATAACACTCATCACTTCTATGGTTGAATAAGGTTTAGCATACGATTTTACTCACTACTATTGTTTTCTCATATCCTTCGTTTGTTTATTATTCTTGATCCCTTTTTTGTAAATGCACTTCATTACCCTTTTATTTGAAAATAATAATCAATTTTAGTATTTTTTTGATAAATGATGTTCGATTGTTCATTTTTTCAAGATTTTTGACATACTTCTTATTATGAAGCAATTATTCAAGTGCTTATTGTTATTATCATAACTATTACATCTGTCATAGCACTATCAATCTGTACGTTCAGTTATGTGATATATTCCATTACTATCATTGGCTCATAAACTGCATTAATTGATGAGATATTTTCATAAATGTTTATACATATTATTGTACATAGAAGTGAAGGTCGATAAAGCTATACTTGGAAGCGACACTACAATATAGCAAAGTTTTAGTATATTTTCAACTTGGAAACTAAATTAGATTAAATAGTTTAATCATCGTGAATAATGTATCAATAATATGAATGAATACTTTGAATAAGATCATAAATCGATCAATGTTAGAATATCATTTAAAACCCGGAAGCACTGTAATGCCGTCTCATCCTAATATGAGACTCCTCAGTAGTGCGCATCCATAATCTCAAGCGAAATGGACTTGAACCCAGGACTTTCGGTCTCACACGTGACACTTAATCTGTAGAACACTGAGCTAACATCCAACGTTGTTAATGTCTAACTTCAACCAATATTTGGTAGTTCTTCAAAACTTCTTTTCATGAACATTCGAATAAACTTTTAAAAGTACATGTTATTAAGAACTCAACCTTGAAGTTGAAAGCTAACCATCTGCTTACTAGTTTGAGTTACAAAAGTTTCGTAATTGATGTAAGATTCTGAAGGAAACTGTCATTATATTGTGGAAGTTTCTTAGAAAAAAAGAGCTGTTGGTTGACTGTAAATACTATAACATATACTGTCATAAATGTCTAAAATATATTTATTTCTATATAAATCTCTAAATAATTAAAGGAGATATAAGCTTAATTATAAAACTTAATGTTTAACATAGTTATTTATTTGAGTTAAAATAAAGCATAAGAAATTAGTAAACATTCTACGAATATTGTTATAATTAGAAAAATTGAATTGCCTTACATTTGTAAACTTCATTTGTCATTTTTAAGATTTAAGACTATCGAAGACTCAGTGAAGATTTAAAAGAATAAAAATGAGACAAAATTATGACAAAACAGCCATCCAGTGATTCCAGGTTTTCCATGGTAGTCTAACTTGAATCGACTTATGATCTCAACTATTGAAATTACTATCATATCCACAAAACACATTCTGATACTAATCAACATATGCTCATTAGTAACTGGCTTAAAGAGTTATTTCCTGGAGTTCTAGTGAGAAGTAATGACTAGTGGAGTTCAACCGGATCAGTTGTGATATAGTAACTCACTGAAGACAATGGTGTATGTGTCGCTTAATTTCGTGAATTAGTTGGAGTTAAACATTAACACCATTGGATGCCGTCTGATTCAGTGATCTAGTGGTTAAGCGTTCGCGCACGAGACCTGTATCTTTTGGGTTCGAATCTCGCCAGGCAGGATCATAGATACACACTGCTGAGGAGTCCCACAGTAGTATGAGATGGCCATCCAGTGCTTTTATGTGTTTTCATGGTTGTCTAGCTTTAACTGACTCATGATCGCAACTGTCGAAAATTTTATGATATCCATAAAAAACTCCTGATATTAAAAATAAAATTATCAACTTCAAGCAGAAATTACTGAACTTATAATTTGTGAGAAAACACATTGAACAGAAGAAAAAAACTTTTCAACTTCAGCTCGTGAAATAGTATTGTATTACTTATTGAAGTAATTGAACAAAAGAAAGTTAATTAGGGTATTGATATTAGCACAGACAATACGAATTTCGGAATATATGTGCTTTTTTTTTCTTATAAACTTAAGGGTCTAATATAGATGTGGGAATTTTGTTTTAGCCATTTACTAGAGTCTAATCATAAGAAATCTAATTGAAGGAATTGAATCTTAAGAAAGTATTACTGGAGCCTTACTTCTATACATTTCCTTTGTTATCTATTTTAATTGTTTGTCATTTTGTTTTCATACAACTAAAATGTATACAATGAAGATAACAACTGTTTTACACTGAATTATATCTTTTCATGTTTATTTTTTTTCTTCATTTTTAATTCTCTAAGCGAAAAGAAACACCCACATTTTAATTATTTTGTACTTTACAACTAGAAAAAAATAATGATTGATGATGGTAAGAATGTGTATGTGTGGTCATATTTACGTATACATTTTCATTTAGCGAACTAGAATAGTACAAATAAGATTTTACTGAAATTAAACTACCATTCATAGACATTAATGCGTCATTTCATGTATATTTACAATAAGTATATGACAGTGATAATTATAATTGTCATATAATCAAGTATGTAGTTTAGAGAAGATTGAAAAGATGTATGGATCAAGGTTTAATTCAAAAAAAGAACAATTATCTAGTAGAATAAGACTAGAAAATAGTATAAGGATGAATTCTGTGGGATTATAATGTATCATTCTAATTTTTTGTTGATCGATTTATAATTTAATTATTCAATGATTGTGGATTACTGAAGAGATGTTTTTTTCTTATTTCTTGACTCCACAGGAATGTGTTGTTAAGACAATACTGATTCTGATGCATCGTTTATGGTAGATTTTTATAGATTTTTAAAGTTCTCAACAATTCTGTTTTAAGTAGCCGTGTAGTGAACTAACATTTAGGTGGGGATTACCAATATAATTTTTAATATATAATTACAGTGCTTTGAAAAAATATGAAAACCATACGTTGGATAAATCATATGCACACTTTCAATCAGTTGTCCTTTACATACTTCATCATTCTTTGAATTCTATTGCTTTTAGAATTACTTTCGGCTTCCCTCTCTGTCTTTTTCAAATGAATCTTTACATTCTCCTGCTGACATATATTTCACATTTCATTAAATATACATAGTACTTATATCTGTCAAACATAAGTAGCATACACCATAGTAGTATTAGTAGTAATTTTTGTAAATTTAACGCTAAACAATAAAAATTTTTGAAAGACTAATTTCATTCATGTTAACAAAGTCAATTCGTAAAAAAAAGGACAGTGATAGATAGTATGGTAGAATTTTCTACTTTTATAAAAATGACATCCCTGTTGATCTTATTTTTATTTGTACTTTTCAAAAATAATCAACATGTTTTTACTTAAATATAACACAGTTTTTTGTTTTCTTTTGTTACTAAGTCTAGGCACTGATATGACTTGGTATATAACTATACAAATCATGAATTCAATATATATATATATATATATATATATATATATATATATATATATATATATATATATATATATTAACGAATTCAGTCTATACTAGATTGTGAAACACATGATTTTTCATTTGACATTTTGACTCCTGTTGAACTTATACTAAGTTCCTATATTCATACTCATTACAACGTTTTTATAATAAAATGAAGTAAATTATTCTGAATGTATGATCAGTAAAAGTTTAATATAATAAATATATATGTATACAAGTTACAACAAGTTTTAACTGAAAGTATACAAGATATGGTCTGTCAATATGATGCGCTTATGTTAAAAAAATAAATATTTTTGGCGGATTTTTCATTTAAATTTTTATATTGTCTAGGTAATTCAATTTACTCTTTAAAGTATATAATGATTCAAATCTCGTGAGGCGGGATCGTGGATGAGCATTGTTAAGAAATCTCACAACATAGGATGAAATGACCATCCAGTGCTTCCATGTTTTCCATGGTAGTCTAGCTTTAATTGACTCATGATCTCAACTAATAAAATTACTATAATATCCATACAACCCCTTCTGATATCGTGGATAAATTAATAACTTTCGTCAGTTTTATTGTATGACCTAATGAATTAATGCAGATCTTATTTATTTAACAATCATCTTGAATTTTCAGATGTATTTGATGGCTTTCATTTTAAATCAAAGACTGATTATTGTTTGAATGACAATCTAGGCAAATAACAGTTGATAAATACTGAATAAAGTGTAAATATTTTGAGATCATATGATCAAATACGATAGAATTAACATTTGATCTGTTTTATTGATACATGTATTCCATTCAAAGTAGTTTGTTGTATGTTTCAGTATGGATTCTGAATACTTATATTGTTTTAATGTTAAGTTAAAAAAAGAATTTAATGAAAAATTCCATTTTGACATTTGGTAATTAAAGAAGAAACGAATTGATTGAAGAAATGTATTTTCATTTAGTTTATCTTCATGGCTCTACACTAATATATATACAACATATATACGTAATGAAATAATACTCATCGAGTAAATACGTTATTTCAATAGTTGAGATCATGAGTCAATGGAAGCTAGAATACCATGGAAAACTTGGAAGCACTAAATGGCCATTTCGTCCTATTGTGAGTCTCCTCAGCAATGTGAATCCACGACTCCACCTCACGAGATTTAAACCCAAGATCTATCGATCTCACGCGGAAGTGCACTGCTGAGGAGTCCAACAATAGGACGAAATGACCATCCAATGCTTCCAGATTTTCCATGGTATTCTAGCTTCAATTGACTCATGATCTCAACTATTGAAATTACTACAATCTCCACAAAACCCCTTCTGATTTTAAATACGTTATGTAATAATTATATTATGACATGTTGATTATAAACTAACATTGAGTAATTGAAAGAAAGAGGATTAATAATAATTAAAGTAATTATTCAAAAACCAAGCAGTTGTTACGTTGCATTACATATAAAAAAGAAGGGACTAACAAAATATTTAGTTAGAAGCTATACTTGTTCTTTCAGTTTCTAGGAATAATTTGTTTGATATGCAAGATGTACAGATATACACATCAAAATTTTGATACGTATGGAAAATCTAGCGAGTAAATAGGGTTAACTGAATCTTGTATTGTTGAAAGGAATAGTATATAATGACATGAACACATAGTTTGAATATTTAACATTCAGCAAAAATATTATGAGCAAAGTACCTTTTATAATATTTTGATATTCTTATCGTCAATAAATCCTTAAAATATTCAAAAATGGATAATAATTTTGGATGGTCATAGGTAATTGATAGAAAACCTTGGACTTCACTGACGATTGTCAGTTAACTAGAAACCTGGGTCCATGATCCTGCTGATTACTTCCAGCTACCTAATATCACGACATAATCCATCCCAAGTTGAGTCAGTTAGACTAGTGGCTACATTGAAACTTAAACGATAGAATTCCAGTGACACCAAAGGACTAGATAAACATGACGTTGGCTAATGCTCAGTGATCAATGAACTGCAATAAAACTGTTCAAATTTGACTTTGTATCTTTTTATATTTGTGAATATCAAGCGTTTGAAACTACTGTCTATGATGTCTTTTAAGCTTAATAAATACTAGACATTCAGCCTAAATAAATGGTAGGTGAAGAATTTCTGTTTATTCTTTATTACTGAACATATAAAAGGCGTTCAACTGAATAAAAGTATTGTACCAGTTCTGATTGTTTTCACTCCACATTCATTTAATTTCTGTCAATAAAATTTTCTACACTTCGTTAATAATGTTTATTAAAAACACTTGTCGTCTTAAAGACTATCTTTTTCTTACTAGTTTCTGACTTAATAGCTATGCTTTAAAATCTTAATATGAGACTCCTCAGCAGCACACATCTACGGTCCCGCATGCGAAATTCAGTCCCAGGACCTTTGGTCGCGTGAGCGAATACTTATTTAAGCCGGTATCCAACGGTGTTGATACCGCGAGCACGATCATGCGTACTGCTGAAGAGACCCATACTAGGACAAAACAGCCATCCAGGTTTTCAACGGTGGTCTAATATTGATCGATTCATGATCTCATTGAAAACAGCCTAAGCCTATACGTTTGTTAACATTATCTCTTCGTTGGTTTATGATCAACAATGTCTTTCATTGAATTGTTTCAATAAATAATACTTGTATGTCAACTGACTCATAATTAACAAACACTATACATTAATATTTTGATTGCAAAAATAAAATATATAAATATTTAGTCTTGTTTATGTATATTCACTATCATCTTCAAGTTGTTTTCTTTTTACTTACTTACGCCTTACTCCTCGCAAAGGAGCATAGGTCGATCACCGGCACTCTCCATCCAACACTGTCCTAGTCAATTCTTTCCAGCTCTTTCCAGTTGTTATTCATCATTTTCATATCTACTTCTATTTCCCGACGTAGTGTATTCTTCGGCCTTCCACTTTTTTGCTTCCCTTCAAAATTCCAAGTTAGCACTTACCTCGTGATGCAGTTTAGTGATTTCCGTAATGTATATCTTATCCACTTCCAACGCCTTTTCTTAATTTCCTTCTCAGCTAGAAGCTGGTTTATCCTCTCTAACAGTAAGTTGTTCCTGATGGTATCCAGCCAATGGATATTGAATATCTTGCTTAAACAACTATTTACAAATACTTATACCTTCTTGATGATGGTTGTAATAGTTTTTTACGTTTCATCTTCGTACATGTTTTCTTTTTATTATTTTCATAATTCATATCTAGATTTAAGTGAAAATAATTTGTTAATTTGCCGCTATTCTGACATTTCACTGGTTTGTTTTTTAATAAAAAATAATTCAATAAACTTCAATTGTGATGTGTTTTGTTTTTGGATGTATTATCGTTTTAGTTTCAGTTGTTGTTGTTGGCACTTTGTTTATTTCTACCTAAATAATATTAAAGTTAACTCTTTTGAAGTACCGTACTTATTATTTGGAGATAAGTGAATTTCTTAGTTAATAGTGTATAAGAAAAGATATGTCTTTATTCTTTGTTCCCTCTCTCTCTCTCACACACAAATAATTTAGTTAACAAGACTATCAAAATTCATTTCATCTATTTTTGGATTATTTACTGATGTTCTTCTTGATTATATGAAATGAATTCCTCTTAGACAAACAGAAAAAAATGATTTAAAAACTTAGAACATTTTCAAATATACAAAAGTGTACCTGTTAAGAAATGTATATCAAAGAAACATTCTGAGTAATATAAAAGTAACTATAATAGTATAAATGTATTCTATAGATATCCATATCAAAGTAAGACTTGATAGTTTCAAATATATTGTGTATTGGGTAAAGAGTTAATTATAAATATATTTTTCAATAGTTGAGATGATGAAGCAATTGATATGAGATCACTATAGAAAACCTGGAAGCACTGGATGGCCGTTTCGTTTTATTGAAAAACTCCTCAATAGTGCACATTCACGATGTTGTTATATCACAATGAGTGAAAAAAACTGTATTTCTAACATTTCATGACCTAATACAAGCCACTTCATTAGAGTAAATAAATAACTGACATGAAATTAACACAATTATGAATAGTACGAAGGATAAAACAAAATTTTTTTTATTATAAACGCATCCGTTTGTTGATTCACTGAATATAAGATCTAACGGAATTTTTACTGATTCAAGGTGATTTTTTTTGGGAATCATTATAGCTTAATATATTTTTAGCAAAGAAATGTAAAGGATTCGATAAACTGTCGAATGAAATAGCAGATATTTTCTACCATCTGCATTGTTTCCTAACAATATTGATGCTGTTTTTCACAGTTTTGGCAAGTAAGATGTTGTTTATAATATTTGTGTTACAATGCCCTTAGTGGATTTATATAATCATAATTTTACTAAAGTCAACTATTTGTGATGGACAAGTATTTTTTATTAATTCCACTGAATCTGAAGAGTAATATCTTATTTGAACCTCTTGGTCTATTATGGCAACTATCCTACAACCAATTTCGATTATAGCTAATTTCAATTAAGCCCTTTTATTAGCTTAATAAGTAGACGATGTTATTCGAATAGTAACAGTTCGTCTATTTCTTTGTACTGTTATGATTACTAGATCATATGACAGATTCCAACTAAAATGTTAGTCGCTTAAAGATCACTCGATGATTCATCCTCCTCCCCATGTATATATGTACTCAAATTCTATTATTAGTCCTTGTTTGCTTTGCTGAGCCCTTATGCAATTTGACTATAAATTTGCCTTTGTATTTGTTCGCATACACATATTTGCCTCTTTGCTTCAAATTCGTTTGATGTGCTTATAGCATTGTGATCTGCGCTATCCTCTAGTAAACCATAGTTTTCGCTCCACATTACCTTCTAATTTTAACCTTCGATGACATGTATATTATAATAGTTATCTAGATGATTGATTAACGATACAAATCCACTACAATATCACTAAATGTAGAACATACCTATGATAGCTAAAATTTTAATATCTAACTAATCATGATGACAAGTTAAATTAATTTATAATTATACTTCTTAATAAGATTTAACTAACACTAAAGTTAAATGTAACCTGCTTTTTAAATGCAAAATACATAATAATAATCAGAACTAACTGATATATTTAACTTATTAATAAAATTTATATTGTTAAAATCATGAGTCAATTGAAGTTAGACCACCATGGAAAACCTGGAAACACTGGATGGCCGTTTCGTCCTAGTATGGGACTCCCCAGCAGTGCGCATCCACGGTCTCGCTCCCTGAGAGATTCGAATCCGGGACCTATCAGTCTCGCGCGCGACGCTTAACCTGTAGACCACTGAGCCGACATCCAACGGTGTCTAACTTCAACTAATCCACAGATTTGCGCCACCGTACACCATTGTCTTCAATGAGCTGATATCTCACAAGAAACCCAGTTGAACTCCACTGACCACTGCTTCTCACTAGAACTCCAGGAGATCTAACTTGAAGTCAGTCATCAGTGAGAGAATGATTAATTATCAGAAGGGGTTTTGTGGAGATTATAGTAATTTCAATAGTTGAAATCATGAGCCAATCGAAGTTAGTGGATGCGCACTGCCAAGGAGTCCCGTACTAAGTCTAAATGTTTCCAGGTTTTTCATGGTGGTCTAGCTTCAATTGACTCATGATTTTAACTATTGAAATTACTAAAATCTCCACAAAACCCCTTCTGATAGTAATCATCTGCTCATCTATATTGTGTTATATATATATATATATATTTATATAAAACTAAATGGTTTTCTATTCTATAAGTGATTTTACATAAATTTTCACAAATTTACTCTTTTCATTTTTTTTTCGGTTTTAAAAACTTGAATGATTTCATATTATCTATTATTTTCTTAATGAACAACTGTTAATCATTTTACTGACCATAGGAAAGGAAAAATTTTTTTTTAAAAAAAAGAAAAGATAACACATGGTTACAAAACTATTTAAAATATGGTTTAATAAATGGTGAAACAGATCACCATTATCCTCATCCTCATCATCATTAGACGAAAAAAAACACAAAAATATTTTGTATAAATTTTACTAATGATTTTTTTATTTTCATGTAAAAGACATTTGTTCATTATATCTGGTTAAAAGATTAGAAATGAAGTTTAATTAGAATGTAAAATTTTGACGTTTTGTTTTAATCATTTTAATTGTTGAATTTATTCAATTATGTTATCTCTTAGTGAAGATTAAATTATAAGTAACTTATGAGAACTATCAATGAACTAATATTATCTATCTATCTATCTATCTATATATATATATATATATATATATATATATATATATATATATATATATATATATATATATATATATATATATATATATATATACATTTTGTAAAATTATTCAGTAACTAGATTATGTATATCTATATTCCCTTTAGTATAAGCTTCATTTTGATCTATCAATCATTATTATACGATTTACTGTCCTTGTTATGTTCAGTTTATTGATTACCGTATCTCACGTTTACAGTCACATTTTAGCTTGATTTTGTATAATTTTTATTTCCTATTTATAGTGTGATATGGTCTGTTTGGTTTGTATGTAATCCAGGTATGTTTGAAATAAATGATTCGTATAGTGGAAGATGGTATAAGTGTTCTGAAGTCAACTGGACGGGCTAGCGTACAAAGGACGCTAGGATGCTTATACCGATTGAACGTCAATGATTTGGCACAGTTCTAAAATTGATTAAGTCGTATTTTGATAACAAGCCGGCCTTAAAGTCACAAAAAATCATATCAGTTATGTTTTGAGCGTAAAAATCAGATCCCAACCAGATCTAAATGATTCATATGAAAAAAAGCTCAGTTCGAAATTAATTCATAAATAGATCTTTTGTAGTTGCTTCCTGTTTAGACTGAATGTAAAAGTTAACCACAATTCTCATACATAATCCACTTTCTTTACTGGATGCATATACACTGAATAAGTGGGAATGTGATTGCTTGAAACAGTTCGTTCCAACAAAACAGAACAATGTTATGTTGATGATCAGCTTGAATGAGTAATTTGGAACATGAAATATACATAATAAAACGTTTGGCTTCTAAAAATTCTAATGTAATGAATAAATAACCAAATATTTGACCGTTTTAAAATAAATAAAGCAAATAAGAAATCCAAAAATTAAAAATGTAAACTATTGGATGGAAGCTAAACAGTTTATAGATAAGGTTTTAACTGCTTAGCTTGAGTTTCCTGGATTCACAATCTTGAAGGGTCATGTGTGTTGTTTAGTGAGGAGTCAAATAATCATTAGTCATAAAGATTAGGCTAATTTACGAGATAAATAAATAGTATACCTTTAAAAACTTCAAAAAAAAAAAACTCAGGTCGTATCAGTCTCGCGAGCGAGCGCTTAAGCATTAGACCACTAAGCCGGTATCCAACGGTGTTAATGTCAAACATTAACCAATTCACAAAGTTGCACCACCGTCCATCATTGTCATCAGTAGGTCACTATCTTACAACAAACTCAGTTGAACTCGATTGGTCGCTGCTTCTCACTAGAACACCGAAAAAGTACCTCTTGGAGACCGTCACTAAAGAGCATATGATGATTATTACGTTACTATAATATCCACAAAATCCCTCTCTGATGATAAAGATTAAAACACTGGGTTTTTTGATTATCACATTGTTTTACAGAAATGGATATATTTTCGTGAAGAAAAAGGACTTTTTCTGATTTTCTAAAATTATTTTTCTAAAAAAACCTTTCTTTTAAGTTTTTCACTTTGTTTATTTAAATTATGGCTACCATGTTTTAGTATCTTTTTATATCAACAACATATACGAAATCAAAAAAATCTTGACTTTAAAATGAAATTCGATAGTGTAACTAAAGACAAAGAAAACACACAATGAATGATTTTTATATTTGTCATTCTTTAATGTTTTGTAACAAATTCATTATTTAGACACCAATTGATGACTAAGTTGATCTAATATTATTATTTTCTTAATTTATTTTGTATAATAACAATAATAAGTAATAAGCAAAGATGAATAGTGGTTAGCAATTGAATCCAGGACGTGCGTTTCATTCTATTTTAGGACTCGTCAACTGGATGTACCTGTATCTCAGAGTTGATGTTTACTCTAGGACTCGAACCTAGTACCATTCGTTTCAAACGCTATCGCGTTATCCCTTTAGCTACTTAGTCCTGATAAGTAATTGACTTCATATATTCAGAGAGGTGTTTTGTGGAGATAATAGTAATTTAGTAATTGAATTCATGAGTCAATTAAAGCTAGACCATCATGGAGAATCTGAAAGCACAGGATCGTAGATGCACACTTCTGAGGAATCTCATACTAGAACGAAACTTTCGTCCAGTGTTTTCAGGTTTTCCATGGTGATCTAGCTTTAATTGTATTATGAATTCAAATATCAAATTACTAAAATTTTCACAAAACCTCCTCCTGATATTAGTATTATTAATCATTCCAATGATCACATTTATTTTCGAAATTTTTTAGGAAATCTGTATTTTTGATCACAGATTTACTTCTTAACATAATTCAAGTCATTTATTCCACCACAATTATATTCATTAGAACATTATCATTCTTGTTTCACCAAAATGAAAATAAATTAATGACCTTTAGATAAGGAAGATAAATAGATTAGAACTAGATCAAGTTTTTTTTATCTTTGACTAGTAAAAAATCTGAAACATACAAAACATTTCCATTGGTAATCTATACTACTGAAATAAGAAACTTCTTATTCAGCCTAAATAATGTAAACAGTAATTTATGATTACTGTTATGATTACAAATAACGATTCATTATATTTGGAAAATAAAAGTAATGTAAAACGAAAGATTTACTTTATTGCTTATCTTATTTTTTTTATAGTGTGCTATCTGTAAACATGTGTTTACATTTTGTCTTTATCAAATCAATTTAATGTATAGTAATGTATAATAAATGTGTACAACTACACTATTGGTTATTTATGTGTGTATATTTCCTGAATAGGTATATTTATGTTTTAGATAATCACTATACTAAATGTATTTCATCACAGTTTCTTTACTTATAATTTATTATTTATAAATATGTGGTGAATGAGAATTCAGTTAAGGATAATCAATTTAAATTGTATAACACAAAATTTTAAAGTTCTTTGAGAAATTGTGTAAACCATCAAGTATCCTTTACATCCATTATGATTCCTCTAATTCATAATTCATTTATATTTCTCATTTTGTTTTATTTGATTCGTTCTTTTTAGTCTTCTACTGTAAGCTATTCAACTTTTGATGGGTGTTACATATTACTTATATCGACAGTTATAAGTAGAATACACCAAAAATATACATACTGATTGTATTATTGGGTGAATAAAATGTTCTTAGTGCATTATATATGATATTAATAATTTTTTTTAAGGCTGGTAAAACTTTATTCAAATCAAGTACGACATTTACTAATAAATGTAATTGCTATCGCGATACGATTAATTTTGTTAATAACGAATGGTAGGAAAATTTCTCTCAATTACTAATTTCAACTAATGAACCATTGAAATTTAATTACACATTTGACATAAGTTTGCAATTCCTTTCAATGGAACACCGATAGTTTTGTCAAGGTTTAAACTTTGAACGAATTTATGATCAATGTTTTCTGTAGTTTATAAATCAAATTAAGAAAGAAATAGATTGATATGAAGCTTAACTGTTTAATGGTATTTTATGAAATATTCAGTTTAATAGAATCACATGAAACTACAACTTCATGTATTTGTATGAGAAACTCAACGGATCATATAAACGATGACTTTTTTTCATAAAATGAATGTTTAAATTATTCATTCTTACAGACATGAAGTTACATTTAATTTATCATGTAAGCTTTAAAAAATGTAACTTTCTAGACTACTCTTAATTCATGCATAGTAGCAATAAACAGAACCAGTTTGAATCTACAGTGTCGAAGGATACAGTTTCTGACTTGAGACGGCTATACATACATACATACATACATACATAGGTTTTCTAGTCATTCATTAATATGGAATTGAATTATAAGCATTAAATTGTAATTTCTTGGTCATTGATTTTGAATAATAGAAATTGGTTGTTTTATTCATAGAATTTTACTATAATTCAGAGATGTCAGTGAAGTACTGATAAGCAAGTTCTTCCCTACGTTATAATTTTTTTTGTTTTTACCATTCTTTGATATTCAAAAATGGCAAGGGAAATACTTTTCACATACATTTTGTATAGAATATAATGTAAATCTACAAAATTCATAAAACTAGATTGCATTATTTGAATAGACTGATACATGCATATATTCTCATCAGTATAAATTTGTTCAAACAATTAATGAATACTTTTATAAATAAGGGTATATATTGTATTCATGACGAGGACATTCCTATAGTTTTTCTCTGTTTTATTCGTTATTTATATAAACTTTATTCATATTAATCACCATCGAAGCAGAAAAAAAACCATAATCCTCATAGATGTATGATTTATCTTCTAGACGAAAATAATTTCATTGAAAATTGGAATTTAAACTGGTGATTCAGTCTTGAGTATTGTTAGAGATATGAGGGCGGTTATCAATTCCCGGTTGCCCACACCGTGGAAGGGTTCTTCTGAAGGTACCTGAAAAGGAAATTGGATTATAGATGGTTTTAGTGACCTGCGAGCGTGACTGCTTAAGGTCGGTCGCACACGATCTTTTCGTGAGTAATTTTCGTGTTAGCCCCGTAATTGTTGGGAAATTACCGCCGGAGACGGATATCCGTAGGATAAGGCGAGGTGTGCATTTTTAGGGTCGACATTTTCTAACCCTACCCCTACTTTGTGGGAAGGCAGCATTGCTGTTCTGCTGGTTGTGAGAAGAAAATACCTTACTGTCGTCATACCTCTGTACAGTCGGAAGTACGACTTCGACCATTAACCTTGAGTTTACTGCTTCTAGTCTTATCGCTCTTCAACTAACATGTCTGGCATGGCAGGACCTTGAGGAACAATTGTTCCAGCCAGTATAGCTCGATTGGTTCATCACGATAGACAAGCCCAACCACCACGTTAAGGTAGTAACAACGGTCGAGGAGTTTGAAATAATTATGGAAACATAATTTATCCATGTGAAATTTAGTTAGTAAATGATTATTATTTCTTATTTCACCAGAAACGTTTAAAGAAACAAAACAATCTAAATAGATGTTAAAAGCAATAGGTTCACTTGTGATAAAACTTATATTGAATTTGTACAACAGTTACTTTGGAAAGGTATTCCATTTATTATACTAAGAGAAATTGATTCAGTTTTAATGTATTTATTGAGGCTTGAAATCATGTAAATAAAAGCAATTATACTCTGTGTTTTATATCAAGTATAGGTAAGGTATGTGCTTATTTATAGAGTTCTGTTGGCTAAGGTTACTTTGTTATGAAATATGACCAATTTCTGGTGATTCAGAATTTTTAATGTATAATTTCGTACTGTATTTGTGATTGACTCTTCTTTTTAATGAATGATTGAATGAATATTTCTTTTCCATTTGATGTTATATTAAAATTAATTGTAAATGTAATCGTAGCTTATCACAATTGATTGATCACTGGGTGGTGATCAATGTCATGTGTGTCTAGTCCTTATTAGTGCATATCGAATGCTATCGACCAAGTTGCAATGTGACGACTAGTCTAGGTGACTCGATATTGTGACTACATCTCAGTCCTAAAGGAGGACGGTCAAAGCACGGATAGCCCAGTGGTGACGTCTCTGACTGTGACATGGGATCGAATCTGTCGTGGAGCACCAGATCCCTAAAGATTACAGGTACACCTTGCTGACGAGTGCCAAGCAGCACGAAATTCGGGTCCAGGGTTTTCTGTTGACTACCTCCAACCACCATCTTAATCTCAGCTTTTGTCCTGTACTCTATTGTTAAACTAAATCTTTGAGTAGTGGATCAACTAACAAAACTTTGCGAAAAGATTTAAACAAATAGTATTCTTCAAAATGGTTGACCATAATAGGTAAACAACAATATAGGCACATAAGTTATATAAAATGGTGAAAATGATAAATGAAAATGAAATTCACCTAATGAATTAATATTTCATACATTATTTGTTTTAAATGAAGGACTTGGTAACTACTTGATTTGACAATTTTCAAACTGAAGTACACTAATAACATTCTATACTATTGACATGAAAATCTCAGTGAAAACCATATTACATTTTATGAAAGAAATATTTCTCAGTTTACAATCAGTCCGCCGTATTCATGAAATGAGTTTTCACTAATTCTAAGATTTTAGCTTGAGTTTTAGTAATTTACATTCCATAGTTTCGTCTATAGACTCTGAGTACATTTTATTCTTAATATCTTCAAACACCTTTCAGTCACAATAGTTCTAGATGTCGTAAACTCAACAAGATATAACCTTCAGTAACAAATTGTGCTTACTCATCTAACTGATGTTTGTTAATGTTGAAAAAATTGTTGATGTGTGCCGTTTTTCATACCTTGCGTCATGTAAAAGCAAATAAAGTAAAAGTTAGAACATGAAATATAGTCCTCTGTACAAGTAATACTTTTATATGCAACACTCGCCCACTAGATGGATGGAAAGATGTTCAGAATTGCTTAATACTCTACATATATATTAAACACTGGAAAATGAATGCATTACAAATACACGGACAGATCCTGTCTTGTAACTGACAAAATAATAAATGAATTCAACCATGAATTGTTTTATTCCATTTTATATTTACAAACAAGCTGTATTCCTAAATGATATCAAGCAAGGGATTAGTTTAAGATACCAGATAAAGCGTTTGGGCTGGTCATACCTTATGACTATTTTACAAAAGGAAGTAAATCACCACAAGTTTCTCATTCATTTGAGAGAGGCTGTAACATATGAAGTGCATCAAGTTGTTGATGGGATAAAAACTTACAGCTTTCACTAGATAATGATTGTACTGTAAACACAGTGGCAAATGATGTAGATTGGATACAAGTGATAAGCTTTTAGTAGACGGGTGTCATAACAACTGAAATCTTTCGTATGGATATACTGTGGGGTAGTTGGTATATAACCACTAATCTCAGAGGTGCATTCT
This sequence comes from Schistosoma spindalis, assembly GCA_946903255.1. Lineage (NCBI taxonomy): Eukaryota > Metazoa > Platyhelminthes > Trematoda > Strigeidida > Schistosomatidae > Schistosoma > Schistosoma spindalis. The sequence continues at coordinate 80,495,233 of OX336420.1, forward strand.
TTTGTGCTAGCTATTCGGAAACAAATGTCAGGAAGTTCTAGACAAAGATTTCATGAAAGGTAAGATTGGTTCGAGTTGGATATTTAGGTGAAGTGAGTTCGAATCCCAAAGGCGATTTCAGTTCCCCTATGACTACAAGTTAAAAGATTGGTTCGCTTGATTGATTTCGCATGTTCTTTAAAACAGTTGAAAATTAGAGTATCACTCACGTGAAAATAGCTTTTATTCATGACAAACAAAATCTTCGTTATTTAACATAAGTATAATTGATTTTATGGGAGATAAACTTTTGCATATCACTTTATTTCATCCCTATTCATATGTTATTTCGAAATAACAATATAAACTTCTTGGGTCAGGTAGATCTATGAAATGAAACATTATAATTTGTTAGTATATAGGTATGTTTGTTTGATGCGCATGCAATGAATTTTATATGATTATTGCATTGTTAACTTTGATTATCTGACAGATCAGAAAGGATTCCATGGATCTGCGAAAATGCTTTATAAGCAAAGGAGCTTTGTTTCATATTTTATAGGTAATATAAAGATGATTTAGGTGTAATATATATATATATATATGACTTACACCTGTTACCCCTCATGGAGTAGCGTAGACCACTCACCAGCACTCTCCTTACAACTCTGTCCTGAGCAATCCTTTCCAGTTCTTTCTAGTTGCTATTCATCATTTCCATATAATGACACAGTGTATTCTTTGGTCTTCCCCCTTTCTGTTTCCATTCAGGAATCCAAGTTAGCATTTGCCTCGTGATGCAGTTTGGTGATTTCCGTAAAGTATATCCTATCCACTTCCAACGTCTTTTTCTAATTTCCTCATAGACCGGAAGCTGGTTTGTGTTACATACATTTATTTGAAATTTTAAGGATTAGATCCATGAGAAAATATAAACAATATAAATCTCAATGATACTATTTTTGATTATATATATATATATATATATATATATATATATATATATATATATATATATATATATATATATATATAGATAGATAGATAGATAGATAGATAGATAGATAGATAGATAGATAGATAGATAGATAGATAGATAGATAGATAGATAGATAGATAGATAGATAGATAGATAGATAGATAGATAGATAGATAGATAGATAGATAGATAGATAGATAGATAGATAGATAGATAGATAGATAGATAGATAGATAGATAGATAGATAGATAGATATATAGATATATATGGTAAATATAATATTAATTTTCTACATTCTTTTATATAAAGTTGACGTATGTTTCACAAAAATGCCATAAAAATGGATGAAAAATGTCGTTACATTTATTGTAGTTTCTATAAACAATACATTTAGTTATAGGAAGCCGACAGTTACCTCCTTTTTTCCCTTCCTTCATTCATATATATATATATATATATATATATATATATATATATATATATATATAGTTACAAATTTATCTAGTTAGTATATATATATATATAGCCACAGTTATGCAGAAGAATGTTTGTATTGATAAAAATTGTGAGAAAACTTAAAATGCTTCTGCACAAAAAAATGTATTTTTACGAGAACAGTTACATTCAAATCCGTTTTGTCCTATTGATATGCTGAATTAATCCCGTTTTTTATGAAGTTATATGGTGATGCTAGAATTCCTTTAGTTCTGTTTATTTACATTTAATTGAAATGAAATAATGGATGACTATTAGTTTGAATATAGTTGAGTCTAATCACTAAATGCTGATAAATAATAAACATCAATTATAATAAGACATTAGTATTTTAATAGTTGAGATTATGATTCGATTGAAGCTAGACTACCATGGAAAACCTGGAAGCACTGGATGATCATTTCGCATTATTGTGGGTCTCCTCAGCAATGTGAATCCACGATCTCACCTCGAAAAATTCTGACACAGGACGTATCAGTCTCATGCGTGAACACTTAACCACTAGACCATTGGATCAGACGGCATACAACGATATTAATGTCTAACTTCAACTAATCCACGAAATTGAGTGACACATCCACGATTCTCATCAGTGAATTACTATCTCACAACTGACCCGGTTGCACTCCACTGGTAATTGTTTTTCACTAGAACTCCAGGAAATCTATCTTGAAGCCGGTCACTCGTGAGCATATGTTGATTATTATCAGAAGGGGTTATGTGGAGATTGTAATAATTTCAATAGTTAATATCATGAGTCAATTGAAGCTAACTAAAATGATAGAATAAATACAGAGAATAAAGATTATAACTAGTTACATATTTCGTGAAAATATTCTATAATATGTTACGTTTTTTTTTTGAGTTGGATAATATAAATTAGAGAATATCATAATTAATCAATAATATCAATTGGGTGAAATGATCTTCTAGTGATCCCTGTAAAGTTTCCTTGGTTAATTATTGACATTTTGAATTAAACACATTAGAAAAAAAATATTCAATCACAAAAGAAAATGTTATTAATTACATTATATATCTTTTTCATCAAAAATCGGACAAGTCATGAAATAATTTACGTATGTCAAATGATCTCTAGTATAAAAGTTTAATGATTGAGTTCTTAATTTAATGAATCATTAAATAATTTTGATCTATTTTGATAATGTTTTGTAATCTGAGCTCAGTAAACAAAACTCCATCATAATCATCCATCTGATCTATAAATCTTCTCTACTCTCTTATAATTTTGATCTATCTACCACTTATTGATTAGATATTAATCAATGTTATTATATGGATATAAATTACCCCATATGACTAATGAAATCTTCTATAGAATGTTATTCGATGATAACTGCTCATTGAATCTACTCATTTATATCGATAATTGACATTCTTTACATTGAAAGCCGATTAAAATAACCATACATCTAGACAATCACGCACGTGCATTTTAATCTTGTCAAGGAAATTAATTTGAAATGTTATGAATAAATGTAATAGTTTTCTAAACGAACAAGTGAGGTAGAAAATGAAAACTGATACCACATGAATTAATTCATATTTCAAACTGTAAGCCTGACTTTTCCATTGTTAAAACAATTAATGGTTTTATTGAGTTATTGGTCAACCACATAAATAGTTATGTACCAAAAACCGATGATATCTTGAAAGCCATTAATTTTTATTATAAATTAAAAAATAACTGAATCAGCTTCTTGGTTAACTAGGATTTGGATATAACTATCAGACGAGTATTAAACAAAACTAAGACATATGTAATCTATGTTCACATATATAGGTCAACTAATTTAATCATTTAACTCAGAAAATCAACTCTTGGTAAATCGGTAAGTATTCTCTGATTAATTTACTTAGTTACAAATTGAAATAAGGCAATTTTCATTAGGCTGATAGTTCCAATTTATTCGAAATTCAAGTGTCAATTACATAGCTTTTATTTCTATAAAAACAAATTCTTTCTGTAATTTAATTTTCTACTAAGTGGTATGTAACTTTTTGGCTTACGTTTTGACACGTAGACATACAATAAAAACAGATAGCATAAAAAGCTTTTCTGTACTGCAATGTTACTTTATGTAAATAGATTTTGCTATTATGAAAAAAAAACATGAATGTTAGACGCATAAAGGCATTTTAAACTTGGCTTTGGGAAACGTTTTAGCCATAAGTTTACACACAAAATCTATATATATATGCCTAACTTTCCAGAATTGTGCTACAGTTTAAATCTATATTAGACCGATTAAATACAAATAAATATATTAGTTACTAAGCGAATAAAATAATAGGCTAACCAATCAGAACAATCCTGGCTTAATGCATATCAACTGTTATAAAACTTTCTACTTAAGTGCATTACTAAATGAATATCACTTAAAATTTGCATATATTGAGATATTTCATTGGCTTGACAATCGAATTTCAATTATTGATCATAAATATGGTGTATCAAAAAAAAAAAAACACAACAACAACTGTGATTGAGGCAAACGTTTTGTGGTGAGATGACATGAACTTAGTTTCATTCATTATGCTTCAATTTATTTTCGATTAATTTATAATACCTGTCACATAAAATAGGGTGGTGAAAATGTTACTATAGTAAACAGGAAATCAATAATTATACAAGTATATGAAGTTTTCACATCCAGAAGTTTAAATTATTTTTATCAATATAGGGTTTGTGGAGGTTATTAAGTTATTGATTGAGATCGTGGACCGATTGATGTTAGACTATCGTCGAAAACCTGGAAGCACTGTACGTCCGTTTCGTTCTATTGTCGGACTCCTCAGCAGTGTGCATCTATGATCCTGCCTCGCGAGATTCGATCACAAGAGATACCGGTCTCGCGGGCGAACGCCTAACCTACTGGACCACTGAGCCGGCAACCAATGGTGTTACTGTCTAACATCAACCAACCGACGAAATTGCGCGACCATCTTCCATTGTACTGAGATAGATACCTGTCTCTACCCGACAAGGATTAGCTCCACTGGTCACAGCTTCTCACTAGAACTCCGAGAATTCCCTCACGAAGTTAGTCACTAGTGAGCACATGTTAATTATCCTGCGAGCATGATCAACGATACGTACTGCTGAGGAGTCGCACAATAGGACGAGACGGACGTCCAGTGCTTCAAGAATTCCAATGGTGGTCTAACATAAATCGGTTCATGACCTCAATCAAAAAACTCATTTTTTAGTTGGAAAGTTTTTGAAATTTTATATAGTTTAAAGATAATTTTCATTAGGAAGTGGTATTAACTGAAAATCTGACATTTAAATAACAAGAAATAAAGAATAGGAAAACACTATACTAAATAGTCTAGTCTATAGTGTTTTATTATTTAAAATAACGGGTAAATTGTTTGAATATCAGGACATTTGTCTATTTTAGTTTAGATAGATATATCTTATCTAATTTAACACGGTACACACATCTTTTCGCTTCCGATAATCACCACGATCAAAAATACTGTAAAAATCAATGTAGAGAAACTAAACAAGGATTACTAAAAATTTCAATGTTTAGAAAACATAGATCTATATTTTATTTAAGTTTATAAAATATTTTTTACGGTATCAGTTAAATCAGTCTTCGCCTTCTTCTTTATCTAGAATATTCCTATTTCCTCGTATATGTACTTGCACTTTGTTTTTTTCGTACGTATTCCTTAATCCTTTGTTTTCAAATGGTAATTGTTACTGCATTATTCCGGTTAATTTCATTACACATCTTAATAATTTATTCTCGTAGTGACCGAGCAGTATGGTAACGAGCTGTGTTAGTAAATTGTATGGTAAAAACATTTTATAAAGAAAAATACAGTATAACAAAAGTGGCTCAATTAATCCATAGTAGCTCATGTATGGAACATGTAACTTCTTTATTGTCGACCATCTTATCCAAAATAATTCAATTAAATAAACAACAAAAATGGATTCTATGTTTTAGAATAAAGCGATGAAATCCTATTAACATGAATACAAGGATTCGTGCCTAGTGGTAACTATTCACCTAGTTTTCTCTAATCTAATTGTTATAATCTTCATGGTAATGTCGTCATTTAAAATTCATTCAAATATCATTTACATGTTAGCGATTATCTTTTATTTCATTTTACGAAAGTTACGAGAGTAAAAGTGATTACATTTAGGCTGTGGTTATTTGAAATTCAAACATCTTTTTTCTTGAAAAAGCATTTTGTATTGCTTGTTTGAATCTTCCCATTGATGTTTAGGACTTCAAATGATCAGTTTCTTATTGTCAAATGTGTATCCTGTGCGAACTGCCTCAATATTGTCTTAAGTCACAAGCATTATTAGCAAGTCAGTCAGTCAGGCACATATGCATCGGTTTAAGTTGCTATACCTAATTAGCACAGCAAGATGAACATCGGATTTATAGAAGTAGTTAATTCATATATATAAGAGTGTAATACAGGAAGAAAGAATTAGTTCATAGAAAGAAAAGTATAAAGTAATTCTAAGATAAGGAGTGTATACACCTATGCCATTGTAATCGATTCTGAGCCATGTCAGTCAGAGTCTCCGACCACTGGTTATGACAGTCACGCGTACACCAACCATGTAGTCTACATCTACCAACATGGGTCGAAGCGATTTTCACAATATGCACATATGCCAATAAGAGATTGATTTATTGCAGTCCTAAACATCAATGGGAAGATTTAAGTAAACAATGCCAAGTGAACTTAAAACCTCACCCTATTGCACAAGCAAGCGGCTATTAGAATTCAGTAGCTAAGTGGATAACGCGACGGCGTTTGAAGCGAAAAGCATTGTGTTCAAGTCTCAGAGTGGACATCAACTCTGAGACGCAGTTACATCCAGTTGACGAGTCCTGAATAGGACGAATCACGTGTCTCGGATTCCACTGCTGGCCATTTATCTTTTCTTACTTTATATTCAAATGAACTATTCTATTTATCATAGTTCTATTCTATTTATCACCCGACCGTAGCTGCTACCTTGACGTGGTGGTCGGGCTTGCCTATCGTGATGACCCAACCGAGCTATATTGGCTGGAACTCAAGTACCTGCAGGTTCTACCATGCCAGGCAGGTCGATTGGATAACGGTAAGACTAAAAGCTGCAACTCAAGGTCTGAGGGCGAAGTCGTACTGCTGACTGTACAGAGGTGTGACAGCAGTAAGGTGTTTCCCTCGGACAACCAGCATCTGCAGCGATGCTGCCTTCTCACAATGAAGGAAGGGGTTAGAAAAGGTTGACCCTAAAAATGTCACACCTCACCTTACCCCACGGATTTCCGTCTCCGGCGGTAAGGCCCTTTGAAGAACGAAGCTAACACATTAAAAACCTCCCACAAAAAGGCCGTGCGCGACCGGCCTCAAGCAGTTGTCCCTTGGGCTCTGCGGTCACACTCCCAAGTCTTCAAGACCAACACTAATCCGATTTCCTTTTCAGGTCCCCCAAGAAATACCCTTCCACGGTGTGGGCAACCGGGAAGTGATATCAGCTCTCATACCCGTAACAGCACACGAGACCAAGTTGGTCACATTCAAATCCTTCCTACACCTCCTAATAACTCTCTTATCTCCACGACCAACCCTTCTCACCTCCCTTTATCACCTCACCCCACTAGTGCAAACGATTCGAGTACGCGGAACGTTATTCCTGGTCTCCTGAAACCGCGCTCTAAACTAGACGTAGGAGCTTTCAACATCTGAACACTGTGCCAAATAGGACAACAGGCTTCCTTAGCTAGGACTTTAGAATCTCGCGCCATCGATGTGTGCTGCGTCTCCGAAACGCGCACACAGGATCCTAGTAGTGTCATTCATTTGACCGCACCATGTCAAAGTGACGAACCAACTCGATTTACGCCTCGTGTATCTGGAAGCCCTGATGCTGCTTCCCGTGGCCTCGCTGTCGTAGGTATAGCATTGAGGCCTAGGGCAGAACTAGCTCTCTTAGACTGGATCCCAGTAGACAGTCGTTTGCGTGCTGTCCGACTAAACGGAACAGTAAGGACTCGGAAAGATAGGGACACTCGTCGTTGCCTCTTTGTCGTTTCTGCTTACTCTCCCACTAACTGCAGCTCAGATGATGTAAAAGATGAGTTTTACAGAAAGCTTTCCGACCTTCTTCGAAAAGCTAGGCGCTCTGATATAGTGGCTGGTGACTTTAATGCTCAAGTAGGTAAACTAAGCGAAAAGGAAAGACACCTGGGTGGATCTTATGGTGTCTTGGCTCAAAGAACAGATAACGGCGACCGTCTGTTGCAGCTATGCTCAGATAACCGCCTGTTTCTCGCAAACACTAACTTTAAGCATAAGGAAAAACATCTTTTAACATGGCGACCCCCTAATTCGTCTCAACGCTGGACCCAAATAGATCACATCGCTATCAGCCACCGATGGAGGGGCTCGATAGAAGACTGTCGCTCATTCTGGAGCACATGCTTAGACTCAGATCATGCTCTAGTGCGAGCGCGTATCTGTCTACGTCTTACTGGACGTAGGAAACATGCTGCAAGGAAACCCCTTAGGGTCCTACTTAATGATAGTCAAGCTAAGAGTATATTTCAGGAACATCTAGAAAAACACTTAGGCAGCCATGTAAGTGATACCCACCCCGAGGCAGCATGGAATGACATCCGAAAAGCTGTAGAAACAGCAGTGATGTCTGCAAGTACGGTAAACCATAAGGTTAGGGAGAAACACTGGATCTCAGCAGCATCTACCGCACTGATAGATGCTCGAAAACTCATTCCATCTGGCTCTGAACATAACGAAGAGCGGAGTCAACTTAAGCGTAAGCTGACTAGAAGCCTACGCAAAGATCGTGAACAGTGGTGGGTAGCGAAAGCAAGAGAGATGGAAAAGGCAGCGGCAATAGGTAACAGCAGACAACTGTTCAGACTTGTTAAGGAAACCGGTATTAGGAACCCAACTGTTAGCGCAACAATCGCAGAGAAAGATGGACATATTATTCATTCTCAATCTAGGAGATTGGATCGATGGGCAGAACACTTTAGGGATCAGTTCAACTGGCCTTCAGCCACACTTCGGTTTCCCACGATCCCCAGTCGACCTGAATGGCAGGTTGATGTAAGTCTCCCGACTCTTCACGAAGTTGAAAAAGCTATAGGAAATCTGAAGCGTGGGAGAGCAGCAGGCTCTGACAGGTTTACCCCTGAGATTATTAATGATGTCGATCCAGTATTAGCAGTGAGATTGAATGAGGTCTTAGGTAGAATCTGGGAACTGGACGTAATCCCATCTGACTGGTCTCAATCACTGATTGTACCAGTCTATAAGAAAGGATAAAAGTCCTCCTGTGACAATCACAGAGGAATTAGTTTGACTAATATAGTGTCTAAAATATTAGCTTCAATAATACTTCGACGTCTAACCAAAGCTCGTGAAGAGCAGACTAGAGAAAACCAGGCTGGTTTTCGACCTGGACGTGGTTGCATTGATCAAATATTCACTTTACGTCAGGTCCTAGAACATAGACACACATTCAGACGTCCCACAATGGTAGTATTTCTCGACCTTAAGGCGGCATTTGACTCTGTTGATCGTGAGGTTCTATGGCAATGTTTGTCACTGAAGGGAGTACCAAAGAAGTACGTCAACCTTATAAAGGCTCTCTACTCGAACACAACTGGTCGAGTGAGAGCTTATGGTCAACTGTCATCAGAATTGATTACCTCAAGTGGTGTTCGTCAGGGTTGTCCACTTTCTCCATTCTTGTTTAACTTTGTCGTTGACGTCCTTTTAGAGATGACACTTTCCTCATCTAAATTTCCAGGAGTTGAACTTCTACCGGGAGATTCACTTGTTGACTTAGAATATGCCGATGACATAGTTCTATTTAGTGAAGACGCTGACAGAATGCAGAGTCTGCTGACCACTCTAAGCAACAATGCAAGCATGTTCGGCATGCGATTCTCTCCCTCGAAATGCAAAATGTTACTTCAGGATTGGGTTGCATCGACACCCGAACTAGTGATAGGGAGTGAAGTAGTTGAGCGTGTTGACCGCTTCACTTATCTCGGAAGTCTCATCAGCCCTTGTGGTTTGGTGTGTGACGAAATCTCAGCACGGATACAAAAGGCTCGACTAGCTTTTGCCAACTTGCGTCATTTGTGGCGTAGGCGAGATATCCGTCTACCAACCGAAGGACGTGTTTACTGCGCAGCAGTTCGTTCCGTCCTAATTTATGGCAGTGAAACATGGCCGGTAAGAGTAGAGGATATTCGTAGGTTACTAGTATTTGACCATAGATGTCTTCGAAGCATTGCTCGTATATCCTGGGACCACCGAGTAAGTAACTCAGTTGTTAGGAAACGGGTACTAGGTAAGGATGGCAAATCAATTGAGGAAGTAGTGAAACTCAATCATCTGAGATGGCTGGGACATGTGTTGCGCATGCCCGACCACCGACTGCCCCGACGTGCTATGTTTTATGGTGTAGGAGTAGGTTGGAAGAAAGCTAGGGGCGGCCAGACCAAAGCATGGCACAAATCCATGAAGTCATTGACAAGTGGACTGAGTCATGTTGGTAGGTGTAGACTACCTGGTTGGGGACCGCGAGACTATAGCAACCGATGGTTAGAGACCTTGAATGACATGGCTAAAAATCGTTTGCAATGGCGCAGGTGCATCCACTCTTTGTGTTCTCTCAAACTCTAATCTTCTGAATTCTTCATGTCCTTTATTTTCTTTCCTAATTTATTCCACTGGACTATACTCCTTAAATAACATCATCAAACCCTAATGTTCGCTATCACTACTTATACTTTTAGTATCTCTACCTTTATGGGATTTGAATCGATAACTGAATCTCTGTGCTAATGTGGTATGGCAACTCGAACTGATGTACGTACGTACGAAGTTCCACGTTGTTACTGACTGACTGACTGACTGATTCTATTTATCAAAAGTTATCTGTGTTAACGTTGAATTTGCTTTTCTTTTTTATGAGTCTGACTAATAAACGTTTTACCTGTGTGCTAACTAAATTGTTCAGTGTACTTATTTAAACTAAATAACCTGGATCACCTCTGAGGCTACTGCCTATCTCAAACCCGGATAAAGGAGAACGGTTGGACATGGGGTTAGCGACCCCATCCAGTAAAAATCTAGCTAGCTAAAGACACGATAAAATGCTAGCCAGTTTTTTATTATTTATTTGACATTATGATAAGAATCAGATCAGTTCTTTTTTGAATTAATAACAGTGTTTATCACTGATAAGAAATAGACTATCTAATAAATATCACTCCATGACAAATATATTATCTCTTATATATTACCATCAAGGTACCTCAGTACTGTTTTAAGTATAGATTGAGAAATAACTAATTTTCACTGAACTTTAATGTATTGTATTCGCAGTCATACATCAATTAATAATTGATTAAGTTGCTAGTATAAAAATTACATTTGTTTCCAATTAACAGTATCACTGTATTATTTTCACTGATCGAAATTTTTTTTAGAATTTTACTTTGGTTTATAATTATCCATATTTAACTCTCTGGTATGGTTGCTATCTAACTCCACATGAATAAACACTTATTTCCCTATGTGTCTATGTATTTGTTACGAATCGTTTTGGAATAGCTATTAAATTTCAACAGCTTCGGATTCCAAAAAAAAATAAATAAATAATTTCACTTATTTTTCATTTATCATATAAAACCCAAATCTCATTCTAATTACCAACAGATATGTATTAGACTAAAGAGTTTTTACGTGTTTTTAAATACCTTGTAAAGATATTCCATCTTGAACAGTTTCCATGTGTATATTATGTTTTTCTAATCTATATTAAAACTGATTATCTGTCATTTAAATTAATATAAAAAAATTAGTAGGGATAGCAACAGTACCTTAAAATATTTTAAAGTAGTCTGTATGTATATTCTTATATGTAGTTGTGCACATGTCAAAAATAAATTAAAATTATCCATAAAAATATAATGAATAGAGTTATAGAAAATTATCAAATAATTTAACTGAATATCTGTCTATTCAGTAATTTAGTTACCTTTATAGATAAACATTCAAAACTCCAGTTTTAATAAGTAGATATTAGATATAAAGAAATTCTCTTATGAACTATAGAACTTGGTTGTATTTTAACTAGCGTTTTATATGTAGAGTTATATTTATAAAACTCCTTATGTGAATGTTTTCCAATGAAATAGATCAAATTTGAGTGGATTGAATGAAGTACGAAAATGATTACTGGTGATATTAGAAGTAAAATCGATAAGTTTCCAGGTTTGAGCACACATAATTTAAGCACAATGCTAGGACGTCTTATAAGATAAATGAAAAGTGGTCTAGCGCTTTTTGGTAATTTAATATTTACTACGGTGATCATTTAATACGTGGTATTCGTTTGGTAATGTATAATTTATACATGTAAAGTTTTCATCAAAATAATAAGTTTGTATGAAATGATAACACATTTGTCACTTATTAAACAATGTAATTTACTAGTTAAATACAGCTTATACGGTGGCCAAAAAAACGATATTACACTTATTAAAATATATATTGCCCGGCGACTGAAACATGTGACCTAGTTGCCGAAATTGGAGTGCTTGAACTAGTATGTCGCTTTTCAACTATTTATTTTGCTTGTAAGGGTTTATATTTTTCTGTACATGATGTTGAAAACAATTTCCATTACCATTTGTGCATCTCAAGTAGATTGCCTCTGTATTCCTATTAAGTAAGAAGTTTTGCTAAAGTTGGGTTTAAAGTTTGCATTTGAAGCAGAATATTCTGTGATTTAAGTTCCATTATGAACGCGAAGACTGAAATGCAAGTGAATTCAGCTGATAAATCCCAAGTAGGACTAAATAAACACTTTGATATCACCACTACATATTATCTAGCTTTACTGATAAGATCGTCCATTTGTTATTAATTGAGATGTTCTTTGTGTTATATTTATAAAGACTGCCTATGTCTCTCTGTAGTTGCTCGAATTACTATGGCTAATCATTACTCTTTAGAAATCTTCAAGAGAAATCCACGAACTTTCTAAATATACTTTTACTATTCTGATTAAATAATTACCAAAATTTGTACCGGTATTTGGATGCTCACCAGAAGCTTCTAGAATCTTAAAGTGATATGTAATACAATAAATATCCTTGTTTTTTGTGCAAGAGTTAATCGTCAAAGCAAAGCATCTTCCTTTTAAGACAAACTTTAAATGAAAACTTTATAAAAAGTGTATTTCATAATGGCACCACGATTGATGATTTTGATGATCAACACTGGCAAATCAACTTAAAGTTTCATTTAAGCATGTGAAAAATATGTTACATGCATCATTAGGATTTGAATAAAAGTGCAGCATTTTCTTGTTCACATAAATACATATAAAGACAAACTGTTAATATAAAAAAGATTTAAGTTCAAATATAACTTTCTCTATTTAACTTCAATCAATATTTCTGGAATAATGAAACTGTTCATCAAATCACTCCATGAATCACAAAAATGATTCAACTGCTCAGTATGTAGTAGTATTAAGGTAATCGGGGGAAAACATTTAGTTTATATACTGACTCATTTAATATTTTAACGTGCTGACTGTTTATATATTTATCTACATGAAATGAAACAGAGATGAGTTAAAGAAAATTGCAATAAATTGACTACAAACTAAAAGTGATTGTATTATAGGGCCCTTCATTTTGTCGTCATTCAGACCGGACAATGTTTATTGACGGGCTTTCCACTTTAGTGGCCCAAGATCTGACTCCAAGTAGATCGCATGAATGACCGTTGTCGAATGTATATGTCGTCCATTCTCGTATATAATCATCGACTTAAACCGCGTTAGTCAATAACGGGATTAAATAAGTCAAATAATGAGAATGGACTTTTGAATACATATATTTTGTATATGAAGCGAATGGAATAAAGTGAAGCAAAATGACGCGCAATGGAGATGGAGGGTAAGTCAACTCCATTTAGTCAAGCGTTAGTCAATATTTATAGTCACACGAGAATAGGTTACAGACATGTTATGAATAGGATAAGAAATGTACACACACATATGCGCTCATATAAAAACAGTCAAGATTGATAAGCGAATAATTAACAAGGTCAGAATACTACTCAACTAAAATGGATGGATTGGCCTGTCCGAAAGCTAGAATGAGATATATGGGCTTAACATGTCAACCGACACTACAGTGTATAAGGGAAAATATAAGTTGGTTTTGGTACCACTTCGCAAGATTCGAACACATCACCTATCAGTCTCACGCGCGAACGCTTAACCATTAGATCACTGAACCAGACGGCATCCAACGGTGTTAATGTCTAACTTCAACCAATCCACGAGATTGAGCCACCGTCCACCATTGTCTTCAGTGAGTTAATATCTCACAACAAATCCGGTTGATCTCCACTGGTCACAGCTTCTTACTTGACCACCATGTTGGTCTAACTCATGAATTCAACTATAAAATGACTAAAGTCTCCACAAAACCCCTTCTGATAATAAATATTTTAAAGTTTGTATTTATCATTTGATAATTTAGGTTTATGGAGAAGATTTGTAACTCATGTGGGTGATTTTGGTTGAATGGGGTTTTTTGAGCTGTGTAGCTTGGTAATTAAGCTTCGTAGTGTTTCTGAACAATGTCCTCAATACAAACTACAGATAAATGTAAGCTATTCGAATTTCTCTACATATAACAAACAGTCTGTTCCAACGATCTTGATCTTGCTTGATTGATTGATTGTTGGTTCTTGTTCATTCACTGTCTGATTATTTATTTTGCTTGTTTTTCCCTCTAATCGGAATTTCGGTAAAATATTTAACCACGATTTTTTTTATTGATTGATAAGTTTACTGGTTAATGATTGATCTGATTAACAAGCTTCTTAAAATTCTCGATTCTGTCTTGTATTCCCCTTGTTCAAAATCCTAAATATAAATTCGACAAAATTTCTCTCTAGTTACATTTTACTCGTCTTATTTCAAGATTTAATATAAAAGAATTTTTTTTCTAAAAACTGTTACCAAAACTATTGTTCCATTTATATTATTTAACATGTTAAATTTAGTATTTTTGGAGATCATCTTTGATTAATACAAATTAATATTAATATGCAATGGTCAGGGAATTATGATTTCTCGCAAAGTTCATATATTATTTAGATTCCATATCGAGATCATGAACCGATTGATGTTAGATCACCATGGAAAACCTGGAAGCACTGGACGGATGTTTCGTCCTATTTTCGAACTCCTCATCAGTGAGCATTCATGATCCCGCTCGCCGGGTTCAAACTGAAACTTAATAATCTCCACAACCCCTATACTGATGTTATTTAAATGACATTTTTCTATCACCATGATTTTAATACTATCTCTAAAAATTAATTATAGCATGGAACTCAAATAGTAGATTTATGAAAAATGTTTTGCTTATAAATCAAACCTCAATATTATTTTGGATCTAGTTGAAGAAAAAAACTTAATTTGTTTTCAAAATGTTTTGAATGTAATTATATTCTCAAGGATTATTATATCACTAGTAACTTATTTTTTTACTTATGAAATTAACAAGTAGATCAGATGTAAGTTTGTGTCTAGGACGTGTTTTCATCTTAATGTCAGGTAAATTTTTGAATAATTCAAAAGAAACAATAAATGCTAAAAGTAAATATGAACTTAACTAGGATAATAAAACTTATAAATGAAAATTTAGTGGATTAGTTGAAGTTAGACATTAACACCGTTGGATGCCGGCTGGTTCAGTGGTCTAGTGGTTAAGCGGTCACGCGCGAGACTGATAGGTCTTGGGTTGGAATCTCACAAGGTGGAGTCGTGAATACGCACTGCTGAGGAGTCCCACAGTAGGACGAAACGACCTTCCAATGCTTCCAGGTTTTCCATGGTAGTCTAGCTTCAACTGATTCATGATATCAACGATTGAAAATACAAAGGATTATTTATTGCCTAAAGTTCAGACATTCCAACGCCAACATGTTTAAAAATCGTTTCAGCTAGTTCAGTTTAAAGAAATAGTATTTCAAAAATAATAAAAAATTGTATGTTAATCTACAGGCATTGCCAGTTTAATATAAAAACCAATACTAGATGTATGATCAAAATGTTTAAAAGGATATGGTTCGTAAATTGTCTTATGTTGATATATATCCTATGAAGTGTAATAATATGAGTGAGCAGTTTGGATTCACTTATTCGTAATTGAAGAATTGAGACGTTCTGTCATAGTATGAGCTGTGCAACTAGGGGAAATCGCAATACTGTTGCAAAATAATTATAATCACCTGCAACTAGAGAAATATAATAAAAACTGACTGGGTAGAATAGTGATGGCAAACATTACTGTGATAGGTTTTCCGTTATTTATGTACTAGGTTGTTTTACGTTCTAATCTTTTGGATAAATATCATTTTAATGAATTGGATCAATCAAGGATAAGTTTGAAATATCCGCAAAAAATGAAGTTCGAACAGTATGTTCACTATTAATAAACATTCACTAATGGAATGGAATGTAGTCACGATTATGAGTATTTTTTAAGCAGTATCAGGCGAGATTTGATTATTAAGGTAGTAAACAGATAAAAATTTCACGGACAGATTGCTATAAACTATTCCATAGTCTCAAAACCAATCAGATAGTTTTATTAGATTTGTAAAATTTACCTCTCAAAGCCCAGTATATGAGCTTATCTATATATGGTTACTGAATTACACTCGCATTGACAGTACAATAGAGACTATAAAATCTAACAGGAATATAATCTGTAAGATTTTTCATATATTTTTATGCGTTGAGTACAGTTCAGAACATTGACACTTTAACTTGAAATTAGTCTTTTGTTCGAAGTTCTTCACAATCGTTTGAACTTGTCTTTACTTCAATACAAATATCCCACTGGTATTGTATTTAAAATATGCTTATTATAAATATTTCATTTTACGTTTCAGTCGAGTAGAATATAATATATTTTCTTTAAATTTATTTCAATTATGAAAAATTCTTTAACCTATATGATTTTATGTACAGGGATTTATGCGAATTGTAGTATTTCTAAATCTAAGACAAACCTGTAAGCACTATACTGACGTTTCATTCTAGTACGAGACTCTTCAGAAGTATGAATTCACGATCTCACACCGATTTGACTCGAACCTAGGACATTCGTTCTCTTGTATGAATACTTAACCTTCAGACCATTGAACCCGGTATCAAACGGTGTTAATATCTAACATCATCTGTTACCTGATATGCATATATGTGTCATGTTATAGATGAGTAAATTTTGAGTGATATACTGATGTAACTATGCTATTCTAATGAATAAATAACGGCTTTCACAATCCACATAATGATATCGTCAGTCAGTCAGTCATTCAGTAACAGCGTAGAACTTCGTATGTACTTACATCATTTCGAGTTGCCATACCACATTAGAACAGAGATGCAATTATCGATTCAAATCTCATAGTGGTAAAAGTATAAGCAGTAATCTGAAAGATTACGGTTTGAAAATGCTCTTCAAGGAGTATAATCCAGTGAAATAAATTTGGAGAGAAAAAAAATGGACATGAAGAATTCAGAAGATTAGAATTTGTGAGAACACAAAGAGTGGATGCACTTATGCCACTGCAAACGATTTTGAGCCATATTGATATAATGATGTCGACTAACAAAAATTTGTTGAACAATTTTAAATCAGATACTTTATGAAGTACTTAAACTTATTTAAACTAGTAAAAAGCAATATTTTATCATTTTGGAGTTTTGTTCTCTGAACTGGATGGTCTGGTCATGGAGCTTTCATCGTTCTTCTGAACGACATCATCAGCACAAACTTCAGATAGAAGTGGTGTTCGAATTTCTTCATATGTGGTTCACAGATTGTTCTGTACACCTCAATGTTGATTGGTTCTTATTGATATCAACATTGAGGTGTACAGAACAATCTGTGAACCACATATGGAGAAATTCGAACACTTCACTTCTACCTGAAGTTTGTGCTAATGATGTCGTTCAGAAGAACGATGAAAGCTCCACGACCAAACCATCCAGTTTAGAGAACAAAACTCCATCAAAATCATCCACTTGAGCTACAAATCTTCTCCACCATCTCAAAATCTTTTGTCATAATGAAATGTAAAAGACATTGTTCATACTAGGAGAGGATTATTAATTTCAATATACGTTGTAATTATTTCTTACAAAGTTGTAGAATTCATGTATATTACGTATATTTGAACTAATTTACAAATTATTATTATTATTCATTCTACAGGTTATATATTTTGTCATTGTGATACTGATGAATGTCGTGCTTTTGGTTATAAAGAATGTAAAGCAGAATTTTATTGTTATAGTATTTATGAATTAAATTCATTATCAAATAATCATATACAATTGACAAATCGATCAACAGAGATTACTGGTATCTCAATTAGTCGTGGTTGTATATCAAATAGTTTTTTAACAATGTGTACAAAAAAAGAAATTCGTCATAATAAACAATTTCATTCACCATATTTAATTACTCGTTGTTGCAGAGATGCTTGGTGTAATACAGATAAAGTAAAAGTAAGTGAAGCTAATGATTAGTGAATATAATAAACATTATTGTTTAACTTAATGATTAAAATATTCATTTTAATAGTTGAGATCATGAGTCAGTAGAAGCTAGACTACCATGGAAAACCTGGAAGCAATGGATGACCGTTTCGTCCCATTGTGGGACTCCTCAGCAGTGCGCATCTACGATCCCACCTCATGAGATTCAAACACAGGAGCCATTGGTTTCGCCCGCGAACTCTTAACCATTAAACCACTGAACCAGACGGCATCCAACGGTGTTAATGTCTAACTTCAACCAATCCACGAGATTGAGCCACAGTCCACCATTGTCTTCAGTGAGTTACTATCTCACAAAAGACCAGTTGAACTCCACTAGTCATTGCTTCTTACTAGAACTCCAGGAAATCTATCTTAAAGTCATTCACCAGTGAACATATGTTGAATAATATCAATTTGAACGCATAATTTTACTTTAGGACCAATTATATCCAAAACAAATTAGTAGTAGACAAGGTACTTATCTATAATATAAATACAACAAAATTGAAAGATAGAAGTAGCATCCGATTTTTTTTAATCCGTTTATATAGTTCGATGATAATTTCAAGAGATATATTGATTATTTCAAGTCATCTAATATCATATAAACAAGCAAGAAAACCTAAAGATTATCTTTTAGCACATCAAGTTTAAAACGTTAGATTTACGAGCTTAGTATAATCCTTCTTCTAAATAAATTATGTAACAGACTTTTAAGTTGGTTATAAGTATTTAGAAGGAAATCTGTATTGGAGAACATATTAAATACCTATTGAAGTTTACTATTAACATCGGGCTAAAATTAATGTGTAGCAGTTATTTAACTGATTAAACCTTGAATAAATTGTCATCTTAAAGGTTTCAGATATCTATCATGAAAAATGTGAGAATTATAAGACAGAATACTGATGTGCACATTCAATACAGTTATAAATTATTATTTGAAACTAACAAGCTGTATTCTACTGTTTTCTCAATGATTATGAAAGATTGATTTCATTTATCTTCTCTTCCTTAATTATTGACAATTTTAATAAAATCACAACAATAGTTGTAAGTCATAGAGCCCAAAATTACATTATAAAACAAAAACAAAAATGAAGTTTCTATTGTCTCTGAAAAGATTTCAATCATAGAATTCAGGATGGGAAAAATGTTTCTGGGAGAAAGGATTTGAAATTCTTTCTGTATATTACAAAATCAATTGTTTACTGTAGTGTCTGCAACAATTATAACCAATTAAAAAAATTTTCTGTTGAGTTAATCAGCGGATCACTGTTAGACCATCTTTGAAAACCATGAAGGATTTGATGGCCATTTCGTCCAGTATGACTCATCAACAGTTCGCATCCACGATTCCGCAAGCGGAACTCGAACAAAGGACTTTTGGTCTCATTGGCTTACTCTGTATGCACGATATTGTAAATAAGTTCATTAATTTTACTAAACTTTTAGAATCACGGACATCCAAGTAATGTTCTGTAATTTTCATCATATATATATATATATATATATATATATATATATATATATATATATATATATTGATGATAAATTTGTTGAGAACGTGTATGTGAGCTGAGTATGATGTCTTTGTATTGGAGTGACAATTATAATGACAACTACAATCATAATCGCAAAAATGTACTGACTGATTAACTATCAGTGACATAATATCTGTAAAAATCATAAAAATTATGTTATTTTTATTTGTTTATTTATATTAAGATCGCTCAAAGTGATTGGTCTTTGCATGAAACAAAACGTTATACACTAGGGGATTATTCTAATTATGACGCTGAACGAATGAAATCGATTAATTCAAGACAACAAACACAATTCAAAACAGGAACAGAATCATCATCATTATTGACAAATTCAAAAGATTTTCAAAATTTACAAAGTGACTTGCATTTAACCGATGAGGATTTTTCTGAAAATTTATTAAACTCTAAATTACTTCATAAAGATGTATCTAAACAAATAACAATGGAAGATCGGTCTAATGTGATTAATTCTGGAAGAGGAATACGACGAAAAGGAGATAAAGGTATATAAAATGGTCACCATTATCTTAAAATGATCATTAAATACTTTCATATCTTTAAAGTGAATCTTAGTATTAATAATAAGCTCATTCTTCGAACTTAAATAGTGATCAATGGAATCCAAAGTTGAGACTTTCAAATTTAAACTGAAAACAGACATGTAATTTATTCCTAGAAAATGAAATGAAATGTATAATTGATAGAGTGAGCATAAGCTGTGTCGAAGTGACCTCAAGTTTTACCTAAGCCACCTTTAATTAGTTTCTGAAATTGCGGCTCTTCACTTAAATAAGTATGACTCAGTTACAATAACATACAGTGAAATCAGTCTCATTTTCCCAACAAACGTGTTCGGGGAGTTCTGATCAGTTTGTTAAGCAATTTACTCAAGCTATCTAACTTTTGTTGCTGAGATTTATAGCAGTCTAGTTTCATTTTTAGAAATCTCAAGAAATTTTACTAAAAATCATATCGTGATTTATGAGCAACTGGTATTTTGTGAAATGTGTTTACACTAAGAAACTACACGGATCGAACCTACAAAATTTAAGATGTGAAACGTATATATGGGGAACTAGAAGCAGACATTATATATATATATATATATATATATATATATATATATCAACTCTATCAATTCTAGATCTTCAATTCTCTCAACACATTAATTATTAAGATGAGAATTAGAATCAGTCTTTGTATTATATATTACTTTTTATATATCTTCAGTAGTATCTCACCTTCATGGAAATGAATTAGCTTATAACAACAAGAACTTTTTTATGATAATGAAAATATAAAGAATTCTGTTAGAATAGGAAATAACTGATGATGAAAACTTGTAGTAAACCAGACTTAAATCATATATAACAAACAATTGAGGCTTAGAGAGAATTTGAGGTATGATAAATATCCGTTTTGCTTACGTGCATAAAATCACTACATGTTAGATTAGTTTACATAACCTGCTCTCTATATTACAATAAACTATAAAATTCATTAGAATTTCAGGTTGCTGAGACTAGCGATAGAAATAAAAGTGACATAGCTATTATTTGGTTCATAATGGCTTATTTAAAAGAATTAGAAAAAGGACTGAATTATGTCTTACTCATTTGTTGATTTTGTTCACTTTTTCCTGGTAATGAAGAAATAATCATAGTTTCATAAATTATTTGCTAGTTGTGGTCAATAAATACCTATGCTGTGAAAATTTGTTGAATGAATCTGGTGTAAATTCTTCATTGTTAACCGACTCAGGGTACTGATTTGGAACGAGCAACTCGATTCTCAAAAGCACAATACAAATCTGAGTACATTTTTATATCTTAATAATTTAGATTATCTCTTTTCAACATATACCTCAAAAATTAGAAGTTGTATTTAAGTAACGTAATTATTACACGATGCTTATCAAGGTTTTAACATGAGTTAAATTGATAAAGATGAGGATTTTTCAAGGAGCATTAGTTCTTTCAGGATTATAAATATATCTTGCGTGATTAGTTCCAACTAAAATAAAAACTTGTTTCAAAGCATTTTATCAATTAAATCTAATTACTTAATGTCATAGAAGGTGTATCGTGATCCTGAATAACCTAGATTATTCGTTAATATTGAGCATCAGAAAAAGAGATCATTGTTGTTTAAATTTTAATCAAGATTTCTTATTTTCATGACCATGGATTGTCTGTACATACAGCAACACATGAATGCTAAAATGATATAATCACTTTATTAGTAAATATTGTTGGTAGTAGTAGTAGTAGTAGTAGTAGTAGTAGTAGTAGTAGTAGTGATAGTAATATTAGTAGTGAAACCAAGTACAGTACAAAATGTATTTATACAAATAAAATGAATAATAACATTCTTTCAGCTTAACTTAATCATAAATAAACATTTTACTTTAGTAAGAAAAAAAAAGAACATCACTTTTATTTTTGCCAATAACATTCATCTTTTACTAGAATGATATTTTAATGATTCAAGTATGAGTCAGTTTATCAGTTATAACATTTTACTTGGTATTTTGTTAAATACCATCACTGCCATCATCATCATCACTATCATCATCATCATCATTAACATGATCAACATCAACATCATCTTTAATAATATCACCATACTAATCATCGTAATTGTAGTTTACTGATTATATGTAAATGTTAACTAATTGTTTCTGATTTAAACTAATTAATTTATCTGAAAGAGCATTGTCTAGAAAAATTTAATGTTTAGTACTGATAACAGTAAAGAAATAATAATTATCATAAAAAGTTAAGATAAATTACCTCTAATCAAACTAATTTACAAGAGAGAAGTAGAATACATATGTGTGTATGTTAAGAAATGAATATTTATTTAGGTTAGGTCTCTTTACGAGATTTTGTTTTTAGCGAATGTATTGATATGAAATTAACCTTCCACATTTGTATGACTTTAATTAGCGTTTTAGCGTTTTTTTTTTAGCGAATTAGTTTTCTACGGGGTGGGGTCACTAATCCCATGCCCAACCCTCCTCCTTTATCCGGGCTTGGGACCGGCAGGCGGAGTTATGACTTCAATTAGACGTACAATAAATTAACATTCCCTTTTGAATACACATTTAAAGGTACTTGGTGTTATTTTATTTGTATTTTCCGATTGTTATTTAAGACTGCGATTGATCAGTATCTTATTGGCACGTGTGCATACTGTGTGGATTGCTTCTAGATAGCCTTAAGTCACAAGCTTTTTAAACAAATATGGATGGTGGTTAGCCATGGAATCCAGGACGCGTGTTTCATCCTATGTGGGACACGTCAGCTGCATATACCTGCATCACAGAGTTGATATTCAATCCAGGCTTAAAGAGTTTGCTGAAATATACACATATTAATCTGAAAGTCTATTAATTCATTTAGTGTGTTTAAATGTATTAAAATGTATTTCCCTATAAACCACTTAAATGAATGAATTAGCTAACGACACCAAATAACTCTCATTCACTGGTCGTCACAAGGTGGCGTTAGAACTCTAGTACAAAGGATTGTTTGTATTAATGTATTGTGAAATCTAGGATTAAATCAGTATCGTACACTAAATATAACCAGCATAAAATTATAGAGTAAATTTGGTGGTATTAAGTTTAATATGTCAGTTCATTATATCAAATATTCTTTAGAACTATTACGTATTTTTACTTTATATATCAAATATATATTCAATAGTAAACTAATATGTTATGAGTATAAAAGTCATCATTATTCATTAACATGTAAACCAGCTTCACCACTTACAACTAAACAAATTCTAAACAGACCTTTATTGACATAAATATCAGTTGAATAAATAACAATTACTTAGGGGTATTTTACTTAACTTATAGTAAGCATACATATATGTTTGTATTTATATTTATATATAGTGTAGTCATGTTTGATGAAATCAAACCTCTGTAAATGTATGATAATTTGAATTCAAAAACGTTTAAGTTGTGGCAGTAGATACAACATTTTGCCTTTAGGTACTATTGTAGTGAATGAGAACATAAGTGGGGATAATCGATTGTATTTGAACACAAAATTATAGAATCTCTTAGTAAAATCTGAGAACCATACAGTAAATTCTTCATTTGCGAAATGTCAATCAATTGTCTCAGACTTGACTGATTCTTCTTTTTCACGCCAATTACTCTCTGTTCTCATTCTCTTCTGTTCGATCTTAACCTTCTGCTGCTAGGTATGTCACTTTCGATTCATGACATACTACTTATATCTATAGACATTGGTAGCACACACTACACTACTTTCAGAAACCCATCTATCAAGATATGAAACAAGATTGAAAACCAAGTCTTAATTTCTCTTTCACTATCAATGATTATCTTGCTTCAATTTTCTCATTATCAAAGAGTAAAAATCTGTTATATTCGCGGAAATGATTAACTGACTTGGTACTTGGTACAGGAAATCATGAACTGAATAAAACAAGTAAGAATAAGAAGGCGATACATACGGATTTATTAGGTTTCTAAAATAAATTAAAATATCAGATGGGTTTTATAGATATTATAGTAATTTCAATGGTTAAGGTCATGAATCAGTTGAAGCTAGACAACCATGGAAAACCTGGAAGCACTGGAAGGCCGTTTCGTCCTATTATGGGACTCCTCATCAAAGCGCATCCACGACCTCGCTACCTGAGAGATTCGAACATGTGACCTATCAGACTCACGTGCGAACACTTAATCATTAGATCACTGAACCAGTCGGCATCCAATGGTGTTAATGTCTAACTTCAACTAATTCACGAAGTTGAGCGACACATCCACGATTCTCATCAGTGAATTACTATCTCACAACAGATCTGATTGAACTCCACTGGTCACTGCTTTTTACTAGAACTCCAGGATATACATCTTGAAACCAGTCACTAGTGAGCATATGTTGATTAATATCAGAAGGGGGTTTGTGGAGATTGTAGTAATTTCAATGGTTAAGATCATGAGTGCAGGATGCAGGAATACACAGCTGTTATATGTTTTATTTAGTCACATAAACAGATAAATTTGTATAATTTGAACTGTATGCTATTTAACACTATCTAACCATTAATTCATTGTGTGAACATAGATTTACAATATCATATAAATAGGTGTATATAACTAACAGATATAATTCATTGATCGAATTATATAATTACTCCATAAAATGTGATTATATATCACATACGATTGGATAAAACTAATCCCAAATATCATTTGCCCCATAATCGATTAAGTCATTGGTGATCATATCAAAATTTATTTTAACTGTATAAATAGTTTTTATAATGGTTTTACATCAATTAGGATGTAACTAAAAACCAGAGAAAAGTAGTCATTAAACCAAGGAAATTTTCATTCAACAGTTACTATGATGATCGTCCGATAATATTGATCATCACGTACAATATAACTTATTACATTTATGTTTATTTGATAATGGAAGTATTGTATTGAATAGTTCTAAACTATATTTCAATTGAATAACAATGAAGAGGTTACCACTGTACCTATTCAAAAGATATAAGATTATTATTAGTCACTCAGAAATTTTTAAGAATTAGTTAATATCATGAGTCAATTGGAGCTAGACCATCATGGAAAACCTGGAAGCACTGGATGGCTATTAGCCATTATAACAGGGTCTTATTTTCTAACATGTTTATGTACTAATTTCTTAATCAATATAGAATTCCAGAAAATATCAGTCAGTATTGTAGAGTTATCTCTAGTTAACATTTAATTCGCTTTCTTACAAAAAAAGCACAGTCCATCAAGTAATAAAATAAGACATTTGATATATTCCTGAATAAGATAAAAAGTAACATTAAAAATCACAACAAAATAAGAGTAAAGTGTTCAATGGTTTGGAATAACTCAATTTCAAGTAATATTATATTTCAATTGTGCAAGCTATATGCAAAGCCATTTTACTAATAAAACCTTCTTGTTCTTCTTCTTCTCCTCAACTAGCAGCTGGACTCAAATAGAGTTTTTGAGGTCCTAATGAGAAACAATTATTTATGGTAGTATCTCATCAATTACAATAAATAATATGTGGGACTTGTCATAGTATAGTACTATATCACATCAGTTATGACTTTTACCGTGAGAGCTCAACGTTATTTGTTTGGATATAAAGGAGGTAGTGGTCGTAGACGAATGAAAAATTCTGCAGTAAGATTTCAGGTTTCAATAATTTATCAAACAATATCTGTTTGTAAGTAGGAGAATATAGGTATGAAGTGAATAATGAAAACCTTATGTAAGTAATTTCTTAATGTTCGAATAATGAATCCATTAATTTACGAATATTTCAACACAACTATTATTTATAGTGGAAAGGATGGTCCTAATTATGATAATTTATAGAAAACATATCTTTTTCGGTAGGAATATGGAACGTAACACATGTCTTTCATATAGCTTAAGAGTTCGGAAGCCAAGTCATTTAACAATAAATTATAATTAGTTTTTATCTGTATATCATCCCTGATCAGTCACATTTATTTGTGTTATAAATAAATATTGGTACAAAAGAGCATGGAATACATATACGCCACACAAGTCACTTTGTTTGTGTGTAAGCGGCGATACTGCCCGGGTGTCCAGACCGGAACAGATGGTTTCTTTAGGGAGCCGCACTCTGAGCCTTCGACCTAAAGGTTTGATCCACAAGGCAGTGGAGAAACGTAAGGAGATGCAGTCCCATGGTAGTCGGTGACCACCGATTGGTTCATACGCCATTTGTTTCTTCAGAATACTGGAGCCCATTGGTTTGGAATCAAGGTTTTCCAACTCCCCTGGGTGGATCATCCGTGTCCACCAAGTTGGTTAAAGCGCCGGATATTCGCTTTCCATATTCTCAATTTGGTAAACAACACCCCCGCCCCGAGAAGGCAGTGAGTAGGACTTCTCCAACAGTGACAATATACTCGTAGCCATGAGAGCCCACTCTCCCCATCCTCGGCCATACCAGGGTATTTGGAGGCAAACCGTTACCAAATTATATCTTCCTAATAATTCTACATAATAATTAGGCCACAGAAAATACTAATTGAATGAAATGCATTACTAGAA
Source organism: Schistosoma spindalis (assembly GCA_946903255.1). Lineage (NCBI taxonomy): Eukaryota > Metazoa > Platyhelminthes > Trematoda > Strigeidida > Schistosomatidae > Schistosoma > Schistosoma spindalis. The sequence goes on from OX336420.1 coordinate 80,522,020, forward strand.
TTATATGGGTTAGGCGAATTGTTTTCACCATTTTCTTTTACTTTAATAAGCTAAAACAAAATAGCTTAACCAAAGATTAACAGTGGTTTATTTTTACATCATTTTATTATGTTTCCACTTATTTTAGTATGCATTATGAAATATTTTGCCGTTCTTTTCTTTATGACAATTAAGTGGTTGATTCATGTAGGTAATGTAATGCTTTTAAATTGCATTTTGAATCATTAATACTTGAACATAAATAAACAATCATATGGTTTATCCGAAAAGAAAAAAACAAACAAACAAATTGTCAGTTTATATACAGAATATGACATTAAATGGTGAGACTATAATTTATGGACGACCTTTGAGCTACGCCAAACTGACCTTTAGAGTGTCCACCTGATAGGCGGGACCAAATAAGGGTCATACACGTGTGTGATGAAATAGAATTGTGATTTACAGTTGATGATTAGAGATAGAAATTAGATTTATGGTTTTCATCACGAACTGACATCAGCTATAATGCGAAAACTCTGTTTATCCGAACGAATGAGTGAATTCCGCGCCAAAATCTGAGACCTGTTATCTTATACGTGATTGGTTCGTCCATAAATTATAGTCTCGCCCATTAAATTGATAAAGATAAACTTAAAGAAAATTATGCTTTATATCTAAGAATACTTATATAATAAGTAAATCACAAAATGTATTTCAGTACCAGGTACTAACATTCAGTGATTATGAGTGTTTTTACTGTTAAGTGTATGAAGTATATTTTCGTATCAGTTGTTTACAATTGTCCCCTTCACTTCAAAATAGTAAATTAAGGACTAGATTTCATTACATTAATCCTGGAAACAATTAGCATTTAATAGAATACAATGTAGAATAGAAAGTTGCTTTGTTTTAAACCAAAGAATTACAGAAAACTAAAGACAACCAGGTCAAGTTCAAGATACGAATAGATGGTTTCTGAACACATGAAGGAGATAGATTTTCAAATGTTCGGCACTTCCAAAAACCTAAGAATATGCTCATATAATTTACATATAGAGAGAGAATTAGAGGCTGTTTTAGGGTCATTTGGATAACCTGTTTCAATTAAGAATTGATATAACTGTGCAAGACAGTCTACGTTATTTATTTATTTGGGCTAGTGATTCTACTATATTACTTTGAGTAGTAAACTACTAATCATCGTATTTTTTCTGTAAGTTGAAAATAATACTTGGGTATACAAAGTTCTATAAGCGAAGGTACAGTAATGTTTCTAATCAACTTTCATTTCATACGAATAGTATTTCATATTGAAAGTTGTGAACTAAAAGAGATGAAAATATATAGATGAAGATAGGAAGCAGTTGACCATTCTAATAATTAACGCTATATTTCAGCATTCGGTCAAATGTATTATTGCATATAAATTAGTATACTGTAAAACGAGACATGTCTGTATGTGTTCGAAAACTAGATTGTATTTAAAACAATTAGTCCCTTTGATAAATTTCGATAATTTAATAAGAAGACGAAGATTATCAGAACTATGTGATATATTAGCGCAATACATTTCGAACATTCTGATCACACATATACTTGTTACGAACATTTATATATAAAAATAAAAGGTCAACTAGACTGGAAATGAAGGAAAGAGGAGACAAGGCTAATAATAAGAGTAATAATAATAATAATAATGTGAACACAATTTAAAGCCTAATCACTCTGGCTAGTAAGCCAATATTACTAGGGTAGGTTTAAGGTGAGAACAAACTCTTTTTGAATACATTAAGGTTGGTTTGAATTTTCGTATGGGTATGGCTTCAATAAACCTTAGTAGACGCACGTTTACATTTTTATACAACACCACAAAAGCCGAGTTAAGATCAATCTTATGGCCTGATTCGATTATATGTTTAGCAATAGAGAATGATGGATGTTTATCCTCTACTCTTATTGGGTCACTTGATTGTATTTGTTTCTTCAGCCATTCGGGTACATGTTCACTCACCCTAATTTTGAGATCACGATTGTTCCTCCCTAGTATGTGTGACCACACACACATTTAAATTGGTAAACACAATGGGATGTGACACAATCGTTTTCATGTCTTTTAGGTTTGGGATGAAGCATGCACCTTGTTCTTTCTTTGATAATGACCTTCGCTGCACAGTGCGTTTTGTTGATGACTGATTTAAGCTTTTGTTTCAATAAAAGGGTATTTGAATCACCTCTAAATGGTAAGGTGATGTAGACAGGCTTTTTTTCTACCAAGGCTACAGTAGGTCTCACTGTATCATGAACTTTCCGTCTATTTATGAATTTCAGAGGATAGTCATTTTCCATTTATGTTTTATTTAGCAAGCTAACATTACCATCAATAGCGTCATTTGTACAAATACGATCAAGCGTGTTGAATAGGCACCTTATGAAACCACGTTTGTATTGCAGGGGGCAATAACTATAATAACTAAGGCTGAAGCAGTAGCCATCCGGATGAAGAAACCGGAGCTATGCGCCCAAAATAAATATCTTCAACCACTCCTACTCCTCTGGCCAACTTCAAGGCCAATTAATCAATAGTAATCTTATCTATCGAATGACCTATTTGTACTACTGTACTTGCGACATTTCATGGTCAAATGTAATTGTCTCTGTTATCTTCATTCACAAATTTTTGTAATATTATTATTATTATTATTATTATTACTATTATTATTATAGGTTGAACATCATTATTAATCTCCCCTATACATGGTTCATTCACTTCGCGCTCATACCTCCTTATTACGTCTTATTAACTTTTCACACTAAACATTTTGTCGAATGTTAATTGCACTATTATTTCTCTCACCCTATCTGACCCATATTTATTCTGATCAAGAATCTTACTATAAGCTTTATTTTGACCTATAAACTATCATGATGCGATTTACCATTCTTGAGTTATACCCAGTCTACTAATTACAGTCTCCCACATTCACAACCATAATTGGCAAGGTCTTATAAAAATGTTATTTTCTACTTTATGGTACGGTATGGTCCGTTTGGTTTGCATGAAAACCCAGTATGTTTGAAACATACGATTCATATTGCTGTGCCTGAGATTGTTGTTCTGAACTCAACAAGCAGGGTTTGGCAGGAAAAAGGACCGATAAAGACTTTAGACTGCTCGTACGGGTTTTAGGCGTCATTGGTCCAGTCAATAAATCACTGTTCTCCAATTGGCGGCATCACTACGTCATATATTAATAGGACATAAGGCCAAAAGTTATGACACTTAGTAAAGTGATAACATTTTGCTTTCATCACAAAAATCAACATGGTTTATTTTATCTTACTTAAAAATATCTTATACAATTATATGTTTAAATAATTTATTATTCAGTAAGACATAACAATCTGAACTAAAAATGGGGATAAATTCACTTGATGTTGTTTACTTGTATATTTAAGACTGAAATTGATCAGTGAATTTAAAACTTAACGCCGTTGCACAAGAAAGTGGCTATTAGGACTCAGTAGGTAAATGGATAACGCCATGTCGTTTGAAACGGACAGTGTTGCGTTCGAATCCCGGAGTGAACATCAACTCTGGGATGCAGGTATATCTAGCTGATGAGTCCGAAATAGGGGACAATGCACGTCCTGGATTCCTTTACTAGCCACTATCCATATTTGCTTAAAAATACGGATTTTCATCGATAAATAGCAATTTTTCTTAGGGACTACTGAAAGTTATTACTAAAAATGCTGATGAACGTTGACAGAGTTGAATCAGTAATGATTATTTTCTAATGATCGATAGGGATAAATATTTATGTTCAGGTAGTTAATTTGTCTAAGCTTTAGAATTTCTTTTCTTATTGCAGATGTTATATTAGAAAAGGAGAATAAGAACAAAGAATTAGTTAGTTACTATATTCATTACCAATTTATTTCATAGTTTACATGACAAACTCATATTATCTAATCCACTACTGAAAACCAAAGTTCACTGGACATTTGTCACATCTTGATACAGTATTCGTCAGGAATGCTCATCCATGATCTTAAATCTAGGAACAAACTGTGGATTGTCGGTTACGCATGAGAACTGATAACCATTAGATAATTAGACCATCATCCAGTAGAGTACACGTCTAGCTTCAGTAATGGTGCGCGATTAGCTCTCACTACCTTCGGTGAATAACTATCTCACACTCGACAAGATTGAAGTTTTATGATTAACAATGTGCAATTGTAAATATAAAATAGCCTTAGTACTTATTGGAAACGATGTTTGCCTTGATATTTACAAATTTCTTAGATTGTTTCAGAAAAACTTTTGATCTGCAAATATTCGCAAATTTATTTTAGAATGGTAGTCAGACGATATTAATTGAGAAGTATGATACTGAGACGAAAGGAAAAATTGATTGTACTTTAGGGTTCATATTAAAAGAGGTGTTTGTTGATGAAATTGCTCTACTGACCTCACTTAATCGTGTAGGAAACTTAGGTAAAGTGCAGGTTGACCAAAACTTTCTTTTACTTCTATTGTCTCATCAAGTATTGACATTAAATATTCAGACAACCACATATGACAACACTAATCACTGCAAAACTTATAAGATGTCCCACAAACTATTTAACTACTAGTTAGTAGTTACAAAATATATCTCTAATAAATGTATCATTTTATTTTCAGGTGATGCAAATATTGAAACTGATTCAAGTCGTATTCCTTCAGAAAATTTCCAATTATCCTATTTCGATCCAGTCAAATCAGCACATTCGAAATCCTATAATATGAATATGTTGTTGGCAAGACCAATCTATGTAGCAATGGGAATATCATTATCTATTCTTCTATTTGGGCTTATCTTCTTATCATTTGCATTGTTGTTTTATCGAAGGAATAAACTTGTACAGATTTCTAATTGTCGGACAGTTTGTAGTTATTCATGTCATAATAGAAATAGCATTACTTCGCCTATGAGTGAGAGAGTTATTTGTAAAAATGTTACAGGAATATCAGAAAACACAGACAGGTTGCAAAACTGGAATCAACCGGTCTCCGTATTTCCAAATCAACATTCAACAGATGAACCACTTTTATTAAATGGTATCAGTTCAATTGAAAGCATGAATCCTTCCACGGATTATCGGTCGTTAACATTAAATAAACCAGGAAGTAACTGGTTGAAACCGACAGGTTTCACAACATCACTAGAGTGAGTTTGATTTAGTAAATTCATACTAATTTTCTTCAGATATAATATAAATATGTAAATTGCTCGTCAGTAGAAAGAAGTGTAATTTACTGTTAAAATGAAGGTAACCACCTGAATCTTCAGGACTTATGAAACCCATGATCTTTGGTGGATTTAAAAACATGACATTTAACAATGTATTTAGTGAAGTGATGTTAGAGTTTATAAGAAGCGTATTGGTAGAATGGATCACGCTTATTTCGAGTAAAATTGTCAAATGTCAAGGATGATCGGTCACTAAATAAAATATATGTTTGAAATGATCGTCAAATTTTAATATCATCTAGAATATCATGAAAGACTAAGCAGCATGAGACACCCATTATTTCTTAATGTTATAACTATCTGGTTCCCAAGACTTCTTCAGCTAGCATTAATAATCGAAGAAGATGAAAATCTATGTAACTAGAATAATGTAATTAGGAATCCATCTCAAAATAGGGTAAGTTATTAGAATGGGGGTTTATGGAGATTCTAGTTAATCGTTGTAATCTAAACCACCACTGACCCAACCGTAGCTGCTACCTTGACGTGGTGGTCGGGCTTGCCTATCGTGATGACCCAACCGAGCTATATTGCCTAGAACATATGTTCCTGTAGGTTCTACCATACCAGGCAGGTCGATTGGATAACGGTAAGACTAAAAGCTGCAACTCAAGGTCTGAGGGCGAAGTCGTACTGCTGACTGTACAGAGGTGTGACAGCAGTAAGGTGTTTCCCTTGGACAACCAGCATCTGCAGCGATGCTGCCTTCTCACAAGGAAGTGGTTAGAAAAGGTTGACCCTAAAAATGTCACACCTCACCTTACCCCACAGATTTCCGTCTCCGGCGGTAAGGCCCTTTGAAGAACGGAGCTAACACATTAAAAACCTCCCACAAAAAGGCCGTGCGCGACCGGCCTCAAGCAGTTGTCTCTTGGACTCTGCGGTCACACTCCCAAGTCATCAAGACCAACACAAATCCGATTTCCTTTCCAGGTTCCTCAAGAAATACCCTTCCTGGTCTCCTGAAACCGCGCACTAAACTAGACGTAGGAGCTTTCAACGTTTGAACACTGTGCCAAATAGGACAACAGGCTTCCATAGCTAGGACTTTTGAATCTCGCTCCATCGATGTGTGCTGCGTCTCTGAAACGCGCACACAGGATCCTAGTAGTGTCATTCATTTGACCGCACCATGTCAAAGTAACGAACCAACTCGATTTACGCTTCGTGCATCTGGAAGCCCTGATGCTGCTTTCCGTGGCCTCACTGGCGTAGGTATAGCATTGAGTCCTAGGGCAGAACTAGATCTCTTAGACTGGATCCCAGTAGACAGTCGTTTGTGCGCTGTCCAACTAAAAGGAACAGTAAGGACTCGGAAAGATAGGACGCTTGTCGTTGCCTCTTTGTCGTTTCTGCTTACTCTCCCACTAACTGCAGCTCAGATGATGTAAAAGATGAGTTTTACAGAAAGCTTTCCGACCTTCTTCGAAAAGCTAGGCGCTCTGATGTAACGGCTGGTGACTTTAATGCTCAAGTAGGTAAACTAAGAGAAAGGGAAAGACACCTGGGTGGATCTCATGGTGTCGCGGCTCAAAGAACAGATAACGGCAACCGTCTGTTGCAGCTATGCTCAAATAACCGCCTGTTTCTTGCAAACACTAACTTTAAGCATAAGGAAAAATATCTTTTGACATGGCGACCCCCTAATTCGTCCCAACGCTGGACCCAAATAGATCACATCGCTATCAGCCACCGATGGAGGGGCTCGATAGAAGACTGTCGCTCATTCTGGGGCACATGCTTAGACTCAGATCATGCTCTGGTGCGAGCGCGTATTTATCTACGTCTTACTGGACGTAGGAAAGATGGTACAAGGAAACCTCTTAGGGTCCTACTTAATGATAGTCAAGCTAAAAGTATATTTCAGGAACAACTAGAAAAACAGTTAGGCAGCCATGCAAGTGATGCCCACCATGAGGCAGCGTGGAATGACATCCGAAAAGCTGTAGAAACAGCAGTGATGTCTGCAAGTACGGTAAATCATAACGTTAGGGAAAAACACTGGATCTCAGCAGCGTCTACCGCACTGATAGGTGCTCGAAAACCCATTCCATCTGGCTCTGAACATAACGAAGAGCGGAGTCAGCTTAAGCGTAAACTGACCAAAAGCCAACGCAATGATCGTGAACAGTGGTGGGTAGCGAAAGCAAGAGAGATGGAAAAGGCAGCGGCAATAGGTAACAGCAGACAACTGTTCAGACTTGTTAAGGAAACCGGTATTAGGAACCCACTGTTAGCGAAACAGTCTCAGAGAAAATGGACATATTATTCATTCTCAATCCAGGAGATTGGATCGATGGGCAGAACACTTTATGGATCAGTTCAACTGGCCTTCAGCCACACTTCGGTTTCCCACGATCTCCAATCTACCTGAATTGTTAAATTAATGTAAGTCCTCTGACTCTTTACGAAGTTGAAAAAGCTATAGCAAATCTGAAGCGTGGGAGAGCAGCAGGCTCTGACAGGTTTACCCCTGAGATTATTAAAGATGTCAATCCAGTATTAGCAGTGAGATTGAATTAGGTCTTAGGTAGAATCTGGGAACTGGACGTAATCCCATCTGACTGGTCTTAATCCCTGATTATCCCAGTCTATAAGAAAGGACAAAAGTCTTCTTGTGACAATCACAGAGGAATTAGTTCGACTAATATAGTGTCTAAAATATTAGCTTCAATAATACTTCGATGCGAGATGATAGCAACCGATGGTTAGAGATCTTGAATGACATGACTCAAAATCGTTTGCAATGGCGCAGGTGCATCCACTCTTTGTGTTTTCTTAAACTCTAATCTTCTGGATTCTTCATGTCCTTTATTTTCTTTCTGAATCTATTCCACTGGACTATACTCCTTAAATGACGTCGTCAAACCCTAATGTTCCCTATCACTACTTATACTTTCACTACCTTTACCACTACGGGTATTGAATTGATAACTGAATCTTTGTGCTAATGTGGTATGGCAACTCGAACTGATGTAAGTACGTACGAAGTTCCACGTTGTTATTGACTGACTGACTGAAACCATCACTGAAAACCTTGAAGTACTGAACATTAACACTGATACTATTGGTTGCCGGCTCTGTCGTTCAGACGCTAAGTGTTCATTCGTGAGACTGAATTTTCTGGGTTCAAGTCCTTTTAGTGTGGGATCATGGATGCTGATTGCTGAAGAATTGCATATTAGTACGAATCAGCATTTCAGGGCTTCTAGGTTTTCAGTGGTGTTCTAGCTTACATCGACTTAATGAATTCAATCATCATACTAAGTTAACTTTTTTGAATTCAATATATTAAATTTTAGAAAGAATGAAAACGTTTATAAAGAGAATTTATTTACATATTACTGCAATCATTGTATATGCTGTTATTCTACTGATGATAATAATATTACTAATGATACAAATGATTTTGGTCATTTAACAAATAAAGATTTCAAATCATTTGTTAACTTATCTCAATTCAATAAAAGAATTATAACTATGGATAATACTGAAAATAATTATATTAATAATAATAATAATAATACTATTAATGATAATTTACATCCAGTAATATGTGAAACAAGTGAATTTAGTTTAAATACAGATAATCAAAAACAGGAACCAAGTAGTGTATCTACACCATTATTTAGCATACATTCATCATCTACTCATCAATTACCAGATTTTATTGAATATAAAAAGTTAAATACTAGTAATCATAGTTATAATAATAATAATAATCAATCATTATTAATCAATGATCAAGATACATTTACATGGATACAAAATCAACAATCCCATAATCAGAATTCAATTAAATTTCAACAATATAATTATTGTAATCAAAAATTACAAAAAAATGTAAATTCAATACAAAAGAATACACAACGTCAAATTCATTCAATGGTTAATGAATTTAATGAAAATTGTTCTGATTCTATTTATTTATATGATATTGATAATAATAATAATTCGGACTATGAACATATTAAGACAACGCCAAAACGGAAATTTATTGATATGGAAGCAAGAAAAAGTAACACAATACAAGTAAACCATAATACTGATTCAATCTCTCCTATATTACGTAATGATATAAGAAGAAATACAAATTGTAGTAATAATAGTAGTGGTCATTTAGAAAATGGATCGATAAATCAACAATCTGTAATACCAATTCAATTCACTGATTTATTTTTTCCTCATCTACCACCACCTCCATCTTATCCACCGCCTCCTTTGCATGAACAGCAAGAAACTCAACAAAGAATTATTGAAATTTTAAATCCTCATAACTCTCCTAATGCTAATAATAATACTAATAATACTAATAATGATAATAATAGTGATAATAAAGTTTTAAATAATAAAAATACTCTGTTTGTTGACTTACATCGGTTTGATATACTATTGCAACGTCAAAGAGGTACTGGAAAAACAAGTAGCGGTGGTGAAGATAATAAGACAATAGAAAGTGAACAGTCTGATATAAATCATACTTGGAAAATGTCCGGTTCAAATGAAAATAGCAGTGAATTGAATACTGTTATATTAGATCACAGAATTATTCCCTTGAACAACAATAATAATAATCAATTTTCTAAATGTTCAACTGATTTAAACAAAATAACTGGACATAGAATTCTTGAAACAGATTTGATTGGTTTAGCAACATTTCGTAAAGGTGATGAAAGAAGTGTAGATTTAGTTACTCCATATGCACAATTTGATTTATCACCAGATTCAAGTATGTGTATAACAGCTGAATAATCAGTATTATGGTAATAACAAAACAAACAAACAAAACCCCAGAATATTTACATTACATCACTCTCTTTTATAATATGAACGTATACATGATCAAAATGTAAATAAATTCATTTTACATTTGTTTTAAAATGTCATTTAAATTGTACATTTTCATTTAATTTATACAAAAATGAACAATACTACTTTTAGTATTTAAAAGAAATTTTATGAGTTAAATATTTTTATTTCAGTAATAGCCTCATCAACAAAGATGGATGATGGCCAACAGTGGTATACAGGATGTGTGTTTCATCCTATTTGCAACTAGTCAAATGGATGTATCCGCATCTCAGAGTTGATTTTCATTCAGAGACTCGAACCCAGTACTGTTCGCTTCAAACACCATCGCGTTATGTAATTATCTAATGAGTCTTGATAGCCAGTTTATGAGATGCGGAAGTAAATCGAAAATATGGGTCGATGTCTCTTAGTGTATGACATCTAAGCTGATTAGTTGTCCTGGGAGGCGATCAGTATAGAGTATCAAAAAGTAGTCTAGTTAGGATGCTCAACCGAGCTCCTTTAGCTATTGGTGTATTCAGCAATAATACTGTGTCTGGCATCATTGCCGAAAACCTATAAAGTTACATATTTTGAGGATTTATTTACTGTTGCATTCTGACTGGTTGAGTCTTCGACAAATCTACCCTCTAGATAACGTTTGTGCAAAGCTATAAAAGCTGAGTGACGATCTTGTATGTAATCTGTTTCCACTATATGATTAGCAATGCCGAAAAATGGGTATTTATCATATGCTATTACTGAGTCATTTGACTTTATTTGTTTTTGGAGTCACTCTGATCCATGTTCAGATATTCTAACTAGGATATCATGACTACTCATCTTTATGTTTATTTGGACACATACAAGTAAATTGAAAAACAGTGATTTGAAGAGCAATCGTTTATATTCTGTGTATATCTTCGGTGAACCACAGACTTTTTTAAAAAAAAATACTAGTCAATTTTGGTTCACGTCTTTACAATAATTGGCTATTCAAGTTACCACTGTGTGGTAAGGTGATATAGACAGTCTTGTTTGGTTTCAGAAGAGTAGTAAGTTTCATTTAAGATCACATCGATTGACGTTTTTTGGAGGATAAACAAATTCTCTAAATGCTGTGTTTATTAAGCTCGCCTTAACGTGATTAGTATCATTTATTTGTATAGAAACATTCCTATTAAATAGTCATTTATTATCTATGTCTTCCTTTTATCTTTCAATTTGTCGGGTTGACCATCAGTTTTTAAAAGAAAATCACCTTAACAAGTGAATGTGTGACCAGACTGTTCGAAGTATATTCAGCTCACATATCACATGATTGAAAACAGCGTGGTCTTGTATTTTCTAAAACTCTGATGTAAACAAAATTAGAATTCATAAAAATTTGGAAAAACACTCATTTAATGTTGCTAATTAAGAGACCATTTCATTTTGTTCATATTTCAAGATGGTATTTTAAAAATTGTATTCATTAATTGTGCATGAATTGACTTACTGATTAACTAAAGTTGAAGGCCATTAAACTTATTTAAACTATGTCTATAAATCTTATGTTTAAGCGTTGATTTAAGAAGTATAATGCACTATCTGGCATCGGAATATTTTTAAATAATAATTTGAATACAACAGAGTTATAGATCGATAACTAGTGCGAATTTCTTAACAATAACAACAGTTTATATAACAGACATAGTTGAAATCCATTGGCCACGTCTACTCACTAGAAATCTTGGAAATCTATCTTGACTAGTGACTGGCTTCATGATAGATTTCCAAGAGTACTAGTGAGAAGCCATGACCAGTGGTGTACAACCGTGTCTGTTGTGAAGTAGTTACTCACTGATGACAATGTTAGATATTGGTGCAATATGGTGGATTGTGTGAAGTTAAACATTAATACCGTTGGTTGTGGTCTCAGTGATCTAGACGATAAGAATTCGCACGCGAGGCTGAAGGTTTTGGGTTCGAGTCCATTTGGTGTGGGATCGTGGATGAACACTGCTGATGAGTTCTATAATGGCACGAAACGGCTGCTCAGTGCTATCAGGCTTTCAATGGTTGTCCAGAATTCATTATATCAATCTTATCTCAACAATTTGTACAACGTTATACTGACAACGCAACAACTTCCACAATCTCATACTGATAATGAAACTATTCTCTGATTGTCAATTGAAATTCTCGATTCTGGAGTGAATAAGTTTGTTTAAGCAATGAATAAATCAGTAACAATGGATTAAAAGTCGTAGAGCACAGACAACTGTATGTCTGCCAATTTCTTACTCTTCTGATTGTTTTGATATACATGATTTCCTAGGTAAGATTGCACGGTGATATATTTAAATTGTTTACCACTCAGCTTCTGTATATGTACAGCTAGCTGTTAGACGACATGCAGAATACGCGCTCCTCACAGAGTAGAACTGGCGAAAATTGATGGTTCAATCATGAAAAATATTTCAGATGTCATTAATCGTGACGTATATTTTACTGCTTCCTTAGTCTTACCACGTTTTACTAGCACGGAAAGAAATTCATAGAATAATTTAATGTTTAAAAAAGCTATATATTTTCTGGAATTACCAACCATTTACTTTTGTCATCAATCAATCATTACTCACTATCCATCCTCTTAAATCACTCTGTTTCTTTCCCAAATGTATAGGAAGAGTTCAAGCTGTGCATCGTAGTGCCTTGAAGAATGCACATAGCTAAGATGATGGTTTGTGTTTTGGCTTTATTATGAAGATGGTTGGTGATAGTTATTTGAAATCTCACGAAAGCTAGCATATATTATTCGATAAAGTACCAACCATTCCCTTCATTCTTCTGTATATATAGGTGAAGACTCCAACACATAAGTATCCATTTTTGAAGAGGAAAATGAAAAGATTCAATAATATCGTATTTAACACACATTATGGTACGAATAAGTTACAGGAGTAAAACGGAAATCTCCATAGTTGACGGTGCCAACCAGTATATCATTCTTATTATACTTTAGTGACTCACAAATCTTCCTGCGGAGAAATTGCTATTCTTTACACATGTTTGACTAAGGAAGCAGCCCTTAGTATGTATAAGTTCGAAGCCTCATACTGAAAATTCAGCTTTTCCACGTTTTCTCATTCATAATAATTCAAAATTTGTTTATTCAAAGAAGTTAGCAAACCAAATTATATTCATGTTCTTAATTGATTCAAACAAACTTAAAGAAATCATCTGATTAAATTAAAACAAATATGTTTTTGTGTGTGCAAGTAAGTAATGTAAAATAAATAAATTTGATGATTCGATTGAATTTTCGATCTCTATGAAAGACCTTCATAACCTGAAAAGAAAACACAAATAAACAATGGTATATTATGTAATAACATGTTCACAAGCTACATAAGACAATATAATCTGCAACAGCGGATACTATTAAATAATGCATTTACATATCATGCAACGTGGTTGAAACGAATCTGTAAGTATATCTTTAAAATTAGTTTCACATTATGAATTCACGACAACAATTGATAGATTTAGCAATTTAAGATAATAAAATCAATATTAATTGGGCGATAATGAATGACTTCTGAAATTGATAGATGTTCACCGAATGATAATGAGTGGATCAATAAAGTTTGAAGGTTCACTAAGTGAGGGAATCAACAAATTCCATTGTATATTTACTTGAGTTTTTTGAAGTATTTCATGGTTTCAAGATAGAAATCGACACAAATGAATATTAACTGTGATTAAATGATAGACGTTTTGTTCTAGATTGGGGTTCTTCAGATGTGGGATAGTGTGACAAACATACGATCGAATGGATCATTTCCAAGTTTCACACAAAATAATACAAGAACTAGTTGTTAAATGAAGTTGCAAACTGAAGTAAAACAGTTGTTCAGAGTTCCTATGGTTTTACAGTGGTTTGGGATAAAAATGACACTTAGACTATGCAAATATTCTTCTTAAAAAAGGTTATAATGTATCCTATAACACTGATTAATAAAGTAACTGGAATAGTTGTACAATCCCAAAGTTACACAACAACTTGACTAAATTATTAATTTAAAAACAATATTTACAATCATAGCCGTCATATCCTATTTATTCCCCAAGTCACTTCATCCAATCAGACACAACCAATGTAGAACATAGTACATATGCTTGTTGGCCATATCACACTGAAAGGATCAGAATACCTGGTTGGCTTTTACGAACTTATATCACTTGTGGAATAGGCGAGATATTCGTCTGCTAAACAAAGGGGGAGTTTACTGAGCAGCCGTTCGCTACTTTCTACGTTATTGATGTGAAACATGGACATTAGGAGAGTATGGGATATACGTAGACTACTGGTGTTCCATTGTAATTATCGAAATAATTGGAGCATCAATGATAATGAGGAAAGATGGAAATTGAGAATATGGCTCGAAAATACAGAGTAAAACTCAAGGTCTACAAGAAAATAAAGAGTGAGTGCATTTACGATGTTGTGACGGGTTTCGAGTCATGTGATCCAATGTATTCGACTGCTAACCGTGGTTTTCGTGTGGAACCGAAATACAGGTAATCTATGTATACTCACACCGCTCACACCAATAAGTGAATGATTTCAATAAGCTTAAAATCTGTTATTAATTTAACAACACTCAGACGAAAATCCATATTCTTATCGCATTATCTAGAGAAGAACAATGTCAAAATACAAGACATTTAATTAATGGAGCATAACCAACAAAATTGTATGAATATCATTTTGCTGAACTAAACATAGATCAATACACAAGATAAATCTACTTCAAAGTATATAAATTGTGAAACATACTTTTTCACATTGATAGATATTACTTAGATCGATTATTACCACTGAGTTTTCGAAGCACTCTATGATAATGACGATGATGTATCGACAGAACAACAATCATCGGATTCTATAACCGATGGCATTACAGTGTTCGGTTTGTTATGTGAATTATTTGAAGTATCAGATGAATTTTGTCGAATAGCTTTACACATGGCAAAATGTTAAGGATGGGGAAAAGAAATAAGAGAGACGTAATTGAATAAATGAACAAATCCATATAATTAACAAATAAATAACTCAATGGGTAGAATACTTGGATGGTGTTGAAATATTAGCCGACCGAAGCACCTAGTAATAGAACAGCGCAGTCTCAGTGTTCATGTATATCGAAAAATTATTCTGGTAATGTAATACTAAATATCTTTACTATGTATATCAGACTGCTCCTGGATAAATGCTTGAAGATAAAAATGATTATATGAACCTCTGAGAAAAATATCAATTGAACCACATACATGTGGATACATTTTAAGGTCTCGGTTGGTTGATTAGTGAACGTGTGGCTAAAAATATAGAGATGATTTAAACAGCAGTTAACATTCTTGAAAGGAATATCGATTTAGGCCCAAATGAAACGTGTATATTGGAGAATGAGCAATCTGTTCCATCATTACGCTGGTTAAAGAATAAAAACGTAAGACCAATTAACTAATTCGTTAAGTACTTAAGTATGAACCACATTCTATGTATGAAAACTAGTTATACCACTTAGTATTACAAGCATAAATAAATGGAATTTGGTTTAATTCTGGGATAAATATCAATCGACTTCATTTTTAGTATTACAAGTGTTTCTGCGTGGTTGAATCCGGAGGAATATGAATTAATATTTAGGTTCCTATGAAATATCTAATAATTGAATGTTAAATTAATGTATGTATTGTTACTCTAGGTAAGACTTGCGTTGTGTAGATAATGGAAAGTGGGAAAAAGTTAATCTTCAGAAATCTTTAACGATAGTAGCTTAGGTTGATATTGTGAGCTGTTGGAATTCTAATCATACAAAAGAAATCATTTTCGATTTAAACTTTTATTGGTTTGTATATTATTTCCAAACATATCTTTCTCGATTTGCAATTTTTTCAGTGTCGCAATGTAGGGTGTGACAATTTGGACCAATATAGACTCGTGGCTAGTCCAAAGTTGGAAATGGATAACTAATGTTGTGTTCATTTAAATTTGATGACGATTTACACGTGTTTCAACTTTATTATCGTGAGGAAATCTAATATCAAGATATAAATTTTAAAATCCTGGAGGAAGTAGTCCTTTGACTGCTGTGTTACACTCCAAAAGTGAAAACAATATGACAAGAAGATATGCTCGGAACTGAATTACTATGAACTTCAGTCTTCCTCGAAGTTTATGAACACGATCATATGCATTTCGGTCTCATATATATGAGGCAGAAATGCATATAACTTTATTGAAGTTTTACAACAAATCTGTATTATTAAATGAAAAGTATAAAAACCGTAAACTCCGCCAAGAGACCCTTTCAGTGGGCTACTGTCGGTCCCAAGCCTGGATAAAGGAGGAGGGTAGGGCATGGGGTTAGCGACCCCATCACGTAGAGAACTAACTCGCTAAAAATACGCTAACCAGAAAATACTATTCAAACCATTTAAACTCTGCCCTAGGAGTTAGGTCTTCATTTAGAGGAGTTATGACGTCTCATAATGAAAACCGAGTTTCTTCGGAAATCACGAGGTTGGTGCCCCTTCTGACGACCAGATTAACCATATATTTAGGTACATGGAATGCTCGTACAGTGTGGGAGACTGGGAGAGTCTTACAGGTTGCTGCAGAAATGGGGAGATACAACCTAGAGGTGCTTGGGATCAGTGAAACACATTGGACGCAAGTTGGACAACAATGACAAGCTTCAGGGGAGCTGCTGTTATACTCCGGATAGGAAGAGGAAAATGCCCCATATACACAAGGAGTTGCATTGGTGCTATCTAAACAAGCACAAAATGCACTTATAGGATGGGAATCTCATGGACCAAGGATCACCAAAGCCTTCTTTAAAACAAAGATAGAGGGCATTTCTATGAACGTCATCCAATGCTACGCGCATACCAACGACTACAATGAAGACGTTAAAGATCAGTCCTACGACATGCTGCAGTCAATCGTCGAGAAGTTCCCAACAAAAGACTTGATCATTCTGGTGGGAGACCTAAATGCCAGGGTTGGAATGAACTAGACGGGATATGAAGACATCATGAGACGACATGGAATGACTAGGAAAAAGGAGCGAAAATGGTAGGAGATTTAAAAACCTATGTGCCTTCAATAAACTGGTCATAGGCGGGACAATATTCCCACATAAACACATGCACAAAGCCATATGGATCTCACCAGACCACACTACGTAGAACCAAATTGACCATATCTGCATCAATAAAAAGTTCAGGAGGATGATGGAGGACGTGAGAACTAAGGGGGGAGCTGATATAGCCTCAGATCATCACTTGCTGGTCGACAAGATGAAATTGAAACTCAGGAGGCACTGGACAACGGGGCGTACAATATCACAAAAGTTTAATACGGCTCTTCTTCGAGATACCGACAGACTCGATGAATTAAAAATACCCCCAGCAATAGGTTCCAGGCCTTCCACGATCTACTCAATGGAGGGGGAACTACCATGGAGAACAACTGGAAGAGGATCAAGGAGGCAATCACTTCAAGAAGCACCATCACAAGGTCGATACACTGGATAAAATTCAAGAAAGGAGGAACAAGAGGACGGCAATCAATACCAGTCGAACAAGAGCAGAAAAAGTCAAGGCACAAGCTGAATACACAGAAGTAAACAAGCAAGTGAAGAGGAGCATCAGAACTGACAAACGTAAATATGTGGAAGGTTTAGCAGTGACGGCGGAAAAGACTGCCAGAGAAGGAAACATGAGACAACAGTATGACACAACAAAGAAACTCTCTGGAAATCACCGTAAACCAGAACGAACAGTGAAAAGAAAGGAAGGCAAGATAATGACGGACATTGAAGAACAACGAAACAGGTGGGTAGAACACTTCAAAGAACTCTTGAATCGACCAGCCCCAATGAACCCACCCAACATCAAAGCAGCACTCACGGACCTCCCAATCGATGCTGGCCCACCAACAATTACGATGGATTAAACTGCAAAATTGTGCATGGAGGACAGTTGACAAAGTTGTTCGAAGTAAAGACCGGTGTCAGATAAGGTTGCTTACTCACACCCTTTCTTTTTCTCCTGGTGATCGACTGGATCATGAAGACGTCAACATCTGAAGGGAAGCACGGGATACAGTGGACAGCAAGGATGCAGTTGGACGATCTAGACTTTGCAGATGATTTGGCTCTTTTATCGCAAACGCAACAACAAATGCAGGAGAAGACAACCAGTGTAGCTGCAGCCTCAGCAGCAATAGGTCTCAATATACACAAACGAAAAAGCAAAATTCTCCGATACAACACAGCATGCACCAATCCAATCACAATTGATGGAGAAGCATTAAAGAATGTGAAAACCTTTACATATTTGGACAGTATCATCGATGAACACGGTGGATCTGATGCAGATGTGAAGGCACGGATCGGCAAAGTAAGGGCAGCATATTACAACTGAAGAACATCTGGAACTCAAAACAATTGGCAACCAACACCTAGGTCAGAATTTTCAATACAAATATCAAGACAGTTCTACTGTATGGGGCGGAAATCTGGAAAACCACGAAAGCTATCATCCAGATAATACAAGTGTTTATTAACAGTTGTCTACGCAAAATACTTCGGATCCGTTGGCCGGACACTATTAGCAACAACCTACTATGAGAGCGAACAAACCAGATCCCAGTGGAGGAAGAAATCAGGAAGCGCTGGAAGTGGATAGGACACACATTGAGGAAAGCACTCAACTCTATCACAAGACAAGCCCTCACATGGAATCCTCAAGGCCAAAGGAAAAGAGGAAGACCAAAGAACACATTACGCCGAGAAATGGAGATAGACATGAGAAGAGTGAATAGCAATTGGATAGAACTAGAAAGGGAGTCCCAGAATAGAGTGGGTTAGAGAGTGCTGGCCGACGTCCTAAGCTCCATTGGGAGTAATAGGCGTAAGTAAGTAATGAGAAGCGTACCATATTGTAAAAACGATTTTCAGATAAAAGTGAATCAGTGAGCTAACGGTTTGACAAAATTTGTCATTAGAAATTGCACTGATTGCGATAAGTTTGGAATAACGAATATTCTTATTTCTATTCAGTATTATGATAGAAATATTGATGAAACTAACTTTCTTGACTCTGAGTAGTCAAGCATCAATCTAATTTTATCACACGAGAATAACGTTATGTAAGGGTGACAAGACGACAAGATAAGAGTTTACTTTTGTGTTGATTAGGCTTTTTGAGATGGATGGTTTAACTGTGAAGCTATCAGTGATGTTTTAGTAAGAGTTTATTTGGTTCGGTTGACGTTTGATTATGTGGCCGACTGATGTTTTCCATACTTACTTACTTACTTACGCCTATTACTCCCAATGGAGCTTAGGACGTCGGCCAGCACTCTCTAACCCACTCTATCCTGGGACTCCCTTTCTAGTTCTATCCAATTGCTATTCACTCTTCTCATGTCTATCTCCATTTCTCGGCGTAATGTGTTCTTTGGTCTTCCTCTTTTCCTTTGGCCTTGAGGATTCCATGTGAGGGCTTGTCTTGTGATAGAGTTGAGTGCTTTCCTCAATGTGTGTCCTATCCACTTCCAGCGCTTCCTGATTTCTTCCTCCACTGGGATCTGGTTTGTTCTCTCCCATAGTAGGTTGTTGCTAATAGTGTCCGGCCAACGGATCCGAAGTATTTTGCGTAGACAACTGTTAATAAACACTTGTATTATCTGGATGATAGCTTTCGTGGTTTTCCAGATTTCCGCCCCATACAGTAGAACTGTCTTGATATTTGTATTGAAAATTCTGACCTAGGTGTTGGTTGCCAATTGTTTTGAGTTCCAGATGTTCTTCAGTTGTAATATGCTGCCCTTACTTTGCCGATCCGTGCCTTCACATCTGCATCAGATCCACCGTGTTCATCGATGATACTGTCCAAATATGTAAAGGTTTTCACATTCTTTAATGCTTCTCCATCAATTGTGATTGGATTGGTGCATGCTGTGTTGTATCGAAGAATCTTGCTTTTCCCTTTGTGTATATTGAGACCTATTGCTGCTGAGGCTGCAGCTACACTGGTTGTCTTCTCCTGCATTTGTTTTTGTGTGTGCGATAGAAGAGCCAGATCATCTGCGAAGTCTAGATCATCCAATTGCATCCTAGCTATCCACTGTATCCCGTGCATCCCTTCAGATGTTGATGTCTTCATGATCCAGTCGATCACCAGGAGAAAGAGAAAGGGTGATAGCAAGCAACCTTGCCTGACACCGGTCTTTACTTCGAACGACTTTGTCAACTGTCCTCCATGAACGATCTTTCAGTTTAATCGATGTTTTCCATACTCAATATTAATTTTCTTAATGCTATAGTGTTTAGTCAATTGTATGTAAAGTGGATATTTTTGACATTTTCTCAGTATGTATTGATAAATATGATAATACGGATATGGATTTAATTGGTAAAGTGTCAAGTTATGCAATCTTGTAAGCTAAAAATAAACCCAGAAAATCTCTTGAAGTACAGCATTCAGGTTACCTGACAATCAATAGACATATGATGAATAAACCAAAAGGACGAATAAATTAAGAGTAATAAATTATCCTAATCTTCTGGATTCTTCATGTGCCTTATTTTCTCTTTCCAAATTTATTTCACTGGATTATACTCCTTCAGCAACATCTTCAAACCCTAATGTTTCCGATTACTGCTTATACTCTCACTATCTCTACCACCATGGAACTTCAATCGACAATTGTATCTTTGTGCTAATGTGTTATGGCATTTTGAACTGCTGTATGTACATACGACGTTCTAGGTTGTTGACTGACTGACTGAATAAATTATCACATATTAGAAGTTATTTTTGTTAAAAAATATTAGTAATATTGGTACCAAATATTCGATAAATCAAAAAGTGTTTAGAACAATAACTCA
Organism: Schistosoma spindalis; assembly: GCA_946903255.1. Taxonomy (NCBI): domain Eukaryota; kingdom Metazoa; phylum Platyhelminthes; class Trematoda; order Strigeidida; family Schistosomatidae; genus Schistosoma; species Schistosoma spindalis. The sequence goes on from OX336420.1 coordinate 80,543,048, forward strand.
CCTGAAATAATTTTACCTCGATTTACAGGAAGTTTTTTTGAAAAGTCTACATTCTTGGTATCGATTATGTTCGTAAAGTTTTTTAAAGACTTGAAAGCATTTGTCAGTTCCGTAAGCATTTCTACACTGGGAGATTTTAAATTATTTTTAGGATTAGTTGAAACTGTTGTTGATAATTTTCTGACAGGTTTCACTCCTGAATCTTAAGTACAATAAAATGTAATTTATATAAATAAGAAATATAAATAAAATCAGGACAAAGGTTATGAAAATTATTTATAATTTTACAAATTTTGGGGAAGAAAGGTATGAAACTTAGGGGCTTGACTTATGAAACAATAAACTATCAATCTATCAAGAAACAGAAACGTCTGCCAAAACCAAGGTAAACACATAGTAAAAATTTGGATCTGTCAATGTTGCTAATGACCTTGGCACAGAGAACGGAACATAAACAATTAATAACAGAGTAGAAGCGGTAGTGGTAGAAATAGCTTTCGTAGTAATTACTTACTTATATACACCTGTTACTCCCAATGGAGCATAGGCTGCAGACCAGAATTCTTCGTCGTAATAACATAGATTAATCAAACAGAATATGATTCCAGAAGAATGAGTTGACGCAGTAAAAAAGTAGAACAATTTAAGCACTTAGTAACACGCGACAGATATGGAAGTAACATAGCTACAAATAACAACGAATTAAGGCAACATCACAGAAAATCGATTCGTGTAATCCAGCTATCAAAGCAATAACAAACATTACTAAGCCACAAATGTAGATAAATCAGTGGTAAAATTAAATTCTTAGAAATGGAAAAATAAATTTTGCAAATAGTGACAGCGAAACAAATAATAAGTTTCTAGATCATACATTTCAACAAAGTGCTAACCAAACTTACCTAAATCCTGAAGTGATGAATTCGAACAATTAACACGCATAGTGGAGTTTCGTTGCAAAGAAGATGAAGTTGGTCGAGGTGGTGGCGGTGGAGGTGGCGGTGGTATTACAGATTGACATTCTTTCTCGGATTCCTAAAAGCAGTGAGAGAAAGTATCAACTACAATCATATCATGTGAATCAAAATGACGAATTACACTCAAGTACAACATCATCCGATTAGACTGATCAGACATTATGTTTACATTGCATACAAACCAAAAAAACATTGATTTTCCACATCCACATGGAAAAGAGACAATGAAACAGTCACAAATTGAATGCGTTCACCATAGAAATACAAAACCACAATAATACATTTACTAAACACCACTCAATATTTTAAACGAGCTAGTCAAAACACTAATGCGTAGAAAGGAATCTAAGGTCATTGTGACTGAAAGAAAAACCAGCATAGACAGTGCAGCTTCCACAAAAGATAAGTAACAAATCGTATGTTGGTTTTCGAAATAACACACATCACTCTTTATTAGTCTATTCTATGGATCAGAATCAATGGTAAATATATTTGTTTTATGAACACGTTGGACACAAATTGTCTTAAAATCTTGACTTCAGTCTGTTTGGCGCAAATTAAGTGTCTAGAAGACCATTTTAACTCCGCCTGCAGCTCGTCATTCTAGGTTCACTGCTAGTCCTTAAATCGGAATAGGGTGCACGTTTGGGGATGGGTTATTGTTCTAAACACTTTTTGATTTATCGAATATTTGGTACCAATATTACTAATATTTTTTAACAAAAATAACTTCTAATATGTGATAATTTATTCAGTCAGTCAGTCAACAACCTAGAACGTCGTATGTACATACAGCAGTTCAAAATGCCATAACACATTAGTACAAAGATACAATTGTCGATTGAAGTTCCATGGTGGTAGAGATAGTGAGAGTATAAGCAGTAATCGGAAACATTAGGGTTTGAAGATGTTACTCAAGGAGTATAATCCAGTGGAATAAATTTGGAACGAGGAAATAAGGCACATGAAAAATCCAGAAGAATAGGATAATTTATTACTTTTAATTTATTCGTCCTTTTGGTTGATTCATCATATGTCTATTGATTGTCAGGTAACCTGAATGCTGTACTTCAAGAGATTTTCTGGGTTTATTTTTAGCTTACTAGATTGCATAACTTGACACTTTACCAATTAAATCCATATCCGTATTATCATATTTATCAATACATACTGAGAAAATGTCGAAAATATCCACTTTAGATACAATTGACTAAACACTATAGCATTAAGAAAATTGATATTGAGTATGGAAAACATCGATTAAACTGAAAGATCGTTCATGGAGGACAGTTGACAAAGTCGTTCGAAGTAAAGACCGGTGTCAGGCAAGGTTGCTTGCTATCACCCTTTCTCTTTCTCCTGGTGATCGACTGGATCATGAAGACATCAACATCTGAAGGGAAGCACGGGATACAGTGGATAGCTAGGATGCAATTGGATGATCTAGACTTCGCAGATGATCTGGCTCTTCTATCGCACACACAAAAACATATGCAGGAGAAGACAACCAGTGTAGCTGCAGCCTCAGCAGCAATAGGTCTCAATATACACAAAGGGAAAAGCAAGATTCTTCGATACAACACAGCATGCACCAATCCAATCACAATTGATGGAGAAGCATTAAAGAATGTGAAAACCTTTACATATTTGGACAGTATCATCGATGAACACGGTGGATCTGATGCAGATGTGAAGGCACGGATCGGCAAAGTAAGGGCAGCATATTACAACTGAAGAACATCTGGAACTCAAAACAATTGGCAACCAACACCTAGGTCAGAATTTTCAATACAAATATCAAGACAGTTCTACTGTATGGGGCGGAAATCTGGAAAACCACGAAAGCTATCATCCAGATAATACAAGTGTTTATTAACAGTTGTCTACGCAAAATACTTCGGATCCGTTGGCCGGACACTATTAGCAACAACCTACTATGGGAGAGAACAAACCAGATCCCAGTGGAGGAAGAAATCAGGAAGCGCTGGAAGTGGATAGGACACACATTGAGGAAAGCACTCAACTCTATCACAAGACAAGCCCTCACATGGAATCCTCAAGGCCAAAGGAAAAGAGGAAGACCAAAGAACACAGTACGCCGAGAAATGGAGATAGACATGAGAAGAGTGAATAGCAATTGGATAGAACTAGAAAGGGAGTCCCAGGATAGAGTGGGTTAGAGAGTGCTGGCCGACGTCCTAAGCTCCATTGGGAGTAATAGGCGTAAGTAAGTAAGTAAGTATGGAAAACATCAGTCGGCCACATAATCAAACGTCAACCGAACCAAATAAACTCTTACTAAAACATCACTGATAGCTTCACAGTTAAACCATCCATCTCAAAAAGCCTAATCAACACAAAAGTAAACTCTTATCTTGTCGTCTTGTCACCCTTACATAACGTTATTCTCGTGTGATAAAATTAGATTGATGCTTGACTACTCAGAGTCAAGAAAGTTAGTTTCATCAATATTTCTATCATAATACTGAATAGAAATAAGAATATTCGTTATTCCAAACTTATCGCAATCAGTGCAATTTCTAATGACAAATTTTGTCAAACCATTAGTTCACTGATTCACTTTTATCTGAAAATCGTTTTTACAATATGGTACGCTTCTTATTACTTACTTACGCCTATTACTCCCAATGGAGCTTAGGACGTCGGCCAGCACTCTCTAACCCACTCTATCCTGGGACTCCCTTTCTAGTTCTATCCAATTGCTATTCACTCTTCTCATGTCTATCTCCATTTCTCGGCGTAATGTGTTCTTTGGTCTTCCTCTTTTCCTTTGGCCTTGAGGATTCCATGTGAGGGCTTGTCTTGTGATAGAGTTGAGTGCTTTCCTCAATGTGTGTCCTATCCACTTCCAGCGCTTCCTGATTTCTTCCTCCACTGGGATCTGGTTTGTTCTCTCCCATAGTAGGTTGTTGCTAATAGTGTCCGGCCAACGGATCCGAAGTATTTTGCGTAGACAACTGTTAATAAACACTTGTATTATCTGGATGATAGCTTTCGTGGTTTTCCAGATTTCCGCCCCATACAGTAGAACTGTCTTGATATTTGTATTGAAAATTCTGACCTTGGTGTTGGTTGCCAATTGTTTTGAGTTCCAGATGTTCTTCAGTTGTAATATGCTGCTCTTACTTTTCCGATCCGTGCCTTCACATCTGCATCAGATCCACCGTGTTCATCGATGATACTGTCCAAATATGTAAAGGTTTTCACATTCTTTAATGCTTCTCCATCAATTGTGATTGGATTGGTGCATGCTGTGTTGTATCGGAGAATCTTGCTTTTTCGTTTGTGTATATTGAGACCTATTGCTGCTGAGGCTGCAGCTACACTGGTCATCTTCTCCTGCATTTGTTGTTGCGTATGCGATAGAAGAGCCAAATCATCTGCAAAGTCTAGATCGTCCAACTGCATCCTAGCTGTCCACTGTATCCCGTGCTTCCCTTCAGATGTTGACGTCTTCATGATCCAGTCGATCACCAGGAGAAAAAGAAAGGGTGTGAGTAAGCAACCTTACCTGACACCGGTCTTTACTTCGAACAACTTTGTCAACTGTCCTCCATGCACAATTTTGCAGTTTAATCCATCGTAAGAATTCTGTATGATATTGACTATCTTCTGAGACACGCCGTAGTGCCGAAGAAGCTTCCATAGTGTTGTCCTGTCCACGCTATCAAATGCTTTCTAATAGTCAATGAGGTTGGTGTAGAGTGATGAATTACATTCAGTTGATTGTTCCACAATGATCTGTAGAGTTGCGATTTGGTCTGTACACGATCTATCCCTACGGAATCCTGCCTGTTGGTCTCGAAGTTGGGCGTCTACGGAGTCCTTCATCCTGTTTAACAATACCCTGTTGAAGACTTTTCCTGGTATTAAGAGAAGAGTGATTCCCCTGTAGTTGTTACAGTTGCTGAGATCGCCTTTCTTTGGTATTTTGATCAGAAGTCCTTCTTTCCAGTCTGTTGGTACCTGTTCCTCATCCCAAATCTTGCTGAAGAGAATGTGGAGTATCCTTGCAGTTTCTGCCACGTCTGCTCTCAGTGCCTCTGCTGGAATGTTGTCTGGTCCTGCTGCTTTGCCACACTTGATTTGTCTGATGGCCATGCTGATTTCTTCAATTGTTGGTGGGCCAGCATCGATTGGGAGGTCCGTGAGTGCTGCTTTGATGTTGGGTGGGTTCATTGGGGCTGGTCGATTCAAGAGTTCTTTGAAGTGTTCTACCCACCTGTTTCGTTGTTCTTCAATGTTGGTCATTATCTTGCCTTCCTTGCTTTTCACTGTTCGTTCTGGTTTACGATGATTCCCAGAGAGTTTCTTTGTTGTTTCATACAGTTGTCTCAGGTTTCCTTCTCTGGCAGTCTTTTCCGCCGTCACTGGTAAACCTTCCACATATTTACGTTTGTCAGTTCTGATGCTCCTCTTCACTTGCTTGTTTACTTCTGTGTATTCAGCTTGTGCCTTGACTTTTTCTGCTCTTGTTCGACTGGTATTGATTGCTGTCCTCTTGTTCCTCCTTTCTTGAATTTTATCCAGTGTATCGACCTTGTGATGGTGCTTCTTCTGGCCCAGAACCTCATGACATGTTGAAGTGATCGCCTCCTTGATCCTCTTCCAGTTGTTCTCCATGGTAGTTCCCCCTCCATTGAGTAGATCGTGGAAGGCCTGGAACCTATTGCTGGGGGTATTTTGAATTCATCGAGTCTGTCGGTATCTCGAAGAAGAGCCGTATTAAACTTTTGTGATATTGTCCGCCCCGTTGTCCAGTGCCTCCTGAGTTTCAATTTCATCTTGTCGACCAGCAAGTGATGATCTGAGGCTATATCAGCTCCCCCCTTAGTTCTCACGTCCTCCATCGTCCTCCTGAACTTTTTATTGATGCAGATATGGTCAATTTGGTTCTAAGTAGTGTGGTCTGGTGAGATTCATATGGCTTTGTGCATGTGTTTATGTGGGAATATTGTCCCGCCTATGACCAGTTTATTGAAGGCACATAGATTTGCAAGTCTCTCACCATTTTCGCTCCTTTTTCCTAGTCATTCCATGTCGTCCCATGATGTCTTCATATCCCGTCTAGTTCATTCCAACCCTGGCATTTAGGTCTCCCACCAGAAAGATCAAGTCTTTTGTTGGGCACTTCTCGACGATTGACTGCAGCATGTCGTAGGACTGATCTTTAACGTCTTCATTGTAGTCGTTGGTATGCGCGTAGCATTGGATGACGTTCATAGAAATGCCCTGTCTTTGTTTTAAAGGAGGCTTTGGTGATCCTTGGTCCATGAGATTCCCATCCTATAAGTGCATTTTGTGCTTGTTTAGATAGCACCAATGCAACTCCTTGTGTATATGGGGCATTTTCCTCTTCATATCCGGAGTATAACAGCAGCTCCCCTGAAGCTTGTCATTGTTGTCCAACTTGCGTTCAATGTGTTTCACTGATCCCAAGCACCTCTAGGTTGTATCTCCCCATTTCTGCAGCAACCTGTAAGACTCTTCTATCTCCCACACTGTACGAGCATTCCATGTACCTAAATATATGGTTGCTTTGGTCGTCAGAAGAGGCACCAACCTCGTGATTTCCGAAGAAACTCGGTTTTCATTATGAGACGTCATAACTCCTCTAAATGAAGACCTAACTCCTAGGGCAGAGTTTAAATGGTTTGAATAGTATTTTCTGGTTAACGTATTTTTAGCGAGTTAGTTCTCTACGGGATGGGGTCGCTAATCCCATGCCCTACCCTCCTCCTTTATCCAGGCTTGGGACCAGCAATAGCCACAGAAGGGCTCCAGACGGAGCTCTGGATCTTATTATGGACATTCAAACCAACAACGACGAGCTGATGATATCATTCGATGTAGCACAATTATTCACCTCCATTGAATCTAGCTTAGCAAAGTTAAGTCTACTTCTGCTTTTCACCAAGGACACAAATCTCGCAAAGTATACGAAGCTTCAAAGTCAAAGTTTACTAGAACTCATCGACTCATACTTAACAACGTATTTTTAATTAAACAACAAAATCTACGAACAAATGAAACGAACATCGATGGGATCACCAGTATCAGGGCTTATCACAGAAGCCGTGAGGCAGAGACTGGAAGCCTCGATCTTACAATTGATCAAGCTAAAAATTTGGATTCGTTATGTGGACGACATATTCGTCATCTTCAAAAAGGACGAGTTGGAAAACACCTACAATCTGATCAACAACGTCTTCTATGACATCAAATCCGCAATGGAACAAGAATCGAACAACAAACTACCATTCTTGAATGTATTAATCACTAGGACCGACATAATAAAACTGGAGACTCAAGTGTATAGGAAGCCGACCCACACAAATCAAAGTCAACTGCAGTAGCAACAACCTAAGAGCTCTCAAATTCAACTGCGTACAAACTTTGCTCAAGAGGTTGGGGAAACATTGTAACACACTTGCAGCAAAAAAAAATTTTAAAAAATAGCTGAAAATCATCTTTCAACTTCATCAAAAATACGCATCATGAGAAACAAAGTCAAGTACAAAAACCAGCAAACGGACCACCCTACGATATATAGAAGACAATCAAAAGTTACAACAACATTGTTGAAATCTTTCGGAATAAGTGTTGCACACAAGCCGACAAAATCACTACGATCAATCTTATGCAAACCAAAGAGCGAAATGACAAAAGAAGAAAAACCGAACATACTCTACAAAATAAATTGTGCCAACTGCAAAAAACAGTACATCGGACAAAGTGGACGACCTCTTCATCTTCGCCTTCATGGACATCAATAGGCAGCCAAACTCCATGACATGTTCTCATATATATTAGTGCACTTAAACGGCTAGAAAAATATTGAGATCTTGGATAAAGGCAATTCAAAAACACCAGGGAATTTTTAGAGACTTGACACTCAGGTCAATCATCCATCAACAAGCACATTGAAATCAATCCAATTTATCAAAAATGATGGACAAACAGGGCCAAAAATCAAACCAATAGGATATACAACCAAAATAAAGTAAACAATGACAATTCGCTTGATATTGTTTGCTTGAATCTCCTCATTGAGGTTTAAGACTGCAATTGATTTGTCTCTCATTGTCTGATGGCCAAAATGATTTTTTCAATCGTTGGCGGAGTAACAGCTATAGAGAAGGTCTGCGTGTGCTGTTTTGGTGTCCAGTGGAGCTGACCTATTCAAGAGTTCTTTACAGTGTTCTACCCATGTGATCGTCGGTTCTTGAATCTCAGTGTTTGGTTTACCTTATTTGTCCTTGATTGGACAGTGTTTTATTGTATTTTCCTGGTAGATTATTCCTTGTATCAAATAACTGTCTCATCTTTCGTTCTCTCGAAACATTTTCCGCTATCATCGCTTGGCGTTCCACATATTTCCGCTCCTGTCCATTCGCTTGTTTGCTTCGGTGTTCTTAATTACTGATTTCTTGTCCCTCCTTTCTTGACTCTTGTTCAAGATATCAATGGAGATCTACTGTTTATGACAGTGGTACTTGCAACCCAGATAGTTAGTTACTATATCCAGTCCAGTCCAGACGCTTAGAACGATGGGTGGAGCATTTTAGAGAACAGTTCAGCTGGCATTCAGCTACTCTACAACTACCCTCCATTCCCAGACAGTGTGAATGAAACATTGAAGTAGGTCCCCCAACTCTAGCTGAAGTTCAAAAGGCTATAGTTAATCTGAAACGAGGAAGGGCAGCTGATCCAGAGGTGTTTAAGTATGGTGGTCTAGTTTTAGCAATTAGGTTGACTAATATTTTAGCTAAAATCTGGGAGTTAGACGTTATCCCATCTAACTGGTCACAATCACTTATCGTCCCAATATTTAAGAAAGGGTCAAAATCATCCTGTGAAAACCATAGAGGGACTAGTTTGACTAATATAGTATCTAAAATACTAGCCTCGATAATTTTCGGACGCCTAACTAAGACTCGTGAAAATCAGGCTGGCTTTGATATCAATAGCATCATGATGATTTCGCTTCTTTTACTCTTCGTTGCAACAAATTTCTCTATGCTGTATAGATAATTGAACTGACGTACATTTGTGTCGAACTACACAATCTTCGTGACTGACTAACATACCCTGAAATAATAATGCATTTTGTTCTATCTATGTTATCCTCACCTGTTTTTTTTAAAAAAATCTTATTACTCTATGGCTAAGTACAAGGTTGAAGGAAATAACTAGACTTCCCAAGAATTATTGAAACTTTTCCATCCAGACCCATAATAAAAGTAACCAAAGAGAAAATAACGACAATATTATATTTGTACATTAAAACTAGTTTATCATATCAAAACAGTAAGTCGAAATTGTTAATCGAAAATATTCTTTTAAAATCATGTAAACACTTTATCCATGAAAAGTATATATTGAAAGGCTTATACTTAATCAAAATCACGGTTGATTCAGTAAAAGAAAAAGAGATTAGATAAGTGTACATGATAAAAGAAAAACTTCAGAAATTAGTAAAATATCAAATATGATAAGATGTAATTTTTCCATAAGTAATTGACATAGTTGGTTAGCAACAAAAATAATTATTATTATCCAATCATAAATATAACTGAAAAAATTTGACAATTTAAAGTATAATAAATGATGATAACAATAACAAAATAAATAGAATATGTTACATTAGATTAGAAGTACTTTTGTTTTCCCCTTAAAATATATTATTTAATACAAATCTTATGTTTATTGAAAGAAGTTAACAAACCAAATTATATATTCATGTTCTTAATTGATTCAAACAAACAAAGAAATAATCTTATTAAATTAAAACAAATGTGTTTGTTTGCGTATGTGTATATGTATGTGTGTGTAAGTAAGGAATGTAAAATAAATAAATTTGAAGATCCAATTGAATATTCGATCTCTGTGAAAGACCTTCATGATCTGAAAAGAAAACACAAATAAATATTGGTATATTATGTAATAATATGTTGAAATTAAGTTATTCACAAGATACATAAGATAATATAATCTCCAATAGCGAATAATAATAAATAGCGCAGTTACATATCATATACGTAGACTACTGTTATCCCATTGTAGGTGTTTACGAAGCATTGCTTGTGTATTATGAGACTACAAAGTTAGCAATGTTTGGGTTAGGACTAGAGTACTACGTAAAAATGGGAAATCGATTGATGAGGTGGTATATATTCATCAAGTGAGGTGGTTGGGATATGTGTCACTTTTATACGACCACTCCCTTCTTCGACGAGCAATGATTTGTGATAAAGGTTTAGTTTAGAAGAAAGTTAGGGGCGGCCGAATCAAGATATGGCATCAGTCCATAATGACTCTATTGTAATGAGCCATATATAGATAGATGTAGATACTTGCTTAAGATCCACGCGATTATCGTAACCAATAATTGGACACTGGAATGGCATGGTTCAAAATCGTTTGCAAATGTCCAGGTAGATTCACTCCCTGTCTTTCCTTAAGTTCTAAGTCTATAAATGTCCTTTTAATTCAACAATTCATACTTTTATCTTGAATTATGATTTGGATATCTAATATTTTCTATTATTATTAATACTACTACCAACTCTACTATTTTGTGATTTGCCCTGACAGTTTCATCCAGACGAGGGACTTGCGCACATGTAACGGATTTTACGTTGGGTTTGACTGACTGAAAATAATTACATCGATTTAAGATGGTGAGTTGCAAAATAGTCGAAATAATTGGAGTATCGATGATAATGAGGAAAGATGGAAATTGAGAATATGGCTCGAAAATACAGAGTGGGACTCAAGGCCTACAAGAAAATAAAGAGTGAATGCAATAACGATGTTGTGACGGGTTTCGAGTCATGTGATCCAATGTATTCGACTGCTAACCGTGGTTTTCGTGTGGAACCCAAAACAAGGTAGTCTATGTATATCCACACCGCTCACACCAATAAGTGAATGATTTCAATAAGGTTAACATCTGTTATTAATTTAACAACACTCAGACGAAAATCCATATTCTTATCGCATTATCTAGAGAAGAACAATGTCAAAATACAAGACATTTAATTAATGGAGCATAACCAACAAAATTGTATGAATATCATTTTGCTGAACTAAACATAGATCAATACACAAGATAAATCTACTTCAAAGTATATAAATTGTGAAACATACTTTTTCACATTGATAGATATTACTTAGATCGATTATTACCACTGAGTTTTCGAAGCACTCTATGATAATGACGATGATGTATCGACAGAACAACAATCATCGGATTCTATAACCGATGGCATTACAGTGTTCGATTTATCAAGTGCATTATTTGAAGTGTCAGATGAATTTTGTCGAATAGCTTTACACATGGCAAAATGTTAAGGATGGGGAAAAGAAATAAGAGAGAAGTAATTGAATAAATGAACAAATCCATATAATTAACAAATAAATAACACAATGAATAGAATACTTGGATGATGTTGAAATATTAGCCAACAGAGGCTCCTAGTATTAGTGACAATTTGGTAGTGGGTGGCTAATGTTGTGTTCATTTGAATTTGATGACGATTAACACGTGTTTCAACTTTATTATCGTGAGGAAATCTAATATCAAGATATAAATTTTAAAATCCTGGAGGAAGTAGTCCTTTGACTACTGTGTTACACTCCAACAGCGAAAACAAAATGACAAGAAGATATACTCGGAATTGAATCACTATGAACTTCAGTCTTCCTCGAAGTTTATGAACACGATCACATATATATGAGGCAGAAAAGCATATAACTTTATTGAATATGAAGTTTTTTCAACAAATCTGTATTATTAAATGGAACGCACAAGAAGCATATCATATTTTAAAAACGATTTTCAGATAAAAGTGAATCAGTGAGCTAACGGTTTGACAAAATTTGTCATTAGAAATTGCACTGATTGCGATAAGTTTGGAATAACGAATATTCTTATTTCTATTCAGTATTATGATAGAAATATTGATGAAACCAACTTTCTTGACTCTGAGTAGTCAAGCATCAATCTAATTTTATCACACGAGAATAACGTTATGTAAGGGTGACAAGACGACAAGATAAGAGTTTACTTTTGTGTTGATTAGGCTTTTTGAGATGGATGGTTTAACTGTGAAGCTATCAGTGATGTTTTAGTAAGAGTTTATTTGGTTCGGTTGACGTTTGATTATGTGGCCGACTGATGTTTTCCATACTCAATATTAATTTTCTTAATGCTATAGTGTTTAGTCAATTGTATCTAAAGTGGATATTTTTGACATTTTCTCAGTATGTATTGATAAATATGATAATACGGATATGGATTTAATTGGTAAAGTGTCAAGTTATGCAATCTAGTAAGCTAAAAATAAACCCAGAAAATCTCTTGAAGTACAGCATTCAGGTTACCTGACAATCAATAGACATATGATGAATCAACCAAAAGGACGAATAAATTAAAAGTAAGAAATTATCCTATTCTTCTGGATTCTTCATGTGCCTTATTTTCTCTTTCCAAATTTATTCCACTGGATTATACTCCTTCAGTAACATCTTCAAACCCTAATGTTTCCGATTACTGCTTATACTCTCACTATCTCTACCACCATGGGATTTCAATCGACAATTGTATCTTTGTGCTAATGTGTTATGGCAACTTGAACTGCTGTATGTACATACGACGTTCTACCTTGTTGACTGACTGACTGAATAAATTATCACATATTAGAAGTTAGTATTTTCTCAAAGTAATTATTAATATTGGCATTCAGTCAGGAACCAAAAAGTTCAATAAATCAAAAGATGTTTAGGGCAATAACTCACCTGAAATAATTTTACCTCGATTTACAGGAAGTTTTTTTGAAAAGTCCACATTTTCACCATCAATTATATTCGTAGTTTTTCTTAATGACTTGAAAGCGTTTGTCAATTCTGTAAGCATTTCTACACTAGGAGATTGTAAATTATTTTTAGGATTAGTTGAAACTGTTGTTGATAATTTTCTGACAGGTTCCACTCCTGAATCTCCAGCTAATTCAAATGTAATTTATATAAATAAGAAAGATAAATAAAATCAGGACAAAGGTTATGAAAATTATTATTATTGTTATTATTATTATTATTAGTAGTAGTAGTAGTAGCACCTGCTTCGTTTTGGGCACCCGGGCAGTATCACAGCCCTCACACATATCAAATGAGATCTGTGTGGCGCATATGTATTTGGTACCTCTTTGTACCAATATCTATGTGTTAAAATAAATCAATAAATAGTAGTAGTAGTCAGTCAGTCAGTCAGTAACAACGTGGAACTTCGTACGTACGTACATCAGTTCGAGTTGCCATATCACATTAGCACAGAGATTCAGTTATCGATTCAAATCCCATAGTGGTAGAGTAGTAGTAGTATAATATACTAAATATATGAAATGAACATTTACAAAATGTTAAAGAGGAATAAAAACCATATTTTAAAAGAGAAATAATCATTTTCCAGTGTATATTTATGATGTGATTATTGGTTAGTGGTAAAGCAATAATGTTACAATATGAATAAAGAAAACTTTAATAAAAAGATTTGTATATAATACGTGATAATCTAAACTTTGATATATTATAACTTGGCATTTCTTTCACGTTGCTACTTATGCAAATAAATAAATCAGGTTCTTTCAAATAAACATCAATACTATATATTGCAAAATATCAAGATATTAAGTTATGAAGCAGTAACGATACATTGCTGATGTGAATATACCTTTCCTTTTAATTTAACTTTTAAAAAAAGTTACGTTAAAGATTTAGTAGACGCTACGGATGGAAGCTTTAAATAAAATAAAAACGTACTCACATAGTGTAAACTACATATCCAAAAATGGTTCAAACAATTCTGTATGAATTTCCAAATAAAGTGATGACTGAGTGATAAAAAACTATTTTATCAACGAATTAATCCAATTTTTTCAAGTAATCAGGGGATATCATTAGACCATACAAAAACATGTGGCTTGAAGTACATTACACGGGTCTGTATTAGTTACGAAGTATGATTTTAAACATTTATTATTATTTATTTGAAAACAAACACTGGTACAAGGAGGCATCAAATATATGTGCGCCACACATCGTCATTCGATTTGTATGAGGGTTGGAATACTGTCCAGACACCCAAAGCGAATCAAGTGATTTTCTTGGATGAATACTGCCCGAGTCTTTGATCTAGAGGTTTAATCAACAAGGTGACGTCAGGAGATGCAGTCCCATGGTGTCCGGTGACCAAAAATAGGTTCATACGCCATTTCTTCCCTAACGAACCTGAAGTCTATGTGCTCTACTAGTTTAGAATCAAGGTTTTCAAACTCTCCTAGATGGATCCTTCATATCCACCAACCCAGTTAAAGTGCTGGACATTCGCTTTTTGTCCTTTCAGTTTCGTAAATACAACCCTGCCATGAGAAGGCAGTGAGTAGGACGTCCCTGTCAGTGGCCGTATACGCGTGGCCATGTGATAGCATTTCGAGGGGAAGAGAGGACTCTCCCCATCCCACCCTCGGCGGAACCAGGACATATGGGGGAGTAGGATTTAAAACTTAATCCTTCTTTTTCCAATGAATTTACCCCCCCCCCCAAAAGCTTATCAGATAAGAATTTCGATAAAAGACAAACTGTATGACAACAGCATATAACTTTGTCGTGACAATGATAAATTAAAGCATCAGCGTACTCTATGATACGATAATCGAACACGATAACAAATACACAAAGTCAGGAGAATACAAACAAAAAAACCAAATCACAAGAAACGTAGGTATGTTAATAATAATATCATAAGTGAACACTGATTATTACTATGATAAATAAATGTATGACATAGATTTAATATAAATTCAATAACACTTAATACAAAATCAATTGAATTAGGATAATAATCTCTCTATCTTTCACTATTTTTACGACCACAGCTTAATACTTTAAACTTTGTAGGAGAATTGTTTAGCGATACTTCAACAATATACATTCATAGTGTAGAACGTTTCAAACCAAATTCTCGCGATATCAAAAAAAGTTGAAATTGACACTGCATACAACAAAACGGTTATGGGTGGAACAATATTCCATCAAAAACGCATACACATATCTACAGGAGTTTCATCGAACCACATTTGCATTAATAAAAAATTCAGAAGGTCCATGGAAAACGTGAAAACAAAGGGAGGAGCTGACATAGCTTCCGATCACCACTTGCTCGAGACCAAGATGAGATCGAAGCTAAAAGAGAACTAAACGGCTGAGCAAACAACATTACAAAAGTTTGATACAGTCTTACTCCGAGATAATGGCAAACTCAATGAACTCAAAATAGGTATCAGCAGTAAGTCCGAAGACTTACAAGATTAACTTAAACAAGAGGAAATTACTATGAACAGCAACTGGTAAGGGATTAAGGAAGCACTGAGAAAAAAATGGAAAAGATAGCAGAAAACAAAGTTGGTTGGAGAATACTAGTTGGCAGTCTATGCTCCACGAGCAGTAACAGATGCAACTAAGTAAGTAATGCGTTGATCTTAATCTCGTAAAATATTTCAGTAAACCATGAATTGATAAAGCGTATAAAACTAGGTGGTTATAGGTTAAGGTGAATGCTAAGTACCTCATCATATTAGTTAACAAAAATTTGTTTGCTATGCTACAAAAACAAATCCTTAATAATAAGAGTAAATGCACCTTGAAACTAGTGAATAGATTGCAGTTACTGAAAGTGATTTTTCTAACATAAATAATTAAGCGAGAGCGTTATTGTATTGAGATTGGAGTTTGACATATGCCTAGAGTAAGTATCCATTACAGAGCAATTGAACGTATTTTAAAACGAACTCAAACATATGAGAACTCTAACGGATCGAAAATATGTCATACAACTTTCAACGTTAATAATTTGCGTGCTAATATCAGGCCCAGAGAGGAGACTGGAATTTCAGGATAGCTTAATATTTTGAATAGAAGTCTAAAACTGGATAAAACCAGAACAATAATTGAGGCAGAAGAATATGAATTTGTTATATTTTATGGTTTCTCATGAACTGCTTACGACCATTGATGTGTAATAACGTGCAACACTGAGATATGATATAATGTGTAACAATATCTCAGCCTTTAACTGATACCGGGTATATCATCGACAATTTCCAATCCTTAAAATATATCGGTTTGCAGAAGCAGTAGCAATTCAGAAACTTAAACTTGATTTATGTCCCCATATAGGGACAGTCATCCACTACCTTGATAAATTCACAGCTTTGATTAATATCACCTGCAAGTATTTTTGTTATTATTATTTTATAAGTGTTTATTTTGTTATGCGGCTTTTGTTTAACTAACTCTTACCTCATCTACGCTAAAATCATCCTTTCATTTATCGGTTTTTTACTCCATTCACCGAATTCTATAAACTTATGTAAACTATGCAAACTTTGTACAGTTATAAGGTAACACTTCGATTGTTAACTCTAGACAATTATTATTCAAATTATTTCTTTCATCAATGTCGATTACTTCATATCATTCCATATCTCGATGTTGCACTTTAATACATACACGGTTGTGCAGCTGTTGAGAAACCACGACGTATAATGAATCCACTGTATTCTGCCTCTACCGTTGTCATGGTTTTAATCAAATTTGTAAAAAGAACCAATTAGTGAAAATAAAAAATCGAAATGGAACACAATAAATGACAAGAATAGATAAGAGAAGAGCGGAAAATGATGACGAAATATAAATAAGAAAAAATCATCGACTTTGTACTTTGAAAAAGTAATAGGGAATAACAAGAAACTAGATAGCCTGAGGTCTCCTTAGCGTAAAGCAAACTTGACTTTTAAGGACCTTTAAAGTAGTGAACCTGTGCTTTTTTATTTTGTATCTATCTGTAGAACGACACGGTAAGATTAAGGAAAACAAGATAAACATCCTCATCGTGGTCAGGTTAGTCAAGCAAATAAGTAAAGTTAGGTCTAGTGTACGAATGTCGGGGAAGATAGATATGAAACTTAGGTGCTTGACTTATGAAACAATAATCTCCCAATCTTTCAAGAAACAAAGTCTGCCAAAACCAAGGTAAACACATAGTATAAATTTGGATCCGCCAATGTTTCTAACGTCCTTACCACAGAAAACAGAACAAAAACAATTAATATCAGTGTCGAAGCGGTAGTGGTATAAATAGCTTTCGTCGTAATAACATAGATTAATCAAACAGAATATGATTCCAGAAGAATGAGTTGACGCAGTAAAAAAGTAGAACAATTTATGCACTTAGTAACACGCGACAGATATGGAAGTAACATAGCTACAAATAACAACGAATTAAGGCAACATCACAGAAAATCGATTCGTGTAATCTAGCTATCAAAGCAATAACAAACATTACTAAGCCACAAATGTAGATAAATCAGTGGTAAAATTAAATTCTTAGAAATGGAAAAATAAATTTTGCAAATAGTGACAGCGAAACAAATAATAAGTTATAATTTTCTAGATCATACATTTCAACAAAGTGCTAACCAAACTTACCTAAATCCTGAAGTGATGAATTCGAACAATTAACACGCATAGTGGAGTTCCGTTGTAAAGACAATGGAGCTGGTGGAGGTGGTGGCGGGGGAGGTGGCGGTGGTATTGCTGAACGACATTCTTTCATGGATTCCTAAAATAAGTGAGAGAAAGTATCAACTACAATCATATCATGTGAATCAAAATGACGAATTACACTCAAGTACAACATCATCCGATTAGACTGATCAGACATTATGTTTACATTGCATACAAACCAAAAAAACATTGATTTTCCACATCCACATGGAAAAGAGACAATGAAACAGTCACAAATTGAATGCGTTCACCATAGAAATACAAAACCACAATAATACATTTACTAAACACCACTCAATATTTTAAACGCAATGCAACAGAAATACAAAAAAGGGATAAGTACAGAGAGCACATGGGAACGATTGGAAAATACAGCCGAAGACAGATTTGGTTGGACAATACTGACCAGCAGCTTATGCTCCACGAGGGTTAACAGGAGTAATTAATGAAGATCACGCTGTTCAGATTACAACAATTTAACTCTATCTAATTTACTGTCTAGTATATACTTAAGTGAATTCATCACAATTATGAATATAGAGCATTGATCAGATTAAATATTTAAACGGTCGTAACAGATGTAGGAATATCATTACGCTTCATGAAGCGAGTATAATCAAAGTGAGAAAAACAGACACAACATTGTTGAAAAATTACATTTTGTGAACAAACACGAATCCCATGACCAGATATACAAACTCATCAAAATCTTTCAAATAAAAAAACACAACACTCCTTAGGATATATATTTTTCTAGGCAATACCCATAAACAAACCTTCTTTGTAATGGAATTCACTGTGGTAGATGGTTTACACTCATGAGAATTCGATTGATTGTTCACAACATCGATAACACTTGGCTTTGTAACTGCTTCTTGAGAATGATTTTTGAACGCTGAGCCTTTATTTGATTTGCGGTCTAGTAAAGCACATAAGAAATAAAGGTTACAAACCATTATAACACAAATAATTTAGACATACTATAACATTCTACATACACAGATGCATTTCAGCAGAAACATGATTTTCATTTAATATGAATATCTAATAAAGAAAGTAACCAGTAATACTGATTAAAAAAATTAAATGTACACCAGTTGTTAACAAAGCATGTGTGCCCCTTACCACAAAAACTACATACATAATATATGTTCACATCACAAAGCGTTCAAATAAATTAATGTAATTTTAGCGTCTTCAACAATCTTAACTATTCCATTACCGTACCTACGACAAACCAGTTGGAAACCAAGTTTTCACGTTGGACATTCATCTATGAAAGTTCAGACGAAAAAGGAGCTGGCCATTAGAGCACAAAACTGACAAAGTAATCACTTTAAGTTCGAGTTCAATGTAGGTTCGGCTTGACCAATAGCACTCAAATAATGAGATTGTAATAGGGAAGTATAATTTTGGCACGCCACTTAGAGATGGGTTCTAATGCTGAAAACCATCTACCTCAGAGAAACATGACCACACTGGTAATAATTTACGTATCCTTAGAGCTTCATACTTGCCAATCACTATCACCGCCCACTGAAATTTATAGGAACATTTGTGGTGGTAATTTTAGAACAGACTTACACATTATGTAATCACCAATACTTAATTCGTCGAAATAAATACGAAAGATATCGGTTGTGCATGATACGAACTCAGAAAAAATTGCTACACTGAGCCATATATCATTGTTTAAAATGAGCAGACCAGATGAAATCTACAGTATTTTAGTCTGGATAGATGTACCAAGATTCATATGTTGAAAAATAACACACAGAATTGACAAAGTTGTTTACCTTCTTTCATAAATTCATCATCTAGGCGACTATCCGTTCTAAGCAAGTGCGAATCAGATTTACGAGAGTCTTTATGTGTTGACTTGGGCATGTTTGGATCATTACCATTAACAGGTTTGATGAGATTTGGAAGTAATTGTGGTGGTGGTGGCGGTGGTGCAGGAGAACGATGTTTTTTCTCGGATTCCTAAAGGCAGTGAGAGAAAGTATCAACTACAATCATATCATGTGAATCAAAATGACGAATTACACTCAAGTACAACATCATCCGATTAGACTGATCAGACATTATGTTTACATTGCATACAAACCAAAAAAACATTGATTTTCCACATCCACATGGAAAAGAGACAATGAAACAGTCACAAATTGAATGCGCTCACCATAGAAATACAAAACCACAATAATACATTTACTAAACACCACTCAATATTTTAAACGAGCTAGTCAAAACACTAATGCGTAGAAAGGAATCTAAGGTCATTGTGACTGAAAGAAAAACCAGCATAGACAGTGCAGCTTCCACAAAAGATAAGTAACAAATCGTATGTTGGTTTTCGAAATAACACACATCACTCTTATTAGTCTTTTCTATGGATCAGAATCAATGGTAAATATATTTGTTTTATGAACACGTTGGACACAAATTGTCTTAAAATCTTGACTTCAGTCTGTTTGGCGCAAATTAAGTGTCTAGAAGACCATTTTAACTCCGCCTGCAGCTCGCCATTCTAGGTTCACTGCTAGTCCTTAAATCGGATGAGGGTGCACGTTTGGGGATGGGTTTATTAAACCGATCGCGTAGAAAACAACTTTGCTGAAAAATAGCTAATCAGGAGAATCATTCCAATCATTCAAACTCTCTCCAGGGAGTTGAAAGACCTCAATTCAGAAGAGTTATGACGGCCCCAAGTGAAATACAAGGTTATCCAGAAGTCATGAGGACGATACCTCTTCTGATAAGCAGAGCGACAGTTAATATAGGTACATGGAATATCCAAACAGTGGAGGAGACCGGGAGCACCAGTTAAATATTTGCTGAAATCAGGAGATAAAACCTAATGGTGTTCGGAACAAGTGAAACCTATTGGACCGAAGATAGACAGAAAAGATTACCTTCAAGACAGTAGCTATTGTACTCTAGTCATGAGGAAGAAAATTTATAGCACACACAAAGAGTTGCACTGATGATCTTCATAGATTTTAATCTCTGAAAAATTCCCATTATTTTACAACATTAGAAGCATGAGCACTTATGAGATGGGAATCTCATGGACCTAGGATCATCAAAACATACTTCAAAACACAGAAAGGGGGATCACAATGAATGCTATCCAGTGCTATGCGCACATCAATCATAGCAACGAAGACTACAAAGAATAGTATTATGAGAGGCTCTAGTCCATCGCAGAGAAGTGCTCACGAAAAGACCTGACAGTCTTGAACCTCAAGGTTAGGATGGACAACATCGGGCATGGAGATATCGTGGGACGACAAGGACTAGGAGAAAAAGGAACGAAAATTTTGAGAGGTTTGGAAATTTATGTGCATTCAACAGAATGGTTATGGGTGGAACAATATTCCATCAAAAACGCATACACATATCTACAGGAGTTTCATCGAACCACATTTGCATTAATAAAAAATTCAGAAGGTCCATGGAAAACGTGAAAACAAAGGGAGGAGCTGACATAGCTTCCGATCACCACTTGCTCGAGACCAAGATGAGATCGAAGCTAAAAGAGAACTAAACGGCTGAGCAAACAACATTACAAAAGTTTGATACAGTCTTACTCCGAGATAATGGCAAACTCAATGAATTCAAAATAGGTATCAGCAGCAGGTTCGAAGACTTACAAGATTAACTTAAACAAGAGGAAATTACTATGAACAACAACTGGAAAATGATTAAAGAGGCATCAACTTCAACATACCTGGAGGTGCTGGGTTGCAGTATCACCGTCATTAACAGTAGATCTCCATTGATATCCTGAACAAGAGTCAAGGAAGAAAGGACAATAGAACAGTAATAAAGAACAACCGAACAGGAGCAGAAAAAGCCAAGGCACAAGAAGAATACACCGGATCAAACGGGCCGGTGAACAGGAGCGGAAATATGTGGAACTCCAAGCAATGATAGCGGAAAAAGTTGCAAGAGGAGGAAATATGAGACAATTATATGATACAGGAAAGAATCTACTAGGAGAATATAGTAAACCTCAGTGACCAATCAAGGACAAATAAGGTAAATCAAACACTGAGATTTAAGAACAGACGATCACGTGGGTAGAGCACTGTAAAGAACTCTTGAATAGGCCAGCTCCACTGAACCCACTAGACATCAAAACAACACACACAGACCTTCTCTATAGCTGTTACTCCGCCAACGATCGAAAAAATCAACATGGCCGTCAGACAAATCAAGAGCTTGAAAGCAGCAGGACCTGACAATGAATCAGCTGAAGCACTGAAGTCAGACACAGAAGCAACAACAAAGAAGCTTCACGTTTTATTTAGGAAACTTTTGGAGAGAGAACAATTGCCGACAGAGAGTAAATAAGGAAACCTCATCATGAAACACATCGATTGACATCAACTTTCTCGACTATGATAAAACAATTTACGGTGTAGTTAGGAGAACATTATAAAACTTTCTTTGAGATTGTGGTGTACCTAGGAAGATGGTCAATATCACACGGAGTTCTAACGATAAACTACACTACAAACTCGTGCATAAGGAATAGCTCACAAATCCATTTCAAGTGAAGATAGCTGTCGAACAGGACTGCTGACTCTCACCTTTTCATTTTCTTCTGGTGGTTGGCTTGATTATGAAGATCTTCATACCTGATGGAAAACACGGAATAAAATGGACAGCTCGGAGTCAACTAGACGACTTTGGAGATGACCCTGCCCTTCTAACTCATACAGAAACTCATCAAGATCTTTCAAATAAAAAAACACAACACTCCTTAGGATATATATTTTTCTAGGCAATACCCATAAACAAACCTTCTTTGTAATGGAATTCACTGTGGTAGATGGTTTACACTCATGAGAATTTGATTGATTGTTCACAACATCGATAACACTTGGCTTTGTAACTGCTTCTTGAGAATGATTTTTGAACGCTGAGCCTTTATTTGATTTGCGGTCTAGTAAAGCACATAAGAAATAAAGGTTACAAACCATTATAACACAAATAATTTAGACATACTATAACATTCTACATACACAGATGCATTTCAGCAGAAACATGATTTTCATTTAATATGAATATCTAATAAAGAAAGTAACCAGTAATACTGATTAAAAAAATTAAATGTACACCAGTTGTTAACAAAGCATGTGTGCCCCTTACCACAAAAACTACATACATAATATATGTTCACATCACAAAGCGTTCAAATAAATTAATGTAATTTTAGCGTCTTCAACAATCTTAACTATTCCATTACCGTACCTACGACAAACCAGTTGGAAACCAAGTTTTCACGTTGGACATTCATCTATGAAAGTTCAGACGAAAAAGGAGCTGGCCATTAGAGCACAAAACTGACAAAGTAATCACTTTAAGTTCGAGTTCAATGTAGGTTCGGCTTGACCAATAGCACTCAAATAATGAGATTGTAATAGGGAAGTATAATTTTGGCACGCCACTTAGAGATGGGTTCTAATGCTGAAAACCATCTACCTCAGAGAAACATGACCACACTGGTAATAATTTACGTATCCTTAGAGCTTCATACTTGCCAATCACTATCACCGCCCACTGAAATTTATGGAACATTTGTGGTGGTAATTTTAGAACAGACTTACACATTATGTAATCACCAATACTTAATTCGTCGAAATAAATACGAAAGATATCGGTTGTGCATGATACGAACTCAGAAAAAATTGCTACACTGAGCCATATATCATTGTTTAAAATGAGCAGACCAGATGAAATCTACAGTATTTTAGTCTGGATAGATGTACCAAGATTCATATGTTGAAAAATAACACACAGAATTGACAAAGTTGTTTACCTTCTTTCATAAATTCATCATCTAGGCGACTATCCGTTCTAAGCAAGTGCGAATCAGATTTACGAGAGTCTTTATGTGTTGACTTGGGCATGTTTGGATCATTACCATTAACAGGTTTGATGAGATTTGGAAGTAATTGTGGTGGTGGTGGCGGTGGTGCAGGAGAACGATGTTTTTTCTCGGATTCCTAAAGGCAGTGAGAGAAAGTATCAACTACAATCATATCATGTGAATCAAAATGACGAATTACACTCAAGTACAACATCATCCGATTAGACTGATCAGACATTATGTTTACATTGCATACAAACCAAAAAAACATTGATTTTCCACATCCACATGGAAAAGAGACAATGAAACAGTCACAAATTGAATGCGCTCACCATAGAAATACAAAACCACAATAATACATTTACTAAACACCACTCAATATTTTAAACGAGCTAGTCAAAACACTAATGCGTAGAAAGGAATCTAAGGTCATTGTGACTGAAAGAAGTACTAGCACACACATTATAGAGTTCACAAACGATGAATAATAAGTCGTACTATATGTTCCGACCTGAAGTTTTTTTTATAATTGGCGGTTCTTACAAAAGAATGTAACTATCAGGAGGTAGTAAATAAATTTGAAGTAAAGTTGTTATATTTGTTTAATTTTCTGATAATTAAAATTCTGCTTCTTTATTAAGATATTCATTTATTAGTGGTAAGTGCTACTTAGCTTAATTTTCTCAAAATATGGATGTTGTTTATTGTAAACAAAATGCGTTTTGAAATATAGTCCCTATGTATTTCTGGTCTTGGATAAACATTTGTTCTGTATACCTGTCTCTTTCCTTGCATTGTATCATATCAGGTTTGTTTTTAATAGCACAAAATGAAATAATATATTGGAATTATAAAGCAATAATACAGAAATTATCTGGAATTATTGACTCCATACTATCTGGCTCAAATTCAATATCTGGTAGACCAACTTTGTTAAGATTACAAATATTTAACACTCTCTAATTTACTGTCTTATACATCTTTCACTGAATTCATCACAATTATGATTATGGAGTACTGATCAGGTTAAATATTTAAGCGATTATAGTGGGTGTAGGAATATTGCTACGGCTCAAGTAATTATTATTATTATTTTAACACATAGGTATAGGTACAGGGAAGCACCAAATACATATGCGCCACACGAATCTCAATTGATTTGTGTGACGGCTGTGACACTGTCCGGGTGCCCAAACCGAAGCAGGTGGTTTTCTTAAGGGGCCACACCCCGAGCCTTCGACCTGAACGTTTGACCCACAAGGTAGTGGAGCATCGTGAGGAGATGCAGTCCCATGGTAGCCGGTGACCAACGATTGGTTCATACGCCATTTGTTCCTTCAGGATACTGGAGCCAGCCCATGTGCACCATTGGTTTGGAGTCCGGTTAAAGCGCCAGACATTCGCTTTTCGTCCTCTCATTTTTGTAAACAACACCCCCGCCACGAGAAGGCAATGAGTAGGACTTCCCTGGCAGAGGCTATATACGCATGGCCATGTGAGAGCATTTCGAGTAATAGGTATAATCGAAACTGATACAAAAAGCATTACATTTCTGAAAAGTTATATCCTCTTGTTCTGTATTACCATTAAAAGGGTTGGAATCTCTCGACCACGCGTTTTGTTTTTACCAAGATTTGTCAAGAAACGCATCTAAAACGTTTAGAAAAATTATGTCCGCTCAGATGATTTTCGAAACATCGCTTAGTGCTCCAGTCATTTATTATTAGTTAGTTATTTAGTTCACGAACTGCGCTGCTTGATTTTGGAGTAATCACTTTCCCAGTGCTTGTAAAAACTAATTAACCGAGGAATGCAATGTTTTTGGTAAGTGAACCAAGATATGCCTACATTTCTAATTTAATATTATATAAACTTGGTTTTGAAGTAGTTTGTTAAATACAGTTGCGCTTATATGTCTTCTAAATTAAAGAAATACTCTCCTAGAAATATATATATTGACAAGACAAAAATTCACGAGACAAAATACGAACACACAAACCTTCTTTGTATTTGAATTCACCATGGTAGACGATTTACGCTTGTACGAATTCGATTTATCCTTCACAATAAATGATTTACTCTGTAATTCTTGAGAGCAATTACTAATTGAGTCTCTGTTTGTTTGAGATTCTAATAAAGAATAGGAACAATACAATAAATGAAACTTAATTCAGTATGATTTGTCTATAGCAAGTTTATTTATTTATTTATTTTAACACATAGGTATAGGTATAGGGAGGCACCAAATACATATGCGCCACACGAATCTCAATTGATTTGTGTGACGGCTGTGACACTGTCCGGGTGCCCAAACCGAAGCAGGTGGTTTTCTTAAGGGGCCACACCCCGAGCCTTCGACCTGAACGTTTGACCCACAAGGTAGTGGAGCATCGTGAGGAGATGCAGTCCCATGGTAGCCGGTGACCAACGATTGGTTCATACGCCATTTGTTCCTTCAGGATACTGGAGCCAGCCCATGTGCACCATTGGTTTGGAGTCCGGTTAAAGCGCCAGACATTCGCTTTTCGTCCTCTCATTTTTGTAAACAACACCCCCGCCACGAGAAGGCAGTGAGTAGGACTTCCCTGGCAGAGGCTATATACGCATGGCCATGTGAGAGCATTTCGAGAGGGAGAGCGGACTCTCCCCACTCTCGGCCGTACCAGGGCATTTGGGGGCAGTGATACTGTGGTGTGTGCTACTTATGTAGACATAAGTAGTATATGACGTGAGCACTGAACAGAATGTCTGGCGGCAGAGAGATAGTAAGATCGAACAATAAAGAATGAAGACAGAAGGCAATTTGTATGAAAATGCAAGAACAAGGGGATTCTGAGTGATTTGCGACAATTGATGAACAATTTGCAAATTAACAATTCAATATATGGTTGTTTGATTTTACTAACTAGTTCTGTAATTGGTTGTTAAATACATTGTATTGTCCCCACTCGTGTTTTATTCACTACAATACTACAGTGAACAATGAATCACCTGAATAACTCTATAAAGTTTAGAAAATGAGTGATATGTATTACTGTAGACTGAATTCACTGAGAAATAACCACTTACATTTCAGTAGTTATAAATTAGCATTCCTAAAACTACTTTGTAAAATTCTAAATGATTAAAATATTAGATGTTGGATAAGTCCCACAGATTATTCAGTGGATCTCATCTATACACGAATTAGATAACAAATATTAAATGTTCAATGCTTTTTAAAACGAATTACCTCAGTAACACAGAAGTAATCAACCTTTCCCGACGAATTCTTAGACTAATTTATTACCTATTTATTTATATGATTTATCTTTTTCTGTGTAAATAACAATACTATAACTGTTCAACGATAACTTGAAGTACTGTTCAGTTAGTAGGTATCATTACCAAGGTTTAACTTGGTTATTTCGAATAAATTGAGCGTTGGGTAGGTCTTTATAAATAAATTAATATATTTGTAATATCCCAAAGAGTAGAAAAATTAGATTTTCTGACATTTCGTGACTTAGTGTAAGCCACTTCTTCAGAGAATAAATAACCAAATTAAAATTCTCGTTGTTCCGTTGTACTACTTAAACTTGGATTTATTTCAGTTTGGTTGCTTATTCTCTGAAGAAGTGGCTTACACTAAGTCACGAAACGTCAGAAAATCTAATTTTTATACTCATTTGGATATGACAAATATATCATTTATTTACTGTTCAGTTATATTTTATTTTTCTATATACAGTAGTAATATAAGGAAATACAAAATTGACCAGCCCAAAAGCGATCAATAGAGGCTAGAACTTACCGACAACTGAATTTCGTTTATCATCCAATCTTTTAGTACCATCTTTCTTACTTGGTAATGTTACGCAACTAGAAGATTGTACCTTGTCAGGTACATCGGCAAAAGGTGATAAATGTCGATGTGTTATTTGTTGTTTAGCAGGTACATTTGGTGCTGGACGCCTTTTATGCTTAATTTCAGTAGAGAATTTAGTTAACGAAAATAACACAGAAAAGATTATAAATTAATTAAATAGCTATTAAGCCTAAAAAAATTATAAAGTATTGTACATAAAGCTTGAAATTCAACTATACTTATTACTAACTTTTACCATATATTAATGTTAAAATTACTTATCAGAAAATTTATTTCAAGCCAACTCAATTAATAAGCACTTGATCATGACTCAGTACAACATAGTTCACATGGTTGCACAGTTAGAAGATAGCCATCATTACAGACAAAAATGCCAGGGAAACCTGAATGTTGATGATTTACAATCCGATGTAATGTTATAATTGTTGTTTATTGGGATGTTTAAAATAAAGATATATACCTAGTGGTTACTCGGTTCGGGTAGTTCATTAGATGATATTAGTCTATAATGAATACGTTAAAAACGATAAAATTGTGAATAAACGCCCAAGTGGGCTATTATTATTATTAGTAGTAATTTCTTCGCTTCGTATGATTCATTAACACGATTGTAAAAAGAATTATGTTAATTATTAACGCATAATTAACAATAACATTTATCCCTATTCTACAGTTAAAATGCACACAGATTTCCAGGTGATCTTGTGTAATTAATAATAAATGAACTAATTTTCGACTTTTCACACTATCATAATTCCTATTATTACGACCCAGCTACCCTTTAGTGAGTAGTATTCTTGGACAATACTTCACTCGACAAGTCCCCAAATCACAACACGGTCGAACAGGAACGTAGTTATATTTCAAATGACAAGGTTGTATTGAAGTAGGAATCTCAACAAGAAAAACGTCAGTATATTTATAATTTTTACATGGGAAGATTCTAGTCTTCTCCGATTCTCCGCTAGCGCTGATTACTTAACAAATAGCCAACCAGCGTGCCTTAACACAATGCTGCACGGAGCATGCTTTAGTTCAATCTATATACCGCTAACACAACCTTAGTCTATTGTAAAATAATATTTCGATTTACCATTATTATTATTACTGCAGATATTATAAAAAGCAATTTTGTTTACTAGAGAGTACTCTGACCTAAAATGTTAATAGTCTAGAAATCATTATCAGAAGGGGGTTCTATGGAGGTTGTAGTAATTTAATAGCTTACTTCATGAGTTCATTAAAGCTAGGTCACCTTGGAAAACCTGGGAGCACTGGACGGCCGTTTCGTCCTAATATGGGACTTTTCAGCGATGCGCATCCACGACCTCGCTTGCGGGATCCGAACCCAGAACCTCTGGTCCCGCGTGTCAACGCTTAACCTCTAGACAACTGAGGCGGAATTCAACAGTGCTAATGTCTAACTTCAACCAATCCACGAAATTGCGCCACCGTGGATGCGCTCTTCTGAGGAGTCCCATATTAGGACGAAACGGCCGTCCAGTGCTCCCAGGTTTTCCAAGGTGACCTAGCTTTAATGGACTCATGAAGTCTAGAGATTATCTTTAAACAACAATGTGACGTTAATTAATAACAAAAAATAAAACAGTGGTCTTCCACGTTGAAACATTTATTTGGAATTTCCAAATCACTGTGTCAGAGGCGAAAAATATCAAAACTTGGGAATGTGTGTCAATAGTCAATGAATTTAAGAATTGATTCAATGACATGTGACTTTTTTATCCCACTACTATGCTGCAAATCGCTGGCTAGTGATATGTAACACAAGCCTAAACCAATTCACTCGTTAAAAATCTACAACTCGCCAAAAGATAGACTACTAACATAACTTCTTTAATACTAAGTCACTTATGTTACCCACTAATTCAATATAAATGATGAAACTCACGAGGTAACTGAAATGGCCATTTTAAAGAATAGTTAAACAAAATTCTTACTTCCATTTCCAAATTAGATATCAGAGAGTCATCACTTTGACTCTTTTTGTGTGACGTTGAGTTCTTGCTAGATTTACCTTTCTTTCGTTCTGCAAGATAAAAGATATAAAAAATCATAACAGACAGACACCAAGATATTAAATATGGGAAGTGATTTGTAAGTTTCAACAATTTTAAATAGCCGTAGATTCACACAATTGGAGAAATTACATCAAGCGGCTTTCTCATCTGTCTGTTTATAAACAAGCGTGCAAGTAACCCTCAAGCAACGATTCAGTCAGGCGAGCTTAACTGTTGAAATATCACTGCCTAATTTTTGTTTTTTGAACCATGTTTCTTATGTTTAGCCTTACATTGGAACGGCTACTAATATTTTTACCGTTCTTTCCATTTCAGTGATATTCTTTTGCATAGCTCTTTATTCGGTAGCCACATAAAACTTTGGTTGTTCCTTGTAGATAAGCTAAGACTTAACTATCCAAACTTCATTTCTCACACTTAAAGTTCGATTGCTTTTCATGTTATTTTCCATACTATACTTCCGATTTTGTCTGTTTCCTGTAGCTGCATTGATGTAAGCGGAGGCAACTTGGAGTAATGCAAACCCATCCCAGGTCCTACATAGATAACGACTAATTGACTGATTCCTTAAAGATAAGGTCAAATAATTTTATTTTCTAAGTAATCAACCTTTGACGACCACGTAAAGTGGCTACATATTGGAAGAACGATAACTCATGTTCAAAATACACAGTCTCTGAGACCAAATATTTTGACACTCCTGCGAATGTGGCAAAATGGTGAAATAAAGTAGATTTAAATGTAATACATGCTATTGGACAGTAACTACGTCCTAAAAAGAATAGTAAACCACTCAGTCATTGGTTGATGACACTCACCAAAACCGAACTACAAAAAGACTCTTGAACCAAATATATCAATGAAATTTTTATTCCCTAGAATATCTGCCAGGTTCTACGTTGTTTATGACTGACCTTAGAACATAGTCACCATGGCAATGATAGAAAGGTTAATGTTTCAGAACTAAAAAAGAATAAACAAATGATGAAAGAGCTATCTGGTGAACCTGAAATTTAGCTAATTTTTTAATCACAAGACTACACTCCGGAATTAAAAGATCATGCAACCAAGGATTTTAATCATCATAAGACCAGATTTTTCCAGTAAAGGCAAAAAGAATTGAGCGCCAATTTAAATAGCTCTTGATAATTGTTCTGAGAGACTCTGGCAGGTGGGTTATTGAAAGCTATCGGTTTTATTTATATCAAGTTTGTTACATCTATATCAACTTTGCTGAAGCTAGTAACAAGATAATGAATGAGTTATTATGAAGAAATCCAAACCGGGTTACCAACCTTTAAGTTCAATTTGTTCTGCATTTTGATTTAAGAATGTATCTTTTGGATCTAAAATCGTTCCTCTTTGGGGATCAGTAATGTAGTAGTTGCTTAATTGAAGATGATGCTCCGAAGACACCTGAAATGAAAGCAAGGCAAAACCGATGGTGCAAAACATGTACATCGTCAGCAGGTTGAATACACCACACACCGAATAGTACAGGTTAATCCCTAAAATTGTCAAAAGGTTCAGTCCACTGAAAATTAAGAGAATAAATCGGCAGATTCAAATCGCGATACATTTTTTGCCTCAGACAAATCATACCACTTAGAGGTATTGCATTGATCAATTAGAAATAAAGCATACAACCCGAGAAAGCTAGACCGGCTTCAGACCTGGTTGTCGATGTATTGAAAACGTCTTCGCCGTTTAGTAGGTTTGAAAACACAGGCATCTGTACTACCGGCCAATTGTGACCATGTTTATTAACCTGAATGTAGCAGTCCACTCTGTCAAAGGATGTAGTAAAAGTGTAAATACGACCTCTCCAGGGTTGGTGAATTCAGAAACCTCAGTTGGCTTTAGTCAAATCGGGTCACCTGTGAAGTAGGTGAGATGTTTGCTAACCAAGAGGTAAGATGTGCGGAAGTTCGACCTAATTTACTCTGTGGCTGAGAGACATGGTCTATAAGTGTATAAAATTCGTGTAAGGTGAAAGTATTCGACCACAGAAGTTTTCGAAGCATTGATTGGTTATCATGAAACAACCAAGTAAACAATGTTGAGGTGAGGAATAAAGTGCTAGGGAAAGATCCCAAATCGGTCGGTGAGGGTGTAAACCGTTACCGACTGATTTTGCTAAGAACTACTTCGACGTTCAATGCTGACAGGTATTGAGGTAAACAGAGCGAAAAATAGAGGCAGATAAACCAAAACGTGAAATTAAGGTATGAAATCACAAATTTTTCGTAGTTGAGCATTAATACGGGATAACAACGACCACTGATTGCAGACGTTTGCTGACACGCATCAAAACTTGTAGCAGAGGCGCATCCGCATTCACTCTATCTTACTTTAGATCTTGAGTCTAAATATTACTTAATGAATACCTTTTGATCGCTTCGCTTTGAATCATTTTCTTATTGATTAGTCTTCTTCAAAATCATAGATGCTACTATTATTACTACTCTTTGATAAACACGCTGGTAATGTCATCCGATTGTGTCGATCTGGTATGGGAGCTTGGACTGACATACATTTCTACTGGACTGAGTGGAAGTGAAGTTAAAATTTTCGATTAGTTGAGTAGTATGAACAAAATGGAGATCAAAATTTAAAGTTAAAAAATGTGACATTATCCTCTTGAAAGTAAACAGTTAAGTTTTTTGATCCTACTAATATGATAAAAAACAAGAACACTCAAAGAATAAGGTTTATATCAGTCCTCACTTGCCACCGATCCTTCACTTATAAATGATAACACATAGAGCTTTGACTTAGACGCATTATTTACAATAAGATGAAGCACCGCAAGGAGTTACCGTCCCATAGTGACCGCAAACCATACTAACTGTACACGACATTCAGTTCTTCAGGATCCTTGAGGTCATGTGAAATTTTAGCTTGAAAATAAGGTTTACGCTAAGCATCAACTAAATCTCCGAGCACTGGACGACTGTATTCAGTTTCTTTTTTCTATAAGCCCTTCCTTTATCTGAAGGCAGATAGTATGACTTTTCTGGACAATGGTATAAATGTTTGCCCACATGCGAATATATTGAAAAAGGACTCTTCACACATTTGGTAGTACCACGGTTAGTATTAGTCGCTGTTATGAGATCACACATCACATAAGTCTTCATTAGGATTATATAGTGCCCAAGTTTGATGCTATGTACATTTCATTGAGCATAAACAGCAATACAAAGGTATTAGCAGTAAAATATTGATAGCTATTGAAAATTCTTGAGTCTTCGAGTCAGAAGCGATTCATCACTTTTCTCCAGGTCACTAAATTACTCAACGAGGTTCATTGTGGTGTAGAACAATGTTTAAAGGAACGCTCTAGATGAAAAACGCTATGGCTTGTTAGTCCACATTTTTAATTTGCTCAAGTTTGAGCACTAGGTGGTTACTCCACAGTGTTGCTAGAAGGTAAATAACTTTAGAAAACAGATAAGCCCTATTTAAGAATAAAAACATTAAATTGAACGTACAAGATTTCGGTTTAAACTTGCAGTAAGTACAAGTAGTGTTGTCAGACTTTGATAACAATGATAGTTTTGAGAAACTTAGTGAAAAAGAGTTGAATATACTATCGTATATCCTGGACCTCTGATATAAAAGCATTATCATATGACTACAACAACAGTGCCAAAGATCGGTATATAAATCCAGTGCTAACCGCGCACAAAAGTACAACAGATGAGACCTATATTTCCACTGAAGAATCAGCAGTCTAATTCGACATGACATACTTGAGAAACGTAAACAGAAGTATAACATGATACACATGTGTATCAGTTCAAATCTTGTACGCTTCGCATTGCTATACCAAAATGAAATCAGGACGACAAAGAGAAAAGGAGTGGAAACAATAATACTGACGATGATAAATGATGTAAAAATGGAGATAACAGAAGGCAAAGCACAGAACAAATCGGCAAAGTTAAAGAAATAGTAAGTTTACGTAGTATTGCGCCAAACTACTATGTGAAATTCGATCGAAAAATACTTACTTTTTGAAGAACTTTACTAATAGGTTGATCTAAATGTCCACGGACGACAATCATGCAATTTTCTGGTAAATGCACAGTAATCCGATGTCCCAGCTAATTTTAGAAATGCAGATAAAAAAACAGTAATCTAGTGCATCAACAAGCATACATTTACAGAACAACAGCTTTGGAGTTTGTCCTACTACTATACAGACGCAATGAAAAATTTAATGTCGTAAAAACTATTGTATGGCAAAAACCAGTAGTGGATAAAACGAAAAACATATGAAATCATTACAGCACATAAATGCTGCAGAGGTCAAACTAAATTTAGGGGATCAAGAAATGAACGGAACTCACGAATTATTATTACAGTAGAATACACCGTAAGTTAAGATCAAGAAAAAATAAGTACTGCTTGACAAGCACATCAGACAAAATGGCAGTTATCCAAAAGCTGTAAATGAGCACTTTGAAACTAGTTGTTATCAATCACTATTAGTGGTATGACTGGTAGAAAAAATAGAAACTACTGACTACTAAATCATGTAATCTATAGCTGATATCCAATGACTTTGACATAAAACATGTTTATAACTACTTTTTCTTCTTATGTCTACTCAAACCACTGTTCAAAAATTTGTCTAACTGTTGGAATAAAATCCGACTAGGCTATTAGTAACTCAGTAAACGGAAAAAACTATTTATAACTCACTTCGTTTAAAAATTCCCTCCCAGTTTTTAGGAGTGTAATAGGGTATTTAAACTTCGTGTCAAGGAATGGATACTGATAAAGCTTAGCAGACTTCTTGAAACAGCATCTAGCAATGAGCCTAACCATAGACGGTAACGTTGTTTGAGTTGTATCAGAATTAACCCAATGGCCAAGCTTACTCCTAGAAGGAGCAGAAAGCCAACAGATGCCTGAAACTCCAGAAAGACCCTCGCAAGGAACTAAGAAAGTGTAGTCCACTGCTTGTAAGCCACATAATGAACAAAGTTGAACGAGGAAATCAGAACATTTCATGTCGAAGTCCACACCATAAACGCGAATAAATTCTTCAGTAGCGATACACTCGACGTCGACGTACGACCCATTATCGCCACAATTCATATAATAAAATCTCGTGGGATCATAATTTTCAATACCGCGGAATTTGCTGCCGAATTCTGAACGGTCCTTAGAGGGCTTTGAGTAGACGAGGTTCTTAAGCCTTCCAATTGCACCAGCCAAACCCATATCTTTAATTAATGTGCAGTTTCAAATTTGGAACAGTACGGTTCCCACAGAAAGTCCCAGCAAACTTTACAAGAATCTCCAGCGAACTAGTGGCAAATGAAATAAATACCTGATTTGGAAATTTATCCCAGATGTTAGTTTGTTTATAAATTTTCTACTGTTGAAGCCTAGAAAAAATTTCGACAAAAACAAAACAGTTCACCATTTTGAGATATAGTACTGATTCATATATTTATTCCGGAAATTTAGATAAAAGAGAATTCATTACGCACAACAGGGTTCTTAAAAGTCAACACTTTTGTGTTTCTGACAAAGACGATTTTAGCACAAGAGATATAGCTATATCTAAATATGGGTATTTACTAGAATTTTATTAATTACAAGAGTAACAGATGACTAAATTTTTAGTGACATTTAAATCCCTAGTTCCTTAAATTTTATTTTTATTCATTTCTATACACTGTATGCAAATCTTCATGCTATTCCTCAACAATGCTTTGATTTAAAATGATAAAAAACGCTTCAAGATAGCTAAAAGTAAAATTAAGTTGATATGAACTCGCGAGTAGTAATTATTTGAAAGTGAAATGATATGCAGAATAGAAACAAAACAGTACAAGACAAAACCCCGCCCCTGTTTCATTAGGTCACCTGTGGAAGACCGTACTAGTAGTGGTACAAAAAAACAAACTGCAAAGTCCAAGAAAACTGAACTGTCTGTAATTTGTTGCGAAGTCATATTTGCACAAGACGTTTTCAATTTACGAAGAGATATGGATTATGGAAGTCAATATATACCCAAAATAAACAACTCTGTATGGTTAGTAGTGAGGGTTGTGCACTGCTGAGGAGTAAGAATGGGAGGTCAATCCACCTATCTTAATCTTAACAATTTATAGCACCATGAAGATCCAATCTCATCGCATGTATCAGAAGGTTCTGACAGTACGTGTTCTTGAAAAGAAGATTGTTTCACTATGCGGATCGATAAGTGCGTAGCGAGAAATAAATGACTAATCAAGGCTCCGGCATAGACGATAATCTCATTGATTTTACTAGGCACACCATGGCCGAAGGCGCTTGATCACACATCCACACCACACCACGAGTGGGAATGCCGTGCTACTCATCCCTCTTGACTGCCAGCCAGGTCAGATTAAGCGCTCCTCAATATATCGACAAGTCAAGTCCGTTCATACCTGACTCCTGATATAACAAGGTCGGCATCCTTCCGTGAACAAGGCGTTATAGACAAAAGCGTTATCAAACCCTGAAAATCCATTGCATATTTTAACGGAACTACGGACGTGAACGATATGATCTTTAGTTTTTGATGATCAGTCTTAGACAGAAAGAAAAGATAAAACATATTGATATCAAGATCGTCGTCAGTGTACGATAAGCCAGTATTTAAACAACTCGTAGTCCGCGATAAAATCACAGAAGTAGGACGTGACTTCTTAGTTTCTCTTCATAAGATAGGTTGAATAGACCACTCACTATACTGATCCCTCTCAATTGAACATGTTTCCCTATGTATCTGACACAAGTTTCATCATACGAAGATGCTATCAACATAAATTTTCCCTTTAACTCCGTATATGACCGAGGCTAACCCCGTTTAGATGACAGCGGTATGTAACGTTCCTGTACATGACTCCAGCTAGATGGTATGTTGAGTGTTATCGCAATATAAATGCTGCCAACCCTCGTATATTTTTATATATTTAATTCACGTTGGAGAACAACGGAATAGAATAAAAACAAACACAAGAATAAGTTTTTAACATGTATACTTCATACGCTCATTGATTTAGAAAGACAGTCGGAGGAACGAGGTAGGGAAGACGAGCAAAACAAAACAAAGTGATACGCACCAAAGAAAGTGAGCGAGTCAACACCAACTGACCAAGCGTGAATCGATATTTGTAGTCAAACGAAAATAAGTTACAGACATATGATGAATAGGGTAAGTGACACACTTACAACCATAAAAAATGTCAGGGTTAATAAGCGAATATTTGACGAGACCAAAATATGACTTGAGAAAAATAAATAAATTAGTCTGTCTTGAAGCTAGAATAACCTATGTGGGTTAATATAGTACCAGCCACTACGAGGATACACTGTAAGAAGTAGCACAATAATTTGTAATAGTTTGTTCTTGTCAACAATAAGCAGCGAAAAATATTGTTCCATATCAGACAGAGTACAATGACAAGCAAGGAGTGAGTGTATAATATGGGAGTAACACACTTATGTAAACAAGGAATATAAATATAAAAACGCGGACAAAAAAGGGGAAATAAAAGTATGCGACTATGAAAAAATTAATTAACGTACATGCATACACTTATAACACAATGATCTAAACGGAGAATATTCTTTTCAACAATTTCTTACCAGATTCTACAATTATATATCCAAATAAATAATCCCCAAAATTGACCACGTTTTAGGCAGAGGACATCATTTAAAATTATAACATGTGAATTAAGGATTGTTTGTAATGTATAATATAATGTTCTAACTTGAATAAGCTTATACGTTGACGGAGATTGTGGAACAAATAATCAGAATAAATATAGCCAACCTGGAGTAAGAGAGAGAATAATATATTTACAGATCGGAAATTACATAATATGTACAATCATACGGATTAGACAAGAATTAGTAAATGTGGGTGGATGCTATGTAAATATCTCAGAAGAATTGGCAAGTGTAATAATAATGATGATATGACAGTAATAATAATGACAGTGGCAAGATGTGTGGACAACTTTAGGGTATTAAAACGAACATTAGTAAAACTACGTCACCATATCATAAAAAAGAAATAATAGATAGTTGGGCCCGAAGTTGGCCAGAGTAGAAGGAGCGGCTGAACACGTTTCTTTTGGATGCAAAGCTCCGGCATTTTGATCCGAATAGCAATTACTTTAGCTATCCGTAGGATTTTCAGTATGATGGAATTTGGGAGACTGTTGTTAACACAATATATTACTGCGGAGGATTGCTCAATGTTGGCTGTATGTCCCGTCTGAATTAAATGGGTTAAAATAGAGCTGTAAACAGTTTTAACTATACATTTGCTTAACCACACACATACATTTACAACATGTTTGCACAAGCGATTCGAAATGGCGTGAAAACAGAGTAATAAATCGTTTATGAGCATGACAGGAATAATTCGTAAAAGTAGAGCAGAATATTACATAAATTGGTCTGTAGTGCAGACAGAATATAAGTATAAAGATTGATTGATTGTGCAAGAGTTCTTATAAGCCTCAGTAGAGTAAATGGTGTCGATTAGTGGTGAGTGGATTTGAATTTACACACATAGGGTTTCCGTTCGTAGGATAAGAACAGTCCAGACGTAAAATGATGACTGTATTGATGAATGATATTTGTTGCTGTACTGTAATTGATACTGAACATAAATGCAAAGCCAGTGATGTTGTTGCTTGTGTTATAACCAGATGAACTGAGTTATCTGTAAATATGCATTGGTAGAATGACCAGAGGAACAGAATAATGCCTTCGGAGACGAGATACGAGGAGTCGCATTCTTTTTTCGTTATGCCTAGTGTTGTTTGTGTATTTAGAGGGATATGCACTCGACTCAATTTGGTACAAAAACGTACTAAGGCGTGATGAAAATGACAATACATATGGTTATCAATGACGGGTGAAAGAGGCTGACTTTGATGTGATGAGTGTATCTTTGAGAGACTAGCTTTATGTTCTGATTTACAGTGTGACAAGAACAGAATGTTAATTTCAGTAATCAAGTACTGTTTGCGGGTAATGAATGATGCAGCATACAGTCTTACATGTGAACACTTTAATAAAATTAACATGATTATCACTTATCGGCTAGTAATGCGACGACGAATATTTGATACATGTATGGACATTAAAGCAAGGATAATTGATTCAGCAAAGAGTGGCTGAAGTTTGGTTTGGATTGTCGTCGAAAAAGTGAAAGACGACGATTGCTGCGTGATAATGCAATGAACGGGCAGCAGTTGCATATCGAGACCCTAAGTTCCGACTATAGAGAGTGTGACTCCAAACCTATGTCTGTAATAGCGTAGTTAACCGTTGCCAGAGATAGCGTAGCTGCGATCGTGCTATTTTTGACGTAAACAGGTTTACTCGACTGTTTACATTGACTACTTGTTCTACTACTGCGTGAGTCGTAAGGCCGTCAATTTACTTAGCATGCTGCAGGTTGTTTGATCTACGAATAGCTAGTAAATATGTTGAAGATAAATGACATGTGATTATCGTATATCCACAAAACTGAACGATAATGAATAAACCATTCATGTGATAGGTGCTTCTGAAAATAAATAAAGCTGAAAAACATGAATGCAGAATAATATTTCGTGGTCTTATAGAATTATGGTCTACTTCGTTATTAGCACTGCTATAATAATAGAACTAATCCTAAAGTTGCAGATTTTTCATGATGTGACTGTCTAATCGTTGAGATTATACGTGGAAGTCACATCACTGTCCACGTTGACTCATCAAATCGTGACAATTAATATTATCATACTGAGCACTTAAGAAGAACATATTTTGTCTAGGGATGGAATAATAAATTCAATAGGTATCATTAACAAGGTTTATGTTGATAACTTCAAACAAATTGAGCATTTGAGTAGATTATTATAAATGAAAATAATATATTCGTGACATCTCGGTGAGTAGAAAAATTAGATTTTCTGACGTTTCGTGACTCAGTGTAAGCCACTTCTTCGAAGAATCAATAGCCAAATTGAGTTAATCCAAGTTTAGGAACAACAAAAGAATAAAGCAAGAATATTATGTGCTATGAATGAAAACATATCTGAAAAAGTGTGAGTTCGGAAAGGGGTTCTTGTAGTTCCTAGGTCACATAGTAACTTATCAAGGTATTACGCCGATCTCAGGAAAAGTCGATGACATCAGAGATTGTCCGTTACCTGACTCTCGGAAGCAGGTACGACGATTTTTCGGGCTAGCAAATTATTACAGACACTTTATTCCAAATTATGCAGCAATAACTCAACCGCTGACTGACATGCCCGAACATTCCTTCTATTCGCAGAGACGATGCAAGCACTTGAAAACGTCAAGAAGGCAATAAACGAAGAAACGACGCTAGCTAAACGAAAGAGCGAAACATCAATAACTATCATGACCTGTAACAGTATTAAAAATCATTACACGTGACGGCAAAAAGTAAACTTACTGAAAGAAAAGAAACAGGCTCTACGCAAGCTAAACCTGCAGAACAATGGACAAAACTATTTTGTAATAAGTTTATTTTTACGTGCTCGAACCGCATCTTTCCATTTTAAAAAATATATCTGTTGTGCCAATGCGCCTCGTTTTTACTTCCGAGGCATCTACCAAAGTTGACTGTTGTGTTGTTCTTTCAGGTCGCTCCTGCTTCTTGGTGAATGCTAACATAATGTGCTACAGACCGATGAATCGAATGTGGCGGCAGGAACGGTTTCGCAACCGCTCACATTTTTCACCGAAGAGTTTAAATTCTACACAAACGAGACATAACACGTTCGAAAGAGAATTATCAGCAATTTACTCGGCAATAAAACATTATCGACATATGGTAGAAGGTGCGAATTTTACTGTGTATACGGGCCACGAACCACTCACAAAAACACTAAGCGCAAAGTAAGACTCTTCGTAAGAGCAAACATGAATCACGATGTTCGTAGTTGGACACAGACATGAATGAAATGTCAATAAGTCCTAATACATCTTCATACAAGCTCATTAATGGGTTCATTTTCTCACCATGACACTAGATTCGAACATAAACACATCTATATCGTGAGACCACTGCCGGTTTCGTATGGATACAACCACAGTTTCAAATTCATCAATAGATTTACATGATGGCTTGTAGTGGTACTGATAAAAGACATCTCAGCCGAGTCTGTAGCCGAAGCCCTACCACAACGTGCCAGAAGCTATCACAACCGATAGAAAAGCTCATTTCGAAAATCGGCTCTTCCAGAAGCTTGCAGAACTCTTCGGGTTTAAATGGACTCGCACGATATCTAACCATTCAGTGGAAAACTGAACGCCCGAAGGAGCATGTGAACGATTTAAAAAGGACACTTCTAAGACTACAACGATGATGAGTGTTTATGCCTCGTGAATCGCGTAATAACACCCACGTATTCAATAGAAGCCGTAACATGGAGCTCAAGAACCAACGACACTAACGCCAACGAAAAAACATAACCGTAGAGTAAAATGGTCGCAACGCCTTGTAGCTATAATTTTTATCGTTTATTTTCCATCATTCTGAATATTAATTATAATTCATCCCCTTCATTGTGTACATACAGATCATTGAGATCATGTTAAATTCTTATACGCATACATTTTTTCAAAACGACACCATATGCCGTTTACTTCTCCGCCTAGAGTCCCTTTCCGAGGGCTACTGCCGGTCCCAAGCCCGGATAAAGGAGGAGGGTTGGGCATGGGGTTAGCGACCCCATCCCGAAGAAAACTAACTCGCTAAAAATACGCTAACCAGAAAATACTATTCAAACCATTTAAACTCTGCCCTAGGAGTTAGGTCTCCATTTGGAGGAGTTATGACGCCTCATGATGAAAGCCAAGTTTCTTCGGAAGTCACGAGGCCGATGCCCCTTCTGACAACCAGAGCAACCATTTATTTAGGTACATGGAATGCTCGCACAATGTGGGAGACTAGGAGAGTCTTCCAGGTAGCTGCAGAAATGAGGAGATACAACCTAAAGGTGCTTGGGATCAGTGAAACACATTGGACGCAAGTTGGACAACAATGAAAAGCTTCAGGGGATCTGCTGTTATACTCCGGACATGAACAAGAAAATGCCCCACATGCACAAGGAGTTGCATTGATACTGTCCAAACAAGCACAAAATGCACTTATAGGATGGGAATCTCATGGACCAAGGATCATCAAAGCCTCCTTCAAAACAAAGAAAACATCATGGGACGACATGGAATGACTAGGAAAAAGGAGCGAAAATGGTAGGAGATTTAAAAACCTATGTGCCTTCAATAAACTGGTCATAGGCGGGACTGTATTCCCACATAAACGCATACACAAAACCACATAGACGTCACTGGATCACACCACACAGAAGTAAATCGACCATATCTACATCAACAAAAAGTTCAGGAGGACGATGGAGGACGTGAGAACAAAGAGAGGAGCTGATATAGCATCAGATCATCACTTGCTGGTCGACAAGATGAAATTGAAACTCAAGAGGCACTGGACAACGAGGACAATACCACAAAAATTTAATACGGTGGGTAGAACACTTCAAAGAACTCTTGAATCGACCAGCCCCAATGAACCCACCCAACATCAAAGCAGCACTCACGGACCTCCCAATCGATGTTGGCCCACCAACAATTGAAGAAATCAGCATGGCCAACAGACAAATCAAGTGTGGCAAAGCAGCAGGACCAGACAA
The DNA here is from genome assembly GCA_946903255.1 of Schistosoma spindalis. Taxonomy (NCBI): domain Eukaryota; kingdom Metazoa; phylum Platyhelminthes; class Trematoda; order Strigeidida; family Schistosomatidae; genus Schistosoma; species Schistosoma spindalis. The sequence goes on from OX336420.1 coordinate 80,585,191, forward strand.
CATTCCGACAGAGGCACTGAAAACAGACGTGGCAGAAACTGCAAGGATACTCCACATTCTCTTCAGCAAGATTTGGGATGAGGAACAGGTACCAACAGACTGGAAAGAAGGACTCCTGATCAAAATACCATATAAAGGCGATCTCAGCAACTGTAACAACTACAGGGGAATCACTCTTCTCTTAATACCAGGAAAAGTCTTCAACAGGGTATTGTTAAACAGGATGAAGGACTCCGTAGACGCCCAACTTCGAGACCAACAGGCAGGATTCCGTAAGGATAGATCGTGCACAGACCAAATCGCAACTCTACGGATGATTGTTTCACAATCAATTGAATGTAATTCATCACTCTACACCAACCTCATTGACTATTAGAAAGCATTTGATAGCGTGGACAAAACAACACTATGGAAGCTTCTTCGGCACTACGGTGTGCCTCAGAAGATAGTCAATATCATACAGAATTCTTACGATGGATTAAACTGCAAAATTGTGCATGGAGGACAGTTGACAAAGTTGTTCGAAGTAAAAACCGGTGTCAGGCAAGGTTGCTTACTCACACCCTTTCTTTTTCTCCTGGTGATCGACTGGATCATGAAGACGTCAACATCTGAAGGGAAGCACGGGATACAGTGGACAGCTAGGATGCAGTTGGACGATCTAGACTTTGCAGATGATTTGGCTCTTCTATCGCAAACGCAACAACAAATTCAGGAGAAGATGACCAGTGTAGCTGCAGCCTCAGCAGCAATAGGTCTCAATATACACAAACGAAAAAGCAAAATTCTCCGATATAACACAGCATGCACCAATCCAATCACAATTGATGGAGAAGCATTAAAGAATGTGAAAACCTTTACATATTTGGACAGTATCATCGATGAACACGGTGGATCTGATGCAGATGTGAAGGCACGGATCGGCAAAGCAAGAGCAGCATATTTACAACTGAAGAATATCTGGAACTCAAAACAATTGGCAACCAACACCAAAGTCAGAATTTTCAATACAAATGTCAAGACCGTTCTACTGTATGGGGCCGAAACCTGGAAAACTACGAAATCCATCGTCCAAAAGATACAGGTGTTTATTAACAGTTGTCTACGCAAAATACTTCAGATCCGCTGGCCGGACACTATTAGCAACAACCTACTGTGGGAGAGAACAAATCAGATCCCAGTGGAGGAAGAAATCAGGAAGAAGCGCTGGAAGTGGATAGGACACACATTGAGGAAAGCACCGAACTGCGTCACAAGACAAGCCCTCACATGGAATCCTCAAGGTCGAAGGAGGAGAGGAAGACCAAAGAATACATTACGCCGAGAAATGGAGATAGATATGAGAAAAATGAACAAGAATTGGATGGAACTAGAAAAGAAGGCCCAGGACAGAGTGGGTTGGAGAATGCTGGTCGGCGGCCTATGCTCCATTGAGAGTAACAGGCGTAAGTAAGTAAGTATTTTGCATCACTGAACTCTGCCTGTAGCTCTTCTAGAGTTAATACCGGTCCCAAGCTCGGGCAAAGGAAGACGGTTGGGCATGGTAGAAAACTAACTCGCCAAAAAATGCTAACCAGAAAAAATAACTCAAACCATTTAAACTCCGCCCTGGGAGTTAGAAGGTCTTCATTTAGAAGAAATATGACGCCTCGTGGTAAAAGCCGAGTCCCTTCGGAAGCCATGAGGCCTATGCCCCTTCTAACAACCAGAGCAACAATTTTCATAGGTACATGGAACGTCCTGATAGTGTTGGAGACCGGGAAGACCAGTCAAATAGTAACAGAAATGAGGAGATACAACTTGGCAGTACTGGGAATCAGTGAAACCCATTGGACCCAAGCTGGACAACAAAGGCTAAATACGGGAGAGATGCTGCTATACTCCGGTCACGAAGAGGAAAATGCTCCACACACTCAGGGAGTTGCTCTAATGCTATCCAAAGTATCACGAAATGCACTTGTAGAATTGGAATCTCACGGATCCAGAATCATCAAAGCATCATTCAAAACAAAGAAGGAGGGGATCACAATGAACATTATCCAATGTTATGCACCCACCAATGATAGCAACGACGACGTTAAAGATCAATTCTACGAGAGGCTACAATCAATCAAAGAGAAGTGCCCAAGAAAGGACCTGACCACTCCGATGGGAGATCTAAACGCCAAAGTCGGAATAGACAACACCGGATATGAAGATATAATAGGACGAGATGGACTGGGAGAGAGGAACGAAAACGGGCAAAGATTCGCGAATCTATGTGCATTCAACAAATCGGTCATAGGCTGCACAATATTCCCACACAAACGTATACACAAAGCTACATGGATCTCACCGGACCACACCACAGGGAACCAGATAGATCATATTTGCATCAATAAAAAGTTCCGAAGGACAATTCAAGATGTGAGAACCAGGAGAGGAGCGGACATAGCTTCAGATCATCACCTGGTTGTGGCTAATTTAAAACTGAAGCTAAAGAAGAACTGGACAACTGGACAAACAGCGTTGCAAAGGTTCAATACAGCCTTCCTTCGAGATACTGACAAACTCAATGAATTCAAGGTAGCTCTCAACAACAGGTTCCAAGCCTTACAGGATCTACTGAAGGAAGAAGAAACTACTATGGAGGATAGCTGGAAAGGCATCAAAGAAACATTAACTTCAACGTGTCAAGAGGTTCTGGGCCCCAAGAAACATCATCACAAGGAATGGATCTCTATAGAAACACTGGACAGGATCAAAGAAACGAAGAACAAGAAGACAGCAATTAACAACAGTCGAACAAGAGCAGAGAAAGTCCAAGCACAAGCTGAGTACATAGAAGTAAACAAGCAAGCGAAGAAGAGCATTGGAGCCGACAAGCAAAAATACGTGGAAGAACTAGCAGCGACGGCGAAAAAAGCTGCAAGAGAAGGAAATATGAAACAGCTTTACGATACAACGAAGAAACTAGCAGGGAAATATAGTAAACCAGAGAGACTAGTCAAAGACAAAGAAGGAAGACTAATCACTGAGATTCAACAACAGCGCAACAGATGGGCAGAGTACTTCGAAGAACTCTTGAATAGGCCGGCTCCAATGAATCCACCGGACATCGAAGCAGCACACACAGATCTTCCTATAGATGTCAATCCACCAACGACCGAAGAAATCAGAATGGCCATCAGACAAATCAAGAGCGGGAAAGCAGCAGGGCCCGACAATATACCAGCTGAAGCGTTGAAGTCAGACATCGAAGTAACTACAAGCATGCTTCATCTTCTATTCAAGAAGATTTGGGAGGAGGAACAAGTGCCGATGGACTGGAAATAAGGACACCCCATCAAGATTCCAAAAAGGAGACCTGAGCAAGTGTGAAAACTACAGAGGCATTACATTACTGTCAATACCAGGAAACGTCTTTAACTGAGTGTAGCTGAACCGGATGAAAGAAGCAGTAGATGCTCATCTTCGAGATCAACAAGCTGGAACCCGTAAGGATTGGTCATGCACGGACAAAATTGCGATACTACGGACCATTGTCGAACAATCAACTGAGTGTAATTCGTCGCCGTACATTAATTTCATCGATTTTGAATAGGTATTTGACAGTGTAGATAGGAGAACGTTATGGAAACTTCTTCGACACTGTGGAGTTCCTGAGAAAATTGTAAACATTATCCGGAACTCATATCCCAGACACACGAACAAATGCAAATAAAGACAGTCAGCGTAGCAGCAGTCTCTACATCACTAGGCCTCAACATACACATCGGGTAAAACCAAGGTCCTCAAATACAACACGCAGAAAACCAAGCTACACAATCACTCTTGATGGAGAAACTCTGGAAGATGTAGAATCCTTCACATACCTGGGAAGCATCGTCGATAAACAAGGAGGTTCAGACGCAGACGTAAAGGCGAGGATTGGCAAAGAAAGGGCCACATTCCTACAATCGACGAACATATGGAACCCAGAACAACTGTCAAACAATATCAAAGTCACAATCTTCAATACGAACGTCAAGACAGTCATATCTACTGTATTGAGCTGAAACTGAGAACTACTACAATCATCATCAAGAATGTATAGGTATTTATAAATATTTGTCCACGCAAGATACTCAATATCTATTGACCTGATACCACCAGTAACAGCCTACTGTGAGAGAGAACAAACCAGCTTCTATCTGAAGAGGAAATAAGGAAAAGGCGATGGAAATGGATAGGACATACATTACGCAAATCATCACACTGCACCACGAGGCAAGTCCTAACTTGGCATCTTGAAGGGAAGCGGAAAAAGGAAGGCCTGTAGTGTGTTGTTAATTCGCGTTTGATTATGATCACCACTACAAGAAGGCTGCGTACCAGAAATCAGAAGGCGATCGAAGGTTGTAGCGAGATATATTTGTTGGCGATCTCGTGGCATCGAACGTATACCGTAAAGCGTAGAACCGTACCAGGAGAAATGTGCTATATTTGTCGCTCGAGTTGGCGTACCACACCAGAGTGGTTTGTGTCAAGGATCTAAGGATCGCGTTCGTAGGGATCCGGACCGGAAAACCCTGCAGACGTAAGACGGAACCACGTTGAGCCAATGAACCAGAAGCGACCATAACAACCGATTGCGAGACCAAACACACCCCAGACAGATTCGAACTCGGAACATCAACTGAATGCTTTGACAAGAGCGTGGTTGATCAGGCCAGCTTTCGCCAAGGTTGGCTGAAGTCGACGGTACCAAACGGGCGATGGTCGGAGGCGTGGGCTCAGAATACAAAAAAAAATCAAAGAAAAAGAGAAATGGTATAGCATGCATGTAGCATAGGAATAGAGTGCTATACCGTATCCGTTGTTGATTGCGCGGTTAGCCGCGAAAGCGTACGGGTAGTTGTACTCGGTGACCGTAACGTGAGACGGTAGTCTCGGTCGTACCTCGTGAGCCTGCAACCTCATCCGAGGTCAAGGGCGGCGTGGTCTGCTGATCTGGACGGTACGGCTGACGCGTGCTGTTGGCCGGAACGTCAGAATGAGGTCTCTGATGTATTTAGTGTGGAAACTGCAGTAGATGTAGGGATCCTGCCCGTAGGTTTGATGGGTCTAACATTTGGTCTCAAGTTATCAGACAAGGCACTGTCACCGGCGTGTGCTGGCTTGAGACGATCAATGCTGACTACCTCGATGTGGCCATATCGATCAACCTCACGGGTCTTTTCGTGACGAGAAATCACGTGAGAAGGTCCTTCGTAAGGCTTCTGCAAAGGTTTGTGTGCCAAATCCATACGTATAAAAACATGTGAACAGGTAGGTAACTATCAAAGGGGAGCGACCTGTCGATGTTGTATTCGAGTTGACACCAGAGGCAGTGTTCTCATAAATTCGGACGGTCGATGGACGTAGTCTGATTTACCAAAATCGTTACTGCTCCATGGTGTGAAAAATCCCCCAGGCAGACGCAGTATCGTGCCGTATACAAGTCCAGCGGCAGAAAATTGGATATCTGCCTTTAAACTCGTTTTGATGCCTAAGAGGACGAGAGGTAAGGTTTCGTACCAATTCTTGTTTCCATGTTCTCGATGAACACTTTTGAGTTGGCGATGAAACCGTTCAACTAAACCATTAGATGCTGAGTGGTAAGCGATAATGCGTATGAGTTCCAAACCAAGCAGCCGGGTCAACGAGGAGAATAATTCGGACTCGAACTGTTGTCCTCGGTAAGTCATGACAATCGTTCTGCGAAGTGGTGAGAAACTGTCTCCGCCGTAATAGACGTGATGGGAATCGCTTCGGGCCATCTTGTAAAACGTTCGATGCACGTGAGTATGTGATCGTACCCATGCGATGGTGGCAATGGTCCTACAATGTCTATATGAACGTGATCGAAGCGAGCATCAGGCGTAGCGAACGTGCCAATGGGGGCAGCTACGTGCCCATGCACTTTTGATCGTTGACACTGTAAACATTGCTTTAACCACATATGGACATCTTTATTCATGGACGGCCAGACGTATCGTGCAGCGACGAGACGTAATGTGGCTGCGATACCTGGATGAGACAATCCATGAAGGGCATCGAAGACGAGACGGCGATAAGCAGAGGGTACGATGGGTCGAGGAAGACCGGTAGAAGTATCACATAGGGTAGTACCTGAGATAGTAGCTAGGGATACTTTCCTGTACTGAAGGAATGTAGATTGTGGTCCTTCTGTAAAAAAAGGATCGTTTGCTTGTGCGGCAGCCATAGCAGGAAGATCGAGCACCGGTAATGTAACTGCATTCACTTGGATACGTGACAGAGCTTCAGCAACATAGTTAGACTCACGTTTAATATGACGAAGGTCTGTCGTGAACTGAGAGATAAAGTCCAAATGTCTTCACTCTCGTGGTGAATAGCGGTCAGACTTGGTATGCAGAGCATACATTAGAGGCCTATGGTCGGTGAATAAGATGAAATCGCGAACTTTACTGCGTGTCGGAAATGTTTGATGGCACAGTAGGCTGCTAGTGGTTCTCTGCTAAAAGCGCTATATCTCGTCTCCGTGGCAGTAAGTCGTCGTGAGAAAAATTCGATGAGTCGCCAACTTGCGGAGATATTCTGTTGCATAACGGCTCCTACAGCAAAATCCGATGCATCAACCGCCATACTAAGCGTGGCTGATGGGTCAGGATGAGCGAAGAGTGTGACTTGAGCCAGAGCCATTTTGATTTCTTAAAATGCAGTACACGCGGCATCGTCCAATTCCAATTTCCGTGGATTATTGCGAAGTAAATCGGTTAACGGTCGTTTAGTGGCACTGGGCCCTAACATGAGACAATATGGGAAATAAATATTCAGCACTTAGAGCGGAGAAAAACCCGACGATGAGAAAGTCGGGAACAGTGAATTGAACTAGTTCGAGTTGATTGGATGGCATGGATCGGCCACGCATCCGTAGTCCATGCTGGATGTTACCCCATATCTTTTATTCATATTAAATATATTGTCCTATCCCTAGCCTAAGCTTGTTCTCCGTCATATATTTGTTATTGTTACGATGCGATGAGGTGGTGTAAATAAAAATGTGACTTTCACGTAAGATCTTATCGATTAGGCAGTTACATCATGACAAATCTACAACTTAAGGATTAGGTCTATTATTACAGCAGTACTAATAACATAGCAGACCATAATTCTACAATCGTAATCGTTCTGCCGCGTGTGGGATGAAACGTTGGTAGAAGTTAACCAAACCGAGAAATACCTTTAGTTCCTTGAGTGTGGACAGTACAATGTACTCCATTATTGCACGTAATTTGTCTTCACAATGTAAAATACCCTCTTACTTAATAATGTGACCTGCGAATTTGATTTCCGTTTCGCCCAGTTCATACTTGTCAGGGTTGACGATTATTCCATTATCCGAAAGGCGTTGGAATAAGAGTGTAAAATGTTGATAATGTTCATCTATGATTGATGATGCGATAAGCAGGTCATCAATATAGACGTGAAAAAATATCAAAGTCTCGTACGATGCTATCGATAAACCTTTCAAAAGTTCGAGCAGCATTCCATAATTCAAACAGACTGAAAGGAGTAGTGATAGCGGTTCTCTCAATATCTTCAAGAGCGACTGGGATCTGATGATATGCTTGCACCAGATCAATCTTAGAAAAGATAGTCATTCCCTCGAGTGGTGCCGCGATATCATGTCTGTGGGGGATGGGGTATTTATCAAAGCGTGTAACTACGTTCAATGCTCGCTAGTCGCCGCATGGTCTACAACTAGCCCCAACCTTTTTGTGAACCATGCGAAGAGATGAGGACCAGGGACTGTGAGAAGGACGAATAATATCAGTAGCTAGTGAACTGTCAAACTCGAGTGTGGGTGGCTATGTGGTGTAACACACGATTGGTCTCCGATGGGATCTCCTAGAGAGGCTTAGTTAATTTGGGGAATTTCTCGAATAAAGCGTGGAACATATCGTCACGCGAATGAAATACGCCTGTGATTCGGTACGCGTTTTTTTGAGCTTTAAAGCCCATGAATTTACTGTTCGACGAAGTATCGATTAGCTGCAGCCTACATAAATCGACTAGCAATTCGTAGTGCTGTAGAAAATCACTACCGAGTATGGCCGTGGGAATATTGGAAATGATGAATGTCCACATATATTGTTGTCGGTTGCCTAGGTTGACCGTGAGTTGTCGTGTAGGTAGGAATGGGTGAGTCATTCGCAGCGAGCAGTCGAAGCGTTGAAGCTTGTGACTTACTGTTACCAATAGGTACGACAGAAACTTAGGCATCCGTATCTACTAGGTACCTAGCGTTTGTGGGATAATCGTGCACGTAAAATAAACGGCTAACCTGAGGTGAAGAGCCGTGGAGTACGACCGCACTTACTCGCCGGCTTTGGAGTTTCCCGACTTGTATAGAAATGAAGGGAAGATAAAGTTTGAGACAATTAATAAACATTTTGCAAATAAAGTATTGGAATATGGTTTTTACATTTTAACAAGTAACTCTGTAATTTAACGCTAAACTATAATCGTTTGTCCTCATTCATTAAATACTACTAATTTATATGAATGGTTATAAAAAATTCTTTTAAATGAATTAGTGATCATATGAATTTTGGATAGATAGCTCACAGTAATGCGTTAATTATGAGTTTGTCCATGAGAGATATGCTCCAGACTAAATGTTTTGATGTACAATAAACAAGTTGCTTCTATGCATATTTACCGTCTGATAATGTATACAAGTTAGTCCCAAATATGGAGTTTAGCATAAAGTAGAAAACGACTTATTTGAAATAAAATTAAAAATTACTGATATCGATAAAGCCTATGTACCACAAATGTAAGTGATGTGGAGTTACACAATACTTCCAGGTAAATAAATCCTTACAATATGATAAACAATGAGTGATTTTTATGTGATTATCAAGGAGAACATAAATTTAACCAAGGGAAGTACGACTCCCAACTCATGTCCATACTAATGGCTTGATCCTTTGTCAGTGTTGCGGTAACTTTGACAGTGATATTTTCAGTGTGCAGGAGATTGGCTCGGCTGCTTATACTGGTGAGTTGAATGCATGATTGTGACACTAAACCTCCAATAAGACTGACAGGGCATTAAGATATTCACTGAATGAGTAACTGATAAAGAAACATATTGAAATCATCTGTAATAGACAAAGATAACCACGCGTAAACAACACTACTTAATGATAATTACTAGTCAGTTTGTCAATCATATTACGTGATTGTCTAGTCATGACAATGCTTTATGACGATATCCTGAAATCACTATGAATAACTAGTTATAGTGATGATTGACGATTAGCCAGTGGAAAATAAGTATTGTTGCTTTAGGTGATTCGAAATTGTCAGAAATTTGCAGAGTTAACGAATTCGAAGTTTATTTTGAACACTTGTTTGACTAAAAATTACGTGACAGTTTAGCCATTATATCAATGTAGTACGATAGTACCTTGATGCCGCGACTTCGTTATCTTACTAATACGATAGAGCTATTCATAAACCGAAGTACGCATTCAATAAGGATCATGATAGGTTTGGTGTGAGCTGTTAAAGGCGTTTCAAATAATTGTTAAATTCAAATGGCATAGAGATGATATAACACAATGCACGTATAAGCTAGTTTAACATGTAAATTCATAATGAACATAACAATTAAGAAGAAATAAACGGCTAAAATAGTTCTAAAATTTGAGACATGATTTGCGGAATTACAGAATATGACGGGTTATAATAAAGAGTCAAGAAACCACTTCTTAGACGTAGAAAAAAGCGTTGCAATATGTTCATCTCTAATGTCTTAGAACAGTACAGATCCAGTTATTGTAAGAGTAGAAATGCTTGTAAAGCGTAGATAAGTAAGACTATACAGTCGTATGAAAAACAATTGTTTAGGGATTGTAAGAATAGTCTGAAGCGGTTCTTCGCGTACATAAAAATGGGAAACTCAGTGAAGTGACGGAATCCCAATACTTTTGGTACAAGAAAACCCGATAATATCGTCAAGAAATGAAGCCGAAAAAGCTGAAGCTTTATCATATTTCAGTAAAGTGATTTCTATCAGCAATGCAAAACGATCAACAACTAATCGTGATCGTGGCGGCTTGTTGATGGACCCTGTAGTTATTGAGAAAGGTACTGTCTTAAGACTAATTCATCATCTCAAACCTGATAAGTCCAGTGGTCCTGATGATATTCATCCTAGGATTATGAAAGCCCTATAGCTATACTGTTTATGTCTCTGGGGCAGTTCAGATTGCCGTGCTAAACTAATGGTGAAGATTATTTGGATGGCTGTTATAATCTATGTGGAAAGGCATAATCTCTCATAAAGGAAACAACATGGTTTTCGGAAACACCTATCATGTTTGACAGATCTGCTCGTTGCAAGAGAAGGTTGTGCTGTGGCAAAAGATTGAAATATTCCTGTGGATCTAATTTTCATAGATTTAAGGAAAGCTTTCAATAAAGTATCCCATTCTGGTCTTAAATTCAAACTGGAAAGTCTTGGAATCCATTATACAGACATAGACTGGATACGTGACTTTCTTCATGACAGGAGGCAAAGGGTAAGGGTATATAGAGCTCTCTCATCGTGGGAACCTGTAAAAAGTAGAGTTCCCCAAGGCACAATCCTCGGTCTTCTTTGATTTTTACTTTATATAAATGAGTTACAAACCGTAACAAAGTCATCCGTTCTACTCTTCGCCGATGACATAAAGATTTGGAGACCTGTACACAGTATATCAGATAAAATAGTATTACAGGATGGTCTCAACTCATTGAGGGCATGGATGGGTCGATGGTCACTAGAAATAAATTCTAACAAGTGTGGTGATGCAGTTAAATGACTATGACGATTCATATCACTACACAGTACGTGTTGTTACCTAAAGTAATCGACTATAAAGATTTAAGTCATGATATGCAGCGACCTCAAATCTATGAGCAACTGCAAGGCTTCTGTCAAAGGCTTTAAGGGTATTATGGGCTATTCATAGTTCTTTTCAATACTTGAATGAAGGAATGTTTAGAGTATTGTACTCGAATTTCGTGAGACCACATTTGGAATATGGAATTCAAGCGGTAGGTCGATGAACCTCCTATCCTTATTACTGAAGAGATCTGCCAAGACATTCTGATATGGTAAACCAATCAGATGAAGACAAATGAGGTCAATCGATGGCAATTAGAAGTGACCAGAAGGACAAATACATTTGACTTGCTAAAAAATGAATTGAATTTTAAGGGCTAGTGATATATACATTTAAATGAGTATTTGTACATCTCCGTACAACTAATATCAGGTGCTGAAGATTTGTAGTTCAGGTGGTTGATTAAGGTGAAGTATTGTTCTTTGAGCCATCATCACTTCCTTTGAACTCGACGAATTTCTATGCATGCCTTTCGGACTGAGAAATGCTGCACAACTTTTTAAGAAATTCATCGATAACATATTTATGGGTCTCAACTTCATGCACCCGCATGTTGATGACTGCTTGATCGCATGTTCGGACAGTGTCTCATCTCCAGCACCTGAACCTTGTTTTTGAAGAATTCAAGAATATGTCATCACGGTTGCAACACGTAATTATGAAGCTTCTACTCAAACTTGGAACATACGTACATTCACCAAAGTCACAATTTGTATGAGGCTGTATTTTCAAGTAAATTATTACAACTGTAAATTAATTGTACAGTTCTAACAAAAAAACCCTACCTAACATCTAGTTCGCGTATCCGCATGAATATCATGTCGTATAGTTCTACTAACTACGCCTTTCTAATAACCCTACTTGAGTAGCAAATTATTTTTAAACCGATGTCGTAAACAAGTGATCATGCCTATAAAAATAGCGTGACCTGCACACATAGAGCCGTGGGTTTTACGTCCCACTACTCTGAAACTATTATTAAATATACCATGCAAACTGTTTGAATGCTGTCTTGGGGTTGTGCATAAAGCCATTGTTAGACTCTGAACTAACGTAAGTGTATAAATGCCGAAATCTAGTGAAAAACAAGTACACTCCCAACAAAAAGTTCATCCACCAAAATAACTGAAATGTTTGAACAGATAAATCTTTTCATCAATAAAGCATAATTACATGTGAAATAGTTATTACACACATAAAACCAACCGGTTAATGAGAAAATCTTATGAAGTATTTGTTATGTAATCACAGTGTTTAACACAACTGATACAAATTCATTGAATTCAATAAGAATATAATTATAACGAATTCTTCACATCCATAAAGGATATTTATAAACAAAGAGTAGAAAAAGAACAACAGAGAAATGAAAATTTAAAAGAGGTATTATCCTTTTGCGTTTAATATTCATCTAAACACCTGAAATGAAAAGCACAAACTATCACTAATACAAATTACTGAAACCAAAGAGATCATAAAAGAATACACGAATAATAGCTAAAAACAAATCAATCAATATTCTTTCTTTCTCTTTTTCTTATTACTTTAAATATACTTGTATTATACTGACAAAAAAAGCCAATGAAGGTTGGAACAATAAAGGTGAGAAAGAATATATATGTATAGACATTTTGAATACGGTAAATATACAAGTGTGCCGAATATATATATATATATATATATATATATATATATATATCATTCACAGTTTATGAAAAACCATATATATTCAATTCATATATCACAACTGTTAGAATAGTATAAATAGTAACAGTAATCAATTTCATCATTGGTTAATTAAAAAAATATAACCATTTTAGAATCAAGCTACATGTTAATTTATAGGAATTACAATTTATTTATTTTTGTTTTTTTTTTAAATGGGAAGAGAAAAAGTTAGATTTCTTTAAATATAAGATACATAAAATTAACTAGTACATTCATTCAATGAAAAATACCAACAATGATTAAATGAAACAGGAAAAAGCAAAAAAATGCAACAGTTCATCTTATTTACCAACCACAAGTAAATAAAAAAAAGCAAAAAAAAAACAAACAAAAGTATTCATAAGAACAATAACTAATGTATTTATTAAGATTTGAATAAAGACTTTATTAAGTAAACTAATCTTCATTAAATTGAAAAACAAAACAAGAAACAAACACAGTCTAGTTAAATTATTCATTGATCAATAAGTTATATCAGTCTGATAAATCGTGAATACTTTACGCTAATGAATGAATGAATGATACAGGACTTTTATTAAATGTTAGCATATATATATATATTTCATGGGAATAACAGTGAGAAATTATATGTAATAATCATTAGGAAATAATAGAAGGAAAAAAATATTTATCTGATAAAAATTGAACATAAACTATGACAAGTATTCCTAGTCCATGTTTTATTTAATTTTTCTTTTTTTATATAATCAAAATACATTATAGACGAAGTAATGAACGCACACACACATACACGCATAAACAAGTAAACATTTCAGTATGAGTTACAGTAGGTGCCAGAACCAAAATTAATTTTATGGGACATAATTAAATAATGAGAAATATAAAGTTATCACACATACACACGTAAACATACAAGTTATTGCTCTTTATCTCTTATTGTTTATACGAAAAATTAATATCAGACTATGAGCATTCATTCAGGTACAATGACTTGATAAAATTGCATGTGTACCACCACCGGATGATTTACTCCATAGAGCATCGTGAATTGTTATAGCATCTACAACAGGACTTAAATGTTTTGTAGAAGTGATTTCAGTGAATTGTTTTGAACCACTATTATATCTGAAAAGAAGTAAAGCATCTTTAAAACAGAATTTATATATATATATATATATATATATATATATATATATATATATATATATATATATAACGAATACTTAATAAAATAAGCATGGAAAATTGCATGTCAAGAAGAAACAAGGTGATTTATTATACTACTAATTAATTAAATTATGCCAAACGTTAAGGATTTTTATACCAAAATATTTATCATTACTAACCAGTAGTAGTGTATTAATTTTATCCACTTTATTATAGAAAACTTCATTTGATAGACCATACGCAGTTGAACATAATAACATGATACAGTAATGATCAAACTACTAGCATAAGTTATATATACAAGTAAAAGTCAAATATTATTCTAAGTCGGTTAATACAAATATATACGATAAACAAAAATTTCGTATCATTTCAAAAGTAAGCTTGAGCAAGATATTTTAATTAAAAAAGCAAAAAATACCGTCCTTTAAACAACCTAATCAAAGAAAAAACTGTTTAATTGTGAAGATGGAGATGAACATAAAACTTACTTAAAAAAACGATTGACCATTTCGTGTGTAATTCGTCTTGGCCCATTGCCACAAATAATTTTTAATTCTTCTGATTCTAAATCGAAGGAATACACAGCTCGATACTGACATCGGGAGTCACGAAACAATATCATAAAATGTGTACCTTCAGTGGCAGCCAACTCCTAAAAGGCAAACACAAAGGTGTAAGGAAGTGTACGCGTATATATATGGCAACAATTATCCACCAATTAAATTATTTAAAACTGATCATTCATTACGTATGTAAGTCTTTATTTATGAAAGAAGTATATGTATATTATGTGTTGAAATTAAATGTGTTACATCTCATCCGCTTTAATTGACGAAGATCTTCAGTTTCAGAAAGTTACAATTTTGAACTAGTATCAAATACTTAACCTTACTCGGCGATTCCATGATATGGCAAGAATAGTTTGGAGACATCTATTAATAAACACTAAGAAATCGTAAATGCTCACCACACTTAGAGGCGACAAGTGTGTTTTCCACAGAAGTCTTTGAGATATTTAACTATTTTGACGGTCAAGAATATGACAAAAAGCACATGAGTTAAGGAAACTCTAGGCAGTGGTTGCGATAATCGTGAGGACTCCGACTAGACAGTCTGGATCTATCGACAAAATTCAGTTCAATCGACAATAACTTCATGAAATGATGCTACGTCTTGATTTCGCGCCTCTAAGTTAATCGATGGAGGATGTGTTCTATCAAAGTGACCTAACCTAAGGACAAAGCGGTTACCGAACAGTTTCTGGTTATGAATCAGCTAAATTCTTTTTCAGCTGATTTCATTTTCGTGATCGAAAATAAACTTAGAATTTAATCATTTCCATCAATGTTTGTTTGGTTCTTAAGTGGTGATCAAATGCTATAGATCAAGTTGCAATGCGACGATTAATCTAAGTGATTGAACATAACGTGTTCAGATGTTAAGTAAATGGATGTGTTTAGACAAGAACTCAGAACGAGCATACTTTGTTGATGAATGTCAATTAAAATTGACCTTAGGTCTAGGATTTCATGCTGATTACCTTTAATCCCTTAAAAAAGACAAATAACATATTAAATGAGATATATACTAGTGTTTTAGATGATTCAGTGGTGACGATAATGAATTAATGACAAAAACCGAAGAAATCCGAGCAGTAAAAGTTTAAAATAAAGCTTGATTCACCAAAGTCAAAAATAAACAAATGGTGGCCTAACACAGATCAGTTCATGATTTCAACAAAATGAAAACGACACTGAGAGAAAAAATTGTAATATAGTTGAAAAAAGTAAAACAAACTTTAAGAGCAAGCTGTTTGGTCGGTTCATTGACAGTCCCAGCTAGACAACAGTGACTAATTGCATTAACTACTACAGTTCGATTGGATTTCGCTTTGGGTTTCACAAATAAACGTGGCTGATTTAAACATTGAACGGGTACACCAGGACCACTAGATGGAGATTCTAAAGCACCAAGTCGATGCAATGCTGGAAAATTCAATAAAATAAAAAAAACGTACGTCCTTTTTTAAAAAAGAAGTAGATTTACGTGACTGACAATATTTATAAGAGGATTTTGTTTAGAATCACTGAATGTCGAACGATTTAATAGATATATGGGGCACATATCCACTGATTTCGGGAATCCCATTTTTCGTAATATCACAGAAATGACTTGTTGTTATTAATTTAAGTGAAATAAAGGTTTGGTTTTAGAAACAACGAATAACAAAACAAAGCTTGTGGTGAATTGTAGCTTAAGAGGGGAATTTCGGTAGGTGTTGTGTTCTCAGAGCTATAGATGGTTTATCTATTGACTGATATGCTGCAAAGAAACTACCCTAGAAATTAAATTTCCATTAGCACTGAAGAGCTACAAAATATAGGAACACTTGAAAATTTTCATATTCATAAGTGAATTCCGCATTGCAGCATTAATTGATTTCGATTTCAATAGCTTGAAATGGGTGAGAATAGTTCCCATTGGATATATCGGTAGTTTTCTAATAAATTGACCCAATAAAAGCTAAGAGTATTACATAAGTAATAACGAAGGAAGTAGCTCACATTGCTGAAAAAAGACTATTGTGCAGGCAATTATTAGGATCATGAGCATGATATCACTTTAGCCAATGTGAAAATGTCTACTTACAAGTAGTTCAACATATATGAATAACTTTAGAGACAATTTTTATTGTGAACAACCAGACGGCCATTTAACATCCGCTTTAAAAACCCTAAGTAAATAAAACTTTTATCGCTACATAGAATCGAAATAATTTCTACATTATATATATATATATATATATATATATATATATATATATATATATATATATATATATATATATTGTTAAGAGCTATTAACTTACATGACAAACTAATTCCAGAAGGAAGTGGATTACGACCAGCCAGATTATTAACAACAGACCTACCACTGACAGGACGATTATGAGTTACACGAGCTTTTGTCTCACGAAAAGAAGAACTATCACAGTCAGGTTCAGTATTTGGTTCCACAGCTTCACCATCACCACTACCACGTGTAATGGCCGATGGATGTGGTTTAGATTTAGCAGAATTCAAACGAGAATTAGGTTTTGATGATGGAAAATTGTCCAATGAAGCGGCGACTAATCCATTTCTGTCACGTTTAGGAGTAGCGGATAATCGTTTAGTTGAACTATGTTTAGGAACAGTTGAGGATAAATTAACTTCAGATTTAGAAAGTGTTGATGAACCAGACCTTACAGGATATGGATTATTACTATTATTAGTAGTAGTGCGACAACATGGTGATAAAGCAGTCTACAAAAGAAAATCACAATACAATTTGTTTTAGGAGAAATGGATTTTTCGACATAAATCTACAAGTATATTGAAATAGGTTTACCATAAAATTTGCTGCAATAACGTAATGTTCAGTGCAAGAAGATTTTAAACCAATTTCTGTTGTTTATATCACAATTTGAACAAAATAATTCTGTTACATACCTATGTATTTATACCTACACTTAGTTTTGTCAGTTAATAAAATTAGAAGTAGAATGTTAGTGCCTTCATCCACTTCTGTTTACGTTTTTCAGATAAATGACACATAACGTCCGCGGTGATTGAATGATGAAAAATGTCTCAGTTTGAATATTTTTAAAGCGTATAATAATGTCACTTATACAGTGAACTTAAACCTTTACATTGGTTTTCATGCGATAAGTATCAATATGTATACTAAGTTATTTTCTGTGAGTAGACTTAGTGTTATATTACAATCTATTCATAAAACCGTCTAGGTAAAACATATTGTTATTGACAAACTTTTTATCAATTTAGTCTGATGTTGGCCAGTACTGATAGGAGGGGGACACAAATAGTGTAGCACATTAGTCACTGAAGATTTATGTTGTCGCAACAATCAATTTATAACTTTCTATGTAAAACACTTTTTTTCATATTGTTAATGTGCCGTGGACGATTGCACAGTAATTGGAGACTAGTAGAACACTTCCCTTAGTCTTCTAGTTTGTGAATAAATTACAGTTTTGCGATAGTTTCACTAAAAACATAATATTAATCATACTAACTGAAGTTGATTGCATAATTGAAAATTTATAATCTAATCAAACTGAACTGATTCAATGTCTTTATTTATCAGAAAAAATTTCATATTTAACAATTTCATAATTAAAATCATTTAAATGATTGAGTCGATATTTATGTGTCCACCGTAAAAACAAAACTAAACATTGTTTCTTCAGAACAAAAAAGAAAACAAACGAAAAGTGAATTAAATTTTTCTCCTCTAGAAATTTCTTCATCCACTTAACTTATAACTTATTATTGTTAGTAATAGGCAAAATGAATGATTAGTTCTTGGTTTATAGATGAAAATTTACCCTTACCCGAAAAAAACCCATGAATATATATATATATATATATATATATATATATATATATCGAGATATTCAAACAATGATTCCTTGAATTCTAGCTTACAATAAGTTTGTTTCAAAGCTAATCATGATCATATAAAACTCTGAAAATCAGAAATGTCATATTATATATATATATATATATATATATATATATATATATATATATATATATCCATAGTATTTAAATGGGAGGTTTTGAAACGCTTTTCTTTTCCTCACTTAAAATGAGAATAATTTAAATTATTTACATTGAGTTTAACTGAGCAGTTCATATAAACAGTTTCTCGAAAGAGACAAACAGCTAGAAAGCTTTAAGTAAACGAATAACTAAAGAAGTATATAAATTATTTTGTAATGCAGTTAGAATATTTCAAAAACATGTTTTAAATAAAACCTAACAACAAAAAATTGTTTCATATACTCCGTTGCTAGTTATACTTTTGAATAGACACTAGTGATACAATCCATTGACTGTAAACAAAATAGGAGTGGCAATTTTGAAATTGAAGATAAATAGTTGAAAACCGAATATTTTTTAGTATTTCACTACTTTAAGAAATATAAAATATCACTTACTTCTTTCTTGGATAAATGTGCTTGTAGTACAGCTTCACGTCTTTCTTTCTCATTTAGTTTCCGTTCAAATTGTGCACGGTCAGCTGCTTCTTTCTCTTTACGGCCAGTAGTACGTAATGCTTCCAGTTGTTCAGCAACCATAGCTCTCTCTGTAGCTCGACGAGCTTCTAATCTATCCTTCGTACGCTGCATTCGCTGTACAATGAAGTAGATAATTTAAAATTGATAATTAATATAAGTAAAGACAAAATAGTGATACATATATATATATATATACCATTTAGCAACGTGATTGTCATCATTTAGAAAAAGTATGTCTGCTAGAAAATCTCAGGTTCATGCGATGTTGTTTAAAACAATGAACAGTTAAATTGGTTAACCACATGAATCATTTAATAAACTGTATCACACAAAAATAAGATGGAATTTTTGTGCGGAAAATGAACAGTACATCAGATTGTTACAATACTTAATTTATATAGTGAATATAATTTAATAAATCAGTAAAAAGCTTTCAGTTACATTTATGTGAGAGCTGGTGACATAACCCACCTGCCTAAACTAAGGTGGGTGTGAAGTGGGGTTTGAACTCTTTACCCAATTATTTACAGTCATGTTTGGATTGCCAAATCATTGTTTGGTTTATTTCATGTTAACTGGTAATAGAATCTAGAAAGAAAAAATTGTCTTATTTCAGAGAGCTCAATAACAATGTCTAAAGTTAGTGCAGGTCGAAGCAGAAACTGAAACGATTAGAAGTTCAGATAATTAGGGCTTTCAGAAACATGAGAGATGATTCTTCCCAATGATTATTTATGTTAGAAGAGATAGATATAATCTAGAGACTGAAAGTTACAACTAGAGAATAAATAATAAAACCAATTAATTAAAATATAAAAATCAACTGTTGAACCAGAAAAAAGAGATAATAATTTAAAGTTAACAACATATTGAGATTTGAATAAGAATAAACAAATATTATCTGATTTATAAATACACAGTATTCATGAACTTCTATAGGTGAGAAGTGGAATTGATTTAAGAATAAAACAACAACTAAGAGATATCGTACAGATTTTATGAAGAAATGGCATTAAATTTCTATGATGGTAAAGTATCTCAATCATGAGCATTCACATATTATGAAATTGAAAAACAGAGCATCGAATACGTTCAACAAGATATTATTATTGGCTTTATTCAATATTATACTTTTGGTACAATATAGAATTCTCAGCACAAAGTGTTTCAGCGAGTTTCCATTTCTTATTTCTTGACCTATATTGACGATAAATGTTGAGCGATCGCCAGTTAGGTGTTAGCATTTCAGAAATCAACATCTGAATGATGTTCATTCTTTTCAATCTATATTGTCAGCAATCAAGTTGTTTCCGGTTGTACATTTTTGTAACTTGTACTGAGAAAGGTTATAAACTTTTCACAAACGCACCCGAATAGGTTGTGCAATTAATTAACAAGGAAACGGATAACTTGTTGGAATATCTAGATGGCAAGAACAGGTAGCCAAGAACCAAGGTTTAATGTTGAGGTTCTGGCTGGATGCTTAACAAAGTGCCATTTCCAGGATTATCTCGAATTAATGACTTAATACCAAAAATAGTTGAAACAGAAGATTGATTTAGGGTGAAAAACATAGAATTCAATCAAATAACTTTAGAAACATTAAAAGTATCAAAAGACAAATTTATAAACAGAATCTTACCTCTGGGTCTGGTTCTTCGAAGCCAATAAAGAAAAGTTTTCCTTCTGGATTGACGTTTGGGGCTTTGACTATAGGAGATTTCATATGTTTCTGACTATTTTCTACAGGCGAAGGATTTAATGGTGCAGTTGATGAGTTCGATAAATCGGTAACATTATTAGCAGACGTTGAACACTCTTGAGGTTTACCACTGTGAGACTAAAAATAGCAAAAACGTTTACAATCATTATACTAAATTAGATTACTCCAAAATACAACGATAAAGTACAGTTTCGAGTAATGGAGTGTAAATTGCTTTACTAATACCACTGAAGAGAAAACAATGGAGTAGTATCATAAATTTCTTCGTTGAGACCTCAAGAGTTTATATATCAAAGAAAAATAATTACATTTGCATGACATTTACTGAAGTAATACAATCATATTTCAAACAGAGAAGAAATAATCAACATACTTTTGGAAATAAATACTAGCTACTATGATAAGTAATGACACAATATCACACATTTTATTTATTTGAACACAAGGGGGCACCACACAATAACAATCAGGTCAGCATAAGTTATTATTGATTTGTGTGAGGGCTGTGATATTGCCCAGGTGCCTACATAATGGGTGTGAAGGTAATTGGTCTCAAGACGCTATTTATAACTAAAGTTGGCGGATTAAATTTTGAACATGAGACTTGGCAGTGAGAAAATGGATGAAAAAAGACTTTTGTAGTGTAAATACCAACTAGATCCAGATGTTGGCCGTTTATTCAAGATATAACAATTTCTACGCAACAATAAAGACTATGTAATGTCAGATACTTCAGCTTATCATAGAAGTGTGTAAGAAGATTCTTGATCGATAATAACAGAGACCAGTTGAAGATATATATGTGTGAAAATCTCTACTCTAAATCCAAGGTAAACTAAATAGTTTTCAAAGCCACAATAAATAAACACGTTTTTGGAACCTCGATATATCGCGACCGGAAAAACTATGAAAGAAAAATAATTAAAACACAGTACAACTTACAGGTTCATTGAAAGCAACCATGTTATGAGTATCAGCTTTAATAACAACTGGTTCATCTGTATTAATTTGATTATGTTCAACACAATCATCTACTGTTACTGAATGACTATTATCTGTTGATGAATGAACATTATGTTGTACAATTAAATCACGAACAATAGGTCTATCACTCCATGTAGCACGTGTTGTCGATATATTAGATATGGATGTAGATAATGCTTGTGTATGAGATAATTGACTTATTGTCAGTGGTGTTGATGATGATTGTTGTGGTGCATATTGTTGGTGTTGCTGTTGAAAACTACTTGCCATTAAAGCAGCTGCTGTTGTCGCAGATGATGAAGCTAACAGCACTTGTTGTTGCATAGAAAGACGTTCAAAATCCGAACGTAAATCAGACATATTCCGATTAATTTGATCTAATGTAACGGGATCAACAACAGATGTAACAGATGGACGATTATTTCCACCACCTATTGAATTTATTTCAACTTTATGTCCACGTGAACTGGCTACTCCACGAGATGAAGCATAAGAAGGAGCTGGAGAATGAGTTCTACTCTCTGATTCACCCAATTCATACCCATATTCTGATGATTTACGACCATTCGATCTGTATCTGTTTCTATAAAATAATTGTTCGCAATACGAATTTAACCATAAGATATTTGTAGCTCAGGATGAGGATAATGGATGTGTTTTGATCTCTGAGCCGAATGGATTGGTTACGAAGCTTTCACGGAACAATATCATCAGTACGTAATTCCATTCAGCTTAGAGACCATAACACCTTCAATAGAATTAACTGTGAAATTCGTAAAATGAATAAGTAAAAAAACTATATATTATGATACAAATCACTACGCAGAAGTTAGAAATTTGCAATGAATGCTGCACAAACACGAAGTTGGCCGATTTTAGCATTCGACGTCATTGTTTAGTTTAGAGCAGCATGCGTAAATGAAGTTTCATTTTCGCATAAGAAAGAAAGAGGATTTATAATCTCAAAGAAATTTTGTGAAATAACATTCGACATATATTTCTTTTTATAGAAATAAAGAATGAAAAGTAAAGAATAGTACATAATTGAAAGAAAAATTTAACATCTTGATTTAAATTGAATACGTAATTTATTTTCAAATTTTTACGACGAAAAGACTTAACCAACAGAGCATCATTAACCAATATAAAGACGATTATTATTTTTCTTTACACCTTTGATTGTTATGGAGATCCCTACGCAACAATGAAAGACATATGATATGTGGGACTATCATTCAGGGAAATGACATAGACAGATAAATTTATGTCTAATTTGTAAGGGAACTGCCTTAATATTACATAATTTTATTGATGTTTTGTAATTATTATTTTAAAGTCTATTTATCCACTTTTGACTTACTTCCTATGTTGAACTATTGAATAAAATATTGTTTATTATAATAGTTTTATCATTACTAGTACACCTGCCTTCTTACCGTCAATTTTTACATTTTATCTATTACGTGTGGTTATGCAATCTATTTCATTATGGTTACTGATTCACAAAATACTTTGATTAGTTTAATATTTTCATATACCCATATGAATATTCATGTATATTCGGGCAAAGCCTGATGATGATCTAACTGGAGACACTATTGTTCGCTTATATGCGTTGTCCTGATCAGAAGGCGGTTAGAGTAAGTTAAGTATATTTTTTGAATAAATTGACAGCATATAAACGAAAATTTAATATAGTTTATCAACTCGAATTGATAATTACACATATGTCCAGAAAATATATTTAATTTATAAATTCAGTCAACAATCCTGAACTAACATGTCAAATTAGTGATGTGGTATATCCTTCCAGTTTTAGTGAAACTAAAAATTCTGAATAACAAATGTAAATTCGATTTTTGAAACTCAACAGTTGATGATATATCTGGAAATGTTTGCTGAAAATGGGTAAAATAGCGTATTTACAATTGACTGATCATTGAGTAGTGACTGAAGACATGTATGTTAAGTTATTCTTAATGTTGATCAAATTATATCGACCAAATTGTAATGTGGTCCACTAATAGAGGTAACTCGACATTGCGTGAACAATGTCGAGATGTAAGGTCATGATTAGAAGAAATCAATGGGAAAACCGGTTTGACCAAAGTTTTGTGCTATTTAGTATTCGTCAGCAAGGTTTACCTGTGGACTTGAGGGAAATGATGCTTTATGCGAGTTTTCTGTCAAGGACCTGCAACCACTTAACATCATAACATAGTACGCGAGAATTTGAATAACCTCAATTAGTGAGTTTTATGTCTCGAGGATCTGCTGACCAGTATCACTTCCTCGGTTACCAATCGCAATACTAATTATAAGTGCGTCTACTATTTACTCTATAGATTAATCTCTCTGACTTGCTCAACTGTACATCCGACCAGCACTATTGATTTTGGGCCGGTAGTCAAAATTATCTTGGACCGTTATTCGCAATCTCCTCTCTATGACCAGTCTTGAGTCTAGAAGTAGCAACCAGTCCCTACTATATTTATTTTTAAAAACACGTGGTTTATACACAGATAAACGGCACCAAATCACATCATAAATTATGCATGAACAAGCCGAACGTGGATGTAAGTAATCGACTAGGGACAAATTAAGAACAGTAAATCTTATCACTGTATTTAATGGGTTAATCAAAAACGTATGATATACGGAATATATACACATTGTAATTTAGTTGCACAACAAAATTATGATTAATAATCGGTCAAAAAACCAGTTCGGACTACTACAATATTCGTCCCGTCATAACAGTAGGTAATATTACAATTCGATCGACAGAGTTTGATCAGCACTAATGATTCAACAGTGTGGCGCATATATATTTGGTGCCCCCTTGTACCAATATTTATGTGTTCAAATAAATAATAAATATGGACTCGACATACAAGGCATTGGTTATTACTCAGTGATCAGTCAATTGTGAATACATTTCAGTCCTACAGGAGGTTGGTCGTAGAACGGATAGCTCAGTAATGACGTCTGTCGTCGTGAAGCTAGGTGATATTGGATTGAATTCGATAAGGAGCATCAGTTCTTCCAGGATTACACGTGAAACTCTTTGATGAGTGCCACACAGTACGAAACCTATGTCAACCAGGGTTTCTTGTTGACTACCTCCAACTACCATCTTACAAAATAGCTCACAAAATGCTTGCACAAGCCAGCCACTTGTTAGTAACCAGTGTCAAGGTTCATACTGGTCATGTTATGGTAAGGAACTTAAAGTCCCAAAGAACTATATTTGATTATAAGTTTTCGGTGGTTGAGAGCTTAAAGTACCTGGCTTTTAAATATTATGTCTTAGGTTCGCATCCCTATTTCGAATTAGATGATGAGGTTGTATCAGTACCATTATCAGAAGTGATGTGACGAAAAGTCAAACAGGTAAACCTGTACTCGGTAAGTGAATCATATTATTTTGTATCAGATGTTTGGGGATAATCGTCAGGAAGCTTGAGACCTAGGTAACTATCAGGTTAATGGAAGAAACACGCGAACTGAGTAAAATAGTCCACTTACACTATAAATCTGGTTACACTTACTTTGAATGGGATTTCGGCAATCTAGATAATGATCGATGAGAGAATCGACCAGAATAAGACATTCGATTGATATATGGATAAGAATGATCATCATATGTTCGGGTGGAATAATCATCTTCGTCATCACCATCCGTTTCTGAACTTGCTTCATTTGAGCTACATTCACGATAACCGCCGCTGAGCATCATTTGATTCGGGACATTATGAGAGCGATAATACCGTTGAGATATATGTTTGTGAGGAAGTGGTCGTTCATCAACAGGACTTTGTGTAGGAATATCGTAAGGATTATTTTTATGGTTGGTATGGCGGTGTTTAAAAGATGGAGACTGAAATGAATCAACTAGAACAAAACCATGTTCATTATATTCACTAGCTGATGATGACAGAAATCCTGGATGCGTTTTATCTGCATAAACTCGCTGTCTCGACCCTTTATGAGTTTGAGAATATTGAGGAGGAGCATAGTGATAATTAACTTCTGTAAATAACTCGGGTTGAGGAGTAGACTCTCTTTCATTAAATCTAGACTTTGGTCTTTTAGAATCACGTTTATGCTGATGAGGTAATGTTTGATAAGGTTTGGATGGATCTAAAGTGATTATATGAGGAAAAGAAACATTGGGTGTAGCATAGTTTGATTCTCCACTATCCGATCGCTGGTTTGTTACAGATGCATTTTGGTCGAATTCCTGATAAGGTGGGTCACAACGATTGTTTATATGGGCAGTAGTAGGCTCGACAGTCAGATCGGAATGATCATTCGATTGAGTTCTATCGTGATATATCTGTGGAGGTTTAGAACAAGGAGAGACTGATGTTTTTGAGTCATTTACGAATATGTTAGTAGTATTGTCAACCAATCCAATCGTATCACTGGTTTCTATAAATACAGTAGAATCTTGTAAAGGCTATAACAAATAAATGGAATGACGGGAAATAATGAAATTTTAGGTATTAAACACGGACTGGTTAAACACTTTTACAATATGCAGATGGCAATTTAAAAAATACTAATACTGTATGCAAATTTAATCGATATGAAGTAGTAACTTAGTGGACGAGAACACAAATGGGAACAATCGAATGTATTGAATACAAAATACAGAATCTCTTAGTAAAGTCTGAGAACCATACAGTGAATATTTCATTTGCAAAATATCAGTCAGTTGTCTCAGAAATTATCGTACCTTCGTTTCCACATCAATCATTCCCTGTTCTCGTTCTTTGATCTTCTTAACCTTCTGTCGTCAGGTAATCAGTTGACCACGGTAGTTTGAAGAATAAGTTAAATAAATTTTGCAGTGACATGAGGGGTTCAATGTATTTACTTAAGAGTGAAATGAAGAGTTGTCTAATCAGTTTGTTTGGATCAGGAAAAGATGCACAACAATATGTTTACTTCTGACATGCATGATAAGCAATATTTGACATTTGTACAGAGTGTAGAGACTAGACATATAAATTATGTAGCAAAACAGTTAATAAAAATAAAAATGTAAACCGACTAATGTTTTTATTAAATACGATATATTACATGGAATTCGTATAGTGTAATAGAAAGATGAAGTTTATCAAAATTACGTCCGTGATTCACTAAAAACCTAACTACATCACTACAGGGGCTGTGAAGACTGTTTAATGCTATTGAGATCACAAACCAACCTATGTTAGACAACCAACAAAAACTTGGAGGCACTGGAGGCCCACTTTGTTTAAGTATCAAAATCCTGTAAAGTGTACAACCATGAGCACGAAAACACATTGTCGGAATCCAACGGTGTGGGTAGACTGATTATGAATACAATGATCTTGAGTGCTGTTAGAGGTATGAGGGCGGTTATCACTTGCCTACACCCTGGAAGGGTTCTTCTGGAGGTAACTGAAAAGGAAATTGGATTAGAGGTGGTTTTAGTGACCTGAGAGCGTGACCGCAGTGCCCAAGGGACAACTGCTTGAGATCAGTCATACATGATCTATTTGTGAGTAATTTTCGTGTTAGCTCCGTACTGGTTGGGACATTACCGCCGGGGGCGGATATCCGTGGGATAAGGCGAGGTGTGCATTTTTAGGGGCGACCTTTTCTAACCCCATCCCTACTTTTTGGGGAGGCAGCATTGCTGCTATGCTGATTGTCGGAAAGAAACACATTACTGTCGTCATGCCTCTGTACAGTCAGCAGTACGACTTCGCCCTCGAATCTCGGGTTTACTGCTTTTGGTCTTATCGCTCTTCAGCCGATCTGTCTGGCATGGTAGGACCTTGATTGGTTCGTCACGATAGGCAAGCCCAGCCACAATGTCAAGGTAGCAGCAACGGCCATTAAGAGTAGAATATACTCGTAAGCTACTAGTATTTGACCACAGATGTATTAGATATATTACTCGCATCTGCTGGGATCAACGGGTAAATAATAGTGAGGTTAGACGCAGGGTATTAGGGAATGATGGTAAGTCAGTTGATGAGATTGTAAATATTCATCGACTGAGATGGTTGGGTCACGTGTTGCGTATGCCTGAACACCAATTAGCATGACGCGCAATTCTAACAAGTGTTGGAGACGGTTGGAAGAAAGTTAGAGACGGCCAAACCAAAACGTGGCATCAGTCCTTGAAGTTACCAAATTCTGGTCTGAGCCATTTCGGTAGATGCAGACAACTTGGTTGGGATCCGCGCGACTATCGTAACCAATGGCTGGAGACTGGGTGACATGATTCAAAATCGATCATAAAGGCGTCGGTGTATACACTCCCTGTCTTCTCTCAAACCGTGAGATTAAAATTGCTTTAAAACTTTCTTTCTTCCTGTAATATATCCTTATACACAACCTTTCTTTTAAACATTACTACCATTGAAGTAACTACTCCTATAAATTCAGTGTTCATCTCATAGTGTTAATGAGGTGTGGTAACTTGGATTGATGAATATATGTGCCTGGTCCTACGTTGTAGCTGACTGACTGAGTCCGAAGGTGCACACATCTTAATTCAAGCGGTGATATTAAGCAAATATCCGCCGCAGTCTTAAGTGGGTGGGAGGGGTCGTGGGCACGAACTCCCGAACGGTACCGAAACAGCTGCCCAGCGCTTCCAGCTTTTCAATGGTTGTCTAAAAGGTAGGTTTGTGATGTGAAAAGATTATCGAATTTTACAATTGCATAATATCATCAACAGCATTTTATTATTACAAGATGAGAAGATTAAAAACACAACATATGAATCTAACTATTCACCTCACTAACATTTGGCACTGTGGATGAAGAATTCATTGAGAAATCTTCATCTAAGTCTGTAGCGTGTTCAACATTAGAACCAGATACTGTCATTTCATCTTTATCCGTTGCGAAATGAGTACCTTCTGAATCAATGCAAATAAAGTTGTATTTTTCTGACTCTTTTAATTTTAAAGGCAAAGAACTAGATGAATTTTCATTCTCCGATACTGTACCACCATTCGATAATTGAGACTGTCCACTTGAAATACTATGACGCTGATGGAACTAAAAGATTGGTAATATAAAACAGATGCGATTAACAACACTGAATAATAACAATTGTAAAATAAATTACAATTAAGAATGTGGAAAATAAAAAAAATATTTGTAATATCCCAATCTACCCAATGCTCAAGTTATTTGAAATTACGAAGTCCAACCTTGGTAGTGACGCTTACATGTAAAATATTTGCATAGTTCATTAAAATGGTTTGAAAAGAAAATATTGAGGATTTTCAAAGAATTGATGGTAAAAAAAGGTATTGGTATTGCCGCCATAACTGATAGGTTTGGTATCGTATCG
The DNA here is from genome assembly GCA_946903255.1 of Schistosoma spindalis. NCBI lineage: Eukaryota > Metazoa > Platyhelminthes > Trematoda > Strigeidida > Schistosomatidae > Schistosoma > Schistosoma spindalis. The sequence goes on from OX336420.1 coordinate 80,614,134, forward strand.
TTGACAAAATCGTACATTGTCATTGTAAAAGATGCTCTGGTACGACCACGGGTGGGGACAGTCAGTTCTTCCTCTAGAAATCCTCTCACATGGCCACGCATATACAGACACTGTCAAGGAAGTCCTACTCACTGCCCTTTCGTGACAGGGCTGTTATTTTAGAAATTGTGAGGAACAAAAGTGAATGTCTGGAACTTTACCAGGGTTTGTGGATAATGGAGGATCCATCTAGAAAAGTTGGAAAACCCTGATTCCAAACTAATGAGCACATGAACTTCAGGGCCGTAATGGAAAAAATGGCGCACGAAGTTATTGTTGGTCACCAGCTACCACGGGACTGCGTCTCCTGACGTCGCTCCACTGCCTTGCGGATTAGACCTCTAGGTCAAAGAATCGAGTAGTCGTCGTCTAATAAAACCACATGCTTTAGTTTGAGCGTCCGGGCAGTATTTCAGCCCTCACACATATTGAATGACTTGAACAAAACAGATGTCGTGCATACCCGGCATTTAACTGATCTTCAAATGATGTCAATTAGTTTTGAAAAATCAGTTTGAAACAAGTAATCTTCCTCAAAAAATCCTTGTATCCATAGTAATTCAAATTTCAAGTTTCATAGTAATTATCAACACAGTGGATATTATATGTTCTTACGTAAGTATATGGATCGACACTACTTCGTTGATAAACTAACACAGGTAAAAAGAGTATTTAGTAATAAGATTATTGACCAACATAAACGTTTGCTCTAGGCACTGAATTAAACACGTTTGACAAACTTTTTGAGGTGAATAAACATTCCGATTTCAACAAATAATTAGAGAAAATCTGGGATAGATAGGTTTACGAAAAGACAAGGTATCTGAATGAGTAGAATATCAAGTTGAGAATTGAAATTTTTATTGTTTAAGTGATTGGTAACTACAAAAAATAAGCAAAATGTAGAACAATAATCTTTTCCGTAAAATAAATAGTTCCTCTATAATTGCACTTTACAAGACAGCGATTAGATGTATTTTCTGATAAAATAAGGCTTACAGAAAGCAGTTGTAGAATCAATATCAACGTAGCGTCGTTTTTATATCACATTCAAGACTAACTGAAAATCCAGTAAAGATCAACCGATAGATTGATTAATTTATCATAAATACATCTCAGCCCTACAGGAAGTCAGTCACGTCCTGGATAGCTCAGTGTCGCTGGTTAACCCAGGATCGAACCTGCAAAAGAGCGTCAGTCCCCTCGGTATTAAAGGCACATCTTGTTGACGAGAGCTAAATAGCACGCAACTTAGACCAAGAAAAGGTTTCCTGTCGATTACCTCCAACCACTACCTTATAAAGCAAGGACTGGAGTCAGACAAGGCTGTCTACTCTCTCCCTTCCTCTTTCTTCTTGTGATCAACTGGATTATGAAGACCTCGACATCTGATAGAAAACACGGCATATAATGGACAGGTCAGAAGTAATTAGACGATTTGGACTTCGCAGACGACATAGCCCTCCTATCGCATACACACGAACAAATGCAAATAAAGACAGTCAGCGTAGCAGCAGTCTCTACATCACTAGGCCTCAACATACACATCGGGTAAAACCAAGGTACACAATCACTCTTGATGGAGAAACTCTGGAAGATGTAGAATCCTTCACATACCTGGGAAGCATCGTCGATAAACAAGGAGGTTCAGACGCAGACGTAAAGGCGAGGATTGGCAAAGAAAGGGCCACATTCCTACAATCGACGAACATATGGAACCCAGAACAACTGTCAAACAATATCAAAGTCACAATCTTCAATACGAACGTCAAGACAGTCATATCTACTGTATTGAGCTGAAACTGAGAACTACTACAACCATCATCAAGAATGTATAGGTATTTATAAATATTTGTCCACGCAAGATACTCAATATCTATTGACCTGATACCACCAGTAACAGCCTACTGTGAGAGAGAACAAACCAGCTTCTATCTGAAGAGGAAATTAGGAAAAGGCGATGGAAATGGATAGGACATACATTACGCAAATCATCAAACTGCATCACGAGGCAAGTCCCAACTTGGAATTCTGAAGGGAAGTGGAAAAGTGGAAGGCCAAAGAACACATTACGTCGCGAAATAGAATCAGATATGAAAATGATGAATAACAACTGGAAAGTGGTGGAGAGGATTGCCCAGGACATGGTTGGATGGAGAACGCTGGTGAGCAGCCCATGCTCCTTCACGAGGAGTATCAGGCGTAAGTGAGTAAGTATTACCTTACAGTATGAATATTTACCTGTTTTTGAAGAAGTTTAACAAATGCTGCATTATTTCTTTCAGCAGCAGCTTTGGTGCTAGCTAGACGTTCACGTTGTCTGGATACTTCAATAGCTCGTCTTCGTTGGTCTAATGATAGTCTTAAAGCTGCTGCACGTCCAAACATTGTAGCCTCTTGATCAGACTTAGTACTACTAGATGAAATGATATTGTCTTTGGTGTCAACAGCATCATTAACTTTATGTGTATGAGAACGTGCTGCTCCAGAATCTTTCCAAGTTGTCGTTCCTAGAGGTAAACTAAGAGTAATCATAATAATGATAATACAATAATTATGCAACTAGACAAATTAGAAGAACGAGAATTCTATACTGATTAAACCATAGATGACCGTATTATTTTTAAAAAATTCTATAGGTATTTAACAAATAAAACAAATTCTCAGTGATTAAAAATTAAAAGACAGTGTGCTTAACGTTTTAGCGCAGAATCAATTAAGTGCTGGTATAACTGAATCCAACATGTGTGCTTTTTTCTGTTAGGAACTCGTTGGATGGATGCATCAGCATACCATATTTGATGCTTACTTCAATACTAGAACACAGTAATGTGTTTTTGAAAAGCTATTGTGTTATCTCCTTACCTACATAGTTTTGATAGTCATTTGTGCAACGGGTATGAGATTTAATTCAATGTGAAATGGTTTGGATTATCTCTTCGTTTATACTTTAACTGAAATCAAATTAAAACTTATGTCCGATGAACATTTAAGTGGGGATATGAACTCAGTAGATAATTGAATAACGCGATAGGGATTTGAAGTGGAAGTTATTGATGTTTGAAACGCAGAGTGAACATAAACTTTGGAGTGCATGTACATCCAGCCGACGAGTCTCATATAGGACGAAACGCGCGTCTTGAATTTCACTACTAGCAACATTGCATCTATCCTATACAAACTTAAGAAATAAAAGCAATATCGAAGCAATCCACACCGGATACACATATATCAATAAAAAATTGACCGAAATCCAGTCAAAATATCAAAAACAGGATAAATCCAATCACTAGAAATTAAATTATACCTAACATTTGATTTGACAGATTTTAGTAAGGTTGATCATATTGCCAGGTAACAATTATTCATAAGCGCAAAATATAACGAGTGAAGTTACTTTTGCTGCGTTGAATAATTTAGTGTTCACAGAGAGTGCAACAATTAATTTGATTGTATAAATATTAGTAGTCCGAATCTACATCATATCTCTGCATTCGTTGCAAGGAAAAAATCACTTAAATTCTTTTATGTGATTAGTTCTCCTAATAAATAAATAAACTTTGTAAAGCAAGAACAAGAAACATTGCAGGTTAGAGTAGATTCATTCCATTTCACATGATCTAAATGTTACATTAATTTGTACAAACAAATAAGGTGCATTAAAAATGTGATTTCATGAGTTGTAACATACATTAAGTCCATTAGTCCGCAAGTGAAGAATACTTATATTTACTTTCTATATTCATACACGCTAAGTTTATATACTACCAAATTAAACAAAAGAAAAACCATGACGTAACTACTTGAATGAATAAATTGATGATGGGGGGACGGTTAAATATTTTGGTCAATAAGTCTAAAATAATAAGACTAATTATTATGAAAACTATGAATTGGTATTAAAAACTTGACTAAAATGAACAATCAAAGTTATTTTGATGAAACAAATGTTGGTAGGAACGATGAAGAATATTTGTAAAGGTTATGGATCGAACCAAAAATATTTTAGTTATCTTTGAAAAAAATGATTGGAAAATAGGACCGAATAGACCATTATGGGAAAGATAGGTGGATTGTATATCAGGATTGAGACGCCATTAATTTTGGAGGCAGTGGGCTGTTGAATAATCTCATTTATTGATTTCAAATGTTCGTCGATAAAAATTAACGATAGAGATTTTTCGAAGTATTTCCACTTCACTGTCGAGCGAACCATCGGGACAAAGTCTGACAGCCCTAGGAAAAAGATTCTGACAAGAATTCATTTATACGAGATTGGATTAAAACTGCTGAAATGTAAAACTAGCCCCATCCCAGAAGTATTGTGGTAAATAAAATGCGAAACAGTCAGTCAGTCAGCTGCAACGTAGGACCAGGCACGTATATGCATCGGTCCAAGTTGCCATACCGAATTAACACAACAAGATGAATACCGGATTCATAGTAGTTAATTCAGTGGTGGTAATATATAGAAGAAAGATTATGTATAAGGAGATAGTACAGGAAGAAAGATTTCAAGTGATTTTAATCTCTTAGTTTAAAGGAAGACAGAGAGTGTATACACCGACGCCATTGTGATCGATTCTGAGCCATGTCACCAAGAGTCTCCAATCATTGGTTACGATAGTCACGCGGACCCCAAACAAGTAGTCTGCATCTGCCAACATGGCTCAGACCAGAAGTTAGTGACTTCAAGCACTGATGCCACGTTTTAGTTTGGCCTCCCTTAACTTTCTTCCAACCATCCCCTACACTAGTTAGTATTGCGTGTCCTGGTAATCGGTGTTCAGGCATACACAACACGTGGCCCAACCATCTCAGTCGATGAAGATTCATAACCTCATCAACTGACTTACCATCATTCCCTAATACCCTGCGTCTAACCTCACTGTTACTTACCCGGTGAGCCCAGCACATACCCGCTGGGAAACAAACCGATTTTTATTTACCACGCAAAGGTTTATACACCTGTGTTCGAGGAACCATTTTTGTATGAGAGGTAACAATACAATGAAATATGTGAAGCGAGGTTCGAAACCTACAAGCTAATGTTTGCGAATACATGATTATAACTAATATATCACTACTTCAATTGTAGACTGTGTAGCCTAATTCAAGAAACTATAACATTCCAATTTGAAAACAATCATGTATAATGACTGAATACACACTTAACCTAACGTTTATTGGCACATTCAATATTCTATTGGTTTGGAAATCATACACTGGAATAATGTTCAGTGTTAAATTGAAATAATCGATTACTCATTTGACATTTTTACACTTCAGTGAATATTTTGCATTAGTTTTGGGAAAACGTATGAAAAACAATATGAATAGATTATTGTGAAAAAAATTCAAAGAATTAATGAACTGTATTGAATGTGATATGATAAAAATCATTAGTTTAACTGATTCTTTAGCTAACCACAACAAATAGCCTTATTAATTTATGGTTTGAACAGCAACCTCGATCAGTGGTTGAAAATGTTTAGTGATTGGTTCATAGTAAAACGATGAATATGATGAAGAGACTGTAATTATGTTATCCATGTCAAGTCAATGGCATATATGGACAACACTATACATTCTGATTTCATTCTTTTACTATCCCCTATCACTTCATTGTTTTTTTATTCTATTTTTTTCTTCCCACTGATATGGGATACGGCAATTACGTTAGCTGTATATTTGTGCCAAGTCATACATACATCCATTTTATAACTAAATAACTGTTTATAAAATCTGAAAGTTCATATGTCAATGATTTCAATCTTACCACACAATAGATTTTTATAATAACATCAAATAATTGGTAAACATCTGGATAACTTTTCATTCCCTGATAAAATCTAATTATTATATTAGTACAATGAATGAACTATCAATAAAGATATCAGCTAAAATAATAATCTGAAGATCTTAGTTTTATAAGTAGATCAGTCAAACATACAAATCATTAATAATTTTGTGGTAACTAGTTTATTGATTTAGTTGAAAACGTGTTTATATTAACTTATTCATGAGAATTTGTCATTTGTGAAAGAAAAGAAACAGTTAAATTATACCTTATTTATTTTAATAGGATTGATGAATGATTTGAATAGTCAGTTTTCTGTATTCATATTAAAATTATATTGTGAATATCTTTAAAATAAATTAATAAAACTATTCAAATAGTTACTATCAAGTTTTAGGGATCACATAAATAAACAACGTTACCTATTATATTATTATCGATTATTTTTTGTGATCGGAAAAAAAACAGTAATAATTGCAAAAACAATTTTTATATTTTCAAGTGTTAAAGATTTTGTAGAAGAAATAAAAAAAGACACATTTGTTATAATACACAACCTATAACTTTGCTTCTTTAGGTTTTTTTCTTTTATAAATGATGACTGATGTGAAATTTTACTTAAAGTTCTATAACATATTTCTTTCCAAATCATATGATCTAATCAAGAAAAGAAATAGTCCAGAAAAAAAAATACCATATAGGACATGTGATCTGTATGTGTATGTACACGTATGAGAAAGAGAGAGTACGCGCTCATCTTATTTTTGTTCTTTCTTCTGAATAATAATAAACATAGAATAGTAAAAAGAGAATATTTTTTTATTGATTAATACCTAATTAGTATACATTTCCATATGTTATGGTGACGATGATGATCATTAGAATGCTCATAGTGAATTTTCAGTAGAGTACCTGATTAAAAACACTTTTGTGGATATTATAGTAATTTAATAGTTGAATTCATGAGTCAATTGAAGCTAGACCATCATGGAAAACTTGGACAGCCCTTTCATCCTAGTATGGGACTCCTCAGCAGTGTACATCCACGATTCCCAACGCGGGATTAAAAGTTAGGACCGAAGGTCCTGAAGGTTTACAGTCTTATTTGACAATTCATTATTTTTATCCAGTAGTCTTGGCTGGATACTAATATTGATTATCCCACAGTTCAAACAGACGCAATGAATGGTGTTATGACCGAGTAACCGCAATCTATTTATACTAGCTATTTTTAAACGTTATGTTTTACACCATTAATGTCATAGAAAACGGTATATTGTGTGCAGTGTATACGTTTTTGATAAGGAAACATACTAAAAGACTAGTATTTGAACGAAGAATATTCTTTTCGATAAATTCTCTTCAGGTTCTACAATTATATATCCAAATTAATAATCCGAAAAATGGCCAGTTTAAGGAAACATACATTTAATTAACGTAATGTGTAGAGTTTGTATAAGGTATTTGCATCAATGTCATGATTTAATTAGACTCTAACCAGTCAGGACTGACTGGATGTAAAATAACTGAAGTGGTCGATGCATATAACTATATCATTTATAGGTATTATTACAAGGCAATTATAAAGTACGATTTTACGTTTGAAAGATATAGAATGCATATCAAAGTAAATTGCAGTTATTCAAAAAGACATAGACTGAGCTTCATTACATTTAAAGGAATTACCCACAGCGCAAAATCGATTAGTATGTAAATCTGTGTTATGAAATGTCCAAATCTATATTTTATCAGTTAATTCGGATAACATACAAAGCCAGAAAAACCGATCCAAAAACGTAGGTATAATTAAAGGTACCGAATAAAAATTAATCTTACTCATTATGGATTTTTGAAATTTGATCTACATCCGCAGTTGTCACAGTGGACATTGAACGTTTACGTTTTTCAAACTCTGATCGTAATGAAGGCAGAGTAACTTGTGAAAGATTAACATTAGTGACAGAATTCACTCGAGGTGACTTTGTTCCAACTAGATCAAAAAGCATATGGAAAAAAACACCCCAAAATAACATACTACACTAACGAATGAGATGAACGATTTTCAAGATTTAGTGAGTTGGTTTTTGTAGAAGATCAATAGATTTATACAAATAGTTTGTTGAGGATGCTAGATCACTAGGAATCACTCCGTAAACTTATTTTTGTGACAATTATGAAAATGTGAATTTGTTTTCGCGCCAAAATACGGTTATTATCTTCAGTTTGTATTTCCTACCTGGATACTGAACGTCATTAGTTCGTTTCTTCTTTTAGTGAGCTATTTTGTGACGCTTATCAACGACATTTTTGTATTGTATATGTTACTTATGAGTTGAATGTTTGTTATTCGTTCTTCCGATTCACTTGTGGAATATTTTTCTTGCTGATACTGGTCTTCTTCCTCTAGTTAGCTGAGCTAGGACACAGAGGAATATCTAAGCTTCATCCTGTTATTGTGTTGCTAGCTTAAGTTCCGATACCAAGGTAATATCTCGAATATAATATCTTTAAACGTTACTAGATATATGAGATAAGATGTAATGTAAATTAGAGTAAGACAGTTAACACAGGCATCAATTAGGAAACATAAGAAATATAGACTTATTCAACAATATCTTTCCGTAGATGACTGCCTGTAATTTAATAAAAATAATAAACGAAATGTTTTTAGCTCAGAAAGCAGTGATAGGATTGACTAGTTATCCTACTAAGGAATTAGGTTAACAAGCTGTGGACAGTATCAAAGATAAACTTATCATGTGATGATGGATAGTTACACGTCTGTCTGGTTGTCAATTTGAAGTAGATAATAGAGAAAACATTAAATAAATTTTAATGTTTTATTATATTTCCTTGAAAAAGCTTGGACCAGATTGCTAGGTGAAATGTTGGATGTACTTCAAATTCATTCGCTGAGATTTTACAAATACTTCTTATTGTCTCATATCAACTCGGTGCCCAAATACTGTGAAACTCTTTGATCAAATTTAGACGAAAGTTCTTATATCATAGTTAGATAAGCTTAGTTTCAAATACAAAATACTCAATACTGAGGGAGTTTTTACGACAGAACTCGAAAAGCTAACACTAACTTACATGGTTTGATGTTGCACTAGTTATAAATCGTAGGGAATTGATTACTGGGCAAAGATATATTTTTATTCAATTTACATACCTGTTAATTGTTATTAATAACTACGAATGCATTGATGCTATTTCAGACACACGAACTCACAGTTACAGACATAAAACTGATGTACGAACATCACTTGTGGATCGATTTAGCCAAGCAGGTGGATGCATGTTTGTGTATACACATTCTTTCATTTTAGTTTAGAGATAACATGACTGCCAAAATCTTTTAACTAATATTGGCAGAAAATGACTAAAGTAAGTTTTGACTTTTTTAAGGACATAAATCTATACTTAGTATCTTTAACTTTTGAAGGAAGAGAAACTGGAATGCTATCTGAGACAATAGGAACTCCAGGTATTATCAATTATGTAAATAATAATTTCATGTAATTAGAATCGAAAGGTCACATACGTTCAGTTACTAAGGGAAAAACAAGTGTGATAACCAAATAATCAGAATAGCTAAACAACTAGATCTCGTTAGGCTAGTCAAATAAATAAAGATAAACGTGTAGATTCCAGTTTGAATATATGAGATTATGACTGTTGATTGTGGGCGGAACGATATATTAAAAACTGAAACAAATGGTAGGACATACACTTACGACGTTTTAATGGGTTATTTGGTTGTGACAGACTGCCAATCGATGGCAGTTTACTTGAAAGACAAGGCGTTGGGCGCTAAAATAAATAAAAATGAGAAATAACAGCACATAAATTTGTGGAGATGAGAGAGTAGAAGCCTATCAAGCCAAGAGTTCATAACCAACTTCTACAGTGACAAAAACACGAGCTATATGTGCTAAGTAATAGATCTTTCTACATTTTGTAACTTAGAGAATTCTATTTAGTACTTAAAAGTGAAAATGTTAAGGGATCAACATGTTTCACTCAGAACACGTTAATATTCTTAACTAACGGATAAAAGATATTTTGTTAACATGGATTAATTTTATCATTGTTGCTTTTATACTTACAGCTCTGTTGTTTTTAGTAAACAAAACGAAATATAAGGAAATCAAACAAAAGAGGAGATAAATGGTGTCATTAAAATGGAGTTTATCAAGGATTAGGTTTAGCACTACTACAAGAAGACAAGTGACGAAAGAGTAGAGCACTTCAACAGGACGATAATACTCGCCTAACCACTATTAATCTGTTGTCAGTATGAGGTTGTGAAGAGTGTTAAATTTCATAGAAATCATGGATCAATCTAGCTTAAACCACCACTGAAAACCTAGAAGCCATTGGATGCCGATCCAATAGTCTAGAAGTTGTATGGGAATTAAGTTAGACTTCGTAAACCAATGAATATGATGTCTTAATACATAATATAATTTAGCTATTTATGTCATAGTTAAGTATGCAGTTAGCTCAATTTTGAACTCTGTTTCAGGATTGATGGTAACAAAGAGAAAATGTATGATAAACACTATATGTAGGAAGTATGCTAGTTTTCTAATGGGAAATGAAATATCGTAAGATATAGTGAATTAACAACTTGTAATAAGAAAAGTAAACAACGTAAAACGGTGATAATACTTCTGGATTTCCATTCCATCAAGTTTGTGCGGACCATAGTCACTTTCAGCAAAGAACATAAGTAAATGTGTTTTACACGAATCACTTCTGCTCAGCTAAGATTAAGAACAAACTTTAGTACATTGGTCTACAAGATGCAGATCACTAACAAATGAAAATGGAAGAGATTATGGAAATTGTCAGAAAAGTATATAACATTCCTTCTCATAATGAATAGATTATGGTATGTATTGTATTTTATTATTTATTTATTTTAACACATAAGTATAGGTACAGGGAGGCACCAAGTACATATGCGCCACACGAATCTCAATTGATTTGTGTGAGGGCTGTGATACTGCTCGGGTGCCCAAACCGAAGCAGGTGGTTTTCTTAGGGGGCCACACCCCGAGCCTTCGACCTGAACGTCTGACCCACAAGGCAGTGAAGCATCGTGAGGAGATGCAGTCCCATGGTAGCCGGTGACCAACGATTGGTTCATACGCCATTTTTTCCTTCGGGATACTGGAGCCCATGTGCACCATTGGTTTGGGATCCGGTTAAAGCGCCGGACATTCGCTTTTCGTACTCTCATTTTTGTAAACAACACCCCCGCCACGAGAAGACAGTGAGTAGGACTTCCCTGGCAGAGGCTATATACGCATGGCCATGTGAGAGCGGACACTCCCCACTCTCGGCCGTACCAGGGCATTTGGGGGCGGTATGTATTGTATTGTAAAATGTAGGCGAACTGTCATCAGAACTGAGTACCTCAAGTGGTGTTCGTTAGGACTGTCCACTCTCTCCATTCTTGTTTAACTTTATCGTAGACATGCTTTTAGAGATAACCCTTTCCCCATCTAAATTTCCAAGGGTCGAACTTTTACCGGGAGATTCATGTGTTGACTTAGAATATGCCGATGACATAGTTCTATTTGGTGAAGACGCTGACAAAATGCAGAGTCTGCTGACCACTCTAAGCAACAATGCAAGCATGTTCGGCATACGATTCTCTCCCTCCACATGCAAAATGTTGCTTCAGGATTGGGTTGCATCGACACCCGAACTAATGATAGGGAGTGAAGTAGTTAAGTGTGTTCACCGATTCACTTATTTTGGGGGTCCCATCAGTTCTTGTGTTCTGGTATGTGACGAAATCTCAGTACGGATACAGAAGGCTCGACTAGCTTCTACCAACTTGCGTCATTTATGCGTAAGCGAGATATCCGTCTACTGCGCAGCAGTTCGTTCCGTCTTAATTTATGGCAGTGAAACATGGCCAGTAAGAGAAGAGGATATTCGTAGGTTACTAGTATTCGACCATAGATGTCTTCGAAACATCGCTCGTATATCCTGGGACCGCCGAGTAAGTAATGCAGTTGTTAGGAAACCGGCACTAGGTAAGGATGGCAAATCAATTGATGAAGTAGTGAAACTTCATCAGTTGAGATGGTTGGGATATGTGTTGCACATGCCTGACCACCGACTGCCCCGACTTGCGATGTTTTATGGTGTAGGAGTAGGTTGCGAGAAAACTAGGGGCGGCCAGACCAAAACATGGCAGAAATCCATGAAGTCACTGACAAGTGGACTGAGCCATATTGTTAGATGTAAACTGTCTGGTTGGGGTCCGCGAAACGATAGCAACCGATGGTTAGAGACCTTGAATGACATGGCTCAAAATCGTTTGCAATGGCGCAGATGCGTCCACTCTTTGTGTTCTCTCAAACACTAATCTTCTGAATTCTTCATTTCCCTTATTTTTTTCCAAATCTATTCCACTGGACTATACTCCTTAAATAACATCACCAAACCCTAATGTTCCCTATCACTACCTCTTCCACTACGGGATTTGAATCGATAACTGAATCTCTGTGCTAATTTGGTATGGCAATTCGAACTGATGTACGTACGTACGAAGTTTGACGTTGTTACTGACTGACTGATTGATTAAACTAGTCACACTATCTCAGCAATCAACAACTGACCAATCAAGATGAGACAGGTAAAAACAGACCTAGTGGAGATTTTTTAATGTATTATCTTAATATGATTAAAAGAGAGAATATGATCTACATCAAAACAAAGCAGTAGTATTTTACGAATTAAGTTATCAGTCATATTGTAAATATCACATACCAAAATAGAAATAGTTCAGAAATTGCGGTCTTAACAGACAAAAAAATAAGGAAACAAAAGCACTCACCTTATTAAATGTGACATATAAGGAATTACGTTTAAATGATTGGGTATCATCGTCAACAATAGCATTAGTAGTGGTGTCAGATATTGTAGTTATTTCTGTCGTTGTAGTAGATTGATTAACAGGGTTACTATCAACGTCTAATTTAGAACATTTCTTATTTAGATAATAATGACCATTAGTTGAAATGTTTATTTGTTGTTGTTGTAATAATTTATCCTCATTGTTAATAACAGCTTTACATGGTGTGGAATGACTACGATTGAATGCAACACGAGCAATATCAGTTAATAAATCATTAGTTCCATCATTGGTTACATTGTAGACATTTTGAATAGTAGTATTATTACTAGAAATTAAAGAATTGTCAACATTATTAAAAGATTTTAGTTTATCAAAATCAGTGGAATGTGTATCTACATCAGCTTTCGTATTACCAATAGTAGTAGTAGCAGCAGCAGTGGTAATACTGTTATCATCAATCATAGTTTCTGTATGATTCACTAAACTAATAGGCGAGCTAACTAACTGATCTACAGTAGACTGATTTACAACAGGAATAGGTTGATTGCTTGGATGAGCTGGTATTGCAGGTTTAGCAACAGTGCCAGATGCACGAACTAAATTGCGTAAAACTCCTAGAAATCAAAATAGAGAGAAACACGTGGAAAGAAAACATCTAATTAAAAAGAAAGTATACAAAATAATGGGTAGTATAATATGAATTATTTAGAATTAGGTATATATGCAGATCAGATCAAGTTGCTACATCATATTAGCACGGCGAATTGGAATTGTAGCAATAGCAGTAGAAGTAACTGCATCAGCGCCAGTAGAAAAGATTGAGTACAGACAATCTGATTCGAGATAAAAGGATAAATTACTAGAATACAAAAATATATCATAGTTTTAAAGCTCAAGATAAAAAAGAAAATATAGAGTGTATTTGCTCAATTAAGAGATTCGGGACATATCAGTTTAGAAAGTTTTGAAAAGATTTACTTTAGTCCTAAACACAAATATACTTACATTGATTGTAAATAATGAGAAACGGAATAAGAACACTGGAATTTATTTCTAGATCTCTATCATAATTTGTGGTGGTGATAACAGAAAGCATGAAACATACATGTTTCATAAAATGAAAATTGTCAAAAATTTATGTCAATAAGGAATCACAACTGTATAATAATTTGAACCAGGAGACAAATAACTGTAAAATACGTTTTATTTCGTAACTTACAATGTTCTATTTTATGGACAAAAGCGTTAAACTTTATTTACTAAACTAAATACATTTTACACTGAATTAATGAATACAATTTGTAAGAGAATGGAAAAAAAAGAATAATTAAACACCTTTAAAGAGTGACCAAATGTTTGGTGACAATAATAACTTACGCTGCATTCTTGACCTTGTTATTTATTCACTTATAAACCGTGATTGTTTTTATGTAAACGTACATGTGCCCTTCTTATCTCAATCATCACATGTCTGTAGCTTAGTTTTGTGTGACTATAAATATTGATTAACGCTTGGTTAAAAAGGGGATTGGTTCATATGCTTTCTCCACTGCGCGTCATTTCGCTCTCTCTTCTTCGCTACGCCGCTCTGATTATCTGTTCCGATGAACGATTGTACAAAATATATGTAGTCGAAATCTATTCACGTATTTGGCTTATTTAATTCCGTTATTCATTAATGCGATCTAAGTCGATAATTATATACGAGGATTAACGATATGTATATCTTAATAGCAATCAATAACGATTTCATTGAAATCAGATCCCGAACAACTAAATTAGTGAGCCCGCCGCCAACAAACTCTGACAACCAGAGCAACCATTTATTTAGGTACATGGAATGCTCGCACAATGTGGGAGACTGGGAGAGTTTTCCAAATTGCTGCAGAAATGAGGAGATACAACCTAGAGGTGCTTGGGATCAGTGAAACACATTGGACGCAAGTTGGACAACAACGACTAGCTTCAGGGGAGCTGCTGTTATACTCCGGACATGAACAAGAAAATGCCCCACATGCACAAGGAGTTGCATTGATGCTGTCCAAACAAGCACAAAATGCACTTATAGGATGGGAATCTCATGGACCAAGGATCATCAAAGCCTCCTTCAAAACAAAGAAAACGGGGATTACAATGAACGTCATCCAATGCTACGCGCCTACCAACGACTACAATGAAGACGCTAAAGATCAATTCTACGATAGGCTGCAGTCAATCGTCGAGAAGTGCCCAACTAAAGACCTGACAATTCTGGTGGGAGACCTAAATGCCAGGGTTGGAACGAACAAGACGGGATATGAAGAGATCATGGGACGACACGGACTCGGAGAAAGGAACGAAAATGGTGAGAGACTTGCAAATCTATGTGCCTTCAATAAACTGGTCATAGGCGGGACTATATTCCCACATAAACGCATACACAAAACCACATAGACTTCACCGGATCACACCACACAGAACCAAATCGACCATATCTACATCAACAAAAAGTTCAGGAGGACGATGGAGGACGTGAGAACAAGGAGAGGAGCTGATATAGCATCAGATCATCACTTGCTGGTCGACAAGATGAAATTGAAACTCAAGAGGCACTGGACAACGGGGAGGACAATATCACAAAAATTTAATACGGCTCTTCTTCGGGATAACGACAAACTCAATAAATTCAAGATAACCCTCAGCAATAAGTTCTGGGCCTTTCGTGATCTACTCAATGGAGAAGGAACTACTATGGAGAGCAACTGGAAAGAGATAAAAGAGACAATAACTTCAACATGTCATGAGGTTCTGGGCCAAAAGAAGCACCATCACAAGGATTGGATCACGGTCGATAAACTGGATAAGATTCAAGAAAGGAGGAACAAGAGGACAGCAATCAATACCAGTCGAACAAGAACAGAAAAAGCCAAGGCACAAGCTGAATACACAGAAGTAAACAAGCATGTGAAGAGGAGCATCAGAACTGACAAACGTAAATATGTGGAAGGTTTAGCAGTGACGGCGGAAAAGACTGCCAGAGAAGGAAACATGAGACAACTGTATGAAACAACAAAGAAACTCTCTGGAAATCACCGTAAACCAGAAAGAACAGTGAAAAACAAGGAAGGCAAGATAATGACCAACATTGAAGAACAACGAAACAGGTGGGTAGAACACTTCAAAGAACTCTGGAATCAACCAGCCCCAATGAACCCACCCAACATCAAAGCAGCACTCACGGACCTCCCAATCGATGCTGGCCCACCAACAATTGAAGAAATCAGCATGGCCATCAGACAAATCAAGTGTGGCAAAGCAGCAGGACCAGACAACATTCCGACAGAGGCACTGAAAGCAGACGTAGCGGCAACTGCAAGAATACTCCACATTCTCTTCAGCAAGATTTGGGATGAGGAACAGGTACCAAAAGACTGGAAAGAAGGACTTCTGATCAAAATACCATAGAAAGGCGATCTCAGCAACTGTAACAACTACAGGGGAATCACTCTTCTCTTAATACCAGGAAAAGTCTTCAACAGGGTATTGTTAAACAGGATGAAGCACTCCGTAGACGCACAACTTCGCGACCAACAGGCAGGATTCCGTTAGGACAGATCGTGCACAGACCAAATCGCAACTCTACGGATGATTGTTTCACAATCAATTGAATGGAATTCATCACTCTACACCAACCTCATTGACTAGTAGAAAGCATTTGATAGCGTGGACAAAACAACACTATGGAAGCTTCTTCGACACTACGGTGTGCCTCAGAAGATAGTCAATATCATACAGAATTCTTACGATGGATTAAACTGCAAAATTGTGCATGGAGGACAGTTGACAAAGTTGTTCGAAATAAAGGCCGGTGTCAGGTAAGGTTGCTTGCTCTCACCCTTTCTCTTTCTCCTGGTGATCGACTGGATCATGAAGACGTCAACATCTGAAGGGAAGCACGGGATACAGTGGACAGCAAGGATGCAGTTGGACGATCTAGACTTTGCAGATGATTTGGCTCTTCTATCGCAAACGGAACAACAAATTCAGGAGACGATGACCAGTGTAGCTGCAGCCTCAGCAGCATTAGGTCCCAATATACACAAAGGGAAAAGCAAGATTCTTCGATACAACACAGCATGTAACAATCCAATCACAATTGACGAATAAACTTTGGAAGATGTAAAAACCTTAACATATTTGAGCAGTATCATCGATGAACACGGTGGATCCGATGCAGATGTGAAGGCACGGATTGGCAAAGCAAGAGCAGCATATTTACGACTGAAGAATATCTGGAACTCAAAACAATTGGCAACCAACACCAAAGTCAGAATTTCCAATACAAATGTCAAGACAGTTCTACTGTATGGGGCGGAAACCTGGAAAACTACGAAATCCATCGTCCAAAAGATACAGGTGTTTATTAACAGTTGTCTACGCAAAATACTTCGGATCCGTTGGCCGGACACTATTAGCAACAACCTACTATGGGAGAGAACAAATCAGATCCCAGTGGAGGAAGAAATCAGGAAGAAGCGCTGGAAGTGGATAGGACAAACATTGAGGAAAGCACCGAACTGCGTCACAAGACAAGCCCGCACATGGAATCCTCAATGCCGAAGGAGGAGAGGAAGACCAAAGAATACATTACGCCGAGAAATGGAGATAGATATGAGAAAAATGAACAAGAATTGGATGGAACTAGAAAAGAAGGCCCAGGACAGAGTGGGTTGGAGAATGCTGGTCGGCGGCCTATGCTCCATTGGGAGTAACAGGCGTAAGTAAGTCAGTAAGTAAATTATGTTAATCAAAGTTTTGTGACCTCGATTCACATATTTATTGGATGAACAAACAAATCTATAAAGTTAATAGGAATATCCAAATTATCTTCTATGGATTCACTTTTTAAAAACATAAAATTCCAAATATTTGTATTCTGAGAGTATGAATCCTATTGAACAAACCGCGAAATCTTGTTTCCCTTCATATTAATTGAAGTAACAGAAGCTATATGTTAATTGAAAATTGAACCTTGACAGTGAAACATACCAGTTGACTAGCGTTTCTAAACATTGCACTGAATTTTTAAATAAAACTAATTTTAATGAAAACTAATGGTTCATATAAAATATCCCAGTATGATACATAATCTTCAACATTAACCAAATAAACAACGAAATGATAATAGACTGATAAACAACATATTTAAATACTTTATCCTTATGAGAATACTAATAATTTATAAAGAATACAAGGAAACTGATGAGACTAATGTATATTTTAATAGCCTATCGCTTAACATTAATCCTATCCATATATTAGTGAGTAGTGTACGTACAGCTTTATAACATATATATATAATGAATAGGCTAGTCGATAAATAATTTTATACACAGTATTCTAATTACAGGAAAGGAAACAATATACAATTATTTTCATGCTTGATATATTTACACTTACAAACTACAAAAGAGTAACAGACAAGCATTTATTCTATCTTAATGGATCAATACCAACGGGAAGAAATATAAATTTATTACATAATGATGCTATCAGTGAGAACTATATACATATATACATAAATCAATGATAGTAATCTTAATCAAATAATGAAATATTAACAAATACAAATAAACTAATTTACACACATTTAAATAAAAACAAAAATTCACATATAAAATAACGGAAAAATTGAAGAGTAATGGTTATTACAGAAAAATGACAAGAGCATGAAATCTAGATATACACATGTAAAATACTACTACTGTGGTGTATGTTATTTATATTGGCAAATATAAGTAATAGGTAGCACCACTTGGAAGTGGAATGCATACTTGTAGAAGATTAGGAGGATTCAATTGAAGAAAACCAGAAGGGAAACAGAAAGTAATTGTAATAACAGAAGAATTGAAAGAATCATGAAGCATGTGGTTTTTTTTAATATTTTGCGAAAGCACTCTGTAATTTTGTATTAAGCAAAAAATTAGTCATCTCAAACTGAGTTTTTGTTCACTACACTACTGTTGTCGTGAATAACATTGGAATACCTGCAATAAAAAGTATGATAACCGAAGACTTGTTAAATATGAATTATATGAATTATAGATTGATGACTGAGTAGTGACCACCATGAAATGTTTGTCTGGTCTTTCAGCATTCACCAAATTTTGTTAAACAAGCTGCAGTGATTGAAGATAGTTGATAGGAAAACCTGGACCTGGGTATTGTGTTATTTGGCGTTCACAAGGAAAATATACATATAATCTCGAAGAAACTGATATTTTCTATGAAATCCGACTCCGCGTTACGAACATTAATAGTTTGCAATGTTACTCCTACACCATTTGGACAATAACTGACCTTCTGTAAAACTGAGATATCTACAACTGATTAATCACTTGGAAGTAAATAATGTCACGTTTGTCTGGTCCTTTTAGGTTGAACGAATTCTATCGATCAGCTACAAAAATAGGCCTCGTATATTATATGACCAGTTATCGAGTATTGATATTTATTTGAACACAAAGCTTGGTATAAGGAAGCACCAAATATATACGCGCCACACTTCACCATTCGATTTGTGTGAGGGCTGAAATACTGTCCAGACACCCAAAGCGAATCAAGTGGTTCTCCTATGCGAAAACTGCCTATGCCTTTGACCTAGAGGTCTAATCAACAAGGCAGTGGAGCGACGTCAGGAGATGCAGTCCCGTGGGGAGAGTCCGCTCTCCCTCTCGAAATGCTCTAATATGGCCACGCGTACATAGACCCTGCCAGGGAAGTCCTACTCACTGTCTTCTCGTATCCCGGGGTGTTGTTTACAAAAATGAGAGGACAAAAAGCGAATGTCCGGCGCTTTAACCGGATCCCAAACCAATGGTGCACATGGGCTGGCTCCAGTATCCTGAAGGAACAAATGGCGTATGAACCAATCGTTGGTCACCGGCTACCATGGGACTGCATCTCCTTACGATGCTCCACTGACTTGTGGATCAGACGTTCAGGTCAAAGGCTCGGGGTGTGACCCCCTAAGGAAACCACCTGCTTCGGTTTGGGCACCCGGGCAGTATCACAGCCCTCACAAAAATCAATTGAGATTCGTGTGGCGCATATGTATTTGGTGCCTCCTTGTACCAATACCTGTGTGTTAAAATAAATAAAAAGCCAGTAACCAACAATAACTTCATACGCCATTTGTTCCCTCACGATTGTGGAGTCCATGTGCTCCATTGGTTTGGAATCAGGGTTTTCCAACTTTCCTAGATGGATCCTCCATTATCCGTAATCCCGGGTAAAGTTCCAGACATTCACTTTTGTTCCTCTCGATTTCATAAATAACAGCTCTGCCACGAGAAGGCAATCAGTAGGACTCCTTAGCAGTTTCTGTATGTGCATGACCATGTGAGAGGATTTCGAGAAAGGTGCCTCTCTTTACCCTTGACCGTACTAGGGCGATTGGCGGCTAGACTACCATTGAAAACCTGCAAACATTGGAGAGCTGTCTCGTCTTAGTACGGGATTCCTCAACAGCACACATCCACGCATCGGCATCTGGGAATCGAACAACACAGCTTCTGGTCTTGCGCGAACGCTTAACCTCTAAATCATTAAGCCGGTATCTAGCGGTGTTAATGTCCAATTTCAATCAATTGGCGATACTGTATAACCATCATCTATTATCTCTATCTCTTATCTGGCATGGTTGAACTCCAGTTGTCACGTCTTCTCAGTAGAACACCAGGAGTTGCATCTTGAAGCCAGTCGTTAGTGAGTATATGATTACTATTTTCATAGTTTGAATCGTGGATTGATCTTAATTACGTCACTTTGGATTCAATTTACAGAAGTGGGGTAATGGATGCTCACTGATGAAGACACACATTCTAGGACGAAATGGACGTCTAGTGCTTTCAGGCTTTTAATTATAGGCTAGCTGAAACCAGTTTGCGATTTGAACTATATTAATTTTACAATCTCCATAAATCCCTCTATACTAATTATGTACATTACAGACAATCATTTTGATTAGTGATAAGAGTAATTTCTAACTATTTTATTCTTTAAAGCCTTCTGATTATCCACAGGTAAATATTTCCCTCAACCTTCTCAAGAAACTTGTATATTAAATTACATCAAACCCCAGCAAAAATATTCACTGGAGCTCGACTATCGGTTTACTTTGAATGGTACTTCTGGTAACAAATTTGTGTGAATAATTAGTACTATTTTGCGTTATGGTAAAAAGAGGTGACTGTGGCTAAATTTAGATAATTAAAAGAATCTATGGTTCATTGCTTCATAACCGCTTAATTTGGGACCTCCATCTACCTAAGCAGTTTTATAATTGCGGACAGATCCTGAGAATACTCCTTAGTCTTTTTTGTAGCTTGCAAGTTGGGTTCTGATGTTTATGCAACCGATGGTCTGCAACGACGTTTTCTGACCCTAAATAGACTTGATCTTTTTTCACTGTGTTAAAAAATCCATTTTCCATGACCACTAAAAAAGTGTACAATAACAGCTCTCTTATAAAGAAGAAAATTGATCTTTTTCTCTTTATTACGAAGTGGGTCGTTGTAACCTATATTTCGTTAGGTCGTACCAGGTTCGTATAAATCATAGTGTTAGTGTTTGGTCTCTACCTTATCAGATGCGAAACATGATATTATTAGCATTACCTTCAGCAAATCATATTACATACTTATTGATCCAACGAATTACTACATTTTTATAAAAATAAAAGATCATCTTTTAAATTTTCAGTCAGGTTTAATTGAATTTTTATCTAAAACCTAGTAGTTAAGTCATGGATTAACTTATCAGAAAAAGTTGACGGTCTTTTAAGTAAGACACGCGTAATTATTGGGTCATACTTTTAATCTTCTTTTCACTTCATACACATAATTACACATTCATTTTACTTATAAGAAGGTTATCATACTATTGATTTAATCAGTACGGTTTAAATTCGAGATTTTTCATATTCTTTCCAAAAACGTTTTCTCAAGAAATATCAATTTGTCATAAGTATCTTATTTCTCTCTATCTGGTAGCTAGCGAAGTAGCTTAGCGCACAAGCTGTCCGAATCTTTGTCAGAGAATACGCAATTAATTACTTCTAATAACCACCTGCCTTGGCCCATGGACCGAGGAAGGTGGTTTTCTTAAGGAGCCACTCCAGAAGCCTTTGGCTTAGGGGTTTAATATAAAAGTCAGTGAAACATCGTCAGGAAATGTGGTCCCTTGATACCCGTGTTCAAAGATTATATTCACCTGCCATTCGATTACTTATGATTTTGGAGCCCATAAATACCATTAGTTTGTAATCAGAGTTTTCCAACTCCGCATGCACCGGCCCGGTTTAGACGCTTTTTGTCAAACCTTCTATAATTTATTTATTTATTTATTTTAACACATAAGTATAGGTACAGGGAGGCACCAAATACATATGCGCCACACAAATCTCAATTGATTTGTGTGAGGGCTGTGATTCTGCTCGGGTGCCCAAATCGAAGCAGGTGGTTTTCTTAGGAGGCCACACCTGAACGTCTGACCCACAAGGCAGTGGAGCATCGTAAGGAGATGCAGTTCCATGGTAGCCGGTGACCAACGATTGGTTCATACGCCATTTTTTCCTTCAGGACACTGGAGCCCATGTGCACCATTGGTTTGGGGTCCGGTTAAAGCGCCGGACATTCGCTTTTCGTCCTCTCATTTTTGTAAACAACACCCCCGCCACGAGAAGGCAGTGAGTAGGACTTCCCTGGCAGAGGCTATATACGCATGGCCATGTGAGAGCATTTCGAGAGGGAGAGCGGACTCTCCCCACTCTCGGCCGTACCAGGGCATCCCTGTCACCAGTAGGACTTCCCTGACAGCGTTTATATACATGTGACCACATGAGAATGTTTCGAGGGGAAGACGTTACGTTATTTTATTTTGATCTATTATATTCTTCAATATACATTTAACCTTGTTTGGATTTTCGGTTCGAACTCCAATTAGTAATTGATTATTACCCATTAAATATTTGCATTATCGACTTTCAGGTCAATTAGTAACTTCAAGGGGAAATTCCCGAAGTTTCATGTGAATTTCGAATCAGTGGACTCTGAATTTGTCGGGCGTGAGATAAAACCCGTCACAATCAATAATGGTCACGCAATTTCACAAATTGATTGAAAACAGAACTGTATACGGTTGAAGGCTGATCCAGTGCAGTGGTCAGAATGTTCAATCTCTAATAAAATTGTGGGTACTCATTGCTGAGGTATTCTTTCCAAAGATAAAACGGCTGTCCACTATTTTCTCAAGAACTTGTTAACCAAAGTCAGTTCATGATATGAAACTAAGTAGTTTTCGTTAGATTTCAATCCTATCTTTCGAAACTAGTTTGTTTTTATGTAGTCACAGTTTCTGCCTAAAAGTTGTCTTTTCTTAAATGTGACTCCTTACTAATAACTTAATCAATAAACACAGACAAGTCGTTTGTTTTTTAGATCCTTAAAATTCTGAATACCCATAGAAACATGTAAAGATATGTTGCGTTTCCGATTATAGTTAGTGCGATAATAGTAGTATGTTGTTGATTACTGATACATTTCAGAAAGATACATCTGCATCTAGAAGAAAAAACACTTTTTGTCTTTCGAAGGCTCTAATTCAATTCAGTTTCTACTTTTATCGTAAATGTTACAGCAATATCAAGATTTTATAAAAATTGTATTACTAACCATTGCACTACATAATTTAGTATTATAAATTTGGTTTTAATTAAGTCATCCAACCTATGACAAGAAATATGTAATTTTGTTATCTATTTTTAAGTTGTGCTGTAGTGAACAAGAACACGAGTGGGGACAATCGAATGTATTTGACACGAAATTACAGAACATTGCACTAATATCTGAGGACCATACAGTAAATAGTTAGTTTGAAAAATATCAATCCATCGTCTCAAACTTGACTGTTTCTTGTACAAATATCAGTCTATTGTCTCAGATATCATTGTTCATGCATTTTCATACCAATCGCGTTCCGTTCCCGTTCTTTCCTTATCGATCTTCTACAAAAAAACATTCTATGTCTGACCACCATTATATACTACTTATGTGGCTATAAGTTACCCCCACCATAGTGGGTACCCAGTTTACTGTTCTCGCGGCGGTGTTGTTGCCAAGGAAGTCCTACTAACTGCCCTCTCGAGGCAGGGCTGTTATTTCAGAAATTGTGAGGAACAAAAGTGAATGTCTGGAACTTTACCCGGGATCGTGGATAATGGAGGATCCATCTAGGAAAGTTGGAAAACCCTGATTCCAAACCAATGGAGCACATGGACTTCACAATCGTGAGGGAACAAATGGCGTATGAAGTTATTGTTGGTTACTGGCTACCATGGGACTGCATCTCCTGACGTCGCTCCACTGCCTTGTTGATTAGACCTCTAGGTCAAAGGCATAGGCAGTTTTCGCATAGGAGAACCACTTGATTCGCTTTGGGTGTCTGGACAGTATTTCAGCCCTCACACAAATCGAATGGTGAAGTGTGGCGCGTATATATTTGGTGCTTCCTGATACCAAGGTTTGTTATTATTTTTTTGAACACATAAATATTGGTACAAGAGGCACCAAATATATATGCGTCACAGAAAATTTTATTTGTGTGTGGGCTGTGATACTGCCCGAGTGATTTAAACTATCAATAGATATAACTGTTTATAACGTGCTGCATATTAGAAATAAGTGTAAATAAAACACCATCTTGTTACTATCTCTTATAATTGATAAACATCGTTATGTAAGCAACCTCCCCTCATACAAGTACATATTTCGACACCCAATCTAGTTCACTTCAGTTCGTGATATCAATTTATCGACTGATGAGTAGATTCTTAGTTTTCGGAGTGATTAACAAAGCAAATGGTTTCTCGTGGCTTTTTTAGATGAATGGCTTGAATTTTTCTGTTGCAAAATTTTAGTTTTCCTGAATATATATATATATTATAAATCAAGAGGAATATTGAGTGCGTGGAAAGAAAATATCTGTTTTGTCTAATACCTGTTTCGTGTTGTATCGATCCATATTTATCGACAAGAAATAAAATAGTTGTACCAATGAAATTTACCATAATGTTTTTACATATATTGTGGTCAATCATTTATATGCAATAAAAGCTCTGTAATATATATATATATATATATATATATATATATATATATATATATATATATATATATATATATAAACCTCGATATCTGAAGTTCACTGGAGAAATGGATATTCATAAATAACCTTTTCTCAAACTGATCTTTCTTCACATAGTATCAGTAAGTGCCAGTCGGTATGAAGTTTGCGAGGACCTCGTGTGTGTCCACCGAGGGCAGCATTCATGACAGTCACAGACTGAATCATATTTCTAACTACGGTTAAAATATAATGATATACAACTTACTTACATGAAACTGTAACAAGAGTATACATGTGGACGAACTTCCTAGTTATTTTCAAGTTTTATAAGAAGTGTATATACGGACAAAACAAGTTACTGTCAATTTTTTAGAACTACTCAATGCACAGTTGGCGCAAAGCTCATACCAATGAACGCACGAAGAAGTATTAATTTCAATGAAGAGTTTGAATTATTTATTTATGATTAACTTTTACAGTTTTTACAGATACGTAACACAAACTAACGTTTGCTGATAAAAAAACAACCGTCATAAAACATTAGGTTACAGGGATGTTTGAAAGTTTATTTTGATTAGGTTGGTTGTATGACTTTACCTAGTATCAAAATTAGAACCAAGAGACATCAAACCAATTATTATATAAAGGTAGAGTGATTATTTACAAACCATTCATTTATTTAACAAGTCATATGTTCAAATAAATGCTACCTGGTTGAAATCTAGTTTGTAGTTTATACTCTAAAGGTTAGATTCATTACACACTAAAAACACTATTGGTGCGTTCATTTTATTACTTTCTCCTATTTTTTCACTTTAGTTCATTTAGTTGTCAATCTTGCTTACTAGAAAATACAAATCTGAATGACAGTGATATGATCGATGTACTAGTAGTTATACAAAATGAGTATTTATGTTTAAACAAGTGCTGAACTAATATAATTATTGGATAACAGAGCAAAAGTAGTACTGCAACATTTCAACAATTCTCAGCTAAGCGTGTACTGAACGAGAAAACAGAAAGGTATTTGCAAGAGAGACATAGAAACTCTATACACAATGTCATTGTTCAAATAATCTTGGAATGTTGATAATAGTAAAGTTCGTTGAACAAAAAAATTGAGCTCATACATATCAGAATTTCCCTGATCATACGAGCAGAACGATTTTATTAAATCAATCAACAAAATTCAGTATTTTTCCATGGACGCATGAAAATATGAGTGTGAAAAACCATGGGATTTACACAGAACACATCCAGAATACACAGTTCATTTATTTTAAAGTTAGGTAACAGAAGACCTGTAAGTCAAAAAGTTGAATAGTTGATAATGGACGAAAAGGATTTCACACCACATTAGTTTGATTTTAATTTGTAATAAAACTAAGACTATTTTCGAAATAAGTATTCCATTTAACGAAGATATTCAAAAAACCTTATCAAGAATTGATTGCGTATTATTTGTTTGGATCTTCCTATTGGCGTTTAAGACTGGAGCTTATCAGTCTCCTATTGATAAATATGCGGGGGGATTGCCTCTATATTACCCCAAGTCACAAGCATTATAAGCAGACATGAATAGTGGCTACCAGTGGGATCCAGGACGCGCGTTTCTTTCTATTTAGGACTCGTCGGCTGGATGTATCTGCATCTCAGAGTTAATGTTCACTCCGGGACTCGAACCCAGTACTGTTCGCTCCAAACGCCATCACATTATCTACTTAGCTACTGAGTCTTGATAATCACATCAGCTTTGGAATGCAGACACACCCAGCTGACGAGTCTCAAACAAGACGAAACGCACTTCGTGAATGCCATTGCTAGCCACCATCCATCTTTGCCTATCAAGAACATTTTAAAAAAGTGGAGCGAAGCTTTATGGTACAACCACATGGGATTCAATCAATAATAATAATTATTATATTTATTAAGAGAGTACAATAAATTACTTCACTAACCGTTTTGTATTTTTGAATTATAATTTGATTGTACAATATCACTTTGAATAGGATTTGTTACAATTCCAGTTGTTGACGTTAATCCACTAGTAGTAATAGCAATGTTGACTCCAGTACTAGATGAGATTATAGTTGAAGTAGAATGATAACAATGACTACTACTAGTAACAGTAATATTAGTAGATATGTTACAAATCAATTGATAAATATTAATCACAAGACATAAATCATCATATTTTTCAAATCCAATTCTTTCATTTGGAGATTTTTTAAGATAGAGATTTAATAATTGTGTAATAGATGTAAATAATGAATTGAATTCACACAATAATTTATTTGTTTTAAATAATCGTTGAATTATATTATTAATACATTGAACATTTTCAATATCATCTTTGAATAGACCATGTTGAAAATTATAATTTATTGTATCAATACTAAGTGTAGTTGTTTCCAATACATTAAGCAATGATAAATAATGATCTAAGCAAACTTAATTAAAAGAGATAAACACAGAAAATACAATAATGTTAATGACGAAATAAATAATTACTCAAGAAAATATGAATAAATAAATATAATGAATCAACAAGCTCTGACGAGAAAAAAATTCAATAATTATTAAGCACAATCGTACACATACACGCAACTAAATGTGTGTGTATGTGTGTAAACACACAAACACACACAATAACTCAATACTTCTTCTAATTGGTTTGGTGTTTTGCCTCATTTATATCAGGTGATTGATAGATTTAAAAACAAAGAAATAAATAAAAACATAATTGATTTATACAACGGGAATCACAAAGAGGTCAATAGTGTGAAGGAATAAATTTGAACAACAAAACAATAATTGTAATTATATAGGAACAATTTATTACATGAGATTGATTATTACAAGGGAATTGAAAGGTTGGAGGTTAGAAAATTAAATAATTATTGAAAATAAATTTATTGACTTAATTAAATAAATTGGTAAACAATAATTAACTATTAACGTTTAATGTTGAAACTTTTCAGGAAAAGAAAACTATAAATATTTTTCAATGCAAAAACCAAATTTTAGTGAAATGGGCAATTAATTGAGAGGAGGAGGAGTTCCATACTAGGACGAAACGGCCGTCCAGTGCTTCCAGGTTTCCAACGGTGGTCTAACATCAGTCGATTCATGATCTCAATCAAAAACTTAATAATCTCCACAACCCCAATAATAATTGAGGACATTTAATTAACTAGAAAGTGACATAATTAGTGACAGCTCCCAATCATGGAATAGCTACAAAATATCTAAACTGTGTAACTTAATTATGCATGAAGTGTTATGTTGCAAAATTCCCACTGACTATTTAGTTTAGTAAATACATTTTACAAGAAGGGTTTCGGCCTATAACATATATCTATCATGTAATTGATTGATAGCGAAATGACGAGTGTATATATTCATTATTTGAAATTAAAAAATTAGTCTATACTTCAAATCACTTGCTACTCATATTCAATAATTTGGATCCTATGACATAACTGTGGTTTCGACAATTTCTGTATAGTTTTATATTTTTGAGGTACAAAGTCAGCTACATCCATGTGTATTGGTAAAACAGTTTCTGTCAAATGATGTCTATCAGTAACAACGGACTGTTAAACGGTGGGTGAATTTGAGTAAACCAGTGGAAATAGGAAAAATATAGAGGATTAGTGATGTAAAATATAATAAATACATTAAATGTCGGAGTAATTCCTCCGGTGTCAAGACGACTTTAATTCACTATCCGCGAAACGAACCACAGTGCACAAGTCGAACATTTGAACAAAAATAACCCTTTCAACACATTGAAAAGATGAAAAATACCAAAAACAAATTATTTAAGTGACTATTTTATGAGATTTTATATGGTACTGAAAAGGTTTTTCATCGCCTAAAACTACCATGAGCTGGGAAACAATTTTAAAAAAATCAAATGGAACTCAGAAGATAATGGGTCCCAAGTTAAGATTCTTGTATATCATGCAGCACGATAAGTTTAAACGATAGACCAAACATCCAATAGTTCTTTTTTTAACTCCAGTCAATTTGTTACTAAATAATCGCCATTCAATCTCAGTGGCAAATCATGCGTTGCACACTCCTGATTACATCGACATCACAGATCACTAGCAAAATAGAATTTAAAATAATCATCAATACATTTATAGGGGTTGTATCTTGGTTATGATTAACAAGCGGAAAATCTAAAAGATTACCCTTTACTAACTGTTAATTAAGCACAATTGCACTTATATTATATATTACACATAACGGATAGGAATAGCTTCACTGAAATAATAAAATTTAGAAAATAGAGAATTCATTGATTAAAAAAAGATTTTGAAATAGTGGTTCAGATAATTAATTTCCGATAAGCTACTGAAATGTGTAATTCACATACAATTTCTCAAATTCACAATTATGATGTATACCAAAGATTTTCATACCTTTTTTAAGGTGTGAGAAAAAAAGTAACACAAATAGGCATAAACAGATATTGATTAAATGTATGTGCATTTATGTAATATGAAGTAGTTAATATGAACAGAAGATTAAAAAGATTTTCAGCGTCCAAATAAGAACTAAACAATTATTAGCAGTATAAAGTATTTTATCGAAATAATAATACGTTAATATGCCGCCAGATTATGGAATATAAACACAGTCATAAATAGCATAAGTATTTTTTAAAGGAAATGATAATTACATAATAAAGGACGATTGAAACAGTTAGTATGGGAGTAATGTAGTGCAGAATAGAAATAATAGTAACTTAGTTATGTTCAATAAATAAGGGGCTTTAAATTGTGAAAATATATAGTGAACGAAATAAACACCATTTCACACCTTTAATAAATTGAACTAGGGAAACTAGGACAAGATTTAGAAAGTGAGAGAAATGAAAAACTCAATCAATTCATCCAGCTCAGAAAATATAACACAAACAAAAGTACTCACCTAGGCTACAAATCTCTATCATTTCCGAGGAATCTATCTGATTCTAACTGTCCAACAAAGTAGGTTTATTTTTAAATGGACTATCAATTACGGCAACTTAAAAATTACTTAGCCAATGAGTTTTTGGATTTATTAAACTTTATTATTATTTATTTATTTGAACACATAAATATTGGTACATGGGGGTACCAAATATATATGCCCCACACAAAACAATGATAATTTGAAGAGAAGGAAAAAAAAAGAAAAAATATATCTTAAAAAAAAGTAATGAACGTGGGGAATTATAAAAAAAAGGAGGGAGAGAACAATGATGGGGAAAACGGAAAGGTACAGTCAGAAGAGATCTTTCAGTTAAGGAAGATACAACCACATTTTATGAAGAAGGTTACAGCAGGATCGCCATTGGCTTCTATTCTGAGCCATATCTGATAACGTCTCTAGCCACTGTGTTACACCGTCTCTCGGACCCCAACCAGGGATTCGTGAAGGACCAACAGAAGCTAGCCCTTTGCAGCTTTATTTCATACCACGACACCATGTCATATACTCACCACCTCTCCGCTATTTCCAACCAGTCCCAGAGTCGGCAAATAATGCACGACGAGGAATTCTTTGGGACGACATTCGTAGAACATGTCCAAGCCACCGAAGTCGGTGTTTCAAGATGGTGACACCAATTTCATTATCGTCTCTGTGACCGAACACACGATGCCGGACCTCTGCATTACTGACATGGTGTTGCCACTAGATGCCAGCAATCCTTCGGAGACAACGATGATCGAACACAGAGAGTCGTCTAACATCCTAAACTCGGAGAGGCCAGGTTTCACAAGCATAGAGCAAAACTGCTCTCACCGTCGCGTTGTAGATCCGATCTTTTACAGCCAGACTAACATCACGAAGGCGTCAAAGATGGCCCAGATTGGCATAAGCCGCTCTGGTTTTCACTGTACGTGCATTGATCTCATCACTCACACCACCACCAGCACTTATGCAGCTACCTAGATACACGAACTTCTCGACTACTTCTATCTGCTCACCGTCCAGAGTGAGTACAGGATTAGAATCCAGCCAGTCTTGTAGGAGTACTTTGCACTTCGAAGGTGCAAAGCACAGACCATACTTACTTACTTACTTACTTACTTACGCCTGTTACTCCCAATGGAGCATAGGCCGCCGACCAGCATTCTCCAACCCACTCTGTCCTGGGCCTTCTTTTCAAGTTCCATCCAATTCTTGTTCATTTTTCTCATATCTATCTCCATTTCTCGGCGTAATGTATTCTTTGGTCTTCCTCTCTTCCTTCGACCTTGAGGGTTCCATATGAGGGCTTGTCTTGTGACGCAGTTCGGTGCTTTCCTCAATGTGTGTCCTATCCACTTCCAGCACTTCTTCCTGATTTCTTCCTCCACTGGGATCTGATTTGTTCTCTCCCACAGTAGGTTGTTGCTAATAGTGTCCGGCCAGCGGATCTGAAGTATTTTGCGTAGACAACTGTTAATAAACACCTGTATCTTTTGGACGATGGATTTCGTAGTTCTCCAGGTTTCCGCGCCATACAGTAGAACTGTCTTGACATTTGTATTGAAAATTCTGACTTTGGTGTTGGTTGCTAATTGTTTTGAGTCCAAGATATTCTTCAGTTGTAGATATGCTGCTCTTGCTTTGCCAATCCGTGCCTTCACATCTGCATCAGATCCACCGTGTTCATCGATGATACTGCCCAAATATGTAAAGGTTTTTACATCTTCCAAAGCTTCTCCGTCAATTGTGATTGGATTGGTACATGTTGTGTTGTATCGAAGAATCTTGCTTTTCCCTTTGTGTATATTGAGACCTATCGCTGCTGAGGTTGCTTCTACACTGGTTCTCCTTTCCTGCATTTTGCTGGTGAGTGTGAGATGGAAGAGCCAGATCATCTGCGAAGTCTAGATCATCCAACTGCGTTCTAGATGTCCACTGTATCCCGTGCTTCCCTACAGATGTTGATGTCTTCATGATCCAGTCGATCACCAGGAGAAAGAGAAAGGGTGAGAGTAAGCAACCTTGCCTGACACCGGTCTTTACTTCGAACGACTTTGTCAACTGTCCTCCATGAACGATCTTGCAGTTTAATCCATCATAGGAATTCTGTATGATATTGACTATCTTCTGAGGCACGCCGTAGTGTCGAAGAAGCTTCCATAGGGTTGTTCTGTCCACGCTATCAAATGCTTTTTCGTAGTCGATGAAGTTGATATAGAGTGATGAATTCCATTCAATTGATTGTTCCACAATGATCCGTAGAGTTGCGATTTGGTCTGTGCACGATCTATCCTTACGGAATCCTGCCTGTTGGTCTCGAAGTTGGGCGTCTACGGAGTCCTTCATCCTGTTTAACAATACCCTGTTGAAGACTCCGCCTGGAGTCCCTTTCCGGGGGCTACTGCCGGTCCCAAGCCCGGATAAAGGAGGAGGGTTGGGCATGGGGTTAGCGACCCCATCCCGTAGAAAACTAACTCGCTAAAAAAACGCTAACAGACCATACCTTCGGACATTGATTGCCAACTGATTAAGTGCGGATTGCATAGCTTGGGCATTCTCGCACAGTAAGACAACATCATCCGCATACTCAAGGTCGAGAAGTCTTTCTCCAGGCAACAGATCCACACCACCATTACTTACAGCCATCAGAGCTGTTTCCAGAATGTCATCGATGGCAAAGTTGAAGAGGAATGGTGAGATTGGGCAACCCTGCCTAACTCCACTGCTCGAATGGAATAGTGGAGAAAGGTGGTTGTATGCCCTCACTCTGCCTGAGGTGTTTGTGTATAGGGCTTTTAGGATGTTAATAAACTTCTCAGGCACACCCTTCTTCAATAGACAATCCCAGAGAACAGTTCTGTCCAACGAATCGAAAGCAGCCCTGATATCAAGAAACACTACGATTGTTGGCCTTTGATAAGTATGGCGGTGTTCCAACACTTGGCGGAGGGTGAAGATATGATCAACACATCCTCGACCAGAACGAAACCCAGCCTGCTCCTCGCGAGTCAATCCTTCTCGGGTTCTGAACAACCTACGAAGTATGACGGAAGCCAATAGCTTGAACGCAATCTGAAGTAGACTTATCCCCCGATAGTTGTTACAGGAACGACGTGAACTCTTTTTAAAGATAGGGACAACTATCGACTCATTCCATGACGTTGGTACACACTCTGGTTCCCAGACCTTTGTAAACAACGTCGTCAGTCCCTTAGTCAGAAAGTCACCACCATCTTTAAAAAGAGCCGGAGGTAAGTCGTCTGGGCCCGGTGATTTGTAACGTTTCAAGAGTTGGAGTTCCTTGCGGACAGTCTGACCGATGTTGCCGGAGCAGCAGGCCAGTTGAACTGCCCTTCAAAGAATTCTGCCCATCGTCCAAGACGTCGATGGATGTTAAAGATTGGCGTTCCGTCATCCTCGCAGATTGTTTCGCTCACACCAGACTTCTTGCTGCCAGTGGCTCGGATGAGTTGGAAGAGCTTCCGGTAATTACCAGATGCAGCTGCTGCTTCCAGCTCATTAGCACGCTCCGACCACCAGGCTTCACGGTCCTTACGCAAGCTTTACCCGAGTTCATTACGTAACATCCTTCGTCTTTGGTCAAACTCACGGTCACCCGGAGTAGACCGACGGGCTTCAATCAGTTGTAAGGAACCAGAAGAAACCCAGTGCTTGTAAGCGGGACGTTTCGCAAACCCACAACAGACTTGACCCGCCATTTTCATGGCGTCATGCAATTGCAACCAATGCTCATCTATACTTTTCGGTGGAATGGTAGCTAGCTTAGAAGCTAGCTTGGTTCGATACTTACTAGCAACAGAAGTTGCAGCCAGCTTGCTGACATCAATCCTTTGGTGGCGGTCACTTCGTTGTCCACTGAAAAGTAAGGTAAGATTGGCGCAGACCAGAGCATGATCAGATTCCAGATAGGTACTCCAAAAGGAGCGGCAGTCTTGTACACAACCACGCCACCGGTAGCTGATCGCGATGTGATCAATCTGTATCCAGGCTTGAGATGTAGAAGGGGGACGACAGGTGGCACATCGGCGATGATTGTGCCGGAAGTTAGTGCTAGCCAGAAACAGGTTGTGGTCTGTGCATAGTTGCAGTAGACGTTCCCCGTTATCTATCCTGCGACCAACGAGTCCCCATCGGCCACCTAAACGACTCTCTTCTGTGCCTAGACGCCCGACCTGAGCATTCAAGTCTCCGGCTAGTACTACAATATCTGTCGAGCGCACTTTCTGGAGAAGAACAGTTAACTGGTGGTAAAACTCATCCTTGATCGCATCCGGGCTGCAATCTGTCGGGGCATATGCGGAGATGACGAAAAGACATCGTTTCTCACGCCGATTTCTTCTCACTTTGATGGAACTTTCTAATCTAACAGCACATAACCGACTGTTAATGGGGATCCAGTCGACTAGTGCTGCCTCAGCTCTTGCGCTTAGTGCGACACCAACGCCAGCAAGACCAGACGAAGATGCCACAGGGTCCCCGGATAAACGCACATAAAACAAGCTTTTTGAAGCGACAGATGGAGAGCGACTTTGTAGTACTTCACCAGAGTCTTGAATACGGGTCTTGGATAGACAACACACGTCAATATTAAGACTTTCCAAAGACATAGCCAGCCCTATCTGTTGTCCGACCTGCATAAGTGTGCGAACGTTGAAGGCAGCCAGTTTGAATGGTGCACGTGGTTTCAGAAAAACTGCTTCAGTACTCGTATTCGATGGTAACATACAATTTTCAACCAGGCAGTGACTCGAGAACGTTTAGATAAAGCTGAATTTTCACCATAGGCGAGCTGCTGTCTAGGTCGAAACGGATACATAAAGTAGGAATAAGAGAGGGTGAATAAATGACGTGGTAAAATAATAATAATAATAGTACGAGTCATTACAATGTTAATCGGAGAGAAAGGAATATTTTCCATAAGCAAATAGTTCATCATGATTTTATTGCGTGGGCTGAGATACTTCCCGGGTGCCCAAATCGAAGCAGGTGGTTTCCTTAGGGGACCACACCCCGAGACTTCGACCTAAAGGTCTAGTCCACAAGGCAGTGGAGCATCGTGGAGATGCAATCCCATGGTAGCCGGTGACCAACGATTGCTTCATACGCCGTTTGTCCCCGCAGGATACTGAAGCCCATGTGCACCATTGAATTGGGATCCGGTTAAAGCGCCGGAAATTCGCTTTTCGTCCTCTCATTTTCGTAAACAACACCCCGGGCACGAGAAGGCAGTGAGTAGGACTTCCCTGACAGAGGCTGTATACGCGTGGCCGTGTGAGAGTATTTCGAGAGGGAGGGCGAACCCTCCCCGCTCTCGGCCATACCAGGGCATTTGGGGGCTTAGCCAATTAGTTTTTGGATTTATTAAACTTATATTGAAACGAAAATATCTGGCACAGTAATTACAGTGATGAATTTGAAACACATTCATACACAGATGAAGAAAAAAAACCTTAAAAATTTGAAAAGAAAGTAAAATTTCATTTGACCTGACTAGAAACTTGGAGGCCATTCAGTATAAATAAGGACATTCAGAAGAAATAAGCTGAGCAACGTTACACTGTACACTATGCAAAATATGCTTCAAAAAGTGATTCCGAAGAGTTTGCATGAGATGTCTATATGGATTATTCTTATACATAACATACAGCTCATTGTTTATATGATCGTTTTATACCTATGTTATACTTTGAACTCTTACACTTCTCATTACATTTATGCACAATATTACCGTTATAGGATATAAATTAGTTGATGTATTAAAAACATTTTACAGTTCTCCAACTAGATAAATTATTTATCTACAAACAACTCAAACTTATATCAGTAAGATGATAAATACAAAACTTGAAACAATTATATTAATATTACCATGAACTGAATATATGGCATATAATTTGGTGTAAGTCAAAGGAGAAAATATGAAATAGGATGTATTAAAAAAAACAAAGTATAGATTTCATTGTATCAGTCTAACAGATTTTCAGCCATATCATCTAAGTTCCTCAACTGCAGACCACAACAAACGCATCGAGATAAATGAATATTTTTTATGTTTAAAAAAATTCTTTCCCTCTGAACGGATTTAAATTAAACTTCATTAGAAATCATATAAAATGACAAATTAGACAGAAAAATAAAACAGAAAAACTGTTTCTTTGAAATTCTTATTGTATTGTTAAAATCAATTATTTATTAAATCTATTTCAGACAAAGATAAACGAAGGATCAAAACGCGTTTTAAAAATTTAACATATGGTAAATGTTTGACAACAGCATTTATAGATTAACTAGCAATTCGGTTTGTCGCAGATCTAACAAACATGCTTGAGGACTGAACTAAATACCTTTATATTCGGAGACCCAAATAATACCACCTAAAACTTGTGCCAAAGTGAAGAACAAACAACTAAACAGCAGTTAAATAGCTAAGACAAAAGAAATATTCAGGACCTACTCATAGAAGCAGTTAAATGTTTGAGTATAAACCATAAGACTTAAAAATAGGCATTTTCCTCCTTAGTTGTCGGAAGACTCTATATATTACCTTTCCAAGAGATTGGTGCTTCTTTAAGAATAAGAATCTGTGTCATTGAGTACAACATTGCAAGAACAGTAACGCCGAATAGTTCAAACCGATACTCAATCAAATGTGATATCGATGATTCCAATATTTTCCGAAAGATTATTTTGAAATCAATTTTAAAGACACATGAATGTACATTACCGAACTACTAAATGGTAATGTATTGTACATGTCAAAAACAGTACAAACAATTTATATTCAAATAACAACACACATTAATTGATTGTCAGAATTCGATCGCATTATTTATACTTGAAAAAAACATAGTAAAACGTTTCTCGATATGATTTGTTCGAAGATTGAATATTTGGGAACATCAAAAAAATATAGGTAGTTTTTACGAGATTCAGACAAAATTTATTATCACACTAATCTTATGACTGATAGGCAGGCAGTGCAATGTCACGTAACACATAATCAAGGGCACAAATTTAGTTATCTGTAATCAACAATTTAATGATTTAATTTCTGCTGCACAAGATAAACTGTTCTGTACAAGTCGCATCTACCAAAAAGTATAAGATAAAATTAATCCACCGTAAACAAATGCAAATCAAACAATAAAGTGTAGAAATTACGTAAAGATTGAATAGTATAATAAATATGATTAGTCAAAACAGTCTTATCATGTTTCTCCTTTTAAAAGAAACACGACTGGAAATTATTTGTTTCCAATTATTTAATTTACATTTTCACAGTCTTACTAGGAGGAATATCAACGTGGATCGATAAACTTTCATCCCAAGTTCTATATTCTCTATGACTCGATATGTGATATCAAAAAGTTGTGTTGGAACTGAGAACGACACAATGAAAAGCAATACTTAGAGGAGAATTTTACGTGCTGGTTTATGGATTATTACTTGATAAGTTCAGTGTTAATCGATTTATAGTATACAAAAATATGAAGTAGCCAAGTGATAGTTAATCACAAGATCGAAATATTGACGTAAGACTCCAAATGATTTGAGACCAAAGAAGAGAATGCTGCTCGGTAGACCACGTTTTTTTAATAAACTAAAATGTTTGCAAAATAGTGAACATAAGAGTAAACATAGTTAAACATTGATCCAGTTAGACATGGAGCATCCAATAAGTCACCTGATAAATAACGATATGCCGCAAAAATCAGACACAGCAGTTTATGTTATGAATTTTATAAAATATAAACTGTAATTGTGCATCACCAGTTTGCATAAGTTATAAGTAGTAAAGTCTAGTTATTGGTAGTAGTAATAGTTTAGTGGTTTTACTCAAATTCCATTTTGACATAAAAGTTATACATGCTACTTATACAAAGATAGTACAGAACCATTATTTAAAGGGACAACGAAGACTTCACAATGAAACCATGTAGCTCAGTGAATGAAACTCTACTAAATACAGACAAAACAACCAATAAGAATACACGGAAATGCCAATAATGAAACTGAGATATCACTGACGTAGAAGAAATCAAGTAACAACTAGTCACTTGCAAACTTGGTTCATAATGATGCAATCATATTGAACATAATGACTTTTTTGCATTGTATTCTTTCTCTTATGTATCTATAAAATGTATAAATCACTTCAAAACAATAAAGGCATGAAAACTGAAGATTCAATGTCACTGAAAGTAATTTTATTCCATTAAACTATATCCGAACCCGTGACATTCTTAGATTACGTCTGGATAATTGTATATAGAAGAAAAGACGACCTGATTTAAACAGACAAACAGACTGATTGGTTATTTATTCTTAGAAAAGAAATATAATTCAGTAAGCAATTGATCAGTTGTTATTTCTATAAGACATAAAAATGAACTAGGCATTACAAAAAGTTGACAACTAAAATTCATTGTAATTTAAATCTTTACTGATCAATAAAATCAGACAAAAAAATCCATGGAGATTTTCCTAACAATTTGTCTCGAAATCAATAATTTTAGTATATGAACAAAAATAGACTAAAATCTAATTATTTATTCACAAAAAATGACTTTAACCACAGCAACAGGAAAAATGAACACAAACAAAGAAGTGAAAAAAGGATTATGGTTAACTGAAAAGAGAATACAATGGATTAAATGAGTATTGATTATATATAAAATTCATCATCTGTATGTTAGATCGGAAATTTGGAACGATCGGGGTTTTATCATTTGTAGTATTCATTAGAGTAAGTAATCTATAGTCTTAAAAACTACTAAGTGACCTATTGGTAATTAAATCTAACCTGTTTGGTAAAGTGGAATGAAATAAATGTTAAATATGCGAAAATAATCGGTTTAGCTTCTACAATGTTTTATTACATGTGGGTTTAAAGGCTCCCATAACAATTGATGCTCAAATCTTATGGATTCCAAGGATATAACACCAACTACATTACTGCGTTTCATTAATGTATCGAAAAATTCTGATATAAACTAAAAGTGTAAATTCAGTTAGGTAGATCAATCTCACAATTTTTTAACTCATATATACAGCTATTCTGTTTCATCTGTACCCAGACAGTAGCTCGAGATTATGTAGGGAACTTAATATTCCGTAACTACAAATCATTAAACGGCTAGTAATAGTACATAAATGTGTTAACTTCAATAAATAGGTACGATTGTAACTCATAAGCTACAAGATAGAAGAGCTCATGAAAATTAGATAAAACCTTGAGTACCTGGGCTACGTGTTCCTGCCACCTAAATATTCCAACGAATTATCTGTTTTTGTTGGTTTTAGCACATCACTATGTTCAGTAATCATATAACTTATTCAGGCGTGTCTATGAAAAGCGTACAACTTTTCACTGTACAAGTTCCAAAAGTAAAACCGCCCCCAAACGTCCTGGTACGGTCGAGAGTGGGGAGAGTCCGCTCTCCCTCTCGAAATACTCTCACATGGCCACGCGTAAATAACCTCTGCCAGGGAAGTCCTACTCACTGCCTTCTCGTGGCGGGGGTGTTGTTTACGAAAATGAGAGGACAAAAAGCGAATGTCCGGCGCTTTAAACGGATCCCAAACCAATGGTGCACATGGGCTCCAGTATCCTGAAGGAACAAATGGCGTATGAACCAATCGTTGGTCACCGGCTACCATGGAACTGCATCTCCTTACGATGCTCCACTGCCTTGTGGGTCAGACGTTCAGGTCGAAGGCTCGGGGTGTGGCTCCTAAGAAAACCACCTGCTTCGATTTGGGCACCCGAGCAGTATCACAGCCCTCACACAAATCAATTGAGATTTGTGTGGCGCATATGTATTTGGTGCCTCCTTGTACCAATATCTATGTGTTAAAATAAATAATAAATAAATAAAAGTACAACCAGAGAAATCGAGGTAGCTGGTAATAATCAATGAAACCAATGAACATTATTCAGATGTCGATTCTTGAACTGCCAACATCTAACTGGCAATCACTAATTGGCAAGAAGGACTGTTATAAATTTCTACTAAGTCTGAACATTTGTCGTAATGGTGGTGAAATCACAATTCATGAATCCTGGTTAAATGATTTTCTATATAATTCAATCAAACACAACAAATGCGCTAAAATTGAATTATATTCTAAAATACATGAGAAAAAAGGATGTCTTAAATGCTGTAAAAGGTGTATAGATCGTTTTCACTTTTCAGATCCCAACACCATGCAATGATATTTATTCGTGAGGTACCTGATAAAGGAACTGGGTTAATAATGGTTTCGATGACCAGGAATAGTGATCACAGAGCTCAAGGGAAAACTTCAGGCAGGTCACATGTACACTTCCGGTGAGTAGTTTTTAATGAGTTACTTGGGACGAAAATCAATGGGGCAAGGTGAAGTAGACTTTTCCTAACCTCTCCTTACTCTGTAGGAAGATAAAATCCCTGCAGACGTTAATTATCTGAGGGAAACAACTTACTGACGCCATACCTCAGTACAGTGAACTAAAGTAAAATAAAATGAAATAAAACTCGAACGAATAAATAACAAATAGGCATACGGAAGAGATAAGTCTGGAGTAATGGAAAGTAACTAGGATATACATAATCTAGTAGAAGACCTTGTACTATCGTTGCATGTCTCTTTTTAAGAGCATCTAACAAATACAATAAAGTAGAATCATTCCCACTAGCAAGTTATTATTACCATATGATATTAACACGAAACCAACATGGAACATAATTATAAAAAAATTATGTTGAGAAATTAAATGAATTAGAAAAGTAGGTAAATATTAGTTATGTAGAAGAGAACCAAATGATAAATTATGCAAGAACCGTGCATTGAAATTTCTTTACAGAGAGAAAAAGAGAAGGAAAGGAAGAGAACAGTCATAAATACAAACAACTTAGAGAATGAATATGTCTATGACGAACTCTGAAAATTTATTGCAAAAGACACAGATCGATTAAGTAAACAAACCTACTTTTTAACTATACTGTACCTCACAAAGTAAACAGTCGTACATATAGCCATGAGTCATAATTCAGGTGTGAAGACGACGCACATAAACCATTCGTAGAAAAAGAATTAGACGAAGAAAGATCCAACCCATATTTGGAATTCAGGTGCTTTAAGTGCATAGCCAACGCCCTACAAAACTTCCCAGCTCATTTTTTTTAAAAAAAAGCAAGTGTCAAAAGTATCATCTAGAACTAAACACTTCAATCACCATTACAAGAGCGATCGAGAGTATCTTACGACAACCCATTTTACAAGGACTCATTTAAAGTGAAAAGAGGTTATGCAAATAATTCCTCATCAACATGGATTATATCAATTACTAGTAAGTGAATGACGTGTATGGATATGCAAATAATAACATTCGGTCATAAGATAAAAACATTGAGGTTAAAATCAAATTAAAGTCACATGTAATTGTACTAATGATAACAATATTACATAAATATTTCATTTTCCAATACATAAATGCAATTATTAATGAAATAAATTCATTCAATTAAAATGAATAATAATTTAATTACTAACCTTGATCTAATTTACCTTCAGTTGATAAAGCTTTTAAACTTTCTGGAATATAATAACTCAATGCACAAGCAAGTGATGTAGGAAGGCCAATAAATCTTGTCAATAATTCTAATGACTGAGATTCCGTGTGTTCAATTTTTTGAAGAAAAAAAAATGGTGAAAAGACAGTCAATGAAACTAAGTGAATTTTTCATTACTCAAGAGTGAAATACAATTATACGTAGATTTCATTAATAAATAAAAACAAAAAGGATAACTAAAAGGCTATTATCTAAGAACCAAAACTATGGTAAAAAGTATAGTCGATTTTCTACTTAATCTCTTAAATACTCTATGACAATAATTCCAAACAATACTGAAGCGTTTTAACAAGAATTATTATCGAACGACAAAATTATATATTTAGACACATAGTACAATGCAGCTAATATATTAGAAACATTTAAAACTGATTGGTTACTGAGCAATGAACAGTATTATGTATGTCAATTCTTTCCAAGTGCTAATCGAATAACATTGACCAACTTGTAATGTGGTCATTAACATAAATAACTCGACATCGCGTGTACTATACTGAAATATTAGGTAGTTGGAGATAACCGGTAGAAAACCCTGAGCATGGGTTTTATGCTATTCAGCGCTCTTCGGCAAGGAGGTTGATGCATTCAGTGGGTCATTATTTACTAACCGATGAATTGTAAATATATTTCCGTCCTACAGGTTAGTTGCGACATCAATGCTGGAGTTCTTAACTGCGAAGCTGGGTGACACAGGATCTAATTCGTCGAGGGGTATCAGTCCCCTCAGGATTACAGGAACACCTTTTCGACGGGTACCAAATAGCACAAACCTAGGTTAAGAGATTCTCGTCAGCTACCTCTAACCAACTCAAATACTTTTATACCACACAATACTACCCATGTATTAACGAAGAATTAAGATGTGATTCTTATAGTGACTAAATCATATAATTATAGATTACTTTAAATGTATTAGGTGTTAATATGAAGAATCTATTATCAACATGTAGTCGCTCGTAAACAAAAGCTTCCACTCCACAGGAGACTGAACAAATACTCAGATGGCCTTATGAGGTCCAATCATTTACACATAAGTTTAATTTAATTGTAAGAAATTCAGTAAGAATTAAAGTATATATACATTTCACTCATAGTTCAATAAAAATTTAAACTGGAAAAATCTATGAGAAAATAATTAAGCAAGAAAAATGTCGTTGAATAATCTACTGATACAAACAATGTAACAGTACTAACCGAGATATAAACATGCCCACAAAATTATTTTCATAATAAAACAAAAACAATTTTGATACTTAACAGTCAGGGTTTTCATTAGTTTTACAATTCTTTCAGTAGAAGCTTGAATGGTGATAGGGTTAAGAAAACTTTTAAAAGGCGATGAACCAGTGCTGGTAGGATGATAGTTCAATGGACATGCAGAAACAACCATATGATAATGAGTAATTTTATAAAAGATATTTTCAGTGTACTTTACGTTAATTTCTAAGGTCGGAGTCGTGATAGGAAATGTACTGGGATGCAATAGAAGTGTATTTTCTGAAGATACTCAGTATCTCCAGAGATATTGCCTCGGCACAAAAGGATAGATTAGAAAAGATCGGACTTAAAAGTAGTATACTGAATCCTGTCATACACATTTCCGGGGCTCGGAGTGAAATCTGGAAATTAAGAAGACAATACATCCAAAAAATCGTTCATGACTGATCTTAGCCAAGTATCTTTCGAACTAATGAGTCACATTCCAACGTGAACAAGACCACCACTAACCCATTGTCTGTCATAGGTCACTCAAAAAAGAAGTATCCATCTACAGTGTAGGGAACGGGAAGGTGACAACGATCCTATAGTGTCCAATACCACTCAAGCTTATAACAGCTTTAGAAAACTCAAGAATAAAAATGTCACGGATGGAGGGACAAACTATAATATTACCAATCACTTTCGGTAATCGATACATTTAATGCTGACTAAGTAAAGAAATTATCTTGCAAATTGTGTTTTAAATGAGATAAATATAAACAATACAGGACATAGTAAATATGTTAATCCGTTTAATTTGCTAAAAATACAGTGTCAATCAATATTATGAACAGTGTAGAAGTGACAGTAATAATATCACATTGCTAAGCGAAAAAAATATATGGAATAACGATGAAAGAAAAGTCTGAAAATGAAAAGTATGGGATAGTACGGTGTTAGAGTAAGATCAAGAATGAATGCGTTTATACTGTCATCAACAATTTCGATCCAAATCACTTAGAGCTTCTAAACCCAACCGTTGCTGCTACCTTGACGTGGTGGTTGGGTTTACCTATCGTGATGAAGCGATCGGGCTATACTGACTGGAGCAATCGTTCCTCAAGGTTCTACCATGCCAGGTAGATCGAGTGAAGAACGGCAAGACTAAAAGCAACAAACCCAAGGTCCAAGGGCTGATTGTATAGAAGTGTGACAGCAGTAAGGTGGTTCCCTCAGACAACCAGTATAACAAGGTGG
This sequence comes from Schistosoma spindalis, assembly GCA_946903255.1. Classification (NCBI taxonomy): domain Eukaryota; kingdom Metazoa; phylum Platyhelminthes; class Trematoda; order Strigeidida; family Schistosomatidae; genus Schistosoma; species Schistosoma spindalis. The sequence goes on from OX336420.1 coordinate 80,658,085, forward strand.
GGTTACAAAAAGGTAGACCCTAATAATGCAAACCTCGCCTTATCCCACGGATATTCGTCTCCGCTGTAAGGTCTCACCACGTACGGAGCTAACAAGAAAATTACTCACAAAAAGGTCGTGCGTGACCGGCCTCAAGTCGTTGCCTCTTAGACACTGTGGTCACGCTCCCAAGTCACTAAGACCAACTCTAACCCAATTCACTTTTCTAGTACCTCTAGAAGAACCCTCTCACCGTGTGGCAATCGGGAAGTGATAACTGCCCTCATACTTCTAATAGCGCCCAAGATCAGTGACTGAGAGTCTCTAAACATTGACTGCGATTTTACTGTGGACAGTGGAGGTCATATCTGCTTGCACGGAAGGAACAAAGACTCCACAGAATGATGTCATGATTTGATTTTGCCACTCTTACACTAAGCAACTACGGTTAGATAGGATTAACACCTTAGGTGATAGATGTTTACAATCCAATTACAGATGAAGAGTCGGGAGATAAACATACAAAACAGCGACTTTCAGTTCTTTCACAAACATCGAAAATCGAAAGAATTGGATCAATATCATGTGTACTATGAGACTGCACAGACATGCTAACATTAACATCCTTCCCAGACGGATCCCAGTGTTCCTGTAAATCTATTTAAAAAACTTTACGTAAGACAAACCACCGTAGCATGTCTAACAATGCTCATGTACGATTATCGTTTACAAAATGATGCTTCATAGACTAAATACATTTACATTAGTAAAATCATATTGATGCAATAATTCCAACTATTTTTTCGTAAGTTATTTTCCTGTAAAGAGGTTGACGTATTGATTTCTAATTAAAATAACATTTAGACAGATAAAACAAATGTTAATAGCTTATAACGCTATTCATAATATCGACATTTATTAACAAAAAAATATTATCCATTATTCACCGATAACAGATTTACATTTATATGTTAACAATTGGTACATACCAAATTTAGAATAGATTAAAGATTCTATTACCACTGCCTACAGTAAGTTGTACTATGAACTAAATAATTTTAGATGGATGCATAAATCCCAATAGCATCTAATTATGATCAATTTTCAGTCACAGAATCATATGAAACTTTTACCCTTACATCAATTTTTTGCCATCATAAATATTATCATCGTTTCATTTAACACGAAATACTATTATATTGTAACTTATGAGACAATATGATTTTAAATTGTTATCATCGATATGATGATGCTAATTCTGACTAGTAAATCTATTATTACTTTTATTAAAAATGAAGGGAATTTCATTTATCATTCAAGCTAATGATTTTTTTAAATAAATTCCGTTAAATCAATCACCTGGATACATGGTTGTCTTATAAATCTTTTATTTATGAAAGGAATAATATTTAAACTATACATTAACATATGAAACAGGATAATGAATCAAGAGATTTAGCTCAGTAATCAATAATGTGTCAAGTATTAATGATTAGTAAATAAAGTTTGGTGTAATAGATAAGCACACGGTATGTAAATGTAAATAATTAAATGACACAATCAAATAAACATCTTTAATTTATGGATCGACTGTTCACCTTGATTACCTTCCTATAGATCAAAACTAATATGACACAATAACAAAGACACTCAGAAAATAAAATAAACCGGTCAGCTGGCTTTTGACTACTCTCGAGAGTGAAAATGTAAACTTTTTAATTTCCTGCAAAGACAATAAAATTTAGATCACGTGAAATATAAAATAAACATATAAACGTTAATTACGAACTGGATGAGTGATGTTTGGGTAACAACTACGTTCTAGCACAGTCTGTGGTCCCGCTACACATTAACAGAGATTAGAAAATAGTTATGACTAAATACTTGCTACTTATGCATTTCTTACATAGGCTTTCAAAACAATACTAATACTTTTTATGCACCAACCAATCAAAACCCTTAACACACTGAAGACAATTTAAATAATCGATAAACTAGACTTCAAAGCAGATCGACATTAAAGGAATTATTTGAATTGGGAAGGAAATGGAAAAAGCATTCCGACTACTTTTGAATCACAAATCAAAATGTTCGAAAAATTTCTATGTTATTATCATTTTTATCAAACGGAATTACGTGAAAGACGCATCAGGAGAATAATTATTTCTGGAAGCTTATCCATGAGAAAAACTAAACCAAAATGGGAAAATTCGAAAAACATAATAAATACTTTATACCGCAAACTCAAATAGCACTTCATTATCACCCGAACAAGAGTGTTCGAGTAACAATGCTTCAGCTATCTAATCCCCTAGTGATATATATCCTAAAATGCAATGACAAACCTCAAGAGATCAAGTATTCTTAGGAGAACTCTTTAACAGTACAGGGTTGTAAAGATTGTTGAGTTTAGATTAATATCACGTAAATCTGGGTAAACAAAGTCAGGGAGGTCTTGAATTTCCGATAAGTCTACAAATGAGAAAGCGCCAGATGTTTTTTTTTTATTTTAATGTCCCTTTGAGAGCGCTTATTGCAGAAAACAATTTGGGAAACAGTATTCAACTACTACTATCATAGGCTACTGACAAGTAGTATGCATGTGATACAGGAATTTTTTAATGATTCATTTATATATACAATGGTTTTGTTAAAAAGTAACAACTAATAGAAACTAGATAACTGTTGGTAGAAATCACCTGTAAAATTTTTTAAATATTCATAATTAAGAGCTTAGTGGAATCACTACATTTAAAATTGATATTTAGATAATTCCTAACACAATTGAAGACGAAGATAATGATCTCGGTAGTTTGTAGTGATTATGTTAGACGATTCGAACAAGCTGTTTACAAAGAGAGAATGACTGTTAAAACGTGACTAAACGTATTATTTTCGAAAGAGTGTAGAAAAAGTGAATGAGAAACGACAAGATTAGATAGCATATCTTTAGTGATTTTACTGTCAGATTTAGTACGACTGATACAATCCTATGACGAATTAACAGTTCCCTAAATGGCTTAATAATAACACCTCTGACTGGTTTGTGCCGTAGTTTATAAGAGAGTATGAGTTCTTTTAAAGTTGTATGCAAACCTCCCTAAAGATTTTTATTAGGCTGATGACCTAGATACGAAATTTACTGTGATTGCCTTCAACTGATAGGGACACTGAAAATAACTAAAGCAAGTGACAGAAAACATTTGAGAGATCATTTCATTCTAAAAAAAGAGCTGAGAACAAATCCTAGTCTCATAGAAAAAAAAAAATAAGATCGGATTCAAAACAGACTTTAGAAATAAAATGTCAGCATTAGATATCATATAAGCGCATCTAAATATTAACAGATTAACAAATCAAACTGTTATATTCTAACGGAGAATAAATGAATGGTAACTGCTAGGAACTATTTATGGACTGTTATTCTGTATATATTCTCATTACATAACTATTAAGTAATTATATAATATGTTTATTTATATTCCTTTTATTATAAGCTTCCGTTTGACATAATGACTACTCCTATACGACTTACTATTCTTAAGCTATTCCCAATTTATTAGTTACAGTCTCTCACACTCAGCCACTTTAAGCTTGATCATGTATAATTTTTATTTTCTGTTTTATATTATGATGCGGTCTAATTTGCTTGCATATAAACTGCGTATGTCTGAAATACATGATTCATCCAGTAGAAGCTGAGATTGTGTTCTAAGCTTAAACGGGCAGGGTTGAAGAGGAAAACTAATAGAGACTCAGAGTTGACCTAAGCTGCTCGTACTAGTTTATGCGTCATTGGTTTGGCATAGTGCCAAGTCGTGATATTTAGCAGGGTTCAGTACGTAACATAAACAACTTAAAAGGTAACACCAGATATTTAGAAACGATCTGAAGAGAAAAACAAACAACTGTAATTTTCATATGATTCAAATCCACTTGTGATTTTAACATATTCTGTGAAGCTGAATAATAGTTTTAATAGTCTATGAAAGTCTTTCGAGAATACCAGGAATCTATTTCATCAGAACCTTGTACAAAGAGCACTGGATAAACCTTTTTGGCTAGTTGGGCAATGAAAGATTACATCACGGTGACATCTATGCATGACTACGGTATCGCCACGTCTCTCTATAAAAAATGAGCCTTAAATTAATGCACCTAAGTGAAAAAACGTGTAAAACATTTAACAATTCATACCACTTCCTCCAAATACCGATAAAAAGAGTGGTCTTGAAATATTAACAACATTTTTTTAAAAATGATCCACAATATAACTGTAGAGAACACGGATTGAGACAACAAACAAGAGTAAAATGCATTTGTATTGACTGCCATCAACCGTTGGGATTATTTGCCACTAGAAACGATAAGTATTCATGCAAAGACATGAAAGTTTCTTGGATGGAATCAAAGAAGTGTTAATAAATTAATGGTAGGATGATTCAATACTCATTACAGTGATAGAATTAATTTTTATTTCCGCACAAAATACACTGCTGATCGTTTACATACCTTTCTTTTACTTGGCTGTAATACGTCTCTCTACATCAACTCCCTTTCCGTGAGATAGTAAGACAGGAGATATGAGCTGAAGCATGTTTGTATAAGATAGAAAATTGTATACTGTTTGTTTAAAGAACAAAAATCTAAGATTGCCCCTCTGGTACGGCCGAGGGTGGGAAGAGTTAGCTCTCTCTTTCGAAATGCTCTCACATGGTCACGCATATACAGACACTAACAGAGAAGTTCTACTCACTGCCTTCTCGTGGCGAGAGTGTTATTTACGGAATTGAGAGGACGAAAAGCGAATGTCCGGCGCTTTAGCCGGGTTGGGAGGTAGGTAGGATCCACATATGGGAGTTGGAAAACCCTGATCCAAAACCAATGGTCCACATGGGCTCCAGGGTCCTGAGAGAATAAATAGCGTATGAACCAATTGTTGGTCACCGGCTACCATGGGACTGCATCTCCTGACGTCGCTCCATTGCCTTACGGATCAGACCGTTAGGTCGAAGGCTCCGGACGTGGCCTCCTAAGAAGACTACCTGCTTCAGTAGTATCACAATCCACACACAAATCAAGTTGTTTGTGCTGCGCATATGTATCCTGTGCCCCTTTGTACCAATATTTATGTGTTCAAATAAATAATAACAAGCAACTGGAGGACAGCCTAACACAGAACTAACAAAATTTGGATGTTAATAAACTTTGCCAAGATGACATTCACAACCCATCACGCCTCCACATTACAAAGGACGAATTACAAACGTTTTCACTTTGGGAAAAAGAGTACATAAGACGGGAACAAATTTACCTTATGACTTGATGAGAATTTAGCAAATGTATGGATCACAGCATTCAAAAGCCAGTGTTCCAAGGTTTGTTGATGAGTACGTAATTGATCTTCTGTACTGGATACAAATGAGTTTCCACTTGTGTTTAATCTTGAAATCGTTTTCAACTCCGGAGGTATGTTGGTTCGATGATTTCTAGAGCACATAATTTAGCAACATAAAATGTAAAAATCAGTATAAAGACTGACGTTCGTCCAAAGGTAGAAGGTAGAATTAGATACTATGTTTAGACACATGCAGCAATAAATGTTCATTAACCTGTCAGTCGGATACTCTGAGGGTATAATATTTGATATTCTAGTTTAGTGTATATCTAAAAACGTATTTTGATACACCGAAGAATTAACTGTGTATGTGTTATTAGCTAAAAATCTATTTTCATCAAGCAGTTAAGTTCCAAAGAAGATAATATGCAATCTAAACCATGGAGAAAACACGTTGATATGTGTACTGATCTATATATCTTTAGTACCTATCTTGCTCTATTACTGGTCCACATTAACCAGCGAGTCAACCTTTTCCTCTACTTAAGAAGTAGAGTCACCGTTCAGGGATTGTTGAAGAATCTCCCCATAAATATAAAAGGGTTGCTTCGAAATTACCCACCTATATCATTTAGGAAGCTCCTTATAGAAAACAGAAGTTGAAGAAAAGGATAAACGGTGACTGAGAGCACTATATGACAGTTATCGTCAAAAGATTATTGATGTGTGCCTGAATAACCAATTTGGGCGAAGAGTTTTATGCAACAAGAAATAGCTGATGAGGCTATGAAATTAAATCCACTAAGCGTTATTCTGAGTCAGTCAGCTGCAACGTAGGGCCAGGCATATATATATATATATATATATATATATATATATATATATATATATATATATATATATATATATATATATACATATATATGCATCAGTCCAAGTTGCCATACCGCATTAGCACAACAAGATGAACACCGGATTCATAGGAGTAGTTAATTCAGTGGTGGTAATATATAAAAGAAAGATTGCATATAAGGAGATAGTACAGGAAGAAAGAATTAGTTCGTAAAAAGAAAGATATGAAGTGATTTTAATCTCTTAGTTTAAGGGAAGACAGAGAGTGTATACACCGACGCCATTGTGATCGATTCTGAGCCATGTCACCAAGAGTCTCCAATCATTGATTACGATAGTCACGCGGACCCCAAACAAGTAGTCTGCATCTGCCAACATGGCTCAGACCAGAAGTTAGTGACTTCAAGCACTGGTGCCACGTTTTAGTTTGGCCTCCCCTAACTTTCTTCCAACCATCCCCTACACTAGTTAGTATTGCGTGTCCTGGTAATCGGTGTTCAGGCATACGCAACACGTAATCCAACCATCTCAGTCGATGAAGATTCATAACCCCATCAACTGACTTACCATCATTCCCTAATACTCTGTGTCTAACCTCACTATTACTTACCCGGTGATCCCAGCAATATTTCTAAGGCACCTGTGGTCAAATACTTGTAGTTTACGAGTATCTTCTATTCTTAAAGGCTGTATAGTAGAACGAAACGAACTGCCGCGCAGTATACTTGTCCCTTAATTGATAGACGGATATCTCGCCTTCGCCATAGGTGACGTAAGTTGGCGAAAGCCAAACGAGCTTTCCGAATCCGTGCTGAGATTTCGTCAGACACCAACCCATTAGGACTGGTCAGACTTCCAAGATAAGTGAAGTTGTCGACGCGTTCGACTACTTCACTCCCTATCCTTAGTTCACGTGTTGACGAAGACCAGTCCTGGAGCAACAACTTGCAATTAAAGGGAGAGAAGCGCATTCCAAACATCCTGGCATTGTTGCTCAGTGCTACCAAAAGACTCTGAATTTTATCAGCGTCTTCACCAAACAGGATTGTGTCATCTTCATATTCTACGTTGATAAGTAGACCTCCTAGAAGGAGATCATTGCCCGAGAATTCAGTCGACGAGAACGTCATTTCCATTAGTAGGTCTATGCTGAAGTTAAACAAAAATGGAGAAAGTGGACAGCCTTGACGGACACCGCTTGAGGTTGCAAAAGAAGATGACAGTTCGTCATAAGCTCTCACTCGACTAGTAATATTCGAGTAAAGAGCCTTCACAAGGTTTATGTACTTCTGAGGTACGCCTTTCAATGACAGACACTGCCACAGAACCTCTCGGTCTACAGAGTCAAGTGCTGCTTGTAAGTCAAGAAAGATCACAATTGTCGGACGCCGATAAATATGCCTGTGTTCTAGAACCTGACAAATGGTGAATATGTGATCAATGCATCCACGACCAGGTCTGAAGCCAACTTGATTCTCTCGTGTTTGCAGTTCACGAGTATTAGTTAGGCGTCCGATAATTATCGAGGCTAGTATTTTAGATGCTATATTAGTTAAACTAATCCCTCTATGGTTGTCACAGGATGATTTCAACCCTTTCTTATATATTGGGACGATAAGTGATTGTGACTAGTCAGAGGGGATTACGTCCAAAAGATGAGGTTATCAAATGTTAAGGGTTTCTAAACCAAAACGCAGAAGAAACTCGTAAAGAATCTAACTGTTGGTCAGAACCAGTTAAGGACGCTAAATTTATAAAAGCCTTGACAGGATGGTTGGGAATCCATCAGATTGAAATAAATACATTGAGTTCTCAGTTTACGTGGAATTAGGAGTACCTTATTACTCTATAACGGTCTGCTGTGTTTTTAATGCTGCTCTTTTTACTTGGCATGAAAACTATTGCGTCTCTAGGAAACTGGACAATCTAAAATGATATGGTTTTGCATTAGATTATGTTGCCTTTCCTATCACTATTAACTTTAGATTCTGATCAACAGAATTTACAAATGAATAACCAGTTTTCGATTTCAATCACTACACTGAACAAATTAGATCAAGCAATAAAGTAATGTTTATAAATATGAGCCGACACTTTTGAGTAATATGAAAAAGTTATGGTTAGTTGACTAAAGTTAGTGGCTTTTATTGACTGGGATAAGAGTTTAAACCATGATTATTTTATGAAGACCGGAAGCCTTTAAAACATGCATGGCTCAAACTTAGTTTCATCAGCTGAAAATTAGCTATTGAGTTCCATCAAATGTCAGCGGAATGAAAGCGGTACTTTTGTTTAGTTCACTGGGTAGCATGACTAGTGTTTTTATCATTCAGAGCTGTGACACAGTGAGTTGAAAACTGAGGAGATAGTAAGAAAATATTATATTACAAGAGGTTAGTTGTTTATGGACCGAAAAGACTGAGTGACAGCGATCGCAGTTCTATTTGTAGTGTTGGAATTTTCCCACTAACCTCTCTTCAGAGGTCAATCTGCAATAATACAAACAGAAAATTGGTAAAACTTAGAGGATACCACATCAATAATCAGAACGTGCAAGGATGTTAGTTATGAAATTGTTGATGCTCTTTCAAAATGACTGCTGATGAACTGAATTCGGGAAAGCCACCTGAGCACACGATTCCAGTTTGGAGACGACACAGCGGTTGAGGAAACTGACTTTTAATGACATTCACACATAATTAACAATGAAAGCAGATGGGACAAATCTTATGCTAAATATAAGGAGTATTTTGAAGAGGATAGAACAGATGTACCGTAAACATTTTAACATAAAGATATTATGATCCAAACTCGTATATTCATTGGACTGTATAGTGAACAGAACAATTTTTTTCACAACACTTTGACAATCAAATAATACCTAGTACTTGTTTCAGTTAGTCAGGTAGTTAATTAGTGAGTCATTCCAGAGCACTATTGTATGCTTAAATGAACTAGGCACTTGACGATTTTGTGGTTTTTACTGAAGTCGTTAATATCTTTGTGACGAAAATATATGGCTTGCTTTTAATCTAGAATGCTTATCGTATTAAACGTGATTAATCGACAAAATTAAGGTAGAAATATTTCATAAAAGTTGAGTTGAAAATTTTAGAAAGCTATGAATTCATATTTTATTGACGGGGCATAGAAGCTAGTCAGAAGTCAAAATTGGAGTATGAAGGGACTCACGAAATGAGGTTCTGTGTGTTGTTTGAGCAAGAGGAATTACGTACATCAGAAGTCATTTAAATCCCATCTGAAATGTAAAGAACAGATAAATAATTGAAATATCCGAAATAATTTTAGCACCACTTGAAGATGAGATAAGCTTGAAACAATCTATTTCCAACATTTATTTGGAATAGTTAACAAACTGGAAAACTGAACAAACGTTTGCAATTGTTATTACTCTTGAAAAGACGAACCATAAGGCTATTTCATAATGTTTATGACCTGAAGACCAACTGTTTATACTGGTAACTACATACAGCAGACAGAAGAGCAGTACTAGATAGTTTAGAAACGGGATCACATAACTTAATGTTAAAGTAAATAACCTAAATTTATAATTACTGCTGGCTTTTGTTAACCTGAGTCACTTGTGGGTTAGGTGAGCGTGTTGTATGAAAGTAGATATAAGTGGGGAGCACGTTTATGATTACGGATCCCTTCAAAACATTGTTCACATATCATCCAACGACCGAGTGATAATGAGGCGGCTACATATAGGGTACTATGCAAACATGAAAAACTGGCTGATACGGTTGCGAATCATAATCGACTGAAGTAGTTGGAGAATATGCCACTTATTTGCAATCAATGTTTACCTCGACGCACACTTAGATGGTGTATAAGTAGATTGGGATAGTGTCAGGGATGGTCAAACTAGAGTGACGTCCACTCACGGAATCATTGACAGTTGGTCTAAGTCATGCTGGTGGATATAAACTACTTGATTGGAGTCCGCTCGATCACTACGATTACTACAATTATTCCTATTCGTTTGTTATACATCGCATTATGATAATATGGTATGGTAGGTTGATTATGAATACAGTGGTCTTGAGTGTTGTTAGAGGTATGAGGGCGGTTATCACTTCCCGGTTGCCCACACCATGGAAAAGTTCTGCTTGAGGTGCCTGAAAAAGAAATTGGATTAGAGGTGGTCTTAGTGACCTGAGAGCGTGACCGCAGTGCCTTTGGACCTTGGATTTGTTGCTTTTAGTCTTACCGCTCTTCAACCGACCTGTCTGGCATGGTAGGACCTTGAGGAACGGTTGTTCCAGCCAGTATAGCTCAGTTGCTTCATCACGATAGGCAAGCCCGACCACCACGTCAAGGTAGCAACAACGGTCAGGTATGGGATTTGGGCTAACGAAGATTTGTGCCAGGACTTAAGTTGGTTATCACTAACATATGGTTTTAAAAATCTGGGCCCAAAAAGCTACTAGGCCCTTGCCAGCAACCGCTTGTTTACGGAGCTTAACTTCATTTTAGAAAATGGCTCGGTGAGACTATAATTTATGGACAACTCTATAGTCTCGCCGAAACAACTATTAGATTAACTAGTGATATGTATTCCAAAGTTACAGTGCTTGAAACATACTAACCACCGTCTGGCACGACTAAGTAATTAAATCACAACTTAGCCTACTAGTAATAAGTTTTTGACAAATACATAGGCGATTTAAAGAACACAAGGTCGTGGTCGTCATTATTATCACAATGATAATATATTTTCAGCCTACTGTACTTACTGACCGCAAAATCTCTCACATAGGCCAATTTGTGGAGTTACTTTTCTTTGATCTGATGAATTTTGAAGTTTACGTCAGTCAAAATGTAGGGTTACTCTATCCCTCAGTCATGACTATAGTAACTAGCAAGCCACCCATGATACTAGGTCAGAACTTACCGACAGGTCTACAAGTGTAAATTCATTTATCACATGTGTACGTGTTTAGGTTGCAATCATAGAATATGTGAGGAATTGCATTATAGTTCAGTGTCTAAACCTTAAGTATATGTTGTGTAGTTTGATTCTGTTACTCATTGATTGAACACCTCTCCACAGCTAAGTTAACCGTATAGAATAAGCTAACTAGGCTGCTTTACATGAACACTATCCTGTTTCATTTAAATATCTTTCGTTAAAGAACAATGGCATTGTGTGTCTAAAACACCTTCGAACCATAATTTAAACATCACTACTTTTACTATTGCTTACAAATCGACCTTGAATTATAAAGCAACTATTTTTGTGTTATTTTTAAGCTATTTGCTTGACAGGTTAAACATACCTGACTTTACTTCTTAAATGCATACTGAGAGGACACTTATTGCTTGCGTAGCACTTGCATCATATTAGGCGCTTAGTGTAATTGTTTACACTTCTCTTGGCAATGGTTGCCAGATTTCTGACGATGAACGTTTACAATTTATTGAGGGAGATGAAGTTACATTTCAAAAACCTTTTGGCTCATTATTTGTTCAACTGTGCCTGGACTATTTTCTGTACTGTGGTGATTGCTATGCATGTGTGGTCTTGTACTGGATGTATTGTGATATGTTTAGATCAGAAGGGTTATAGGTAGTAAGGTATATCGCTAGAATTTTTTCAATTTCTTTTCAATATCCTCTTTAGTATATGTCTCGATCAATCTAAAACCTAGAATAGGTTATCGGGCCACTGGAAGGACACTATATTGTCCTGTCTTCGAAATAGGTATAAGTGAAACCTGAGAACTTTCATCCTGCGAGTTTCACTGAAATATTTTACTGAATATCAGAGAAGAATGCTTCCAACTATTCATTTAAAGATAAATCTGAAAACCAGTATACTTTTCATTTTGGTTACTAATGTCTAGAATATGTATCAGCTGCGCGAGGAAACAAACGTTCACCTACTGGCTTTGCATGTTTTACGGCTCGAGTAAGACACAACTGCCTCAATAGGCGGTGGGCTTCCTGTCGTTTCCTAGCAAGAAAGTTGGTGTTAGCTTCTCTGTTAACATAAGTACTGACAGCGACGTATGTGTTAGTGATATGGATACTGTTAAAGAACTAACCAAACACCCGACAATGTAAAATCTCCTGAAAAACAAACAAATAGTGAAACATCTCTGGATGTTAGCGTTCACGTCTCCAAAGTACTATCTGAATACCCTGATAAAACTTTGATTGTTCCATTTAGTCCAAATGTGGCTGTCTTGAATGAAGAAAAATAAAGGACAGTGAGTAGACGAAGGCGAAACAGCTTCCGTTTTGATAAAAAGTTCTTGGTAGACACCCACACAACGCCGAATTCTCCGAATTAAGACTATCCTAGGGTAGCTGGAAAAAGCTTGGTCTCGTCGAATATTATTTTGAGCAAATCACCAGGATCAAACGGCTCTCTTCCAAAAATTAGACCTATGATTTGGGAAAGGACGGTGCATTTGTTTGTGGCATCGCATCGAATAAGAGGACAGAAGAGATGGCGGGCCAGGGTTATGTAGAATCTTTAAATTAATCTTAGAAATGGAGGAAAATGATATAATTTGTCAGCTAGTGTTCTGAGTCAATATTACGTTGACATTCTGTGGTGTTGACATGAACTAATTATTTCTTTGTACTTGATATCTCCCTGATTTCGGACCTCAAATGCAATACATTCGTTTGTGTTCGTCTACTTCTCTTTGGTAGAAATTGCATTATTTCCTGCGCGTATGTCTCCAGGAGGTGTAATAAAAATGAAAGCGACGAAAGCTGAGCTTGAATTCCATGAAGAAAACTTTCGCCTAGTGGGTTTTCACGTAGTCGAGTCTTGGAGGAGTGGGCCGCGAAATGCTGCGGTTCGCCTCTCTCAGATTATAGACCGAGCCTCACGGATGATCACATATTTCTTTCGTGTCAGTGTTGGCATGATAGCGAACCTTTAAGGTCACATCCGTGGTGTGTAACGGACGATCAAATCAGTACTCCATGGTTCCTATCATTAGATACCTATGGTGGGGTTTTATGGAATCTTTGTTGTGACAGTATGGTTGGAGTTAAAGCAACATCAGGTTATTCTGCAACTTCCAAAATGCATATCATACGTACGTTCGAAACGAACACCAATTATGACTTTTTATTTATCACAATATAGAAACATATATTTTGAGCGATGAGCTTCTTTGTGTAGTTCTAGATTATCTGCAGTTACTTCGAATGTTGAGGAAACTGATTACCGTATCACGGAATTCTTTATTTACGTTTAAGGGTGACCCAAGCTTTGTTTTGACATAACAAACCTCGATTCTAGGCTTCTTATGATCCCAAGAATGAGATTAGATGATGAACTTGCACACAGATAGCCTTGTTTTGAAGGAAACCAGAGCCGAAATAGTTTGTTGAGGAAACTTCGATAAAAATAGTTTCCTAATAAGGCCTTGGTCTCAAGTTTTCTGGTCGATGACCCCTCACGTTTTTTTTTAATATTTGCCACTGAGACGCTCCCCAGTCCAATGTCCTGGAAGACCTGTAGTGGCATTGGACCATAGTTATACAATCTTCAAAATTGGACACGAGATTACTCAGAAAATAAATATTCAATATTTAACGCGGAGAAAAACCCAATGATGGGGAAGACAGGAACCGTGAATTGAATTAATTGGATTTGATCGGATGGCATGGCTCTACCTTGCAGACGTGGTCTCCGTTGAATGTTACTTTATATCTTTTACTCACATTAAATATAGTGTTCTATCTCTAGCCTAAGCTTGTTCTTTATTATATATCGGTAATTGTTACGATACGACGAATCAGTGTAGACGATGATGTGACTTCCACGTAAGATCTTATAGATTAGGCGGTTATATCATGACGAATCTACAATTTTAGGATTAGGTCTATTATTAGAGCAGTACTAATATCATAGTAGACCATAATTCTAGAGACCCCCCTCTAAATTCTTTTGACTGGTTAGGTTTCCATGTTTAATGACGGCATTTTAGATTCGTAAGGTTCCTAAACATACAACATATACCGTGTCCGTTAAACGTGAAAAAGTTCACAGTTGGTTAGTTTACGCTGTGCCTGTGGGAGTCTGCATGTCGCAAAATCAGGCTTTGATGCTATTAGTTTAGGATGATATGAGTGGTAAGGTGCGGCAGTTATAATACTTAAGATTTTCAAACATAATTGGGGGTAAAATATGTGCATATGCGAATAATCTGTGAACACAAAATAATTTCACGACATTTTAATATTTACATTGAATAGACTTAAAACATATAGTTGGTGTACCATATCATACGGAAGCTCACGGATACACAGTGTTTATCCGAAATCTGTCCTTCTATAAATACACAAAACCCGATAAAGACAGAAGTGAAAAAGGAAAATATATGATAAAATATTTGAATAATAGTCTGAAAGATCGTTATAAGAGATGATATGCTAAGCGTATCAAAAATATGATCCGGTTCTCATGTTTGGTCAAGCACTTTCAGTCATAGATCTGATCAGAAAAGCCAAATTAGGAAAGGTATCCATTTTTTCATTTGTTTATCGCTATAAACCTGACATTGAGTATGAATTCAGGGAGCATAGTAACGACTGTACAACTTAATGGGTTTACAATCACAAGTTCAGTTAGAACTAAAAGCAAATTTACTTTCAATCCAAGTAGAGGTAAAGCATTTGAAGAATATGCAGAATTGTGTTCTAGTGAAGGTAAAAAATGAAATCAGGAGTTTAAAGTGAGGGGGTTGATAAGTCAGGAATAAAGGTTTATTGATGCTTCCAGTGATTAGTTCCAAACAATAGAATATGTGATCTCTTTAGCCATGAGGACTTTCTAGTCCTGGTAAAAATGTATTAGAAACAAGTGAGGTTGTGACTAAAACAGTATAGTGTCCTACTTTAATGAAGAGAACGCGGTTGGTATAATGGAAACAAGTATTATTATAACTAATTGTACCAGTGATTGTTTTTACTGTACTTGTTTGTCTAAGTGTACTAAAGAGACACTCTTCCTTCGTTTGTGACCTTGCACGAGCTCTCGTAAGCTCAATAGTCTCGATTGTGGATTTTGGAACGATCTCGGTGTTATTTCGATACCACGAGATTGCCAACAAATACATCTTACTACAACCTTTAACTGCCCTCTGATTTTTGCCCTGATGAGGGATCTAACCTGGTAACTGGCACGTGGTCTTCCTGTAGTGGTGATCATGGTCAACAGCTACGCGACGCCCACTACAAGAGATCAAACATACGAAGTGACTGGGATTTACACTTCACACAACCTGAGATTAAAATAATCAGTAGAAGTGAAAATAATCTCCCCAATCGTTCCTGACCCACTTAAGCAAATTAAAATGCACAATAATCTGGATATCAAAGATGCATTGAGAAGTAGACATAACCACAATTGATTGATCACTGGGTGGTGATCATTGTCATGTCTGTCAAGCCCTTCTTAGTGCAAATCGAATGCTATCGACCAAGCTGCAATATGGCCACTATTCTGGGTAACTCGACATTGCGTGCAATATGTTGAGATTAAATGGTGGTTGAAGGTAGTCGACAAAAAACCTTGGACTCGGGTTTCGTCAGCAAGTAATTTCATTTTCTCTGCTCCAAGATGGGCGGAATGAAGGTCATCCAGTACTGTAGATCTGAATGTAGGATGAATGATTATTCTATCGTTAAAGTACAAACGGCATTTAGGATGTAGTGATATATCTTCTCTCAATTTTTGAAATTCAAAATACCTGTGCATGCACCGAATATTCTAATCCCTCTCACTGAACCTATGAGCATCCTTTACATCTTCTATTATGCTAACAGGTAATGGTTGACTCAACTTATCATCACTTTCTCTAGGTGGTCTTTCAAAATCTGCATGTGGTTTTCTTCTGGTCACTCGGTTCTATGATAATTAGAAGTATTTGAATTATAGTATGAACTAATAATCCCAGAAATCACGTGGGTGGATCAAGAACTACTAGATAAGCACGAACGAATGTATTGTATTAAGAATTCGAAATCAGGCATTCAACAAGTACAAAGGAGTCATTAGTTCATTCAAACACCACATCCGCCACAGCTTAAATTAGAGTCTAAGTGTCTGTAATCAATTGTACGTCTTCTCCTCAAGTTCATGCTGTGTCTGTCCGACAATGTATTGGATAAAGACTCTGTATTATCTAGAATGCACTCATCAGTATTAGAATTAACAACTGAAATCGGAACAGACTCACGTGGTTTCTGGAATTGTATTTGATCAACATATCGATTGTGTGTACTAAATTCATTGATATCTAGAAGTCGCACCATAGATTTCCCGACATTCTTCAGAACAATCCCAGTGGATGGTCGAAGATCATTGCCACGATAATACGTAACTTCTGCAGACTCCAAACATCTCATATTCGACCGAAGAATTCTTCCTTTTAATAGTTTTGATGGAGTCTCTTTCGTCACCGAATGTCTGGCATTTCTATATTGCAGTAGAAAGGTATCTACTCCCCTCTCCAGCTCATTGAATGTTGAGGCAGCAATAGAATCAATGGCAGTTTTTAACGTCCTGACAAAATTTTCTGCCTGACCATTGGAACAAGGATGTCTGGGAGCAGTAAACAGATGTTTGCACCCTATACCATTTAAACAGGTAGTGACTGCATCTGCAGCAAAATGAGAGCCGTTATCAGTCACTAACACCATTGGAACCCCTTCTCGACTAAACACCTTTCTTAATGCTTGGGCTGTGAAGTCAGAATTTGGTAAAGATGTGAAAAAAACTTCAGGCCACTTTGAAAAAGAATCAATAACTACAAGTGCATAGTATTTGCCAAGAAACGGACCACAATAGTCTGCATGAATTCTCTTCCAGGCGTCAGACGATACTGGCCATGGAGTCCACTTCGAATGCTGATTTTTCAGCTTATGACACTTTTCACAATTGTTTGCTGTACGACAAATATCTGCATTTATCTCTGGCCACCAACATGTGAACCTCGCCAATGACTTCATTTTTTCAACACCTAAATGTCCACTAAGAAGATCTTCTAGGACAGATTTACGCAATGAAGGAGGAATAACAACACGATCATTCAAACACAAAATACCATCAGGAGTAGTAGATAGCTTTTAGAAGACGGTGCATTTGTCAGTGGAGATAGTCGTTTCATATCTGGTCTAAAACCATTACCATCAACTAGGTATCCAAGACATTCAAAACTAGATACACTAAATGAACATTTATTAGGATTCACTGTAATATTCTTCTGAATTAAACGACGCAATAAGGCAATAAGTCTCTGGTCATGAACTACCTTGTCAAAACTATGAACAATGAGATCATCTTGATAAACTTCAACACCTTCAAGATCACTAACCACCTTATTCATAATGTAAGATCCAAACTAAGGTTTGGACTGAAGAATAGCTGTCTTGGTGGGTTAGATACGCGCCCTTGCCCGTTTGAAACCAAAACAAAGTAATCGGGTGAAATGACGGTTCTATAATTCATCATAAATTTAAATGTACATCGTTACCTAAACAAATATAACCACCCAGCTATCCAACCAACAATAGTTCAATTAATCAAATCTAAATCACAATAAATAAGAAAGTTAAAAAAGGATGCTAGAAAATTACTAATCGCAACAATTAAATGTTATTCTATCCTGTCTGGATAGATCACACACAGATTCGTTCAAAAGATAATGTTTGGTTGCTTTACAACACCAAGTGTTTTCAATTCTGGAAGAGTGCTTCAACTCACAATAAAAAATGCACAATTCCAGTCAATGCACGCAACACAATCAAAGGGAGGAACAACCCAATATAGCTGCCGCCAAGAATAGGTATCAAGTCAAACAACATAAATGCAGTTCAGAAAGAAACACGGAAACTTAGTGAAGGCGTAAGAAAAAAATAAAAACCATAATAAAATACAAATGCGATTAACTCAAATGGAATGAAAAAGACTAATAAAAATGTACAAC
This sequence comes from Schistosoma spindalis, assembly GCA_946903255.1. Taxonomy (NCBI): domain Eukaryota; kingdom Metazoa; phylum Platyhelminthes; class Trematoda; order Strigeidida; family Schistosomatidae; genus Schistosoma; species Schistosoma spindalis. The sequence goes on from OX336420.1 coordinate 80,676,235, forward strand.
GGAAGGTATCAATAAGAATAAACTGCAAGTATATACATGGAGGGATTTTCACACACAAATAATTCAAAATGGGTCTTACACATAACTTCCTGAAATATGGCTGGAGAACAACTTAGACCAAATGGAAGGAAATTGTATTTGAACAGACCAAAAGGAGTGTTAATTGTCGTCAAAATAGATGAGGATTGATCTAAAGGGATTTGAAGATAAGCATCTTTTAGGTCGACTTTCGAGAACACTTTAGAACCATGAGGTCGATTTAGAATATCTTCAGCCTCTACTGTCGTGCATGTTTGCTTCAACAAATGGGAGTTCAATGTTATTCTATAGTCACCACATATTCTAGGGGTTTTGCCGTCCGATTTCAGTGGCGTAACAATAGGAGTACCCCATGCTGAAGACTGAATCGGTTCAATTATGCCTTTTGCACACAAATCGTTTAATGTTTTATGTACTGCATCTCGAAGACCATAAGGAATTATTCGTCTTTTAAGAAATACTGGTTCACCCTGTACTTGAAGTTTTATAGGCTGAATTTTCATACCTCCACTGCACTTAGCACACATGGCTATCAAATCTTTAAGTAAAGCATCATTATTTTCTTTAGAAACTAGGAAAGACAGCTCCACTTTAAGCCTTTTCAAATTCCTTAAGCCCAGTATTGACAGTCCTGTTTCGCTAACTAAAAATTTACAAGGTATGTATGAAGAATTATCATCTCTTATTAGCAACTCACAACATTCTCGTATAGGCAGTCTGTGTCCAGTAATCCCCAATATTGATACCTCAGTGGGTCGTACCACAACGTTAGGATCTAAAGATTTCAAGTTCTTGAATGAAATAATGGACTCTATGCTGCCTGTGTCCAAAATAAAGTCATGACATGAACCATGAGATGTATATAATCGCTTTTGAATATGAGTATTACCTTTCGAAATGGTAGACAAAGATAAATGATCATTAGGAACAGCTGAATTATTGGGATCTAAATTACAGTATTTATTACTACTTGATGCAAAATGAACAGTAGCTTTGCATACTGTTTGAATGTGTCCTATCTTACCACATTTAAAACATTTAGCATTACGGAATGTACATGAATTACGAGAATGAAATTTTCCACATGGTAAACATTTGCCAAACTTGGTCTCACCTTTGTGATTTCCTTTTTAATTCCTTGTTGAAACACCTTTCATATTTACACGAGAATAGGAGCCACTGTTAAACGAACGCAATTTTGATTGACCCTGAGATTGTATTCCATCATGACGACTAAGCAAAGTATTACAAATATTCATCGACTGGATATCAAGTTCATTCATTGCCTCGTAGTTAATACACGCAGTTCTAGCATCTTGAAAGGAACAGTTGGGCATTCTTAACAGCTCTCTTTCCAAACCCAGTATGTTGATTCCTGCGACTAATCGGTCTCTCAGTTGCACATGAAGTTGATCACCAAAATTACATTTGGCAGCTTGTTTCTGCAATTCAAGAATGAATTCCTTAACCTTTTGGTCATTTCGACGAGCCATCTTATGAAATTTTGCCCTTTCACGGCATTCAAAACTAGTGCACTTTACATGATTTAATAATAACTCCTTAATAGTAGCATAAGGAAGTGAGATAGGTTTTTCTGGATATGCCAAAGTTTTCAATAAGCTGTATGCTTCTTTTCCGATGAATGTCAGGAAATGTGCCACAATTTTATCACCTTTAACATACTTCTTGGTCATGCTCCAAATTTCAAACCTTTCCAAATAATCCTCAAAAGCTTCAGAAGTTGAATGAATATCTAACTGGTAATTAGGAGTAATTGAATTATAGTATGAACTAAGAGTCCCAGGGTAACGCAATTGAATCAAGAAGTGCTACACAAGCACTAACGAATGTACTGTATTTATAATTCAAAATCAAACATTCAACAAGTACACAGGAGTCATTAGTTCATTCAAACACCACAGGTTCTCACTGCTGAAAATTAAATCACTCAACTCAAAATTCCATATCTGGGCCATGAGCCATTTCCCATAATCCTCAACTCTCTGTTGACTACCTGCAAACAAGATTTTGGGTTTGAACTAATTTTGTCCCGGAAATGTGTCATAACAAAAAGAATCCAGACTCATTGTTTAAAGGAGTAATTCCATAGGTAACTTGGCAATTTTCAACTGATTCAGTTTCATATGGCTTATGCCTACTCATATTTATTTTGTGTTGTGCTTAAGAAAATGTAAGTACATATTTTATCTTTATTCAGATGTGAATTACTTGTCTTCTTCTTTAACATAATTGACATATCATTGAGTGATATCAGTCAACGAAATAAGTCGCTTAAACTTTTCGCATTCACCAGTATTATACCAAGTATTTAGGCAGAATTTTCAGTAATCCTGTTGTGTTTTTATGAAGCGATTACGTAAGAAATCTGACAAGCAGATTGTTCAAAGGTTACCAAAGACAAATTAATTAAAGCTTAAAAGATTGTAATTCTGTTGTACCTAATAGCATGCTAGCTTAAAAGATGTAATATAATTTGAGAAATGATCAAGAAAATCTCCTTCTAAGGTCTTTAGATGAATTTATTTCAACCTTAAAGTAAACTAACATGGTTTGTCTAGAAATTTTCTAAAACTGAAGAATATAATGATTTTTTTCCTGATAATATATACTAATATTATAGGATAAGAAGATCGGTGATCGGAGTTTAACTTCCAGTATACTTGATACCTAATATACAGATTGTGATCACATTATACCAGGTACACATGTCAAGATCATTTATGGAGAACTGGAGTATGGACTAGACAATACTTGATTCAACGAAAGTACAAGCAATTCTCACTCAGTGGATTCAGAGTAGGAATCACTAATAGGAAAGAAAAAACATTAAATAAGTATTAGGCTAAGTATTTATCTGTTTACACTCAATGACCAATTACATCTTACTAACACTAACCACACACTGGAATTTCAAGCCCACTTGATTTATTTTTTATCTCCAAAAACTATTTAAATCCTTCTCGTGATTTATTCTATCAGTTCAATTAAGAATTTAAAAGCGTAAAGACGAAAAGTATTTGAATTATTTTTTTCTGGTTAGCGCTTTTTCAGTGATTTAGTTTTCTTTGGGATAGGGTCGCTAACCCCATGCCCTACCCTCCTCCTTTGTCCTGTCTTGAAGCCGGCAATGAACCCAAACGGGCTCCACGCGAAGTTAACAGTATTTTACATCTTAATTTAGTTATGAGCTTCTTAGTATAATTTAAAATATTTTGAACTCTATAATGCATTAAAATATTAATCAGATTAATGTAAGTAGTAATTGTCTTTGTTTATTATATACTGGTCACTGAAATAAGATAATAAAAGAAACTGTAAAGATCTTACCAATTTAATAAAAATTAAATGTTAATTTTGATGAATATCATCATTAAAGGGGTTTTGTGGTTATTATAGTAATTTAATAGTTGAGTTCATGAGTCAATTAAAACTAAACTTGTCTGGAAAATCTGAAAGCATTGGACGACTATTTCTTCCTAGCATACGGATTCCTTAGCAGTGAGTAACCACGATCACGCCTAGAGGGATTCGAATCCAGGACTTATCGGTTTCACATGCGAACGCTTAATTTCTAACGATGTTAATGTTGAACTTTAACCAATCCACCAAAATTAAGCTCAATATATTATTAACACTGAATTAAATATAATATAAAACAACCAATAAAATTAATCAAAAAGAATTCTTTTGTAAAAAAAATAAGAAAAGTAATTTCATTCGATTTCATAACATTTTTGGATAACTTCAATTAACTGGACAAAACAAACAAATAAGGTCGAATTTTTGGCATGAACTAAAATAAAACACGTATTGGTTTGATTAATTTCAACGAAAAAAAAAACACAGAAGAAGAATACATTAATCAAAAATATAAAATAAAAATAGACAGATATCAGACTAGAATAAAAGAGAATAAGAAAACTAATTTAATTTATAATACTAGTGAGATAAATTAAATTACAATGAAATGAGCAGGAAAACAATTAAACCAAATGAGAAAATGATGTAAAAGAAAAAAAAAGAAAAGAAATACTTCAAAGGACATTTACTTTGTGTTTTTGACAGAAACAAAATTGAACAACGTGAAGTTTTTCAACTAAGTGAGATATTTTAACAAATAATAAGAGAAATTGTAAAATGTAAACTTATGTTGTAATTGGCTAGGAAATGGCTCAATAAGAATTTTAATAATTGTATTAAGTATTATTTATTTATTTGAACACATAAATATTGGTATAAGAGGGCACCAAATATATATGCGCCACACAAAACAATTAGAATTCGAAAAGAAAAACAAGGTAGGGAGTGTAAAAAAAAGAACAATAACGAACAGATTAGTGTAAGGTAGTGTACTAATAATAATAATCGGGTAAACAGAAAGGTACAATCAGAAGAAATCTTTCAGTTAAGGAAGATACAACCACTTTTTATGAAGAAAGTAAAAGAAGGTTACAGCAGGATCGCCACTGGCTTCTATTCTGAGCTATATCTGATAACGTCTCTAGCCACTGTGTCTCACCATCTCTCGGACGCCAGCCAGGGAGTTGTGAAGGACCAACACAAGTCAGCCCTTTGCAGCTTTCTTTCATACCCTGACACCATGTCATACACTGACCACCTCTCCGCTTTTTCCGACCAGTCCCAGAGTCGGCAAATAATGCACGACGTGGAATCCTCTGGGATGTGCCCCCAAATACCCTGGTACGGCCGAGAGTGGGGTGGGCCCGCCCTCCCTCTTAAATACTCTCACACGGACACGCGTATACAGCCTCTGCCAGGGAAGTCCTACTCACTGCCTTCTCGTGGCGGGGGTGTTGTTTACGAAAAGAAGAGGACGATGGTGCACATGGGCCCCAATACCCTGAAGGAACACATGGCGTATGAACCAATTGTTCAGCACCGGCTACCATGGGACTGCATCTCCTTACGATGCTTCACTGCCTTGTGGGTTAGACCTTTAGGTCAAAGGCTCGGGGTGTGGCTCCCTAAGAAGACCACCTGCTTCGGTCTGGGCACCCGGGCAGTATCACAGCCCACACACAAATGAAATGAAGATGAAAATGATTAAATTTACTGAAAATTGTATTCTCGCTTCGACTTACAGTTAAACAATTCATATTATTATTATTATTATTATTATTATTATTATTATTATTTATTACGTTATTTATTCACTCCCTTTTATTCCCACTTTATGTATCTTTATTTTTCAACTTATACAGCAGCTCCCCTATGGTGGAAACTCGGTTCTATCCAAACATTTAATAATTGAACACCTTGTGAACATGGGTCATTCAATCAAGGCAGACTCTGTGTTCAAATTCATCTACAAGGCAAGTAGAAGTCTTCTAAAGACAATTAGATTACATCTTTTCATTGCCGAAGCAATAGCCATACATTTGAAAAAAACAGATTTGTGTGTGCAAAAGAGACTGGTACAACCTCTTCTTCTGCCATCATCTTAATGTCTTAAGATTTCTTTTTGTTCTTTCTTCATACTATTCTTCCTTTATAGCTGTTATGACCTTGATTTGTCTACCCACTTTTGGTGCCCAGGTTACTTGTCTAATCTAGATTTCGACCTTGATGCGATAGGCTGATCGGCTTAACCTTGAGATTAGTACGCGTGAGTTCGAGATGGGGTAGAGAAAAGAAAACTATTCTGTCACCTGATTGGTGGGCAAGCACACGAATGAGAGAAGATAAGACAACTGGAACACTACTCGATCTATTTCTGACTTCACTGAATTCACTGAATCCAGATTAGTGTAAAAAGGAACATGAATAAATAATTGAATAACCCGACCGTAATTTTACAATAATTAGGAAAATTACAATTATGTCCGAAGCTGGGAATTAGAGTAGAAAATAAGGTGCAAAATAATATGTTTAAATTACAATAGCTTCGGAACAGAAAAAGGTATGGCAGTGAATGATATATCGAACGAAAGCTTATGTTCTGTAAAATAGATTAGGGACAAAAATAAATGTCAGTGTTTCACAAACTTTGAATAAAATGAAATAACGTCCCGAAAAATAGCCTTCGTAGTTTGTCAGGGCATCTTGTTTTCCGGTTCACATCAATAGCCACCTGCTTCACCTCCCATCTTCCATTTAAATCTTCTACCCCCCAACTGGTTTATTTAGGTTTCTACGATCATCCTGATTACATTTAATCTCAGTTTCAACATTTTATCTTGTTATGCTGAGCCATCCTTTCCTAATGAAATTTCTCTATCTATCTTTTAATTAATACTTAAACCATTGACATTCAAACGATTATTAAGTTTTCCTTATTTAAAAAATTTTTTTAATACCTTTGTTTATTTTACCTCACTGTCACCATGCCTAACAGAAGTTTATTACCAGTATTACTATCATCCTGTAAAAAATAAGTATATATATTTGCGATTGTACAGCTTTTAAAATGAATTCGCCGAAAAGAGAATGCTTCGCTGAACTAATCTTTCTTATCTAAAGGATAATTCACTGACTTGAATGTTTACTTTTCTTATTGATTTAATGGAAATATTTTGGTTCGTAAATTTAATGTGTTTTACAGGAACAGAAAAAGAAAGTGAGAAAATGTCTTTTGAATATAGTTTACTATAAAGACTAAAATTACTTTGTAAATCATTTAAAGAGCAGAGGTAATTGAATGGCTAATTTCTCTTAGTTTTAAACTTTTTGGTAGTGAATGGGTAAATGAGAAGACCATAAACCTTAAAGTATCACAGTAAGTCCGTTTAGAACTTCTAATTAGGTATTAAAAATAGGCTTTTGATAAATTACTTGATTGTTGAAATAGTGTCTTAGTTACAGGTTTTATTTATATTGTAACTGTAAACTTGAGAATAAATATGAAGTCTATTCGATATTGTTTTGTTAATCTGTATAAATGAGCAATAATTTACAGCAAAGTAAATGCACAAAAAATTTATTTATCCTTTTTTCTAATAAAGATCATAAATAGTTGGAGGTAATCAGCAGGATATTACGGAACAATTTTTTGTCCTAGTTGCATTCTTCAAAGAAGGACATCTGAAATCATGGGGTAAGTTACTCTACGTTCGTAATTAGTATCTTTAAGTTAATTTTTTCCCACTGACTGATTGAAGCCACTAGAACTAGAATTACTGGCTAGTATAACAGCTCACGTGCTATTGTGTTTGTTCACATTTAATTCGGTTAAGTCATCCGTACAATAACTTATCTATATCATTGTATCTTTATTATTGTTGCAAATGTATGAACATGTATTCTTGAGCAAGCCTTACCACCTATGCAGTGTTTGACCATTAGACATATGTCTATTAAATTCAATTTACATGTTGCTTTCGAATAACATGGATTTTAAGAAATTAATCAATAACCGAATGAAGTTTTAATTATGGTATTGAAATTTTCCTCAATCTGGCAATAATTCCATCTTTACGCAGTTGCAATCATTTTATCAGTAAGCGTCTTAGTTACATGAAGAGAAAGAGAAAATGATTTTTAACAGAGAATTTGTCACCTTTCTGACTAATCTATAGTTTGATAATTACAGATCAAGTCAACAAACAAAGAAACTAATTTGTAAATCATTTACGATGTCACAGTTAAATAAACCTTAACAGGCTGTGATGAGTTGTTGTATTGTGGCAGTGTTTGTAAAAAAACTATCGTACACCATCAAAGTTATTGTACTTGATTTGCCTAAACTTGTGAATAGAAGGGTTTATTTTATTTTGAATTCAATTGTACAACAATACTTGAAAAATAACCTAAATTGATGCCATTTTTGTTAACTTTACGATATAAATTCATTAAATGCCTTCACATGATGTTTCTGTGTCTACATCTTTCACTATAAAATCAATTAATCTGAAGAGGATATTTCTATTGCTTCCATAATAACTAACTTCACAGGATCAATAAGACACTCATCAGCTGATTGTTTCAAACAATTGAATAATACTGTCTTTGATTGTGATCATGAACCGATTGATGTTAGACCACCATTGAAAACCCGGAAGCACTGGATGGCCGTTTCGTCCTATTGTTGAACTCCTCAGCAGTGCTCATCCACTATCCCGCCTCTCGGGATTAAAGCTCAGGGCGTTCGGTCTCGTGAGCGAACGTCTAACCTTCAGATCACAGAGCTGGTCGGCATCCAAAAATGTTAATATTTAATCTCAATCAATCTACGAGTTTGCACGACCATATATGTTTTATGATGTTAATCATTCATTAGTGAAGCAAAAGTATTCAGTAATAGTATATTACATTCTAAATTTTTTTGAAATATTTTAAATAGATATATATATTTTAATGGTCTTCTATCTACTTTAAATGTATGTGGAACAAACAATAAAACACCTAGATTTTCATTCATTATGATTCAGTATTTTTGAAAGATTTATCAAAACATCAATGAACAAACTAAACAATATATTTTATCAAAAAGGGTTTTGTTGAGATTTTAGTAATTTTGTAATTGAATTCATGAGTCAATTGAAGCTAGGCCATCATGGAAAACCTGGAAGCACTGGGCGGCCGTTTCTTTCTAGTATGTGACTTCTTAGTAGTGCTCATTAGTGACTGGCTTCAAGAGGTATTTCCTGGAGTTCTGGTGAGAAACAGTGACCAGTGGAGTTCAAACGGATCTGTTGTGAAATTAAAGCTCATTCAAGACTGGTGGATGGTGGCTCAATTTCGTGGATTAGTTAAAGTTAGACATTAATACCGTTGGATACCGGTCAGCGCAAAGGTCTAGAGGTTATGTGTTTGCGCGAGTGACTGATAGGTCCTGGGTTCGAATCTCGTTTAGGGGGGGCGTGATCGTGGATGCGGACTTCTGAGGAGTCTCGTGTTAGGATGAAACAGGCATCCAGTGTTTTGAGTTTTTCCATGATGGTCTAGGTTTAATTAACTCATGAATTCAATAATAAAATACATTTTATATTAAATTGTGATTGTTATTGATAATGTTTTGAAATCTGACTTATTTCAATGTATTATTTACAAGAGAGAATAAATATGATATACTATATGTGAGAATAATTTCAGATCTATTTATTAATAGTTAAACCATGTATTTATCGTGTCAATTATAGTAACTGATAAAAACTGACAAAAAGGACTCAATATTTGTAAATTATTATTAGTGTATAAAGTAGAGAATGATAAAAACAATGCTTTAAAAAATGATTCAGAAAAATATAACTGTACATAATTGATATATCAGAAGTGACATAGAATCTAATATAAATTTAAGTCTATCCTATTTACCAGATTTTATATTGGATTCGTGAAAGTAAAGAACCACTCCAATTTGTTTTGACTTAAGTTACTTAAGGCCTATGACCAATTAATTACGATTACCATCTAGATCTCAATCATAAAATATGCCCAGACTATGCGTAGACTTGATCTATGTTAACTAAGATCATCAGTTGATTCATGCTTCATTAGTGGCCCAGAAAGGGGTTACGTTGTTGATCAAACAATGAATTCATAGCAGTGCCCTAGATATACTATGTTTAATCAACTCATTTGCTCAACTCCAGAATGTTACTAAAATTATTCGTAAAATTCTGAATCGCAATAAAGTGTTTTACTGTCATATTCTACACTAAAACTTTTACAATTCTTATTATCAATATTGTTATTCTTTTCAATAAGTAAGTCCGCTAATTATTCTTAAAATGTTAAACTTAATAAATTCAGAGCACTTATTTTGAATTCAGTGACCATCTAAGGACAAAACAGAAAGTCTTCAATGAAATATCTACATTTTTCATCACAAGATTTGTGTATATATAACAGAAATTCTGTTTTTATAGACAACACATTGAATATGATGACTATAAAATGTTATTATCTCAAAAGGAGGAAAAAAGCTTTCGAATCCTTGCTAGCTTTCATTGACTGTCTTAATTAGATTGATTTGTGATTTAAAAAGCATGAAAACAATTGATAGGGAACCATGTTTATTGTTAATAGCATAGTACGTATTTAAGAAAAAAGCAATAACAAATTTATCATTAGATTACCTATCGGTATTTCAGTATGGAAAGTTTTTAGAGACCCTAAATCTGACGCCAGTTAGATCGTTTCTGATGTATTGCGCGTTTCCTCACATATAATTATCAACTTAACTGGTGTTAGTGATTTACGGCATTAAATTAAGTCAAATATGAGGATGAATTTCGAATATGTGTATTTCACACAGTCATTGATCCAAAACAAACGATTGGAGAATCGAAGCGAAGAAAGCATAGAAAAAAGAGCTAAGATAAATGACTCACGGTCGAGGTGTCTGAGCCAACTTAATTTAATCAATCGTTGCTCAATATATAGTCAAATCGAATGGGAGTGAAACATATAATTAACAAGGTCAAGATGTAACTCAAGAAGAATAAATAAACTAGTTTGTCCGGAAGCTAGAATAAGCTATGTGGGATTGACATAGCAACCGACACTATAAGTTATGGTTATTATTATGTATTAAGTACATTATCATGTATCAAAATATTTTAGACTGTTGGGATTCTCAATGTACAGTCTATCATTTTATTCATCAATATTATTTTCATTTTTTAAATTTCTGATCGTATCAGGTTAATTCTTTGATCAATTACTATATATATTATTTGTAGCAGAATAAACCTTAGTTCCCGTTTTATTTTTTGAAAGAAGATCAACATTCATAAAATTTCGAACTGGTAAATGGTTATCATTAGTTGATATCAATTTCCGGAAGTAAAGCAGTTATGTATTTCAACTCACATTACTCAAATAACTGACCAAGCAATGAAAAACAAAAAAATATATAATTGATAATAGTGAAGTGTTCAATTCTTTTTTTCTTTTCATTATGATTTTTCATATCTCAGTCGAAAGAAACAAAACAGTATGGTTAACTTCAAAATATATTGAAATTTTAAACACTTTTTTTTGCTAGAAATATAAAGGGAAATTATATTCAGCCTTCAGTAATAAGGATAGGAGGTTCATCGACCTATATTAATCCTGGCTGTTTGTAATACTGTGGAGGTCCAATCTCGTTTTGAATATATCAACAGAAGGTGCTGATATTACGTGTTTCTGTGTAGAATTCCAGAAATTCACTACTCGGTGTGAGAAACGAAACTCCAGACGTAAACAATTTGATCTCGGCTTTTGAACTTTCTTCGAATGTCCTCTAAAATGATCAGTCCTAGACGGAAGTGAAGGATAAGACATGTTAATACCAAGGTCATCGTTCAGTATACGATGAGCCAATATTAGCTCACCCCATATTCTACGGTGTCTCAGTCTATCTTCGTAAAATAAACCAGATAAACCTTGTACCATCTTAGTACCTCGTAGTTGAACTCTTTCCAGCATATCTGTTTCATACTTCAAACAAGGACTCGCTGATTGAATCCAATATTCTTAATGTGGTCGCACGTAAATCGAGTATAATAATTTAAACATTTCGTCATTTAAATACTGGAAAGATCTACAAATAGACCAATAAAACCCTATAGCCTTTTGCAGCAGCAGACTTACAGTGACTAGTGGTTTTAAGATCACTGCTTGTAATCAATTATTTTTTAAACATTTTTTCGTGTAACAACACTAAAAAATATAAATAAACAAAATAAATGAAACATGTGATAATCTCGTTTTTGGGAAGAAGAAAATTCAAACAATAACTCAACTGTCCAACCCCACCCAACCCCACCCCCAACCAAGAAAGCAACAATTTTCTTTCTCTTATCAATTCATTTTATTGTAGTTATTGTTGCTTTACTCGACTTATGCACATATCTTTATTTTGTTTTGTTTTAATGTTTTATTTCAGTTTAAAGATAAATAACTGTTATTATTATTTTTGATATTCTCTTTTGTTTACATGGTATTCTTTATGTTCTCATAATGTGTTTTTATCAAAATATAGGATGAAGAAAATAATGATATAAAGAATAGTTTTGTGAAAATAGTGAGAGAGTTAGATAAAAAAAAAGTTTCTAGTAGTTTGTCATAAATTAACATCAAAATCATTAAAAAGAGGAAACACTGAACAAAATTTTTATCGCGTTTCATGAGTTTTGGACATCGATCATCTGTGACTTAAGATAAGAACATCCTCAAGAGAGTTCTACAATGTCTTACTGGTAAGTCTAGAGAGAATGAATTGGTGGTGAAATTTTAATTGTACATGGGAATTTGGAAGTATCTGATACTTGTCCATTGGTTTATTAGTATCGTTCACGGGGATACATTGGAATTAATATTGTCTGTAGTTGAAAGTGTGTGATACTGATAATTTTTAGTCTACGACAACACAAGTGTCCGGCGCTTCTTGACTTATTATATTTTCTTAATTAATGTGATTAGACAGGGATATGTCTGTCGGAAATTTGGTATTTACAGGGTGAATAAATGGATATATAAACTATAATAGCTTGGTGTAGAACTTAAGGATAACAATCATTTTCTATGCATGAGACTAAGGTTGATCAAGGTACGGTAAGAGTCTGAATGTATTTTTTGTTCAAATACACTTCTTTTTAGTTACTTATTTGAAGAGGCTCCTAGCACACTGCCGAAAAAATATTCAGAATTTGGTTAATCTCAGTGACATCAGATATTTATAAAAAATATAATTTTTCTTGTCAGATCTTTCATTCTGCAAGTTGCCAACTGTTGTAATACTGTTCATTTATAATTAGACAAAAGTTTGTATAAAATGTATAACTCCAACTCCCTTCTCGAAATTAATATTGCTTCTGTCTTTTGACGGACTCTCATCCTGACCACCGTCAAATATTTTGGTAGTAAGTTGGAAAAAAATGACCAAAATAAGAAAATAATAACTTTCGTCTAAATTTGAACGAATAGTTTCACAATATTTGGGCGCCGAGTTAATGTGAGACATTAAAGAGAAAAAATGTATTTGTAAAATCTCAGCGAATGAGTTTTAAGTAAATCCAACGTTTCGCCTGGCAATCTGGTCCAAGCTTTTCCAAGGAAAATTATAATCAAACAACAAAATTATCGAATATAAATAGGTACATGGTTCTCTGGTTTACTGTATATATATATATTCGATAATTTTGTTGTTTGATTATAATTTTCCTTGAAAAAGCTTGGACCAGACTGCCAGGCGAAACGTTGGATTTACTTAAAATTCATTCGCTGAGATTTTACAAATACATTTTTTCTCTTTAATGTCTCAAAATAAGGAAACTTCAAATATAAGTTGTAGTCATTAAAATACTCTAGAAATGTGTGTGTCTTAAACTTGGCCATTCCATTCAATGAATAATTTAAATGTATAACTACTGAACCTGATGAAAATTTATTGAAAAAAATGCTTTTCCTTTTAACATTAGCATTAGTTACTTAGGCATGTGACCCCCAATGGAGCATAGGACGCTGACCTTCATTCTCCAATCCACATTGTCCTGGGCCTTTCTTTCTAATTCTATTCAATTGTTGTCCATTCTTCTCATATCTGTCTCCATTTCTAGGCTTAATGTGTTCTTTGGTCTTCCTTTTCTCCTTTGCCCTTAAGGATTCCATGTGAGAACTTGCCTTGAGATACAGTTAGGTTCTTTTCTCAATGTGTATCCCATCCACTTTCACTGCTTCTTCCTGATTTATTCCTCTGCTGGAATCTGGTTTGTTCCCTCTCACCGTAGGTTGTTGGTGATAGTATCTGGCCGACGTATCAGAAGTATTTTGCGTTGACAACTGTTAATAAACACTTATATTATCTAAATGATGGATTTCGTAGTTGTCCAGGTTTCCTCCCCATACAGTAGAACTGTTTTGACATTTTTATTGAACATTATTAATCATGGATATTTTACGAGTATCAAGTATCATCAGTGTAGTAAATAAATCTATGTATATCGACTATAAATTGAATTGATTGTCAATCTTAACTTAACTGGAATTAAAATAAGTTGAAAAATTCACTTATATTTCAATATATTTCATCAAAGTAATCAACCAGGTTCATTTTTCATGTTAAAATACACTATCACGTTTTTGATGGAGTTTTGTTCTCGCAGCTAAATGGTTTGGTCTTGGAGCTTTCATCGTTCTTCTGAACGACATCACCAGCACAAACTTCATGTAGAAGTAAAGTGTTCGAATTTCTGCAAATGAAGTTCACAGCTTGTCGTGTACACTTCGATGTTGATTAGTTCTCGTTGACCTTAAACTTGATCTTAAACCACCTGAGCTACAAAACTTCTCTACCATCTCAAACTATCATGTTGATACGATTGACAGAGAAGTTACTTGATTTATGGAGTTTTGCATGAAATAAAATGAATAAAATAACTAGGATAATACACGAATGCATTGAAATGATTACTGGATCAAATAAACATATCGGAAAATGGTAAAGCATCTCAGTATGATTTTCGGAAAACAAATCACTTTGAAAATATTGGGAATAAAGAAATGATAAGGTTATTATGCAAACTTAAATGCAAAACTTGAGACATTTAATTTTACACTGCAATCCACTAGCTATTACTTACTTACTTACGCCTGTTACTCCTCGTGAAGGAGCATAAGCCGCTCACCAGCATTCTCCATCCAACCACGTCCTGGGCAATCCTTTCCAGCTATTGACAGTTGTTATTCATCCTTCTCATATCTGATTCTATTTCACGACGTAATGTGTTCTTGGGCCTTCCACTTTTCCACTTCACTTCACGATTCCATATTAGGGCTTGATTCGTGATGCAGTTTGATGATTTGTGTAATGTATATCCTATCCATTTCCATCGCCTTTTCCTAATTTCCTCTTCAGATGGAAGCTGGTTCGTTCTCTCTCACAGAAGGTTGTTACTGATGGTATCAGGTCAATGGATGTTGAGTAGCTTGCGTAGACATCTGTTTATAAATACTTGTACCTTCTTGATGATGGTTGTAGTAGTTTTCGAAGTTTCAGCTCCGTACAATAGAACTGACTCTCTCGACGTTCGTATTGAAGATTCTCACTTTGATATTGGTTGAAAGTTGTTTTGAGTTCCATATGTTCGTCAATTGAAGTAATGCTGCCCTTGCTTTGCCAATCCTCGCTTTTACGTCTGCATCTGAACCTCCTTGTTCATCGATGATGCTTCACAGGTATGTGAAGAGTTCTAAATCTTCCGGAGTTTCTCCATCAAGAGTGATTGGATTGGTTTTCTCCGTGTTGTATTTGAGGACCTTGGTTTTACCCGATATGTATGTTGAGGCCTACTGATGCAGAGACTTATACTTTAATGATTCATTTATTTAAGTTATTTTGATACGCGTTGATTCATACTTTTATTTTTCTAATACACGTTTAGTCGATTACCTTTCATAACTCGTTTCTACATGTTATTTCATTCTTGTTATCCTTTGACTAGTACGTAACATTAAATCTTGATTGCCTTTTAATATCTCTGTTAACGACCCAAAAGTTCTCTGTTTTTATGATAGAATATGCTGGAGAATATTTATCGGGTAAAGATATTGAGGGTGCTTCATTCTTTGAGCTAGCTGTATATGATACAAGTTTAATTTTACAGTATTTCATGAATCATTTTCTCTAGGTTAACAAGACGTTTTTGATGGAGATCTTGAACCCGAATCCGTGTCGGGTAGAGACAGGAATCTACCTCAGTATAATGGAAGATGGTCGCTCAATATATATATATATATATATATATATATATATATATATATATATATATGGTATGAATGGTATAGTGGAATTTCTTAATAAGACAAAATAATCAGTGCTGAATGAACCTTTTGTCTGAATGTATTACATTTAATTGAAGTAAATTCCAATAAAACGCTCTGATTTTGGGCAGCATATAGTTGATATGCATATGAAATTATGTACACGAATAAATACAAAGCTTTACTGTCGATAGGGTACTGAGTACTGGCCAATGAGACTATTGTTTAATGCTTTGTTATTGATTTTAAAGATGGCCAATAGTCTTGGTAACTCGATATCACGTTCACTATATTCAAATGTTAGGTTGCTGAATGTACTCGCTGGTAAAATTTGAGTCTGATCAATACTTTGTGATTAAAATATCTAAATCCTAAAATCGAATCCAGTCGCGTCCCCGATAGTTCAGTGGCAAATTCTCAGACAATGAAATTTGTTCACATGAGACTGAATCTTCCATAGAATATCAGTTTTCCTGAGATTGTAGATATTCACTACTGGAAAGTGCTGACCGGCATGAAACTTAGGTCGGAAGTTTCCTGTTGATTACTACCAATCAATAGATCAACACCGGTGAAAATGAGTATTTTAGAATAATCAGTGGTAATATTTTACATATTTAGGTCGTTTCCTAGTACCTTATTCTTAAAAGAAAACAATTCATGACATCCTCTTGCGCTAGTTAAATAATATTCTATCTTCTCACAATTAATAAAACATATGTGTTATGACCTTGGTTTGTCTACCCACTTTTGGTGCCCAGGTTACTTGTCTAATCTAGATTTCGACCTTGATGCGATAGGCTGATCGGCTTAACCTTGAGATTAGTACGCGTGAGTTCGAGATGGGGTGGAGAGAAGAAAACTATTCTGTCACCTGATTGGTGGGCAAGCACACGAATGAGAGAAGATAAGACAACTGGAACACTACTCGATCTATTTCTGACTTCACTGAATTCACTGAATCCAGATTAGTGTAAAAAGGAACATGAATAAATAATTGAATAACCCGACCGTAACGTACAATAATTAGGAAAATTACAATTATGTCCAAAGCTGGGAATTAGAGTAGAAAATAAGGTGCAAAATAATATGTTTAAATTACAATAGCTTCGGAACAGAAAAAGGTATGGCAGTGAATGATACATCGAACGAAAGCTTATGTTCTGTAGAATAGATTAAGGACAAAAATAAATGTCAGTGTTCCACAAACTTTGAATAAAATGAAATAACTTCCCGAAAAATAGCCTTCGTAGTTTGTCAGGGCATCTTGTTTTCCGGTTCACATCAATATGCATTAGAAATATATTAGGAAAACGTTAGGTTTAACATGGAACCAAAGTATTGATGTTCACGTTACTGATTTTTAAATAGTTATAGAAAGTCAAATGCGCTTTGTTAAGTTAATTAATGAAGTTTATATTCATAAAATTATTATCCTGCTTCACCTCTAAACTATGCTTCATTTAAATGAAGTAAGTTACGTCATTATATTCAATAAAGACAAAATTTACTGATGTGTCAAAAGTTTTCAGGCGATTTTTCGTTAACTAAACTGTTATGGTGTAAAAATAACCCAATCTTTCTTTTAAATAATAAATTCTAGTTTTGTCTGTCATTACAATCTGAATTCAGAATAGAAGTAAACAAGTTGATGTACTTTAAAAACCATGAAAGCTTCCCCTAGTAATACTAAACAGACCAATCAAAAATCAGTGCTGTTTTAATAGTCCTGTTCAAGGAATGTTCAGATATAAATCATGGAACACAAATTGAATTACTCTTCCGTTCAGCGTTCAGTTTTAGCAAAGCCAACCGAGAGGATTTTGTATTACAGAATATAAAATAAAGGTAATAATATGAAACATATTCTCGTTTCACGTGGTATCTTTAACTGTTAAAATGTGAATACAGTAAAGACATATCTATTTATATCCAACATTGTTGTCAAGATCACAGTTATGTAGTAATAAAGAAATTCTTTATTTCCACATCTTCAGTTGGAACAACTTAATTTCGTTCATGTTTTAGGACACAATCTGGTTTATGTCATCTATTCGAATGACTCTAATATACTTACTATAAGATACAGTGTTTCTCATTTCTTTTTACGTTACCTTCAAATTAAATAAATGTGAAATTGTTGTTAAATTCCTAATTTTATTCTTGCCTATCGAAATACGGATGGAAATCATATTTATGATTTCGTGTATAACCATGCAAAGTTCTTGAAACAGTAACTCGCACCATCTGGTTGTTATAGGGTATTTTCAATAGTATTAAAACTATTTTAACGATGTTTTAGTTATTGTGGATCTACTCGCACAAGTCTTATATACTGAATCTATGCATACACTGACAATCTACAAAAGCATATATATAATGTTCGTTGATAGATTGGGTCAAACGTTTGTATGCTTGAAAACAACCTTATCGAAAAATGATAAATACGATTAAATAAGGAGTATAAGTGAATAATAATGCATAATTTCGTACTGACTAATGGATTAACTGTTTGAATAAACCTATTCCCATAGACATTTTGACGTACGTAAAATATTAAAAAATTCCCAACATCATTACATACACTTGAAAAGTATTGGTGAATGAAATAATGTTTTCTGCTTTTACGTAAAATTAATCATGTTGAATGAGTTTTAAAACTATATTCATCCCCGATAAATTAGGGTATTACAAAATACATTAAACGGTACAGAATGATAATATTTTGAATGGAACTAAACGTAAGTAGCATAATAGCTAACAAAAAAACTCATTGTAATTGAAGAGAACAGTACAAGCAAGAAAATAACTGAAACAGATTTTTTTCTGCTAGAACGTGAACCATTTTAAGATTTAGAGTGTTGGTTGAAGGTAGACAACGGAAACCCCGAAAATTCCATCGTTGCGTTGATAGCTCAGTGGTAACGTCTCTGAGTGTGAAGTTCAGTGACACAGGACCGACTCGACCAGAACGCGTTAATCTTTGCAAGTTCACGAGTGCCAAGTAGAATGAAATTTATACTCAGGGTTTCTTGTCGACTACCTGCAACCACCACCTCATTGAGTTTTATTTATAGCCTTATACGAAAACATTTGAAGTAACTAAAATTTTTGACTTCTAGAGCCAAATTAAAATATGAAAAATCATCAGACAGTAAACTAATAAACTTTGATTTATATCACAATGTCATATCAGAAACCGATTATTTCATCTTTTTTGGTTTAATGAATACATACCGATTTTTGTAAACAATATTTTCTTATTGTTATGTTATTTATAATAGATTTGAAATAGATTGACTGGAATTAGATTTACAAAGGATTGGATGGCGAATAAGTGATCTAGCGGTTTAGCATTCGTGCGCGAATCTGACAGTTGTGAATTTAATCTTCAATAAAGTGATCATCAACAATAAGAATTCCCATACTGCAATGAAACAGATTTTCAAAGGTTGTTTAATTTAGATCGGTTCATAATATCAAAGAAATAGGATGCTATATAGTACTTTGTTATCTGATAATGTTTATCAGTTAACTATTTAAGTAGTAATTTCTAAAATGTTGTACAGTTAAAACTTAATTCATTTTCAAGTGTTTAGTTCTATATATTAAAAGAAACTAAAAAAACAACCGAATACTCCATATTTTGTAAAGTTTTTTTCCTAATGAGTATTAGCCAGACACTCATTAATATACTTATCTATTTTAATGCATTATTTAATGAAAACACAATGAAACTTTCTCTCTTTAATTGTAGATGAGTGTACAAATTGTTAATGTGGATTTATTTAATCAAAAGCTTAAATGTGTATTCGGTTATGAATAATGATTTTATATGATCATATATATTTCATACACATAGTTTCCTTTAGCTGCAGCTAAACTGATTGTCCTGTCCAAAACAACGTGTTCTTTGACACAATCAAAGGTTGATAGGTACCATTTCATGTTACCACTAACTGTGTATACAAATTTACATGTATCTTCCACAGCAGTTCCTTTGTTAGAACAGAAAGAAAAGACTACGTCCGATTCAAACAACATATTCTGAAAAGTTTAAGATCAAATGGATTAAAAGCATTCATCAGTGCTATCTGAAGACATCGCCTTGACACAGGATATGAAGTCGATACACTGAAGTCCTTCAAAGTGATTAACAAACAATCAAACTCAAATCTTTCAAAATTTATCGAAGCGATAGCAATCAAACGTCTAAAACCAGATCTCTATATACAAAGAGAGACAGTAATCAATTTTTCTTTACCTTAGTAATACTAAACCCCCATTTTATTTATTTATTACAACATTCATTATTTAAACTCTTTCTGAAGTCTAAATTACATCATTGCCATTTTCTTCAATTCATAATTGACTGATTTCAATTCATATCTCTCTTCATTACCAATAATCTGTTTTCAGTTGCTTCATTACACTATCATTTAATGTTTGTTAACTTCATGAGTTCGAATCACTATTTCAATGTTCTAGAACTTTCCCTCTTAAACTCTATTTATCCGAAACAAACCTTTTTATGACCATACTAACTCTATTGAAATCTTCGCTACATCATGATGCATGTATTCGTCCTTAATCACCCTTGAACGTATATGTATGTCACTATCTGTAATAACTTCGATTTTCAAATATTTTAGGTTATAAACAGCTGATGAGTACCTAACGAAATAAATTGAATACATATTACACTACATCAATCTTTGTTCTTGCTCCGTTTAAGATAATAAATGGAATCATGTGTATGGAATATATATGATATGATATGATATGCTAAGGATTATTGTTCCATTATATGAAAAGCTTAGAAAGTAAAATATTTTCAGATATACCAGCGTATTATTTACAATTCAAGTTACATTTAAGTTATTATTTTCTAAATAAGTAGTTATTATTTACATTACAATTATGTTAGAATACAATTTTGGATAAGAATACGATCGGTTATCAAATAACTGAAATACAAAACAATGTGATTTTGAAATGAGTTTGTAAGATGCAATATCATATCGTCTATCTTAGTTAAACCATGAAACTAATGTTACATAACAGTAAGAATATATTAACTTCAATAAACACTATAAGTTATTGAGGAAACTTTGAATATTGTTACACAGTCAATAAATGAAATTAAATAAAATATATTACTATTGTTAGGATCACATTCAAAACTAATTAACAGTAAAGTAGTTTATGTATCCACAACTGTTTCTTTGTTTATATTGCTAACGTCCTGTGTGATGTGTTTTTACACTTTCAAAATGATATACTTTGAATTTGGATAGAAGAAATAAACATTTTCACATCGTTATGAACTGTAGATTCTGTTATAATTAATTGTTTGACTCTTAGCATACGATTGCTTTAAAAACGGAGTAAATCAAATTTATTTTGTACAGGTTAGTCGTATTTTCTAATTATATTCATTTTATCGGAATCTTGAACTGATAAATGCTAGACCATTATTAAAAACTTGGGAGCACTGGATGATTGTTTCGTTCTAGTGTGGGACTCCTCAGCGATGCACACCTATGAATTCGTACGCCGTAGCCGGAACCAGAGCATTCAATCTCATGTGCGAACGCCTAAATTCTGGACCACCGGGTTGACATCAAACTGTATCAAAGTCTAACGAATATTACAAAACAAAGACATTGTTTTCATGTCTGATGAGTAAATGTCTAGCTACAGAGTTAATTAACATTTTAGTTCAAAGTATTTCACTGTAACGACATCGTATTTTAATCATCAGATATTTTATTAAACTTTTATTTATTGCATATATTACATAATAATAATAAAATCAAAGACGAAAATATACTGATGAAGTGTTTTGTCCATTCATCTTCCCTTCTTTCCTTGACCATGATTCACCTCTCTAATATATTTTGGTCTTTATTTTGTTTTTATTATTATTTCGTAATTTTAAACTGTGATCGTTTATTATTATCCCTAAATAATTTTTCATCATATTTATTTATATTGTAGTAAAAAGAAGATTTGTAGCTCAGATGGATGATTTAGTTGGAATTTTCTTCTCTCAGCTGAATCATTTGATTGTAGTGTTTTCATTGTTCATCTGAACAACATCATCAAAAAAAAAAACTTTAAGTAAAAGTGAAACGTTCAAATTTCTCCACATATAACCTACAGCTTGTCCTACCAACTTCTATCTTGGTCGATTATTGTTAACTTTTAAACTATCATTGTCTATCTATTTATTTTGGATATATTACCCTTTGATCTAAATCTTGATCTTATATTTGTTCATAATTTTTCTTATTGATTAATAAATTGAATTAACTTCAATGTGAGATCGACAGAGCAAGTTAAGAGTCATATATGAAAAAAATTCAAACATTATTTCTACTTGAAGTTTATGCTAATGACATTGTTCATCTGAAGAATAATGAAAGCATAACGATTATACTATCTAGCTCAATGAACAATACTTCAATTAAATATTTATACAAATATGATTTGAAATATTTTTAAATGAAGATGATATAATAAAAACAAAACAAACAATTAAATATAATGAAACAAATATCCATATTTTTTTATTTACATTTTATTAACAATTTTCTTGTTTACTCAAATAACAATTACTCCTTTGTTTATTTATTTATTTATTTTTCTTTTCATCTTTCTCATTTCAAAACATTGCACATGAATAGATTCTTATCAGTAAGAAAAGAAATTTTGTTTATTTATTACATTTTATGAGGAATGATGAAGTAATTAAACAAACAAACAAACAGACAATCAAGCAAACAAACAAACAAACAGACAAACAAACAGATAGAAACAATATTTACTTGAGTTTAGCTTATGTAACTATTTTCATTTCATTTATTGATAAATCAGATAATTTCAAATTTGTTGTCCTTTTTTTTGTTTTTTTTTATCTATTTTTTTTTTAGAAAAAAATTCTGTTACTCAATTAGAAAAGTTTTTTTGATATTTTTGTTGATTTTGTTGTTTGTTTCTTTTAATTGATAGTTACAAGTGTATTTTTTTCATACATAGATTATAAATTCGATCTTATTAACATTAGTAATTATTGTATAATAATGATGATTATTTCTTCACATTTTACGTTATGTTTAAAAATGTATTGTTAATCTCTAATTATAATTATGATAGAATAATATAGAGATTTATTCAACGCCTTATTTGATTGATTATTAAGAGAAATTAGAATAGTGAAAGAAAAGTTATCTACTCAAATGTTAATACCATTGTTATGAACGAGAAGTCATGTGAGGACAAACAATTTATTATTACAAAATATTCTGGTAAAATATGAAAACTATACACTGGGTAATTCATTTGCAAATCTTCCATGGTACTTATATCTATTAATATTAATAGCATACAGTAGATAATCGTTGACCAAGTTTTATGAATTCATATCAATGACGAATCTACAGTTTGTTGTAAGGAAAAATTATTTTATTTTATTCTGTAAGCCACTTTTTGAAAATGCACAAATGTGTAGTTTTATTGAATAACTCGACTAGTACCATATCTTTTCAACTTTAATCTCTTCACACTGAAATGTGGCGATCATACAACACAATCGGCGTTAACTACCTTATTGTCGATATGAATTTTAACTCTTGGTAAAAACTATCTTAAAATTATATTAATCCTCACAGAATATTTAACTTAAAAATAATAGAGATTTCACCAGTGATAAGTTTCAGGATGAATTCTCAAAGGATTAATAGAAAGTCGTGAGTGATGTAGTTGCATCTTGTCAACAATGAGATGGAACTAATAATCGAAACATCAAGTTGGGAAAATAACTGAAGTTGTAGTTGAGAACTACTGGATAAGTGGAACAAATGAGATACGTTTGCGTCAAAATATAAAGTTGTCCATTCATTAGTGTCTCATTTTGCTGGATTTTACTCTTTAAATTTTCTGTTTGCATGAGATTTATTCACATTGCCATGTCGTTTTGTTGTTGTATGATTTGACTCAGTTGAAATTATAGTCTTCAGTTAATTCCAAAATAACCTTAATCAATTATAACTACTGTAAGGAAACGTGTATTAAGATGAATTTCATTGACTGAGATGTAAAAGTAAATTACTACAATTAGAAAATATAAAATAATTCAACAATTTCACAATAACACAATGTAAGGACACATTGATATCAGAAGGGTTTTTTTTGTGGATATTATAGTAATTTCAATGGTTATGATCATGAATCAGTGTCGTCCAGTGCTTCGAGGTTTTCCATGGTGGTCTAACTTCAATTGACCCATGATCTAAACTATTGAATGAATACATTAATTATTCGTTAATAAAGAACACCAATCATTTTACTTAATAATTTCACAATCAATAAAGTTCGTGCTAATATTTTAAACAACGTCCAGTTTTACTACTTATCTGAACATAACCATACTATAGATAATATTTTATTATCAGAAGGGTTTTGTAGAGATTTTAGAAATTTCAATAGTCGAAATCATGAGTCGATTGAACTCCATGGAAAACCTGAAAGCACTGGATGGCCATTTTGCCTTGGTGTGGGACTCTTCAGTAGTGCGCATCCACGGTCCTGCGCCCCGTGAGATTCGAACCCGAGGCCTATAATTCTCGCGTTCTAGTGCCTAACCACTAGACCACTGAACTGGCCGGCATCAAACGATATTAATGTTTAACTTCAACTAATCCACGAAATTGAGCCATTGTACACGATTGTCTTTATTAAGTTGAAATCTCACAACAGACCTGATTGAAATCCACTGAACGTTTAATTTTATTTAATTCTACTTAAACAATTTATTTTCAATGTTTGACTTCAAGTATTTTTTTATATCCGATAGGAAAAGTATTTCAGTTATGACAAAGAGCTAGAAATAATACTATTAAAATATTTTTGTAAACGTCAATTGAATTTGGAGAAAACTAAATTGATTATGAAACTCTTAAAATAAAAGATAATCACTGATCAATAATTGATGCAGGTCACTTTGGCAACGTACATTAATCATTATGATAAATAATCTTTGTGTGTGTCCGTCTGTCTTTATATATATATATATATATATATATATATATATATATATATATATATATATATATATATATATATCCGAAAACATCTGCTGAACATACTAGCATTTAAACTAGAGTTTATTATCACTTTCCCAAGGCAATCGTGGCGAATTCTAATTATTTTTTTCATATTTTCTTCTATATTCTTAATAGCGTGTTAAGATAAACAATTTTTGAGTGAATTGTTCTTTCATATGTATATATTCTTTACTCCATTATTTTCTTTTTGAATTCTTACTGTTTATTCTTTATGTTATACAATTATAACTGTTAATGATCTTCTTTTGAGATGTTTTTACTTTACATTATTATTCATTTTATTAATGAATTTGTTGTTGATCCTTATTTATTACAAGAATAGAGATGTATCATGTCAAATTATTCAATTCATTAATTAATCAATATATATATATATATGTCATAATGGATGGAGTTTAGAGAAAGCAACTGGTTATTGGACTGAACATTACTTTAGATGGTTGATAGTGGAGAAAAATTTTAATTCAAGTTCAAATTCATTGTAGATCTTCAAAATTTGTGATTTAAAAATGAACTCCTTAAGTTTGCCTAGGTTTATAGTGAGATATATTTTACCAATTAAATTAAGTGATCGATACCGAGTGCAATGAATTGGCTGAAGTTAGAAGCTTACCCAAATCTATGTTTTATACTAGAGTTGAAGACAATGAGCCTTCGGAAAAACCTAGAGATCATAGGTGCACTGAAGAATAGTCTCATAGTAAAAACACTTGTTCCATATTTTTAGTTTTGACAGGTTGTTAGCTTAAGTTCGTCAAAGAAAATTAACGAATAAAGATATGTAAACAAAGAACGAATCAGAAACTGGATATAAAAATCACTTTATTTAAAGGTTAGAATCAAGAATTTCACCAGCATAATCAATATACATATGTTTTCTCAGTATGCTTCATAAAGATGAGTTTTATAGTTGTTCCATAAGTATCACTAACAGTTTTTAAATACATTATATTTCATTTAGATTTTTTTCTTTTATTGGTTTCATAGTTTTCAAATTGTATAAATTTTTACACCCACCTACCATCATTTAATCAACTACTTTTATGAGATATGGCAACTTGGACCGATGCATATATATGCCTGATCCTACGTTGTAGTTGACTGACTAACTGGGTCACATTTAACCAATAGCCTAGAAAATACCTTATAATCATATATTATTAACACCTAACAATTAGCAAGCTTCTGATTCATTATTTTTTCATTATTTAAAACGTTATTCTGTTGCTACCTATTCATGAATCTTCCTCTTAATCTTAAATAATTCACTGACATTATACTAACTTGGTATCATTCGCTTTACTTAATAATGTTACCCGGTAAAAATATGATCTAAACTTATATTTTAAAACTAGTTTCTGTTTACTTGATTTATACTGTCCAAATAAACGTGTATACATAATGTATCTTTGTATCATTATTAACGGAAAAAAATACTAAACTGTAAATAAGATATATTACTTAAATAATCGAATGTTGCACATTATATTATGTTTATTACAGCTAAATGGAAATGTTCTGTAGTGAAGCCCGATTTCATTAGTTTTATTTTTAATCCTCAAACAAGAAAAATGGCCTTTATAACTTCAGAAAGAATTCCGATGCTATAATTTCATATATTAACATTATTAGGATGGTGTTATTTTTATTGATTTATTAAATAACTTAATAAAACTTTGATATGGATCATAGATTTTAGATCTATATTGTAAATAATGTACATGGATATGTTGTTGTTTTTTATCAGTAGTATTTCTAGACAGAATAGTAAATAAAAGTGTTATTCATAGATGTGTTTACCGGAAATTTTGAATGATTTGTATTTAAAACATTCGTAGTCCAAATAATGTCTTACTTACTTACGTCTGTTACTCCTCGTTGAGGAGCCCCTCGTGGAGTAGCATAAGACGCCCACCAACACTCTCCATCCAACCCTGTCCTTGGCAATTGTTTCCAGTTCTTTCAGGTTGTTCTTCATCTTTTTCATATCTGCTTCTACTGTTAAATTAATACCTGGATCAGAATTAATAATTAAAAAATGAAAATATACTTACATAATTCGTTCAGTGATACAGAGCATAGTAGTTAACCATATACACAAAAGCAAATAAATATTTCAGATTTAATTAGCTAACAATGATTCATTAGGAGTGTAGTTGATATTTTATACATAGATCATAATATATGTATGCAATCTAAGTAAAACCTTTATTGAAATTGTTTCATGTTTATTATTTATTATTTTACCGAATTTGGATTCGCTCATTAACAAATTACGGCTAAGATATGGATACATCCAGTTGAAAAGTTTCAAACTGGATCAACATATGTCTTAGTTCAACCTACAAGCCACCATCTAATTATAGGATAGTGGCTATCAATGGAATCCAGGATGCACGTTTCCTTTTATTTGGGCTTTGTCATCTGGTTGTACCTTCATCTCAGAGTTGATGTTCACTCTGGGACTCGAACAACACCAAGTAAATTTAAGTTTTATCACATTGCACAGGCAGATGGCTATCAGGACTTAGTAGCTAAGTGGATAACGCTTTAGAGTTTAAAGCGAACGGTACTAAGTTCGATCCCTCGAGTGAACATCAACACTGGGATGCACGTACATCCAGCTAATAAGTCCCAAATGGGACGAAACACACATCCTGAATTCCACTGCAAGCCACTATCCATTTTTGCTTATAGTACTAATTACAAATTTTATTGAATTAGTTTTTTATTTCATTATTTGTTTTCATACTTAGTCATTATATATCGATAAGATTCAGTGAACTACAAATATCTTTCTCAAATTTTGAACTACAAACAGTTTGACACATCCTTTCATCTATTCTAAAACATCTCCATTTTATTTATATATATATATATATATATATATATATATATATATATATATATATATATAATATTGAATGAAAGTAATGAAAGTAATCAGTGTGTTGTAAATGAATGTTTGACCTGCAGAAATCTGAAAATTGAGGAACGAAATGAACGAAACTAATAAAACGTGAGACATATCTACTAAGGAAATATTCTATGAATATACGATTTTTAAAACCAGGGCAACTTATCCTTTGTTTATATAATTTAGAATGAATTTAATTTTAAATGTTTTTGAATGCCTAAGATACAAAAATAAAATAACCAATTTTTGTTCATATAGAAGTGAAAAAAACCTTGCAGTTTAAGCAGTAAACTGAAAATAAACTTTTGTTTCTTCCATTTCATTCTTACAAAGCAGTTTTTTACTATTCAGTTAAACTTTAATTTATTTATGGATCAATGGGTCTTGGAGATTAGATTGTAACAGATGTTCCTTGAATTCTGATATAAACGGTGAACTTCAGAAACATTCACGTATGGACTTAAATTATAATTCGCTGATATTAGTTTATTTATTGTAACTTTATTACATTAAAAAGGCAAAATGTTATTATGAACCATTACTCGAAAACGGAAGTCTCAACGCATCATCCCGGTTAATTATATCTGGAAAATAATAAGTTAAACTAAGTATCTGTATTTAGTGAGTCAGATTATAATTTTTCTACATTTTTTAGTCTTAATACTTCGATAAAATTTGAAGTTGTATAAGAATGCATTAATTTTAGATTTGAAACAAGAATCGGTTTAGTTGACGAAGTCTGTTAAATTGTTTTCATTATACAGTTCCTAATTGTCCTACAACATACACAATACAATAACGCATGATATGACATATCAGCAATTTAATATAACAAAGGTAAATAATGAATAAAGTATACATAACAGTTGTTTAGAGAGAAAAAAGTTTTTTACTTTATCTAGAAACTTAATTAGGTTGCAAATTGAATCATTAAATTCTAGTTGTAACAAGTGAAGAATAACTATGTTGGGTGTTAAACAATTATCTACCAATAGAAGACCATTGCTCTATATCATGACCTGATTGAAGTCAGAAGCACAAACTATTGAGAAATAAGTCAGTAGTCTGAATGCAAGACCTTATGGTCATGTGCTTTTTACAGTGGGTATCATAATTGGATTCCATTAAGACGTCCGATACTTGAACCAAACAACTGTTTAATGCTTTTTGTTCTTCACTGGTTATTCGAACAAGATCATTCTGTGATGTAAACTACGAAATTTAACAATCCCTACAAATCCCCTATATTAAGTCACAAACCAGTTGACATTCTGAAAAAAATTATTACAAATCTTATTATAAAATCATTGTTTCAAGAGCATTAAAAACTAGACGAAGTAATTCACAGTATTTATTCATGAATCAAAAAAACCTTTTCCAACCTCATTTAATCAAATTATTTAGAAAGAAATTATAACAAAGTAGTTATACTAGGCAAATAATGTTTGACAAGATAATTTGGAAAGTAGACACTTGCTGGGAGTTCTATTGAAAAATTTAACAATTTCAGACATGTTTTGTGGTCATTACTTACTTACTTACTTACGCCTGTTACTCCCAATGGAGCATAGGCCGCCGACCAGCATTCTCCAACCCACTCTGTCCTGGGCCTTCTTTTCAAGTTCCATCCAATTCTTGTTCATTTTTCTCATATCTATCTCCATTTCTCGGCGTAATGTATTCTTTGGTCTTCCTCTCTTCCTTCGACCTTGAGGGTTCCATATGAGGGCTTGTCTTGTGACGCAGTTCGGTGCTTTCCTCAATGTGTGTCCTATCCACTTCCAGCGCTTCTTCCTGATTTCTTCCTCCACTGGGATCTGATTTGTTCTCTCCCACAGTAGGTTGTTGCTTATAGTGTCCGGCCAGCGGATCTGAAGTATTTTGCGTAGACAACTGTTAATAAACACCTGTATCTTTTGGACGATGGATTTCGTAGTTTTCCAGGTTTCCGCCCCATACAGTAGAACTGTCTTGACATTTGTATTGAAAATTCTGACTTTGGTGTTGGTTGCTAATTGTTTTGAGTCCCAGATATTCTTCAGTTGTAGATATGCTGCTCTTGCTTTGCCAATCCGTGCCTTCACATCTGCATCAGATCCACCGTGTTCATCGATGATACTGCCCAAATATGTAAAGGTTTTTACATCTTCCAAAGCTTCTCCGTCAATTGTGATTGGATTGGTACATGTTGTGTTGTATCGAAGAATCTTGCTTTTCCCTTTGTGTATATTGAGACCTATTGCTGCTGAGGCTGCAGCTACACTGGTTGTCTTCTCCTGCATTTGTTGTTGTGTGTGCGATAGAAGAGCCAGATCATCTGCGAAGTCTAGATCATCCAATTGCATACTAGCTATCCACTGTATCCCGTGCTTCCCTTCAGATGTTGATGTCTTCATGATCCAGTCGATCACCAGGAGAAAGAGAAAGGGTGAGAGTAAGCAACCTTGCCTGACACCGGTCTTTACTTCAAACGACTTTGTCAACTGTCCTCCATGAACGATCTTGCAGTTTAATCCATCATAGGAATTCTGTATGATATTGACTATCTTCTGAGGCACGCCGTAGTGTCGAAGAAGCTTCCATAGGGTTGTTCTGTCCACGCTATCAAATGCTATTTCGTAGTCGATGAAGTTGATATAGAGTGATGAATTCCATTCAATTGATTGTTCCACAATGATCCGTAGAGTTGCGATTTGGTCTGTGCACGATCTATCCTTACGGAATCCTGCCTGTTGGTCTCGAAGTTGGGCGTCTACGGAGTCCTTCATCCTGTTTAACAATACCCTGTTGAAGACTTTTCCTGGTATTGAAAGAAGAGTGATTCCCCTGTAGTTGTCACAGTTGCTGAGATCGCCTTTCTTTGGTATTTTGACTAGAAGTCCTTCTTTCCAGTCTTTTGGTACCTGTTCCTCATCCCAGATCTTTTTGAAGAGAATGTGGAGTATCCTTGCAGTTGCCGCTACGTTTGCTTTCAGTGCCTCTGCTGGAATGCTGTCTAGTCCTGCTGCTTTGCCACTCTTGATTTGTCTGATAGCCATGCTGATTTCTTCAATTGTCGGTGCGCCAACATCAATTGGGAGGTCCGTGAGTGCTGCTTCGATGTTGGGTGGGTTCAGTGGGGCTGGTCGATTCAAGAGTTCTTTGAAGTGTTCTACCCACCTGTTTCGTTGTTCTTCAATGTTGGTGATTATCTTGCCTTCCTTGCTTTTCACTGGTCGTTCTGGCTTACGGTGATTTCCGGAGAGTTTCTTTGTTGTTTCATACAGTTGTCTCATGTTTCCTTCTCTGGCAGCCTTTTCCGCCGTCATTGCCAAATCTTCCACATATTTACGTTTGTCGGTTCTGATGCTCCTTTTCACTTGCTTGTTTACTTCTGTGTATTCAGCCTGTGCCTTGACTTTTTCTGCTCTTGTTCGACTGGTATTGATTGCTACTTTCTTGTTCCTCCTTTCTTGAATCTTATCCAGTGTATCGACCGTGATCCAATCCTTGTGATGGTGCTTGTTTTGGCCCAGAACCTCATGACATGTTGAAGTGATTGCCTCTTTTATCTCTTTCCAGTTGCTCTCCATAGTAGTTCCTTCTCCATTGAGTAGATCATGAAAGGCTTGGAACTTATTGCTGAGGGTTATCTTGAATTTATTGAGTTTGTCATTATCCCGAAGAAGAGCCGTATTAAATTTTTGTGATATTGTCCTCCCCGTTGTCCAGTGCCTCTTGAGTTTCAATTTCATCTTGGCGACCAGCAAGTGATGATCTGATGCTATATCAGCTCCTCTCTTTGTTCTCACGTCCTCCATCGTCCTCCTGAACTTTTTGTTGATGCAGATATGGTCGATTTGGTTCTGTGTGCTGTGATCCGGTGAAGTCCATGTGGTTTTGTGTATGCGTTTATGTGGGAATATAGTCCCGCCTATGACCAGTTTATTGAAGGCACATAGATTTGCTAATCTCTCACCATTTTCGTTCCTTTCTCCCAGTCCGTGTCGTCCCATGATCTTTTCATATCCGGTGTTGTCAATTCCAACCTTGGCATTTAGGTCTCCCATCAGAATAGTCAGGTCTTTTGTTGGGCACTTCTCGACGATTGACTGCAGCCTATCGTAGAATTGATCTTTAGCGTCTTCATTGTAGTTGTTGGTAGGCGCGTAGCATTGGATGACGTTCATTGTAATCCCCGTTTTCTTTGTTTTGAAGGAGGCTTTGATGATCCTTGGTCCATGAGATTCCCATCCTATAAGTGCATTTTGTGCTTGTTTGGACAGCATCAATGCAACTCCTTGTGTATGTGGAGCATTTTCTTGTTCATGTCCGGAGTATAACAGCAGCTCCCCTGAAGCTAGTTGTTGTTGTCCAACTTGCGTCCAATGTGTTTCACTGATCCCAAGCACCTCTAAATTGTATCTCCTCATTTCTGCAGCGATTTGGAAAACTCTCCCAGTCTCCCACATTGTGCGAGCATTCCATGTACCTAAATAAATGGTTGCTCTGGTTGTCAGAAGGGGCATCGGCCTCGTGACTTCCGAAGAAACTCGGCTTTCATCATGAGGCGTCATAATTCTTCTAAACGAAGACCTCCTGACTCCCAGGGCAGAGTTTAAATGGTTTGAATAATTTTTTCTGGTTAGCGTTTTTTTAGCGAGTTAGTTTTCTACGGGATGGGGTCGCTAACCCCATGCCCAACCCTCCTCCTTTATCCGGGCTTGGGACCGGCAGTAGCCCCCGGAAAGGGACTCCAGGCGGAGTTTTTGTGGTCATAGTCTTATTATTATTATTATTTTAATTCACATTGCCTTTTGCATACAAAATGACAAATGAATCAGTTCAAGTAGATCAATATAATTGATAAATGTTATACAAGTATATTAATGATAATTTGTGAACCATAAATTATTTGATGTAGCAACTGAAGCATGTGAACACTGGTAAAAGTTGACTTACATTTATGGTACAAATGATGTGTTAAAAATAACTTTCCCCAACCCCCAGTGAAAACAAAATGTCTTGGAAGTAACTTATCTGTTAGCATTCTTAGAGAAAGTGAGTCGTAATTTTAATAGTTGAGGTCGTGAGTCAATTGAACCTAGACCACCATGGAAAACCTGGAAGAACTGGACGGCCGTTTCGTCCTATTGTGGGACTCCTTAGCAGTGCGCATCCACGATCTCATCCCTCGCAAGATTCAAACCTAGGACCTATCAGTCACGCGTGCGAGCGTTTAACCGCTAGACCACTGAACTGGCCGTCATCCAATGGTGTTAATACCTAACTTCAACTAATCCGCGAAATCGAGCGAGACATCCACCACTGTCATCAATGAGTTACTATCTCACAACAGACCCGATTGAACTCCACTGGTCACTGCTTCTCCCTATTACTCCAGGAAATATCTATTGATGCCAGTCACTAGTGAGCATATGTTGATTAATGTCAGAAGGGGTTTTGTGGATTACTATAATATCAACAAAACCCCTTCTGATAAAATGAGTTGTGTCTGAAATATTTTAAATAGGGTTATCACTGGTAACTGATGCTCTGAAAACTAAATAGTTCACTTCCAGTATTTCTGAACAATTGAGGTTTGACATAGTTGTGATCATAGGAACCTTGTTTATAGCCATGTTCATACTACTGTTACTCACACAGAAAACATCTGAGTTAAAAACAATAGAATAACAGATCAGAAATGGTTGCAAGTCAGAGCTACCCGTTTATGGTCGCTTATGCAAAAAAATTTATAAGAAGCAGAATAGAGTGATACCTTCGACGCAGCTAATAACTCGATTACGTTGGAAAAGGTATGGTGACCAGTAAAGTAGTAAGTTAGAGTGAACATTTATATGGTTTCGATAACAAGTGAGTATTGATTTTTCATGAATTCATCTCATGGATGACATCGAAATGACAACTAGATGTGAGTTGAATCATAAAACGTACTTGTTGAAACTAGTCATTCTGGACTTGGTTACCAACGTTATCTGTAATCAGTTTCTGCATCCCTTGATGAACCTTAAGTTTGTACTATTCAGATATAAAAACAAAATAATTTGTACAGATATTTCAATTCATCTGAGTGCATGACATACCAATATCTTGACTTCAAAAATAAGTAAACTGGTTACCAAAAGACTCAGAAGATTTCAAGACAAATAATAATTGGCTAACATTTTTAAAATGACCATCTGATTCATTTAATAGAACTAGAAAAAATTATTATAGTATGGAAATAACAACAGAATCATATGGTCACTATGTATTTTCATCTATTCATAAATATGTCGGGTGTAATCATAATTAATCTTTATCATCAGTTACTCTTCTCACAGTATAAGAAAAGTTGTATCTAGGGTACGATAATTACTTTTTAATTTTACAACTAATAAAAAAATGTATTCAAGTTAATCAGTGAACTTCACTAAATAATTAGAAATATACTAATAGGTCATACAAAACCTATTACTAAAAATACCTTATCGGTACTTAGAAGCAGATTTAATATATATATAATTGTATCTTAACGTTAAAAAGGGTTAACATAATTCATCTATGCTTATTTTTGTAACCAATTTTTACAGATTAAGTTCTCATATTACACTTTACGGTTTCAAAACAAGTTAATTACAAAGTAATGCAAGTTAAAGAACACTTTTATATAGTTATCTACAAAAGCATCAATTAGAGGTGATTACTACCCTAATTTCTTCTAGTTCGATTGAGTCAGATATTCCAGTGCCACAAAACATCGTATTTATTTCACTTACAATGATACATTTTTATAATATATGTAAATGAATATATATTTACAACAACGTTGTTCAGGGCTTTTGTGTCAATTTAGTTGGATCGTTGTAGAACACAATGAGCAAACATTCAAATATAGTTTTACGCATATAAACATTTATATCTTACAATAAACTGTAGGCGTCTTCATCTTAATATACTGCATTCACGAGACTGGATATATTTTTTTCCACTGAGCCTTACAATGGATTGTAAATTTAAATGAAAGCCACTTTAACAGTTCTACGCAAAATGTGTTCACAATCAACTTTAAATTTCCATTTTTTGACTGTTGTATAAAAAATAGTTTAGACGGTGATTAACAACGCAACTCTAGGCTTGCGTTTTGTCTTGTCGTGTGTTTAAAGCTATCATATCCAAATGTAATTATTCATCGAACTACTGTATTAGAATGGTCAGCCACTTTTGCTGGTACTGATATTTGTAAATAATTTGGACGAATCAAATTGTAGATTTGATTCGTCCCAACGTTGAACCCAAATAGATCACATCGCTATCAGCCACCAATGAAGAGGCTCGATAGAAGACTTTCGCTCATTCTGGAGCACATGCTTAGACTCAGATCATGTTCTGGTGCGAGCGCGTATTTGTCTACGTCTTATTGGACGTAGGAAAGATGGTGCAAAGAAACCCCTTAGGGTCCTACTTAATGATAGTCAAGCTAAGAGTATATTTTAGGAACAACTAGGAAGACAGTTAGACAGCCATGTAAGTGAGGCCCTCCCTGAGGCAACGTGGAATGACATCCGAAAAGCTGTAGAAACAGCAGTGATGTCTGCAAGTACGGTAAACCATAAGGTTAGGGAAAAACACTGGATCTCAGCAGCGTCTACCGCACTGATAGGTGCTCGAAAACCCATTCCATCTGGCTCTGAACATAACGAAGAGCGGAGTCAGCTTAAGCGTAAACTGACCAAAAGCCAACGCAATGATCGTGAACAGTGGTGGGTAGCGAAAGCAAGAGAGATGGAAAAGGCAGCGGCAATAGGTAACAGCAGGCAACTGTTCAGACTTGTTAAGGAAACCGGTATTAGGAACCCAACTGTTAGCGAAACAGTCTCAGAGAAAATGGACATATTATTCATTCTCAATCCAGGAGATTGGATCGATGGGCAAAACACTTTATGGATCAGTTCAACTGGCCTTCAGCCACACTTCGGTTTCCCACGATCTCCAATCTACCTGAATTGTTAAATTAATGTAAGTCCTCTGACTCTTTACGAAGTTGAAAAAGCTATAGGAAATCTGAAGCGTGGGAGAGCAGCAGGCTCTGACAGGTTTACCCTTGAGATTATTAAAGATGGCTATCCAGTATTAGCAGTGAGATTGAATGAGGTCTTAGGTAGAATCTGGGAACTGGACGTAATCCCATCTGACTGGTCTCAATCACTGATCGTGCCAGTTTATAAGAAAGGACAAAAGTCTTTTTGTGACAATCACAGAGGAATTAGTTCGACTAATAGTGTCTAAAATATTAACTTCAATAATACTTCGACGCCTAACCAAAGCTCGTGAAATGCAGACTAGAGTAAACCAGGCTGGTTTTTGACCTGGACGTTGTTGTATAGATCAGATGTTCACACTACGTCAGGTCCTTGGACATAGATACACATCCAGACGTCCCACAATAGTCGTATTTCTTGACCTTAAGGCGGCATTTGACTCTGTTGATCGTGAAGTCCTATGGCAGTGTTTGTCTCTGAAAGGAGTACCAAAGAAGTACATTAACCTTATAAAGGCTCTCTACTCGAACGCAACTGATCGAGTGAGAGCTTATGGCAAACTGTCAACAGAACTGAGTACCTCAAGTGGTGTTCGTCACGACTGTCCACTCTCTCCATTCTTGTTTAACTTTATCGTAGACATGCTTTTAGAGATAACCCTTTCCCCATCTAAATTTCCAAGGGTCGAACTTTTACCGGGAGATTCATGTGTTGACTTAGAATATGCCGGTGACATAGTTCTATTTGGTGAAGACGCTGACAAAATGCAGAGTCTGCTGACCACTCTAAGCAACAATGCAAGCATGTTCGGCATACGATTTTCTCCCTCCAAATGCAAAATGTTGCTTCAGGATTGGGTTGCATCGACACCCGAACTAATGATAGGGAGTGAAGTAGTTAAGTGTGTGCACCGATTCACTTATTTTGGGAGTCTCATCAGCTCTTGTGTTCTGGTATGTGACGAAAACTTAGCACGGATAAAGAAGGCTCGACTAGCTTTTGCCAACTTGCGTCATTTATGGCGTAGGTCAGATATCCGTCTACCAACCGAAGGACGTGTTTACTACGCAGCAGTTCGTTCCGTCCTAATATATGGCAGTGAAACATGGCCAGTAAGAGTAGAAGATATTCGTAGGTTACTAGTATTCGACCATAGATGTCTTCGAAACATTGCTCGTATATCCTGGGACCACCGAGTAAGTAACTCAGTTGTTAGGAAACGGGTACTAGGTAAGGATGGCAAATCAATTGATGAAGTAGTGAAACTTAATCAGTTGAGATGGTTGAGACATGTGTTGCGCATGCCCGACCACTGAATGCCCCGACAAGCGATGTTTTATGGTGTAGGAGTAGGTTGCAAGAAAACTAGGGGCGGCCAGACCAAAACATGGCAGAAATCCATGAAGTCACTTACAAGTGGACTGAGTCATGTTGGTAGGTGTAGACTACCTGGTTGGGGACCGCGAGATGATAGCAACCGATGGTTAGAGACCTTGAATGACATGGCTCAAAATCGTTTGCAATGGCGCAGATGCGTCCACTCTTTGTGTTCTCTCAAACTCTAATCTTCTGAATTCTTCATGTCCTTTATTTTCTTTCCAAATCTATTCCACTGGATTATACTCCTTAAATAACATCATCAAACCTTAATGTTCCCTATCACTACTTATACTTTCACTACCTCTACCACTACGGGAATTGAATTGATAACTGAATCTTTGTGCCAATGTGGTATGGCAACCCGAACTCATGTACGTACGTACGAAGTTTGACGTTGTTACTGACTGACTGACTGTAGATTTAATTTGTTGATACACATCAATTTATTCCATTCTGAGTATAATCGAACGAAAATTTGGAATTCCTAAAATTAGTCTAGCTAGTTGAACAGATGGTGAAGCTATTCATCTCGTGGTAGCTCATATAAAACCAACTCATTATAAAAATGAATTATGAAGATCTTGTTTGTCTTTACTGCAGAGTGTAATAATTGCACTACTAATTCAGCCTCATTACTCATTTTTTTGATGGTTACATATGTAATTCTACTAAAACTATGTCTATTGATGAATCTTTCATTAAAGTAATATACTACGAATGGTACAAAACTTATTGTCTGCTTTGTTGGACCTAATCGTAAAACTTGAGTTCTGTGCTGGATACTACTTATGCTGGCATATATAAGTAGTATATGATATCGATCGGAAGTGGAAGACCTGCCAACAGAAGAACTTGAACGGAAACAGAAAACAATTAGAATAACAACAGAGTTGAAACAATTATCAAGCATGTAAACAAAAAATGAAGCAAGTTGTGCAAATATTATATTTAATGTATAGTTCACATACACATAAAATGATATGTTAACGGTTGAATCTTCAGTATTTAATGAATACATTTATATGAAGTAACTAGAACATTTTGCATATTAGAACATCTGTTTTCTAAATGACGTTAAATCATTTGTTAACAGGAACGACAAATATCTTGATATTTAGTACCAAACCAATATGGCAATTTATTTCAGCATCTATATGTATATAAGAGCTAGTCATTCTAATCTGTATACAAATACGTTATCCTTTACAACATTAAAATCTTGACGTCAGGTATAGTAAAAAAACACAATATTTAGTCGTTTCCATAGCATTAACTACAGAGTCATTTAATCTCCAGTTTTTATGAATTTAAAGAAAAAATATTATTACACAGTTTAAAAAGCTCGTGTTTAAGTTTCTGGCGCCCAGAAATATCAGGCACTTTACAATATGTATGTCTATTCAGGAAAGGTGATGTCGAGAAACTCACAGCTTAAACACTCATATATGTATATAATATGTAAAAGTGACCTTAAACTAGAGCTGAAATTATTTTTGAATCAGTGATTTCAGCCTGAATAATCTATACGATATGGAACCTAGACACATTTTCACGTTTATTTCAAAAATACAATTTTTCCGTAAGAATTTACATCTAGCCGTTGAATAATATTTCATTCGGCATCTTTTTATTTACTAACTTAACATTTATAATGAATGTGTTTTTATTGAATGTTATTTTTTGATAATTCAGTTCGACATGAATATACATAACTTATCATCACTCCTGTAACAAATAGACACTTTTACATAACTAATCTTTTTTACTACAATTTGTTACTTTCACCATGTTATCAAAGGTAATTTTCATACAGAAACTATTAGAAAGAATCAAAGTATAGTATGTCACAAGATTAGGTATATTTATACTTTAGTCAGTTTATCAAATTACACCTGTTCCTCATGCTTGTTTTCAATACAACTCCTGTGATACATTAAGGTGATGTCCGTTTTGCAAAAGATCATACTGTCGATGTAAGCTCAAGTAACCGACTATGCATCACTTTGATCATGGATAGTAGTAGCTATTACCAATTGGGAAAAGCGATTAAAAACTATGATTTAGTGCTTTATGTTTCATATTTTCAACTATTTGTTATCAAACAAAACGTAAATCTACGTAGAATCTTCAATGATAAATAACTATGCTACAAGTAGTTATCATCAGATTTCAAATGATATAAAGGAACGATGAATTCTGTGTGTGATTTTTTCCATAACTATGTATTTTATATGTGAAAGTACTATACGGTAATACATTTCTTTCAAGGAACTTCACATGACATTTATAACTATTCAACAGTTGAATGTAACTTTAAGTTAGTATTTCTATCCGATTGCGGCTTAACATTACAGCAAATTCCAGATAATTTTAATAGTTATAACCTATATGGTAAGTTTCAATTATTTATATCATTTGTTATTGTTCTAGTTCCTTTTAAAATCTCATCCAAATGATAAAGAATACTTCAATACTCTAGAAATCAAATTGAAGTTACTGTCTTGTTTCGCTCTTATAAAATATAATTAATACAACAGAGATAAAAATTAAATCGAATGTCTGCAGCCATCAGAACAAACATAACTCAAATAATGATTAGAAATGATTGATCCTAGTGTGTTGTTTCTTAAATTACATAAGAATTTATTTCTTCTGTAGAGATTTTCTAATATCATAAGGAAAAAGATAAGACAATTATTGCTTATTAATTAAATTTAAGCCACTAAACATGATTTTTCAACGATAATTTGGCTACGAGTTAACATGAAACTAAAGAATGGACATTCGATGAGTTAGTTAATTTCAAAGCTGATGAAAATACCTTAAACATAATTGGTTTGTTACTTCGAAACTATAATTATTCATAATAAATACGTAATAAATACTGGTTTAGCTTAAGAAAGATCAGTCATACTTGAAACAACACTAGCGCAATTTAGTATACTTTAACTTTTGCAGAAGTCTCATATTCTAATAGTTCCTTACTTTTACGTCGCCGATTACTTAAACTTGAAAACAAGAAACACTTACAATTCTCATGATATAGAGAAAGAACACGAAAGACGTGAACAAGTGAACATTTCTTTAATCCGAAACACGATGACTCTAGACAAAAATACACCCATTTATGTAGTGATATATACAATTAGTTAATTAGTAATTAGGAAAACATCACATATCTGAAATTATAACAAAATAGTATACTGCATGTCATGCTGAACTTTGTTTCATGCTAATTTAATGCGAAGGGCTGATTGATAATATCTTTAGCACAGCTCTATCTGATATCATTTTGAGGAATTATGAAACACAGTTTATTCTAATTCGTGTCAAACAAACCTAATCTAATTTACAAATACAATCAAACATTATTTTTGACATTGGGTGCTTGTTGATTGAAACCATGAACCGACTGATTGTTTGACCACCATTGAAAACCTCGAAACACTGGACGGCCTTTTCGTCCTGTTGTGAGACTACCCAGCAGCTTGCATCCACG
This sequence comes from Schistosoma spindalis, assembly GCA_946903255.1. NCBI lineage: Eukaryota > Metazoa > Platyhelminthes > Trematoda > Strigeidida > Schistosomatidae > Schistosoma > Schistosoma spindalis. The sequence continues at coordinate 80,716,951 of OX336420.1, forward strand.
ATCCCGCCTCGTGGGATTAGAACCCAGGGCCCTCGGTCTTGTGTACGAACTCCTAACCATTAGACTACTGAACCAGTTTGCATCCAGTGGTGTTACTGTTTAACCTCAAACAATCCACGAAATTGTGCGACCATCTACGATTGTACTGAGATAGGAAATGTAATCATGAGTCATAAGAAAAAAAACATTTTCGTAATATACACTTTACTATATAATAAACATGTTGTCACTTAACGCTGCTTACATATAAACCACTAGAAGTTCCATCTAGTTCATTGTTTTATTTAAAGAAAGATTTTTCAAAAGAATAAAATTTACACGTAACTAACCACACTTGACAGAAATATACAAGTTTTGAAGAATTACACAACAAAAATATGTTTCTTTCAGGATAAGTTAAAATAAAAAATAAGCAAATGACCAGGATTCATTTAAACTGATTGAAGTTTGACAGTATGTTAATTTATCGATGATCTTCGCTGGTATTTATCACTGAATAGCAATTTTCTTGTCAAGCATAACTTGAAGTGATAATTATACCATTAATGTTGTGACTTTATGGCAAGCTAGTTATCACGTAATCTACTCGCCAATCAAAATACAACTTATTCCCTCTTTTACTGTACTAAACCAATGATGTCCGACCGGTCTGATCAACCTAGTGTCCTGTTGGTCTGTTACGCGCCTAGCCCGTCCAGTTGAGTCCAGAATGTCAATAATAGCCACTATTATTTCGCACATACTAAGTTTATATAGCAACCAAATAGACCGCAACGCACCATAAAATAGGAAATAACATTCATACACAAATAAGTTAAAAAGTGGCTGTGAACGTGGGAGACTAACTAATAAATTGAACATAAAAACGGTAAATCGTATCATAATACTCTATAGGTCAAAATGAAACTTATAATAAGATGAATATAAATATACACAACCTAATAACTGAATAGTTATACCACAAGAATATACATATAATATTAGTCCATTAATATGTCTTAGGATTTACCTGTGATTTAATCTTCGCTAGGATATAACAATTACCTTTAGAATAAAGCTAATACTACATGAAATTGTTTTCTTTAGTCTGATTTCATATTAATTCTCATAAAAACAAAATGGTAATATGAATGTATGTATGATAGACTATCAACTGGAAGTTTATCCATTTTTTAACCTTTACAAATTACACAATAGCTTCTGAGTACTCCATCTTGACAATGAAGTTCTAATTTAAACAAGTTTATTGCACCAAATCTTAGTCGGATCATTGGTAAAATCGAGATTAAACAATGTTCTGACTTCATAAACCGCGATAAATCAAAAACTTGAAGCATCTTTAATTTTATTGATTTTGTAAATTATATCAATATTTGATGAAAAGAACTTACCAGTTGAATGATTACATACAAACATATATAAGTATTTCAAAAACAATTTTCTTAATAGAAGAGCCAATAAAGCATTACAGTTTTTTTATGGTTAATCTCAATAATTTATATTGATTTTGGGATATGATACCAAACAAGCATAGAAACATTAGCTCATAATGAGATTATCTATTAAAACCTATTCTAACCTACATCTCTTGTAAAGCTTTAATGAAATAACAAATCAAAATAAAGTAATCTAAACCTGAACATTCAATAATTATCAAATTTTTATTGATTACAACATAAAACATAGAAAGTTTTGTCTGTTGACAATAAACTGAATCAAAATTAATTCGTAAACAAAGAAAATGTAAGAATACAGTGAAATACTCAAAATCATATGATTTAAGTCATCAGCTACATAAATAGGATCATATTTATAAATGTTAGTTGTTTTCCCATGAGAAATATGAAAGATTTTCTAAGTGAAATAAAACAAAAATAAATGAGTGACATTTAATTTTCAGTAGGGGTTTTGTGGAGATTTTAGAAATTTCAATAGTTGAAATCATGAGTCATTTGAAACTAGACTACCATGGAAAAGCTGGAAGCACTGGATGGCCGTTTCATCCAAGTATGGGACTCCTCAGCAGTGCACAACCACGGTCCTGCGCCCCGTGAGATTCAAACCCGAGGCCTATAATTCTCGCGTTCGAGTGCCTAACCACTAGACCACTGAACTGGCCGTCATCAAACGATATTAATATCTAACTTCAACTAATCCACGAAATTGAGCCACTGTACACGATTGTCTTTAGTGAGCTGATATCTCACAATAGACCCGATTGGACTCCATTGGACATTTAATTTTATTTATTTCTACTTAAAAATTTTTTAAAATTTTTCCTCAAGTTTTTTTAAAAAGCTGATAAGCAAAGTACTTCAGTTAGGAAAAAAACTAGAAATAATTTTTTTTCAATATTCCAAATGATTTTGAAGGGAAGCCCAATGTCCGAATTTTTTGGGGTGGGGTGGGAAATTTTGGAGGTTTTCTGCTATTTCCTCAAAATTACCCTAAAACGAATAAAATTTTCCCAAAAGTTGAGAGATTACGTGTCTAGGGAACAAATTTCGCTATTGACTATTGTTTATCTTATTCAATGTATAGCTAAATAATATTGACTTTCATGATGTATGCTTCATTAAGGTCAAGTAATAATTATTTTCATTTTGTGATCAATAACAATTAAATTTTTTTTCACGAACAAACCAAAGTAGTGATGCTCAGTTTGACCTGTAAAATAATTTTTAAATTAAATATCTCAGTAGTTAAGTGGATAACGTGATAGCGTTCGAAGTGACCGGTACTGTGTTCGAGTCCCAAAGTGGACATCAATTCTGAGATGCATATACATCCAGCTGATGAGTCCCAAATAGGACGAAATACACGTTCCGGATTTGTGTCATAGAAATGTGGATTGACTGTAAGATAGATTCTGTTACATAACATCAAACTAAATTATTTAATGATCACTATTCATACAAACTTGTGATTTATTTGTTTTAACTGTTACAATGGTTTAAGAAATACATTGTTTACATGGTAAAAACGTTTTTTCAACAATAGGTTGCTTAAAGAAATCGATTAGAATTATCGAATTTTGATTATATGGTTTGTATTACTTGTTCATTAATGTTATGTCATGAAAGCAATACCAATAATATTGATTTTGTTGCTCGAAATTAACTAGGAATATAAAGAAATATAATCTGTTTGTTTTGTGAAAATAAACAAGGTAGAAGTTATTTAGATAAAAAGTCTATTGATAAACAAAATGAGACTGGTGGTAAGGAAGTAAAAAAATACAAAGAAGGAACATTAAGTTATGAATTCTGGTTTTTGCAAGAACATTTAGTTAGTTTAGAAATATTTGGAGGGAATCGTTGGCTTTTAATGGAGAAACAGGCTTCAGATTCTTTAATAGTAGGAAATTTCGTTGGGCTATATTAAGATTCTCTGTTATATAACGACTGTAAACGGTCACAATATATCAATGGATGAAAGAAAGTAATATAGAAGTGAAAACTCCACAATTGAACTATCTATCTCAGAGATCTCAATAATACTGAAAGTATCCACATCAATTAAAATTCTCCTCCATCATTTCAAAGTTTATACTGCATTTGATCAACTCATACGCTTAGTCGCCTTATGGTATTGTATATGAATGGCATAAAGTTAAAGCATTCATTATGCATTACACAAGATTAGTTCATTTAGACAAATCATATATGAAACGAAGACAGAAATTCTATTACATCCGATAATATTATCTTAACAAACAGATGTTCTAGTTTTCTTATCACAAAAAGAAAGAGTTTGATTTTCTATAATAATAGATATTTTCCTCACATATCTGGATATTGACTAATTTTTAACATAAAGCTGACGTTCCCATATGTCGTTTAATCTTCATTCAAACAAAACGCACTTATAAATTAATTATTATTCACTAAATAGATATGTCTGGCCATCAAATGAATCTAATTTCTACTTGCCATCAATTAGTGATAAATTCGTTTACCAACATTACATAAATGCTAAATAATTATAGATTATTGCATCAAGATTTTTTCTCACTGAAATCGACAGTTTGCTCTGTTAAATCTAATATACTTTACTGGATTTCTGTTATAACTTTTGGCCTAAGTGCCCTGTTAATGGATAAGTAATGATACCGCCAATTTGGGAGCAGTGAATTATCGATCGAACCAAGGACGCGTAAAACACGTGCGAGCAGTCTAGAGTCCTGATTAGTCTTGCTTTTCGTCTAGCCCAGCCGGTTGAGTCTAGATCACTGGTCTCAGCCTCTGCAATATGAATCACATATTTCAAACATATTCGGTTTATATACCAATCAAACAGACCACAACGTACCATAAAATAGAAAATAACATTTGTAAAAATTTTGGCCAAATGTGGTTGTGAATGTGGGAAGCAGTGACTAATAAACAGGGCATAATTCAAGAATGGTAAGGCGTATAATAATGATTTATAGGTCAAAACAAAGCTTATAATACGAGAAATATGAATAGTTTAGTTATTCAACAATTAAACGATACGAATATACGTTTAGTATTGGTCCATAAATGGATCCCAACATTACAATTCATTATACTTATCGGGACCTAACAATTTCATTCAGTTTACATTATGGAAAAGTTAGATAAACAGTAATTGTCATACGTTCTTATTTTAAAACAAAATACTTTTTCCGACTATTTATAGTTAAAATTCAACATATGGAATAAGTTATGTTATGAACAAAATGATTCATTTTATTGACCTTATAATCCTCTAGTAAGAGAAACCAAAAAGAAAAAATCAAATTTCATATAGCTTATAACTTGTAAACTTTTTTATCAACTTTAATGGTATACTTTACTGTAAGGCGAGACTATAATACATGGATGAACCAATTAGGTATAAGATAAAAAATGTCTCGGATTTTGGTGCGAAATGCAATCATTAGGTTTTGGCATTATAGCTGATATTAGTTCTTGATGAAAACTCCGAGTCTAATTCTTAACCCCAACTATCAACTGTAAATCATAATTCTAATGCTGCATCATGTTTCACAACTCTCATTTGGTCCTAATTATTAGGTGGACACTCTCAAGGTCACTTTAGCTTCGCTCAAATGTCGTCCATAAATCATAGTTTTACCTACTGTAAAACTTAATAGTAGCTTTAAAATTATTCTTCAAGCTTACTGTAATCATACTCTTATCCTCGTTAATTAAAATTTTATTGGCCATCGCTTTTATGGAAAGATGCTTTGATAGTTATATTACAAACTACTACGTTTATTCTGACTATAAAGGAAAAATTCTGAAAATAGAAATAATAACTGTCTAATAGCAAGTATTTAATGCAAATACCGATGCTGGATACATAGAAATATACATATAAAAAGGCATTTGTTTGAAAATTAAATGTTGTTCGGCTGTTAATACATGTGTTCAAGTATTTACGCCACTTCCCTACATCCTATTTTGTTATGTTAGTTTTTGAAATCTTGTTGGGATATGAAGTAAAGTAGATGGTGGAGATGATTTGTAGCTCAGGTGGATGGTTTTGATGGAGTTTTGTTGTCTGAGCTGGATGGTTTGGTCGTGGAGCTTTCATCGTTCTTTTGAACGACATCATATGCACAAAGTTCTACCTGGAATTCAGAAGAACGAAAATCGAACTGAGTAACCCAAGTTCAGTATGCAAACGTTTGACTCTCAACCGCTGTGATTAAAGGTCTCAAGCTAGATTCCCGTATGTAAATTCGTACATCCTCATTGCTGATGAGTTATATATTAAAGTGAAATGGCCTCCCAATACATTTTGGCTTTTCACTGTGATCTATTTAAGATCATTTCATTATTTAAAAACTACAGAAAATTAGAAATGATCTCAAATTCTGTAAATTATTTCACTCAAACGTAGATAAACATGGGAAAATCCAAACTATTTACAACCTTTGTTTACCTAATACTTAAACAATTTCAAACTGGTTGAGATTATGTGTGAATGTAGCTGGTTTTCAAAGATAAACAGTAAATTGACATCATAGTCTATCATACATAAATTTCTAAACTAAACAATAATGACTTTTTCAATGCAAAACGTTATTCATTGATTAATCAAAAAGTATTATGTAGGCTGAAAATATTCAAGTAGGCAAATATTTACCTAAAATTTAGATTTCGTAATACATTTCGTAATGTAATTGCTTTTAATGAAACGGATGTGCTTCAAATAAAAGGGGGAGTTGTAATTTTATGGAAAACGTTTATTTCGTAAATAATTTAATTTCATTAGTTTGATTGCATCTGAGTACTTTAATGATCAATAAAAAATTATCTGGTTATTTGTTCATTATTGAGTCTATTGTGATGTAAAAACATGAAACGGTTATTTTGAACTAATAGATAAGTAATAACTCTCTATTAATTGAGAACTGAATAATTGATCATAACCTATCAGGAATGAACATAAAGTTATTTTAGAAACTAATTTTAATGATTGCATTATAATAAATTACCAATAAGCTTTTATAATCATACTCATGAATGTACTTTTTGCCAAAATCGTCACCTACTTACTCCCAATGGAGCATAAGCCGCCAACCAGCATTCTCCAACACACTCTCTTCTGGGACTTTTTTTCTAGTTCGATCCAATTGTTGTTCATTCTTCTCATGTCCGTCTCCATTTCTCGGCATAATGTGTTCTTTAGTCTTCCTCTTTTCCGTTGGCTTTAAGGATTCCATGTGAGGGCTTGCCTTGTGATGCAGTTTGGTGATTTCCTCAATGTGTGCCCTATCCACTTCTATAGCTTCTTCTAGATTTCTTCATCCTCTGAAATCCGGTTTGTTTTCGCCCACAATAGGTTGTTGCTGATAGTGTCCGGCCAACGGATGTGACGTATTTCGCGTAGGCGACTGTTAATAAACATTTGTAACTTCTGAATGATGACTTTCGTGGTTGTTCAAGTTTCCTTCCCATACAGTAGAACTGTCTTGATATTGGTATTGAAAATTCTGACCTTGGTGTCAGTTCGACATTTATTTTGGGTTCCAGATGTTCTTTTGTTATAAATATGCTTCTCATGCTTTGCAGATCCGCGCCTTCACATCTTCATCAGATCCACCGTGTTCATTAATGATGATGCTTAGATATGTAAAAGTTTTTACATTGTCCGAATTTTCTCCGTCAATTGTGATTGGATTGATGCATTGCCAAAATAGTAAGGGTTTATAATAGAAATATGATTAAATGTACCTGGTTTTTTTTAAAAATCCCAACATATTTAAACTAAAACTAACTTGTACTTTTTTTAGGAGTTGAAACGTTGAGAACTACTACAATAATCATTAAAATGTACAAGTACCTATAAATAGTTGTCTACGTAATATACTCAATATCCGTTGACTGGATACCATTCTCAACAACCTATTGTGTGAGAGGACAAACCAACTTTCATCTAAAGAAGAAATTAGGAAAACAAATTGAAAGTGGATAGGATATATTATGAGGAAACCATCAAACTGAATCACGAAAGAAGCCATAACTTGAAGTCGTGAAGGGAAACATAGAAGAGGCAAACCAAAGAACACACTGTATTAAGAATTGGAAGTAAATGTGAAAAGAATCAATGGCAACTGGAATGAACTGGAAAAGAATTCCCAGGACAAGACTAGATAGAGAGTGCCGGTAGGCGGTCTGTGCTCCTCCATGAAGACTAACAGACGTAAGTAAGTAACTTGAACTTTTATTGAATTAAAAATATAAAAATCTAATTTTTTTACACTAATAAAGTTAATCTTTAAAATAGGAAACTAATTAATTGATTATTCAATGTTAAATTACCAACAACAACAAAAACATTATGATAAATGACAAATAAAAACAACAATTAAGTGATTACTGCCTGAATATTTATTCTATGATTAATAATATAATGGAAGGAAGCATGCTTTACCAGATTTATTTATTTTTTTTAAACATAAAATAAGGTTAGAAATGTTAGATTTTTGTATAGATCTCTTTCTATGGAAAAATAAAATAGAAACAGGGTGATGGTAAAACAAATTAATGCTGATAAATTTCTTACCCATAGAATATCTCAACTTCACTAAATATAAATTAGGATTGATGGAATATTATTCATTAAAGAATTGAGCAGTTAAATGGTCAATCCAATTTTAGGTTTATATATATATATATATATATATATATATATATATATATATTTCAGGCTTGAAATTTACATGTAGCATATTTGGGTTACTCCTCCACGGGGAGTAATAGGCGTAAGTATGTAATATTTGATTAGTTTCGTGCTATCAGATTCCTTTTTGCTGAAGCGATCGCGATAAAAAAACTTAATACGGATTTATGCATCCAAAATAGACAGTAATAAACATATTCATATAACCCTGGTGATCTAATTTTTTTGTTTTTTGGTTATTTGTGTTATTTTATTCATGATCTCAATCAAAAACTTAATAATCTCCACAGGTATCTACCTCAGTACAATGGAAGATGGTCGCGCAGTTTCGTGGGTTGGTTGATGTTAGACACTAACACCATTTGATGCCGGCTCAGTGGTCCAATAGGTTAAGCGTTCGCGCGCGAGACTGAAGGCCCTGGGTTTGAATCCCATGAGCGGGATTGTGGATGCGCACTGCTGAGGAGTCCCATACTAGGACGAAACGGCTGTCCAGTGCTTCCAGGTTTTCAACGGTGGTCTAACATCAGTCGATTCATGATCTCAATCAAAAACGAAAAATTTTTTATTGATTTCATTTAATTTATGATTATCACATCGGAAGAGGATAAACAAAAAGAACAAAAAGAATGCAATTAGCATCATACAATTTAATAATTCTCCTATGAAGATTAATAGAAGTATATTAAAACAAGACTTCCGTTGCGTAATAATAATAATTTGAATGCAATACCATGGATTGGTACTGCAGTTTTACTATACCGTCATGGCACAACAGAAAACTCCAAAGAATCTTAAAACAACACAGAATTAAAGTATACTACAAAACAACGAACACACTCCGAAATACTTTAGTTCGCCTAAAAGAAAAAATCCCCTTCATGTCAACACAGAACTGCGTCTACAAATTAGGTTGTGTCGATTGTGATGCCTTCTATATTGGAGAGTCATCTCACGAAATCTTGACTCGAGCCAAAGACCTTACTAGGTACACAAAGAAACCACCTAATAATCCCGTAGAATTGGATAGACTTCAAATTCAATATGCAATAGCAGTTCATGCCATTTTCAACAACCACCAAATCGATTTCAAAATTACCTAAATATTACAAAAAGGTTTTTCCAATTACAAAGAAAGGAGAGCAGCTGATGCGTTCCATATAATGCTTAATCCTACTGTTCTCAATAGAAAAGAAGTCCTTATTATACATTATACTTGGACTATCTTTCCTAATCACCTAGTCTGATATTATTCACAATTCACACTAATATCTTACATACAAATTAAACTATGATTTCTCAAATATAAAGGTCACACATTTCTCATCTTTAACAGTGCACACATACACACACAAATTTACAAACATGTCACTTATGAATCATCTTGACTGAAATGACATGACATTGATTTGTTCAGACCTGTTGTTTGCTTGATCACACAATATTCTTGTGTTGTTCCGTTGCACTATTTGAACTTGGATTAATGTTGATTTTATTATTTCATTCTCTAAAGAAGTAGCTTACACTGAGTCGCGAATCGTCGAAAAATCTGATTTTTTTTTACGCATTGGACTGTTACAAATATATTATTTATTGATAAAAATCTACCCAATGCTCAATTTATTCGAAATTATTAAGTTAAACCTTGGTAACGATACCTATAGCCTAAGTATTTGTTTAGCTTATCTACTTAAATATCATTTCCTAAAACACTTGATGATTGATTTGAATATGTATAAATATTTGCTTGTTAAGTTATATTCATTTATTAATAACTCTCACTACGTGCTTGTTGATGGTTTATTTTGAGCTGTTCGTTGAAAAAGTATTCTGCCTACTTTCTTTTGCTTTCTAGAAATTATACACCATAGAGAATCATGTAATAAAAAACTGGATCAATAATGTACCAATGGGTAGCTTAGTTATCAACTATTAGATTCATTAGCATATATTAAAAGATTCCTATAGAAAAGATCTATTTAATTGTTGTATTATACGACAATACCACTGATATAGATATTATCACAAATTTCTATACTTTAATAGTAAATGCTACTCCATTTAAAATTCTTAGCCTGCTATTTATATTGTAACTGATAATAAACGTGATTGTAAAAATTCAACTAAAATATTAATTTTGTAAGCTTTTTATAACCTTTAAATGAATATACAACATAAATATCCTTCTGTAGAAGGATATTCCTGACTATCTCCCTAATTTTGACTGAAATGTTTACAATGTTATGTTCATAAGAAGGCTTATAATATGAAATAACTTTTTACATCTTTGCCATTTTATTCTCAGATAATATCTAGGCTACCTATTCCTGCCATCTAGATATTTCAACAAGTTATCCGTTCCCTTATTTGCTTTAATAGATCATTATATCAATTGATTGCATATTTGATTCATATGCGTTTGTAAAAAGTTTACGACCTTTCTCAGTACAAGTTACAAAAACGCACAATCAGAGATATCGTGATAGCTGACAATATGCATTGAAAAGAATGAATATTATTCAGATGTCAACTTCTGAAATGCTAACATGTAACTGGCGATCACTCAATATTAATCGTCAATACCAATCAATAAATAAGAAACAGAAACTCTCTGAAATATTTTATTCTGAGAATTCTAGATTGTACCAAAAAATTATAATATTGAATAAAGCGAATAATAAATAAAAAAGATAACTGAAATTTATTCAAAGTTGATTTCATGAGTAAATCTCAGCTAAATCACTGTCACAAACCTGGATGGTCATTTATTCCTAGTATAGAACTACACATCAGTACGAATCCATGATCCTACATGGAGGAAGCAAACTGAAGACTTTCAGTAAAACAGTTACTTCAATCTTCTGAGTTCAATTTCTCTTTCTAAAATACATTTTTATCATATATTATTATTGATGTGTAACTTTATTCTAACTTAATCACTTACTAAAATATTAAATCATCAATCATTTAAATTAACATTAAACTGTAGAACAAACAATATCTTATTTCTTTCTTTTTCCTAATTAGTTTGTTTATATATATAAATGAAATAATAAACGAATCAACACTAGTACAATGTATTATACATATGAATTGTGTTTACTCGGTAAACAAACTAATTATCAGTTAACGACTTATTTCTTAAAATGAGATTCATATTAGAAGGGGTTTTATGGATATTGTAGTAACTTCAATGGTCGAGATCATGAGTCATTTGAAGCTAGGCAACCATTTAAAAACCTGAAAGCACTGGACAGCCTTTTCGTTCTATTGTGGGGCTCCTCAGCAGTGTGTATCCACGATCCACCCCCTCCCGTGAGATTTGAACTCAGGGCCTATTAGTCTCGCGCACAAGCGCTTAACCACTAGACCGCTAAGTTGTCTGGCATCCAACAGTGTTAATTTCTAACTTCAACTAAACCACCAAATTGAGATGATTTGTTCATTTGTTCATTTCATTCAATATTTTTTTAATGTGGTTTCATTTTGTTAACGTGCTAAGAAATAAGCTTTTTTTCTTTTCTTTGTTTTTTTTTGTTTTCATGAATGGTATAAACATTAATACAATTACAAGTATTACAGTATTCTGTAATAATAATTATCTTGTTGATATTTAATTAATCTTTCTATAAATAGGAAACTGTAAGTAAACAAAAGAAAACAACTAGGTTGTATAGAATGATCAATTGACAGTTAATGTCTATCTATTTATTCATTTTTATTATTGCTAGCATTAATAATAATAATAGCAACTATATGTGATGTTAAAAGTGATTTAATGAAGAACTACTTGTAAATTCATGTTGTTCAAACTTCCCTAATCAATTAAGTAAATTGCTTAGAAAAATCTACAAGTTACTAAGATTGACACCCAAAACCTAATTATCTGATAATAGTAACAAGAGAAATTTATGGTTTATTTCACTATGGAGATGGGAAAAACCTCATTTCTTGACTATCATTATTCAATAACCAATATTCATCTTCTATCTTTAATTGAATAAAATGTGTGTAATTCTTTTAGTATATTATAAAACAACAGGACTCCTGATGATTATTAACATATCTGGGTAATTAAATCCCCTTCATTGATGCATTCTCAGTTATAGATTCCTACCAGTTACTTACAACCTTTGATAATCTAAAACATCTAAATTATTATAAAGTTTAAATATGTATAAAAGTAAAAATGGATATGTATCATCATAGTGGAGTAATGAGACTAAAAACAAATGAAGAGTGTTGTAAACAACTATAATATGTAACAGAGGATTCTGGATCGTCACATGTAACAAGAGATTATTAAAATAATTATAACAATGATATTAATATACAACTAATATACAATCAACGAAGTTAAAAGAATACTTTGTAAGACTCAGAATGCACCAGTTAGGGGTATTTAGTTTCCCAGATACGTTCCAATCTTTTATAGATCAGCTAACTGTCAAGAATCGAGTTTTCTGAATCTATGATATATTGTCCAATTTTTTGTTGTTGCTCTTTTCAAGATAATGAAGCAAACTAGATGTATTGAATTATTATGCATCCGAATAGTCAGTTTTTTTTAACTGTGTAAGCGCAACATTATAATAAATCATTTGATAGAAATTGTGAAAAATATGTTAAAATGAAATCTTTGAATAGTAAGTGGAATATTTCTATTCTAGTTTGTTTTACATTTATGAACCTGTAAACACTGCTGTTTTCCGTGATTCAAATTCGAAATCAAGTTAAATCTTCCCATTCGAGTTTTCCTTTTATTTAGATTATTTAAAAGTTGAATCCGTGAGTCGATTTAGGCTAGAAAAACCTGGAAGCATTGGACGGCCGTTTCGTCCTAATATGGGAATCTTCAGCAATGCGTATCCACGATCCTACACCAAAGGAACTCGAACTCATGACCTTCAGTTTCGCACGCGAACGCCTGACCTGTAGGACCACCTACCCGGCATTTAACAGTGTTATTGTATATCCTCAACCAATCTACGATATTGCGTCACCGTCTATTATTACCTTCAGTCAGTAACTGCCTTATAACATACACGGTTGATTTATTATCAATTGAACACATGTACAATAACATTTGTTATAATCTCACTACACACTTCTATCCATCATTTCGCTTTTCAAGCTTCTTTGTAAAACAGTGAACCTAAATAAAATTCCCTAGATCATTTATTACTCAGATTATTGTATAATAGAGAACAATAGATGTTAACAAATCATACACTTTCAACTAGATAATAAAGATAAATAGTTTTCTCACTGGATAAAAGTACTTAAATTATTTAATAGAACAAGTTTGGTTTGTAATTGTTCAACAGTACCTGAGACTGAAAAAAACAATAGTTTTTTAGTTCATCTTTCAATAAATTTCATACATGCTTAAAATATCATTTGCACCATTTGAAAATAGCCTTCATTCCTAATTCATTTATCATAAAGAGAATTCGACATTAACTGGATTTATGAAAGAATTCACTTCTAATCTGTACAATAAAACGAAATTAGATTTACTGAATCATTTAAAGTCTATTTGTTTAATAACAAAAATATTAGTTATAAAGCTGAGTATTCTACTTGAATGAACAGATTCTAATTATTAAATAACAATAATAAAAACATCTTTAAACTTGTAATTTATACATAATGTTTTAATAAGAGGCAAACATTGAAATATTGTTCTTGTAGTGTCGGTTACTATGTTAAGACATCATAGCTTATTCTAGATTTCGGACTTGACAATCTATTCATTCTTCTTGAGTCACATTCGGACTTTGTTAATTATTCACTTATCAAACCTGACTGTTTTTACATGAGCGTATGTGCGTGTGTACACTTCTTATCCTACTCATCACATGTTTGTAGCTTAATTTTGTATGATTATAAATATCGATTAACGCTTGTTTAGATGGAATCGGCTCACACACCACCGTCATTATCCGTCATTTTACTTCGCTTTTTCGATCTTTTGTCTGGATCAACGATTGTATGAAATATACATATTCGAAATTCATTTTCGCATTTGATTTATACACTAAAACGAGTTAAGGTGATAGTTATATACATGTATAGGTAACATATATATTTCAATAATTGTCAATTATACGACATTATTAGAGTCAGATTTCAACTCACATTCTCAACTTCTCATAATCTGTATCTGTTGTGAGACATTTAAAAACATGTTTCTGATATGTAAACATAACAGTAAGATCAGTGTTTTCATGTTTTATTTAAAAATTATGATATTGTTTAATTTCTTCATCACTGATTTTCATGTTGATGTTACTACTATCTATGATATATATATATATATATATATATACTTCCTTATCAGCCTATTTAAGTTAAAACGGAAAACATTTCAGAAAATCAAGATATTCCTGTCATTCATGTCTACATATATCTACCCTCAATAGTATAATTAAATAATAATTAATAACTTAATGAAATAATTTCAATCAAATTGTTGCCATTTATTTTCTTAAATATGGAGATTCGATTAGCCTTTTCCATTTCCAGGCTAGTTTTATTTGTCTGAAATAGTTCATATTGTTCTTTCAAATTTATAGCCAGAATACGTAGTTAAAAATCTTGATCCTATTGATTAAATTTATAGAAGTTTTTAAAAACATAATTCATATGTATAATGTGACAGAAAATTTCTCATTCATTTAAAGTATCAATACTTTACTTAACTGACAAAATTATGTAAAATGAGTTGAAACTATAATTTATGCACGACCTTTGAGCGACTCTGAAATGACCTTGAGAGTGGATACCTACTGATTAGGACTAAATGAGGGTTATAAAGCAGTTAGAATTTTCATTCATAGTTTATGGTTATAGTTAAAAACTATATTTAAGGTTTTCATCATAAACTGATATCAACTATAATGCCAGTACTCTATTTAGCCAAATGTATGGATGAATTGCGCGCCAAAATTCGTGACTTGTTAACTTATATCTGATTGGTTCGTCCATAAATTGAAGTCCCGTCTAAAATGAAATTTAAAAAAATAAATGCGAGTTAAAAAGTACTTGCGAATATATAATTACAATGAAGAAAATGTCATAAACAAGTGATAACTAAATTCACGTGATATTATTTACTTGAATCCATCTGACGAGCTCGAAATAGGACGAAACGCGTTTCCTGGATTCCATTGCCGGTCACTATCCATCTTTGCTTATAAGAAAAGAGATAACTAGTTTTCGTTTGTGAAAACATATTAACGATGATCTGTAATTAAGTGATAACTGTCATGTCATAAAAATATTGTAAAATGCAATAAACGCCTTTAATTTTTTTTATATTTTTATAGATGTAATTTAAAACATTCAACAGTGATAAATCTTATCAAATAGTCAAACACTAAAACATTCTAATCGACATTTATTGATGTATTCAGATTGGTGATAGAATGTGTTTATTATTTTTTAGAAATAATTTTCAATAAACATAAAGTCGCATATTATTTCCCCTCTTCTAACGGAATATTAATTTTGTGAAGCAAGAAATTATCAATGCTTTGCTCGTCATGGTGACCTGCATGAATATCTGGGTTACCTGTACTTGTCATCTAGATATTTCAACAAGTTATCTAATTTTCACGAGTCGAGATTATGAGATAATTGAACCTAGACCACCAATGAAAAGCCTGGAAGTGCTGGACGGCCGTTTCGTCCTATTGTGGTATTCATGAGCTGTGCACATCCACGATCTCACCTCGCAAGATTCGAAAACAGGACCTATCAGTCTCGTGCACGAATGCTTAACCTCTAGAGCACTGAGCCGACTTTTTTATTGTGCTCTAACTTCAACTGATGCATGATCTCAACAATCCAAATTACTGTAATATCCACAAAATTCTCATCTAATACTTATCTAATTTTGTTTGTTATAATACATCATTAAGGCTATTAATCTTACAATCTATTCAGGTGCGTTTCTGAAAAGTGTACAACCTTTCGTTTTATAAGTTACAAAAGGCCCAATCTGCGATATCGTAGTCCCTGGAAATATGCGACGATAAGAATTTACATCATTTAATTGTCGACTGACTGGACTGTTGATTTCTAACTGGCGATCACTCAATGTTTATCGTCAGGATCGACCAAGAACTAAGAAACGGAAACTTTTTGAAATGTTTTGAGCTGAGAATATTATATTGTACCAAAAATATAATATTGAATAAAGCTAACTATAATATAATATAATATAATAAATATGGATATTTAAAAACACAGTATAAAATAAATATTCATAAATAAATATTCACACAATTGAAATCACGAGTTGGTCTAAGCTAATCTACCAGTAAAAACCTGTAAGCACTGGACGTCTGTTTCGTTCAGCGCGAACGCTTAATCTCTAGAACACTTATTCGTCATGTGCTTCAAAGTTTTCAGTGATGCTCTAGTTAAGATTGACCCATGATTTCAAATCTGAAAACACTGCAATCTACACAAACTCTGTCTCTAGAAATAATTTATTTAAATAAACTCAACAGTAGTGGATTGAGAAAGTCCTCTTTTATTTATGTGACAGATTATACAACCTGGTCTCATACATTTAAATAAAAGATGAGCATAAATCGGAAATAAGAAAACGAGTTTAAATTATGGAATAATTTTGTAATCTGTCATAAAGGTGTTTCTGTAACATCTACTGGATATGCATAATTTCTAGTAGACTGATAATCATCAAAAACATGCAAAATTACATAAATTTCTGAATGAAATTACATTTACGTAGAGCATAAAAATTTATACAAATCGTCATGTAATAGTAATAACGACGTTACAATAAAATAATTTCGTGCTGTATAAAATACATAAATTTCAAGAGGTCAAAAGAAGTATTGTGTACAGTAACCTATAACTTAATATCTGTATCCATTTTGATCAACATTATAGTTAAAGATAGATGCTATATTGTATATGTGTCCCGCTGATTACCTGGTTTGAGTCGTGAGTCCTCCTCTTCATCTTCAAGCTGATTTGTTCTCTGTTAGTGCAGATTATTGTTATTGATATCTACCCAATGAATCTTAAGCACCTTGTGTAGATTGCTGTTCTGTTAATATATGCTAATAGTCGTAGCAGTTCTTCAAGTTTTAGCTCCATAAAATAAGGCTATTTATATCTTTGTGTTGAAAATTCTGGCTTTGAGCTTTTGTGGCAGTTTTTTGAAGTTCTAGATGTTCTTCAGTTGTAGAGGTATTACCCTTGCTTTACCGATATGTGTCCTTGAATATGCATCAGATCCTCGATTTTTATCAGAGATGCTCCCGTGTTAGGTAGAAACGTCCTATGCTTTTAGAAGTTAGTTATAACGTTTGATTTGATTACTGTTCACTGTATTGTACATCAGGGTCTTGTTTTTCCCTTGTGAATGTTAAGTTCTAATGTTGTAAAACATGATGTTACACTGACTGTTTTCACCTGCGTTTGATTCTGTGAAAGAAATAGTCATTTGTAAAGTTCAAATCGTTTGTGTAAAATGGGTTTACTTTATTCTTTGCATCTTTTGAGATGTGGAGATCGTTATAACACAGTTAACTGCTAGCAGAAATTGAGTAAATAGACTTGTATGACAACAGTCTCTCCTTACCATGCACCAGAAAGCGGCCTTATCTGAATAACTTTACAAGTTAGTTTATCTTAGATGTTCCGTATAATGATGACAATTTCATGTATATTTTATTGTCGATAACTATTTCAAAAAAGGTTTTTCTATCCCCGCTGCAGGACTTGAACATCAACGTAAATATTAACCTTGGAATGCAGGTAAATCCCGCCAACAAGTCTCAAATATAATGGAACGCGAGTCCAGATTCCACTGTTAGCCATCAAACAGTTCCACTTGTAATGCTTGCAGATTAATAAAATATTGATGCACGAAATGCACATATATCCAAATAGATTGATCAATTGAGATCCCGAAAATCAATGGGTAGATTCAGACAACCTATCCATATGAGTTAGAGTAGTTTGTTGTAAGGTGCCAAGTTCTAATCAATATAACAATAAAATAAATCGTATAATTTAAATGCAGTGTACGAGCATTTTGTTCAAATAATATAGATAGTGGCATTTTATTGACAATGATAATGATAGTAATAACGATATCATTGACACTTTTATTTCACCTTTGTTTACTTTATTATTTGGCAGCATCGTTGATAAACATAGTGGATCTGATTCAGATGTGAAGGCGCGGATCTGCAAAGCATGAGCAGCATATTTACAACTGAAGAACATCTGGAACTCAAAACAACTGTCAACCAACACCAAGGTCAGAATTTTCAATACAAATGTCAAGACAGTTCTACTGTATGGGGCGGAAACCTGGAAAACTACGAAAGCCGCCATCCAGAAGATTCAGGTATTTATTAACAGTCGCCTACACAAAATACTTCGGATCCATTGGCCAGACACTATTAGCAACAACCTACTTTGGGAGAGAACAAATCGGATTCCCGCTAAGGAATAAATCAGGAAGAAGCGTTGGAAGTGGATAGGACACACATTGAGGAAAGCAACCAACTGTGTCACAAAGCAAGCCCTCACATGGAATCCTCAAGGCCAAAGTAAGAGAGGAAGACCAAAGAACACATTACGTAGGAAAATGGAGATAGACATGAAAAGAATGAACAAAAATTGGACAGAAATGGAGTGGATTGCCCAGGATAGAGTGGGTTGATGAATGCTGGTCAGCGGCCTATACTCCATTGGGAGTATCAGGAGTAAGTATTTAAGTGAGTTGCCTCTTTATCCGATTGGAAATGATTTAGTACAAGAGTTTACTGTATCATGGACCTTAGTTTAATTCAATATTACAAGCAATATTAGACCAATAAATAATATTTCATAATGTTATATTGAACTTAATTGAATCATTGAGAAGTAAATTACTTGTTATATTCATAAAGGGATTAAAATTGTAAACTATTAAGCTGTTAAATTGATGTTAGGCAGTGATTTATCGTTTTTGTCTGAGATATAGAAATTACTTGAGTAATTGCTATTTACGGTTTAATGATTAAGTAAAATGAATATTTATGATGTGATTGTGTAAAATGCAAAACTGATAACTATGTATAAACGAATTTTAATGGATCTCAGATTTTATATAATATGAATATTGAATTTTTATGTATGAAAAACGAACTGCTCACTTAAACAAACTAAAATCGACAAGTCCTCTTTTCTCAGTAGCCCCAACTGCATTTACCAATTCACATGTACGTGCCAAGGCACATACATTGGAAGAACTGAGAGAAGAGTGCATGTTCGCATTTCTGAATATGTTCCAAAGAACTTGAGGCTGCGAGGGACCAAGGCTCTCAACAGTGCAATAGCTCGGCATTTACTTGACACCGGGTATACCATCGACATTTCGCACGCTTTTTAAATTATCAATAGACATAGAAGTATGATTGCGATTGCGATAAAAAAACTTAAACCGGATTTATGCATTTAAAAAGAGACATTAATAAACTTATTATTACCCTGTTAATCCATATTTTTTTCTGTTTTTTTTTGTTATTTGGGTTATTTTATTCATTTATTTATTTCTTAAAATATTTATTTTGCGTTATATTCCTCCCCCATTACTTAATTCTTATATTAAATTTTTATTCATACATTTCCGCCTACTGATTCTTTTAAATTATGTTAACTTTTCAAATAATTATTACGTAACCTATCTTATCTTTGTTTAATTCCATTAATCTCTTAAATCATCACATAATTTATGAACTCCACTAAACCATCACACCACCTACCCTAAATTATATATATATATATAGTTAATATTGTAAATCTTTGTCATTCCAGTTATTTACATTCATTTATACCAACTGTTTTACATTATCTCATTGTAAAAATTCTATCACATATTTTGTAGTAAGCAGCTGACGAGAAACCTCGAAATATTATGAATTCATACTATTCTGAATCAATATTTGCTCTTGCTTTATTTAAATTCTTATTTATGCCAAGCAAAATTGAGCTGACAGCGTAACACAATATAACAGATTGTTGTATTTTGAATCAACAATAATTAACATCAAAGCAAATAAATTGCAGACACTCACAATGTATAGGAACGAATTTGATGAAACAGTAGATAAGTGACATCAAAACCGAATTCATAACCTTTAGTTTGTCACGTTTTCTTACATTCTATATTGTCCATTAAAGTATTCTTATGGTTCAGTAATCTCTAAGAAATGAGGTTAATTTTTATAACAATGTTTATAGTTACAAAGTAGTTAATATGGTGCTTATCTTCGCAAAACTTAAAAATGATTGAGAGTATGCAATAGTTCAATACAACTAATAAAGTCCTACTTAACGACAAAGTAAACAAAACAAAACGAATAAGGTATCTAGTTGTGTTATATCGAATAGAAGAGGTTCGTACATCAGAATGTATAAGCAACACCTTATCGCTGCATTGTGTGTATATTAAAATATATAGAAACCAACACTATCTCTCCATCTAGATTAAGACCTTAAAGTAAAGATTGCAGACAAATGCTGCATCGTAAACCATGTTGATCGTTAGAGAGGTTCAATCTAGGGACGTTTGAAAAACTCGGTTCCAAATCAGTTTTTCATGAGTTCAAAAAACTAGTAGGGATTGATGGGATTATGAAAATATTTTTGTCACAGCCCACCATAAAACTGAATTTTTAAAGTCTCGGCACTGCTTTGTAGCGTAGACATTGATGTCAGAATATAAGGGATTTGTCGCTCAAGAAATATATTTACTTCAATATGGACGTCGGGTAGCTTTACAGCTGTATACAATTATGATGGTGTATAATAATAATAAAATTATTCTAATCATTCTAACTCAGTATCTATTCAAATAATATTTCAAATATCTTTATTGTATCTGTTAGGATTGAAAAAAAGAGAAGCTATCACGGGTTCACGTAGTTTGCGAACGAGAACGAGATTCGATGACCAAGACCAGTTAGCTAACTATTGACGCGTCCCAGCCCCAGCTATCTAGAGGGAGAAGTCCAGGCTTGAAATGAAAACTATATTCTGCAACAACCAGAAACGAGCGATTCAATCAAAACAATTTAAAACATATATATATACAGATATATATAATCGATATTGTCATTTAAATTTTTAAACATTCGTCAATAAGTTCGTCAATTGATTGCTATTCAAATATCTAAACATTTAATCGATAAGTTAATCGATAAAATTACAAATGTGAGTTTTTGGGGAATTTATCGTCCCCAACACTCCTCCCCTTTTTAATAGCGCACTGTTCTGGGGTCGACTTGCATCCTGACCGTTGCTTGCCGTTGTCGTAAAGGCCACCTTCTGGAACGGAGATCAGCTTCTTTTTGAGCTTCTTCTCGTGGTAGGGCTGCTGGTAAGTTGAAGGTGTCTATCAGGATATCCAGAGGAATGTTTGCTTCGGTTGATGAGCGGTCTGCGGCTAACCGTTTGCGTAACTGATTCCGATGGCGTTGCCACGTGTCTCTGCCTACCTCAACTTCGTACATGACTCGGCCAACTCTCCTGACCACTCGCGCTTCCGCCCATGGACCATGGGTTGGTCTGTAGTCACGGGCAAACTTTGTCCGTTCTGGTGTCGGTGCATTAATTGGATGCATCAGTCTGTGGATCGTCCTCAATTTCCTTTCCATGAGGATCTCTGCTGGAGACTTTCGCTCCGGCAAAGTCTCATTTGGTGTTGTTCGGTACACGTATAAGAAATTTTGCAACGCGTCCGCTGGTGTCCCCTCCCCTTTTGTCTTAACCAAAGCCCTTTTAAACGTATCCACAAACTTTTCTGCTTGCCCATTCGACTGCGGGTGATATGGTGGCGACCGTAAGTGCTTTATGGCTAGCCGTTGACAAAATGACTGGAACTGACTGGAGGTGAACTGTGAACCGTTGTCAGATACAATGACATCCGGTATACCATTTCGGGAGAAAATTTCTGTGAGGATTTGTATTGTTTTAGTCGTCGTTAGCGGTATTATAGGGTTGATTTCTGGCCATTTCGAAAGGGCGTCGACTACAAGTAGATACATGGTTCCGTTAATCGGGCCTGCAAAGTCGACGTGTATCCTGGACCAAGGATGATCAGGTTGTGGCCATGAAACTGGTGGAACTTTGGTGCTCATTTTTGCCGCTTGCTGAAATCGCATACATTTTCCAACCGATTCTGTTATATGTTGATCCGTTAGCGGCCAATATACATGACTCCTGGCTATGGATTTCATTCGTCTAACCCCCGGATGACCAAGGTGGAACTGTTTCAGCAGTTTTGCACGAAGGGATTCTGGCACAACCACTCTTTCTCTGAACATCAAGCAATCGTTTACAATGCTTAACGAATCCTGCCGCTGATACTGCTGTTTCATGTCACCTTCAAACTTCTTAGACGGCCAACCGTTGGTGACATAGCTCATAGTCATCTTGATGATGGGGTCGCTCTTAGAAGCATTTTGTATGTCGGTTGCAGATACCGGCAAAGCTCGTATTGCGGTCGTCAGATAACATTCAGCGTGATCTTCCAAACCATGTGGTTGTTGTCGTAGTTGGGGTTGTGATACCAAGTTGCAAATGGTATTCAACGGGACATCCGCTAAGTTTAACTGATCGAACCAATCTAACCCGAGTAAATTTAGATCAGTTGTAGTTATGTAACATACCCCAACGAACGCCGAATCACGGAAAGTAACTGTACATTCCATTTGTCTAAGCAGGTGAAGGTAATTACCACACGCAGTACGAGGCTTTTGCATTGTACGTTGCAAGTTTGGGCTGCCCATTTTGGTCCAAATCTTACGTGATAGGATAGTGACATCTGATGCAGTATCTATCTGTAATGTAGATGAGTGCCCATTAATATTAACAGTAATAAATTTTCTCTCACCTGGTGATGAGCTTTGACATGAAGATACTAAGCTCAAAGAACTAGTGCGGGATCTAGGAAGGGTCTTTTTGTTATTTCTGGATTGACTTGGATTCTTCTTCCTCAGACAAAACCCATCCTTATGACCGTTAATCTTACACTTCTTGCATCGATGTTGCTTAAATGTGCAGTTTCAAACGTGGTGCCATGCACCACATTGCCAGCAGGGAGCAGGGGGTTTTGCTTTAGTCTGTCGTCCCGAGCTGGAGTGGGATGGACTGGATGGAGCAGGGACGTATTTGTTTTTGTAAGGTGTCTGTTGCACCGCTCGTACTTCAGATCGGCCAGACCCACCACTCTGGACCACAGAAGTGTCTCGTTGCAGATTAATGAGACGTTGATATTCATTAGCTTTATCACTCAGGGTCAGTTTCGGCTCTTGATCCAACCGACTTAGTAGCCTCGTTCGTAAGTCACTGAACTTTTGGTGCTGTAGGCTGCAAATGAAGATCAGGGCTTTATCTGATCTTCAGTCAAAGACTTTAACCGGAAGCGTTCGCATTCACGGTTGACGACACCCACATGCGTAAGGAAATCATCATCTTCGTTCATAGTTAGCTTCAGGCATCGATAACGAGTATTAAACAGTGACGAGTTATCGCCAAAATGTTGGCTTAATGTTTGAACTGTGTCTGCAAATGATCGGTCACGTGGGTTCAAAGGCAGGATCTGATTGCAATACTTATCCAGCTCAGTTGCATCCATTTTACGAAGTAGTAGCCGCACTTTCCAAGCATCATCTTGATTGGCGAAATAAAATTTAAATAGATCTTCATAACGCCTGAACCACATCTCAAAAGTAATATTAGCATCAAGATCGTAATGGAATTCAGCTATACTATTTGCGATGCCATCTACTGATGGTGCCGTGGTTGAACTAGACGTGCTTGACCGTAAGGGATACTTAACCCTGATCTCCGTCAACATTTGCATCAATTTCAACTGCTGCTCAAGTAACAGTTCAAGTTTGGAAGGGTCCATAATTGAAAAACCACCGTCGCCAAATTGTTAGGTTTGAAGCTCAACTAGTTCACTTAAATTTGCGAACGAGAACGAGATTCGATGACCAAGACCAGTTAGCTAACTATTGACGCGTCCCAGCCCCAGCTATCTAGAGGGAGAAGTCCAGGCTTGAAATGAAAACTATATTCCGCAACAACCAGAAACGAGCGATTCAATCAAAACAATTTAAAACATATATATATATATATACAGATATATATAATCGATATTGTCATTTAAATTTTTAAACATTCGTCAATAAGTTCGTCAATTGATTGCTATTCAAATATTTAAACATTTAATCGATAAGTTAATCGATAAAATTACAAATGTGAGTTTTTGGGGAATTTATCGTCCCCAACAGTATCTTACAGTTATTGAACTTGTTATTCATTTTCATGTACTTTTGTGCAAACTTTTATTCTTTTTAACCCACTATGCAACTCAACTTTGTTAAAAGTCTTGCTTTATCTAACAGTTATCAAATGATCAACATTATGAATTTTGTCATGGAATGTATAATACTATTCACCATGTTTGAAACAAAGTGTATCATTTAACTGAGCTTACTTTTATGACTTCACTTTGATGTGGATCAGAGAACGTTTTAATATCGATTTGCGCTGTATGTATGCGACTCGTATCTCAGACTGTAGTCAAATATATATCTGTTGATTTAAAAAGTTTACTTATCCAAGTTCGATGTTCTATCAAATTCTGACATGACTAATGACGTTATTAGACAGATTCTTAGGGTGGATGTAGTATTAATTAATTGTATTTACACAATTAGTCGTTTATATTCTGTTACATTCAAACAATACATCATAAAATCAACCCATGTGTTGAAAACTACTTCTTCATGATCTCTGTCTCATTACTGATGAATTGCATTGTAGATCAACTAAAGTATCAGTTCTACAAATAGTTGATTGAACCTCTTTTAAACATTTATTTTGATGGCTTTGCTGTATTTTACAAAAGTCATCTCGAATGCTTGTAGATGGCTTATTATTCACTGAGGCAGAGAATGTATAAAAATGACAGAATAGTTGTTAGTTTATGACACCAAGATATGGTTCTTCTCTTTGTTTAATAAGGAATTGTTCACTTCTCTTGTATTCACCTTCTCACAAATGTTTTACTTGCAAACAACTCAGTTTTAATAACCTGTAATTCTAGTTCAAATGGGCTTTAAGAAGGAACATTTAAAATATTATAAGGCACAATTTATCAATACTCCAATGAAGAGCTATTAACAAATAAATTAACTTGGTGTTGTTTCACTTGTACCTTCCCATTTTTATTCAGGTCTGCAATCGACCAGTCTCATGTTAGCATATGTGCATCCTGTGCGGATTGCCTCGGTATAGCCTTAGGTCATAAGCTTTTTAAGCAAAGATGGACGGTGGCTAGCATTGGAATTAAGGGCGAGCGTTTGAAGTAAACGGTATTGGGTTCGAGTAAATATCAACTTTACGATGCAGGTACATACAGCTGACGAGTCCCAAATAGGATGAAATGCGCATCCTGGATTCCACTGCTAGCTACTATCCATCTTTGTTTGTTAACATATAGGTTCCAAAACTTACTTAACCCATCGAATATACAAACAAAAACTGGATTTACTTTAAAAAAATATTTCAACTGAGATTTTGCGGTACTTCGTAACGGTTGGGACTTTTCTTAATTTCCACAATGATTTTTGTGAAAAAAACGTTTTTTAAACATTATTTTTCAAAATTATACTTTATCGACTAGAAGGTTTATATTAGTGGTTCAGTTGTCTACATTAAAATAAACAGGTATTAGTAATACTACCATTGATTTAAACAAATTAAGATCATGAACCGATTGATGTTACATCACCATTGAAAACTTGGAAGCACTGGATGGTCGTTTCGTCTTATTTTTGAACTCCTCAGCAGTGCGCATCCCCGATCACGCTCACAGGATTCAAACCCAGGGCCTTCGATCTTGAGCGCAGACGCTTAATTACTAGACCACTGAGCTGACCGGTATCCAACGGTGTTAATGTCTAACCTTAACCAATCCACGAAATCGGGCTTTTCCGTTCCTTCAAAATATTATTAATATACCTCAAGTTATTAACACCCGAATTCGCTAAATATATTTCTACTATTTTTCAGACTTGAATTTAGCTTTACGTATATTGACTTCACAGATAAAGTAAATACTTTACGATGTGTTAAATTCATACTTAACTGTCGTTTTTTTTCAATTTGAAGTGCTAAATATCGTTAATTTTTTTGTTTAGTTATCTAGTTAACTATAATTCACTTTATTCTGTTAATATTCTGTTAATAATTCATGATAAACTTGGAACTAACTCAATCAATTAAATAATGATTGGATAAGAATTAAATTTTTGTATTTTCTTTTAAACAATGTAAAACGCGCGAAATTTCTCTTAATTTAAAAACTTAAGTGGACCTAATTTGACTACAATCTTTCGTAGTCAATTGTAATTGTCTCTACTATTTTTATCCACAAATCTTTGTATTATTATTATTATTAGTAGTAGTAGTATTATTATTACTATTGGTTAAACATCATTATTCTCCCCTATACATGATTCATTCACTTCGCATTTATCCCTCCTTATTACGTCTCACTAATTTTTATTAAACGGAATACACTCATTAAGACATTAATTAAGAAAGATTAGTTCAGCTAAGAGTTCTCTTTTCAGCGAATTTATTTTCAAAGCTGTACAATCGCAAATATATATACTTATTCTTCACAGGATGATAGTAATACTGATAATAAACATCTCTTAGGCATGTTGAAAAAATGACAACGTTATTATCAGATGACACCAAATTCTCAAAATCAATCAATGAGAAAAACATGACTGAAGTTATAGAAAAGCAACTGAATAAAGTTCCTAAAAAAATGAAAAATGATCAGTTAATTGATGAACATGTCATTGAGCGCATAAAACCAACAGGATCAATAATACCGCGACTATACGATCTGTCAAAAATACACAAAACTGGACTACCTCTCAAACCTATTCTCGATCTGTCAAGATTCCCTTACCACTCTATAGCAAAAAGACTGGCAAATCTATTAGAACCCGATAGAAAACGCATCTGTAAACACTCCATACGTGATAATTTTAAATTTATTGAGCACATAAAAGAAGTGAATGTAAATGAGTAAATTATGCTATCTGTGGATGTCGAATCATTATTTACTGTGCCACTCACAGAGACCATTAATTTTATCTACAAGTACGTAAATAACAATGAGATAAACATCGGAATACCGGATGTTTATTTGAAGGAACTATTACTGCGGTGCACTTGCAATGTACAGTTTACATTCAACGACATAATTTATAAACAGAAGGACGGCTTAGCAATGGGATCTCCTCTCGGTCCATTACTTTCAGATTGCTCCATGGCCAGTTTAGAAAACAATCAACTAAAAGCGACTATAGAAAAACTTCACTTGTACAAAAGATACGTAGATGATATCTTTATCGTTTGTGACAATAAATATGACTTGAACCATCTTCTGAAGACATTTAATAATTGCCACCCAACAATAAAATTCACATTAGAAGTTGACAACAAACAAATTATTCACTTTCTTGACGTGGAAATGACAAGAAAGGAAGACAGTACCCTAAAAAGATCTATCTACAGGAAACACATGTGGAATGGCCAACTATCAAGTTTCCACAGCTGGGTCTCCATTGGTCGAAAAAGAAGCTTAATAATAACACTGGCAACAGGAATACGACGAATCTGTAGTCACAAAGTCATAGATGAAGAATTGTGCCACTTGAAGCAGATACTTATTAAAAACGGATATCCTTCGATATCCATTGAAAAGAACATAAAGCTGAAAACACCGAAAATAGATAACTACAGTAGGAAAGAGAACATTATACATGAACATCGAATACAGGGGTGACAAAACCACACACACACACATTAAAAAGGAGAATTTCCGATTCTTTAAAAGGACATTACTCGCAACAACATTGCGAATAGTATTCTCCAGCCGATCATTGTTCGCCAATAATCTTAAAGATAAATTATCGTATCTGACCAACTCTGTGCATTTATCAATTTACCTGCTCATATGGAGCTAGGTATATAGGTCGTTCGATGCTTACTTTATCCAAAAGACTTCAAGTACATTGTCCGGCATGGCTAAAAAGAAGAAGAAGCGGCTCAATAAGAAGCTCAGGTCACAGGTCACTCAATCAAGACTGACTCTGCGTTCAAAGTCATCTACAAGGTACATAGAAGTCTCCACAAAACAATTAGAATGCATCTCCTTTGAGTTGCCGAAGCATTAGCCATACATATAGAAAGACCAGAATTGTGTATGCAAAAGCGACTGGTACAACCTCTTCTTCTAACATGGTCTTAATGTATTAAAATTTTTCTCTTGTTCCTTTACAGTCATCTGCTTCACCTTCCGTCTTCCTCTTAAATCTCCTGCCCTCAACTGGTTTATTTCTGTTTCTACCATCATCCTGATTACATTTAATCTCAATTTCAACATTTTATCTTATCATGCTGAGCCATCCTTTCCCAATGATAATTTCCCTATCTATCTTTTGATGAATGTTTTGGCCATTAACAATCAAACGATTATTAAATATTCCTTGTTTTATAAAAAAATGTTTTTAATACCCTCGTTTATTTTGCGTCATTGTCACCATGTCTAACAGAAGTTTAATATAAGTATTATTATCATCCTGTAAAGAATAAGTATATATATTTGCGATAGTACAGCATTGAAAATGAATTCGCTGAAAATAGAACTCTTTGCTGATCTAATCTATCTTAGTTACTAATTTTTCACACAATATAGCCTTCCACTAAACATTTGACCGAATGGTAATTGCACTATTATTTTTCTCTCTCACCCTATTTGACCCATATTTATTCTGATCATGGATCTTAAATTTCACTTAACATATACGCAGATTCAAGTTAACATTCTATATGAGTCATATCAACATTAACAATTTTATTGTATTTTGTTTATCACAATCCAAAACGATGTATTTTACCCTTAACCTGGCCATTTTTCGGATTAATAATTGACCCATGATCTCTACTATTGAAATTATATATGAACCAAATAGATTTTCAATGGTTAGATAAAACGTCCGTTTATTAAATTTATCTTTCTCAATGTTCTCCACCATCTCAAAAATTAAATGGTTTCATGCAGATTTCTCATTTCATAATTTGATAAAACAGTGGTAATTATAATTGTAACAAAATATAGATTGATGCATCTCGCGTATTGTTTTCAAGAGATTATAAACTAGCATCATTAACACTAATTATGTAAACCTAATGTACATGTATTGAACGAAGACTTGATGGGGACAACTAATTTATTGTTTAACGTAAATTTATAGAGCCCCTTAACTCCGCCTTGAGTCCCAGCGGAGGAAGAAATCAGGAAGAAGCGTTGGAAGTGGATAGGACACACATTGAGGAAATCACCAAACTGCATCACAAGGCAAGCCCTCACATGGAATCCTCAAGGCCAAAGGAAGAGAGGAAGACCAAAGAACACATTACATCGAGAAATGGAGATAGACATGATAAAAATGAACAAAAATTGGATAGATCTAGAAGGGAAGTGCCAGGACAGAGTGTGTTGGAGAATTCTGGTCGGCAGCCTGTGCTCCATTGGGAGTAACAGGCGTAAGTAAGTATAGAGTGCCTTAGTCAAATATAAAAATCATACATTAAATACATTATTTGCACATTTTATTTACGTTGTTCTTACCTAATTCATGATTCCTTTAATTCTGTTGTTAATTCAACTGCTCTCTGATTTTTTTCCTGTTCTCTTTATTTAAATATTCTATCAAACATTCCACTTCCGATTAGTGATACATACTACTTATATTTGACTGCATAAGAAATATATAGCACATTTAAATATAAATGAAAATGTAGATAATATTATTTGAAAAACAATCAATGCTTTTTAAAGAGTGAAATCAATCATGGCACATTATCCAGTCATTTGATTTAGGTGTAGACTAGACTCAAATAAAAAAATTATTTAATTTACAGAGTACTTACTTTTTTGAACTTAACTATCTAAAAATAAATTTTCGTTTGTTACTACAGTTGTATGTACTTGATATCAGAATACATTTTTGTTATATTCCCATAAGAATAATGAATGGTAACGGTTGAAATCTATTTCTGGACCAGTGCTATACGTATATTTTTATTGTATAATTGTTAAATAACTAAATTATTCATATTCGTTTTTCTCTTATCATAAGCTTTATTTTGTCTTATAAACTATTATTATACGATTTACCATTCTTGCATTATACTATTTTTATGGTACAATGTGGTCTGTTTGGTCTGTATATAAACCCAGTATGTTTGAAATATATGATGCATATCACGCAGGCTGAGATTGGTGTTCTGGACTTAATAGGCAGGGCTAGGCAAGAATCAGGACCAATAAAGTCTCTAGACTGCTAGTGCAGGTTTTAGGCGTCATTGATCCGACCAATAATTCACTGTTCTCTAATAAATGGTAACATTACGTCATACATTGAGAGGGTTGCAAACCCACAAGTTATAACAACATGCTTATTATTTCATAAATAAAATGACAAGTAGTCAATTATTGACGATTATCTGTATATATATAGTGACACACAGAGAGATAGTTAGATTATGATGTTATCGACAATAAATGAATCTGCGAGAATTTTTAATATTAGGAATTAAAAAGTAATAAAGATTAACAGGAATTATTACTAATTCGAGTGAAAGAATCATAATGATGACGATAATAATATTTTATTCAAATAGTATATGTCATTGATTGAACTAAAACTGTGAAAGTGTAGCATAGTCTTTTTGCGTTAGTACACGATCCCTCAACAGTACACACTAAGGATTTGCCTAGAGATAGACTCCTGAATCAGACCATCGGAACTCTATGGTAAATACCACCACCTATAAATAAAATTATTCGTCACAAAATACCCTCCTCATAGAAGAGATTTAATTATGTAATCAGCAGACACTTTCCGCGAAATACTTTTCCGACATGTTAGTGAATTGTTGTGACTGATGAAGCTCGCCTATATAGTGAATGAAGCTTATAGGTCAAGTAAAAAAAGAAATTTGACTTCTACAGATTACAATGAAACATTGTACATTGTTACAGCGAATTTGTGATATAAACAGTGTCAGATCAACCAGAAAGTCTTCTGTCAAATATAAGTTGGGATTTAGATGACATAACTGTTACTTTTGAACAACTTACCTAATTTTAATTCTGAAATACTCCTAAAAATCTTATATAATCATCTGATAATAAATTATAGACTTGAATATTCAGTTTTTGATCCATGTTGAATAGATAGATCATTATGATTTTAATACTAATACATATCAATATATATTACTGCAACAAGTTTTAAATATATATTTATCCTTTGCTGAAATATGTTTTAATTCACACACAAAAAAAACAACAACTTGTGATTATTATCATTTCACCTTTTCATAATTACCGAATAACGATTAATGATTGTTGACATAAAATCAATAATATTACTAATAATGTAAATGTAATGATAAATTACATCCGATTTATTGAATTCATTTTTCTTAATAATAACTTCCATTATTTTATATTATTTATTGTAGAGTTCTAATGGTATAGGTTTTCATTGTCTAATTTATATTTCAGTAGTCAAGTATGGTGAAATGAATTTATCATTGATGTATGAATACTGAACAGTTAAGAATATGAAAAATTAAAAATTGAAAAAAAAAACACAAAAGAAAATATGCAGTGAATATCTATTATGGTGTTGTTTCACGTTAATACTTAGATACAGTATTGTTTAGAGAAAACTAAAATGACATCAGGATTTCAAAAAAAAACACAATAGAAACGTTGCTTAACTTCAGAAACTTTATTAAATAATAAACATGTTAAAGAGAGTAAGAACAAAGATTGATGCAAAATAATATGAATTCATTTTATTTCCTCAGGTAATCATCAGCTGCTTACAATCTAAAATATTTGAAAACCAACGTTATTACAGGTATTGACATACTTATACATAAGTGGGTGATTAAAGATGAATATATATGTGTATCATGATGTAGCGAAGATTTCAATAGAATTATTATGGTCATAAAAAAGGTTTGTTTCTAATAAATAAAGTTAGAGAGGGAAAGTTTCAGAATATTGAAATAGTAATTTGATTCAAAGAACATATTCCGAAAAGTTTAAGATCAAATGGATTAAAAGTATTCAACAGTGTTATCTCAAGACATCGCCTTGACACAGGACATGAAGTCGATACACTGAAGTCCTTCGAAGTGATTAACAATCAATCAAAACCAAATCTTTTGAAATTCGCCGAAGCGATAGCAATCAAACGTCTAAAACCAGATCTTTATATACATAAAGCGATAGTAATAAATCTTTCTTTGCCGTGGTAACACTAACCCTCTCTTGTCATTTTTTTATTTGTATTTATTACGTCATTCATTATTTCAAATCTTTCTGAAGTTTAAATTACATCATTGTCATTTTCCTTTAATACATAACTGACTGATCTCAATTCATATCTTTCATTATTACCATTAATTTACTTTCAGTTGCACTATCATCTAGTGTTTGTTAACTTCATCAGTTGAAATCACTATTTCAACATTCTAGAACTTTCCCTCTTAAACTCTATTTAATCGAAACAAACTTTTTTATGACCATAATAACTCCATTAAAATCTTCGCTACATCATGATACACATATATTCATTTTTAATCACTCACTTATGTATAAGTATGTCAATATCTGTAATAACGTTGATTTTCAAATATTTTAGATTGTAAGCAGCTGATGACTACCTAACGAAATAAAATGAATTCTGCATCAATCTTCGTTCTTTTTCTCTTTAAGATAATAATGGGAACTACATGTATGAAATAAACATGTTACTGTAGTTAATATGTAATATAAATATTATGTTATAATTGGAATATAATGTATTCTATAGACAATACTGATGGAATTTACGTTTTCGTGAAGATGGATTATGGATTACTAATGTTTTTTTTTTTGCATTCGGCACTTCCTTAAATATATGAGAATATCATTTTAAATCCATCTGTTCAATTTTATAAAACATATTTCAAAACATTTTCCAGTTATTTCTTTTGATGAGTTCGATGCTGATGCTATGCTATGTCCAAGTTTATACGAGTTTATGTTTGTTTATAAAAAAAACTTCCTACACTTGTTTCGTTTTCTATGACTAATCTTTTATTCTGGACTTTTCAACATTAGTATATAGTGTACTATAGTTAAATTCATAGAAATTTATGTATTCTCTGAGAATTTATATGCATATATTACTGCTATATGTTTTGACTACAAGAGGTAGACACAGTAAATTGAACTCAGAATATCTGTTATGAAAGCACAGAATAAAAACTTTGTATTCTGTAATCTTCAAAATGAATTTCATAGATAGGCATTAAATAATTAAAAAACTAATATGTAAATAAACTAACCTATAGTGTCATTGAATATGAAAAAAATAATTCAGCGGAGAAATTTTTTTTTTCTCGTGAATACTCACTGCTGAGGAGTCCCATGCTAGGATTAAACGGTCGTCCAGTATTTTGAGGTTTTCTATGGTGGTCTAGGTTCAATTAACTCATTACGACCTTTATGTTTGTAGTTTTTCTTCATATCTGTCAATTGCACAATTAGCTGACCCATTAACTATTTTCTTCCTTACCTCTTGATTAGTACGTAACCTCATCTATTATTTAGTCTCGAATCCATTTTTATGATACAATCTCTTGTATCCTCCTATAGATATAAATATTTTCCAGATAACTTTCTATACAAGAATGTACGGCTTAAGTAAATGATTTCATCGAGAAGAAAAATTTCTTCGCTGAATTTTGTTTTTCCTATTCAATGTAAATAAGCATTTTAGGTTTATTTATTATTTATTTATTTTAACACATAGATATCGGTACAAGGAGACACCAAATACATATGCGCCACACGAATCTCATTTGATTTGTGTGAGGGCTGTGATACTACCCGGGTGCCCAAACCGAAGCAGGTGGTTTTCTTAGTAGCCACACCCCGAGCCTTCGACCTGAACGTCTGATTCACAAGGCAATGGAGCATCGTAAGGAGATGCAATCCCGTGGTAGCCGGTGACCAACGATTGGTTCATACGCCATTTGTTCTTTCAGGATACCGGAGCCAGCCCATGTGCACCATTGGTTTGGGATCCGGTTAAAGCGCCGGACATTCGCTTTTTGTCTTCTCACTTTCGTAAACAACACCTGTGGTGCGGGAAGGCAGTGAGTAGGACTTCCCTGGCAGAGGCTATATACGCGTGGCCATGTGAGAGCATTTCGAGAGGGAGAGCGGACTCTCCCCACTCTCGGCCGTACCAGGGCGTTCGGGGGTTAAACATTTTCGGTAACCAGAATTGAATACTGTATAGTTATATATTTAATAATATGTAAGAAAATATAGTACCCTTCTTTTTATAATCAGTCTATAAATCTAATTGAAATCAAGTTTTAGAACAATTTCCTTTTTGGAAAAAGAATTAAAGACCACAGGATGTAAAACTAAACGTTTTTAGTGTCCATTTGGAAGAATTAATTCGAAGCAATCAATATTGATGTTACAATAAGATGTAGTTGTTAGCCTATTTCTTCGAAAAATAATATGTAATTCCTTGATTTTGTCTAATTAAAACAGATAAATGGAAACAAGCAACTACATTCGTAATTACATCCGGTTATATTTATAAGTTGATTATCAGGTCATAAAATGATTTTGAGATGGTGGAGATTTGTAGCTCAGGTAGGTGATTTTGATGGAATTTTGTTTTCTGAGCTGGATGATTTGGTCGTGGAGCTTTCATCGTTCTTCTGAACGACATCACCAGCACAAACTTGAGATAGAAGTGGTGTTCCAATTCGATCATCATAAAATGATTTCTTTATTTCTATTCTTCATTATTACTAATGCATATTATTATAGAAAATCATGTCATTCATGTCGTTAGGAAATACTTTAAATGAAATAATTTTAATAAAATCCTGTTTTAAGATAAACAACATTATTATTGTTTTTGGTAATTTACAGGAAATAATATAAAATGTCATTTAATTTGTTAAATTTAAATTAAAATGGTATATTATAATATATAATATACAATAGTATAATAATAATGTCAATAAAGTTTTACTGTATGGGACGGAAACTTGGACAACCACGAAAGCAATCATCCACAAGACACAGGTGTTCATTAACAGTTGTCTACGTAAAATACTTCAGACACTAACAGCAACAACCTACTGTGGAAGAGAACAAATCAGATCTCAGAGGATGAAGAAATTAGGAATAAGCGTCGGAAGTGGATAGGACACATATTGAAGAAAGCATCGATCTGCATCATAAAGTAAGCCCTTACATGGAATCCTCAAGGCCAATGTAGAAGAGGAAGACCAAATAACACATTACTTTGAGAAATGGAGACAGACATGAGAATAATTAACTAGAAAAGAAGGCCCAGAACAGAGTGGGTTGGAGAATGCTAATCGGCTGTCTATGCTCTATTGGGCGTTACGGGCATAAGTAAAAGTAAGTACTATATATCATAAAGGAGTTAAATAACGCCAATGTAAACAGCAAAAGTTATATTTAACTGATGATGAAACTCGGATAAATAATATTTTATCGGAAATGATGAAAAAGATCACTGAAAAATTAAATCTTTAATTTATAGTTAGATAAGTAATTGCCTGTTATTTACTTAATGGATAAATTTATTTGATCAGCAATGTCGAGACATTTTTTACTAAAGTGAGAATGACAAAAAAATTTAATAAAGAATACAGATTTTCTCAGATGATATGCGTGGTTTCAACCATTGGATTAGTTGTTTTGATCATACTAGAAAAAGTGTTATTGAATTAGTCTTGATTGACAGATTTCGATCAACGCTAAACAATAGCCAAACAATACACTGATTGTAGCTTGGTAACTAATAACTTCAAATCTTTCAGTTGTACTAAAGTGATTAATCAAGACTTAAATAGCCCAAACTTACACTAATGGTTATGAATTCGTATGACCTAACTACCAGTACGAATGTTAATATCGTTATGATTAGGATTTCATGTGAACTTAGTTGAAGATTATTAGTCAGGTATATCATTTTTTCCCGAATAACTATATAGCGGCATTCAAAATCCAATGTCAATACTTACTATCATGGTTACGGAAGTTTAAGCGCAAGTTTTTTTAATATTTATAATATAAAAAATCTAATATACTTTTCAAGAAAATCCCCGTATCATATTTTTGAGTATTGAAAATGTTTCATTGTCCGGTTGATGCTCATATCTCTTCTTACATACTATCTTAATAAGCAGTCTTAACTTCAGACAAATATTTTCAACAAGATTTTATCTTACCGACTCTTTCATACATTCTCCAAATACCTAGTCTTTATATCTTACTTTTTATATCTTTTATTCAAAAACTATTATGAATATCTATGTATGACCAACAAGCTAACAATTGATATTTTAGTTTAGTCGATCTCTAATCTTGAGGATAAAAGTCTTAAATGAAGCGGTTATTATAAGAAAGTTTATTTTGGTTTTGGATATATCATATTAATTCAGATTAATTAGTTAGATTTCTGATTTACAATAACTAATTATGAAATGCATGGTATGATCGTTTATCAATTTAATAAAATGGGACTTATTTTGTACGCAAATATTTACCATTTAAAAATGAGCACCTATGTTTTACACAAACACATACACACACATTTCCTTTGTCTTTTAATAACCTCAGAATTGTTTAAACAGCACGTATACTGTTGAATTTAGCTTAAAACAAATTAAACTTAAGGAAATAGATAATCAATAGCAGACAAGATATATATTTTCTGTAGATATATTTCTACTATGATAGTTGATGAAAACGTTCAATTGAAAATAAGCCACTACCGGTTAATCAATTGACTTGTTGTAGGAAGGTTTGTGTAATAAACCTGATTCTCATTGAATACTAACCAAAACAATTAATTACGACAGCGTATATATATATATATATATATACCTGATAAATCTTTTGACTGAACACTTCAGTCGGTTTCCTAAGCTCTTCTAATAACCTCAGGCTATATACATACGACAACGTGGACGGGAGAGAAAAGAGGCGAAATATGGAAAGAATGATTTACTACAAGTTTCTTTACTAAACACGAAATTTAGGGTATTTATAGCACTTCAGATGGCCTTGAGCTTCTGGAAGGTTTCAAAACGTTACCAAACATAATAGCAGGATAGGTAATCATCCAATCAGAAATGCGACATGGCTCTTCATTTTCTAGATGTATCTGGGATACTTCTATTTAACGCTGATTGGATAAAATGCTTCCTAGCGTCCTCTGGAGTTCTCTGAGTTTTTTCTTCACAGAATATTCTGGATCTCTGCAACAATACCAAAAACATGTAAAATAGCAGTTGAAAGTTCGCAACTCTTTGAAATTTGTGATGTTAATTAATCGAAGTGTAGTTAATTTCTAGCACCTTAAACATTTGTTGAGTGTAAAACACCAAAGCTCGTATCTGCTTGCCACAGACATCCAAATTCGTATGTGTGTACTGAGACAGTAATATTGAATCTAAAAAAATCTGAAAATTGTAAAGTTTTAAATAACTTATGATGTTCTTATATAAAACAGTTACTTATGGTAACATAGTTTCAAGTATTTAACAGATAATTTTTTATGAAATGCAAAATAGCATGGTGTGTATACGCACAAGATAATTGGAAATAACTTCATGAGACAACAGACAATGAACGAACTTATTATGTCAGATTTCAAAACATATAGTGGTGTACGCTACTAATGTCGACAGACATAAGTAGTATGTGACACCAATCGAAAGTGGAAAATCTGACAGAAGAAAGCTAAGAAGATCAAGTTGGAAAGAATATAAGGGAAAATAGCAAGGAATTGTGAACTTGAAGAATCATATAGAATGTGAAGTACAAATGATGAAAATTCGTAAATAAAGTATTCAGTGTATGGTTCTCATATTTTGCCAAGATACTCTGTGAGTTTGTATTATAATACATTTTGTTGTTCCTACCCATGTTACCGTTCACAACAATATAATCAGTTATCAAACTAAATTATCTCGTTTGCTTCTGAAGCTAATTTTTGTTAAGCACTTTATGACTTAATATCGTATTACTAAATGTCGATGATAATTTAATGACTACCACTGTAATTAAACAATGTATATTTCAGGAACAGGCTATAAAATCCATACTTAACACAATATAGTTTGTTTTGGATATAAAAATGTAAGTATTTGTTTGAAATTGTACGTAACATTTACAAAGTAAGCTCAAAGTTCTAAGCGAAGATGGATAGTAGTTAGCAGTGGAATCCAACATCTCAGAGTTGATGCTCACTCGGTGATGCAGGCACATCCAGCTGACGAGCCTCAAATAAGACGAAACACATATCCGAGATTCTACTGTTTACCACTATCCATCTTTGTTTATAATGCTTGTGAATTAAGGTAATATCAACATAATAAGCCCAGTATGCACATATTGCCAATAAGAGACTGATCAATTACAATCCTAAACATCAATGGGAAGATTCATGCAAACAATACCAGGTGAATTTATGCTTAAAGTTACCTAATTAAACTAAAACGTGAATAACTTTTAATTTAGCACATGTTTCTGAGTAATTACTATCACACTCATTCATTAAAACAAAATGAATATGAACTTACTTTTGTTGCACGGTTCATAGTCTTCCATTCCCAATCACTAAGTTAACATTAAATTTTTATATCCGTAAAACGTGGAAATTTTATTAAGTCAATAAGAAATTAGAATAAGGTCACTTTGAATGTCAACTAATTATCTTCTTGTAAAAATCTGTTGTTTATTATTTTAACATTGAAATTTGAAGTTAAGTAAATAAAGGTCATATACTATAAAGCAAAATGTTACTGATAAGTAGTGACTTCTTTTGATTCTATATAGAAATCTTATCAAATGTAAACATAACTTCTGTCAGGTTATATCTCCTAATTCCCATATATATTTTAATGTGATGTATCCTATATGATAAATTAATATCTATGTAAACAAGTAGTATACAACTAATGGTATAAGTAGTGATCATTTAACTAATGCCTATACATCCTCCTAACTAATTCAAACTCTATTACGTAAAATATCAATTTGGTAGTTGTAGCCACTTTAACTGTAGTGAACAAGAACACGGTTGGGGACAATCGACTGTGTTTGACACGAAATTACAGAACATCTCACTAAAATCTAAGAACCATATAGTAAATAGTTAATTTACAAAATATCAATCCATCGTCTCAAATTTAACTGTTTCTTTGCAAATATAAGTCTATTGTCTCATATTTCATTGTTCAGGGATTTTCATACTAATTGCATTCCGTTTCCTTTCCCCCCTTTTCAATCTTCTGCTGAAATATATTCAATGCCTGACCACCGTTATATACTACTTATATGGATTTAAGTAACCTACGTCACATAACAAGCTATTTTCTTACATAAATTAAAGTTTAATAGCATTTTATATGCAATCAAAATAGTTGTTAAGTCAAGTAACCATCGTTCAGTATAAAGGTTGATAGTTTTTAGAAATTTACCCGAAATACCCTTTTAACATGAAAGTGTTGTAATCATTATTTCATTGCTTTTCTAAAACGTTGACAAAGTGTGATTATTAAAATGCATTTTATAATTGATATATCTCATATTGAAAATAGTTATTACGACTTTTTATTAAACATAAAACTTACAATCTTCCATAATCAAGATTTTTAGATTACGTTTTCGTTATTGAAATTAACCAACGTGGTACATTACATGCCACTACAAAAATTCATCTAGAGATTTTGATTAAGTCAGTGTTAAGGGATTCAATAAGAAGGTATAACGTTAATTGAGCGTTAAATTGAAAGGAATAGAAATAAACTATCCTCAGTCGTAATATAATTACCCTAGTTTTCAATCTTTAGTTTCAGTCTACATAATCTAAAAGTGTTCATATCTTGACAGTCAATTACTGATACTAATTATTTCTGATGTTTTTCCGTAATTTATAAAATCTAACTATTTTGTGTTCTGCTTACATTTTATCGGCTGAAATGTGATGAACTACTACAACCATCATCAAGAAGGTACAAGTATTTATAAATAGTTGTCTAATCAACATCCTTGCCGGATGCCATCAATAAAAGCCTTCTGTGGGAGAAAAAAGTCAGCTTTCAGCTGAAGAGGAAATGAGGAAAATACTTTAGGAGTGGATAGGACATACATTGAAGAATTCACCAAACTGAATCACGATGCAAGTGCTAAATTGGAATCGTGAAGGGAAACAGAAAAGTGGAAGGCCGAAGAACAGGGGGTGTTAGGAATTGAAATCAGATATGAAAAGGATAAATAGCAATTGGGAAGAACTGGAAAGGATTGCTCAAGACAGGGTTGGATGGAGAGTGCCGGTGGGCGGCCTATGCACTTTGACGAGGGGTAACAGGCGTAGGAAAGTTTATATATATATATATATATATATATATATATATATAATTTAACTTTTCAATGTTATTCCCATTTCATTTAGTTCAGTAGGGTAACATACATACTGGACGTTTATTTTCTAATGTTGCCTTAGGCATGTAATTTCTGAACAATTCATTGGATCTACTCAACTGGATTGCCAAACAAAATGAAGTTCGTACATTTTATTTGAAATTATTTATTTAAACTGATTATCGATTGTTTATTTATGTGGTCATTATAATATTCACTTATTTGTAACTTGTCAGAGTTTGGCTGAGTTATTCCAATATGATTGTCTCCCTATTTTGAAGAGAGTATAATTGGGTTTGAAAAGCTTAATTATATTAAAGTATTTTCACCAATCAGCAGTTTGGGAAACAAATACTACTAATATGAAATGAAATAAATTATATTGTTCATAGCTTAAAAAGTGCTAAATATGCTCAGAAGGAATTTGAAAGAAACTAATGAAACATGTTTGTTATTAATCCTTTGAATTGTAATGTTTTATATTTGTTTATATCTGAATCTCGACAATCAAAGACAAATTTCACTGAAAATGCAAGAGATCACCAAACTGATTAGTAGCCCGTATTTACATTTCAAAGTGAATTGTAGCCAAGATAATACAAGGATGCGTACATTTATTAACTGTACATTTTAATGACAGTTCTGAGGTTTTCTTTAAAATATTTATTTTTGATTCGCTGAATTGGGTTTAGGTATGGAATTAACAGAAAGAATCTTATTTATAATTTTCTGCATACAGTTTCTTTGAGAACTTATATGATTTAAATGAAGTGGATTTTCGAAGATAAATTTAATTCACAAGTGGTATCTATCACAGATTGGTCTTACTGGTGGTGAATTGGGTAGCACTTTAAACCTTGTTTGATTTGAACATACCATATTAAGTATATATAAGAATTAAAACAAAGGGATTATTCTCAGACAAAAGTCTTTAACAATAGGGCCACATAGTTTGTTCATTCAGCTTGGATTAAACGGTGTATATTATCTACTATAATGACAAAAAAAAACAAAAAAAGTTCCTTGTAGTCTATTGGTCAAAGTAAAATGATGATTCATTTGTTCACTCAAATTTATGATTAGACAGAATCTACTTCAATCAAATCATAACCCAATTTCACAAATCCAGTATATGATTGATTAAACGCTTAATTTTGTCAAGATTAAATTTAAATGCTTTCGAAAACTTCAAAAGTTAACGATAGTAATCTACCATTAAATTCTATGAGTATGGTGACCGTTAACCACTTGTTTGAATGTGATATCAGATTGGCCTAAATTTCGATTAAAAGAAAACAACAACTTTCTAATCGCAAACTAATCTCTTTATCGTTTTATACCAAAACGTGTATTGTATAATAATTTCTAGGTCAATAAACCTAAATTTAAAAAAAATTGATATTTGAAAATGTGTTTTACGCTTGACAACTCATTAATTTGAAGCTATTTAAAACTGACATGCAAAAGTTTTTCAATCCACATATGACAAAGATATAGAAAAAAAATCAGTTTTCTCGTCATAACAGGATTTTTTTTGAAGGTCATCAGGTTGATAAGTGAGATTTTTATTTCAATTAATTTTTAGAACACGAATTATTTGACCATAAATCATGTTCCATTATCGTTTTCTATATAGAATAAGAG
The DNA here is from genome assembly GCA_946903255.1 of Schistosoma spindalis. NCBI lineage: Eukaryota > Metazoa > Platyhelminthes > Trematoda > Strigeidida > Schistosomatidae > Schistosoma > Schistosoma spindalis. The sequence continues at coordinate 80,759,444 of OX336420.1, forward strand.
AAACAAATTTTACGGAGGAGCTGAATTTTCGTTTGACCGTTTGATTTTCAAAAGTTATGATTTTTACAATATTAAAATTTTTATTAGTATAGAGTTGTGGAGATTATTAGGTTTTTAATTGGGATCATGAACCGATTGATGTTAGACCACTATTGAAAACCTGGGAGCGTTGAAAGGCCGTTTCGTCCTATCATGGGATTCCTCGGCAGTGCGCATTGGTTGAAGTTAGACAAGAACACGGCTGGATGCAGGCCAGCTCAGTGGTCTGGTGGTTAGGCGCTTGCGCACTTCTGAGGAGTCCCACAATAGGATGAAACGGCCGCCTAGTGCTTCCAGCTTTTCAATGATGGTCTAACATCAATCGGTTCCTGATCTCAATAAAAAATTTAGGTTTTTATTGTTTACTTTAATGAATCTTTACATATTTTATTCAATAACTTTATACAGTAATAACTCAAGTACATGAAGTGAAATATCTATGTTTGATCAATAATAATGATTCCTATGATGAACTTAGGGCGATCAAATAAGTTTATGAGTGAGCAATGAAAACAAAGCGCATTTCAGCATGAATTATAACGAATGAAAACCAAAACGTACAAAACAATATTTTCATAACTTGTTTACCAGTGACGATAAGAATAGCAAAATTAGTTCGTATATCTTAACATAGGAAATAAGTATAATCCAAACTTCTTAACATAATAACCATGACCACAGTGTGTAGTCAGATGAAATTCTTGTAGCTATAAATACGTCTAGAAAAAGAGAGTGAAACGTGTTTGGAAAATATGAATGTATTTGGTAGATCACTCGAAGTGGTTTAGTTTGTATGTTCCTTATGACCAATCTCGTCCATGTATAATAAAACGGTTATATCTGCTCACTTTGTTTGACCGCTTTAAATTCACACATGAGGATGTTCACTGACTAATTTCTTCACTCCGTAGGAATTGATAAATTAGTGAAAATACATTAAAGTTGAATAAATCAGGTAAATTTTCCCCTGTTTTGTTATTACTCTCGTTACTAATATATCCCCATCCTACCGATGAATTGTATGTTTTGATTACTTGTGCAACTCACTTTCATGTTATTAATAAATCATAAATTGCTGTGATTGGTATATTATCACTTTAAAGCTCGAAAATGATTTAACTGAAAACGTTATTGTTCGTTTCTATGTCTTGGTTTGATCTCTGTAATTTGAATTTATAATCTAATAATCATGTCAAAATAATAAATAATCAATCAATTGAATATAAAAGTCATCTTTCATTTTCCATCATGGTTTCATCTAAACAGACTTTCACTTGCTTAAGTGCAACGAAAAACAGTTTTAACAGATAACGGAAAACGCAAAATTCTTTTCTTTGAAAATATGAACCAATTGATGTTAGACTATCATGGAAAACCTGGAAGCACTGGGTGGCCGTTTCATCCTATTAAAGGACTCCTCAGCGGTGCTCATCCACGATCCCGCTCACGGCATTTGAATGCAGGGCTTTCAGTTCTGTGCGCGAACGCTTATTGAGCCGGCATCCAACCGTGTTAATGTCTAACCTCATGATTTGAACAAAAAACCTTCATAATCACCACAACCACTATACTGATTCTTTGAAAATACTTCATTCACCCAATTACATTCGTTATTACATCATTAATAATGATTTGAATTTAGCTTAACAAGTGACAAGACACTTCTTCAAGTTTTAATAAAATCTGATCGGTAACTCATTTATATGGAAAGAAGTGAATTCACTTTGACAAATATTTATTAACCATATTTATACTCAATTCATCGAGTATTATATCATTGAATATAGTATTTATTTATTCATTTTAACACATAAGTATAGGTACAAGGAGGCACCAAGTACATATGCGCCACACGAATCTCAATTGATTTGTGTGAGGGCTATGATACTGCCCGGGTGCCCAAACTGAAGCAGGTGGTTTTCTTAGAAGGCCACACCCCGAGAATTCGACCTGAACATCTGACCCACAAGGCAGTGGAGCATCGTAAGGAGATGCAGTCCCATGGTAGCCGGTGACCAACGATTGGTTCATACGCCATTTGTTCCTTCGGGATACTGGAGCCCATGTGCACCATTGGTTTGGAATCCGGTTAAAGCGCCGGACATTCGCTTTTTGTCTTCTCATTTTCTTAAACAACACCCGTGGTGCGAGAAGGCAGTGAGTAGGACTTCCCTGACAGAGGCTATATACGCATGGCCATGTGAGAGTATTTCGAGAGGGAGAGGGGACTCTCCCCACTCTCGGCCGTACCAGGGCATTAAATTTAATAATAAAACAAGATGACATCTTTTTATTTAGATTTCAATTATATGAATGGCACAAGATATGGACTCTTTATTCATCAATTTCTACGAGATGATAATAGATACCAGAAAACAAAAAGTTTTAGAAAACTGCCATACATATGTATTTTAATTGAAAATGACATTTGTTTTTAATATGTACTAGCTTTTCAAGCATCCGTGCATAGCAGCTCACCTGCAATCAATTTCGATTATGGTTAGTTTTGGTTAAACCCTTTTATTAACTTACTTAACAGATATTTGAACATTAAAGAGGAAGAATGTATTTGTAATATCTCAGTGAATGAATTTGAAGTAAATCCAATGTTTCGCTTAGTAATTTATCCAAGCTTTTTCAAGGAAATATAATTAAACACCAAAATAATCAAATATAAATAAGTACATGGTTTTCCTGTTCACTGTATACTGAATATGTCATCCAATCAGGGTTAACAATGTTTAATGTAGGTACTTGCATTAGTGTGTAAGAAACATGTAGTGTGAAATGAAAAGTGTTATGATAACAAAATTCGTATATTTCTTTGTACTACTATGATCACTATCCTATCTGTATGAACGTGTACGCTTGATGACATGACAGACTCTAGCTAAAATGTTGAAGGATATATAAATCACTTTGCGTTTCACCGACTACTATGACAGTACGGTTATAACGGCTTTTTGTTCGCCATATCCGAATGAGCGTTTTTTAACAAGTTAGTTTTCTAAGGGGTGGGATCACTAACCCCATGCCCAACCCTCCACTTTTACCCGGGCTTGGGACCGGCGGTAACTTAAGAAGAGCTACAGGCGACACCATGGGGTTCCTGAGAAGATTGTCAACATTATCCGGAACTCATTCGACGAGCTACACTAAAAAGTAGAGCATGGAGAACAGCCGACAGATGCATTCCAAGTAAGAACCAGAGTCAAACAAGGCTGTCTACTCTCTCCCTTCCTCTTTCTTCTGGTTGTCGACTGGATAATGAACACTTTCATATCTGAGGGAAAACACAGAATACAATGGACCAATTGGACGATTTGGACTTCGCAGATGACATAACCCACCTATCGCATACACACGAACAAATGCAGATAAAGACAGATAGTGTAGCAGCAGTCTCTGCATCAGTAGGCCTCAATATACACAAGCGGAAGACCAAAATTTTCATTTACCTCCGTATAAACTTGATACAGCCATTAAGAAGATTAGTTCAACGAAGAAGAGGAAAGGGCTCAACAAGAAGTTTAATAATCAAACACCTTGTTAATACAGGTCACTTAATCAAGACAGACTTTGCGTTCAAAGTCATCTACAAGGTAAGTAGAAGTCTTCCGAAGACCATTACATTGCATCTTTGCATTGCCGAAGCAATAGTCAAACATCTGGAAAAACCAGAATTGTGTGTGTAAAAGAGACTTATAAAAAAGAATCTTATAAATTTTCCCTCTTTTTTCTTCCTTTCTTCATACTCTCCTTCCTTTACAGTCATCTGCTTCACCTTCCATCTTTCCCTTAAATCTCCTGCCCTCAACTGGTTTATTTCTGTTTTTACTATCATCCTGATTACATTTAATCTCAATTTCAACATTTTATCTTATCATGCTGAGCCATCCTTTCCCAATGATAATTTCCCTATCTATCTTTTGATGAATGTTTTGGCCATTAACAATCGAACGATTATTAAACATTCCTTGTTTTGTAAAAAAATGTTTTTAATACCCTCGTTTATTTTACGTCATTGTCACCATGTCTAACAGAAGTTTAATATAAGTATTATTATCATCCTGTAAAGAATAAGTATATATATTTGCGTAGTACAGCTTTGAAAATGAATTCGCTGAAAAGAGCACTCTTTGCCAAATCAATCATTTTTCTAAACTTGTTCATTGTTTAAAGATAATATTTATTTTAAAATAATCAATATCAATAATCTTTAAATTTACTCAAATGATCCTTAAACAAAGAACTAATAAATAGAAAATTTAATAAAAACGATGAACTAAAAACATTTTATTGCTCTTTAGAATTAATATAGAAACGATTAAACAAAAAGCGAATAGAACAAATAAACATTTCAATTAGTTTAACATATATATATATATACTCTGGTTTATTTACCTTTCTCAGTACAGTGCTCATCTGTGAACTATTCACTAGATCATACTCTGATCAGTTGGAAAAATAAAAATTAAAGTGAAAAGTTTTGTCGTGATACAGTTTGATGAGTTTCTTAATGTATAGTCTATCCATTTCCATCGTCTTCTTAATTTCCCCTTCAGTTGGAAGCTGGTTTGTTCTCTCCCACAGTAGGCTGTTGTTGATGGTATCCTGTCAGTCAGTCAGCTACAACGTAGGACCAGGTTTTTTATATGCATCCGCCCAAGTTGCCATACCTCATTGGCACAGCAAGATGAACACAGGATTTATAAAAGTAGTTAATTCAGTGGTGGTAATATATAAAAGACAGTACACAGTACAGAAAGAAAGATTTGAAGTGATTTTAATCTCTTAGTTTAAAGGAAGACAGAGAGTGTTTACACCCACGCCATTGTGCTCGACTCTGAATCATGTCACACAGTCTCCAACCGTTAGTTACGATAGTCACGCGGACCCCAACCAAGTAGTCTGCATCTACCAACATGGTTCAGACCAGAAGTAAGTGGCTTCAACGACTGATGCTACGATTTGGCTTCGTCGCCCCTAACTTTTTTCCAACCATCCCCGACACTAGTCAGCATTGCGAGTCGTGGTAATCGGTGTTCAGGTATACGTTTTACGTGACCCAACCATCTCATTCGATGAACATTCACAACCATATCAACCTATCTACAATCATTCCCTAATACTCTGCGTGTAACCTCACTATTACTTACCCGGTGATCCTAGCTGATGCCAACAATATTTCTAAGGCATCTGTGGTCAAATACTATTAGCTTACAAATATCGTCAACTCTTAACGGCCATGTTTCGCAGCCATAAATTAAAAAAGAACGAACTATACTCGTTTTTTTATTGATAGACGGACATCTCGCCTTCGCCATAGGTGATGTAAGTTGGTGAAAGCTAAACGAGCTTTTCGAATTCATGCTGAGATTTCGTCAGGCACTAACCTATTAGAGCTGATCAGACTTCCAAGGTAAATAAAGTTGTCAACGCGTTCGACTACTTCACTCCCTATCCTTAGTTCAGGTGTTGATGCAGAACAGTCCCGCTATCTGGTCAACGGATATTTAGTATCTTACATACACAATTGTTTATAAATACTTATACTTTTTTGATGATGTATATATTAGTTCGCCAAGTTTCATTTCCTTATAGAAAAACATGCTATTTACATTGATAGATAAATAATCGCCAATATGCATATCTTTTTCTATATATAATTACACAGAATCTTAAACTGAATATAATGTTGTCATTCAAATGATTGAAAATAAGGTTACCAATTAATTAGTTTCACAATAGATTAATTAAAAAAGTCACAAGCCAAGTAATCCCATGGATATTAGCAACATAAATTATCACTTATATAAGATATCTATTTTAAAATTAAAATAGTTAAGTGAATAAAAAGAATTTCTTAATGAGACAGTTCTCATCAACTTGAAAATGTTTATTCTTATATCATTTATCTGTTTATATGATATTATCATGGGAATAAAAGAAGAATTCCAAGTTGTTGTTGTTGTTGTTAGATGGTCAGATTTAAATCATTAGTTATTTTCATTTCGATGAATATTGATCATTCAAAGTAAACCACCATAACAAAACATCATATATATATATATATATAATAAGATTATATAGGTCCCATAATTTTAACGGGGAATGAAGTGATTTCTAAGGACCACTTCTAATTCAATTATGCTATGAAAATGCTCAAAACATCAATGAAAGCTTTGCCAATTAACCATATTGCTTTAATAATGTAAACAGAAAACAGTATAAACTTTATCTAAAAGTGTTTTCCTTCATCACAAGATTCATAATAAAAAATGTATTTTAAATTTTAAGAAAAAAGACTAAATCAGCATTTAAACACTGTCTGTTCAAATGTGGTGTTATTAACGGTAACGAAATCAGTATAAATATTCAGTAACTTGGTTCATCTAATTGATCACAATACAATATGCGTTGGACTGCCTTTTTTAAAACTTACTATTGAACATCATAAGGTATGAATAGCTTCGAATGGAAAGTTGAATGGGAATCTATAACAATTGAAACAGTAGCACAATCGTGTTATTTAATGAAATATTATAAAAAATTAAAGGCAATTTAGCTCATAATTAGACAAACCACTCATTCATATGAACTACTTGACCCACAAGGAGAAGGGAAATTTTCTTAAATTATATACATGTTGATGAATATAGGCTAAATGATCGTATGGTTAACAAACCATGTGTATTTTCAATCTTCACTGGCTTACTATAGGAAACTAGAGTGACCGACATCATCAACGTAGATCGTGGGATAGATATGTTTGAGCGAAGTTACTGTTCCTGATTAGCACGACCAGATAAAAATAACAAAAGAGATCGAAATAATGTGGAAACAATGTTAGTCAGAAAAATTGAACATTGAGAATCTTGTTTAGAAAGAGAGTGGGCTGGTATGCATGAATTTATACTGAAGTTTAAGATCGAGAAGTGTTCTGTGGTGTAGTGGTCATCATGTCTGCTTTACACGCGGAAGATCCCCGGTCCGAACCCAGGCCGAGCGAGGATCTTAAGATTGAGTCTAAATTATCCGGAACAGTTTAAATTCACGTCACTCAAAAGGCTCAATCAATTGATACAGAATATCACACAGTCAGTAATTTAATGAACTGATGGTACTTTTTGGTTGGACCGCCCCCAGATTTATTTCAATCTATTTCAGCACTAGTGAGCATCATTCATCAATGTTAGTGGTGTTTACGCATACTCAAAATATCTCTACCAAGTCACTATAATTCTGGTGCGAGTTGGGATATATTTATTGATGCTTATTTCTAATTTCTGAGTATTATAAAATAAATAATTGACTATATTTTAATATATGATAATATTGAATCTATGTTATTAAATTTCGATCTCTAATATCTTTATATCACTTCACAAAATTCAAACAGATATTTTGATGTAACCAATCATTTTAAAACTTTATGCCAATCAAAAGGATAAAAAAATGAGGCAATACTATTATGACTTTGTTCTAGTGTAATGCACAAATAATAAAAAAATTTAGATAGAACAATGAGAAGACGGAGTTGATCTGAAAAATGTGATGTATTTTCGCTATACATTTCTAACAATCTGGTCACACATATACTTGTTAGGGAATTTTATCAGAAAATTAATAAAGGTCAATTACATGAAAGTTAAAATAGAAAGTAACAAAGGGGACAAAAATAAATTCACTTGGTGTTGTTTTACTTGTATCTTCCTATTGTTATTTAGGACTTCAATCGATCAGTCTCATGTTGGCATATGTTCATCCTGTGCGGATTGTCTCGATATAACTCTAAGTCACAAGCTTATTAGGCAAAGATGAATAATGGCAAGCAGTGGAAATCAGTAGAGAAATAAAATAACATCGTATAGAAAGAATTAGAAATTGTCACGTTATCCTAGGCCATAGAATGACTTGAGGATTACTAGGGTAAATTCAAGATTACGACAAATTGTTTTTGTATAAATATGGGGGGCTTTAAATTTACGAATAGCCAAGGTTTCATTGAACTTGACAATTTCTATACAACTTTTTAAATGCTGTAAAAATGTTGATTTTATGCCCCATTTCAATTATATGTTTCTTTATCGATGAACATCATTTTCTACTTCCTACCTTGATCAGATCATTTGATACCAATTGATTTCGAAGAAATCTAGCCACATATTCAATGACTTTTGTGTGATCAGATTGTTCGAAATGTATAGCGCAAATACATCATATTTTTCAAATCAACTCCATCTTCTCATTGCTCAATCGCAAAAAAAAATTAATGATTACACCAAGTGAATTCATTATAAACTATTGATAGTTCATCATTAATATTCTACAATTAAAAATAAAGTTATTCAACCTTTTAAACTAAAATTTTAACTGTCAATCTTTTAAGAAAACTAGTTACCATATAAATTAATTATTATTTTTAACCAGACATCACCTGACAATAATTTAAATATATATGATGTTAGTATATTGCATAGTTGTTACTTAGGTAAAATGGTTGTTTCCATGTTTGTTCTCTTCTTTATTTAACGATCAAAAACTGACATTTAATTAAAATTATATTGATGAACTATAAAAATAAAACTAATTTCTTAAGAATTGTATATATACAACATCATTATCTCAATTATGAATGTCACGACAATTCATACTGTTCAATGTTGAATAGTTTTATAATGTTCATTTATTTATTGAATTATAATAGTTTTTTATATTTTCTTAAGAAAAATATTTGTTTGAGTCCCAAAGTGAACATCAATTCTGAGGGGCAGGTACATCTAGTTGACAAGTCTCAAAGAGGAGGAAACGCGCGGCCTGGATTCTACTGCTAGACATCATCCAACTTTGCTTATAAAGCTTGTGATCAACAGCAATATCAAGGCAGCACACAGTATGCACATATGTCAATAAAGACTGATCAATTTCAGTCTTAATCATTAACGGGAAGATTCAAATAAACAATGCCAAGTGAATTTAAACTTCACCCCATTTTACAAGCAAGTGACTATCAGGAATCAGTAGCTAAGTGGATGGGGGATGGCGTTTAAAGCAAACGGTACTGAGTTCGAGTCCTGGAATGAACATTAATTCTGAGGTGCAGGTAAAACCAGTTGATGAGTCCCGAATAGAAGGAAACGTGCATTATGGATTCTAATGCTACCTTGTAATTTAAAGCAATATCGAGGCAATACACACAGTATGCACATATGTCAATAAAAACTGATCGATTACAGTCCTTAATAACAATGGGAAGATTCAAGTAAACAACAAATGAATTTAAAATATTTGTTTGTTCAATATTATGGAATAAAATCTAAAGCTGATTGTGCAATGATATTAAAATAGTATTTTTATTGACTATATTATTGAGATGAATAAAATCTTGTTACGAAGCTCAAAAAGAAGAAAACAAACTATTTGTAAGTAAGAAGAATGAAAAAGAGAGTTTTATTTCAGGTTTATGCAAAATCCAAGGATTCAAAATAACTTACTATTGAAACAACAAAATGCTTAGCTCTAATTAGTTTTATCAATATGCAAAATTAATTCGAGCTGAACAAGCAAGATGATTGCATTCAACTTCTCATATATTTTTAGTAAACTTAAAGTTACTTGTCTTTAAGTCTTTTGGCTGTTTCATATTCAAGGACCTACAACTTATGAGTACTTTTATTTATTGATTATTTAAAACAAAGTCGAACGTTCAGTATTTTTTATCACCTCAGAGATGCGTAGCTAAATTATTACAAAATTCTATATCTGTGAATATTAGATACTTAAGTATATATTGTTAATACTTGATAATCTCTGTTCTAATGAAAACTATAGAGAAGTAGTTCAAACATCGTCCGAAACAGACATCTAAGTCAAACAAACATGAACAGATATAATTTGTATTATGTCCCATATGTGTACATTTTGTATGAATTGTAATGCTTCAAATCTCTAGATCGAAATGTACTGTATTGCATGCTGATAAAACGTACTACCATTTGGTACTTAATAACCATCCAATCTAGATTTCATTCGTTGAATTAACAAACATACTCTTATCAAAACAATTTTAAATAATTAAAATAACGTGTTGTGAATTCAACGATGTTATTTTTTTCGACGAAATCATTTACATTCGTATTTATAAATGTATGATAAATATATGTCTATAAAAAGATATAAAAGATTGCATCACAAAGTGATTCAAGACTCGAAATATCAAATGAGGTTGCATAATAATCACGGGGTTAGTGAAGAATATAAGAATGAAAATAATTTACGTAAGAATTATGGAAGATAATTGTCCTCTTGACAGATATAAAGAAATTTCAGTAGTTGAAATCATGAGTCAGTCGAAGGTAAACCATCATGAAAAACCTGGAAGCACTGGATGGCCGTTTCGTCTTAGTATGTGACTCCTCAGAAGCGTGCATCCGCGATCCCTCATCGCGAGATTCGAACCCAGGACCTATCAGCCTCGCGCGCGAGCGCTTTACCGTTAGACCACTGAGCCGGCCGGCATCCGACGGTGTTGATGTCTAACTTCAACCAAGCTGTTACCAGTGGAGTTCAACCGGGTCTGTTGTGAGATATCAGCTCACTGAAGACAATGGTGTACGGTGGCGCAATTTCGTGCTTCCAGGATTTCCATGGTGGTTTACCTTCAATTGACTCATGATTTCAACTATTGAAATGACTGCAATCTCCACAAAACCGCTTCTGATATAAAGTTGAGAAGCATAAAGTTCGTTGGAATGATATTAATTGAATAACTTCGATTGACTCATGAATTTAGCTGTTAAAAAATACTACAATCGCCATAAATCCTCTTACTGATAATTGAATAATAATAACTGAATACCGTTTAAAATTACAAAACGATAATTTAAAAAAAAAACAAGACCAAATCATATTACAGAAAGGAATTAGGCTCAAGGAACAATAAAAGTTTGGAAGTATCATTTTCTCCTTCAGAGTTCAGGCTTGAATTGGTAGATCGCTAACATTTCAGCAGCGCACAATTTTTTTTATCCAGCAACTCTTTGATTAGGCTTCTTTGACTATGTAGATTACTTTGTAGGAAGACCCCTTTAACCTAAAGTATCCAAAATTGATTTTCTGCTCCTCAATTGAACTGGTGATTATATTTTATTCCCTTTTAACGTTTGAAATATTTGATAGAATAATAAAATCAATAAACAGAATAAATTTTTGAATTTCATGTATCTTGATTAATTGACATGTAAACCAAAAAAAATTGATTTCAATAATTAAAAAAAAGAAAATGAATCTCACATTGGGTTGGTCACTGGGTGGTGATCAATGTCATGTGTGTCTAGTCCTTATTAGTGCAGATCGAATACTATCGACCAAGTTGCAACCCAGTCTTACAGGTGGTCGCCCGCGGCCAGAATAGACCAGTGGTAATGTCTCTGACTGTGAAACTGAGTGACACGGAATCGAATCCCTCAGGGAGCATCAGTTTCCTCAAGATTACAGGTACATCTTGCTGGCGAGTGTCAAGTAGCACGAAACCCGGGTCCAGAGTTTCCTGTTGACTACCTCCAACCACCATCTTATCTCAAAAAATGAACTTATTTGATATGGTTGGGAAGATTTGTAGCTCAGGTGGATGGAGTTTTGTTTTTTGAGCTGGAGAACGAAACTGAATCAAAATGATCCTATTTACAAGGAAATATTGATTGAATTAAAAAAATAACATAAAAATAAATAATTTTCAATGTAATACACATAAAGTAATTTGATGTATATTCTTAAAACATAAAATTATATATTAATAAACATTTTCTGTAGTTGTAAAATAAAACTGATTACCAAAAAAAAATTATTTAACAGAACATGAAAGCAATGATGAAATGTTAAAGCAAAATAAAACATCATTGAAATGAATATTGAATGATAAAGTCGTAAGGATTAACTAAGACTAAGAATTAAGTTCTTGAGCGTTTTATAAGAAGATTTTTCTACAGGATGAGCAAGCTGATCTCATGCTCAACCCGGGATTCGGACTAACAGTACATTTGGAAGAGTAACAGGCGGACCCGGGTTCAATTCCCGGTTGAGGAGTTGACTTTGGACAGCTCAGAACTAATTGGACAATCTGGACTTCTCAGATGATCTGGGCCTCTTATCTCATACACATGAATAAATACAGATGAAGACAACTAGTGTAGCAGCAGTCTCTGCATCAGTAGGTCTCAACATACACAAGGGGAAAACTAAGGTCCTCAAATATAACACGGAGAACACCAATTCGATCACACATGATGGAGAAACCCTGGAAGATGTAGAACTCTTCACATACTTGGGAAGCATCATCGATAAACAAGGAGGATCAGTTGCAGATATAAATACGAGGATTGGAAAAGCAAGGACAGCATTCCTACAATTGAAGTACATATGGAACTCAAAAATACTTTCGAACAATACCAAAGTCAGACTCTTCAATAGGAACGTCAAGACAGTCAGTTCTACTGTACGGAGCTGAAACTTTGAGAACTACTACAATCATCATCAAACATATACAAGTATTTATAAATAGTTGTCTACGCAAGATACTTAACATCCATTGGCCTGATACCATCAACAACAACCTACTGTGGCACAGAACAAACCAGCTTCCAGCTGAAGGGGAAGCTGGAAAAAGACGATGGAAATGGATAAGACATACATTACACAAATCATCAAACTGCATCACAAGGGAAACCTGACATGGAATCGTGAAGTGAAGCGGAAAGGTGGAAGGCCCAAGAACACATTACGTTGGGAAATAAAACCAGATATGAGAAGGATGAATAAAAAATGGAAGCAGTTGGAAAGGATTTCCCATCACAGAGTTTGATGGCTAGTGCTGGTGGTCAACCTATGCTCCTCGACGAGCGGTAACAGGCGTAATTAAGTATGTCACTAAGATGTGAGCATTTCGATGATGAGAAATTTCGAAGTGATTTTGTTGACAATTCGAGTAAAATTGAGCCGAAAAATTTCGCGATCAATGAGGATCAAATGTGTCTTTGAAAATTTATGAGTTCTTTAGTTTAATTTTCTGTGTGACATTGTTTTGAAGAAATGTTTTTAATTGTCACATTCTCCTAAATCTTGTATGTCATTTATGTTTTTTTTGACGAATTTTTCAAAAGCCGGTTAATTTGAAATAATATAACTATTGTAGTGTCTTGACAGGTCCGATTCACCATATCATCTAGTCTGAAAGCTATTATTTCAGCAATTGAACCTACTTTGAATCCTAGTCACAGAAAAATACACTAATACCTGACATTTACACATTACATAACTGGTATAATTGTAGTTTTATTTTTGCCAACAAAGGATTTTTGAAAAGTGCAATTCTTCAAAGAAATCTATTTCTTTCAGAGAGATGGGATTTATTCAGGTTCGAATGCAGTTCATTCGTAACATTTAATCATTCTTCTAAAGAATTACTATTTTACAGAACAAGAATACTATCTTTTTCGAAAGAATATCGATTCAATTTTTTTGTTTGTTAATAACTATGGAAACTGGGAAATGAATCTATTCTGGAATTTTCAAAATTATTTTGAAACACAGCTTAATCAATTATACCTTTTAACCATCTTATGATGTAACAACGTTCTTTCAAAAAGTATTTTATGAAACAAATGGTGTTCTTTATGTTTAAAAATGAAATTGATTACACGCAATACACAGATATTTCATATCTATATTGTAACTTCGCGCTTAATACAAGTTTCGGAATGTAAAATAAAGTTTCTTTGGAGGAAAATTGAAGTTTCTAAGATAACTAATGTTATGAACATTATTCAAATGTAGTTTGAATAAACTTCAGCTAAACTAAATGGATTCAGTGAACGTTTTCATGATACATATGAGAATAGTCCGTCAAGAAAGTGTTTTTTTTCTGCCATCGTTCAGAAACTTATTTGTTTAGCCTGACTTACTTAGGAAATTTTTCAACTTTCAAATTTCTTTATGATTTTTCTGTTGTGTTTATCATTAGTCAACAATTTATTTAAAGACTATATTGTCGACAGTAAAGTTATACTTTTATTGTAATGTTTCAAATAATAATGCATAGGCAGATGTACATACAGATCGGCGGACGAAATGATACTGCTTAAGTAAATAATACACCTAGATAATCCTACTATAAATGACAGCTACTAATACCAATCATTTGACGAAATCTAATTTTATTCTTTAGTATGTCCATATATCTGGTAAAGTAACTATTCTCTTTGCAACAACTTAACACATACGATTTTTCTGCTGTTATCTAGAGTCAGGAGTAGTTCATTATGCCGTGAAACGTTTGTGAGGACATAACTTTAATATCAGATTACATTTTTAATAAGTTTATAAAAGACACGTTTTTAATTGATTTTAGCATATCTGACCTCCTAAGATAAAACAAAAAACTATTTATACGGTACAATATCATGAAAAATGTCTCAATGAACGTCTTATTCATTGAAAAAGTAATCTTTGTTAAAATATAGCTGATCACGTTGATGTAATATATGAAATAGGGTTGTTATTTTCATATTTTTTAAAAAACTGAATGATAGATATAGTAATTCATTGATTTAAATTCAGTAGATACATCTGACCAACGCTAAGCTCTAATGAGTGGTGTATTGTACATTAGGTTTTATGTATAATTTTATGTTGATATTCAGCTTCAAGTGTTCATTATGGATAATGCGATAAACAGAGATCTACCATTTAAATTTAGAGACAATCTTTTTGTAATACTACGTATTACTAAATTTTTGTAAATAATTTCATGATCATGGAGTGATATTCCCCATGAATACTATTTACTAATCGTCAGCTAATTATGCGCACCTACTTCTTAATGTTAATTCGTAAAAATGAGTAATATGCTCCTGGGAATATACACTTCGTAATAAATAGTCCAAATAATTATCTTATATTTTAGTTAGCAAACAACAAATACCAGAGTAAGTTCAATGGTTGAGATCATCAGTCTTTTAAAGCTAGACCATCATGGAAAACCTGGAAACACTGAACGGTCGTTTCGTCTGATTGTGGGAATCCTCAGTAGTGCGCGTTCACAATTCCCCCTCGCGAGATTCGAACCCAGGACCAACGTTCTTAAGGTCTAACTTAAATAAATCAAAGAAATCGAGGGACACATCTACCAATGTCTTCAGTGATTTACTATCTCAAAACAGACCTGGTTGAACTCCACTGGTCACTGACGAGGAGTCCCACAATAGAAAGAAACGGTCATCTATTACTTCCAGGTTTTTCATGGTGGTATAGCTTCAGTTGATTCATGATCCCAACCATTAAAATTACTATAATATCCACAAAAACCCTTCTGAAATATAAGAGTAATTTTCATACACGTAGTTCCCTTTATTATTTTAAAGGGAGCAAGAACAAAGGTTGGTGCAGATTAATATGAATTCATTTTATTTCGTTAGGTAGTCACCAGCTGCTTACAACCTAAAATATTTGAAATTCAACGTCATTACAGATATTGACATACTTGTACATCAGAGGGTGATGAAGGATGAATATAAGTAACATGATGTAACGAAGATTCCGTTAGAGTTAATGGGGTCATAAAATTTTTGTTTCGAATATATAGAGATTAAGAGGGAATGTTCCATAACATAGAAATAGTGATTAGAGCTCATGGTATTAAAACACATTAGATAATTATGTAATGGAGTAACTGGAAATAGATTAATGGTAATAAAGAGAGACATGAATTGAAATTGGTGAGTTATGAATGATGTAATTATGAAATTCAGAAAGAGTTGGAATGACATAATAAATAAAAGGGGGCGTAATGTTACCAGGGCAAAGAAAGATTTATTACTGTTTCTTTTTGTATACAAAGATCTGGTTTTAAACGCTTGATTGCTATCGCTTTGGCAAATTTCAGAAGGTTTGAATTTGATTGTTTGTTGATCACCTTGAAGGACATCAGTATTTCGACTTCGTGTCCTGCGTAAATTATCTGATGTGTTTTAATACCATGAGCTCTAATCACTATTTCTATGTTATGGAACATTCCCTCCCAATCTCTATATATTCGAAACAAAAATTTTATGACCCCATTAACTCTAACGGAATCTTCGTTACATCATGTTACTTATATTCATCCTTCATCACCTTCTGATGTACAAGTATGTCAATATCTGTAATGACGTTGAATTTCAAATATTTTAGGTTGTAAACAGCTGGTGACTACCTAACGAAATAAAATGAATTCATATTAATCTGCACCAATCTTTGTTCTTGCTCTCTTTAGAGTAATTTTCGTCTAGAAAAATTTGAGTTTGGAAATTAAGTTTTTAGACGTTATACTAATACATCAAAGAAGAAGAATGTATTTGTAAAATCTTAACGAAAAAATTTGAAGTTAACCCCACATTTCGTCTAGCAATTTAGTTC
This sequence comes from Schistosoma spindalis, assembly GCA_946903255.1. Lineage (NCBI taxonomy): Eukaryota > Metazoa > Platyhelminthes > Trematoda > Strigeidida > Schistosomatidae > Schistosoma > Schistosoma spindalis. The sequence continues at coordinate 80,775,935 of OX336420.1, forward strand.
AAACTTTTTCAAAGAAATATGATGAATACGTTTTAATTATAAATAATATTGCCTAGAAATCTAATGTATTCTCCATAAGGTAAGCAAATTGACTCAATGATGATTTGATTAATTGAATTCTGTGATATAAAGTATGATACCTGAAAAAAAAGGAGATCACCTACATCAAACCGATAAACCAACATATTTACACAGGATATTTACTTAGATTATTGAAATAATTTTTTTTCTATAATATTCTCTTGTTATATAAACCAACACTTTTTACAACAGAATCTTGATAGTAATATATATATATATATATATATATATATATATATATATATATATATATATATATATATACATGAATACAAGCATCAACAAAGCTACAATGATCAGTTACATTTAAGCATTAGCATAAAAATTTCTCAAAGATTTACATCGAAATAAATTAATAAATTGTACTCGAAATGGTGTTGACATTGTCCAAAATATTAAAAAATTTAATAAATATGAACATAATATTAAAAGATTACATATAATTACAATTCTTATCCATAATAATTTTGTAGGTGTTTCATTCATATAAATCATTGTATTTGTATTATGTAATTGATTAACAAATTCCATTACTGTATATGGTAATAAAATAGATTGATTTGTATTTTTTAAAATTGTTATTGTTTGTTTTATATTACTAGTAGAACTACTTATAATATGATTATAATAACTAGTAAATTCATATATTCTATTTTGTATTAATGTTAATGTATATATAAATATAACTAAAGCATTAGGTAAATGGATTAAAATGAATTTAATCAATATTACTATTAACATATTAGAAACATTAAAAAATTCAGTCATTTGTGATTTACGTCTTATTGGGATTAATATAGGTGAATTATTCTCTTGAATTTCTTCATTCATATTTCCATTAAGTAATATTGATAATGTAGAATTTTTCTTACATTGAATATCATGAAAATGTTGATCATTAGTAAATAATGTATTTGTTTGATCTGTATTAAAACAATTGAAACAATTGAATTTATTTTGAACTTTATCATCAATGATTTGATCTGTTTTATCTATAGTAATAAAATCTTGTTTTAATGTATGATTTATTTCTGGTGATAAACTATGTTTATAATTAATAGGTAATGAATAAGATTTAGTTTGTTTATATTTGGGTAATGTTTTAGAATATTGTAATAATAATTTACCACGTGTAAGCCATAAATGTTTTTTATTAATTTGTCTCATTTTCATAATGATTATTATTGTTAATATAATTAATAATATACATGGTAGTAAGTGTACAAGTATGACACGAGTTAAAAAATATAAAAACATATGAATAGGTAAACATGTATGACATTTCATGACAACATATGGTAGATAATCTAATGCTTTATATAATAATATTTGTTTAAAATCAATTGAATAATTTCTAAATGTAACATTTTGATGTAAAAGAAGTGGTTGAAATTTAATAAAAGTTGATTGAAACATTGGAATATGTAAAATTAATGCACATAATAATACACTAATACAAACTATACGTACTGTAAGTATAGAAAATAATCTTGTAGCTTTATTAGGATATGTAATATAAATAAGTCGTTGTAATGCAACAAATAATGTTAACCATGTAGCTGTTGTATGACAAACAGTTGGTAGAAATACTGTAGTCCATGCAAGTATTCCACTTACTATAGGATTTGAACTTGTTTGATAAATTTCTAATGGAGCATATTTCCACCATTTTGAAATTTGTGTTAAATTATACGATTTATATTTTTTATACTCCCACCAAACAGGATCACCATAAACTGCTCTGAGTAAATACATTGGTAAAGGTAACAATCCATTAGACATTTCCACTATTGTAATACCTAATAATACGGTAAACACAGGTGTTTTCATAGTAGGTCTAGTTAAAACAGCAAGTGATAAACTGTTGAATAAAATCAACATAATTAATAAGATGGGCAGAATAATTGTTTGTATAATCTTGTCAAATATTACATTTTCATCAATTATTGACTCTGGATATGGTCCACAAATAAAATGTAACTGTCTTGCAGAGACTAATCCTCCATATCCAGTTGTACGTGATGTTTTGTCAAAAAGAAACAACTCTTTCTCATTTGGAATTGGTTTAATCATACTAGTAGCGGATAGTGCTATATTCTGTCCTTCTGGATCATTGAAACCGTAAAATAATTGATAATTCGAGTCTTCTATATCAATGTTCATTGTGAAAATATTTTTTGTCTGGTTAATCCAAATTGTTTTCTGTGTATAGTTGCCAAAACATCAAGGCATCACCTAATAATATTTGCAAAAGATTGTAAGTATTAGAATTATGAAGATACAGTAATATAAAAAAATATCATAAAACTAGAATTAATCTTACACGATAATTTTATGGATGGTCACGTATTCTTTTTTCTTCATAATAAACACATTTTGCTAGTCAAAACAAGTAAAAATATAATATTGTGACTCATTGTTCTCAGTGGTAACGTCTTTGACTAGAGAGCTGATTGACACGGGATCCAATCCTCAAGATTACAGATACATCTTGCTGATGAGTGCCAAGTAGCATTAAACCTAGGTCCAGACTTTCCTGTTGTCTACTTCCAACCGCTATCTTATTTTGAAATAATGTATTTGATACTCTCAGTACATAAAATGGCATATATCAAAAATAATCATTTTGATGTTAAGATTTTGCAAATAAATAAATGAAAACTTTCATTGTTTTAGTTTTTTAGCGTTTTGTGGTCATTTATTAGCAAATTTAAACGCTATCACATTCCTTCTTAGATAATTCGCTTATAGACTAGATAGCATTACTTTCGATTTAAGTTGCAATGATGATTACATTAAAGTGATAAAAACGAGATGCAAGAAACTCATCTGTCAGTTAGTCAACTACAACTTAAGACCAGGTACATATGTGCATCAGCCCAAGTTGCCATACCTCATTAGCACAACAAGATGGACACCAAAGTCGTAGAAGTAGTTAATTCAGCGGTAGCAATATATAAAAAAAAGATTGCGTATAAGGACATAGCACAGGAAGAAAGAACTCGTTCGTAGAAAGAAAGATATGAAGCAATTTTAATCTAATAGTTAAAGAGAAGACAAACAGTGTATAATCCTACGCCATTGTGACTATTTCTGAGCCATGTCACACAGTCTCCAACCATTGGTTACGATAGTCACGAGGACCAAACCAAGTAATTTGCATCTACCAACATGGTTCAGACCAGAAGTTAGTGACTTCAAGAACTGATGCTACGATTTGGTTTGACCGCTCCTAACTTTCATCCAACCATCCACAACACTAGTCAACATTGTGCGATATGGTAATCGGTGTTCTGGTATACGTAACACTTGACCCAACCATCTCAGTCGATGAAGATTTATAACCTCATTAAGTGATTTACAATCATGAAAGAAACTAGCGATAGCATGTCCATGCGGTATCTTCAAACGTACTTCTAAAAGATATAACGAATAGTAATATTTAACACAGCGCTTTAGATTATCAAACTAAATTCGTAGACATTAAATTATGTTTAGTGATTACTTAATACTGATCTATCGTTTCATAGAACTTTCATGCTTTCTAGGACAAAAAACAAAATATTTGATAAGGATATAAAATATTATTATTCATGATAAAACCTCATTTTAAGAAAAAAGAAAACGTTTTAAAAAGAGATAATCTCAATCATGTAAATAATAATATCAACGGTAATTGACACTGATAATGTATTAATAATCTACTATAGCTTTGGTTAGCTCACTAAGAATAAAATACCGATTTCAATCGTATTTACATAAATATATCAAAAGGAAACTTTTACATGGTGGTCATTAAGTATATATTAGAAAATGTTAAAGTTTCTTAAAGAAATATATTAAAGTATGATCATAGAAACATAATCATGTTTGTTCTTAGCTGATTGAAAGATGAAATATGCGGTATGTTCGGAAATATTTTTCAAAAAAAAAGTTATTTCATTTATTTGGTCAATATAAAGTAAATGGATGGTATGTTGTTTAAGAATACCGAAAATACTTTATTTCATACAATTGTCTTAGGTAATGAAAGTTTGCTTCCTTAAAATGAAACTGGCGTTTTTAACTTGGTATATATTTCATAAATATAATATGAAGCAAGGGACAGTAATCTATTAAGATTATTAGTTTCAGAAATAATTTTCATTTAACTTTTGGAAACTGAAATGTAATGGTTGTATAATCTGGGTATTCTGACATATTAAAAGAAAGGAAAGGTTAAATAAGTTAAAACCCTTGTATGAAATTCACTTGGTATTGTTTGGCTTGTATCTTCCCATTGAGGTTTAAGACTGCATTTGATCCATCATTGCTTATAAAAAAGCTTGTGAATTAAGGCAATATCGAGGCATACGCACAGTATGCACATATTGCCAATAATAGACTGAGGAATTGCAGACTTAATCTTCAATGGGAAGATACAAGCCAAACAATACCAAGTGAATTTAAATTCACCCGATTTCACAATCAAGTGGCTATCAGGACTCAGTAGATCAGTGGATAACACAATGGCATTTGATGCGAATGTTACCGGGTTCGAGTCCCAGAGTAAACATCAGCCCTTAGATTCAGGTACATCCAGTTGACGAGTCCCAAATAGGACGAAACGCGCGTCCGGGATTCCACTGCTAGCCACTATCCATTATTGCTTACAAAAAACCTTCTATGAAATATCTTTGTTTTTTTCCAGTGAATATTAGATAGAGGAACAAACCAATCCGAAAATGAACGATGGAGTTTTGTTTTCTCAGCTGAATTGTTTGATTGTGAAGCTTTCATCGTTCTTCTGAACGACATCATCAACACAAACTTCAGGTAGAAGTGAAGTGTTCAAATTTCTCCATATGTGGCTCACAGCTTGTCCTGTACGTCTTGATGTTGAATGATTCTTGTAGACCTTAAACTTCTCATTGTTTGCTTCTTTGTTTTGGTTGTATCTCCCATCAACATCAAGGTGAAAAAGACAAGCTGTGAACCACATGTGGAGAAATTCGAACAGTTCAATTCTACCTGAATTTTGTGCTGATTATGTCGTTCAGAAGAACGTTGGAAGCTCCGCGACCAAACCATCCAGATCAGAGAGCGAAACTCCATCAAAATCATCCATCTAAGCTACAAATCTTCTTCACCATCTTAAAAACATTATTATCAAATCTAATTTTGTTTACTGTATCTTTATTTTTAATGCCTCTACAGAAAGTGTCAATTTCTAAAGAAAACCTCCTCCTCGAATTATGTTCTACAGAGCAACATGCCAATATCATTATTTTACTGAACTCTAGTTTCCGATAGAAGATAATGTTTATAAGTAAGATTTCCACAACCTATGTATTTGAATATGTTCATGAGAATAAAATTTAATATTATTTCAGTATCCTTTTTGTTTTACCCAAAGGAAAAATCTATTCTTTGAACAGTGTGCGGTCATTCACATTCACGATAAAATCAGTTATAATGATAATTGATTTTGAAAAAAAAATATACAATGAATGTTTTTTAAAACATTTTAATTTTTTTTTGGATGATAAAATCGCAGAATTCATGAAGTATGGAAATGTTTCTCCATAATTTCTTTTCAGTTTGTTAGTTTTTTTCTCTTTTGGAATGATCATAAAATGTTTGAATTTAAATATGTTTTGTTTGTGATCGATTATCAACTTGTGGACGTTAGTAAATTATAAACACAATAGTTGAGATCATCAGACAATTGAAGCTACACCACTATGGAGAACTTAGAATCACTGGACGGCAATTTTGTCCTATTGTGGGACTCCTCAACAGTGCGCATCCACGAACCCGCCTCGTGGGATTTGAACCCACGACCTATCAGCCTCGTGCCAGGCGCCTAATGATAATAAAACGAAACGGCCGTCCAGTGCTTCAAGATTTCTACGGTGGTCTGGCTTAAGTTGAATCATGATCTCAAGTATTAAAATTACTGCAATCTCCACAAAACACCTGATACAAATTATAATCAGTTTGAACATAGTTTGAGACAATGTTTAAGATTTAGTTGAAGAATATTGGTTTTTCTTTGTGACTATTGAGTGGTATTAATCACAATCTCTACATTAGTTGAAAACTAGATCAATCTGATGTTGTAGTGAACATTGTAAGACCAGTGTTGGATATTAATGCTTCGTATTTACAATAGAATGATCATTCAATGACATTATTAAAAACTGTGTTCTTTGAAACACGTTAGTTACGTTTTCCTGATGGAATTTATAACCAAGCCAATTATCACAGCTTTCCATCATACTACTTTTTACTTTATTTATAATAACATATTAACGATCCATTAATTTGTTTCTGTCAAGACATAAAGTAATGGGCTATTACCTTTACCACCTGGTAAAGTTAACATTTTAGTTTCCTACTTAGTGAATATTAAATTCTGTATGCTAATCTATACTCTGGTTTCGTCAGAAATTATATTAGCTTGAAAAATTCAAAAATCACATATCTAAAGTTAATGCTTCTCTACTTCAATTGAAATGGATCACTTCAACTTCATCTAGTAATATATAATAGAGAACGTATAATTCACATAAAACATCCATATGAACAATTGCAAATAAATTATTTGACATATCTTTTATTTCAAAGGTTTGGTAACTGTCATTCCGATTATGCCACAATCTTAGCATGCACATGTTTTTCATACTTTACTCATTTTATAATTAATTTGAACACAAAAATATTGGTACAAATGGTCATCGAATACGTATGCGCTACACAAGTCACTTGATTTGTGTGTGGTCTGTGATACTGCTCAGGTGCCCATACCAAAGCAAGAGTAGTTGATTCAGTACGAATGCATGAAAACAGTAGTTGCTACCATAAAATTCATCATAAAAGTATTCATATAGAATGGAATTGGATATAATCGCAGCCTGCTTTCAACTAGAATACTTTCGAATGTCCAGTGATATGATGGTAACAGACCGGTTCTCTAAAAAGTTGGTGCCGTTCCAAATTTATTAGATTTCAAAGCATGATCCTGAGTGATAAGGAGACAAATCGGTACATTACTTCTAGCAAGCAGTCGTTTGGAAAGTAATCTATATTGGTATCAGTATGCTAGCATCGCGAATAATGCTCAGTTCTCAATTAGCAATGACTTCATTTAAAACATTTAGTCCCCCTGTTTTTGCAACCAAATGGATTCCAATGGTCAAATAAGATCACAGGATAGACAGACATCACCCTCCATTGAGAAACATTTGATTGAGACGGGTCATAAGGTTGACATCAAATCAGCATTTGTAGTGTTATACAAGAGCCTTCAAGGACGTATACTAAGGTTTATTGAAGCCGTGGCTATACGGAAACTGAAACTCCCTTTATGTGTTCAAAAACAATTTGTCCTTACACTTAATCTACCCTGGTAATACTTTTTTATTATCCAGAGTGGTAATCACATTTGTTTTTGTGTACTTTAATTTTTTTCCTTTGTTATGGCTTACTCTTAACCTGTCTAGTTGATCTTTTAATTTTCATATATAAATGTTCCTAACAAGTGTATATGTGATCAGATTGTTAGAAATATATTGCGCTAATATATCACATAATTCTGATAAACGACTCTATTCTTACATGATTTATAAATAACAAAGTGGATATTTCGTTAATATTGCTATACTCTAAATTAATATCAGCTCTGATCAAACTTTTAGCACACATTTTATGTTTTCATGTCTTAACAACTATGTTACAAATGTTCAGTCAAGAAAATATGTGATTAACGATTCTTCAAATAATGTACTTATGGAATGTTGCTTTTCCACTTTGTCTAGATCAGATAATAGTCTTTAACTGACAGGTAGTCTGTATTACTTTTACAGTACGTATGTATTACGTCGAATATATAAAAAGGTTACCTTAAGTATGAACATATTTTGCTGTAGAAAAAAAACGAGAACTATGTTCTTTCATTATTTTGAACAATAAATTGAATCTCTTATGTTTATTTATCATTACGTCAATGTATTTTGCATAATAATTGTATATGTCTTTTGTTTTAATATAAACATCTATTTCCCCAGAGTGGGACACTAATTCAACTTCCATTAGTTATACATATTTATCAGTCGTTCGTTTAGCATAATTAGAAACTTAAAACCGGCATTGTTTTATACATACAAGAAATTTACATAACTAATAAAATCCAATGTAAATATTTTAAGCTAATTTATATGTCTTATGGATTGAAATCTGTTTGTTCGTTTTGGATGTAGTATTTTCGGCTCTTCCTGAGCTTCTTAGGGTTTCCTTGAGCTCACCCATGGACTGTTCTCATTCTAAAAAATAGAATCCTTGAAAATACCACTTACTATTATGACATAGAGTCGGTTTCATATGATAATAAATCAGTTGGACATGTAAAAATCAATGTTTCACTTCAAATATTGTACTGAATTTAATCTTATGTGTTATGAAGAAGACACTTTCAAGCAAACGTTTAGTGTGTCCTAAAATACATTGCCTTTTACCATCGTTAGCTGTAGACCATATTTTTCATTTATCTTATACTGTTAGATAATTATTAGGTTAATTGACATGTGTTTTAATGTAATAAACATTTTGTTATGATTCGTACAAAAATTTGAGACGTGCCATGGACCATGTCTATGAAAGATTTTGAAAATGAAACAATATTTGTGAAAGTCTTGGAGATTGAAATTAAAAACGTTTAACGTTTTAATTTATAGTCTGGTCTTTGATTAACATAACAATCTAGTTTATATATGCTTTGATAAGTCCAAATTATTGAGTATTTATCAAAATGGTTACACTATCGTGTAATTCACAGTGAAATCATTTTCTTAACATTTGCTTGAATAAGTTCGAACTGTACGCTCAAGATATTTAATTCTACTGTACGAAGCTGAAACTTCGAGAACTACTACAATCATCATCAAACATATACAAGTATTTATAAATAGTTGTCTACGCAAGATACTAAAGATCCATTGGCCTGATACCATCAACAACAACCTACTGTGGGACAGAACAAACAAGCTTCCATCTGAAGAGGAAATTAGGAAATGATGATGGAAATGGATAGGATATACATTACGAAAATCATCAAACTGCATCACAAGGGAAGCCCTGACATGGAATCATGAATTGAAGCGGAAAGGTGGAAGGCCAAAGAACACATTACGTTGGGAAATAAAACCAGATATGAGAAGGATGAATAAAAAATGGAAGCAGTTGGAAAGGATTGCTCAGGACATGGTTGGATGGAGAATGCTGTCGGGTGGCCTATGCTTCTTCACGAGGAGTAATAGGCGTAAGTAAGTAGTTACCTGAAGCCCCTCTGGGGCTTTTGACTGTCCCAGCCCGGATAAATGCTGTGTTGGGCATGGGGTTAGCCACTCCATCCCGTAGAAAACTAACTCTTATCAGTCGTATTCTGAATATTTAATAATTGTCATTTTACAAAAATTGGCAAATCTTACTCAACTGAATTGATTCGATGAAGTAGAACGCCAGTAAAGTACTAATGTGGAATAAAAACCATTTGTATATTACCACAATGAAAATACATAAAGACAAAAAGCTCATATGGGAACACTTTTTGATGTTCTCGCTAAACAAGTAGAGGATAATGTTCAAACATCTCACGGTACAAAAAATTGTATATTAAACTAATGTTTATTTCTTTGGATTGGTTTAACATTATAAATTAACACCGTTAGATGATGGTCCAGTGGTCCAGAAGTTAAGCGTTTGGGTATGAGACCAAATATTCTCGGCTCAACCCCTTTATGCTAGGGAGTTCTGCACTAGGATGAAACAATAACTGAATGATTCCAGTCTTTCAATGATGGTCTAAACAAGATCAGTTAGTGATTTAAACGGTGAAAACTCTACAATCTCAATAAATTCCTTATATTTCATTTGTTATCAATCAAATCATTTACATTATTCAATGATTTAAACTATAATAATGAATTGCCTATTTTAAGTTATTTACCGAGAAAATGAAGTTTATCAGAATTATATGATAAATCATCGTATTATATTGAAAATAATTTGATCATCTGTTTACTAGGTAAGGTATTTACATATAAAAGTAGTCATTGAACTAAACAAATTGAAAGATAAGAAAACAAATAGAGATAATGAAATACCAATCACATAATTTGGGTTATGTATGTTTAATATGAGTAGAAATTGTTTTTTTTAAAACACATTACTAAGGAAATTGTAACTTTCATTTGATTAAAGCATCAGCAAATCTAAGTATTGGCCTTAGGGCAATTTACAAATAAAACCAAATAGGATGAGTTCAAATAAATCTTACGATCTGTTTTATCTGTGAGTTTAATAATAAACGAAGATAAGTGTTTGTCATCTGTTCTTGTGAGTCATTAGACTTCATTTAGTCTAGTAGTCCATTTACCAAGTATATTCAACACTATAGATCGGATCAACGCCTTCTGATCATTACTCGATCAAAATTTGTTTTCAAAGGAACTAAACTTTAATCAAATCATTATTTACTTGAATTCTGCTATTAGTGTATGCACTAATTAATACCTACTAGTAAACATTTTATCATAGAAATAAGAAATTTTATATACAAGTTATTACCTTAAAACTGACATACTCGTCTCAAACCGGTATATGATTGGTAAGTTGATTTAAACATTAATTGATATTGTTCTACTTGAATCTTCCAATTGATGTTTAGGACTGAAATTGATCAGCCTGTTATTGGCATATACGCATACTGTGCGTATTGCCTCAATATTGTTTTAATTTATAAGCATTATATGCAAAAATGGATACTTGTAAATTAAGGCAATATCGAGGCAAACGCACAGTATGCACATATGCCAATAGCAGACTGATCAATTTCAGTCCTACACATCAGTCGGAAAATTCCAGTAGAACAATATCAAGTGAATTAAACTTCACCTCATTACACAAGCAAATGGCTATCAGGACTCAGTAGCTAAGTGGATAACGCGATGGCGTTTGAAGCGAATGGTAATGGGTTCGAGTCCTAGAGTGAACATCAACTCTGAGATGCAGGTACATCCAGTTGACGAGTTCCAAATAGGACGAAACGTGCGTCCTGGATTCCACTGCTAGTAATAGTACAATTGTTTATAATGTGATATCGTAAAAGAAATACAATATCTAGTTGCCCTCAAACAATGAATAAATTATCATGTATCCATAGTAACGTTTTTTTTCAAAAAGTAAATAATGACATTTTATTTCAGTAGAACATACAGATATGGTTTATTGAATGAAAAATATATCTGGTAATATATTGCTTATAAAAACAGAACTATATAGCTACTATAACTGGTTATATATCTAAACTATGGGTAAAATTTATTTCTTAATAAAATTCTATTTAGAATGTCAAATGTCTAAGAAAGTTACATTAGACTACGTAAATTATAATCAAGTGTCAAGATCTAAGTTGAACGATTCTAAATCGTCATTAATCCAAACAAGAATATTTATACCTTTCAAAACAATTTAGTTGACCTTCTGATAAATCGTTATATAATTTGAAATGCCACTGCTTGCGTCCATTAAATCATAAATGTTTTAATGTCAATAAAGATTATTAGACTAGTCTAATAGTTTCTGTATTATTAATACATTAAGTCGACTAAAATATCAGGCATATTTAAGTTACATAAGATTCATGTCTTACCGATTGATATTAAATACAATTATCAGATAATCCAAATCATGAGTGTGTTAAGGGTTTATATTTTTTACTTTACAAATCATTAGTATACGATTATCTCATTACATTGTGACTATGACATTTGAAACAACATGCTTAGTATCGATCCAACAAATCTAATCAAAAAAATACTTTGAATTGTTTCCAGCACATTTTTTATTTGTGACAATGCTTCACAAGGTAACCATTTTTCTAGGGTAAAAGACTTTAAGAATTTTATAGTTGAATTTATGAGTCTATTGAAGTTATACCATCATTGAAAACCTCGAAGAACTGGATGGCTGTTTTGTCTTAGTACGGAACTCCTAACCAGTGCGCATCCACGATCCCGCGTCGCGAAATTCGAACCCAAGACCTATCGATCTCGCTCAAGAACGCTTAATCTCTAGACTAATGGGCTGGCTGGTATCCAACGCTGTTAATGTCTAACTTCAACCAATTTAGGAAATTGCAGCACCATTCATCATTGTCTTCAGTGATTTACTATCTCACAACAGACCCAGTTGAAATCCACTGATCACGGTTTCTCACTAGAAATCCAGGAAAACATAGCTACAATATATCATTCAATAGAACAGTTAAATAATAGTAATTTGGAAGACATTATTAAATACCAATTCAGACATAAAAGACATTTTAGAAAAAAGGGATTATTATCAAAAAGGGGCAAATAAATCATACATTTAACTATGAAACCTGTTTTCACTTAAATAGGTTCATTCAGTTTCATTGGAAGATAATGTAGTGAAATTCATTAGTTAAACAAATAAAGTACAAAGATCATAGAAGTTTTACAATAGCCCTTATATATTAGATAAAGACATTTATAATATCAATCGATAAATGAATGGTTGACTATAGAAATAAACAGCAATTTGATTACGTAAAATACCACACTTGAGTTTGTATATATATATATATATATATATATATATATATATATATATATATATATATTGATTATGTTTATCAAGTGTCGTTTGATAACCTTTTATGTTTTCTAACACTAACTAGTTATACCACCATAGAAAACCTGGAAGCACTGGACGGCCGTTTTGTCCAAGTATAGGACTCCTCATGATTTCGACCATTGAAATTACTAAAATCTCCACAAAATCCCTTCTGATAATTAACTAGTTAGTTGTTAGTGATTTACATTAGACTGATTACAACAAGTAAATTTACAACAACAAAAAATACAATCATAATAGTAAATACAATTCATCATTCAATAAGCAACTGAAATGAATTCTATTTTTCTGTCATAAATTTAATGACCTACTTGGGTGATACATGGGTATATATATATATATATATATATATTACATTTCCTGACACAAGAAACAATCAATGAATGAATTCATTTTTCATATATAAAAATGTCTAACGGTTTATTATAAAACATAAATGTTCTTTGGTTTATAATACAGTTACGTTTTTTAAACAACAAAAAGAACAACAACGACAACAACAACAACAAGACAATACAACATATTGATTTAGTTTTGCTCCTTATTTTTGATATAGTTCACATGGGATAACAGTAGATATAACCATTAGAATAGCCAGTTGGAAACATTAATAATAGATTGTTTAATTGTATTATTCAATGTATTTCGTAGAGGAATATTATAATTGGGTGGTATAATGATAATAATAACTGTTAAAATATTATATTTTGACATTTAACAGTTTGAGAAAATGAATAAACATAGAAATAGTGACAGTAGTAGTTTAAAATTGAATAAATTTCATAATTTATATCCAATTTTAACTTAAAATAAGTTGTATATCCTGTTAATGATGTCATAGTTATTGATTTAGTTTTATTTATGTCCATGTTAGATTTCTGAATATTATTTTAGTAATAAAATTAAGTTTTCTTCTTTTTTTCCTTTCTGAAACTGAAAACAACTATCCAACTAACACCAAGGGCTGAATTCTCAATACAAATATCAAAACAGTTCTAATGTATAGGGCGGAAATCTGGACAACTACGAAGGCCATCATCCAGAAAATACAAGTGTTTATTAACAGCTGCCTACACAAAATACTTCAGATCCGTTGGTCAGACACCATCAGCAACAACATACTATGGGAGAGAATAAGCCAGATTCCAGCTAAGGAAGAAATCAGGAAGAAGCGTTGGAAGTGGATAGGACGCACATTGAGGAAATCATCCAACTGCATCAAAAGGCAAGTTTTCATTTTGAACCTTCGGGGCCAAAGTAGAAGAGAAATATCAAAGAACACATTATGCCGAGAAACGGAGACAGACATGAAAAGAATGAACAAGGATTGGATAGAATTAGAAAGTAAGGCCCATGACAGAGTGGGTTGGAGAATTCTGGTCAGTGGCTTATGTTCCATTGGGAGTAACAGGCGTATGTAGCAAGTAAGTAGCATTAAATATATTTATCTTTTGGAACAACACATAATGTCAGTACAGATAGCAGATTTTCATTACGATTTCAAAAATTTTTAAATATATTGCTTGCACATAGTTCATTAGTCAGTCTATAAGAAAACGATTCTAAAGTTAGCAATGAAATATTCATTTGCAAAAGTGTTATGACAATTGAACATATCAAAAATAACATCCGTATTTACATAATGCTCTGACAAATCAAAACAACCGTTGGACAGATATTTGGCTGTATTATGAGACTTCTTGATAGTATAGAATTATAACTTTTTAAGTAGAATACAACCATGTCGAGGTTAGGACAGTTGTTTAAGATGCCAATTGATGACAACCTCAAAACTTTATGACTTAACTGAAATTAAAAATGTTTATTACGAACTTAGTTTTTTGAAGGTTTCTACTAAGAGCAACATACTATTCTTGGATTACGTTATGTCCTTTTTTAGTTTAAAGACATAATAAGACGCTGTCATTAAGTTATGAGGGAGAAAGCCGATGAGACTCATAAAAATCTATTTACAGAAAGATTTCAATGTGAAGAATTGTAAAAAAATATTTGGTGTGACATATATGAATTTGGAGGTTAGAGTCAACCACTTATGATTTGGTTTCGCATTATTCGGGATTAATCAGTAAGATTAGAATGTGTTATTTAGGGAACTAGTGCTTCCTATAGAGCTCAACCTGTTTACTTCATGATTACAAGCACACCATTCCGACGAGTGCCGAATAGCATGAAATCTAGCTCCAGGTTTTACACTCGGATACTTTGAATCACCTAACGCTATGTCGAGTCAATCAAACGAGTTACCTCATTACAATCTAATCGACAGAGTTTGATTGTCTTTATAAAATGGTTAACAAGTATGGAATTAGTTACTACTCAATGATCATTCAGTTGTTTGTATGTGTTGATATAAAAAATTAAGATAACATTTAAAAAATAATATACCATGATTAAAAAATACAGTAATTCAACTTGCTTTCCTTGTTTTGTTTTTTTTGTTGGAAAAAAACAGTTTGTTATATTCATGTACTGTTACTATCGATGCTTAATCTACATTGTTTCGTATAATTGGATAATATCATTAACCAATACAAAAAAAACACTTCCAGAATACCTGAATTTATAATAAACCTATGCTTGATAACCTGGTGTACAATATCTATTATTTGTAAAGCAAAATAATTTAATTTTACATAATAAACATTTATATATTGATATTATTTAATATTAAATATTTCAACAGTAGTAAATACGATGAATAATATTCATCAAGTAGTATAAAGATGAATCGATTATAGAAATTTTGTATTTAATCACTAAGGCAATTGTAAATATATAGGTTATATAAATTCATATACTGGAATAAATTCACCTTCATAATTATATTTATAATCAAGCATAAATCATACTATCAAAATGTTAACCTATAAATTAAACTATCTATAATAATTCAATTGAAAATGAATAATGTATCCCTTTATTTTGACCTATTTCATATGATTTAATTAAAAAGCGATTATCATTGTTATTATTATTATTACTATATATTAAATAACTTACGTTTATTATTATTTTTTTAAAGAATTCTCTTTTTTTTATTTCATTTCTCGGGAAAAAAGTTTTTTTTCGCTTGTTTTTATTTTTCTACCTGACAAGTTAAACTTTTAATTTGCCTAAAAAAAGAAAAAAAGAAAAAAAAGAAAAAATAATAATTTATGAAAATATCATATAAAAATTTAGATTAATGAACTTCTAGTTGAATGTAAGTGAATTAGGTCAAAATTGTCTAGCAAAAATGGGAAAAAAATAAACAAAATAGAAAGGTTAATGTTTCATGTACTTATCATAGTTTCATTGAATATACCTAAGGAAAAAGAAAAAAATATAGTGAAAAAATTATAAAGAAAAAATATAGAGAAAAAATTATAGAGAAAAAAATAGAGATGAATTATAATTTTTTTCTTTTTTTTATCAAAAAAAATTGCATAATTACAAAGGAACTGATTTGATTGATAAAGTGCAAAATTTTACATGATTTACAATATTCATTTCATTCATTAATTTTCTTTTAGAAAAAGATTGTTTTCTTTTTTTTAATTTTTTTTTGTTTTTGCATCCACCACTAAATTATTCATACATAATTTAAATGATGATTTTATCATTAGCCATAATTTTCATTTTTGTTTCTTTTTTAGAATGTATATTAAACAGAAAACTGTTTTAAATAAATTAATGTAGTTGTAATGTCCCAATGTGTAGAAAAATGAGATTTTCTAACGCTTCGTGACTTAATGTAAGCTGCTTCTTCAGAGAATGAAATAATCAAATCAAAATTAATCCAAGTTTAAATAGTACAATGGAACAACACAAGGATATTAAGTGATCAATTAAAAAAAAAGGTCTGAATAAATCGATGTCATTTTATTTCAGTCAAGGTGATTTATAATCAACATGTGTGTAACTTTGTGTGTGTTTGTGCACGGTTAAGGATGAAAAATGTGTGACTTTCATATTGAGAAATGAAAGAGTTTAATTTGTATGTAAGATAATAATGTAAATTTTGAATAATATCAAATTAGGTGGCTATGATAGATAGTTGTTGTCCCGTTATTCTTCCGTTGTACTGTTTAAACTTGGATAAATTTTGATTTGGTGATTTATTCTCTGAAGAAGTGGCTTGAACTAAATCACGAAACGTCAGAAAACCTAATTTTTCTACTCATTGGAATATTACAAATATATTAATTTATTTGTAATAATTTATCCAATGCCCAATTTATTCAAAATTATCAAGTTAAACCTTGGTAATGATACCCAAGAAAATTGTTTTGTTTTTATACATGAAGTAAACTATATAGGACAAACATATTCACATGTTGTACTAAGATGAACTTAATTGTAAAAACATCTTTCCATCTGTGTAAATATTATTAATTCTATATAAAACTTAATAAAATATAATGTGGACTTAAGGAAATTAACTGAATGTTAATTTATTCATTATTATTATTGTTTATTACTCTTTGAATGATAAAATAAATAATTTTCATATAATCGAAGTGAAATAAAATTCTGGTAGATTTATTTTCAGTACAGGGGTTGTTAAGATTATTAAGCACTGGACGGCCGTTTCGTCCCATAATGGGACTCCTCAGCAGTACGCACTCACGGTCCCGTGACCAGTGGAGCTAATCCATGTCGGTTACAGACAGGTATCTCAATCAAAAAGATATATTTTCAGGATACATGAAATACATATTGTGTATCATTTGAAATAACTTAAAAATATTGTTAGAATCAGTAACCTAGTACTGTACTATAGTTTATAGAAGAAAATTATGTATTATTGTTGTTTTTAATTATTTCGATTATTTCTTTATTGTATGATTGAATTAATTCCTTAGAGACTAAAGATATTCATTGTTGATGAGTTATAATATTATCGATAATTGGGTATATCACTAAGTTTAACTTACTATATGTTCCAGTAAAACTAAATGATTTTTACATCGATCATGTTTTTCAATGGTTAAGATCATGAGTCAGTTGAAGCTAGACCACCATGGAAAACCTGGAAGCACTAGACGGCCGTTTCGTCCTATTGTGGGAATCCCCAGCAGTGCGCATCCACGATCCCGCCCTCGCTCAGTCGTTTAAGGGTTAAACGCTCGCGCGCGAGACTGATAAGTCCAGGGTTCGAATCTCGCAGGGGGCAAGGTCGTGGATGCTTTCTGCTGAGGAGCTTCGTACTAAGACGAAACGGCCATCCAGTGCTTCCAGGTTTTTCATGGTGGTCTAGCTTAAACTGACTCATGATCTTAACCATTGAAATTACTAAAATATACACAAAACCCATCTGGTATTGATCATATTTTTGTTGAATTTTCATTAGTTAATAAATTGAAATGATGAATAAATATCATTGAAGACTTTAGATTTTTTTAAATAATAAATTATTTTTATCCTTATATTTCTTCCTTACAACTTGATTATTGCGTAAATTCATTTGATATTTAGTCTTGAATCAATTAATGATGCAATCTTTTCTATCCTTCTATATTTTCCATATAACTATAAAGATATGAATGTACAACTGAAGCAAATGATTTCGTCAAAAAGAGCATTTTCATCGCTGAATTATCTATTTCTTATTCAATGACCAAATTGGTTATTTTAATACGAATATATATTCAAATGGTTCAAATGGTTAAAAACAAAATGCAATTTTATTTAGTTGCATTCAGTAACACTTTAATAGCACTTAATTGACACTATATTAAATTATACTTCATTAACTGAATAAAAAGACTATTACTTTAATTGTATAATACATCATTTGATTGATATATTACATACCTATACTCCGTAACACAAACTAATTATGATTGGCTAAAGCTGTATGCTATACAAAACCTAATGAATAATATAACTTGGAAATGCTCATTGATTCATACTCTACAAGATATGAAAAAATTCGTTGTGACGGTTATCAAGATTGCACCAAAACTAAGTCATTATTTATTTTTTCTTTACTTTAGAACCATCGTGTATTATGCTAAAATAACAATAGCTTGTGAGTTAAGGGGCTATATCGAAGTAATTTTTACAGGATGCATATATGTCAATATGAGACTGATCAATTATAGTCCTGAATAACAATAAGAAGATACAAGTAAAACAACACCAAATGAATCTATACATGTATACATTTCAACCAATAATAATAAACTTTCTGGTGGATAAAAATGTAATTTGAATGACTTTAATTTCTAAGAATAAAATGTTCTAGATCCATTTAATGTTTGTTTTTTTGTTTTGAAAATGTTTTAGTCCGTAAATAATTTATGACGATGATTTAAAAATAGTACTTTCTTAATTTCACTATACATTTATAACTAAACATTAGTTTATGATTAATTTGAATAGTTGACGTTATTAAAACGTATTCCGTCTCAATACAGTATACCGATGGTAGCTAAATATTATCTTCAATATGAACTTTGAGACAGTTCTACTGTATGAAGCTAAAACTTGAACTACTATTACAACCATTATCAAGGAGGTACAAGTATTTATTAATAGTTGTCTACTGAAGATACTCAATATCCGTTGGCCGGATACCATCATCAGCAGCCTTCTGTGTATCAGGACAAACCAGCTTCCACCTGAAGACGAAATTAAGAAAAGATGCTGGAAGTGGATAGGACATACACTGTCGAAATCATCAATCTGCATCACGAGGCAAGTCCTAACTTGGAATCGTGAAGGGAAAGTGAAAAGCGGAAGACAAGAAAATACATTATGTCGGGAATCGGGAGTTGACATGAAAAAGATCAATAGCAACTAGAAAGAATTATCGAGGACAGAGTTGGATAGAGAATAATGGTGGTTAGTTTATGTTCCCTCACGAGTGGTAACAGGTGCAAATCAAGTCAAGTTAAATATTACACAATCACAAACGTGACATCTTTTAATTATGAACAAATCAATGAATACTCTACAAATTCTAAATATAAAGTTTGTTTATCTTAAGATGACTGCAAGCCATATTTCTAAACTACACAATCATATACCTTTTAAAGTTTATTTTATATAAAGAAATTTCTAATACCTGTTATAAATCAGTATCATTGTAACATTCACTAAACTGTAACATTACAAGCATCATCTCATTTTAATGTCTAACCCTATTGTTTTATTCCTATAATTTGCAAGTTAAACATAGTTTTAGGTTACCATATTTTGCTTTTTAAAGATAATAATGAACAAATCCGATGAATATCTCAATTATACATTTAGATTGTCGATCTTCAGTTTATAACATATCAAAGACATTGAATAAAGTTAATATATATGAATAACGACATATCAATCACATATCAATTCACATTATATAATGTGAAAAACAATAATGTTTATTTGTTTTTTCCAGTAATTTTAATTTAGATCGAAAAATGAAACTAATTTAATAGAACAACATATATGAGCGAACAATATTGTTTTCGATTAGATCCTCATCAGGCTTTACTTTAATATACAGTAATATTTATATGCATATACGAAATTATTAAACCAATCAAGGTAGTTTATAAACATTCATATAGCTTCTGCTATGTGTAAGAGACGAGATCGAACACCATAGGGAAAATTAGTGGGAATACGATAAATAAATTTAAATGAATTATTTCTGTCTACTACATGACCACTATCGATTAAGTGTGAAAGAACTGAGCTGCGTATTGTCTTTACGTAACCTTTTCCTAACCACGATGGGAGGTGTTCACTAACTCTTTGGTTCAGTTGCCTGGTAGTGCTCCCAATATAGCTTTCTCCGCAGGAGCAGCTGAATTTGTAGATACACACAAGAAATAGACAGATAAATGGCAGATTAATAAGATAATAATTAGAGAGGGGTTTGTGGTGTCTGTCATTATGTTAAGCCCAAATACCTTATTATTCTAACTTTCGGACGGCCCATTCTATTCATTCTATTTGAGTCACATTCTGACCTTGTTAATTATTCGCTTATCAATGTCTTGACTGTCTTTGTATGAGCGCGTAGGCGTATGCACACTTCTTATCCCGTTACTCATCACATGTCTGTAATTTATTTTTGTGGGCTTATAAATATTGATTAACTTTTTGTTAAGCGAAGAGTTGGCTTACCAGCCATCTCCACCGCTCGTCAATTTTGCTTCGCTTTCCCATCTTCGCATCGTTCCTCTGTTCGTTCGTCTAATCAACAAATATACGAAATATATGCATTCAAAACTTCATTCTCGTTATTTGACTTATTTAATTCCGTTATTAACTAACGCGATTTAAGTCAATGATTATATACGAGGATAGACGATAGCAACCAATCATTACGATCAAATTGGAGTCAGATCACGGGCCACTAAAGGTTTTATGGATATTATAGTAATTTAATAGTTGAATTTATGAGTTATTTGAAGTTAGATCACTATAGAATACCTTGAAGCACTAAACGGCTGGATTAGTTGAAGTTAGACAGTAATTTAATTCAGTGGTCTAGAGATTGATAGATCCTGAGTTCGAATCTTGCGAGGTGGGATCATGGCTGTACATTTTTGAGGAGTTCCATACTAGGATGAAACAGTCATCCAGTACTTCTGGGTTTTGCATGATAGTCTAACTTTAATTAACTTATGAATTCAACTATTAAATATAACAGAAAACAAACACTATGAGAAAAGAATTTTTCAGAATTTCATGACATATCATATCCCTAATAATAATTGATAAAAAATACAGTGAAAAAAAATGTTTTGTTTATCTTTATTATTTACATTACCAACTAATATTGATTTATTTTGAAAAAAAAGTTATGAAATGATTTTTTGGAAAGTAAACTACATGGGGTTTTATTACAAATAATTGAATCTTTCAACATCAATACTTTCATGAACTTTACCTTATTATTATTTGAAACTTGAAAACAACTTACATTCTGTAATAATGATAAAATAGAATTGAAATATATATATATATATATATATATATATATATATATATATATATATATATATACTTCGGAAAGAAGTGTCAATTCAAGGATAGAGTAAATAATGAATTAGCCTTAGGAAATTAAGTTTATTAGTAAGTGATTTCTATTAGGTCAGACTAAATAAATATCAATGAAATACTAAATATTAGTTTATTACACGCAATATATAAACCATTTTTTCTCTAATCAACTGATAATATTGTGGTGTGTGTTACTTATATCAACATAAGTAGTATATGACGCTAGTCGTAAACAGAATGTCTGGCATCAGAGAGACATGAGAAACGAACAGTAAAGAATGGAAACAATGCAATTAGTATGAAAATGCAAGGACAATGAAATCTGAGTCATTTTGAGATGATTGATAAACATTTTGCAAACTAGGCATTTATTATATGATTGTTAGATTTTATTAACAAGTCCCGTAATTTTGTGCCTAATACATTCGATTGTCCCCGCTGACCTCCTGTCCAATACAATATCACATTGAAGTCTACTATTCTACTAATAACACTTATTTACTTAGTAATACCTGTTACTTTCAATGGAGCATAGGCCGCTGACCAGCATTCTCCAACCCACTCTCTTTTGAGACTTTCTAGGTCTATCCAATACTTGCTCAATCTTCTCATGTCTGTCTCCATCTCTCGGCATAATGTGTTCTTTGATATTCCTCTTCTAATTTCGCCTTGAGGGTTCCATGTGAGGGTATGCCATGTGATGCAGTTCGGTGCTTTCCTTAATGTGTGTCCTATGCATTTCCAGTACTTCTTTCTGATTTATACCTCATCTGGGATCTAGTTTGTTCTCTCCCATAGTATGTTGTTGCTGATGGTGTCTGACCAACGGATCTGAAGTATTTTGTGTAGACAACTGTCAATAAATACTTGTATCGCCTGGATGATGGCTTTCGTGGTTGTCCAAGTTTCCTTCCAATACATCAGAACGGTCTTGATATTTGTATTGAAAATTCTGACCTTGGTGTTGGTTGACAGTTGTTTTGAGTTCCCGATGTAAATGTTTTTACACCTTCCAAATCTTCTCCATCAAGTGTGATTCGATTGTAGAACGCTGTGTTATATCGGAGAATCTTGCTTTTCCTTTTATGTATGTTGAGACCTATCGCTGCTGAGGCTGCTGCTACATTGATTAAATATTAGATGGAGTTTTATATTTCTGTATGAGAAGATTATTTATTCTATTAACTAATGTTTATGAACATATAATATTGTACTATATTCCTTTTATTGTTACAGAAAATGAAACTATCAAAAAGGTATTTCTTCATTAAAGTAGAATAATTTAATAAACTTTAATTGTATTATTCTTTCGATATTATCAGTTATGTACTGAAATAATTTGATATCATAAACATATCATAAAGAAAATTTAACATAATGTACTTTACCAAATATCAATCATAGGGTCAAAAACTTCCAAACTACATTATAGAAGAATTAGTTGATTTAATTAGATTAGGTATCCTAAAATGAAGTTAACCTTTACGTAAATTATATTTGTACAACTATTAGAGAACACAATCAACCATAATCTTCATTAGAATAAATTGTCTGAATTGTTTTCATACTAAAAAACTAAATATACTTTGTAGTGGTATTGGTCCACAACCACACAATCCGCAAAGCTAAACACGAGACTACTTGGAAAATAGATATTCAATATTTAACGCGGAAAAATATCTAACGATGGAGAAGGCGGGAACAAGGAGGCGTGGTCCCTGCTGAATGTTACCTTATATCTTTTATTCATATGAAAAATATTGTTCCATCTCTAGCCTGAAATTCTTCTCCTTCATGTGTTGGTAATTGTTAAAATGCAGTGAGTTGGTGTAGAAGATGATGTGATTTGCACGTGAGATCTTATAGATTAGGCAGTTATATCATGACAAATCTAAAGTTGTAGGATTAGGTCTATTATTAGAGCAGTACTAATACCATAGTAGACCATAATTCTACAATTTATATGCAAATCTTGATAGTGGCTAGCAATGGAAACTAGGACGCGCGTTTTGTCCTATCTGAGACACATCAGCTAAATGTACCTGCATCTCAGAGTTGATATTCACTCTGGGACTCAAACTCAGTACCGTTTGCATCAAACGCCATCACGTTATCCACTTAACTACTGAGTTCTGTTAGCCAGTCACCTACATGTGCAATAAGAAACTGATCAATTATATTCTTAAATAACAGTGGGAAGATACAAGTAAACAACATCAAGTGAATCTATGTATACTTTGCTACAAATTAATATTTTATATATACAACATAAATGTAATAAGAAAAACATTATCAGAACTATGTGATATATTAGCACAATACATTTTCAACAATCTGATCACACATATACATATCTTTAAACAACCTTAAATTACGTGTCCCTTTAAAAATTCCTAAAGATTTACTACTATTATGTACCGACAAAATTTGGTAATATTGGCTTATTATCCAGAGTGATTAGGTTTCAAAATGTGTTTACATTATTATTATTATTATTATTATTATTATTATTATTATTATTATTATTATTATTATTATTACTCTTATTGTTATCCTTGTCTCTTCTTACCCCCCATTTCTAGTCTAATCGACCTTTTATTTTTATATATAAATGTTCTTAACAAGTATATAATGTGCGATCAGAATGTTCAAAATGTATTGCGCTAATATATATCATATAGTTCTGATAATCTTCGTCTTCTTATTACGCTATCAAAATTTATCAAAGGGACTAATTGCATTATGTTTATAATAGGAAAACTAATAATTATTTACTTCATTCAACATAAATTCTTATTTCATCAAGTTATTCTGTCGTAATTTTATGGTAAGTTTCAGTGATCCTTAATAAATCAACATTCACCTCTAATACATCAGAGTAAATGTAACATGAAAATATTGTATCAAAAGGAGGAACTTGTATTTTATTCATCAAAAAGGTTTTAATAAGACTCATTTGAGTACATTATATCCAGTTCTTGAAAACTTATAAAATAGAGTATTCGTAATATCATTACCCTATTTTGTACTACTACTGTTATAGTGCTCAGGTAAATACTGTTGGCGGTTAAGTTACTCTCTTCTTAGGTTATAATTAATCATGAGCAGTTGCGAATAAATTGTGAGGATTTGTGTGTCAAGTAAATGATTATGGTAGAGTTTCTTTACTTAGGCTTTCATCGTCAGAACTAACTTTGTATAGAAGTGAGCAGTCCAAATATTTTTAGATATGACTGAAAACTGATTTTATTGAACATGATCTTCATCTGTTGTTGTCGACGCTTATTCTCCCTGTTTATTTTAATTGTGTTCATCTGTAAATTTATTTTCGACTTTGTTCGTAAGTTTATTAATAAGTTATTCGATTTTGATTTGTTTATTTATGGTTGATGGACCCGAGTCACAAGCTTAACAAATTCTCTGATGTTCTTGATTTTGATTCTGTACAGTGTTACGGCATTTTTTTTGTTGATTCTGTGTATATAATCGTCAGGGTACATTGATATGAGCTAGAATACATCATCTAGTTTGGTTTCATTCAGACAAGGAATAAGTGTTGATTAAATATTCCTCATTGTTAGATGTTGATCATCTGAACTTAACGTATCTGAAGCTAACACACACAGATAAACTTCTCAACTGCATCATACTGCAGCATACATACGAGGAATCATATTT
Organism: Schistosoma spindalis; assembly: GCA_946903255.1. NCBI lineage: Eukaryota > Metazoa > Platyhelminthes > Trematoda > Strigeidida > Schistosomatidae > Schistosoma > Schistosoma spindalis. The sequence continues at coordinate 80,801,399 of OX336420.1, forward strand.
ACGAGCAATTTGATTAAAATAAAGTCTCTGAATTCCATATCTCTTAGGTACCCAATGGAACTTGATAAATATTAAAAGAATTCCTTTTAGATATCAAATATATTTTTTGATTAGCTTTCGTTTATCAGGTACCAAATTGTGATAATTTACATTAAAGTCAATTTAAAATTCGTGCCACACTGCTTTCGAGTTTCGCAAAGTTTACAGACTTTATAACATAAAGCGTTAATATTATTATTCATTACTTACCGAGTCTTATAAATTTCCTTAAGCACCTAATTTTTGTAACGATTATATATATATATATATATATATATATATATATATATATATATATATATATATATATATACTGTACGAGCATTCCATGTACCTAAACTAATGGTCGCATTGGTTGTCAGCCTCGTGACTTCCAAAGGGACTGGGATTTCACCCTGAGGTGTCAAAACTCTTCTAACTCCTAGGGGCAGAGTTTAAATGGTTTGAATTATTTTTATTGGTTAGCGGTTTTTAGAGAGTTAGTTTTCTGCAGGATGGGTTCGCTAACACCATGCCAAACCCTCCTACTTTATCTGGGCTCGGGACCGACAGTAGCCTCAGGAAGGCTCCAGGCAGAGTTTTCATAGTGAAAATATAACAGCAATAAATATATCACGTATTTTCAATTTCATTCCAAGGTTACGGTAGAACACTTCAATTATTTTAGTATAAAATATGAACCAATAATAATGTTATAGAATTTATTCACTGAAAATCATGAAACGAATGAATAATAACATTTTCTAAATATCCATAGATACTTTCAGGTTTACTTTCTATTGATTAATTAATTATAGACTATTAAATACTTTTAAATTTTATCTAATGATATTCTGTGAAATATACATAAGTGTATATAATAAACTCCAGGTTTCAGGAAGAAGCGCTGGAAGCGGGTAGGACACACATTGAGGAAAGCAAACAACTGGATCACAATGCAAGCCATCACATGGAATCTTCAAGGCCAAAAGTAAAGAGGAAGACTAAAAACACATTACACAAAGAAATGGAGACAGACATGAGAAGAATGAACAAAAATCGGATCGAACTGGAAAAGAATTCCCAGATCAGAGTGAGTTGAAGAATGCTGGTCAGTGGCTTATGCTCCATTGGGAGTAAGTAAGGCAAGTAAAACCCAGGGTACTAATGAAAAATGTTAGTATCCATAAGAAAAAAAATTTTTTTAAACTATTTACTACAATACTTACCTTTAAAATGAATGTAAATGTATTGTAAGACATGAACTAGAGTAATAATATAACATTATTAGTCATTATAAATAGAGAAATTATGTTAGATTATTTTTTGTTAATATCGTGATTTACAAATAAGTTTCATTTATAATTTTAAAATACTATACATATGTTATAATGAAGTTTTAGGCAATCATAAGGCAACTACTAATATAATCATTTGATTGGTTATTAAGTATTATATTAACATACATATATGTATTGAGATTGAAAGTAACTGGTTTTTTGTAGGTAGGGTTTCTGTCTACATTTATATATATTTATATATTATTAGTTGTCTATTGGGCTTGGTAAAAAAACTACACCATATTGCGTCATCTAACCAATAATAACGAAGTCAACCATATATATATATATATATTTTTTTTTCAGACTAAAGATGTTTAATTTATGTTTTTGTACACCTCGGAGTTAAAATTATTGATAACTAATCCTAAGGTTTGTTTCATCCGTTTTAGGTCAGGAAACCTATTTACTTTAGCCTTTTTTTAGTAAATTTCTCAGCTGTTTCTCAATTACACATTCAATTCGCCAATTATGACCTTACTTAATAGATCGAGAAATCTACACCTAGATACGTACATATTTGAGTTAAATCTATCATTATTCTTATGTTTCTTTATTAGTTCTATACAGTTATTTTGCATACTATAATAAACATTGTAGTGCTTCTTTGTTTAAAAGAAAACATTTCAATGTCCTATAACAATTAAATTAATAGAAAAATAATTTTTTCTTGTAAAATTGTATTTTCAATGTTAAAGTTCAAAATTCACTAGAAAAAAGAAATGTATTTTAAATTCACTTGGTATTGCTGTTTACTTGTATCTTATTGTTATGTAGGATTGCAATTGATCAGTCTCTTGATAGCATATGTGGATCCTGTGTGAATTGCCCCAATATAGTCTTTTAAGCAAAAATGGATAGGGGCTAGCTTCAAACGATACTGAGTTCGAGTTCTGGAGTAAACTAGGATGCAGGTACATCTAGCAAACGAGTGAAAAATCGGTCGAAACGCGCGTTCTGGATTCCATTGCTAGCCACTATCCATATTTACTTAAAATGTTCTATAAGGTTTAAAAAGTAATTTTTAAATAAAATTTAGTTACATTATTAATCCACTTTAGAATTATAATGAATAAAGTTTTAAAAAATGTAAATAACAACTCAATGTTCAATATTATCTCTAACTGAATTTAATGGTAAATAAAAATACTTTTTAGTGTACACTTACATTATCGTCAACATTTTATAGCTCCACCTTAAAATAACCTATTATACTTTTTTAGGCAAATATTATCATGTATTCACTAAATCAAGATTGTATATTGCAGAATTTTGAGCAATGTCAATGACTTATATATTCAAACTCAGTCATATATATTACATACTTACTCCTGTTATTCCTAATGGAGCATAGGTCGCCGATCAGAAATCTCTAACACACTCTGTCCTGAGACTTCTTTTATAGTTCTATCTAATCGTTATTCGTTCTTCTCATGTCTGCCTCCATTTCTCGGCATAATATGTTCTTTGGTATTCCTCTTCTACTTTCGCCTTGAGGATTCCATGTAAGGGCTTGCCTTGTGACGCAATCGAGTGCTGTCCTCAATGTGTGTCCTATCCACCTCCAACGCATCTTCTTGATTTCTCGCTGAGCTGGAATCTGGTTTGTTTTCTCCCAGACTAGGTTGTTGCTGATAATGTCTGGCCAACGGATTGGAAGTATTTTGCGTAGACAACTGTTAATAAAGACTCGTATCTTCTGAATTATTGCTTTCGTAGTTGTCCAAGTTTCCGCCCCATACAGTAGAAGTGTCTTGACAATCGTATTGAAAATTCTGACATTGGTGTTGGTCGATAGATGTTTTGAGTTCTAGATGTTCTTCAGTTGTAAATATGCTGCTCTTGATTTGGCAATCCGCGCCTTCACATATGCATCAGATCAACTGTGTTCATCAATGATGCTGCCCAGATATGTAAACGTTTTTACATCTTCAAAATCTTCTCCATCAAGTGTGGTTCAATTGTTGAATGCTGTGTGTCCCTTTGTGTATGTTGAGACCTACTGCTGCTACACTGGTCATTTTCTCCTGCATTTGTTGTTGCGTTTGCGATAGATGAGCCAGATCATCCGCGAACTCTAGATGTTAAATTCTTCTTTGATGTTGATCGAATTTATTCATTTAATTTACGATTTGACTATTAGTCTAAGTGACTAGAATTAGATTGATTTTCGTTGAGATTTAATATGGTAGTAGAAGGTAATAAACATAAATCTCTGCTTAAAGTAAATTTCATGTCAGTTGTCACTCACCAGCAAGTTGAACCTTAATCCTGGTAAACTGATGCTTCCTACCGGATTTAATCTTATGTCATCCAGTTTCACAGTCAGTGGCATTACAGCCACACCTTTCTGAATAGTGCAAAATAGAACAGGATCTAGATCAGTCAATCAATTGCTTATTTCGTTAGCTATTAAATAAGAACAATGGCAAAAAAAGATAGTGTTCACAAGTTCATTTACAAATATTTATTCATCAGGTTTTTAATTCTATACAGTATGAATGTGACATGAATTTTATCACTAAACAGCGTTTCTATTGTTAATATAAGGTTTTATTTTTGACATTCATAGATAATAAGTTTTGAAATGTGTTTAACTTGAGAATAACACGAATTTACTAACTAATCCCATATGAATTAAAGAGTATCAGATTACTATAATTTAATGAAAAGAATGAATCAATGTTTGGTATATCGATACATTAATGATTATTTAGACTAAGCTTAATACTCGTTTCAAATTGAATTTAGATTTGTTTTGGAATATCTATTGTTGTAGAAGCTCAATTACACTATAATATCAATTTTTGAAGAGAAAAAAAACAAGGAACTATTTTTGTCACATTAAATTAATTTATTCCACTAACAATTTTACTCTGAATAAATGTTGAATTGATCAATAAAAACGTAGCCAATGAATTATTGACTTCATCAATATTAAAGTTTAGTCGCTCAAAATGAGAACAGCAAATGATTAATAGTCGTTATTTATATGAACCAATCAGACTATCGACAACGGCATATTAATCACTAATCCAATCACAATTGATGGGGAAGCTCTGAAAAATGTGGAAACATTCAAGTATCTGAGTAGCATCATCGACGAACGTGGAGGATCGGATGCAGATGTAAAGGTGAGGATTGGCAAACTAAGGATGACGCATTTCTGTAAAAAAAAGACAAAACTGGAAATTGAAGCTAGACCACCATGGAAAACCTGGAGGCACTGGACGGCCGTTTTGTCCTATTGTGGGACTCCTCAACAGTGCGCATCCATGGTCCTGCCCTCGCCGGCTCAATGGTCTGATGGTTAAGCGCTTGCAAGCGAGACTGATAGGTTCTGGGTTCGAATCTCCCAGGGGGCAAGGTCGTGGATGCTCTCTACTGAGGAGCTTCCAGGTTTTTCATGGTGGTCTAGCTTCAATCGACTCATGATTTCAACTATTGAAATTAATAAAATCCCCACAAAACCCGTTCTGATTAAACTGGAAATGTTAGCGTGCGATTATAAGAAAGTTAATAAGCGTACAACAATTAATATGCATATATGTTGTGACTGCCTGGATGATTAAATAATGTGTTCGTATGAGCAATTCAAGATACGGTGAAAACAGTAATAAATCGTTTGTGGTTATGACAACGAAATAAATCATGAAAATAAGTAGAGTAGATTATAACAAATTGGTCTATGGTGCCGACAGAATATAAAAATAAAGAATAGTTGAGTATGATCTAATATGGTCTAATATGCCGCAGTTGAGTAAATAGCGTCGATTAGCGATTAGTAGTTTTGCATTGACATGCGTGGAGTTTATGTGGGATAAAAATAATCCAGCCGTAAAATGATAACTGCATTGACAGGTGACATTTGTTTCTGTACTACCATTGATGATAATCATAAAATGTGAAGTCAGTGTACGTTGTCGTTTGCCTCAAAACTAGATGCATTGAGTTATCGTTAATTATGTATTAGTAGAATGACCGGAGGAATAGAATAGTGAATGTGGAGACGAGATACGTAGAGTCATATTCGTTTTTGGTGGTTAAGCCTAGCATAGTTTGTGTAGTTAGAATGTCATTGAAAAAGTAAGAAAGGATTATTGCTGCGTACAAATGCGGTGAATGAACGTTAGTTGCATCTCGAGAACACAAGTTCCTATTCCTGGAAGTATGACAACAAACTTATGTAAATGATCGTGTTTCTAACCGTTTCCATCTTTGGTGTAGTCGCGACCATGCCGTTATCAGCGTACAGGAGGTTTGCTTGATTGCCTAGACTAAGAATTCGTATGCATGCGCGGGTCGCCAAACCGCCAATTTATTTATCAGGTTGCAGGTTGTTTGTTGTACAAGCAGCTAGTAAATATGTCGTAAATATATGCCATGTGATAGCCATATATCCACAAAAAATGGAGAATTATAATTAAACCATCAATGTGATGAATGATCCAGAATGAAATAGGGATGATCGATCCTAATAAAAAACTTATTAGAATTAAAGGCATTCGCATACTGTTTAAAGAGAGATTCAACAATTAAAGATTTTTTTAAGTGTTTTACTTTTTTATTATATAAAAATCAAATTCGGGTTTCATGCTTAGTGATGTACATTGAATCTCCTGCTGTAGATCTAGTATTCCGATTTCATACACTGTAATCAAATATGAAGCCACTGATATATTAAACAAAATCGATAAAATAATAAAACAACTTAAAGATTATCAGTAAGCACGAATTCTAAATTAAAAATGTTGTTTATTATGAGAATATTAATTTCGGTATCCATAATTTATCCATATTTTTCATTCTAACATGGTGGCTATCTTTAGTTTGATAGATAGAATGAATTTTACTTTTTTAGTGTCAACATAACTAAGATGATTCAGTTTTATATTTACGAAGCCGAAACAAAACTCTTTGCCAAGAGAGATATATATTCCACTAGTTTTATTGATGGGTTAATTCTAAACCATTCGAAAATTGATGTCAGCATCATATCTATAGACCATATTTTTATCTCTCTGGAGTTCATAGTTAAAGGGGGGGAGTAACGTAATAGCCAGTTGAAGCTAAGGGTATTGGGTATGAGCTTCCTTGTGAATATCAACACATAAGAGTATAGGCACATTCAACTGACCAGTCACAAATAGGACAAAAGGAACATCCTACTTTATAAACCTTATCTCAGGGAATAATTATTTTATTTATCTAGAGTCATCTTCTTTGTCTTCGATTTGACGATTCGTGAAAGAACATTATATTACAATTGATATACATTATATAGTTAGAAATATCAGACAACTTCAAGTGTTACTTACAAAATGAAAACACTAGTGTTGAGTTTACAAAATTTTTAAAATATGATGTAAAAACGACTATGTTAACTATTGAAAAAACTAATTTTATTCCGAGACAAACAATGAAAATGTAAATGCTTAAGAAAGTTTCGTTTATAGTAAGAACAGAAAATTGAAACTATGAAGAGAATATTTGAATAAACAAAATAAGTGTGGAATAATAAAATTATTCAAAATCATGGGTCCAGTTTTTCCAGGGTGGTCTAGTTTAAATCAACTCATGAATTCAACTACATGTGGAGATATGACTGACAACAACAATTATTGGCCCACACATATTACTCCAGTTATCTTTGAGATTATGGAGAAAATGTTGGTGACAAACTCTTTAACTATTTGCTCGCTGATAAGTTCATTAGTGATTATCAACATGGATTCCCTAAAAATCCATCTTGTATGACATGCCACTTTGATTTCATCAATTCAGTCTTTTTTCAACGTGAAAAAGGATATCTAGAATTAGTGCTATACTTTGAAATTCTGGAGCCTTCGACATGGTCAACCACCAATCTTTTATAGATAAACTCGCATCATACGGAGTTCGAAACCCTCCGCTCGCTTTTTTTGATTTCTTCTACAGCCGACGACACCAAAGAGTTAAAGTCATCTCTTCCTTGTCAAGCGCTGTGCCTGTGGTTTATCTTGCCGCTATGAAACGACAGGAGAATTACGACGCATCTTGAAAACTTACAAAGTTAAGGCATTTTATGAGACAACCAACACTCTATGAAACGCTTTATTTACAATTAGGCTGCTTCCAATATGATGTGTTCTACATTGAAGAGTCTTCCCGCAAGATCTGGATTTTTGCCAAGAAAGACGTAAGTTACACAAAAAGACCTAATAATCCTGTGGAATTGGAAAACTTACACGTTTAATCAACAGTAGGAGAACATGTTAGTTTCAACAATCATCAAATTGATATTAAAAGTGTCAAAATAATTCAGAAAGGCTATTCCAATTCTAAAGTGAGGTGAGTAGCCGATGTGTTTCACATAATACTAACTCGCTCTTGCTTCAATAGGAAAGAAGGTCTGAATATTTATCCAACCTGAACTGTTTATACAAACAATGAACGCACACACACACGATTTCAGTTCGACTACCTCATATTACAAATGCATAAAATATTCATACCCAACTTCACACAAACAAATAATACAATGATGTGTCCTGCCGAATCCCCTTGACGCTAATATATTCAGACCTATCATGATTATGATTGCACTAAAAATATTGTGCATCGTTTCTTTTGCATTATTTAAAATTGTGTTGATTTTATTTTGGTTATTTGTTTACTCTGAAGAAATTGCTTACATAAAGTTACAGAACGTCAGAAATACTAGTCTTTACTCACTGAGATATAACAAAAATATATATTCATTATTAAATCTCTACCCAATACTTAATTCATTTGAAACTATAAAGTCCACCCTTGGCATTAATACCTACAAAGTAATATTTTGTTTATATGATATGCAGTTAACTGTCTTATCAGTAACATTCATATCAAATGAACAGTGAACATTCTACCAATAAGGTAGTAAGCCTTAAGGTTAAATGTAATATCTTCATTGAAATAGAATAGAAACCTTAAAAAAATATACTTTTATGTTTAAATGACCTCAGTGATAATTTAAAACAGATTAATTTTTACCTATCAGTAAGTGGTCAAATCCTATATATATATATCAATTTAATTATAAAGTCATCAAGCATGATAAGTTTATTCTTCCAATTAAGTACTTTCATAACAAACTTTATCTTAAATAAAAAAAACTGATTAAAGCCTAACAATCAAAAGAGTCCAACATAAAGAAAGGCTTAGTAAAATGAATTTCAAAATGATTATTATAAGTTTATGATATGATCATTAGAAAAAAAGTAGAATAAAAAAGGATTACAAAAACAATAATCGTTTCATGTATCAGAAGGGGTTTTATGGATATTACAATAATCCACGTTCCTACCTCGCGAGATTCGAACCCTGGACCTATCGGGCCTGCGAGCTATCTCTTAATCACTAGACCACAGAACCCGCATTCAAATGCGTTAATATCTAACTTCAACCTATCCAGAATGTTGCGCCACCATTCACAATTGTCTCCAGTGAGTTTCTATCTCACACCGGACCCAGTTGAACTCCACTGATCACGAATTTTCACTAGAACTCCAAGAAATAACTCTTGGAGATCGTCAATAGTGAGCATATTATGATTATAATCAGAGAGGGTTTTGGTGGATACTATAGTAATTTAATTGTTGAATTCATGAATCAATTGAAACTAGATCACTAGTGGTGTTTGATCGGGTCTGTTGTGAGATAGTATCTCACTGATGATAATGGTGGATATGTCGTTCAATTTCATGGATTAATTGAAGTTAGATATTAACATTGTTGGATGCCGGCCGGTTCAGTAGTCTAAGCGCCGGGCGCGAGACTGATAGGTCCTGTGTTCGAATCTCGCACGGGGCCGGTTCGTGAATGCGCACTGCTGAGGAGTCCCACAATAGGACGAAACTGCCGTCTAGGGTTTCCAGGTTTTCAATGATGTTCTAATAACAACAATTTAAAACCTAATAATCTCCACAACCCTATAATGATATTAATAATAATTTTAGCCTATTTAACTTAAACAGCACTTTTATTGTTGTATATTTTACAAATGTATAGACATACTTTATCTCAATAAAATCATTCATGAAGAATGAACTAATTACTTTGACTTGTATATATATTAACCCAGATCTAATTTTATCACATAAGGGAATACTTTTGAATTTGATCTCTTTTCTACCATATTCATAAATAGATATAAATAATTTGAAATCGTTCAACTGTATAAAGTTATAAGGTAAAAGGTTTCAAAATCAATTAACAAAAAAAAAAGAAAAAAAAAGAAAAATAATAAAAATAAAACTTTACTAATATTACCAATAGGTAATGAACAATAGGAAAATGTTAAGCGAAGTGAATGAAATAAATTTTCCCACTTCATATTATATAAAACTAACATTTATAAAAAAAAAGGGGGGAAATCTTCTTTACCAAACTATACAAATCACTATATTGGTAATCATTATGCCAATACAGTGTATGTGTTTCCTTTCTTTTTTCTCACTTTTTTTACATTTGATAAGATTTGTTTAAAATTTGAAAAAAATTCCCAATCTATAAACAAACAATATTGTTTTCGATTAGATCTTTATTAGGCTTTTACTGTAATATTCAGTAATATTTCTATGCATCTACAAAATTATCAAACCAATCAGAGCAGTTTATGAGACAATGATAACAGTGGAATAGATTACATAAATAAGTGAAAAGTACTAATTGGTAGTTTGATGATGGATGTACTAGTTGTGGCAACAATAATAAAGGATTGAATCAATGTTACATAATGGGAAATAAGTTAGTGATTAGAAAAAATATAGACACTAAACTAACATTCACAAAAATTATAAGATTACATAATTAGAAGTTAGAGAGGAGTTTGGTGGATATTATAGTAATTTGGTTGTTGAATTTATGAGTCAATTGAAGCTAGACCATCATGGAAGCACTGGATGGGTCTCCTAAACAGTGTGCACCCACGATCCTGCCTCGCGAGATTTGAACACAGGACCTATGAGTCTCACACGCGAGCGGTTAATCACTAGACCACTGAACCGGCCGTCATCCAACGGCGTTAATGTCTAACTTCAACCAATCAAGCCGTCCAGTACTTCTAGGTTTCTCATGGTGATCTAGCTCCAATTGATTCACGAATTCAACAATTAAATTACTATAGTATCCACCAAAACCCTCTCTGATTATAATCATAATATGCTCACTATTGACGATCTCCAAGAGTTATTTCTTGGAGTTCTAGTGAAAATTCGTGATCAGTGGAGTTCAACTGGGTCCGGTGTGAGATAGAAACTCACTGGAGACAATTGTGAATGGTGGCGCAACATTCTGGATAGGTTGAAGTTAGATATTAACGCATTTGGATGCGGGTTCTGTGGTCTAGTGATTAAGAGATAGCTCGCAGGCCCGATAGGTCCAGGGTTCGAATCTCGCGAGGTAGGAACGTGGATGGGCACTGCTAAGCAGTCCCACAATAGTAGGGAACGGCGTCTAGGTTTACCATGGAGGTCTAGATTCAATTGACTCATGAATTCAATAATAAGAAGTGTACAGATAGTTAGACTGTGAAACGTATATTTGAGATTAAAGAAAATGATGGGAGGGAGTGAAGATAAATAGAAAAAGAAAGAGTATGGAAAATAATAATAATAAATAAAACGATTTATTAAGATCATGGTAGAGATAAAGGTGTTACACATTTCCTATGAACACAAAGACTTAGCTTTTTAAGTCAAATTTCTATAGCTTCTGCTATGTGTGCGAGACGAGATCGAACCCTGAAGTTGCAATTTAATCGAGATGTAGCTGGTAATGTGCTATGTGATAGACTGACTAGAGCAATCAAGAGAACGTTTAGTGCAACCAACCTCTGTCTATCGTATTCGACCAGATCTATGGTGATTCCTTAACTAAAGGATAGGTTACCTGGTTATGCCACTTCTATGTGTATCCATGAATTCAGCTGCTCCTGTTGAGAAAGCTATATTGGGCGCATTATCAGACAATTAGTTGTCTGGTTTGTTTGGTAAAACAAAGTAAGCAAAATATTATTTCATATTACCTTTTCTGAGTCTAATAATAGTAATCATAATAGGAAATACCGGTTCAAATCTGTCAATAACAAAAATCACAAAACGTATCATACTGATTTCGCTTTCCATGACGTTACCTATTTTATAAAAAAAATGTTTTAAAACAATTCAAGTGAATAGATAGAGCAATGTAAAATTTGCTATTGAATATTTTCAATCAATTTTCACTGTTCTTTTAATCAATCTTACTTAGTTTTAAATGTTAACGTGCCTAGCTTTTAGTTAGTATTGAGATAATAAATGATCAGTTACAGGCATTTTTCTCTTCTATTCAATGTAATAATTCATTTCAAAAATGAATTCAAGAGATAATATAAGCTAGATCACCATTGGTCTTACTTAGATCGACTAGTGAATTCAACTTTGAAAATACTACTTTTTCCTCAAATCTTCATAATGATAATAATCTACAATATTAATAAAAATATTGGGGATGAAGTGGTTATTCACGTCTTATCAGTTTGTGAGTTTAGAGAAGTAAGAGTATGTAGTTATGGACTGTATTCCACTCGACTCTTATAAAGCCATAACTGTCCAAAGTCTCAAGGTGTAGAACTGGAGCTTTATAACTAATCAGTAACCTGTATATGTATCACTAAAATTAACTGACAAGAATTAACTTCAAATTGAACAGTATTTAAAACTCTTCCATAAATTTTTTTATTATAACTTAATTAAGCAAGGATGGATGGTGGCTTGTAGTGAAATCCAGGACGCGAGTTTCGTTCTAGTTGGGACTCGTCAGCTGACAAAACGCGCGTCCTGGATTCCACTGCTAGCCACTATCCATCTTGGCTTATAAAGCTTGTGGCCCAAGGCAATATCGAGGCAGTCCGCACGGGATGCACATATGCTAACAAAAGACTGATCAATTGCAGTCCTGAATAACAATAGGAAGATATAAGTAAAACAATACCAAGTGAATTTATAACTTAATTTGTTATTAGTGTGTTTCGATTAACATTGCGTTTCTTAAATATGGTGTGTTTTTTTCTTCAGGACTGCTGGGTATATATGATTTTACAGGATTTCACTAATGATTCGTTTTCTTAACAACTATAACTCTCATAAGCTATTGAATTTCAATATGTTCGACTTTAATGTTACTCTGCCAACCCGAAATTAGTGATTTTCATAAAATTCCATAAACATTTGATCATCATACATTGTGCGGTGTATAAACTAGGAACATGTTAGTATAAATACGTTTTTATATTTGTATTAAGTTGATCATTTCATTACAGTTTGAGTTTTCTTACATTCAGGGATACTATACGTAATGCAGTTAAGTTTAACCTCAGATTAATTTTTGTAAGCGATAGGTGACTAAATCAAACATTGTAGTGGAATAACTTTAAATATACCTGAATGTTTTTATAGTACTGTAAAATTTTAAACTCGGATTTCAATTTTAGAAATTATTATGTTTATTGGAAAACAGATTAGAAAACATATTATTTGATACTTATACTAAAGCAGAAATCTAAACTGTTGTATTGGGAATGGACTATGGTATTGTGTTACTCACTCACTATAAAATAAATCTATTCAAGTATTTGTCAAAGTATCTTGCTCCTATGAGTTGCATATCCATCAGATCTAACATTTGTCATCTTTTGATCATTACTACTATTGACTTTATACCAATGTTATTAAGCTCGCGGCTGTTTGTAAGGTAATTAATTAAAGAAATCATGGAAATGAAGTAGAGAGTTTACTTTAAAACAAAGATTTTCATCTGAGTTAAAGACTTATAACTTAATCCCGTAATTTTCATGTAATAAACAGATCAAAATACAGTTTTTCAGACAATTTCTAGCATGTTATCTATGTGACAGCAATCCCTATTCAATTCCTAACATTAGGAGCCATGGGACTCATTAGTTCCTATCCAAAGTTGCAACTTATTTAATGAGTTGAAAACTACTCATTTTACTGTAAAACTCTGTAAGATAAAAACGACTAGAAGTAATTTATTAAGCTAATATTAAGAAAGATTCAACATTTTTGTGCCAATAGCCTAGTGTATAAGTAATATCAAGTTCAGGTGTTTTATATTCATAGTGCTATTGTTGTTGTTGTTGTTGTTACGTATTCTAAAAATGATCGTAGTAATATAAAGCAACCCACTGCTTCACTTTTCATTTTTATCATTCATGATAGCATTAATTAGAGTTATAAAGTAAGAACCGATAGTTAGTTAACTGTTTATGTTAGTAATTTACTGATGAAGAAGAGTGAAACTGTCATAATGATCTAGAATTTTAATTATTTAAAAATGATTATGTAATGATTCAAAAGGTAATGCAAAAAAATCGAAAAGAAAATACCTTATGAACGACAAGCAGTAATATGTTTACCAATTATGAAAAAAGCTAAGTAAAATACAGAGAACCCTGATGACAATGCCAAATGATTATTAGTATTTACAATAAAACGCAGATCAATATTGATTGATTCATAAACATAAAAAAATCAAAGGAAAATTAGAGTCGTAACTTAATAAAGAACTGTTCAAGAGAAGACTCATATTTAACGATGGAACCCATGACGTAAATCTAATCCCATTTTGGACTCATCATCTGAATCTGCCTTCATCGGTGTTGATGTTCACTCTGAGACTCGGAACCAGTACCGATCAGTTCAAACGCCATCGCTTTATCCATTTAGCTACTGAATTTAGATAGTCACTTTCTTCTTTACTAGGGTGGATTCTAATTTCTTTGTTCTAGTTGTTTGAATCTTTTTATATTTGCTTAACAAAATGTTTAAGATTTAGTAGCCATATGCAAACAATCCTCATGTGATATATATATGCGCCAAAATAGCCTGGTTAATTGTAGTCCTGAACATAAATTCGAAGATTCAAACAACCAACTTTGTGAAAACCTGGAAGTAAAAATTTACTTCATTAATCTACAATTACACACCAGCACCGAGATTTTGAGCAAAATATGTTCATAGATCAAAGAAATCTACAATAAGCTAACGGGTTTGTATTTATAAATAGTTTAATTTGAAATTAAACTTCATATGAAGTAAATTAATTGCGCTATAAATCACTTTTTACTGTTGATTACTTTTTTTATAGCATACAATAAACGGACACGGATTTCAAATATTTGAACAGAATAATATGGAGGCTGTACATCACTATGTTAGGAGCAACATGTTATTGTTCAATTTTACACACTTGATTTGATCCGTCATAAAATATGTTTTTTGATAAGATTGAGACTTGCTTTAATTAAGTATTATGGTAATTATAATCATTAAAAATAAAAACAATAAATCAAATTGTGTTTCTAACACTTCATTTATTTGATGTACTTTTAAATGATAAATTTTAATAGGTTAGATATGAATTATTATTGGTTGAATTCATAAGACCACCCTGGAAAACATTACTTACTTACGCCTGTTACTCCCAATGGAGCATAGGCCGCCGACCAGCATTCTCCAACCCACTCTGTCCTGGGCCTTCTTTTCTAGTTCCATCCAATTCTTGTTCATTTTTCTTATATCTATCTCCATTTCCCGGCGTAATGTATTCTTTGGTCTTCCTCTCCTCCTTCGACCTTGAGGATTCCATATGAGGGCTTGTCTTGTGACGCAGTTGGGTGTTTTCCTCAATGTGTGTCCTATCCACTTCCAGCGCTTCTTCCTGATTTCTTCCTCCACTGGGATCTGATTTGTTCTCCCCCACAGTAGGTTGTTGCTTATAGTGTCCGGCCAGCGGATCTGAAGTATTTTGCGTAGACAACTGTTAATAAACACCTGTATCTTTTGGACGATGGATCTCGTAGTTCTCCAGGTTTCCGCGCCATACAGTAGAACTGTCTTGACATTTGTATTGAAAATTCTGACTTTGGTGTTGGTTGCTAATTGTTTTGAGTTCCAGATATTCTTCAGTTGTAGATATGCTGCTCTTGCTTTGCCAATCCGTGCCTTCACATCTGCATCAGATCCACCGTGCTCATCGATGATACTGCCCAAATATGTAAAGGTTTTTACATCTTCCAAAGCTTCTCCGTCAATTGTGATTGGATTGGTACATGTTGTGTTGTATCGAAGAATCTTGCTTTTCCCTTTGTGTATATTGAGACCTATTGCTGCTGAGGCTGCAGCTACACTGGTTGTCTTCTCCTGCATTTGTTGTTGTGTATGCGATAGAAGAGCCAGATCATCTGCGAAGTCTAGATCATCCAATTGCATCCTAGCTATCCACTGTATCCCGTGCTTCCCTTCAGATGTTGATGTCTTCATGATCCAGTCGATCACCAGGAGAAAGAGAAAGGGTGAGAGTAAGCAACCTTGCCTAACACCAGTCTTTACTTCGAACGACTTTGTCAACTGTCCTCCATGCACGATTTTGCAGTTTAATCCATCATAGGAATTCTGTATGATATTGACCATCTTCTGAGGCACGCCGTAGTGTCGAAGAAGCTTCCATAGGGTTGTTCTGTCCACGCTATCAAATGCTATTTCGTAGTCGATGAAGTTGATATAGAGTGATGAATTCCATTCAATTGATTGTTCCACAATGATCCGTAGAGTTGCGATTTGGTCGGTGCACGATCTATCCTTACGGAATCCTGCCTGTTGGTCTCGAAGTTGGGCGTCTACGGAGTCCTTCATCCTGTTTAACAATACCCTGTTGAAGACTTTTCCTGGTATTGAAAGAAGAGTGATTCCCCTGTAGTTGTCACAGTTGCTGAGATCGCCTTTCTTTGGTATTTTGATCAGAAGTCCTTCTTTCCAGTCTTTTGGTACCTGTTCCTCATCCCAGATCTTTCTGAAGAGAATGTGGAGTATCCTTGCAGTTGCCGCTACGTCTGCTTTCAGTGCCTCTGCTGGAATGCTGTCTAGTCCTGCTGCTTTGCCACTCTTGATTTGTCTGATAGCCATGCTGATCTCTTCAATTGTTGGTGCGCCAACATCAATTGGGAGGTCCGTGAGTGCTGCTTCGATGTTGGGTGGGTTCAGTGGGGCTGGTCGATTCAAGAGTTCTTTGAAGTGTTCTACCCATCTGTTTCGTTGTTCTTCAATGTTGGTGATTATCTTGCCTTCCTTGCTTTTCACTGGTCGTTCTGGTTTACGGTGATTTCCAGAGAGTTTCTTTGTTGTTTCATACAGTTGTCTCATGTTTCCTTCTCTGGCAGCCTTTTCCGCCGTCAATGCCAAATCTTCCACATATTTACGTTTGTCAGTTCTGATGCTCCTTTTCACTTGCTTGTTTACTTCTGTGTATTCAGCCTGTGCCTTGACTTTTTCTGCTCTTGTTCGACTGGTATTGATTGCTGCTTTCTTGTTCCTCCTTTCTTGAATCTTATCCAGTGTATCGACCGTGATCCAATCCTTGTGATGGTGCTTCTTTTGGCCCAGAACCTGGAAAACATGCAAGCACTAAAAGGCTGTTTCGTCTTGGTATGGGACTCCTCAGCAGTGCGTATCCACGATTTAATACGGCTCTTCTTCGGGATACTGACAAACTCAATAAATTCAAGATAACCGTCAGCAATAAGTTCCAAGCCTTTCATGATCTACTCAATGGAGAAGGAACTACTATGGAGAGCAACTGGAAAGAGATAAAAGAAGCAATCACTTCAACATGTCATGAGGTTCTGGGCCAAAAGAAGCACCATCACAAGGATTGGATCACGGTCGATACACTGGATAAGATTCAAGAAAGGAGGAACAAGAAAGCAGCAATCAATACCAGTCGAACAAGAGCAGAAAAAGTCAAGGCACAGGCTGAATACACAGAAGTAAACAAGCAAGTGAAAAGGAGCATCAGAACTGACAAACGTAAATATGTGGAAGATTTGGCATTGACGGCGGAAAAGGCTGCCAGAGAAGGAAACATGAGACAACTGTATGAAACAACAAAGAAACTCTCTGGAAATCACCGTAAACCAGAACGACCAGTGAAAAGCAAGGAAGGCAAGATAATCACCAACATTGAAGAACAACGAAACAGATGGGTAGAACACTTCAAAGAACTCTTGAATCGACCAGCCCCACTGAACCCACCCAACATCGAAGCAGCACTCACGGACCTCCCAATCGATGTTGGCCCACCAACAATTGAAGAAATCAGCATGGCCATCAGACAAATCAAGAGTGGCAAAGCAGCAGGACCGGACAACATCCCAGCAGAGGCACTAAAAGCAGACGTAGCGGCAACTGCAAGGATACTCCACATTCTCTTCAATAAGATTTGGGATGAGGAACAAGTACCAACAGACTGGAAAGAAGGACTTCTGATCAAAATACCGAAGAAAGGCGATCTCAGCAAGTGTGATAACTACAGGGGAATCACTCTCCTTTCAATACCAGGAAAAGTCTTCAACAGGGTATTGTTAAACAGGATGAAGGACTCCGTAGACGCCCAACTTCGAGACCAACAGGCAGGATTCCGTAAGGATAGATCGTGCACCGACCAAATCGCAACTCTACGGATCATTGTGGAACAATCAATTGAATGGAATTCATCACTCTATATCAACTTCATCGACTACGAAATAGCATTTGATAGCGTGGACAGAACAACCCTATGGAAGCTTCTTCGACACTACGGCGTGCCTCAGAAGATGGTCAATATCATACAGAATTCCTATGATGGATTAAACTGCAAAATCGTGCATGGAGGACAGTTGACAAAGTCGTTCGAAGTAAAGACTGGTGTTAGGCAAGGTTGCTTACTCTCACCCTTTCTCTTTCTCCTGGTGATCGACTGGATCATGAAGACATCAACATCTGAAGGGAAGCACGGGATACAGTGGATAGCTAGGATGCAATTGGATGATCTAGACTTCGCAGATGATCTGGCTCTTCTATCGCATACACAACAACAAATGCAGGAGAAGACAACCAGTGTAGCTGCAGCCTCAGCAGCAATAGGTCTCAATATACACAAAGGGAAAAGCAAGATTCTTCGATACAACACAACATGTACCAATCCAATCACAATTGACGGAGAAGCTTTGGAAGATGTAAAAACCTTTACATATTTGGGCAGTATCATCGATGAGCACGGTGGATCTGATGCAGATGTGAAGGCACGGATTGGCAAAGCAAGAGCAGCATATCTACAACTGAAGAATATCTGGAACTCAAAACAATTAGCAACCAACACCAAAGTCAGAATTTTCAATACAAATGTCAAGACAGTTCTACTGTATGGCGCGGAAACCTGGAGAACTACGAGATCCATCGTCCAAAAGATACAGGTGTTTATTAACAGTTGTCTACGCAAAATACTTCAGATCCGCTGGCCGGACACTATAAGCAACAACCTACTGTGGGGGAGAACAAATCAGATCCCAGTGGAGGAAGAAATCAGGAAGAAGCGCTGGAAGTGGATAGGACACACATTGAGGAAAACACCCAACTGCGTCACAAGACAAGCCCTCATATGGAATCCTCAAGGTCGAAGGAGGAGAGGAAGACCAAAGAATACATTACGCCGGGAAATGGAGATAGATATAAGAAAAATGAACAAGAATTGGATGGAACTAGAAAAGAAGGCCCAGGACAGAGTGGGTTGGAGAATGCTGGTCGGCGGCCTATGCTCCATTGGGAGTAACAGGCGTAAGTAAGTAAGTAATCCAGGGTCGTGGATGCATAGTGTTGATGAGTCCTATTTTAATGTGAAACGGTCGTCCAGTGATTCGAGGTTTTCATTGACGATCTAATTCAGATCGGTTTTGTAATTTTAGTGAAATTCAACAATCTTTACAACCACATACTAACAGTGAACGGTAACTAAATACTGTTGAAAATACACCATTTTGTAATAGTGGCCTACGTCATGTTAGTTTGTCAAAATTCTTTTTTTTTATTTTATGTTATACTGATGATAGTCTATGAAGCAGAGTCAACCAGTTTCAAAACTCGTTACAATATTCGTTCAACCTAGATAATGACCAGATATAATCTTATAACATTGCTCAAAATACATTGATTCGGAATAAAACTTACACAGAGAGGGAACCTGAAAAAAGAAATCATTATCAAACATGCCTTTACATTTAGTAACAGTTTAAGAACTATATTCCAGAGCGAGAACATGAGTAAAATGTACAAATAGAATTATCCTCTTTTAAGTTGAGAATTTGAATAAAAGTGATTATTCAATGAAAAAGAAACTGTTTAAAGTAATTATATCAACACAATTATTTCTACATTTCATTTCCTAACTTTTCAAAATACACATGCGTAAATGTTCATAAATTGTATCACTCGGTAAAAATACTTTTCATTATAAAGCATGATCTCTATTCGTTCAAAACGCCCAAAGGACATGATAATTATAACTGAAAGTAAAATGTTTAACACTTATCAAATGTTCGTTATTTAAGACTGTTATTATCAATATGTAACATAGACAGATAATAAATAGTTTTTGAGTGGTAGACTAAATAGATTATTTACACACAAAGTATATGATATTTGAATTGATTTTTCTAACTTTTAATTGGATATGATTTTCATAAGTTTAATAGAGTTAACAACTAGAAGAGGATTCATCATGCGCATTCAACTACTAACAATAAGTATATCAGTATTATTAATATATTTTACAAACTACATTGAACGAAACGAAACGTAAATTTATACTAACTACTGAGATTTGATAATTTCGAAATTTAACATGAAAGAATTTGAACAGCTGTTTGCTTTCACCTATGCTAAATGTAATCTCTATATGAGTATATTATGTTTAGGTGATTTATTTCAGTTTATACAATTAGACGATTCACATTCAGAAAACTGATACCTGTTTGTACAATTATCATTTTAATTCATCCCGAAATTCTTCAATCGATCAAATCAAAAACACATCCTCAGTAATATAATTTTTTGAATAGACAAACAAATTACAACACTTAACAAACTCATGTAATATATCATATTTAATTCTGGCATTACTTTCAATTAATATGTCCTACTAGAATCTAACTCATTGTTGAAGATTTTATATGATATAACAGAATATTTGCGTGGTTCAACTTCCACCGATCAAAATAAACAAAATAATTCAGGTCGTCACACAATACATTGACATAATCTTTGATCATGAAAAGCTTAGTAATTCGATTGTGTAACTTGGAAAATAAAATACTTCTATCGTATAGTATAATCATTCAAACTGTTATGTAAATTTTTAGACTATACAATTGAATATTTTAAGTATTATAACCAGAGTTTGAGTTGATAACTTTGAAATGTATAGGCCAATTATGCCCAAATTTAAAATGATCTATCTATATGAAACTTTACTTCAGTGACAATTTTTACCTACATATCAGTCAGTCAGCCAATTAGCTACAATGTGGGACCAGGCACATATATTCATCCACCCAACACCGAATTCATAGAGTGTATACACCTACGCCATTGTGATCGACTCTGAGGCATGTCATACAGAGTCATCAATCAGTAGTTACGATAGTCATGTGGACCCCAATCAAGTAGTCTTCATCTATCAACATGGCTCAGACTACAAGTTAACGACTTCAGTTCCAACCGAAATTTCTCTTTTATGTTTTCTACTGAAAACAATTTTTTTTCTATGAATATTTGTAGTGTAATATATTTACTTAATTGATCTTGTTTCATATACATACTTTATTATCAACCAGATATTTAATAGTTCATTTGAACATTACACATTTGATTTATTAAAGTTATTAGTGATATAAATCATGTCGGTTTTATTAGTTTATGATACTATAAACTTCAAGTAATTTATTATTTCTAATTATGTCAAATTTCTCCATACTAAATGTATGCAAATCATTTTTATGAATATTCTGTATCATAAATTTGTTACATTTCAGTTATGTCTTGGTGTATCTTGCACATATGAGGTGGCTGACATGATGGCGAAGATTTTTAGCTTTGGGGGATGATTTTGATGAAGTTTTGTTCTCTGAGATGAATGGACCAAAGAGGCGACTGACTTCAAAATGTTACTATTGTAAGATTTGATTGTAGAAAAAATATGTGAAAAAACAACTTATTGATTATCTCAGTATAAACTGTATAGAAAACAGGATCATAGATTATGAAAATAATAGGCTTATAATAGGTAATTGTACAATATTTAGTTGGAATTCCTATTTAAAATAATATCTAGTCTTTAACTATGGTTAATCTAAATATACATGCATACAGACAAGAAAAAAGTTTCCGATTTCTTTGTAAGTTAGCTGTATCTGAGTTACTTATTAAATGAATTCTTCTTGTCTATTCAATTCATTCAATCTATGAACACGCAAATCAAACACACACACACACATAAAACACATTTACGATCATAGCTACAGTCAATTTGTGATCATTGTTTCAATTTCATACAGACACGTATTTCAGATTTATATTCCTAACATTTCAGTAAACATGTTAGTTAAAAATCTGTAAATTGTTTCAGGAAAATTAATATTAAGAGTCCAAATGTAGAACTACCATAAAGAATTTCACAAGTAACTCTTAACACATAACAAATTATATTAGTTCTCACTTCATTGGAATATTTTAATCAAGTTATGTATCATTTTTCAAGTTAGTTTACAAATCAGATTTTGCAATGATTTATCATAATAATCATTAAAATGTATATGATTATTATACTATTGATTTCTATCTTGACTAATCATAAATTTAAATATTTTACAAACTGTTATAACTTATGGTCTGAGTTCCCTGCTAGTGTATAACGCTATGATACCGCCAATTAGTGAGTAGTGAATTATCGATCGGATTAATGACGCCTAAAACCCGTATGAGCAGTCTAGAGTCCTTATCGGTCCTGATTCCTGCCTAGCCCCACCCGTTAAGTCCAGAACACCAATCTCAGACTCTGAGATATGAATCATTTATTTCAAACATACTGGGTTTATATACCAATCAAACATACCACATCGTACCAATAAAATAGGAAACAACATTTGTACATGATTTGGCCAAACGTGGCTGTGAATGTGGGAAGTAGTGATTAATAGACATGGCATAATGCAGGAATGGTAAATCGTATAATAACAGTTCATAGATCAAAATACAGCTTATAATAAGAGGGATATGAATATGAATAGTTTAGTTATTTAACAATTGTACGATAAATGTGTACGCAAAGTATTGGTCTATAAATGAATCCCAAAAGTTACCATTCATTATTCTTATCGAGACATAACATAAACCATATTTCATAATTTGTTTACATAGATTATATAATCATTTTTAACCGTTTTTGTAATTGAGCGAATAAAATTCGATCGCATTTACGTGACGTTTAAACAAAAACAACACATACTGAACTGTTATTCTATCTTTATTTCATAATATTTTACCAGATCACTATTCTTCTTCATAGTGTCAGTGAATGTAAACTTCAAAGCTGACAACATGATAGGTGTGTAGAATATTGTGTTAATAACTTTGAAAACATTCTTAATAACATGGTCGATTTTCTTCATAGCATAGTGTAATCAAGACGTATTATTTTCATTCGTATGGTTATTTCAACAACAAAAAATGATGCATGGAATCTCAACAGGAACGCTGTTACGAAGTAATTTTCAGAAGTTCATGAGGCTTACTTTCAGGAAGTTCAATAAGATTATTTGTGTTGCATATGTATGGCCCCTTTTTGTTATTTGATAAATAAATAATTGAGAAAATACAAAATATTCTAACAAATGTGTAAACGTCTGTCTGACATGCAACTTACTTACTTAAGCCTGTTACTCCAAATGGAGCATAGCTGCCGACTAGCGTACTCCAAATCCGTCCGGAACCTCTCTGGCGCAACTGTTGGTCCCAATCCTGGATAAAAAAGGAGGGTTGGGCATGGAATTAGCAAACCTATCCCGTAAAAAACCAACTCGCTAAAAAACGCTAACTAGATCAGAAGACATGTCACTAGCTTATTATACGTTATATTATTATCACCTTTTGGTATCGTAAAACAAATCACACTAAAGATTTGTTTCAGACTAAAGAATTATTCATTTATGCATTTATTAACAATAGTTTTAAATGTGCAATACACCAAAACGTTTATTGAACTTTGTATGAAAATATGTAAACGAATACATTTCTGCTTTAAAAAATCCCTTAAGAATTTTAATGTCAAACGTTATATATAGTAACCACTGTTTGCAACTTAAGATCAAAATCTCTTCATCAATCATTAATAGAATATGTAAAAAAGTCATAGCGTGACCATAAATCAATCATAAAATTCATTAGGTTAGTAAACAGTATTTAATTTTTAGAGCTGTCAACTAATAAAATAGTTTAGAAATTGTTATCTGCCGATGAGAATAATGAATGGTAACTGTTGGAATCTATTTCTGAACTAATACTATACGTATATTTTTATTGCATAATTGTTAAATAACTAAACTATTCATATTCGTGTTCCTCTTAGTATAAGCTTTATTTTGACCTGTGAACTATTATTAGTATACACCTACGCCATTATGATCGATTCTGGCCATGTCACACAGAGTCTCCAACCATTGGTTCGATAGTCACGTGGACCCTAACCAAGTAGTCTGCATCTACCAACATGACTCAGACTAGAAGTCAGTGACTTCAAGCACTGGTGCCACGTTTTGGTTTGGCCGCTCCTATCTTCCAACCGTTCCCAACACTAGTCAGCATTGCGAGTCGTGGTAATCGGTGTTCAAGCTCAATCATATCAATCGATGTAGATTCACAACCTCATCAGCTGATTTAACACCATTCCCTAATACTCTGCGTGTAACCTCGCTAATGACTTACCCGATGATTCCAGCAGATTCCAGCAACATGTCCAACACATCTGTGGTTAAATACTAGTAACTTACGAATATCTTCTACTCATAATGGCCACGTTTCGCAGCCGTAAAGTAGAACAGAACGAACTGCCGCACAGTATACCCGTCCCTTAATTGATAGACTGATATCTCGCTTTCGCCATAGGTGACGTAAGTTGTCAAAAGCCAAACAAGCATTTTGAGTTCGTACTAAGATTTCGTCAGACATCAACCCATTAGGGCTGATCAGACTTGCAAGATAAATGAAGTTGTCAACGACTACTTCACTCCCTATTCTTAGTTCATGTGTTGAGGCAGGCCAGTCTTGAAGCAACAACTTGTATTTAGAGGGGAGGAGAAGCGCATACCAAACATTTTGGCATTGTTGTTGAGTGCTATCTAAAGACGTTAGGCAATAAATAATGACAAACAAATATGTGATGTAACATTAATACTTACTTACTTACTTACCCTTGTTACCCCCCAGTAGAGCATAAGCCTCCGATACGAATAAAATTAATGAAACACATTAATTTACACCAAAATTATTCACTTATATTTGCTGTACTAATTTTTCACTATGGGAAATCATCATTATCTTAACATACATATTTATTTCGAGGTCTGTTAAAAACCACTTCTATTTCAATTATTCAGTTCGTACATTGTTTTGTTCAGTTTTAATGTGAACGTATCACATGTTAACATTTGCTATTGAACTAAAGAAAAAAAAAATTGGCATCATTTCAAAATTATTTAAACATTCTACTTTTAAAGAGTATACAATTTGTTTTAAAACAAACAAACAACCAGCAGTGACCATGACATCATCTATATGATGCTCCCTTGTGTATTTTAATGATTAACAAAATGTGAGCAACTATATATTCAGTAATGGATTCGGCTATAAACATTTAGTTACATGTAGTAGTAAATGAAAATTAATGTGAGAGATCACGTATGTAGTAATCCAATGTGATGTCGTACTGAATTCTTTGTTACATAGCTAAACTAAGCCCACATTACACAAAAATGCAATTAAGTGAACAGAATAATTAGGAAAAATAAATTATAAATACAGTTACCATTATATGCATCAAAAAACATATATTTGTGTTAAGAAATTTGGAGAATGTAAAAACCTTTACATATTTTGGCAGCATCATTGATGAACACGGTGGATCTGATGCAGATGTGGAGGCGCGGATCGGCACAGTAAGAACAGCATATCTATAATTGAAGAAAATCTGGGACTTAAAAAAACTGTCAACCAACACCAAGGTCACAATTTTCAATACAAATGTCAAAACAGTTCTACTGTATGGAGCAGAAACTTGGACAACTACGAAAGCATTCATTCAGAAGTTACAAGTGTTCATTAACAGTCACCTCCGCAAAATACTTCGGATCCGTTGGCCGGACACTATTAGCAACAACCTACTGTGGGTGAGAACAAACAGGATTTCGGCGGAGGAAGAAATCAGGAAGAATCACTGGAAGTTAATAGGACACATATTGTGGAAAGCAACCAATTGCATCACATGGCAAAGATTCATCTGGAATCCTCAAGGCCAGAGGAGAAAGGGAAGACCAAAGAACACATTACGCCGACAAATGAAGACAGACATGCGAAGAATGAATAAAACTCGGATAGAACTAGAAAGAAAGTCCCAGAACAGAGTGTATTAGAGAATGCTGATCGGCCACATATACTCCACTAGGAATAACAGGCGTAAGTAAATAATTACATTTACACATTAACATAACAAAAACTCAGAATAAGCAACTTCATCAAAGTTAGCCATAGTATTAATAAAAATGTTCTATCTGAAATTTGTACTAATGATATCGTTCAGAATAACGATGAAAACTATCCAATTTAGAGAATAAAACTTTATCAAAATATTATAATCGTTAGTTATATTTACAGATTTAACAACCATTGAAAACAAGAATTATAGATCATATTACCAAAATAATTTTTGTAATGACCAACTAATATTAATAATTTTTAATTATAATTATTTCATTCAATTGAAATCTCTATATTACATACTAATTAAATTATAATATTATATTTTCTCTTCATGGATTATAATAAAAGGGAGTTTTATAATTACCTAAATGATCACATTAAAAGTCCATATATATTTAGCTTTAATTCATATTTTATATTTAATTTATTATTCTAAATTAGATAAAGTTTAATAATAAAAACTTACTCTGTTTGTTTATCTGTCAAATTGTAAAATTTAATTATTTAAGTAATAAGGTTCATAAAAATTTATATACACGCATATTTAATCATTTAAGCTGTTATGCTTATCAGAAGGGGATTTTTTATGGAAATTTCCATGATGATCTAGCTTCAATTGACTTATGATCTCAACTGTTGTTATTCTTATTGTTTATTGAATAAATATAAAATGTATTAGTCATTCTAGGTAATTCATCTTTTAGTCTTGATGTTACCATTAGGCGCATAGAATAAGTTAAGTGTTGATATCATATAATTCATAACATTAAAAAGCCTATTTTAGTACTGCATCAAAACTGATATAGTTTTCAAACTATACTAAAAGAATAAGTTAACTTTTTTTGAGTTATCACTTGATTCCA
The DNA here is from genome assembly GCA_946903255.1 of Schistosoma spindalis. Classification (NCBI taxonomy): domain Eukaryota; kingdom Metazoa; phylum Platyhelminthes; class Trematoda; order Strigeidida; family Schistosomatidae; genus Schistosoma; species Schistosoma spindalis. The sequence continues at coordinate 80,828,261 of OX336420.1, forward strand.
CTGCTTGATACTATCTATCTTTGTTTAAAAAAGCTTGTGACTTAAGGTTATATTGAAGCAATCTATACAGGTTGCGCATATGCTAACAAGAAACTGATCAATTGCAGTCCTAAATAATAATGGGAAGATATAAGGAAAAACAACACCAAGTGAATTTTTCAATATTAATGTTTAAAAAACCCAAATAATAGTAGTTATTGGCAAAAAGATTTTACGAATGCCACGTTGATTTTATGCATGAGATGGAAAACAAAATTTTCCGTGTATGATTCATTATAACCTTTGACAAATGAAGTATAATTACAATGAGGAAATATATATAGTGTTCATTCCAGCTTTGTCAGTTGATTACTGCCTCGTCTATCTCATTTTTAAGATGTAATAACTATATGAGTGTAAGAATGATATTTCCTACTACATATGGGAGGTAAAATCCAACTTGCATGTCTACGTCATGTCTCCTGGATAGTAGTGAAAAGTCCCATGAACCAATGTGAGCGGTAAACCAAGTGGTCGAGATCTAGCTAATCCTCTCACTCCACCAATACCCACAAATCGATTAAAAAGGCTTCACAAAAATACAGCACAATTATTAAGAGCTCAAAACAAAAATAATAATGAAAAATGCAAAATATTCTAATTCGGTTTATGGAATGTTTGCAGTTACTCCTAAGAAGGGAAACTCCAACAGATAGTAGAACAGATGATTGAGTGTAAGTACCATACAGCAATCATTACAGAGACACATATTGGCTCTAAGGCCTTAGATAATAAGGCCATCTTTTACAACTCGAATCCTGACATTAACGACTACCAGAAAACTGATGTCGGATTCATCATTAATAGCCGAAAAGAGGTAATGGCCACTGACTCTAATGAGGTAGAAGGTTGAACAGTCACCGTCAAAGTCCACCGCAAGAACAACAAGCAAACCATTGACCTTATAGTATGCTATGCCCCAAATGAATCTTCAAGTGATGAAAACAGAAAAGAACAAGTCTATAAAAGACTTAGACAGACAATTAAGGAACCAAAAACAAACAAACTCCCTATAATAATGTTAGCAGACTTCAATTGCTGACTTAGTCAAGACCTTGTTATTAACCACTTTAAGATAATAGGAGAAGCTATAAAACTTGAAACAGAAGCATCACTTAATGCATAAGACAAATGAACTTATGCGGAACACTAAACTTGAGAGTTATGAATACGTTCGTTATTAGCCATTAACTGAACCTATTACTTGGACTTATCTGAACTCCTTAACTACTCATATGATAGATCTGGTAATAGTAGACAACAATTCTAACTTAATAATATGTGACAAACAGAATAGTCGTTCTATGGAGGTTCAGTCTAACCACTATATGATAACTTCGATAATTAAACTATGAAACTTGAATAACAATAATATCTATAGAACTATTAAAAAACAACAACGTAGACCAAATATGGCAATACAATTCAATGTCCCTAAATTACCCAACCATACTAAAGAAACTATTACAAAATGGATAAGATCTAGACCAAGTCAACAAGGTTCTAATTCAAGCTGTCAAGAAAACTGTATTACCATATAAATCAAACATTAAGAGTTGGTCATGTGACAAAAGGGATCTCTTAAAACAAGAGAATAAAATTAGAAAACGACTGAGATTAATATGGCTTAGCCAATAAAGACTTCAATATGCAAGCTAGTAAAAAATTAAGTAAAAAGATAGGAACAGCCAAACAACAATAAATATTTCAAATAAGATAAGCTGGATGGATTCATTGATCCAAACGAACAATCAACACCTAGCATATAAAATGCTAGATGATGTATTAGCCACTTTGAGAAATCAATCATTTAGGAAAAACGGACATATCCAAATTAATGATAGTGATCTCTAATATCTCTAATATCAAAACTAATTTAATAACAAGCTAGGACTGAAAACTTTTAAACTATTAACGAGCAATACCCAAGACTTTGAATTAACACTACAAGATAATGAATGAAGTTTAAAAAACATAAAGAATCGGAAAACACCGATGAACAATGGCATAATAACTGAAATGCTCAAACATAGGGGAAGAATGTTCATGTATAACCTGTAACAAGTTATCACGACTAACTATTAGATTCATCATCAACTCAATTTAGCTTTAGAAAATACATAGCTGCTACATATTCAATAACTACTATTGTACATATTATAGAACCATTTCCACAATTAAGTATGTTTACAGTTATTTTTCCTAGTACCTTTAATTAACTTATTCAACAGACAGTATTATTGGAACAGTAATAATTTGTCTATTTTTCGTATAATTATTATTACTATCTCATCTGTTTGAATATGTATGCTTGATCACATGTGACAGCCTACTCTTGCTCTCGCATATTGGACTTTCTGTCCAAATTTAATTGGTGTGCTTGTAACGTTGTTATCTGTGCTACCCAAATGATATACTGTAGTCGGTGCTTCTTGTTGCCTTCTGAATTTATACACTTTTGGGCTTCATTTAATAACGCTTATCGAGGTGATTAGTAAACGAAGCCTAAGGGATTTTTTCGAAGCCAATCCACCATAATATGATGCAATGTGCCTTAGGCACAAATCGAGCGCTAGTTATAATCTATGTTGACTTAACTACAGCCTTCGACACCATAACAAATGAAACCACTAGATAGAATGTCACTAAAAGGTGAGCAAAATGTAACTTGGCAGATCAAACACCCAGAGTATGCAGATAATCTCTGTCTGATTGCTACCAATAAATAAGAGGCTACTAAAGCCCTAAATAACTTAGAGCAATACCTCCTAAACTTCAGTATGACAATATCAATACCTAGAACTAAAGTTTTGATAACCAACAAACGCAACAATCATTCTAAAATCACTATAGACAATAACAAAACAGAGGAAGTGAACATTTTTTATTACCTTGTTTTAACATTTAATACTAAATGAACATCAAATGATGTGATAACAACAACTATTGCTAAAGCAAAGTTAGAATAAGATCAGTGATATGATGCACAACAGTTAAACTAAATAACAAAACCAAGTTGGTGGATTCTTCAATAATCCCCAACCTCATACAATGGACTTAAATCCATAATACTAAGGAAACAAGGTTAGACAAAACTCGAAACAGTACTAAATACAACAAGTCACATGATTCTAGGTATAAATGATGGAAGATAGCTTACTGTTGAACAACGAAATCCCCCTGCCTAACACATCTGTGAAAGTGATGCAGAACAGGCTAAACCTGTTGTATACTGTACACAAAATGCCAAATAACCTAGTTATTAGGTCTTTAAAAAAATTACTTAGAAAATCCAAACAGTAACCTAAAGGGCCATGCAAAAAACTGGAAAGGACAACTCTTTCAAGATAGAGAAGAAATGGATGCTAAGCTACCAACAAACTGAATGAATGAGCCAATCAAAGTCAAAATCATAGCACTTAATGAATGCTACCCAAAAGTAATATTGAAACTACAACTTACCGACATTTGCCGAAATGAAAATTGTAACCGAATGTTTGCAACAGTAAAAGAAATCGATCGACATTATGAAGATTATCATTGATCCATAACTCCAACCACAAATGCATCAGAAAGCTATCAACGTCCAATAACGGATTTTAACAAAACATACAAGACTATACCTGCCACCTCCAGCATGTACAATTCTTTGCAAATGCAAAAATCTTAAATACGTACATACTTTGGAAATAAATGCCCTAAAAAATCGACAAAACCGTTCTTAATAGGGATGCTAAGAAACTCTACCAACTCAAAAAGGAATAATCAATCACTATTATGTGGTACATTGACGCTCAGCAATCACCGAACACGAAATAAAATCAGACAAAAATCTGTAAAATCAACTATTTGGCTCCGGCAATTGTGCTGCGCTTCTGTGCAAGCCTCTTTTTTAGAAGGCACTACCGGCTTTGTCAACAATGTTTGGTTATAAAACGAATTACAACATATATATGACGTGAATATATACTGGTTGTTATCTTTGTCTTAACACGTTATTAGAATGCGGAAATCAGATTAACTATAGGAGGTTACATTCCCTTCCTTAGTACAGCATTTTTTTTATAATATTTTTTAGTCAAAATAAACAGCTCACAGAATAATACTCCTGAATGATTTAAATCTTAATGTTATACACGACTGACAAGAAACAATCTTTTTGATGGGGTTTTGTTCTCTGAGCTGGATGGTTTGGTTGTGGAGCTTTCATCATTCTTCTGAACGACATCATCAGCACAAAACTCAAATAGAAATGAAGCGTTCGAATTTCTCCATATGTGGCTCACAGCTTGTCCTTTTCACCTTGATGTTAATGGAAGATACAACTAAAACTAAGAAGCAAACAATGATAGGTTTTAGGTTTAAAAGAATCATTCAACATCAAGACGTACAAGACAAGCTGTGAACCACATATGAGGAAATTCAAACACTTCACATCTACCTGAAGTTTGTGTTGATGACGTCGTTCAGAAGAACGATGAAAGCTTCATGATCAAACCATCCAGCTCAGAGAACAAAACTCCATCAAAATCATTCACCTGAGCTACAAATCTTCACCATCTCAAGAAACAATCTTATATTTTATAAGTAGTTATTACAATAAAAACACGTTCACCACCACTATGTCAAGTAAATACATGATCTATAATGTAATAATTTTCAAGTTACCAGTTGTTAAATAGCTGAAATATAAAAATTTGAACCAATAAACTATGATTTATATTGTCTGAAGACAGCTGTAAAAAAATGTTTGGATAATTCTACAAAATATTTCTTTAAGTTTTATTTCTTGAAGTTTTACAATAGTTTATCATATAGAGAAATGAGAAACATCCTTCCAAATCATGGTTGGTGTATAAATTAAAAACTGGTTTCATATAGAAGTTTTAGAGTTATAACCATTCAAATATGAAGGTTGTATATAAATTTATCCGTTTGTTTACAACCATTATTCAGTTATTAATACAAGACCCGATTCTTCTTATTCCCTTTTGTGAATCTCACACTACTTTCTTTATTTTACTTTTTATCAACCTTTAAATCATCACTTAGTCCCTTCTGCTACTCAAAATTTCAGAACATTATCATTTAACGACTCTATATCTCAAGTGAATACTTTCTTCTCAGTCTCGTAACCTTCGTCAATTTGATTTAGTTATTCATCTGATGGTAATTCCTCATATATTTTAAATTCCAAGATGTTCATAATTTCTCTTTGTTAAAATATGTCCAATACTGTTGTTTTACCTTGCGATTATTATAATTAGTCTCATTTAGAAACAAATAATTATGTTCAATTGTGTTGCTTTCATTGTGGAGTAAATGTGTTTTTTTTACTTGATATAACGTACCTTCAATATCCTAAAAATAACTTACACCTGAGTTTGATGAATATAATAAATTCTTTCCAGGTTCTACAATTAGTTATCTACATTAATAATTTAAAACGTGGACAGATTTAAGATTAAATACATCGTTTAAAAATTATAGTATGTAAATTTAGAATTCTGAAATGGAATAAAATTATCATAATGAGGATTTGGGGAGATTGTAATAATTTTAATAGTTGATTTCATGAGTCAATTTTAGTTAGATCACTATTGAAAACCTAGAAGCATTGGACGGTCGTTTCTTTCTAGTATGAGAATACTCAGCAGTGCACATCCACGGTCTAGAGGTTAAGCGTTCGCGTGCAAAACCGAAGGTCTTGGGTTCGATTCCCGCGTGCGGAATCGTAGATGCCTACTGTTGCGGAGTTCCATACTAGGAAAAAACGGCTGTCCAATGCTATCGGGTTTTCAGTGGTGGTCTATCTGTGACTGACTTATGGATTCAACTATTAAAATAAAATTGTTAACGTTTAGATGACTAATACGCAGTTTTAACTTGAATATACTTATAAGTTAAGTGAATTTGTATGATTCATTAACATAATAAATATGGGTCAGATAGGGTGCTATAATTTTGGACTATGGAATTTGCCTTGTACCGGTCACTTTTTTGATTCTCAATTCGGATGTATAGTTGTAGAACCTGGAGAAAATTTATTGAAAATAATATTGCTCGTTCATATATTAGTGTTTTGAGTATAGTGAAGTTAATTTCTCATTTGATATCTTATATCCTTACCGGGTTTCTGACCAAAAGCCTTAAATTCTCAGATATTAAAATATTAAATCAAAATTTCTGACTTTTTGACTTACTACGTTGGTGAAGCTTGAAAGAGGAAAAAACGTTCTAGACTAACATGGGTATTCTGATAAACATTCATTTATGATTAAATCATTAATGGACACGAAAGCAGATATTTATTTAAAGTAATAATACAAACTCTCTTGACTTGTTTCAGGTTCCAAACCATTGGTTTATTAACAAGATCTTGTACAAATCGATGAATTTTCTTAAATTCCTTGTTAAGCTACTGAGTAATCGATTAGTTTATAGGAATTATTAATATATTATCACTTATAAAACATGCTGCACTACATAGTTATTATAGGTTATACGTTTATTTATAGAATGGATTCATGTAGTACGGCGTATTAAAAGAAAGTGAAATATGATGCATCATAAAGTAACTTGATGTTTATAGTTATTGGTCAAATATAGTTACGTAATGATGAACAATTCCAACTTATTGAAATTTATCATACAGTATAAGAACAACGTTATTAGATTTGGTTAAAATAATTACGTGGCAAAAGAATATATATTTAAGTATTAACTTAAAATCAGGAATTCTAATTCGTACAATGAAACTACTGTTCAACTAACAAATACATTAAAACAAAAGTCACCAATAAACTCACTTGGTGTCATTTGCTTGTATCTTCCTATTGGTGTTTAGTACTGCAACTGATCAGTTTCTTGTTGGCATATATGAATCCTTTGCGAATTGCTCCGATATTGCCTTACATCAAAAGCTTTCTAGGCAAAGATGGATAGCGACTCGCAGTGGAATCCAGGATACGCTATACGTCCTAATTCGGATTCGTCAGCTGGATGTACCTGCATCCCAGAGTTGATGTGCACTCCATAACTCGAACAACACTAAGTGAATTTAAATTTCACTCCATTACACAAGTAAGTTTCTATCAGTACTCAGTAGTTAAGTACATAAAGCCATGGCGTTTGAAGTGAATGATACTAGTTTCGAGTCCTGGAATGAACATCAACTCTGGGATACAAGTAAATCCGGCTGATGAATCGCAGATAGGATGAAAACCACATATTGGTTTTCACTATTAGCCACCATCCATCTATACTAATAACCACCATTGTTACAAATAACAGCATCCACTTACAACATAGAATAAATTAATTGATACTCTGTTCCAGAAAATACTTCCATACTATTTATGTATATTAATATGGAGCTAATTCAAAATGTACTATGTGTATAAAATACATAGGAATGAATACTAGACAAAAGCAACAAATATGTTGTATGCAATATTTTTATTTTCTTATGATATATGTAATAAATACTATCCATAACATTTTCATATGTTAGACTTTCCATATAAATTCGGAATCGATTTTTTTATGTATAAATTAATCATTTTATCAGTTTTCATTTTCTGTTTAAGTAGTATATAGAATACTACTAAAATAAACAAAATAATAGATTTTATTTTTTGAAAAATAAAAAAGATTAACTCAGGAGAAACCACATGAGAATAAATAATCTCAAATTAGTTCATTTAATAACCAGTTGAAGTATTAGAAGTATTGTCTGTGTAAAAGTGAATCTTTGAATGTTAAGTATGCTGTTATAATTTTTTATATTTTTTAATGTTAATTTATGTTGTTTGATTACACTTGTGCATGTATGTAAAATGTGAAATATCCAGTGTATTATTATCCAAGTGAAGATTAAATTACGGATAACCTCTGAGAAGTATTAATGGACTAATATTAGATATAAATCTTTATTGTAACTAGATTATATATATCTATATTCCTTTTATTATAAGCTTTATTTTGATTTATACACTATTATTGTACGACCTACTATTCGTATGTTATATCTAGTTTATTAATTACAATTTCTCATTATCGCAGCCACTTTTTAGCTTGATTTTGTACAAAATGTTATTTCCCATTTTGTGATATGATATGGTCTGTTTGGATTGTATATAAACCAAGTATGTTTTGAAATAAATGATTCGTATAGTGGAATCTGTTACTGGTGTTTTGGTGTTGAACTGACAGAGCTAGGAGGACAAAAAACCAATAAGGACGCTAGGCTACTCATACCTGTCGATACGTCATTGGTTTGGTACAGTACTAAGATTGTAAAAGTCGTATTCCGATTAGCCGATAAGTCACGTGATAATTAGCCGGGTTAACAGTCATAACACAGCGCTACTAAAAATTTTAATAAATGGTCATATTAAAAAAAAGATACAATTAAATTTCAAAACTATAGTTATTTTAAATAAAAGTATTTAGTATAAACACTTCATTTTTTGTTTATCTAAATAAATTGAAAACCTCATTTCGGTTACAAGTTATAAAACGTTTGATATTAATATATTATTGATTGGACGCACAACCCACGAGGTCGTGGGTTATTGTAAGTGGAATTATCGTCCATCATCTTCTCCAGGAGATTCCTAAGTACTTTCGTGATTATGTTTCAGTTGAATCAGTTAAGTCCTTTTTATTTATCTTTTTTTTTCAATTAATAATTGACTGATTTCAATTCATATCTTTCATTATTACCATTATTCTGTTTCAGTTGCTTCATTACACTATCATCTAATGTTTGTTAACTCTATCAATTCGAATCACTATTTCAATCTTATAGAACCTTCCCTCCCAAATTTTATTTATCCGAAACAAATTCTTATGACATTATTAACTCATGAAATCTTTGCTACATCATTATACATATATTCATCCTTAATCACCTTCTAGTGTAGAAGTATGTCAATATCTGTAAGAACGTTGATTTTCAAATATTTTAGATTGTAAGCAGCTGATGAGAACCTAACGAAATAGAATGAATTCATATTATTCTGCACCAATTATCGTTCTTGCTCTCTTTAAGACAATAAGGGGAATTATGTATATGCATATATTATTGTTCGGAGTGATCCGTTTTATTATATTAGACGTTTATGGCTGTATGACGTCACAATGCTATAGTAGGTGGATAAACAGTTTTATTTTTTAGGATAAAGGAGTGAACTACACTAAAACGATAAATAACTGGTCAGTTAGTAATCCAATTTGTTAACAGTTAATCATTCTTTACTATTTTGATAAAGTATTCATGCCAAAAGGAGTTGGTTCTAATTTTAATGTGTTTGCCATCATAGACTGAAGTTAGGTAATGAATTATAAGTAACCATAAGTATTTCAATTGGTTTTTTCCCCTGGTATAAGAATTCGTCATTCATCGAATCCAATCTCTTTAGGTTGGTAGTGAATAGATTACGTCTTGAGTATAATTTAAAAATTGAATACTATACATTTGTTATTTTACGCAACAATAATTCAACAGAACAGTTAAGTTATTGCTTTAATCCAAATATGCTTTGAAACAACAAATGATGATCTATCACTAGAAATATAAGAATCCATCTCCAAGTCAGTCAATAGTAATGTTTGTTCGACGACTACGAGGAAGTTGTTATAGCTAGTACCAATAGCATGTGTTAATAGTTTAATCTGGTAAAGCTTATGGTTAAATATGCATGACTAACTTACGTTTACTTCACCTGAAATCAAACAAGTGTTGCCAAAAAGCATCTAATAAGTTGGTTAGAAGTGAGTTTATAGTGTTTTAATTAAGGACTAAATTAATTAAAATAAATATTAAATGGTAAAAAAAAACAGAGAACAAGTTAACTGAAAAATTATTTAATAGTTGAGATCAGGAGTCAGTAGAAGCTAGACCACCATGGAAAACCTGGAAGCACTGGATGAGCGTTCCGTCCTATTGTGGGACTCCTCAGCAGTGTACATCAATGATCACGCCCCGCGGGATTCAAACTGAAGACAATGGTGAATGTGTGGCTCCATTTCGTGGATTAATTGAGGTTAGACATTAACACCGTTAGATGCCGGCCCAGTGGTCTAGAGGTTAAGTGTTCGCGCGTGAGACCCATAGGTTCTGGGTTCGGATCCTGCGTGGCGGGACCGTGGAGATTCGTACAATAAGAAGAGATGTCCGTCTAGTGCTTCCAGGTTTTCCATGGTGGTCTAGCTTCAATTGTCTCATGATCTTAATAAAAAAGTATTGTTGTTTCTATTCCAGGTCGACTGATTCTATCATCATTTTGGCAAAAAACTATACCAAACTTATTATTTTTAATTAATAATTCAATGTATATTGTTACCTTGATTTTCATTTGTCGGTATAGAAATATGTTTTTTTAAAAATAGTTGGCATAATATCATTAATCCCCAAAAAATTGATTGGTCAATATTGTAAATATTGTCTTGTATCACATTTGTTTACTAATTAATTCAGGAAATTTCCTTGTTTGATTATCATAGTAATTACTGAAAAATATTACTTAACAAATTTTTATATTTCCTAGCTGTGACGGATATCCGAATAAATTGTTAATACAGCATGATTACAGTTGCTTTTGAGTTGACATTAACTTCTAAACATATTTCCATAATATCCTTTATTTATCATTGACAAATATCTGTTAAATGGTTGTAACGGATCGAGAAAATCCTGGATCAAAATCGTACGCTACTTACAATCTATAGAAATGAAACTAATATACCCTGTGAATTTCGAACATCTGAATGATCTTTGAGATGGAGAAAATTTGTAGCTAAGATGGAGTTCTCTTCGCTAAGCTGAATGGTTTGGTTGTAGTTCTTTCATTGTTCGTCTGAACAACATCATCAGCAGAAACTTCAAGCAGAAGTGAAATATTCGAATTCCTCCACATTTGACTCACAACTTGTTCCACCGACCACTAGCTTGGTTGATTATTGTTGACTTTTAAGCTATCATTGTCTACCTTTTTATTTGATTGTATCTCCCTTTGATCCGGTCTCATATTTGACCATGATTTTTCTTGCTGGTTGATAGATCGGATCAGTTTCACTGTGTTTTTTGATTTCAGAGTACCAAGCTTCTAAAAAATCTCTGGTGCTTTTAGTATTTCGTCTATCCAAAATCTGAACATTTTTCCAATCGGACATGTGTCCACGGTTGTCCACATGCTTTGATATAAGCAAAGATATTACCAGATAAACTGGGAACTCAAGTATCTCGTAAGCTGACCCAAACAAATCAAATTGTCAATTACGGTAGCAATAACCCAAAAATTCACAAAATCAACTGCATACAAACATTTTTTTTCAAGAGCTCGATAACACACTACAACACACAGCGAGGAAAAATGAAGAAAAATATTGAATGATTATTCTTTAAAAGAACGGCTATCCATACAGCTTCATCAAAAGACAACAGTTTAACTCATCAGCAAAAATGAAATCAAGCACAGAATCTAACAAACGGATTATCCTACCTTATATAAAAGACATATTCGAAATTAAAACGAGATTATTAAAACTGTTTAGTATATAGGTGTAGCACATAAACCAATATAAATCACTTCATTCAATCCAATATAAATTAAAGTATGAAAGAATAAAAAAAATTTTGTGAATAGTTTATTTGATAGATCATGTTTGATTTTCCGATCAAATCATTCAGCTTAACAAATAAAAACTTCACGTTAATCTAAATTATTATTATTATCCAAAATAATTCAATGATTGATAGACTTCAATCAAGTAGAATACAATCATTATACAATGTCATTATAGATAAATATAAGCAACTTTTTTCACTTCATTACATTTAAAAGAAATCTCATTTGATATTATGCTAATTTACTTTCATTAAATATAGAACACTTAATTATAGTAAACTCTTATATATAAAAAACAGATTGTGGTTATTTCAAATGTATAAATTGACAACTATATGACATAAATTTACTTGTAGCATTGTTATTCATAATTAGTTTTGACAACAAGTTCATTGACATTAACTAACGATATATATATATATATATATATATATATATATATATATATATATATATATATATATATATATATATATATAGATATACATGTATAATCAAATGTACATTTCCAAATTAAAACAGTAAATATTAGATTATGTCAAATTATAAAACAAATTTTGTTTAATAATAGCCAGATATAGTGTAAAAATTGATAAGAGTTACTTTATAAGACTCAACTATAAATAATTAGATACCATTGAACTTAAAGAAAGGAGTGTTACTTACTTACTTATGCTTGTAACTCGTCGTGAAGAAGCATAGGCCACCCGATAGCATTCTCCATCCAACCACGTCCTGAGCAATCCTTTCCAACTGCTTCCAGTTGTTATTCATCCTTCTCATATCTGATTCTACTTCCTAACGTAATGTGTTCTTGGGCCTTCCACCTTTCCGCTTCACTTCATGATTTCATGTTAGGGCTTCCCTCGTGATGCAGTTTGATGATTTGTGTAATGTATATCCTATCCATTTCCATAGTCTTTTCCTAAATTCCTATTCAGATGGAAGCTGATTTGTTCTCTCCCACAGAAGGCTGTTGCTGATGGTATCCGGCCAATTGATGTTGAGTATCTTGCGTAGACAACTATTTATAAATACTTATACCTTGTTGATGATGGTTGTACTGGTTCTCGAGTTTCAGCTCCGTACAGTAGAACTGACTGTCTTGACGTTCGCACTGGAGATTCTGACTTTGATATTGGTTGAAAGTTGTTTTGAGTTCCATATGTTCGTCAATTGAAGGAATGCGGCCCTTGCTTTGCCAATCCTCGCATTTACGTCTGCATCTGAACCTCCTTGTTAGTCTACGATGCTTCCCAGGTATGTGAAGAGTTCCACATCTTCCAGAGTTTCGCCATCAATAGTGATGGATTGGTGTTCTCCGTGTTGTATTTGAGGACCTTGGTTTTCTCCTTGTGTATGTTGAGGCCTACTGATGCAGAGACTGCTACCACTCTGGCTGTCTTTATCTGCATTTCCATAATGTTCTCCTATTTACATTGTCAAACGCCTTTTCATAATCGATGAAGATGATGTATAGTGACGAGTTCCACTCAACTGACGATGATCCTTAGTGTAGCAATTCGGTCTGTGCACGACCGATCCTTACGGAATCAAAGACAGAAATGTTGTACGAAATTATTTCCAGTGATTTTATTTGTAATTGAGATATTAGTGAAACATTTAGATCGGTTCATTACATTCATGTAAACCATTTCGAAGTTGGACTAAAAAAATTCACTTTTTATTGTTTACTTGAAACTTTCCATTGATGTTAAGGACTGCAATTGATCAGTCTCTTATTGGCATATGTGCATCCTGTACGGAGTGCCCCGATATTGCCTTATGTCACAAGCATTATAAGCAAAGATGGATAGTGGCTTGCAGTAGAATCCAGGACACGCGTTTTGTCCTATTTGGGACTCGTCAGCTGGATGTATCTGAATCACAGAGTTGATGTTCACTTAAGTAAACAATAGCTGAAGAATCCTAAATAGAAAGAAACGGGCGCCCTGGATTCCAATTTCGGGTTATAACCATGTCCATGTAGTTAGAATCATACTGTTACATCTTGTTTATCAATCAGAATCTTATATCTTAAACCTCGATTTTCAGAATAAATAATAACAAAGAATTAGTGCTTCATCAGTCAAAACATAGAGTGGTTATTCAACATTGATTATTCACAATTGTTTAACAAAGAATATGATAGAACAATCTGAAAGAAAAAAATATCGTTAAATCCTCTATGAACCTTTTTTTCTAGACTGAGAACTAAAAGACAACGCAAAATTCTGAGTGTTTGTGGCTTTTCTTTTAGGCTTAGTAACAAAATAGTGCATGTAAACGCGACTATTTAATTAAGGTTAAAGTGAGGATACTATCAGACTTTTGTTTGTAATTGAAAAGAAGGAAGAGATTATTTCTAACCGTGTTGTTCTTTTTTGTCATAATACATCTGGACATCTGAACAAACACTACCTTTCATTCTTTCTATTTTTTTTATTCTCCAAGGTTGATAATAACTATATATAATAACAGTTAAATTTGCAATCTTATTTTAGGCTTTTAATACGGTCCTAAACATTAGTATACTCCCAATGATACAAAACAGACTCAAAAAACATTTTCTGTCATGTTTAGTAAAAAAAAACTTTTCTGGGGCTGTACAAACACTAAACAACAGCAATGTAAGCTAAATCTTGCAACGACAGATTCAAAACTTAAAAGTTCAGACAGTATTTATCATAAGTTTTTCCATGGGTGTGTCTAACAAGTTATAAGACTGTTACAGAACATTGTAAATATTATCTCATTTTTACTTTTACATATTCCTCACAATTGAGTTTTCCTACATATCCACTGACTATTCATTATAATTGATTACCTTAAATTTATGGTATCAAAGTGATAGTAATTATAAAACTTCCATATAATTGCCATAGACCATTCAAATACTGTCTCAATTTAATGTTTCCCCAGGTGATGTGAGTTTTTTATGAAAACTGCCTTCAGAATGAAGTATGAAAATCTCATTGAAATAATGAATTAGTATAAATAAGACCACCACTGAAAACGTCGAAGCACGGGATGGCTTTTTCGTGCTAGTACGGGACTTCTCATTAGTGTACATCCACTTCCCCGAATGTGAAAATCGAACCCAGGACCTTTGACCTTGCATGTGATTGCTTAACCTATAGACCATTGAACCGGCATCAAACGATATCAACATCTCACTTTAGTCAATCCACAACATTGCACGACCATCTTCCACTCTCTCCTATGAATTATCCAACTTAGGCCGGTTCGTGATCTCAATGAAATTCAACAGTGGGAAGCAGTGACCAGTAGAGTTCACACGTGTTAGGCGTGAGGCAGTTACTCACCGAAGATAATAGAAGATAGTCACACAATGTTTGAATTTAGATACTGACACCGTCGGATGCCGGCCCAGCGATCTGGAGGTTAAGCATTCACGTGCAAGACAAGAGGTTATTCGTTCGAATCTTGCATGCTGTTTTACGAATGTGCACTGTTGAGGAATCCCATACAAGGAGAAAACAGCTTCTCAGTACATTTGAGTTTTTAATGGTGGTCTTACTTATATCAATTCATGATTTCAATGTAACCATATGTGTTGATACATTTAATTTTACCTTTTTAACAGATAATTTCGGATAACCGGTGTTTGATGGAGCTTATTAAATGAAATCATCATAACCATCCGTTCAATAAATGTGCAAATTTACTGATACTATTTCCTACCACTTAAGTGGTTATTATTCAGTTTTAGTGCGTATAAAACTGAAATTTTTGATGGCTAATTCATGAATCCAAATCACTATTTCATCTTCTTTCATATTATTATTATCTATGGCAATTGTAAAAGTAGTATTATGACAACAGAAAACTGAATAGATGCGGATGATTTCAGATGAGTTAAATGAAACAGAAGTAGAAATGAAGTGAATAATCCACTTCAAATGCATGATTACTCATTTATATCAACCAATTCGTTTTGTTCATTGTAAAACAGAATATCATTATAATATCAACTAAATATAGTTAGTGTTTAATTGTTATAATTCTGAAAATATTATTTTTGTTTAAAACATATTTGTCGGATAAAATAAAAGTATAATCGATGACTAACTCTCTTTTTTACATTATGTATATTTGCAAACAAGCGAAAAGAATTGCTTTAGTCAGGGTTGGATGGAGAGTGATGTTGGATGGCCTATGCTCCTCCACTAGGATTAACAGGCACAAATAAGTAAGCAATTCTACTGTTATTGACAATCTCAGCCGCAATTAGTGATTGCTTGTCGCCATACTTGCATTTTGGACTAAATGTCTCGATGTAGCTCGATGACACAAATTTTAGTATATTAGATATATAACAATTACAAACTTTCCAAACGACTGTCACTATCTAGACTTAGCAGTTCAATAGATAACGCAATTGGCATTTGCAGCGATAGGTACTGGGTTCGATTCTTTGGGTATTGTTACACAAACATAATGTGTTAGAAACAACGAAATAGCGGTACTGAATATTCGAGATGTTACTTTGGGGACTTCTTGTTTAGGACCAGCGAAAATGTTCTTAGCTAATTCACTTCTAATATTGTATTAGAATACTGATGCGCCATAGTCTTTTTGATACATGAAGACCAAGGAATGCGATAAAGTGAAATATTGTTTAAATTATACACAACACTGTTATAACTCATAGAAAATGTGTAAACACAAGACAATTTATTTTGTTTGCTGAGAGAAAACGGAAATTGTATAATGAATTGGAAAAGTAATTTACTGTATAAATAATGCATATGAACAAAAAAATACATATAAAATTTCACCGAAACAAGAGAATATACAGTATTTTGTTAAGATGGTGTTTATCACTAGATTTTCGGTTACTATGCATATCGTTTCACTAACATACTGCTAAGGTAAGTTGAGTACATTTCTGTGATACACGTTGGTCAAAACAATTAAACAAGATGAGTGAACTGACATTTTGAATTTAAGATAAGTAGTATTATTTTGTGGTCATAAATAATCTGTTGGAACTGAATTATAACCGATTCACGCTTAATTTGATTATGTCTCTATAATTTCACATAAAAGTAGGATGAATCAAGTTCAAACAGACTTCATTTTGTTTCCGTAGTCTCATTTCATGTATTCTATATGTTTTTCAATTGATATCAACATGTACAATTGTCAAACTATCAGTTGTTCTGTCTTCTTAACTCTCACAATATCATATTTATTCTTCATTATTTCGATCTTGAATTACTGATGCTTCTAGAATGTTTGAATTCTCTTCTTCTCATACACAACTATATGTCATTTGTGTTGTTCAAAAGTAGCAGCTATGTCATCCAAATCCCAACTTATATTTGACAAAAGAGTTTCTGGTTGATCTGACACTGTTTATATCACAGATTCGCTGTAACAATGTACAATGTTTCATCGTAATCTGTAGAAGTTAAATTTCCTTTTTTACTTGACCTATAAGCTTCATTCACTATATAGGTGAGCTTCATCAGTCACAACAATTCACTAACATGTCGGAAAAGTATTTCGCGGAAAGTATCTGCTGATTACATAATTAAATCTCTTCTATGAGGAGGGTATTTTGTGACGAATAATTTTATTTATAGGTGATGGTATTTACTATAGAGTTCCAATGGTCTGCTTGAAGATTCTATCTCTAGGCAAATCCTTAGTGTGTACTGTTAAGGGATCATGTACTAACGCAAAAAGACTATGCTACACTTTCACAGTTTTAGTTCAATCAGTGACATATACTATTTGAATAAAATATTATTATCGTCATCATTATGATTCTTTCACTCGAATTAATAATAAGTCCTGTTAATCTTTATTACTTTTTAATTCCTAATATTAAAAATTCTCGCAGATTCGTTTATTGTCGATAACATCATAATCTAACTATCTCTCTGTGTGTCACTGTATATATACAGATCATCGTCAATAATCGACTACTTGTCATTTTATTTATGAAATAATAATCATGTTGTTATAACCTGTGTGTTTGCGCCCTCCTCAATGTATGAAGTGATGATACCGCCAATTAGTGAGTAGTGAATTATCGATCGGATTAATGACAAGTAAAACCCGTACGAGCAGTCTAGAGTCTTTATCGGTCCTGATTCCTGCCTAGCCCCACTCGTTATGTCCAGAACACTAATCTCAGACTCTGCGATATGAATCATTTATTTCAAATATACTGGGTTTATATACCAATCAAACAGACCACATCGTACCATAAAATAGGAAACAACATTTGTACAAGATTTAGCCAAATATGGCTGTGAATTGGAAGGTAGTGAATAACAGGTAGGGTTTAATTCAACAATGGTAAATCGTATAATAACAGTTCATAGATCAAAATACAGCTTATAATAAGAGGGATATGAATATGAATAGTTTAGTTATTTAACAATTGTACGATAAATATATACGCATAGTATTTATCCATAAGTGGATCCCAAAAGTTACCATTCATTATTCTCATCAAGATATAACATACGTATTTAGATAATTTGGAATGAAAAAAGTGGGATCATTGCACAATGACATTTATTCATGTCTTCTTTTATTTTAAATAATATTAGTCTTCTGCATTAAATGCTGCCGGAGGAGTTACTCACGAATTTAGGTTCGATTAGTTACGTTTCTAGATAAACTCTTTACTAAGTCCTCATGTTTTAGCAACTCTAACTATGCTCATGATGATTTCACTTACTTTATAAGCCATATAAATAATTTCATGGTCCTACATAATGAAATATTTACTTGCGGGATTTCAAGTAGAAATTGTATAATGCTAGAAGGCGCAGTTATTCATATTTCAACAAAGTTTTTGTCAGACATTTTGCTTACTTGTGAGTAGTAAAACACTTAACGCAAAATTATTGAAATATTGGATCGAGCTGGTGCTGAATTAATAATAACAATCTACAGGCATGATCATTTGGATATAGATAGTAGTGATAAATATAAAGGATAAATATACCATATTATAAAACTCAAAGTTTTCATCAGAAAAAGATGCCATGTAATATTTGAAAGCAAACTTCATTTCCTGATTTCTCACCGTGTATAATGAAAGAAATGAATTAGCGTTTTCTAAAGAGAAAGTGATGACCACTTCCAGGGAGAATTTCTATTTAGAAAATCAAACTTTATTTTACGTATACCGCATGAATAGTTATAATAAATTGTCATTTTTTTCAACCTCTAAGGCACACAGGAAATGACATATGTTATAAAATATTTAAGATGTTTAAATTTCCTGAAAGCAATTTAGAATGGCTCGTTTTTCCCAGTTTGGCTCTCATATTTTCCACTCAACGTTATGAACGTCAAACAAACCTCATATGTATTCAGTTTATTTCATATAAGAATCATCTTATCCTCAAATCAAGGTGCTTGTTTTTCACCTAAATTCTTATTACTTAAATGAATGAATTTTCAGCAACAATCAACACAATTCAGCGTAGAAAGTTTTCGCTTTTAAAATTTGAGGTTATTCAGATGTACGTCTGTACTCGTGGCTGCTAAAAAACATAATATCCAGTTACATAATAATACAGGAACATCCGGCTGACGAGTACCGAATGGGACGAAACGCGTCGTAGATCTCACTGCTAGCCACCACCCAGCAATGACTAAAATGTTTGTCGCATAAATGCATAATCGAGACAATCCATACAAGATTTACATATAACAAAATAGACGGATCAATTGTAATTCTAAATGATGAAGGGAATATTCCAACAGTTAATACAAATCATTTTCTGCGATAAATAAATTAGTAGGTATGTTCCTTCTAATCTACATTCCATTCTCTCAAGGATTTCGGAAATTATAAATAGGGTGTTTAAATAAATAGAGTTGATTTGGTGCTCAAGGATGAGGTTGTTGATAGACTGGCAACTATGTAGAGTAGTCTAGAACTGAGTTTTCAAATACTTATTATATACACGAAATTAGTAGCACTTCACTCCATATACGTGCATAGAGTTGCATTTTGATTAGCGAATTATAAAGAATGAACAACTAACTAAGGACTAATTGATGATATTTGAAAGGATTTTCTTTTTCACACTTGTAAAGAGTGTATTCGATTTACGTTGAAGCTTATTGATACAATTAGTCAAATAGATATTTCGAGTTACGACAGAAAATATAAATAATGCGGTTTAAACAAAATAAAAATCACAAACACATTATATTACCATTAAAAAATTATTCACCATTCAAATTATCAACAAAATACGATGCGTTATTCGTGATGAACACAAAAAAAATAATACAGGTTTAAACACATAAGGAATGGATCCCATTGATGACCCGAGACAAGATTCAAGAAAGGAAGAAGATGATGACAGCAATTAACAACAGTCGTACAAGAACAAACAAAGTCAAGGCACAAACTGAATACACTGAAGCAAACAAACACGTGAAGAGGAGCACTAGAGATGACAAGCACAAACACATGAAAGAGCTAGCAACAATAGCAGAAAAAGCTGCAAGAGAATTAAATATGAAACAACTATAAGACACAACGAAGAAACTGGTTGGGAAATTTGGTAGATCAGAGAGACCGGTCAAAGACAAAGAAGGAAAGACAATCTGCGGGATTCAAAAACAGAGGAACAGATGATTAGAATACTTCAAGGAACTGATGAATAGGACAGCTCCACTGAACACACCGGATATCAAGCAGCACACATATACCTTCTTTTAGATATCACTGCACCAACGATCGTGGAAATCAGGATGGTTGATCATCAGAGTAATCAGGGATGGGATAGCAGTAGAACCTGTTAATATACCAACCGAAGCACTAATGACACACATTGAAGTAACTACAAGTTAAGTACATTTTTGTGATACACGTTGCTCAAAACAGTTAAAGAACATGAGTGAATTTTTATATTTTCATGACTGAAATATAACCGATTCACGCTTAATTTGATTCTGTCACTATAACTTAACATAAAAATAGGATGATCCAAATTCAAATAGACTTTACTTTATTTCAGTAGTCTCATTTTTTGTATTTTATATGTCTTTCAATTGATATCAACATGTACACTTGTTAAACTATCAGTTGTTTTGTTTGCTTAACTCTCACAATTTCATATTCTCACTAACTTCTGGTCATAGCCCTGTTGGTTGATGCAGACTACTTGGTTGGGGTCAGCGTGATTATCATAACCAGTGGTTGGAGACTCTGGATGACATGGCTCAGAATCGATCACAATGGTATCGAAGTTTGTTTGCCCATAAACCATTTTCGATAGAATGTTGCTGAACCGAATGAAAGACTCAGAAGACGTACAAATTTAACATCAACAGGCTGGATTCCGTGAGGATTGGTAGTGCACAGGCTAAATCGCGACATTACGAATAATCGTCGAACAATCAGCTGAGTAGAACTCATCACTATGCATCAACTTCATCGATTATGAGAAGGTGATTGACAGTGTAGGTAGGAGTAAATTATAGAATATTCTTCAAAAATATGGTGTAACTAGCTGGGAAAATCGTCAAAATCGTTCACAGTTCAACAAATGCAGATGAAGAAAACCAGTGAAGCAGCAGCGGCAGCCTCTGCATCAGTAAGCCTCAACATACTCGAAGGAAAATGTGAGATTTTCAAATACCACTTGGAGAACATCAACCCAACCACACGTGATGAAGAAACTCTGGAAGAGGTGGAACCAGCCAAATATCTAGGTAGTATCATCGATGAACGTGGAGGATCTGATGCCTACGTAAAAGCGAGAATCGGTAGAGTGAGGGTCACATACGTACAATCGAAGAACATATTGAACTGAAAACGACTGTCTGTCAGCCAATATCAAAGTCATAATGTCTAATTCGAACATCAAGACAGTTATACTGTACAGAGCTGCAACATTGAAAACTACCACAACCATCACCATGATCGTACAGGTATCTATCAACAAACATACTGAAAGTCAAGGCCAAAGAACACACTGGGCCGTGAATCCGAAGCAGACATGAAAAGAATGAGCAGCGATTGGAAAGGACTCGAAAGGATTTTCAAGGATAGAGTTGGCTAGAGAATATTTGTGGTCGGCCTGTGCTACTTCGCGAAGGTTAACAGGCACAAGTAAGTAAGTAAGTAAGTAATTCTACCGTTATTGGCAGTCACAGGTGTAATTAGTCATTCTCTATTACCATATTTGCATTTTGAACGAAATGCTTCGATGTAGCTCGGTGGCACAAATTTTAGTATATTTGACACATTCCAATTCTAACCTTTGAAAACATCTGTCACTATCTAAACTCAGCAGTTCAGTAGATAACGCAATAGGCATTTGAATCGATAGGTACTGGGTTGTAATCTTGGTATGCATACCAGCACTGGAATACTGGTTGGTGTGTTCCATATAGAACAAAACGCCTATCCTGGATATCTCTGTTAACCAGAAACCTAATATATTAAAACCTGATGTTTATGAATAAATTCAAGAACTATCTGAAATTTTTACAACTAACAAATGGACGGTTTATCAAGATGCTTTTAAATAACATGTCATCTCGATTTCATGCAACAGTTATTATTCATTCTGAAAAGGATACAAAAATGTCACACTTTATTAAAGTATCAAATCTAAAAACTTAATTTCCATGGCCCTAATTCCCTTAATGGGTATGTTTCTGGGTTTTTTTCTTTTTTTTGCACTTTTATTTGACTATTATTGAATTTTTTAAATTATTACTTTGCAATTTTAAACTCCATTCAGTTATTATTAAAAGCTACAGTGTTAAATCTTGTTTTTGTGACAGGAAGACCAACTGGAGTTTCGAAAACTTAACCCTATAACTTTTATATTGGTCTACAAAAGAGGTTTACATAACGCTTATTGTTTTATTATCCAGGAAGTACTTCCTGTGTACTCTACAGTAGTTTTATTACTAACAATCCTATCATTACTTAACTTCAAAGCTGTACTGATTTATGATTTTATATAAATTTTTATAAATATAAATGTATATGAAAGTAAAGAGTGACAGTACAATTTATAGACGAACAAATTACAGGTTCTGGATTTTGGCGCGAGATTCATTCATCCATTTGGCTAAAGAATGTTATTGTATTTTAACTGATATCAATTTGTGATGAAAACAATAAATTTAATTCCTAACCCTAACTGTAAAGTTTAAATTATTATTCAAATTCATCACAGTATTTTATAACCCTGATTCAATCTTACTTAGTAGATGGACATTCTCAAGGTCATTTTAACATCTCTCGAATGTCATCCATAAACTATAGTTTCACCAAAATCTCATACCACTTCACCAGCTGGATGTGATGGAAACAAAAATGTGTATTTTATTTGAATGAGAAACTATCAATGTTCAAACAGTTGACATTATTACTTTATATAAAAGAAACCTTGTTTATTATCTATTTTATACGATCTGTACAATGGTTTATTATTCAAACGAATTGTGAACATTATACTTTTCATAGTAATAAAATTTAAACAAATGTTTACTTATTGTAATATATTTATTATGTGTTTATCACTTTTTATTATACAAGATATAAATATCCTTTTCTATATTAGTTCAGCTAATCAGTAAATTTATTTCTATATATAACACAAATTGTTCCATTAATGGTTGAGATCATAAGTCAATTGAAGCTAGACCACCATGGAGAACCTGGAAGCACTGCACAGCCATTTCGTCCTATTGTAGGACTTCTCGACAGTGCGCATGCACGATCCCGCCTAGCGAGATCAACCAGGTCTGTTGTGAGATAGTAACTCACTGAAGACAATGGTGGATATGTTGCTCAATTTCGTGGATTAATTCAAGTTAAACATTAACATCGTTGGATGCCAGCCAACCCAGTGATCTAGTGGTTAGGCGCTCGCAATCGAGACTGATAAGTCCTGGATTCGAATCTCGCGGGGGGCGAAATCGTTGATAATCACTGTTGAGGAGTCCCATAGAAGGAAGGAACGGCCGTCCAATGCTTCCAGGTTTTCAATTCTGGTCTAACTTCAACTGACTCATGATCTCAACCATTAAATTACTATAATATCTACAAATACCCCTTTCTGATATATATAATACTATATAACAATAATAAACAATTTGAAATTTAATACAATTTATAGAAATGGGAAACATAAAACACACAATTGATTATAATCATCATTCTATAAAATAAACAAATGTTTACATTCATATAAAACTATTATCAATGTCATTTAAACAAACTATATATATGGTGTTGTTTGCTTGTATTTTTCCATTGTTGTTTAGGACTGCAATGGATCAGTTTCTTGTTGGCATATGTATACACATATATTATTTGTAATCATAAATTTTAATATTTCAATGATAATGTTCCACGTAAACAATGTGGAAATTATTTATACACCTTTTTAATGAGGACATACAAACATATTTAAAACCTAAATAAACAATTATTGATATTAGGCTTATGATTTGCTGATATTAGTTATATATTTGTCAGTTATATGAAATGAGAAAACAAATTGAGCAATTGAATGTTTGCATAAAAATGAATAGGTAACATTATCAATAAATAAATAGAGATTTGACAGTCTGTATTATTAATTTAAATGATACATTAAGTTTTTGATTTAAATGATCAGGTTTTGAACATAAATGGATTAACTAGTTTTGTATGATCGATAAAGATCTTGATACTTCTATTATTAGCCTGTAAAAGTTGGTGAATTCTTCAAGATCAATAGTTACGTAGTTTACATTGAATTCAACAAGTCTTTCGAGAAAGTTCCTTACAAGTAATTGTTATATAAATTAAGTAATATCGGAATCGGAAGCAATTTATTAATGTGGATAAAAGACTTTCTAGTTTGACATCAACAAAAATTACTGATGAACTCAAAATTATCTAGCTGAGAAACTGTACTTAGCAGAGTGCCTTAGGGAACAGTTTTATTATTATTATTGGCTTTATTCAATATTACATTTTGGGCACAATATAGAATTCTCAGCACAAAGTATTTAAACAAGTTTCCGTTTCTTACTTCTTGGTCGCTCCTGACGACATAGTTCTGATAATCTCCGTCTTCTTATTACAATATCGAAATATTGAATGGTCGCTAGTTAGAAGTTAGTAGTCCAGGAATCCACATCTGAATAATGTGCATTCTTTTCGTTATATATTGCAAGCAAACACGATTTCGCTGATTGGGCTCTTTTGTAACTTGTGCAGCGAAATGTCGTAAACGTTTAACAAACGCATCTGAATAGGTTATGAGACTAATAGGCATAATGATATGTTAAAACAAATAAGGTAACAGATAACTTGTTGAAATATCCAGATGACAGGAACAGGTAGCCCAGATATTTAATGAGCCACTGTTGTCCGTCCTGTATGTAAATGACCTTATTGTCTCCAGTCATCATCGGATTTGTTATATGCTGACGATGTGAAGATGTGGGGAGTGATAAAAAGTAAAGGTGACAGTTTAGAACTTCAAAATGACCTGTTGAAATATTCTGAATGGTCTAAAATTTTGCTTCCAAGTTCATTATGATGCATATTTGTCACCAGGGAACAGATCCCTACACGGTGAATAACACTGTGTTATCTGTTGTCCAGACGCACAATGATTTAGGATCCATCGTTAGAAAAGACTTAAAAACTATTGCACGCTGCTGTGCGTTAACAGCCAAAGGTTTTAATACCCTATGGTCAGTATGTAACACCTTCAGCCATGCTGATGCTTAGACCTTTTTGACTTTGCATATGGTAATCGATCGTCCTTAACTCGAGTACTGAATACAAGCGGCTAACTTCTTCCTAAAAAGAAACAATGAGTTGTTGAAAAAATTCCAAAGAATCTCAGCTAAGCTGATTCTCAGAATAGCAATTCTACTGTATGATGCTTAACTGGTTAAACTAAACCTATTTTGACTGTCATATAAAAGAACCAGAGGTGACTTGGCCACAGTTTTTAATTACTTGATAATAAATTTACATCTGATATTCCCTCAGTTTGCATGTCATCTAAAACAGAGAATTTGCGAAGACACTTTAAAAACATTCATGAGCCTAGAACAAATTACTTGTCAGCTGATTATCGACCTCCCCATCGAGTCATCAATGAATGTGATTCATTACCTCAAGTTCTATCTGTCAACGCTTTAAAAAGAAAGTTGGATCAACTTTGAAACCATCATTGCCCGAACTAACATAAGCCATCTAGCCTTCTGTCCTTTCCATACTGAAATCGAAACTAAAGAAATACGTATTATGATAGTGAATGTTCAACTTGTTAAGTTTAATCAAAGTAAAACTGATTAAATATTTTCTGTTAAATTAGGTATATCGCATATGTGAGTGAATAGGTCAAACATTTTGAACAATTGTGAAAATTTATTGAGTAAAAATTCATGCAATATAAACGGTAACCAATAAATCAATCATAATATTTCATAAAATGGAGTGTTTGGTGTATGTACAACACTCAATAATCATATATGATTGTTAGTATATCAACTTGTATTGAAAGTATTACCACTTAATGTTAAATATGACATAACTAAACCCTTTAATATCATCGAAACATTTTCATTCTGCTAAGAATTCAAAAACATCAGAAACAAAGTTTTACAGAAATTGAATTAGAAAACAACTAATTAGTTGAAGAAAGCAAGAACAAACGACTAGGCGGAATAATATGAATTACTTTTACTTAATCCAATCCTCGTCAGCTGCTAACAACCTTCAATATTTAAAACTTACTTACATCTGGTACTCCTCGTGGAAAAGTATAGGTCGACTACCAGCATTCTCCATCCAACTATGTCCCGACCAATCCTTTCTAGTTGCTATTTATTCTTTTCATGTCTGCTTTCCGTTCCCGATGTAATGTGTTCTTTAGTCTTCCCATTTTTTGTCTCTCATCAAGATTCTAAATTAGCACTTGCTTCGTGATGCCTTATTTTATGATTTCAGCAATGTATGTTTAAAACGCTAACCATAATAAACAAATATTTAAAACATATAATTAAAAAATAAACTGAAAGTATATGCATGTATGTTGTCCAATTTGAAGCTGTTTTAAATACGTGTCAACATTGTGTACAAAAGATGTACGTCATTTTGAGAGAGACTAAATAAAAATAAAAACTAAGCATATAAATGTCATATATAAAGGAGCATCCTACAATATTGATGGTAAAAAGTACACTAAACAATTAGAAAAACTGATTAGGTAAAAAAAAATAGGTGACAGTGCCATGTATAGATAAAAGGGGTAAAACTCAATTAGCTAAGAATTAAAATGATTGAACCACAAGAGTCTGGCAGTGAAAATTACAACACTCACCTATCAAACGAATGGGAAAAATACTCGAAAATGCTAAATGTATAAAAAGAAAATTACAACTCAGGCGAAACATCTAAACATTCTTTGAAATGCTACAGTTAACAAGCTTATTAACTTACTTACTTCTGTTAATCCCAATGGAGCATATCATGGTGACCAGCATTCTCAAACCCACTATGTCTCGGGACTTCCTTTCTAGTCTTATCCAATCCTTGTTCATTCTTCTCATGTCTGTATCCATTTTGCGACGAAATGTGTTCTTTGATATTTCTCTTCTACTTTGGCCCTGAGGGTTCAAAATGAAGGCTTGCCTTGTGATGCAGTTGGGTGATTTTCTCAATGTGCGTCCTATCCACTTCCAACGCTTCTTCCTGATTTCTTCCTTAGCTGGAATCTGGTTTGTTCTCTCCCATAGTACGTTGTTCCTGATAGTGTTTGATCAACGGATCTGAAGTATTTTGTGTAGACAGCTGTTAATAAACACTAATGTCTTCTGGATGATGGATTTCGTAGTTGTCCAAATTTTCTGCCCCGTACAGTAGAACTATCTTGATATTTATATTGAGAGTTCTGACTTTGGCGTTGGTTGACCGTTGTTTTGAGTCCCAGATGTTCTTCAGTTTCAGATATGATGTTCATGCTTTTCTGATCCGCGCCTTCACATCTGCATCAGATCCTTCGTGTTCATCGATGATGCTGCCCAGATATGTAAACGTTTTTACATCTTCCAAATCTTCTCCGTCAAGTGTGATTCGATAGTTGCATGCTGTGTTGTACCGGAGAATTTCGGTTTTCCGTTTTTGTATGTTGAGACCAACTGCTGCTGAGGCTGCTGCTACACTGGTTGTCTTCTCCTGCATTTGTTGTTGCGTGTGCGATAGATGAGTCAGATCATCTCCAAAGTCTATATCGTCCAGCTACATTTTAGCTGTCCACTGTTGTCCCATGCTTTCCCTCAGATGTCGCATCGAAGAATCCTTCATAGTATTGTCCTCTCCAAGTTATCAAATGCTTTCTCGTAGTCAATGAATTTGATGTAGAGTGATGAATTCCATTCAATTGATTGTTCCATAATGATCCATAGTGTTGCGATTCCGTCTGCATACGATCGATTCTCGCAGAATCTAGCCTGTTGGTCTCGAAGTTGGGCGTCTACAGAGTCCTTAATTCTGTCTAACAGTATCCTGTTGAAAACTTTTCCTGGTATTGAGAGAAAAGTGGTGCCTCTGTAGTTCTCGCACTTGCTGAAATCACCTTTCTTTGGTAACTTGATCAGGTGTCCTTCTTTCCAGTCTGTTGGTACTTGTTCTTCACCCCAAATCTTGCTGAAGAGAATGTGAAGTATCTTTGCAGTAACTGCTACATCTGCTTTCAGTGCCTCTGCCGGATTGTTGTCTGATTCTGCTGCTTTGCCACACTTGGTTTGTCTGATGACCATGCTAATCTCTCCAATTGTTGGTGGTTCAACATCGATTGTGAGGTCCGTGGGTGCTGCTTCGATGTTGGGTGAGTTCAGTGGGACTGGTCGATTCAAGAGTCTTTTGAAATGCTCTACGGGATGGAGCCGCTAACAAGCTAGTGTGTAGAAAGTTTTCATAATGTTCTTCATGTTTTTCCTAAATGTAAAGAAGCAAAGTTTGAAGTTGGAAATCTTTTCCTACAATTATTAATATCGTGATTTCTGACTGAGTATATAGTACTGATCAAAATATTTCAGTATAAATTTTAAAACTACTTTCCAGTACTATATTCGTAAATAAGATAGGATTTAAAATAATAATTTCTCAAAAAGTGTTTTAAACTTAATGAAAAGGTCTCTTTAAATATTGATTACTATTCTAATGGTTACCAATATGACATCAATACAGGGTAACCTAGTCGGTAGTGTGAACCATTCACCTAACAACACCATGAAGGAGTATGTAGTATTGTGAAATTAAAAAAGAATTATTATTGATGAGTAAACATTTCAGCTATTGATTCTGATAATTGAAAATCGGTTTAATCTTATAAATAAACCCATTTTTAAGAAAGAGGATGGTGTCTACAAATATTATTTGATAAAGACCTATTCCAACATTTCATGTTTTATATTTGTAAAGCATTTAAATTGGCCGATTCAATCAAGGTACATTGTGTTTAAGTAGCTTATAGTACAACAAATATTGATCGAACTAATCACGCGATTAATCTTCAAAATAATGAACAAATTAAAGGGACATTAATACATTTATCTATTTCCTTAATCAAAAAATTAGTCTTTCGGTCCGACATTAATCTACATTTATTCAACACAAGATTAAGGTCAAGCAGCCAAAAGAAAACGATAAACTGCTACTCTTTTAAGTAATCGCCAGGTTTTTTTTTGTAAAAATCCAATATTTTTTATGCATGAACATTTTGGAGCGTATCAAGTATCCTTTCGATATATTTAAGAGATTCACGTCATATCAGTTAATATGAGATGCTAATAAACTGTGAAATGGAGGCCTAGTGATTAAAGGACTGAATTTGAATAACATGAACTTCGGTGACACCACGTAGTATCACTTGTGGAGACTGGTACTATGTCAAGCCTACATGGATTATTTTAGCTTCTTTTCAAGTCATATTTTGACCTTTTTAATTATTTTCTTGTTAAACTTGACTGTTTTTTTATGTGATCGTATGTGTGTTAATTGCTCACCCTATTCATTATGTGTCTGCAACTTCTTTTTGTCTGACTATGTATATTGAGTACGCTTCATTAAAACGAGTTGGCTCACTCGCCTTCTCCGCTCCACTTTACTTCTCGTTCCTCCTTACTGTTATGAATGTCTGTCTAGATAAACGAACACTTGAAATAAACTCCTCCAACTCCACCCGTATTTGGCTTCTTACTACCGCTGTCATTAACGGGATTAACCTGGGTATTATACGGAGTCAAATGGACGATTTATTTACATAACATATTCATCCGTTCATCTAGATTGAAATCAGATCACGGTACCACATAACCTTCTTCAGCAATATGGTTTATCTGATACGGACTTTTTATGAAGAAGAATGGCTGACTGATGCATCACAAATGAAGACATATGCCACACAAGGCTTCTGAATATAGCTCTTTCTCTTTCTTCTGTTGGTTGAATGGATTATGAAGAACTTCACAGAACAGAGGAGGCAAGGAATACGTTTGAAAGCTTGAGTGAGATAATATTATCAATATACAATAGCTGTCAAACACACTTCCACCAACGTTAGTTCTGTTTCAAGATCCATCTATGAGTAAAGTATAAGTTCATTAAAAGCCTAGTCGTGCACAAACTAAATCGCGACATTACGATAATCGTCGAACAATCAGCTGAGTGGAACCCATCAATATACATCAACTTCATCGATTATGAGAAAGTGATTGACAGTGTAGGTAGGAGTACATTATGGAATATTCCTCAACACTATGGTATTAGTAGATGAGAAAATTGTCAACTTCATCCAGAATTCATACGACGGACTACAATGCAATGCTATGCATGGAGGACAGCTGACACATGCATTCCAAATGAGGACTGCAGTCAGACAAGGCTGTTTACTCTACCACTTCCATTCTCTTTTGATTGTCGACTGGAGTATGAAGACCTCAATATCGTAGGGTAAGGACGGAATACAATGAACAGGTTGGATGTAATTAGACTATTTGAACTTCACAGATGAACTGGTCATTCTATCCCATACACATCAACAAATGTAGATGAAGAAAACCAGTGAAGCAGCAGTGGCAGCCTCTGCATCAGTAAGCCTCAACATACTCGAAGGAAAATGCGAGATATTCAAATACCACACAGAGAACATCAACCCAACCACACGTGATGGAGTAGAATCATCGATGAACGTGGAGGATCTGATGCCTACGTAAAACTGAGGATTGGCAGAGCGATGGTCACATACGTACAATCGAAGAACATATTGAACTGAAAACAATTGTCTATCAGCCTGTAGCGGTAAATAAATCCCCAAAATAAATAGCTCTGTAAGTTTTCGACATTGGATGCTGACCACAGTTTTAGTGGACTCATCTAGCTGAAGGCCCTCGGTCAAGCATCCGCACCAGATCATGTGTGGAAACGCCGTGCTCAACATCTGCCGCAATCGCTAGCCAGATTAGTTTAGACGATCCTCGATATATTGATAGCTTATCAAATATATCTTCGATCTCCTCGCTTCTGTCTTTTGATTTCACTTGGT
The DNA here is from genome assembly GCA_946903255.1 of Schistosoma spindalis. Lineage (NCBI taxonomy): Eukaryota > Metazoa > Platyhelminthes > Trematoda > Strigeidida > Schistosomatidae > Schistosoma > Schistosoma spindalis. The sequence goes on from OX336420.1 coordinate 80,859,519, forward strand.
GGGTACGCTTCATATTAGAAGGTGTTACTGGTTAAAGCGTTGTCAAACTGTGAATACCTGTGGCGTCTTCAAGGTAATATCAAAGTCAAAATGTTCAATTCGAACATCAAGACAGTTATACTGTACAGAGCTGCAACATTGAGAACTATCACAACCATCATCAAACATGTACAAGTATTTATAAACAATTATCTACAAAAGATAATCAATGTCCGTTGATCATATATCATCAGTAACAGCCTACTGTGAGAGAGAACAAGTCAGGTTCCAGCTGAAGAGGAAATCAGGAAAAGGCGTTTATTGGCCCGTGATCTGACTACAATTTGATCGTAATGATTGGTTGCTATCGTCTATCCTCGTATATAATCATTGACTTCAATCACGTTAGTTAATAACAGAATTAAATAAGTCAAATAACGAGAATGGAGTTTTGAATGCATATATTTTGTATAATTGTTGATTACACAAACGAACGGAGGAACGATACGAAGATGAGAAAGCGAAGCTAAATTGGCGCGCGGTGGAGATGGCTGGTAAGCCGACTCCCACTTAACAAAGAGTTAATCAATATTTATAAGCACATCAAGATAAATTACAGACATGTGATGAACAGTGTGATAAGAAGTGTACACACGCCCACGTGCTCATACAAAGACAGTCAAGATTGATTAGCGAATAATATACAAGGTCAAAATATGACTCAAGTAGAATGAATAGATTGAGATGTCCGAAAGTTAGAATAAGGTATATGGGCTTAGCATAATGACAGACACTACAGGCGTTGGAAGTGGATAGGACACACATTGTGGAAATCACGAGACTGTATCACGAGACAGGCACTAACATGTAATCATGAAGGGAAACAGAAAAGTGGAAGGACAAAGTATACACTTTGCCGAGAATTAGAAGCAGACATGAAAAGCATGAATAGCGACTCAAAAGAACTCGAATGGATTGTCCTGGATATGGTTGTATAGAGAGTGCTGGTTGTCGACCTATGCTCCTCCATGGGGGTTAACAGTAGTAAGTAAGCCACACTTTCCAGAAGAGTGAATGTGTTTTTAAAAGGAATTCTGTTCAGTTAAGACATATGAACTGGTCAATACTCTCACTTCCATGGCTTTAATTTTCTTCAGTAAAATATAATGCGTACTTTTAGATAAATACATTAGCAGGATAATGTAGAAGACACGATCAAACAAAAAAGAATATACTACCAGATAACAGACATCCATCCATTCTCACCACACAGTACATTTTCCAACCGTATAATCGGATGATTGTGGAAACAGTGAGTTAGAAAACCCATTATTTGAAACTAGATTTCAAGTGAGATCTAGAAGCGGGCTAATTAGAACGTCGATCAATAGAAATGACGCGAATTCTGCTAAGCCAAATATCTCCTCAACAAGACGAGCACTTTGACAACAAACAAAAGATAAGATGCAAATCATAAGTCTTTCGGTATTAGTAAACCAATTAAGTTCGTTCTGTATAGCTAGTTACATCGCCCATATTCACTGACACATCCTCACGAACCAATGAACATATAAGTGCATGGTCGGTAAAAGCGTGAATACATGTATCCGTTCTGACCTGGTGAGTGGTGAGCACCACACAAAAACAGAAGCCTTCCCAGTTTTGTTTCAGGCCCCGAAAAATTTATAAACAGCAGAACAACTTTTTCTTCCCAATATAGCTTAAGTTATCAGGATCAATCTTGCGAAACCTAACCTATGTATCCAAAAAATATATATTAAATTTCTATTTAGCATACCCTACAATTCTGTTACTCCATACATAGGATCAATGTTGTAGACTATAATTTCCCCAGCCCCGCTCACCCACTCTTTATTTTTATCTCTGTTTTGAGCACTTTCTTAATTGTACACCTATCCTTCTTAATTCACATGAAATTCTTACTATATTTATCATAATTACTTGATAATAATTCCCTCATTAAACGCTATGTCTATACGAGTATTATCACTGTTATTATAGTTATTTCAATCTAACTGACGTACCACTTGTCCTAAAATCGACTGTATCCACGTAATTTGCTTCATCATAGTGATCGTAACACAACACACTACAGTAAACTTTCATAATCCTTCACTGGACAGTCTTTCAAATGTAAAATGATACTTTTAAAACACACTTAAGCCGTGATTGATTTAAAAGTTCACTTTAAAGTGTTGTACAGCCTACCAGAATAACATTTTTAATTGTGTGAAATTTGTTTGATCCATCCCTTCGCCTCACTCTTTATCACTTCCTCTCTTCAGTTTGTTAAAAGCAGAGCTCCAAACTTTCAATGACGAGCCTACTTTAGATTACTGTGAAATAATGATATTTTTTATTTGAGTACAAGTCTGCAATTTTTCTTATCGAGGCAATATCACTCCATATATCTATTTTAAACAATCAGGCTTATAACATTTCCAAAGACTTTTGAGGGTGTTAAATTTCCAACAGAAGGAGAGTTTGCATGAAGTGTTACATGTGAAGAAATTTGAACACCTCTCTTGTATTTGATTGAAATCATGAACCGATTTGATGTTAGACCACCTTTGGAAACCTGGAAGCACTGGACGGCTGTTTCGTCCTATTGCGGGACTCCTCAGAAGTGCGCATCCACGATCCCGTCTCGCGGGATCCGAACCCAGGGCCTTTGGTCTCGCGCGTGAACGCTTAACCTACTGGACCACTGAGCTGGCATCCAATGGTGTCAGTCTCTAACATCCAACAATCCACGAAATTCCGCGACCATCTTCCATTGTACTAAAGTAGATACCTGTCTCTACCCGACATGGATTAGCTCCACTGGCCACGGCTTCTCACTAGAACACCGAGAATTCCCTCACCTGAAGTTTGTGCTGTTGACGTTGTTTAGAAGAATAATGAGAGTTGCACGATCAAATCATCCACCTCAAAAAACAAAACTCTACCTCAGAATGTTAAAAATGAAGAACGAAAAAATATATTTCAACATTATTTTCTTATCATCATTACTGTTATTATTGTCCTTTCAAATAATATAATTCCCTAGTGAACTTTAATGTTGATAAAAAAACGAATTATTTACAAATGAGTTATTTAATGATTTACAGGTCCTTATCTTTTTCTAAAAGAAAAATAATAGAATAAAAAATTCCTTCTCTATATCAATCCAAAACTTTTCAAAGTGGATTGTAGTGGCTGGTTCTATATCGAGCCTACATAGCTTATTCTGGTTTCTAAACAAATTAATTTATCCATTCATCTCAAACTACATTTTGATCTTGTTAATTATTCACTTATCAACCTTGATTGTTTTTTTTATGTAAGCTTATGTATGCTTACTTCTTATCTTATTTATCACATATCTGTAATTTATATCTATCCAACTATAAATATCGATTAACGCTTGGCTAACACGCCTTCTCCAACGCCTATCATATAACTTCGTTTCCTTGATCATTGATCCAGACAAATGGTCTCCTAGGGTGTTAGGAGATGATGGTAAATCAGTTGATGAAGTTATGAATCTTCATCGACTGAGATGGTTCGGCCACGTGTTGCGTATGCCTAAACACCGATTACCACGACGCGCAATGCTAACCAGTGTTAGAGATAATTGGAAGAAAGTTAGGGGCGGCCAAACCAAAATGTGGCATCAGTGCTTAAAGACACTAACTACTGGTTTGAGCCATGTTGGTAGATGCAGACTACCTGGTTGGGGTCCTCGTGACTATCGTAACCAATGGTTGGAGACTCTTGGTGACATGGCTCAGAATCGATCACAATGGTGTCGGTGCATACACTCTTTGTCTTCCTTTAAACTAAGTGATTAAAATCGCTTCATGTCTTTCTTTCTACCGAGTAATTCCTTTTTTCCTGTATTATATCCTTATACACAATCTTTCTTTTATATACTACTACCTTTGATGTGAACTCCGCCTGTAGCTCTTCCAGAGTTACTGCCGGTCCCAAGCCCGGGTAAAGGAGGAGGGTTGGGCATGGGGTTAGCGTCCTCATCCCGTAGAAACCTAACTCGCTAAAAAAACGCTAACCAGAAAAAATAACTCAAACCATTTAAACTCTGCCCTGGGAGTTAGAGGTAATATGACGCTTCATGGTGAAAGCCGAGTTCCTTCGGAAGCCACGAGGCCGATGCCCCTTCTAACAACCAGAGCAACAATTTTTATAGGTACATGGAACGTCCGGACAATGTGGGAGAACGGGAAGACCAGTCAAATAGCAACGGAAATGAGGAGATACAACTTGGCAGTACTGGGAATCAGTGAAACCCATTGAATCCGGTGTTCATCTTGTTGTGCTAATGCGGTATGGCAACTTGGACCGATGCATATACGTGCCTGGTCCTACGTTGCAGATGACTGACTTATTCGAGATCCATTCTCATATTTGACTTGTTTAATTCCGTTATTTACTAACTCAAATTAAATCGATAATTATATACAAGGATTGGCAATATGTATATCTTAGTTTAAAGTTACTTATTTAACATGTTATAATAGTATAACTTTGAATGTTGACATTTAGTCTTCTTTTTATGATTCTTTATTTAACTGTAATGAAATTCTTCAGTTATTCATGAGACGTTTACAGCACTCTTTAATCACTTTATTAAGTAATTTCTTATCCGATTGAATAATTCATTGAAAACGTGCATGGAATGACTAAAACTACTCACATAAGTGTTTTGTTTTCTTGAGTATACGTTTTCTATTTTCAAACAATGTTAATCGTGTTATAATCGTATGGTTTAAAATTAATAAACATGATTTGTAGCTCTTGATAAGAGTTGCTGTACGGATTTAATTCTTGTACTTTTTCTCTCTCCTTATTCATTTTTCATTATTTTTCTAGACAAGATCATCAACACATAAACTTATTTTTCTTAACTATCACGCACTTGTTTGAAAAGAAAATACTTAGAGAATACAGTATTTATTGGGATTAATCTCACATCCAAGTTGATCATTTTGTGTTCTTTTATAAGATCGTATCAGGATCAGTTTTCTGATACTTGAGAATTTGTTCAGAAATATACACATATATTCAGATTGGTCTTTGATTATAGTTTCATTTGCATCGAGATCCGTTCTGGTTTATCTATATTAAACGACTATTGATAAGATCAACTAAGAAAAAGAAACTTGCTATTGAAATTTGACTGGAATTAGAACAATAATACTAACTTCGTGAAATCATCGAAAACAAAACTAAATGGATGCACTACAAAAAACAAGTTAGATGTATACAATAATTCTGCATTATGATTCATAGAAAAATTTCACATACATCTCATTTCAATTTAAATCTATTACTTAAAATTGGACTAAATGATTTTTCACAGTAATAAGATCACTAATATCTTATATTGATATTCTTCGGCTTCATTGTGTAAGAATCTCATATGTACACTATTTACAATTGATTGATTACTGTGTAGCGACCGATGCCATGTGTGTCAAATCCTATCCATCAAGTTGCAATGTGACCACAAGTCTAAGTGACTCGATATCGCATGCACGTTTTTGAGATGTAAGGGGGTGTTTGGAGTTAGTCGACAGGAAAATATTTATTTAGGTTTCGTGTTAGGTGTAACAGGATCAAATCCGCTAGAGAGCATCAGTTCCCTCAAGATCATAGGTACATTTTGTTGACTGGTGTCGAATAGAACGAAACAAAGGTTTTCTGTCTACTAACTCCAACTACCAACTTACATATTTATTATACACAGGTTTGTGAAATATTTTATGTCAACCAAATTTTGTATGACATTTACGTGGACTTGTTCCATATGATTTAAATCGACTGAGTTTACAATTTCCTAAATTTTAGTAAATTGTAATTGGTGTAATAAGTTTGTTCTATCACGTTTAGTTAGCATTTACTGGAGAAGAAAAGAGACAAGTACATTAATCGCTGTTTTATCAAAATAATAATGGCTTACATAAAGTGAGTGAAATTAGAAATACGAACGCAATTCATAATCTGAATATTATTACGTATTCGTATTTCACTATTCTACTGACTTCTGGTCGAAACGTTAAAACTACTCAATTTTAGCTGCTGACAATTTTGATTTGCATTATCAGATTTCTGTTAGGATTACTTACTTATTACTTAATTACGCCTGTTACTCCCAATGGAGAATAGGCCACCGACCAGAATTCTCCAACCCACTCTGTCTTGGGCCTACTTTTCTAGTTCCATCCAATTCTTGTTCATGTTTCTCATGTCTATATCCATTTCCCGGCGTGATGTATTCTTTGGTCTTTCTCTCCTCCTTCGGCCTTGAGGATTCCATATGAGGGCTTGTCTTGTGACACAGTTGGGTGTTTTCCTCAATGTGTGAACTACCCATTTCCAGCTTTTCTTTCTGATTTCTTCCTCTGCTGGGATCTGGTTTTTCTCTCCCACATTAGGTTGTTGCTAGTAGTGTCCGGCCAACGGATTCGAAGTATTTTGCATGGACAACTGTTAATAAATACCTGTATCTTCTGAATGATGGCTTTCGTGGTTTTCCAGGTTTCGGCCCCATACAGTAGAACTGTCTTGACAATTGTATTGAAAATTATGACTTTGGTGTTGATTGCCAATTGTTTTGATTTCCATATGTTCTTCAGTTGTAAATATGCTGTTCTTGCTTTTCCGATCCGCACTTTTACATCTGCATCATATCCTTCGTGTTCATCGATGATGTTGCCCAGATATGTAAACGTTTTTACATTTTCCAAATCTTCTCCGTCAATTGTGATTTGATTGCTTTCTGTTAGGATTTGCTTTTCATAAACATCACGGTATATGAAGTATTTTCCATAATGATAGGAATTGAGATACTTGTAAGAAGAGAGCCCAGTGACATGTGGTATTTTGTGTTCTAATTAATCTTCATAGCAACAATATTGTTAGTAATCAATTAATTTGAGAGTAGTATCAACGGAGTTATATAATCTAAGCGAATCTCTTCTGACTCTACCCACAGACAAGCGGCCTCAGCTTCGAAAAGCTGAAAACAATAATAAAGGATAGAGACTAAAAACATATACGGAATTAAATAACCTCTTTTATAGAAATGTAAGTACTGTTTGGTGTTACATCTGTCTCTAAGACAGGAGTTATGCAAAATACCTTGTTGTTACATTACATGTAACGAGTGAACTTGATGTATCATTTCATTTGACTACTCCTTAAGGATAGATTGCAAGGCAGACTTCACAGATGGACTGACATTTTATGCCAACTAAAGAAAAGTAATCATTTTAACCATGATCTTATAATTCCATTCCAATTTGTGTTTACAAAAAATATGTCATTGTGAGAAATCAAAAATATTTCTATAGTTGTAGGAAACTAAAGTAAAACATCGACGTATTATTTACACTGGTGTGCGGTTAAAGTATTCTCCTTTAATGAATGACGTAAAACACTTTTAATATGTTTTTTTATATTTATTCCAACCAAACTACAATGATACAATGATTTACTCATGAAGAATGGAATGTAAATAAAATGTGTTGTTGTTTATTTTTGAAATTCACAAATGTGTCGAGACATAAATGGGGACAATCGGATGTATTTTGAACACAAAATTACAGAATATCTTACTAAAATCTGGGAACCATATAGTTAATGCTCCATTTACTAAATGTCAATCAATCGTTCATTTCTATATCAAACACTCTGTTCTCGTTCCCTTTTCTTCAATCTTCTTAACTTTCTGTCGCAAGGTATTTCACTTTCGATTAATTACACATACAACGTATATTTATTGAGACCAGTAGCACATACCATAATATTACATTGTTACTATGTTTAGTTTATAATCAGTTTATTTAAGAAATGTAGGTGATTATTGCAGCAATTAAAATAAATTAACCCAAAGGCATTTAACTACAAAATGGAGAACATATTAGTTGGGAGCTTAAAATTAATGATAATCCTAGTGTAGTATTTAAGTGTTTTTTTTTCTGGTTAGCATTTTTTCTAGCGAGATAGTTTTCTACGGGATGGCGTCGGTAACCCCACGCTCACCTTTCCTCTTTTATCCGGGCTTGGGACCGGCAGCAGCCCCAGAGGGGCTTCAGGCGGCCAATGCTCCATTGGGAGTGACAGGCTTAAGTAAGTATGTAAAGTAAATTTAAATGTATTCTGATAATTTCTGTTATGTATTCATTCAGCATAAGATTTATTGAGTATGATATTCATTTAATTCCAAATTATTCAAATTTAGTTTACAATCATTATGAGGAGATTCAGTATATTAAATTAGAACCTTTCTCTATTATATTTTCTTTGTGGTTGCAGTCTCGGTATCATCTTTGTAATAGTTGAATGATGAACTGATGATGTTGAGAGGCTTAATGTTGAACACCAAGAGAGGTCACTCAATAGTTCATTAATGTTTTAATAGCTTAAACTATGTTTTCAAGATTCTGATAATAGCACATATATTTATGAAGAAAATATACATCAGAACTAAGACCCATTATTTAAGTGAAATTTCTAGTCATCGTTTTCAGAATTTGTTTTATTGCTTTCTAAGATATCAAATAAATGAAATGGCTGACAATATATGATTCATTCATCCCCCATAATAGAAGTACATTTTCATAAATTTCAATGTCATTAGGACACCTAGGACTGAATTTACCTCTAGGTAGTATTCAATAATGATAGCGCTTTAGACATAGACTATTAACAAGAAGATGATTTTCTATTATTAAACCATTTGAACTTGAACTATTCATTGGAAATATTATATCATTGAAGTTTAGTACTGATGATAATAATGTGTTCTTACAATTCTTCAGGAAGTGTTCCCATGCTTAATTTACTTGATATTACTAATATACACATCAAGTATTCCATTAATTTTTAGCTTTGTTTATTAACTCTAGTTAAAAATTCACCTTATCATTAACCATTAAAATTGTAAGATGAATTACTTTAGGCTTTTCATTGTTTATTTCAAATAAGACAATACATTCTATTTATATATTCACCAAGATTAATACAAAACATAACTTTATTCTTTTCCTTACCCCTTTATCTCTTCATATAATTTGTCCACTGTTAAATATAATAATAATGTTGCTATGTAAACATTAGATATTATTTATTCTAGATTTTTTATGATGATCACGAGTTTAGCAAATATAGCATACTTAACTATCAGAGATATGTAAAAACAGTAAATGGAATAGCTTGCATACTGTATCATTAAATTGTCTGCTGCAAAAAATAATATAGTAAGTTATGTATTGTGGTTTTATGATGATGGTTTGGTCGACCAAACCATCCAGCTCAGAGAATAAAACTCCATCAAAGTCATCCACCTGAGCTACAAATATTCTCCACCATCTCATTGTGGTTTTATGTTATTTTATATATACACTAGTCTTTTTTTATGCTTTATTAATAATAAACAAGGATTTCAGTCTAACTATTTACCTAATTACTTACATTTACAGTTCATTAATTCCTGTATTAACTTCATGCATTTTATTTGCTCAGAACTTTAAATGTATAATTAGAAGTTAGTTTATAAACAGAAAAGTAAACTTAATAGAAAATTTATTTATTAAGCTTGAATTGATGTTATTTTGAATATATTATCTTCAACTTACAAGACTATATATTTCAATGGTTGAGATCATGAGTCATTTGAAGCTAGACCACCATGAAAAACCTCGGAGTACTGGACGGCCATTTCGTCATATCATGGGACTCCACAGCAGTGCGCATCCACGATCTCGCCCCCCCCCGTGAGATTCAAACCCTGGACCTATTAGTCTCACGCGTGAGCGCTTAACTAATAGACCATTGAGCCGGCATCTAACGGTGTTAATGTCTAACTTCAACTAATCCACGAAATTGGTATGCCTTAAAAATGAACGACATCATATAGTATACATAGTTTAAATATTCATGTGAATCGTAGATATATTTCTTGTAAATGGGTTCCGTGTTTAGAAAAAAATTGACAACTATCAATATTAAGACTACGGTAATGTATGTAGAGTCAAATTGTTTAGATAATGTTATTGTTTATTTGTGATACGAAAAAGAAAAGAATGAGACCATGGAAGGTTTTTATAATACAGATGATTGAAAATGGCTTTATATTTTTTAATTGTGTAATTTCACTTATCCCATAAATGTATGATAATTTTTGCTGGTCATGAATAACAGGTTATTGACTATGACCCTAACTCTCAGATGTTTACCATAAATATACTCATTACGTTGTAGCAGCTCACCTACAATTAAGTTTATTTACGCTCAATTTTGTAAAGCCCTCCAATTAACGTCTATTTTTAAAGACAGTGTTATTTTAACAGTGAAAATTTGTCTGCCTTTGTATTATTTTTGTGTCTGAAGGATCATGCATGTTTGACCATATGTAACAGCTTACGTTCAAATCCCTTTTACTGGATTAAATGTTAGTTGCTTAAATCGCTTGATGAATCATTAGCTATAGATATTTTCTTTATCGACTCTTCGTTCGCCTCCGTATTTGCTTGTTCATGCTCATTAGCTTTTCTGTTTGAATTCGCTTGATGTGCTTGGGGCTCATTGTTCAGTGCCATTCCATAATAAACTGTAGTTAGCACTTCGTGTTGCCCTCTGAATTCATACTTACTTACTTACTTACGCCTGTTACTCCCAATGGAGAATAGGCCACCGACCAGCATTCTCCAACCCACTCTGTCTTGGGCCTTTTTTTCTAGTTCCATCCAATTCTTGTTCATTTTTCTCATATCTATCTCCATTTCTCGGCGTACTGTGTTCTTTGGTCTTTCTCTCCTCCTTCGGCCTTGAGGATTCCATATGAGGGCTTGTCTTGTGACACAGTTGGGTGTTTTCCTCAATGTGTGAACTACCCATTTCCAGCTTTTCTTTCTGATTTCTTCCTCTGCTGGGATCTGGTTTTTCTCTCCCACATTAGGTTGTTGCTTATAGTGTCCGGCCAGCGGATCTGAAGTATTTTGCGTAGACAACTGTTAATAAACACCTGTATCTTTTGGACGATGAATTTCGTAGTTTTCCAGGTTTCCGCGCCATACAGTAGAACTGTCTTGACATTTGTATTGGAAATTCTGACTTTGGTGTTGGTTGCTAATTGTTTTGAGTTCTAGATGTTCTTCAGTTGTAGATATGCTGCTCTTGCTTTGCCAATCCGTGCCTTCACATCTGCATCAGATCCACCGTGTTCATCGATGATACTGCCCAAATATGTAAAGGTTTTTACATCTTCCAAATCTTCTCCGTCAATTGTGATTGGATTGGTACATGCTGTGTTGTATCGAAGAATCTTGCTTTTCCCTTTGTGTATATTGAGACCTATTGCTGCTGAGACTGCAGCTACACTGGTTGTCTTCTCTTGCATTTGTTGTTGCGTATGCGATAGAAGAGCCAGATCATCTGCGAAGTCTAGATCATCCAATTGCATCCTAGCTATCCACTCTATCCCGTGCTTCCCTTCAGATGTTGATGTCTTCATGATCCAGTCGATCACCAGGAGAAAGAGAAAGGGTGAGAGTAAGCAACCTTGCCTGACACCGGTCTTTACTTCGAACGACTTTGTCAACTGTCCTCCATGCACGATTTTGCAGTTTAATCCATCATAGGAATTCTGTACGATATTGACTATCTTCTGAGGCACGCCGTAGTGTCGAAGAAGCTTCCATATCTGAATTCATACACTGTTGAGATTTATTTAATAATAGTTATCAGGGCGGTTGACAAACGTAGCCTAAGGAATTATTTCCAAGCCAATCCACTACAACGTTCGTACTATTAATAATTATTTTAGTGCATTTTACTATTAGTTTTTACACATATAATCAGATGAAATTTTGAGTCTGAATGAAACAAAACAATACAGATTACATCACTCCCTTACAGATACTCTGATTGGTGGTTTGGGATGGTCTATCAATGGACTTAACGTTAACCGTTGTAGGCTAAATCACAAGTATCTGGTATGGAAAAAAACATTTGAAAATGAATGATAAATTATATTACAATCAGTGATGATCAAAATTAAGAGCTACTCTATAGAGAATAAGATAATTTCTGTTAACATATAAGTTTATAAATATATTTTGCTAAGATATCTATATGATCACAGAGTTAAATTAAGATGATTAACTATACCTCTCCTAAAAACCAGAGTCAGTCATATTCAATCGTTTAATCAATGTGTTAAATGATTTTGAATCATATTACTAGTAAATGTACTCCGAGAATATTTAACAATAATACACAATATTTTACTGAAAGGTTTTAGCACAGTCCTGGGTAGCATCAAGGAGGATTTGATACAGATGTAAAGTGAAGGAATGGCAAAGCGATGGTCGCATTCATACAGTTGAACAACATATGAAACTTAAAACAACTGTCTGTCAGCCAATATCAAAGTCATAATCTTCAATACGAACATCAAGACAGTTATACTGTACGGAGATGAAACTGCGAGAACTACCACAAACATCAAACATGTACAAGTACTTATAAACAATTATCTACGAAAGATAATCAATGTCCGTTGATAATATATCATCAGCAACAGCCTACTGTGAGAGAGAACAAGTCAGGTTCCAGCTGAAGAAAAAATCAGGAAAAGGCGTTGGAAGTGGATAGGACACACATTGTGGAAATCACGAGACTGTATCACGAGACAGGCACTAACATGTAATCATGAAGGGAAACAGAAAAGTGGAAGGACGAAGTATACACTGTGCCGAGAATTAGAAGCAGATATAAAAAGGATGGAAAGCAACTAGAAAGGATTGTGCAGACTAGAGTTTGATGGAGAATACTGGTGATCGGCCTATGCTCCTCCATGAAGGGGGACAGTATGTAAGGTAAATAAGTATGTAAGTTTTAGAACGGTAAATTGATTTCCTGATCATTTACAAATACAAAAACACAAACTTTGTTAAATGAAGTGAATAGATCATAATTGTTGTGTGCTACGTTAATTTTTTATTATACAAATATAAATTCGGTAAATAAAATTGCTTCTGATAAGACTGGATGAGAAAATTGTGAGAAATTTACAGAAGCTTTTGATTAGCTATCAGGTTAGAATGATGAAATTATAGTTTTTTTTTGTACACAGTTACTGTTCCTTAATATTACTTCAGCTTCAATTCACTATGATAATGGCTCAAGAATATAACTTCATCTTACGTATTCTTAATTCTCATCGTGGGAATTGCCACAGTCTTTGACTTCATGTATTTTGTAGTAGAATCAAGGAGACAACATTAACTATCCTCCTCCTTCTCAGAGGCGAGATGGATTGAGATGTGCAAACCAAGAAGCATTGAATCATTTTAATTTATCCAAATTATTCATCCACTATTAGTGGTTATTAATCAAAGAATTTGAAAAAACACAAAATCACAGTTAATTATTAAATATAATGAAATACACTGATAGTTAAATGAGTGTAAATCATTTGCCATTTCAAAGATTAATTTTATACTTTATACCTATGATTTGGAGTTTATATCTTCCTTATACAGTTACACATAGTGTGCAGTCAATCTTTCGAATACAAAATTCAAAAATAAAATTATTGAGGAATGAATATGAAATCAAAGATGATCAGTTGAATCAATCATCCAAGCGCATTTTAAACAGGAATAGTGTAAATGTGAGTGATATCTTCAAATATAGATACCTATTTCATAATAGTGTTTGGGGAGATAAATACAGAGTTAATTTATAAAGAATGTCAATTATCTTATCACTAATTAAAAAACTACTATTTTCGTCATTTTTAAATAGGCTTGCATGTCCATTTTTTAGTTAATATCACAGTTTGTCTCGCTTTTCTTATCTTTAATTTCAACTAAATTTAACATCACAGTGTACTAACAATTCAAGTTTTCACATCACAGATTTTAACATTTCACCGAATTTATGTCGGTAATGCTATTGTTACACGATTGTCAGAATTATATAATCACCATACTTTAGCAATAATGCGGTGTATGCTACTTATGTTGACAGATATAAGTAGTATGTATCTGTATGAGAAGATTGAACTGAAAAGAACCAAACGTTTAATTAGATTAATAAAAGAATTTCAAAAATCATAATGTAAATGAAAACTGATGGAAGATGTGCAAATGAAGTATTTAATGTATGGTTTTAAATATTTTGCCAAGACACTATAATTTTGCATGAAGCAATAAATTGGTCTTCCCTACCTGAATTCTCATTCACTACAATAGCTGTTATATTCTACAAATATATCCAACTTATTACAATAATTTGCGCGTACTCCATGATCATTTTCATTTTAACCATTCCGATAGGAACTGAAGTTACATAACTGCGGAAACTATTTATAAATATTTGTGCATCTAAACAACATAGATACATTATGGTCCTTATAAAACTGAACTTTGTTTGTAAAGATGGTGAATAAACACACTTTTGGAAAAGAATATACCTCACTTTACAAAGTATCTTATGCATACTTTATATAATTTATTGTGTTCATTTAACCTACAACATACAGTCTTTTCTTTCAAAACGTTAATAATTCTAGCTTTCATCTGCTTTGATCCAGCTCTGAATTGTCAATGTTACATTTTGTCTTTAAAATTTCGATATTTGTACAGACAATAATTTACCATATATTCAAAGATCCTATTAAATATTAGTAACTTGTTAATGTTTACATAAATGTTGGTTTTCTTAATTATTGTCATGTATTCTACCAAACCGATACAATGCAAACAAAAATTTTACTCTTATTAACATATATTGTCCAGTTAGTTATATTTACATTTAAAAACAATTGAATCCACCAGCAAATTATCTTCTCCAAAGACTTTTTTATTGTTCCGTATGCGTACTTATGAAAAAAATGTTTAAGCAACTAAATTTTCAAAGTTGAACCACTATTAAAAACCTCGAAGCATCGAACGGCGTTCCGTCCTTATATTGAAATCTTTAGTAATGCACAACCACATATCCTTATGAGAAAATTCAATCCAGGACCTTCAGTCTCGCACGCGAACGCTTAAACTCTAAACTATTGAGTCTGCATCCAACGGTGTTAATGTCTAACTTCAATCGATCCATGATCCTGCACAACCCTCCATCCATTGTCTGAGGTAGAAAATTGTCTTTACAAGACATGGATAAGACTCCATGACCAATGGGGTCTCGTGTGTGGAATCATAAACACGCGCTACTGAAGTGTCCGACTCTAGGACGAAACAGTTGTCCACTACTTCTAGGTTTTCAATGGTGATCTAGCTTAGATTGACTCGTGAATCTCCACAAATCCTCGAAATTGCAAATACATTTAATTTCTCATCTATGAAAACTCTCTTTGATGGCTTATATGAATTTTCAAGTTGTTGTTAAGTATATTTTTTTAACAAAAAACAACAATAGAACAAAACGGCCGTTCAATGTCTCCAAATTATCCATGATTGTCTAGCTTTAATTGAATCATGATCTCAACTATTGAAATTACTATAATCTCCATAAAACCCCTTTGGATACTTAAAAAATAACATGATAAAATGCAGTAATGAAGCACATTGATTTTTTTCATTCACATTTATAATAATAATAATAGTAATGTAATGTGAAAGTTGAATTAATTCCTATTTATCATAGTGAAATATTTAATAAAATATAAATTATTAAATGTTTCTTTAAATTGTGTAGACATTATATAATAGATGGCAAAATTTAATTGATATGATACAAGTATAACAAGATTACATAATAGTACAGCTTTACCTAAATAATCATCAGTAATATTAGGATAATTAATTTTATTAAATTGTATATTTTGATTAGTTTCTAAAAGATTAATTGATTTATTTATTGTATAATTATATTCAAATGTTAAATAAATTTGTTTATTATCCAATTCTTCTGTTGTTGTTGTTGTTGTTGTTGTGGTGGTGGTGGTGGTTATGGTGTTTGTTGTCTCTATCAATGTTTCTTCATTGTTAATTTGTATGAAATTCTCCACTTTCCACATTCTTCTTAATACATATATAGTTAAAACAATAGCATTTGGTAAATGCATTGCTATAAATTTTAATAAAACTACAATAAGCATACGAGATATTGCTTGAGGATTGATAGAGGATTTTTTAGAAGTCGATGTATATATAATATTAGTATTATCATTATTATTATTATTATGGGTATTCGTTTTTTGTCTTAAACCAAGACGTGTTCTTAATTTAATGATACTATGCATTTTTATAACAAGTATTATAGTTAATCCAATAAGTATTCCACATGGTAATATATGTATTAATACAATTCGTGCATAGAAATAAAATATCATATATACTGGTTTAATTAAATGACATTTCATTACAATATTAGGTAAATTATCTATAATGTTTAATAGACAACGAATTGAATTAACTTCTTTGTTGTCATGTAAACTATTTTCAACTATAAATGATTTCAATTGAATAGGTTGAAATAATATAAATCTTGAAGATATTAAAGGCCAATGTAAAGTAATAGCCATACATGATATGATTATGAAAATTTTTCCTGTAGAAGATATATTACATATTTTTGATGTTAAATTAAATGTTGTTAAATTTATAACACGTTGTAAAGCTAAAGCAACTGTTAACCATACTGATATTGTATGTGTTATAGTTGGAAGAAATACTGTTGACCAAGCTGATGCTTCACTAGCAATTATATTATCACTAGTTTGATAATAATCATATGGTGCTAATTCCCAATTTGTATTATTAAGTAAATTTTTAGTAATTGTAAAATTTTTAATTGGTAAATTAGTCCACCATGCAGTACGTTTATAAATACTTTGAGCAATATACATTGGTAATGGTAAACAACAATTTGTTAATTCCACAATACCAATAAGAAATAATAAGAAAAAAACAGGTGATCTCATTTGTGGTTTACTAAGAACTAAACAAACAAAGAAATTAGTAATTAACACAAAAATCATTAATATAGGTAAAAGATAGGTATGTATAATATAATCAAATATATCATTATATAATTCGGAAAATGTTGGATATGGTCCACAAATTTGATTTAGTAAAATTGATGAAATCACACCGGTTGACATGTTAACATAACTATCAAGAAATAGTATTTTTGAAATTGATATATTATTATCTTCATTAAGATTTATTGCAAAATGTACTGCATTTTTAGCAGCTTGACTATTAAATGCATAAAATATAGAATTTGTTGACTGAGTAGATAAGAAATTCTTTATGAATATGTTTTCTTTTTCACAATGAGACAATTTAGGAAATTCTAGTTGTTGCATTCTAAAAATATAAAAAATAAAGTTAAAATTCAATAATACCATCTAATTAAACAGTATCTAACAGGGAAGCTTAATGATATATATCTAGTTTTATTTGAATTAAATGTAAAACCAAAATCATTAAACAAATAATTAACTCATGGATGCTCACTGTTGAGAAGTACCACAATAGGAAGAAACGACCGTCCAATGCTTCGAGGTTTTTAGTGCTGGTCCAACTTCAATTGACTTATGATCTCAACCATTAAATTACTATAATATACACAAAAACCCCTTCTGATATTAATGGACATATGCTCACTAATGACTGGCTTCAAGAGGTATTGCCTGGAGTTCTAGTGAGAAGAAGTGACCAGTGGAGTCCAACCAGGTCTGTTGTGAGCTAGTAACTCACTGATGACAATGGTGGATGTGTCGCTCAATTTCGTGGATTAGTTGAAGTTTGACATTAACACAGTTGGATGCCAGCCGACTCAATGGTCTAGTGGTTGAGCGTTCGTGAGCGAGACCGATAGATCCTGCGTTCGAATCCCACGTGGCGGGATCGTGAATGCAAACTGCTGAGGAGTCCCACAATAGGACGAAACGGCCATCCGATGCTTCCAGGTTTTCCATGGTGGTCTAGCTTCAATTGACTCATGATCTCAACTATTAAATTACTATAATATCCATAAAAACCCCTTTCTGATATTAATTAGTTCATAGTTTGAAAGATTTTGAATCAACCTGTTAATGATATTTTTGAATAAATTTGAATCATTTCCTATTAGTATCCTGTGAAGACTGTTTTTATATAACCATTACATTGAAAGTTTTATGGGATAGATAAATTATTGATGATAGCAAAAATATACCAAAAAATAATAAGATCATTCATATCCGTCAAACAAGTGAGTGATTTTCTGAACTTACTAGCTGATTGAGTAATGCGTTGGACGTTTTTTAGCGTAAGTTAATAATTTCAATTCTAGGTGTGATCATCAACAATAGGAAATAGGTTTATCCAACGGACAGGTCTCGAATAAAATTAGATGCATGTTCAATATTCCACTGACGACCATAATTTATTCTATAAAAAGAATAATTATTTGTTTCATAATTATGATTAATCATATCACTATACTTATCTATTATGTTGTTCTCCACTGCTCGTGATTGTGATAACTGAACTCTAAATCACCTACTGTCTACATTTATAGACTGCAACCAAATTTAGATCATATTCTACATTTGGTAATATCACTGGAAGGACAACAGTCTTACTGGAACTATCAATCATCTATAATTGTGGATTCTGGTACAAAACTCAACCTGAGCACGTACAAGCCTGCTGAGTTAAGTAACGTCCATAATTTTTATTGTGTAAATAATGTTTAACTGATATATATTAACATTACTGTTTGTACTCAATGACTCTGTTATCACTTTTGAGTTCATATATTGTTTGGTCCACCATACACATATGTAGAGTTGGAATTTATGGGCATTAAAAACTTCTATAAACCAAGCAATTAGTTCTTTACAATTTCCACGCGTTATAAAATCAGCATTGATGTCGATTCTATTCCCTGTTGCAAATATGTCAGTCAGTCAGCTACAACGTGGGACGAGGCACATATATGTACCAGTCCAAGTTGGCACACCTCATTAGCACAGCAAAACGAGCACCATATTTATAGGAGCAGTTATTTCAATGATAATAATATATAAATTACGTGCTTTGTTATCGATGAACATGGTTTTTTGCTTCTCAATTTTATCGAAGCACTTGGTACTGGTTTCGAAATCATATATGCACATGTTTCATGACCTATGACTTTATTGTTCATTCACTCTTTTCGATATATGTGTTCCACACAAACGTAACCTAGTTTTCTCCTTGTTCCATTAAAACTTATAAAAATGTCCTAATTGCTTCAAGTTCAGTAATAAAGACTAGTAGTTAATTTATTACACAAGTGGATTGAAATTATTGACTGAATAATTTTGATTCCTAACTCCTATGGATAAAAATTTATGGGTATGATTAGATAAATCAGTAATTGATTAAGTTATGTTTTAAAATATGTGCTCATGTAATAATGACACACTTTTTATTGCCTTTAATAATTCATCATTTAGCTGTCAGTGGTCTATTATTGTAATCTGATCAATTCAATTTATCATAAAAGGTCTTCATTGGATGGATGTCAAAATTTACATTTTTCTATTTTAATATTATTTTAATGAAAATAAAACTCAAGTCAAACGATTCTATCATCGTTTTGTGTAAAATTGTAACTTCTGAAAAGAAGCCATATCAATTCTATTCAATTATCATATTGTACCACTAGCTGTTAATAGATAATAAGATTTAAAAGAAAAAATAATTTCCTTATTGATCACATAGAAACAGAACTTGATTTCTTCAGTTAAATAGACTGAAGTTGTTAATTATCATGACAGGTGAAAGATTGTGGATATCATTAAAAGTAAATTGGAAAAAAGTGATCTCTCGAATATGACAGATTTGTAATTATAATAGTGACTAATTTATCATTTTCAACGAGACTATAATTTGTGGACGAATCAATCAGATATATGATAACATAGGTCTAAGATTTCGGCGCAAATAGTGTTTTGGCATTTCAACTGATGTCAATTGGTGACGAAAACTCTAAATCTAGTTCCTAACTGATAAGTCTTCTAATTGAACACTAGATTGGGTTCTTAAGCTCTTCTAGTAACTCCCAGGATAAATCTACACAGCAACTTGAATGTGAGAGAAAATGCGTGAAACAAGGAAGAAAACGCTTTACTCCAAATTTTTGTTCATATACAGAAAATCTATTGTATTTATAGTATTTTTGATGGCCTTGGCCTTCCAGAAATTTCTGGAAGGCCACTAAACATGACAGCAGTATAGGTGATCATCCAGTCAGAAACGCGACATGTGACTTGTCACTTTCTTGATGTTTCTGGCAAAACTCTCCCTGAACGTTGATTGCATAAGATGTTTCCTAGCGTTTCCAGAGCCTCTCTTTGGCTTTTTTTGAGTTTTCTGGATCTTCTCAACACTAATTTTAACCAATAACTGTAAATGATAATCCCAAGTCTTCACACTGATATATAACCCTCACTGAGCCATAGTATGTAAGTGGACATTCTAATAGTCATTTTATCTTCGCTCAAAGGACGTCCATAAATTATTGTCTCATTGAAAATGTAAAATATACATTTAATTCATGCTTAACGTAATGAATCAAACACCGATGAATGAATAACAGTTTACATTTTCGGAAATGAACAATAATTTGAGAGAAACAAAAGAAAAATATTCATGTATAGGTGATATTTGCAAATAGTAATTCTTAGTACAGTAGAGATGTTTTGTTTCACTTCAAAAGGTGTCAGTAATAAATGAACTATTGTTTTCTCGATTATCACAGTCTGCTATCAAAATCGACAGCCAATGAGTAATTTCGTGAATTCATCAATATCATAATTATTTTCATTTATACATTGTCTATTCTATTTCATTGACCAGTATAACAGTTATGAAAATAAAATCTGTCGGTGTACCTTATCGTATAAATCACTCATCGATCCTGGCAACAGTATAGTGTAATTTATACGCACATACATATTTTACGTAATGTTAATAGCAGATGTGCTGTAAGTACTCAGTACTTAGGAGTCGTTATCTTAATTTACCATCAGCAACACAGCTTTGTGTGAGAAACCAGATGCCAGCTGAAGAGGAAATTAAGAAAGGATGATGGAAATGGATAGGACATACATTACGCAAATCATCAAACTGCATCACGAGACAAGCGCTAATTTGGAATCCTGAAGGGAAGAGGAAAAGTGTAAGGCCAAAGAACACATTACGTCGGGACATGGGAGCAGATATGAACAGGATGAATAACAACTGGAAAGGACTGCCCAGTGCAGAGTTGGATGGAGAATGCTGATGAGCGGCCTATGCTCCTTCACGAGGAGTAACAGGCGTATGTAATATATATATATATATATATATATATACGAAACGTTTCTGTTGTTGCATTCTTTGAATCTCTTACATTCATCTTCTGTCATTTCAAATAATGCGCCCGTTCTTGATGGGATACTTAGATCGATTTCCACTATTTCTGACTTCATTTCATCTATTTGGCGTAAGACTTCTTAAGAAGCGATGATCTGAATGAATATGGTTTCGACAAAGTGTTTTTCGGAGTGTTCTTAAGTGTTCTTCTTTTCCATGCAGCTTATCAAAATATATGGTACACCTTTGTTCAATCAGACTTGTTATTCAATTTTCATTATGTAGCTGAGCTACTATAAAACCTAAAGTACTAATTGCTCTGGTAGCCATGATCATTATTTGGCCACGTTGTCATGGGAACAGGATGAAATCTAATTAAAATGTAATGTTTTTCTATTCATTTCAATTGTTTTCTA
This sequence comes from Schistosoma spindalis, assembly GCA_946903255.1. Lineage (NCBI taxonomy): Eukaryota > Metazoa > Platyhelminthes > Trematoda > Strigeidida > Schistosomatidae > Schistosoma > Schistosoma spindalis. Next base: position 80,881,294 of record OX336420.1, read on the forward strand.
CATATTCTAGCTGAGTTAATAAAAACGATGGAGACTTTGTTTCTGATATTTTTCTGTATTTAATAATTTATTGCTTTATTTAATGACATTTTCGTCAGTCTGATAGGAAGAAAGTACACTTTGTTGTATTTTCCATTTTATTATCTAATAATAAAAGAAATGATTATATCATCAACTGACTCCAATTATTTTCAGTTAAAACAAATTAGACAATAACGATCGATTAGTAAGTTGTGCGTTATATATTCGTAAAATGAAATTTTAAAATATCACAAAAGTTTCATATAGTGGTTTGGTTGGATACTATTCAAGATGTTATGATCTCTAAACTAGATGGTTTGATTTTGAAGCCTTCATTGTTCTTCCGAACAACATCATATGCACTTACTTCAAAGAGAAGCGAGCTATTAAAATTTCTTCACAATTGACTTATAGTATATTCCTTTAGCCTAAAGTTCAGTTGGTTATTATGCATAAGCGGCTGTTGGTTGTTTATATGTTTTTTTGGTTGGTTTAGACCAACAAAACAACCTTTTAGTCGATTTCTACGACATTCCAGTAGCCCACGTCATCTTGAAGTACGAACTGGTGATATTGTACTAAAGAACAATGAAGGCCTCATGACGAAGCCATCCAGGTTAGTGAACGCAACACCTTCAACATCCTCATCCGAAACAAAAATTATTCTGTATCATCTGTGAATACCGTTAACACAGAATGCAAAATAAAAGTGTGTCCAACATAGTTATTCAGTATTGAAGAACAAAATTTTTTTTCGTGTACTTCAATCATGATTAAGAGATATCAGATTTTTTCCAAATTAAAAAGACTCTATCTATTTGAGATTATAAATATAATACCATCTTTGTATGCAAAGTAACAATAGATGTTATAAGCTACAAAACTGATAAATATTTCAAGCACAATGATAGAAACTGACATTTTTGTTAGAAAATGTTACTTTCTATACAAGTTAATGAGCAATGTATAAACTAATGTAGATATGTTGAAATAGTTATTAAATATTCATAAAAAATACTGTCAAGAAATTGAAAGAAATCAATTTTGTTGATATTGACACTTTGTACTTTATTTTAGTAAATGTCTGGTTGGGTTAATATGTTTATCAGAAGACTTTGTAACTTCCTTCAGTTTTATTAACATTATAAATACCAATATTGATGTTAAAAGAGATTCATAAGAATTAAAACATTTGGACTGAAATTAATTTATCGTTAAAGTCAAGTTTAGAAAGACACAAAATATTCCCATCTAAAGAAATTTACAGTTTAATCGATAAAATTCAATCAGCAACGAAGATCAGACAAAGTTAATATTGATTACTAATCACTGTTTATTCAATATAACCTCTGGAATTTTCAAATTTGTTTATTTCAATAATGCAATGAGAAGAAAAAGTTTATCAGGATTATGTGATATATTTGCGCAATACATTTCGAACAATCTGATCACACATAATATACATGTTGAGAACATTTCTATGCGAAAATAAAAAGGTCAACTAGACAGGTTAAGGGTAAGCCATAACAAAGGAAAAAATATATTAAAGTACACAAAATAAAAGGTGATTACCACTCTGGATAATAAATCAGTATTTCAATCATTAAGATCATGAGTCAGTTGAAGCTAGACCACCATGGAAAACCTGGAAGCATCGGATGGCCGTTTCGTCCTATTGTGGGACTCCTCAGCAGTTTGCATTCACGATCCCGCCACGTGGGATTCGAACGCAGGATCTATCGGTCTCGCTCACGAACGCTCAACCACTAGACCATTGAGTCGTCTGGCATCCAACTGTGTTAATGTCAAACTTCAACTAATCCACGAAATTGAGCGACACATCCACCATTGTCATCAGTGAGTTACTAGCTCACAACAGACCTGGTTGGACTCCACTGGTCACTTCTTCTCACTAGAACTCCAGGCAATATCTCTTGAAGCCAGTCACTAGTGAGCATATGTTCATTATTATCAGAAGGGGTTAAGTGTAAGGAGAAATTGTTTTTGAACACATAAAGGGGGGTTTCAATTTTCGTATAGCCAAGGCTTCAATAAACCTTAGTATACGTCCTTGAAGGCTTTTGTATAACACTAAAAATGTTGATTTATTATTAACCTCAATCAAATGTTTCGCAATGGAGGATGATGTCTGTTTATCCTGTGATCTTATTTGATCATTGGAATCCATTAGTTACTTCAACCAATTTGGTAAGTGTTCACCCACCCTTAATTGCTGCAAATCACGATTGCTCGTCCCTATGTACGTGTTACCGCACATACATAGCGCAAATATATCACATAGTTCTGATAGATTTCGATAATGCAATGAGAAGACTAATTGTTTTAAATCTGTTCATATTTGGCAATAAATCTTCTTAGACATAAAAACTGATGCCAGTTTTTTTAGTAAACTATATGACAAATAATTTTAGAATTTTACTAATGCTACATTGAATTAGTTAAATCACTTCACTTGAAATGGCTAAACAGTCTGTGTTTCTTTTTTTTTAATTTTTCAATCAACAATTTAATCCAATAATAAGTATGATAATCCTAGAAACTATAATCTTGCAACAAATACTAGAACTCTTATATTGACAGTGACATTCACAATAGAATAAAATGATCCTTTCAATATTTAAACAAACTTTTATCTGAGAATATTTTCTTAAGAAAAAAAATACTACTATGTAGTCTAAGAAAATAGTTTCTACTGTATGCTTAAATGACTAGATTTAATGTTGGTATTTTTTCTCCTTTAAAATTGTCCAATCAAAATATTGTGAAATAGTTTTTATGTACAAGGGAAAAAGTAAGATCGTGAAATATTTATTTCATAAACATAGTTCCCTTTATTATTTTGAAACGATCAAGAACAAACATTCTAGCAGAATTTATTATTATTTCGTAGGTTCTTGTCAGCTGCTTACAAACTGTGATATTTAGAAATCATAATTACATAATGGGTTGATATCCTACAATCATTCAAGGTGATTAGTAAGCAGCCAAACTCCAGTCCTCTGAAGTTTGCTGAAGCCATTGCTATCAGACACCAAAAACATGATTTATGTGTTCAAAAAGAGATAGTTATTAATCTTTCCTTATTTTGGTGTCAAATATTACTTTGCTGAATCTTAAAATTAATTTTTTCAACTCCTTCTTGCATTTATTACATCATTGAGTTCTATTCCAACTATCTTCCATATTAGTAATCTTATTTCATCAACTGAACTATACTCATTTTATTCCTATCAATTTTTACTCATTATGTAATCGCTTGTTTCTAGTCGTTTGGACTGTTGTCATAATCAATGTTGTAGAATGTTCTTTCACAGACGGTGTATGTTTCCAATATTCAGTCTATTCAGTTTATTTACATCCTAGTTATACTATACGAATATGTTTTCAATATAACTCCCAACCAAACCATCTCATGTGAATCATTTAAACCCATTATCTAATTATGATTTTAAATATCATAGTTTATAAGCACCTGAAATATATCACACAGAATACCGACTCAATCACACTTGATACAGAAGTTTTGGAAGAGACTGAAACATTCACGTAACTAGGAAGTATCATCGATGAACAAGAAGGGTCGGAAGCAGATGTAAATGTAAGAATTAGTAAAGAAAGAACCACATCCCTACAATTCAAGAATATATGGAACTCAAAATATTTGTCTGTCAGCCAACATTGAATTCAGAATCTTCAATACTTACGTCAAGACAGTTCTACTGTATGGAGCTAAAACTTTGGTATACTCAATGTCCATTGGCTGTATATCATCAACAACAGTCTACTGTGGAAGCAGAGAATCCAGGTTCCAGCTGTAGAAAAAATCAGGGAAAGACGTTAGAAGTGGTTAGGACACATATTGAGGAAATCATCAAACTGCATCAGGAAGCAAGCGCTAACTTGTATTCGTGAAGGGAAACAGAAAAGAGGAAGTACGAAGAACACACTGAGCCGATAATTAGAAGCAGATATGAAAAGGATGAATAGCAACTGGAAAGAATTGGAAAGGATTATTCAGGACAGAGTTGGTCGGAGAATACTGGTGGTCGGCCTACTCTACTACACAAGGGTTAACAGGCGCAAGTAAGTTTTTTTTATCTAACCTTTGTTTACTATTATGTTTTTCTTTTTATGGACATAATTTCTATCCTAATAAAATATAGTTTTTATTAGATTTTACTATAAGACATTATCTTAAACGTCAAATATTACGTTATTGTAGTATAGTATTCAAGGGTCATTAATTAACTCATTTATCATTACATTCTATCATATAAAATACTGAATAAGATATTGTTTAAATTTTCAAGTGATCTACAAGAATATTTTATTATAGTAAATTTCCTAAGTGAATTAAATAACATCAAGTATGTACAGAAATCTATCTCACTTATGATGAGTGACAATGATATGTAATTATGACAAATACAATTTAATTAAACTTTCATTATAGATAGAATTAAAGAGTTCTTGTTTATAAGTGTTAGACTACTAAGTGATATATATATATATATATATATATATATATATATATATATATATATATATATATATATATATACAATCAAGTTGAATGTTGACAGAATTGAGAACTTCACGGAACTATTCATCTTTGTATAGTAACATTTTACAAACGCATATCTTTTCTTTTCCGATTATAAAAACAAGAATAACTGTGAAAAATTATAAAAAAGATCTATACACAGTGTATTGTAATTGTAATATTTAAGTAAAACACTGAGGTAACCATAGTTTACCAGTCTTTTGAATAAATCTATTTCAAACAATAAATGGGTGATTACAGAATAGATATTTACTCTCTATAATGAATGATTAATAAGAACGTAGTTTCCGATTTGCTAAAAGTGACATTCATCCAACAAAAGAATATGATATCCAACTTGAAGTTAATTTAAAATAAAGTCTAGACAGAAATGTAGTTATGAGAAAATGCCAATTTTAATTTTGCGGGGGGGGGCTTATAAGTAAAATGTATATATTGAGTGAACGACAGGAAATTGTACCAATATTGATTCTCAATAATCAATAAATAATTTTGTTACCATTGTACAAATTTTCGCATCACTTCTACAGAACATTTGAGTTAGTCAACTCTAGTTACTGAACTGTCATTAATCACACTAAGGTGTTTATAATTATCAACAAATCAGGATTCGTCATTTTTGAGCTATTTCTCTAAACCAATATAGATCTCTTTTGTAAAATATTTCCTGAACAAGTGAACCATCTTCAGTAATTAATTATCTTTTTTGTAGCAAAATTACATGATGGCCAGCAATAAAATCCAGGAAACGCATTTTCAACTATCTCAGACTCATCAACTGGATACCACAACATTTCAAAATTGAATGTTTACTCTAAAGCTCGAACCTACTACTGTCATGTTTACACTTAGCTACTGACATGCGCAATTGGGTGAATTTTAGTTCATTTGTATTGGTTGTTTGAATCCTCCCATTGAATTTTAGGACTAAAGTCATTTGGCCTCTTTTTTTGCATATTTACGTTCTGCGCGGATTCCCTCGATATTCTCATTAAGTTTCAGAGTGAAAAACAACCGTAGGATACAGGAACATTAGGCTGACAAGTCACCAATATGATGAGACACACAACCTGAATTCCGCTGCTAGTCACCATTCAACTCTTCTTAAAGTGTTTGTGACTTGATGACATTATTAAAGGAATCGGTACAGGATAAACATATTCCAAAATGGGACTAATTAGGTGCAATTCTTAACGTCGAATGGGAAGATTCAAACAACCAATACAAATAAATTTCCAGATAATTTTGACATGTCTTCACAACAGTTGATCACAATTTTTAACATTGATTTTGCAATATAGAATCGTTCAGAAATTAAGGGAAAATACTACATCATTACAAATTCATCATAACATGAGGAAAGTTTGAATCACAGTGTTCAAAAGCCTTAATAACAGTAGTTTAATGAAAACCAAGTGCTGTAAATGAAAATTATTGTGAAAAAAAAACATTAATTTTAACGACCAGTTGAAATTTCATTGAATATAAAAGGTATGTATTGACTACTACGAAAATCAATAGATTAACAGAGTAAGATAAGTACAGATAAATTTAAGGCATGAATAAGGAAAAATCTTTATGAAAAGAGCAAGAACATAGATTCTAACAGAATAGAATGAATTCATTTTATTTCACACTAACAAAACTTATCCGGCAGCCAAACTTTTAATTCTGTATAAAGCAACATGTTCAATAACTCAGTCAAAGGTCGATAAGCACCCCTTTCACGTTACCGCCAACTGTATTTATAAATTTACGTGTACCTACCAAAGCACCTACATTTGCCAAACAGAAAGGAGGGTATATCTTAGATTTTCTGAACAAGAGAAAGAAAGACTCTAAACATCTCCTTGATACATAACATTAGGTTGATACCTTGCAGAACTTCAGGATCATTAGTAAGTAGCCAAACTCCAGTCCTCTGAAGTTTGCTGAAGCCATTGCTATCAGACACCAAAAACATGATTTATGTGTTCAAAAAGAGATAGTTATTAATCTTTCCTTATTTTGGTGTCAAATATTACTTTGCTGAATCTTAAAATTAATTTTTTCAACTCCTTCTTGCATTTATTACATCATTGAGTTTTATTCCAACTATCTTCCATATTAGTAATCTTATTTCATCAACTGAACTCTACTCATTTTATTCCTATCAATTTTAACTCATTGTGTAATCGCTTGTTTCTAGTCGTTTGAACTGTTGTCATAATAAATGTTGTAGAATGTTCTTTCACAGAAGGTGTATGTTTCCTATATTCAGTCTATTCAATTTATTAACACCCCTGCTAAACTATACTAATGTGTCTTAAATATAACTTCCATCCAAACCGTTTCAAGTAAGTAATTTAAACTGATAAAGGGAACTATGTGTATGAAAAATCTTTAATTGGATATGTGAATTGTGATGTTACTTAACTAATCGTTCATAACTAATATCACTAAAGCAATAGAACAATAATAACAATGTCAATTCGATTTACAGTTTTGGCTACTGATAACCATTGAAATTGTGTTTATCGTTAAGTTGAATTGACTATATCATTTGCGATTGTAACATGTTTCAACTATGTATAATCTAATTTAGTTCATATGAAGCTTATCTATCTAGTATTGAAATTATTTTTTAATTGTTGAGATCATGATTCAGTTGAAGGTAGACCACCATGGAAAACCTGGAAGCACTAGATGGCCGTTTCGTCATATTGTATGACCCTTGGGTTAGAGTCTCGTGAGGCGAGATCGTGGATCAACACTGCTGAGGAGTCCCACAATAGGATGAAACGTTCGTCCAATGCTTTCAGGTTTTCCATGGTGGTCTAGCTTCGATTGACTCAAGATCTTACCTATTGAAATTACTATAATATCCACAAAAACCCCTTCTGATATTATTTTTCCGGTTTTAAAATTCATTTGTTCATTTTCAAACAAACGTTATTTGTTATCTTGTTCATTTATTATAGTTTCATTTTAAACATTATAGTAATTTAAGAGATCATAAATATACTTTCAGACAAATAACTAATTTCCATAGTCACAAAAGTTTTTTTTCTGTTCTAAATTTCATTTTTAATTTTGTGTGTGTGTGTTCAGTAAAATATTATGATATTTAGAGTAATATCGAACTTAATTATGTAAATGAAATAGCTTTAAAGAATACAAAAAATTTCATCACACATTGAATATATCCTTAAAAAGCCGAATATAACTACTTATTTTTATTTGATATCGAAATAGATGGATACTTTGAAAATACCATCGTTTTTTAGATTCTTAATAACTTAGATAGTAACTAATAGTTAAATATAGAATATTTCATTAGTTGAATTCATGTGTCGATTTAAGCTCGACCACCATTGAAAATCTCGAAGCACTGAATTGCCTTTTCATCCTAGCATGGGATTTCTCAGTAGTGTGCATCAACAATCCTGCTTGTTGGACACGAACTCAGGACCTTTGGTCTCACACGAGAACACATTACCTGTAAACCACTGAGCCGGTATTTATAGGCGTTAATGTATAGATTCATGATCTTACTCTTAGATTGACTCATGAATTCAAATATTAAAATTTTTACAATCTCCATAAATCCCCATTTTGAGAATATAGGATAAGTATTCCGTTCGATGAATTATTCGTTAACTATAACTTTACTGAAAATGGTTTGGTTCCGAATAAAAAAAATAACAAAATACAAGGAAACCCTTATACTCAATATAAACTAGTTGATGGCTGAGTACCGTATTTCATGAAGCTGTGTATTTTTAAACAGTGGGTAGTGAGTGTTATTTAGAGTAAAAGTCAACAAAACTGTGTTGTATCTACATGCAACTAACTAGCCTTAAATAAACGTAAAGTTGGATGTTTGCTTTCAGAACTTACAACTAGAATATACAGTAAATGAAATGACTTTCCAAACTATAGCCCATAAAACTATAGTTGAATTGTCGATGTTCAAAACAATACATTTGATAAATTTAGAATAAACAATGAAAATAACAACTTTATCTGATTTATGGGAAATATGTAACAGTACACATACTACTTGTTATTATTCAAATAATTTAACATGAATAATTTGACATTTATTTATCCAATGAACATCTGAACAAGTTAATATGAGATCAGATTATTTGAAAAGTAATTTACTTATGTGTTAAATAGTTATGACAAACGTTGTTTTTCATTACACTACCTATAATGCTTAACATTTATCAAATTAGCTTGGATTTGATATATAATACTAAATATATCAGTCAGTCAGCTATAATGTAGGACCAGACACATATATGCATCGGTTCAAGTTGCCACTCCTCATTAGCACAACAAGATCAACACCATATTCATAGAAGTAGCTAATTCAATCGTGATAATATATCAAAAATGGATTGCATATAAGGATATAATACAGGAAGAAAGAATTACTTGGTAGAAATAAAGATATGAAGTGATTTTAATCTCATAGTTTATAGGAAGACAGAGAATTTATACACCTACGCCATCGTGATCAATTCTGAGCCATGTCACCCAGAGTCTCTAACCGTTGGTTACGATAGCTACGCGGACCCCAACCAAGTAGTCTGCATCTACCAACATGGCTCAGACCAGAAGTTAGTGGTTTGTCCGCCCCTAACTTTCTTCCAACTATCCCCTACACTAGTCAGCATTGCGCATTGTGGTAATCGGTGTTCAGGCATACGTGACACATATCCTATCTCAGTCAGTGAAAATTCACAACCTCATCAACTGATTTACCAACATTCATTAATACTCTGCAAGTAACCTCGCTATTACTTACCCGATGATCCCAGAAGATTCGAGCAATATTTCTAAGACATCTGTTTTCAAACAATAGTAGCTTACGAGTATCTTCTACTCCTAATGGCCGCTTTACGCAGCCATAAAGTAGAAGAAAACAAACTGCTGCACAGTACACCCGTCCACTAATCGATAGACGGATATCTCGTCTTCGCCATAGGTGGTGATGTGAGTTACAAAAAGTCAAACGAGCTTTCTGAATCCGTGCTAAGATTTCATCAGAAATCAATCCATTAGTGCTGATCAGACTTCCGAGATAAGTGAAGTTGTCAAGGCGTTCGACTACATCACTCTCTATTTTCAGTTCAGGTGTTGACACAGTCCACTCCTGAAGCATTTAGAAAGGAGGAAGTAAATTCCAAAAGTCCTGACATTGTTGCTCAGTGCTACCGAAACACTGCATTTTATCAGCATCTTCACTAGACAGGACTATGTCATCTGCGTATTCCAAGTCGATATGTAGACCTTCTGGAAGATGATCGATGCCCGATGAGGGCGTTATTTCCATCAGTATGTCTATGATGAAGTCAATCAATAAATAAGAAAATGGACAGACTTTCTGGACATCACTTGAGGTTGCAAAATCTGATGACAGTTCGAGTAAAGAGCCTTTACAAGATTTAAGTTCTTCTGAGGTAGTTCTTTCAATGACAGACACAGAAACTCTCGGCCTACAGAGTCAAATGATTCTTCTAGGTCAAGATAGATATATGTCAAGAAAAAAATATGTACATAGTTATTAATATTTGATTGACAAAGAAGTAATTTCCAATAAGGTTAAACGTGGCATTATTTTAGTATTTCCGAATTTTATAAATTGAATGTGATTTTCAACAAGAATTATGGGTAATGACAAATATGTTCTGAGTTACAGACTTCAGTAGTATTGTTTTGTCAAACTACGGATGTAAAATGTAATGCATTATCAATTATAAATTAGCTACAGTTATTCTTTCTGTTTTACACCAAGATCTTGAGATTTGAGGCACAGTTTGATGACATGCTAAATGAACGATTAGAATCTCGAAAGGACTTGACCGAATGATACTCTTAACAATACAAGATTTATGACACGATCCTCAGATTAAACAAAAGTCAAAGAATGGATAGCTAGTTTATAAATAAAACACATACAAATTATTAAAACAAAGTAAATGGTATTAAATTTGTGAATCATTCAAAACAGATCAGTTCTACAAGACACCAAATCATAAACAAAAATCATTAAAAAAGACTGTTAAACTAAATTCTTTCTAACTATATCAATACCCCATGTACATATTTAGATATTGTGTGTAATATGTTTTGTAAAGTTCTTATTCGAAAGTATGGGTGATAATGAATGACCTAAATTTCATGTCAACAACAAAATGAACCTTGTTTCTCTTTTTTTAGGTTGAATCATGCTAGATATTAGTTGGTAGTTCATTCAATGGATTCTTGCCAATTAAGTACACTAACAGCAAAACATGCTCTGGAATTTCTAAAGGAAAATAAATGTATAACTGTCTAGTCACTTAGTTACAACTTTGTTTATTTTTAATAATTGATATCCTCGTGCTAACTCTAATTAATATAAATAATGTATTTTAAATAAACCTAGTAGAAAACTTTATTATTATTATTATTTATTTATGGCTTTATTCAATATTATATTTTGGTACAATATAGAATTATCAGCACAAAAATATTTAAACAAGTTTCTTTTACAGAACAAAAGAAAAAAAAACGGTTAAAAAAATCTGAAAAATAACTGTACAACTTTTCAATTAGAGTCATGTTAAGAATGCAGATTATTGACTAGGTTAACTTTAACAACCTGTTCGTCACAGAGTACATTTGCTAGGTAAGGTATTATAGAACGTTTATACTTTTGCTTGAGTGAATGGATTTTAATGTAATTTCGTCTCGTTCTACCAGAAGATATACAAGGAGAAAGATATGAGTGAAGGGGATGGTTAGTATCTGATAAAATAACATCTGCCAGGAGTTTGCATGACTTTAGATGCCTATCCACAATCATATTAATTATGGTCTCGAAAGATTCACCACATAACTTGCTAACTGCCTTCAGTGCTCTCCGCAGTACAGCAAAGTCTTTTCTCAAAAGCCCGGGAAAGAATAACGGAGAACAGTAAAGAAGAATAGGTAATATGCAAGAATTGACAAATTGTAGGAGTAAATGACGAGTGATCCCAAAAACATGCAACCTCTTAATGTAGTAAGTCAGACGGAAAACCTTCTTCGATAACAATAAAACGTGAGAAGACCAAGAGAGATCAGAGGAAAAGGTAACATCAAGATAATTGACCGTCGACACTGTGTTTATGAAAGAGTCGCCAATGGCACAAGCATTATGAGATCTCAAAAAGGTGTTTAAATGCCGATCATGTCTCATGCTAAAGTTAACAGCTTGACATTTAGACGGATTAAGTAGTAGACCATTAACGACAGACCAACTATCAATGCGAGATAAAAACTCGTTCATTTCTATAGGATGTAAAGAGGAAGAGATAGGCATACAAACAGTGAGATCGTCTGTATATTTCACGAAAGTGTTTACTGTGGAAGATGGCAGATCATGCAGAAAAAAAGAGAAAAGAAGAGGTGAAAGAACAGCTCCTTGTGGTACACCTTCATAAGACACTAGAGACTCTGAACACTTTCCTCCAAACACCGTGTACTGTTCCCTTCCAGAGAGGTAGGAACATAGCCAGTTGGTTATCCAGCTGTCAGTGTTGACGCTGACCAACTTGTTAAGTAAACGTTGTCTTGATATAGAATCAAAAGCAGAAGTATAGTTCAGGAAAGCGCGTCGAACATACTTCTTACCCTTACATAGTTTTGAGACGACTAATCTCGAGGTTTATCAGACCATTTAGCTTACGAACTTCACTAGAGTTTTTCTTTTTGTACATTCTTTCTTTCACCCTCCGTAGTCGTTTTAGTTGTGAAGATGTAAGTCGATCAAAACTTACAAAAATAGTTTCAGTGGGACAACAAATATCAAAACAGAATTTAAGGTAACAAGTGATAACATCAGAAGTAATTTCTAGTGAGTCATCTGTAAATAATTCTCAGTTGGTCGTATGAAACATGTATTTCAGGTTTCGGATATTTACTTCTGAGTAATTCCTATATTTGACTTTCTTGCTTTGATTTGAGAGTGTACTCTTCTCATGCTTTCCATATACTTTAGGTAGAACACGAATTATACAGTGATCTGAGCTAGACAATCGGGCACGTTTACGAGTCACATATATACCTACATCATTAATGAAAACGAAGTTTAAATGAGCATCCAACCGAGTAGGAACCGAGTAGTAGCAACTTATAACATTAAAAGTTGAATTAATGAGTCGAACTAAGCTAGACCACAATTGATAACCTTGAAGTATTGGACGATAGTTTCATCATAGTACAGAACTTCTCAACAATACGCATCCACGATCCCACAGATAGGCTTCGAACTCAGAACCTTCTGTCTCGTGCGTGAATGCATAACTTCTAGGCTATTACAATCTCCTTATATCCTCATTCTGATACTTTAAAATATTTCGAAAAACATAAACAGTTTAATTCACATTCTTATTTTTGCATTAAAATCATAAAATAATAACAATAAAATTTTCAATAAATATCACGTAATAATAAAACCTCTTTATAGGTTAAAACATGATAATTCTGATTTCTTATTAAAAAAAAGAGGGGAGAATAATCTATCTTTTGAATACTCAAATAATTAAATATAATTTTAACCATCTTTATTAAGAGCAAAGATGGATAGTGGCAAGCAGTGAAATCCAGGACGAATGTTTCGTCCTATTTAGGACTCGTCAGCTGGATGTACCTACATTTCGGAGTTGATGTTCACTGTGAAACTCGAACCCAGTACCATTCTCCCCCAAATAGAACAAAACGCGCGTCTTTACTTATAGTGCTTATGAATTAAGGTAATATCGAGGCAATACGCACAGTATGCTTATATGCTTATAACAGATTGATCAATTGCAATCTTAAACCTCAATGGGAAGTTTCAAGCAAAACAATACCAAGTGAATGTTTATTAGAAATATTTTTTTAGAAAAAAGCATCTTTTCATCTAGTTTATGAAATAAATAACTAATTTTTAAAAAATCAATTTTTTTCGAGAAGAAAAAAAAGAAACAAGAACAACAACAAGGATAACAACGGCAATAATACAAAAGTAAATATAATAAATAAAGACAAAAAGAATAAGTTTATAAAAATAATGAATTTTTCTTTATTTTATTTTTTCATAGTTAATTAACTTATGACTTCTTTTCCTTATTTTATTTTAATCGATCATAAACAAAGTAATTATCAATTGAATAAACAACAACAAATTAGTATTTTTCTTTTGAATTGAATATACTACTTATTATTTATAAAATTAAACAGTTTATATAAATAGCATTCTATAGTTTTACAATAATAATGATATTTGTATATAAGTTCATTGATGATCATTTAAAAAATAATTTTATTCTTTAAAACTATGATTCGACCTAATTTCTTTAATTTCATTCAAGAGTTTCTCTTTGTTGTTGTTGTTGATGATGATGATGATTTTGTTACTTTTGTAGGATAGAAAACTATCATTGAATTGAAAAGAGAAATATCATATAATATTCATTAAGAGTGAATGAGTTTATTATTTTGCTTAGTTGAATATAAAGAACAAAAGGGATTAGAAACAATATTTCAAGTTATGTATATCAAGAATTTTTAGAACGTATATAAAGTTGTAGGTGTTGATGTATCCAAGATTTATAGATTAGAACAAATCTATTATTATTTTTTATCTATGTTTTATAATATCTGTTCAGCTGTTATCAATCTGTGCTTATTATTCTTATATATTGCAAAGATTTATGTGCGAAACTAATTGTCTAATATAACTACGTAATTTGTTCACATTATTTTCTTGGCAATATTTGTAGTATTTATTTGTAATAATAATAAATGTAAAATTATGAAATTTATTTAATAGTTAGTTAGACCAACATAGAAAACCTGGAAGCATTGGATGACCATTTCCTCCTATTGTGAGGTTCCTCAGCAGTGCGCATCCACGATCCCGCTCGAGGGATTCAAACCCAGAACATTCAGTCTAATGCGCGTACGCTTGATGTTTAGACCACTAAGCCGTTATTTAACGGTGTTAATGTTTAACTTCAAATAACCCATGAAATTGCGCCACCATCGACCATTGTCGCTAACAGCGGAGTTCAACCAGTTCTGTTTAAAGATAGTAACTCACTGAAAACAATTTTGAATGGTGGCTTAATTTCGTGGATTAGTTGGAGTTAAACACCGTTAGATACCGGCCTAATGTTCCAGAGGTTAAGCGTTCGCGCACGAGACCGATAGATTCTGGGTCCGAATCTTACGTGGCCTGTATCTTGGATGCACACTGCTAAAGAGTCCCAGAATACGACAAGATGGCCATCCAGTGCTTACAGATTTTCCATGATGGTCTAGCTTCATAATGATAAAATGAAATATTTAATGTTTTAAGTAAAACCTAATATATTTTGAAATAGTTAAAAAACAATTTTTTAAAAATCTTGAACATCAAAAATAACGAATGTTTTTATTTACTTCATCTTTTTCTTTGTTTTCTTGATTATCTCATAGATATATGTTGATAAACTTGACCTATTCAATATTCAATCTTGAATGATCATTTGAAATTTTATGTTCTTTTTTACTTTTTTCTTTCTTCTATTACACAAATGGTTGCCTTGTTCTATCTATCTATCTGTCTATCTATCTAGTTTAATAATAATAAATTTCAAATTTTAATTTATAATTTTAGTTAAATTAAAATAATTTATTATTTATATTCACATTCACCTTATGAACTAAACGTGACTGATTCTCATTTTGGGAATAAGATTCATTTACTGATATAATATGAATAATGTCAAAATTTAATTTTACCGCTATTCGAAGATCACTTGAATATCAAGAAGCATTAGACAGCTATTCTTAAATGATGAACTAATAGTCATTAAACAATACTCTATTAAAATTTCTATTAATTATCATTCATTAACATTTAGACTTATTATAAGATTTGTTAGATCTTAATACAAACCTTATTGTTCATTTTCCCCTTAGGGGGATTAGAATGTATGAAATGATATTTATGTTTTATAATATAATCTTTGATATTCTACAATAAATATTAGATGATAAATTCAATTTCTTTACTAATTGTGTCAAGAAATTTCTTTTGTATTGTTTACTATTGTTATCATAAGAATTTATAAAATAGATGAATTCATGAGTTAAGCTATACTAGATCACCATTGAAAACCATGAAGCACTAGACGGCAATTCTGTCCTAGTATAAGACTCCTCAATAGTGAACATACACGATTCCATACGTGGTACTCGAACTCACGATATTCGGTTTTGAGCGCAAACCCTTAATCTTCATACAACTAAGCCAGTATCTGACAGTAATAACCGTCTAACTTTAATCAATCCATGGTCTTGCGTAACCCTTGATCTATTGTCTGAAGTGGATAACTGTGTCATACCCTATACGAATTATCTCCACTGATGACAGATTTGGAACTACAAATGTATCATTAGATTCTGTATTTTTTAGATTATTTTTAAAAAAACTATCACAAAAATGATAATATTTTCATTCCCTCTATGATTATGTGATAATGGACTTGATAAATGAATATTAAAAAATAACGAATCTATATTGAATTGCGTCAATAAAAAAAGAATTCATCTGATGAGCTACAATTTAAATGTTACGAAAAATAAATGTAGATAATAGCTTATACATTATTTTTATCTTAAATACCCTGTTAAAAGTAGTCTTTAATTATTTGTCTGTAATTCTTTTAAATAAAATTATAATAGCGGTGATAGAGTAGATATTAAATCGGTAATAATAATAATGCGGAGGAAGAAATCAGGAAGAAGCACTGAAAGTGGATAGGACACACATTGAGGAAAGCACCAAACTGTGTCACAAGGCAAGCCCTCACACGGAATCCTCAAGGCCGAAGGAGGAAAAGAGGAAAACCAAAGAACACATTACGCCAGGAACTAGAGATAGACATGAGAAAAATGAACAAGAAATGGATGAGACTAGAAAAGAAGGCCCAAGACAGAGTGGGTTGGAGAATGATGGTCGGTGGCCTATTCTCCATTGGGAGTAACAGGCGTAAGTAAGTAAGTAAGTAATAATAATAACACGAAATTCCTTTAATCAGTTTGTTTTAAACATTGGGATTGTTTAACACAAGTGATTTTATAATGAACTTGCTACATTGTTTTAAATGATTTAAATTAATAAACCATAATATCAATTAAATAATTCGAGCAATAGAATTACTTTAGTTAATTGCATATAAATCTTGTTCATTTTATCGATGTACTATACATAATGTATCAAATTAATCTTCAAAATATAATTCATGTATATGAATGTTATGTGATTCGTTAAAATAACATAAATAACAATTAACCCCTTTTTGAAATCAAATCAACTGTTAACCAATATAAAAGTCAGGATCTTGAATACGACTGTCAAGATGATCCTACTGTATTAAAGTGAAACGTGGAGAACTACTACAACCATCATCAAGAATGTTCAGTTATTTATAAATAGTTGTCTGTGCAAGATACTCAATGTCAGTTGACCAAATACCATCAACAACAGCCTTCTGTGACAGAAAACATAACCAGCTTCCAGATGAAGAGGAAATTATAAAAAGACGTTAGAAGTGTATAGAATATATAGTGAGGAAACCATCAAATTGTATCACAAGGCAAGCGTTAAATTGGATTCACAAAGAGGAGCGGACAAGAGAAAGGCCGAAGAATATACTACGTTAGGAATGGGAAGCAGACATGAAAAGGACGAATAGTAACTGGAAAGAACTAGAAAGGACTACACAGGACAAGGTTGTATGGAGAGTGCTGGTAGTCGGCCTATGCAACTCAAAGAGGGGTAGTAGGCGTAATTAACTATGTAAGTTATCAGTCATCTAAATTTCAAAACCATAGTATATTTTTTTCATAATGCATTTTTTCCTACTTTACTTATCAACAGTTTTCAAACTAATTAAACTATTCTTTCTATTTCATCTGTAGAGATTTACTTCTCTCCGCATACAATCTTTCAACAATCGATCATCCAATCTTTCGATAAATCAAATATATGTTGAGTAGTACTGAAATAATTAGATTACATTCATCAGAGAAATAATTAAATTATATGTCCAAAATATCAGGCAATTATTGATTTGCTCCTTAAGTGGAATGCTATACAAGAAATAAATTACCATAAAATAACCCCCACTTTAAGAGGAAATGTTATCTCCAACTCTTAAAAAATAATCAAAATTCATAAATAAACAGATTTCGTATTAACTAATGTATGTTTTAAAAGCCAAAATAGATGAATAACTAGATAAAGAATGTTTTCTCCCCTCTCTCTCTTTACTTTTATTATGAATACAATATTATGATAAAATGGTTTGATTAAGTTAATGAGAAAACATTTTTTTCTCAACGCACATTTATTATTTACAAACCTAGGAAACATAAGCATATATTATAGAAAACATTCTATTTAAAAGCTACATTTTAAATAATGTTAATGATTCAAATTTAAATGATTCCAACTTTTTAAGCAAAAATAGATAGTGGCTAGCAGTGGAATCCAGGACGTGAGTTTCGTGCTATTTCGGACTAGTCAGCCGAATGTATCTGCATTCCAGAGTTGATATTCACTCCAAGAAGATACAAATAAAACAACACTAAGTGAATTCCAACTTATTAACTAATAAACTGGTCTGAGCTTGTTTTGAGAAATAGAAAAATGGTTTGATCAGTTTGTTGGATGAAATAATGAGATTACCTAAAGTTGAATCACTAAAATTATTTGAAAATACAATTTTCACATATAACATTTTCTATGTAACTGGTGCTCAATATCTGTCTAACTGTTTCACAAAATTTTGATAACTATTCGTATTAATAGTCTACTAAAAAATGTTATTTCCTACTAATTGTATGTAACCAGAAACCTTATAACGTACAATTCTATCTAAAGCAACGTCTAGCTTTACACATTGAAAAACTCAGTGATAACGTAGTAAACTCATTTATACTAAATCTACTGTACTATTTCTAAATAAAATAATATTGTTCTATTTATTCATGACATGATCATTCATGAATAAATGTTTCTAAAAGTTCGAAATGATTATGAACTAAATTTATAATGAATTAGAACTGTTTACAAGTATGAAAATGGTTAGCATAGTAAATAATGAAAATTTTTCCATTCATTAAAACTTTTGAAAATTTAATTAAAATTTCGGTGATCACTATGAATCTTTGTGATTATTTTTATAAAAAATATCTATTAAAAAGCTGGAACTTGGTGATACATTTCTGTGTTTACATTATTTGATGCTTGTTATTAAAAAGAAAATTACTCAAGTTTAAATATATATATATCTTGGAATCTATCTAAAAGCTAACTGCACAGATATGAATATAACTTTATTCTGCTAACGAGATGTATTTACTTCACTTTTCATTTCATAATAATTTATCAACAAATTTAATGGAATAGAAAACGTCTGTATCAGAATTCTCGTTACTAATAGAATATACATATATATGTCTTAATTTAGAGTCGAATCTATTCTATTAAATTGTACTCAGATGACTCTGAAATGATCAATTGATGGTCTATGTGATGAATGAATGATTTAGGATTATATCAGTCATTTCTCGATCTTTCTTATAAGGTCTACTTTGATGGATTTAATGTGTAATCAAGAAGACTTAAAGTAAACAACTTTCCTCAGCTAAGACATATACAGAAATCTTAAAAACATTTATCAAAAGTGTACAAAAGACATACAAATTAAACAACTTCATTTTGAAGATAATATAAACAATGAACATTTTATGTTTATCTCATGTTCAGTAAATTCAATAAATCTTGAGAGTCTATAGAACAAATTCTTTTATTATAAAGAAATTCTGTTTACTTCATTTAATAAGAAATAAATTGAAACTTACCAAAAATTACTTTACAATAATATCAGAAAAGATCTTTTCCTCTTTTAAATACTGATCCTAAAATTCTACATATGTGAATAACTCAAAGTTTCATTTATTTCATATGGTAATACTTTACTACTTTTCAGTAATACATTATTATTATTTTCTTTGAAGATAATCACCTTATCAACTAACTATGAAAGGAGACATATCGTCAAGTGATATTGGTCTACTTTATTTATTTTAAATATGATTGGTTAATTTTAATCTCTTAACAATAAACTTTTATCTTGTTTCAAGTATAGTTAAATAGATCTAGTGTAATTGGTTAAGAAATAAAAAATAAATAAATTTTCCTAAATAAACAACTTAATTAGTCAAATATTATAGTAGTTTCAATGGTTGAGATCATGAGTGAATTGAAGCTAGGCTACTATGGAAAACCTGAAACCACTGGATGGCCGTTTCATCCTATTGTGGGAACCCTCAACAGCGCGCATCCACGACCTCGCCTAGCGAGATCCCAACCCAGGACCTATTAGTCTCGCGCTCGAGCGCTTAACCACTAGACCACTGAACCAGCCAGCATCCAACGGTGTTAATGTCTAACTTCAACCAATCCACGAAATTGAGCGACACGTCCACCAATGTTTTCTGTGGGTTACTATCTCATAACAGACCCGGATGAACTCCACTAGTCACTGCTTCTCACTAGAACTCCAGGAAATACCTCTAGGAGACCGTCAAGATTGAGCATATGATGATTATAATCAGAGAAGTGTTTTTTTACATGTGGTTTTCCATGGTGGTCTAGCTTCAATTCACTCATGATCTCAACCAATCAAATTACCTAATTAGTATTGCAGTAATAAAAAGAAAAAAGAAATATTACGATTACTTTAATTATTATAGTTCATAAGAAAAACATTTTATCAGGGATACTTAATCTTTCTTTCTTTAGGTAAATTCATTAGTTTTGTAGAGTATGTTGCATATTATGCATCTGTCAGTTATATTCTAGTACTTATTTATATAATGATTTAACTGAAAGTTATTCAGGTCAAGTATTCTACGTTACTTTAACAACTGGATTTTAAATGTAAAACAAACAGCCTGATTATTAAAGTAAATTTAGTATTCAAAATTAAATTTCCTTTTTTTTAATGTTTTCTAAAATTATTTTACTATTTTTCAATAGTTGATCATTGAATTATGGAAACTTTATCATTAGTATTAGATACTAGATCATCAGTATAATGGATGAGATAGGCTAATATGGTATGAGATATAAATTATTTTTAATAACGTACAAGCGTGAATCATTTTAAATAAGAACTGGATTCAAGAAATGATATTATATTTTACACTGTGCTCTTCAACTTATCAATAATGAATTGACACATTAACACTACTGAGTAGTAATTCATTGTGTGCTGTTCCTGATAACAAACACTAAGCCACATAGCCAGACAATCATCGTAATATTTGTAGTTTTTAAAGGTTTCTAACAATAATCCTAATGTATGTAACAATGCTGAGCTTAGTGTAGACCTTCTCAAGTGTTTGTTATACTCTCGTACCTAATTTAATGCGCGAATTGTTATGATGGTAAGTCCATGATCTTCCACTGAGCCGACATCCAACAGTATTTATGTTTAACTTCAACCAATTCATAAAATTTGACGACACTCTTCCGTTGTCTGAGGTAGATATCTGTTTCTACCTGACACGGATTCGCTCCACTGGTCACGGCTTCCCACTAGAACTCCGAAAACTACCTCTTGAAACTAGTCGCTAGTAAGCACATAGTAATTATCACGATGGAAAAGATTTCATAAATGAACATAATAAATAAAGAGCGAGAATTGATAGTGTGATGATAGATGTACTAGTTGTGATAAGAATAACAAAGGCTTGTATCCATGTGTCATAGTTGGGATTAGGTCAATGATTTGAAAATATAGATGCTGAGATAACATTTATAAAAACTATAAGACTTGGTATTACAAAGTGTTCAGATAATTATTCAATGAAGCATGTATTTGCGAGAAAAATAGGTGGTAGTGGGTGAAGAAGAATATACGAACAAAGAGTATGGAAAATAATAGTAAATAAAATCATTTATTAAGGCCAAGGAAGAGATAAAAGGCATTACATATTTCTTAAAAACACAAAGACTTGGATTGTTAGCTCGAATTACTATAACTTCTGCTATGTGTAAGAGACGAGATCAAACCCCATAAAGGAAACTAGTAGAAATACGGCGAATTCCTTTAAATGACTTATTTCTGTCTAATACATTACCTCCATCGACCAAGTGTGATAGAACCAAGCTGCGTGTTGTCTTGACAGTACCTTTTCCTAACCACGAAGGGAGGTGTTCCCTAACCCTTTGGCTCAGTTATCAGTTGTGCGCACAATATAGCTTTCTCCAGAGGAGGAGCTGAATTCTAAGATACACATAGAAGTGGCATAACCAGGTAACTTATCCCATAGATCGTTTGGAGTACGACAAACAGAGGTTAACACCTATAAAAGCTTGTGATAATTTGATTTTTCCAATTATTCCTTAATAAAATGCTAAGCGCAATGCCTGTAGATTATCAGGAACGGAGTATCAATAATAAGAAATATATCAGTACAGTAAACATATTTTTCTCATATATACAAATCAGGCTAACCGTATATTGCACTGTTTAACTTTTAATATACAAATTGACTTCAATATATAAATACAAAAATATTTCAAACAATTAGTTTCTTTCTTAAATCTGAATTGTACGTAAGCAACAAAGTGTTCAGAATAAAATGACCTCATTCTATCACATAGTCTCTCATTAAATGCAAACAGTTTACAATTAAAACGAAAAACAAACCTTCAAGATACTTTAGTCGATAAACCTTAGATGAATGCATCTTGTCTGACAGCTTCAATCACATATTGTATTAAAAAACTTTTAGCTAAATACATAATACAGCTTTTTCATGATTAAACTTTAAATGCATAACTCACTTTTATTTAAAATCGTTTATATAGCATTTTTTTCGATTATTTCTCTGATGAGGTTAGATGCTGAGTAGTTCTTTTCAAAGAAAATCAAATACTTGAAAAAATAGTCTTTCAGTACGAAGAAATGTTCCTTGAGATTTCATACTTCTTTGAGATTAGATATCCTAATCTAAACGTTTAATGATGGAGCAAACTTTGCTTTATAATAATGGAACGGTAAACATAAAAATTGTTTATCGTAATGTTAAGTGATTTTATTTAATCGGCAAGACACCCTGGACCTACGTTTTGTGATTACTACCACTTTCCAACAAGACGTAATCGTACTTTTGATGAAACTGGTTCTATTAGGTGGATTCTGACACGTTACCAATTAGCTATTCGGGCATCAATTGGCTTCCTTTAAAAATGAGATATATGAGACTGATTAATCACTGAGCTGTAACCAACATTGGCACGACATCAATATATCTAAACTTGTGACCACGTTATAATTTGATCGATAGAATTCTGTCAACACTGAAAGAAAAATGAAACATGATATAAGGTCCCGAGTTCGAGTCTCACGTGAGGAACCGTGGATGCACACCGTTGAGGGATCCTATGCCAGGACTAAATAGCCGTCTGGTTCTTCCAGGTTTCTAAAGGTAGTCTGACTTAGATCAACTCGTGAATTCAACTGTGAAAATACTACAATCTCCACAAATCCCCATATTGATAATTTCTTTTGAAAAGTTATAACTCAATTTTCTCAAAATGTACGACAACTAAAATAACGAAAATGAATGAAGTAACATCTATATTAGTGCTTTCATTTTGTTGATTATAATGTTAACGATTCTGTTTTGAGAAATTTATTTGAAACATATCTTATATAACTGCTTAGTTAACAATACCGAAGTGGATATACTTGGTTACTGATAGACTCAATTTGTGCTGTTTTGATATCCCATACTTACATAATTAAGGTGGATATCACATATTTACAGGAAACTCAGTAACCGTTCTAGATAAAATTCAAAACAATGACATTGAATGTTTTCTGCATTGGTATGTTTAAATGAATTTAATTTTAACCTTGATAGTTGATAGACAGTTTTACATCAAATTCTATCAATTTTTTTTTCTTTGAATCAATCAAATTGATTTTAGTTAGATGTAATCAACTGATTGGTTTATAAGTCATCAACGTAATTAAATGTTGTTCTGGTAAAATGTTGTCCTATTTCAAATAAATTATTTACTAAAGGATTTACTACTAAGTTCACAACTTGAAAATAAATAAGTTTTTATGTACCTTAAGTAATTGACTTATTAAATTGTATTTTATACTATGCTGATATGCACATACACAATGAATTTAAATATTTCACAAGACTATAGAAATTAGTTGAAAACAGTAGTAAACTTAGTAAGCTTATTAAACTAATTGATTGTTTACTTAACTGCACTAAATTATATTTCTTTCAATTGGACTTTAAGTGAATAGTTAAATTAACTAAATAACCTTTGATAGGTTCTGCGTTCGAATCCCGCGAGGTGAGTTCGTGGATACTCAGTGCTGAGGGGTTCCACAATAGGACGAAACGGCCGTCCAATGCTTCCAGGTTTTCAATGGTTGTTCAGCTTCAATTGACTCATGATCTCAACTTTTGAAAATATTAACTTTTCTATGTATCAACAACGTTAAAAATAACAATAATAGACTAGTTAATATTAATTTATTTTACAGCGATATTCATTATTTATACTTAAATATCCTGAACTATCAGTTTTACAGTAAGAAAAAAGTGAATTAATATTCAGACCATAAAAGAAATTGTGATATTGTTTTTGTAAGTTAACCGTTCAATGATTTAGTACTGCAAATAAGTGTTATAGTACTGATACACGAAAACGTTATGCAATTTATACTGAAATCACACTATAAATCACTGTAAAATTGAATAAATTAGTAGATGTAATTTTTTTTATGAGTATAAAAAGGAACATTGTGTTTTTCTATGAAGAAAGAATAAATATTGTAGCAGAATAACATCCATTGATTTATTTTGTTGATTCTTTCCAGCTGCTTACAACCTAAGACGGTATAACGCGAGAACGGTTATCCGCACAAATTCATAAATTAAATTGAAACGATTAAAAAAAGAGATGTACTATCATACAGTTGAGAAAAAGCCTGTCTTCTTAAAACTTGCTTTGAAAGACCATGAAATACCTGGGGGAATTGATTTAAGACTAAATGTAATGCTATAAAGGACATATCCAGTGACGCGTTTGGTGTTTTCATACTAGACTAAATGCTCAATGAGACAATCAAATGTACAAAAATATCCACTTTAATTAACTTCCATTTATGTTTACCAGTTTACGTGTACATATATGCATCATAAGAGCATAAAATAAGGTCTATGTCCGCATCTCCGAACATATTCCACAAAACTTGAGACAGAATGTTTTTAAAACTGCAGCTACTCGCCACTTGTTGGATAGTGGAAATGATGTTGAAGTTTCGAAAACTTTCAAAATAATCATTAAATAAAAGAGCTTAAAAGCATTACGTTATGTCAAAGCTGTTGCAATAAAAAAATTTAAACCCAATTTATGTATCTAAAAAGAAACAGTTATCACTTTTGTTTTACCATGGTGATCTTATATTTGTGCGGTTCTTACGTAAGGCTTTTCTCCATAATTTTTAATCAAAATTTTTAATATGTTATTTCTTACTAATGAGCTTTACTCAAATAGCCTGTATTACATAATCTGTGCATGACTTCAAAAGGTCATGGGACCATGTTCTTCTAGAACATTTGCATACTTGACCTATAAATAAGCGAACATATAAACAATATTAATTTTTTCGTACTATTGTCTCCTAATGTTATTCTATCTCCACATTTTAACTCAATTTGTTCCAGAAGTTTTCAATTAAATGTTGATACATTTGTTTCGCATTAATGATCAGTATTATTGTTTTTGGTTGTAAGTAGCCAAGACGAATTCATGAAATAAATGAATTCATGTCATTCCGCTACGATATCCGTTACTTCCTTATTGAATTTTGTAGATGGGTAGAACTATTTTGTGCTTTTTTAAGAAAGAACATAATTTCTTCTATACAATGTAAACTTTATGATACTAGACAGTGCAATAATGAATATTACTAATAAGACAGGTGATGTTAGAAAATGATAATGAAAATATTCGAGATAGAATCGATAACACTGGGTTGTTTCAGTATAGCTAAGATTCATAGTGATAAAAATAGTTAGAGATCACTGGTTTCAAAAATAATAAAATTACTGTTATTCCCATTTACAGCATGATGTTTGCTTTAAATACATTTTATATAGTAAGTTTAAGGTGGTAATAATGTGCACATAGTTATTGATTTCTTATCTATGTCATCAACCTTCTGATAATCAAAAGATGAATGTTCGTGTCCATATAGAGTTCATTGTTATACAAAATGTAGTTGGGTCGTGTTCACTTAATGTGATTTATGTTATTATTGTTATAGAAATATAAAAATCAACTGTAGATAATGATGTTGGACACTAATATTTATTTCTACTAACAGTTTAATAATAATAGTAATAATAATATTATTATAATTATATATATATATATATGATAAGTATGAAGTTTATATTTTCGTAGTCGAATGGCCATCATAAGTTTTCATCATATCATAATTTATCAGTTTCATTTACTGAATAATTGTTAACAAATCATTAGTGGAAACAAATGCGCCATTGTGATCGATTATCAGTCATGTTACGGCGCTCAATGCTGACTAGTGTTAGAAATGGTTGGAAGAAAGTTAGGGGCGGACAGTACAAAACGTGGCATCAATCCACAAATTTACCAACATCTAGTCTTAGCCATGTTGGTAGATGTAGACTACTTGGTTGGGGTCCGCGCGACTACTGTAAACAATCGTTGGAGACTGTGAGTGACATGGCTCAGAATCAATCACAATGGCGTAGGTGTATACACTCTGTGCCTTCCTTTAAACTATGAGATTCAAATCACTTTATATCTTTACTTCTGCCAACTAATTCTTTCTTCCTGTATTATATTCTTATATGCAATCCTTCTTTTATGTATTATTACCATTGAATTAACTACTTCTATGAATTCGGTTTTCATCTTGTTGTGCTAATGAGGAGTGGCAACTTGGATCGAGGTATATATGTGTCTGGGCCGACATTATAGTTGACTGACTGACTGAGTGGAAACAAATTCTGAAATGAAACTGTGTCGTAGAGTTTGGCGCATATTTTGATATTTAAGTTAATTTTTTTTACATTATAGAATGAATGACATCATTCGTTGTTTTAGTAAATTGACAATTCCAACTTTAACAGTTAGTAAAAATAAACTAAAAAGTAAAGGAATTTCTTTTCAATTCATTACCTTTAAAACGTAAAGATCTCTTTTGCGCTATTTCTATCGAATAATTTGACATTGTTCTACTCTTGGAATTAACAGTATAAGATAGTCTAATGATAACTGATGTCTAACTCCAACATCCTTATTTTCATCTCAAAAGAATTCTTGGTAGCACATGTTCAGGATCAACAGGGTACTTAAGCATCTCCTATTCATGGAGGAGTTAAGATATATTTTCAACTTACATCTAGTTCCATTATATTTTTGTTATATCCCGATGAGATTATGAAGTGGTAACTTGTAGTGTCTGTCATTATGTTAAGCCCAAATACCTTATTATTCTAACTTTCGGACAGCTCATTCTATTCATTCTATTTGAGTCACATTCTGACCTTGCTAATTATTCGCTTATCAATGTCTTGACTGTCTTTATATGAGCGCGTAGGCGTATGCACACTTCTTATCACACTGTTCATCACATGTCTGTAATTTATCTTGATGTGCTTATAAATATTGATTAACTCTTTGTTAAATGGGAGTTGGCTTACCAGCCATCTCCACCGCGCACCAACTTAGCTTCGCTTTCTAATCTTCGCATCGTTCCTCTGTTCGTTTGTCTAATCAACAATTATACGAAATATATGAATTCGAAACTCCATTCTCGTTATTTGACTTATTTAATTGCGTTATTAACTAACGCGATTGAAGTCAATGATTATATACGAGGATAGACGATAGCAACCAATCATTACGATCAAATTGTAGTCAGATAACGGGCCACTAAAAACTTTTGGGATCCATTTATGGACAAATACTATACGTATATTTTTATTGTATTATTGTTAAATAACTAAATTATTCATATTCGTGTTCCTCTTATCATAAGTTTATTTTGACTTATGAACTATTATTACACGATTTACCATTCTTGAGTTATACCCAGTCTATCAATTACTATATGCCATATTCACAGACACTTTTGGCTAAATCTTGTACAAATGTTATCTCCTACTTTATGGTGTGATGTGGTCTGTTTGGTTTGTATATAAACCCAGTATGTTTAAAATATACGATTTACATCGCAGAGGCTGAGATCGGTGTTCTGCACTTAATAGGCAGGGTTAGGCGTGAAGCAGGACTGATAAAGACTCTAGACTGCTCTTACTTGTTTTATACGTCATTGGTCCGGTGGATAAATCACTGTTCACTGATTGGCGGAATCATTACTTAATATCTTGATAAGGACACAGGGCACAAGTTATAACAATTTTTAATTAATATCATTTAATAATCGGAATGTATTTACACTGGTAAACTAAATAAATGAACTTGAAAAATTAGAAAATGATCTTCAGTAGACAAATTATATTTCTATACATTACTCACTGAAGCTTATATCTATTAGAACATATTTTTCTATTATTTCGTTTGTAGATATTTTAATCAGATTAAAAACAGAAAACGAGGATTTATGTAAATGAACTGTCAGTAAATGAAATAATACTTAATTGATTAGTATATATGTATATATTTAATAGTATTGGTAATCACTGTATATATGAACTCTGTTTTGTTCAAACCGTTGTCACGCAAAAATTTAAGAAAAAAAAAGAGAAAAAAGAAAAAAAGAAATATTCTTTATTTATTTATTATATAATTTGATTGATAAGACAAACAGTTTAGAAAAAAAACGAAAAAACTAACGGGATTTCCGTTTTCAACTGGATGATGTGAATGTTACGTAATAAAGTTTGTCTATCATTTGAATAATTTAAAAAATAAATGTCGCATATATATTAGATTAAGTTATTGGATAAATACATTATGAAAATACCATGAAAGTTAAAGTAGGTTGAAATTAAAGTATAATCATTATTAACTTACTTACGCCTGATACTCTCAATGGAGAATAGGCCACCGACCAGCATTCTCCAACCCACTCTGTCTTGAGCCTTCTTTTCTAGTCTCATCCATTTCTTGTTCATTTTTCTCATGTCTATCTCTAGTTCCTGGCGTAATGTGTTCTTTGGTCTTCCTCTTTTCCTCCTTCGGCCTTGAGGATTCCGTGTGAGGGCTTGTCATGTGACACAGTTTGGTGCTTTCCTCAATGTGTGTCCTATCCACTTTCAGTGCTTCTTCCTGATTTCTTCCTCCACTGGGATCTGGTTTGTTCATTCCACAGTAAGTTGTTGCTAATTGTGTCCGGCCAACGGATCCGAAGTATTTTGCGTAGATAGCTGTTAATAAACACCTGTATCTTCTGGATGATGGCTTTCGTAGTTCTCCATGTTTCCGCCCAATACAGTAGAATTGTCTTGATATCTGTATTGAAAGTCATAACCTTGGTGTTGGTTGCCAATTGTTTTGAGTTACAGACGTTCTTCAGTTGTAAATATGCTTTTCTTACTTTACCAATCTGTGCCTTCACATCTGCATCAAATTCACCGTGTTAAAATAGGTTGGAATTAAAGTATAATCATGCAATTAAAAAATTTATATTAAAAAGTAAAAGTTACATTTTATGAAATAATTTTTATTATCAGAAGTTTTTGTGAAGATTTAATGGCTGAATTCATGAGTTAATTAAAGCTAGACTATCACGAAAAACCTTGGAGTATAAGATAGCTGTTTCGTCCTAGTATATGACTCCTTAGTGATAGGTTCTAGGTTCGAATCTTGTAGAGTGGGATCGTGATTGTGCACTTCTGAAGAATCCTATACTAGAACGAGACAGTTGTCTAATGTGTCCAGATTTTCTATAGTGGTTTAGCTTCAAGTGATTTATGAATTCAACTATAAAATAGTTTTGTGTGAAAATATAAGGAATTGCTAAAAATGATAATTTAACATAAAGATTTGAATATTAGGTTATATAGTATAAATGTAATTTACATTAAACATCTTTCTTAACATGATTATATCAAGTTTATATTTCAAAATAATCAAATAATTTAATTTGGTTTGAATTATATTGAAAGCTAAAAGTGATGTAAATTTTGTCGAAATATCAAAATTCGGTATGTTTGAAACTAATACAAATTAACTTAAACTTCATATCCTTTGCTCAACTGAGTGACTATTTCAGTTTAACAATTCCTTGGATAAAGCATTAGAGATTTTGATTGAAAGGTAAGTAGTTAAAATTCTGGTATAAACATCTTCTCTGAGAGGCAGGTGGATCCATAGGATCAGTCACAAACAGGATGAAAGTACATGTTGAATTTCACTGTCAGTCACGTTCCATCTTTCATACACAAAATATTTCATTAAGTTATAACTACTTTCGTTTAGTACGTCACCAGTCAATCTTAGACAAACATTGATGACCAAGAGGTAACGAGTAGATGTCTTGTTTTTCTATGAAAATCATCAACATTGGGCATCCACGACCTCACTAACATCGCCCTTGGACCTAGTGTCTTACATGTGTTAAGTGCTACCTAGTTCATAATAATTGTCTAATTGAGATCATTTCGTGATACAACCTATGACAATTCAAGTATATGTGTGATCAGATTGTTCGAAATGTATTGCGCTAATATATCATATAGTTCTGATAATCTTCGTTTTCTTATCACATTATCAAAATTCATTGTTCACCATAAATCCTCCAAACTGATTATTTTGACTTACAAAAGTTTTGTTTGAAAGTGAGCAAACCACGGAGGCATACAGATTACTAGTTTGCTTCTTAAAGCATATAAATAGTGGCCAGCTGTTTGATCAACAAGAAAAATTTTCTCCTAAATAAGTTTATTTTTGTGCCAAAATGATAAATGATCGAGGATTAAGCTTCGGCATTACAGAAAAAATCTGTAAAAAGTAATAAACAATTGCCCCCAAAAGATTTTATGAGATGACTGTTAATATGTTTATCAGATAAACACAATAGCTAGATATTTCGGTATCGATAAATTTCTTTCAAAACTCTGAAAATATATTTTCCTCAAAGCGTATATTACATTAAATTATATCAGGGGGCTTGTATAATTTTCACAATTCCTTTGAAAATTCACACCGTAACACTTGTTTATTGTTAAGTAGAGTGGATACGGGGAGAGAACAAACCATCTTACAGATGACCAGGAAATGAGGAAAAGACATAGAGGTGGGTAGGACGAAGGTTTCCGAAACCATCAAATCGCACCTCCAGGTAGACCGCTCAACTTGAAATCCTGCGGGTAAATACGAAAGAGGAAGATCAATGAACACATTGAATTGAGGATTGCAAGCTGATATGAAAATAATGAGTGGCAAATGGAAAGAACTGGAAAGAATTGTCCACGACAAGTTTTGGTGAAGAACACTGGTAGGTAGCCTATACACCTCGACGAAGTTTGACAGGTGTAAGTAAGTAGGTAACAGTAGATGCGACTTACCATTGGCCCTTGAATAAACTTATTTTGTTGTTAATGTCGTAAAGATGTATTGAGACTTGTAATGACTATAGAATATAACACTGAAATTATATTATTGGAAGATACACTGTGCTTATAAATCTAATTATTTTTAAAAATGAATAATTTTTCATAAAGCATGTAGATAGGTACTATGGCATCTCACCTACACTTAAGTTTGTTTAAGTTTAGTATAGTTCAGCATATCCCTCTTACAAGCTTAGATGTTAGTTGCTTATATTTCTCGGTGATTTGTCCGGTATCCTAGATATATGTGCTTGGATCTTATCAATTCATTCGACTATTAATATACCTCATTATTAGCTCCTGATTCACTTTCTTGCATTCACTCACATTGAAATTTCTGTTCATATTCGCCTTGTGTGCTGGGGATAAACTGCGCGCTGTCAAGTCGTCTGAGTCTATTGTAAATAGTAATTACTGTTATGCTTTTGTTTATTTAGTCTATCAATTGCAGATATTTTGGAACAACTCCTGTTAAGGAATCAATTAGAGGTATGACTTTTGCTATTATGTCATTTTCCTTTCATCATGACTGAGTGTGCTACACTTGACATGTTCGTAACATGATAGAGTGCTATTTGTGTTATTACTAAATAACTATTCTCTAGTTTTTCGAAATTCACTTATGCTATTACTAAAAAGCTCTTAAAACCTGATTTAAGGGCTCAAAATTAATTTTACTTCCTTTGATAAGCTAATTCTAAATTGGTTATTTTGCTTTTTTTTTCAAATGTCGCTCTTATTTACTTACTGTTTTACATCAGTTTTGTTCTCTGACGCAGAGCAAAACTTCATCGCAATCGTCCACCTGAGTTACAAATCTTCTCCACCACCTTGATGTGAACTTAAATAAACTGAATTTATTTCACTTTGCTTTACTTTATAATCTTGGTCTTATCAATTCGATGAAGAGAACTGTGTGCATTATGAAACAAGTTTTCTAAACAAATAGAACATTTTAACTATTATTATTTTAAACAATGACAATTTCTACTTCGCTATTTTTCAAAAGGATTCATTGTTTTAAATAATTATTGGTTTATACATTGAAAAGGAAGAACACATGATATCACTAGTAGGAAGTGTTTCCGTTTTACCGTAGTTGATATTAGGGATTGAAATTCGGACAGTTTTTACTGGAATATGTTCATCTTGTACTGAGTGCCTCCATGTAAACACTACAATACAAGTGATATAGAATCCAAAGGTTGTGGCTAAGAGTTTGCACAGGATGTACATATACCATGAAAGTTTAATCAAATATCAATTATTACGGGACTGCTCAAAATCGTCTTACTAATAATATAAGTACCATACCAATTAAATAAGAAAGTGATTATTTGGACTCAGTAGCTAAGTGAATAATGTCTTGTACTTCTTATTGCAGATGGAATGTTATCGACCAAGTTGCAATGTGGCCACTGGTCTAGGTGACTCGACATTGCGTGCACTAAATTGAGATTAGATGGTGGTTAGAGATAGATAATAGGAAACCCTGGACCTGGGTTTCGTGCTACTTGGCACTCGTCAGCAAAGTATACCTGTAATCTTGGGGGAACTGGTGCTCCCTTACTTACTTACTTACGCCTGTTACTCCCAATGGAGAATAGGCCACCGACCAGCATTCTCCAACCCACTCTGTCTTGAGCCTACTTTTCTAGTTCCATCCAATTCTTGTTCATTTTTCTCATATCTATCTCCATTTCCCGGCGTAATGTATTCTTTGGTCTTCCCCTCCTCCTTCGACCTTGAGGATTCCATATGAGGGCTTGTCTTGTGACGCAGTTGGGTGTTTTCCTCAATGTGTGTCCTATCCACTTTCAGTGCTTCTTCCTGATTTCTTCCTCCACTGGGATCTGATTTGTTCTCTCCCATAGTAGGTTGTTGCTTATAGTGTCCGGCCAGCGGATCTGAAGTATTTTGCGTAGACAACTGTTAATAAACACCTGTATCTTTTGGACGATGAATTTCGTAGTTCTCCATGTTTCCGCCCAATACAGTAGAACTGTCTTGACATTTGTATTGAAAATTCTGACTTTGGTGTTGGTTGCTAATTGTTTTGAGTTCCAGATATTCTTCAGTTGTAGATATGCTGCTCTTGCTTTGCCAATCCGTGCCTTCACATCTGCATCAGATCCACCGTGTTCATCGATGATACTGCCCAAATATGTAAAGGTTTTTACATCTTCCAAATCTTCTCTGTCAATTGTGATTGGATTGGTACATGTTGTGTTGTATCGAAGAATCTTGCTTTTCCCTTTGTGTATATTGAGACCTATTGCTGCTGAGGCTGCAGCTACACTGGTTGTCTTCTCCTGCATTTGTTGTTGTGTATGCGATAGAAGAGTCAGATCATCTGCAAAGTCTAGATCATCCAATTGCATCCTAGCTATCCACTGTATCCCGTGCTTCCCTTCAGATGTTGATGTCTTCATGATCCAGTCGATCATCAGAAGAAAGAGAAAGGGTGACAGTAAACAACCTTGCCTGACACCGGTCTTTACTTCGAACGACTTTGTCAACTGTCCTCCATGCACGATTTTGCAGTTTAATCCATCATAGGAATTCTGTATGATATTGACTATCTTCTGAGGCACGCCGTAGTGTCGAAGAAGCTTCCATAGGGTTGTTCTGTCCACGCTATCAAATGCTTTTTCGTAGTCGATGAAGTTGATATAGAGTGATGAATTCCATTCAATTGATTGTTCCACAATGATCCGTAGAGTTGCGATTTGGTCTGTGCACGATCTATCCTTACGGAATCCTGCCTGTTGGTCTCGAAGTTGGGCGTCTACGGAGTCCTTCATCCTGTTTAACAATACCCTGTTGAAGACTTTTCCTGGTATTGAAAGAAGAGTGATTCCCCTGTAGTTGTCACAGTTGCTGAGATCGCCTTTCTTTGGTATTTTGACTAGAAGTCCTTCTTTCCAGTCTTTTGGTACCTGTTCCTCATCCCAGATCTTTCTGAAGAGAGTTTGGAGTATCCTTGCAGTTGCCGCTACGTCTGCTTTCAGTGCCTCTGCCGGAATGTTGTCTGGTCCTGCTGCTTTGCCACTCTTGATTTGTCTGATAGCCATGCTGATCTCTTCAATTGTTGGTGCGCCAACATCAATTGGGAGGTCCGTGAGTGCTGCTTCGATGTTGGGTGGGTTCAGTGGGGCTGGTCGATTCAAGAGTTCTTTGAAGTGTTCTACCCATCTGTTTCGTTGTTCTTCAATGTTGGTGATTATCTTGCCTTCCTTGCTTTTCACTGGTCGTTCTGGTTTACGGTGATTTCCAGAGAGTTTCTTTGTTGTGTCATACAGTTGTCTCATGTTTCCTTCTCTGGCAGCCTTTTCCGCCGTCAATGCCAAATCTTCCACATATTTACGTTTGTCAGTTCTGATGCTCCTTTTCACTTGCTTGTTTACTTCTGTGTATTCAGCCTGTGCCTTGACTTTTTCTGCTCTTGTTTGACTGGTATTGATTGCTGCTTTCTTGTTCCTCCTTTCTTGAATCTTATCCAGTGTGTCAACAGTGATCCAATCCTTGTGATGGTGCTTCTTTTGGCCCAGAACCTCATGACATGTTGAAGTGATTGCTTCTTTTATCTCTTTCCAGTTGCTCTCCATAGTAGTTCCTTCTCCATTGAATAGATCATGAAAGGCTTGGAACTTATTGCTGAGGGTTAACTTGAATTTATTGAGTTTGTCAGTATCCCGAAGAAGAGCCGTATTAAACTTTTGGGATATTGTCCGCCCCGTTGTCCAGTGCCTCTTGAGTTTCAATTTCATCTTGGCGACCAGCAAGTGATGATCTTATGCTATATCGGCTCCTCTTTTGGTTTTCACGTCCTCCATCGTCCTCCTGAACTTTTTGTTGATGCAGATATGGTCGATTTGGTTCTTTGTGGTGTGATCCGGTGAAGTCCATGTGGTTTTGTGTATGCGTTTATGTGGGAATATAGTCCCGCCTATGATCAGTTTATTGAAGGCACATAGATTTGCAAATCTCTCACCATTTTCGTTCCTTTCTCCCAGTCCGTGTCGTCCCATGATCTCTTCATATCCGGTGTTGTCAGTTCCAACCTTGGCATTTAGGTCTCCCATTAGAATAGTCAGGTCTTTTGTTGGGCACTTCTCGACGATTGACTGCAGCCTATCGTAGAATTGATCTTTAGCGTCTTCATTGTTGTCATTGGTAGGCGCGTAGCATTGGATGACGTTCATTGTAATCCCCGTTTTCTTGGTTTTGAAGGAGGCTTTGATGATCCTTGGTCCATGAGATTCTCATCCTATAAGTGCATTTTGTGCTTGTTTGGACAGCATCAATGCAACTCCTTGTGTATGTGGAGCATTTTCTTGTTCATGTCCGGAGTATAACAGCAGCTTCCCTGAAGCTAGTCGTTGTTGTCCAACTTGCGTCCAATGTGTTTCACTGATCCCAAGCACCTCTAAATTGTATCTCCTCATTTCTGCAACAATTTGGAAAACTCTCCCAGTCTCCCACATTGTGCGAGCATTCCATGTACCTAAATAAATGGTTGCTCTGGTTGTCAGAAGGGGCATCGGCCTCGTGACTTCCGAAGAAACTCGGCTTTCATCGTGAGGCGTCATAATTCTTCTCAACGAAGACCTTCTGACTCCCAGGGCAGAGTTTAAATGGTTTGAATGATTCTTTCTGGTCAGCGTTTTTTAGCGAGTTAGTTTTCTACGGGATGGGGTCGCTAACCCCATGCCCAACCCTCCTCCTTTATCCGGGCTTGGGACCGGCAGTAGCCCCCGGAAAGGGGCTCCAGGCGGAGTTACTGGTGCTTCCTGACGGATTCGATCCCGTGTCACCCAGCTTCATAGTTAGGGACGTCACCACTGAGTTATCCGGGTCGCGACCGCCCTCCTGTAGGACAGAGATGTAATCACAATTGATTGATCATTGAGTGATCAATGTCATGTGTGTCAAGTCCTTTTTAGTGCAGATTGAATGCTATCGACCAAGTTGTCTTGTGTGCCCAAGTGTGCGAATTCAGCTGACGAGTCTAAAATAGGTTAAGATATGTGTTCTGAATCCCATTATAATTCACAATCCTTTAATTCTATAGAATGAAGTCTACATAAGCTATAGAGCTTCTTAATTGTAGTACTAAGAAAGTATAAAACTTTCTAACGGACAAATTTATCAATTATATAGCTGATGAAAATTCATTTGATTTTTCTTAGATTACTATAATACTGTATACAGAAGTACATTATTCTTAATGATTATAGTATTGAGAAAGTTATTTTATGTTCACTAAAGAAAATATTTCAAATTAAATGGACTACTGAATTATTCCTATTCTTACAATTTTAAATCAAAGGTTATATCAATATGAGGACAATAGAAATTCTATTAATGACTTTAAGATCAAACTAATGAAATAACTTGACGTTTATTCTAATAAAATGACAAAGATAATAAAATTGAAAGATAATAATGTTTCCTATATGATATTTTCTAATTACGATGATGACGTTTAGGTAAAATGACAAAAGTCATCAAGATGACAAGTTTTCAGAACATTTGACAATACGTTATCATTCGGTATAACAAAAGGAAACTAACTATAGAATTTGATTGATACAGGCTCCAATAGGTACACAAGTTGACTTGATTATTAGCCTAAATTTAACTCGAAAGAAAGTGTTCCAACAAAATATGATTAACAGTTGATGTACACTTTTAATTATTTATTTTAAAGTTACAACTAATTACTAGTTAAGTAGAGTAATTTAAGTGTTAACATTCTATGTCATGTAAAACTGTTAACATCGTATTCTTAGTTATAAAGTTTGATTGAAACATGTGTTTCACATTAATAATTGTCGTCCCCCTCATTTATTACAAAATAATAAACATATGAACATATTTAAGTTTCATGAAGTCCTTCTTCTGTATAGATTTTACTTATGTAATAACAATCATTGTAGCAGAAAAACATGAAATTATTTACTTTATTAGTTGTTTTCAGCTAATTACAACAACACTTTATATCAAAAATGGTCTTGATTAATGATGTGATTGACATAAATGAAGATTAAGGGAAAAAAACAATGGTTTCGAAAAGATTAAAAATTTGTCCATACAGTTATTTATTTATTTATTTTCACAATTACTGTCATTCTTATTCATTTACATTTAAATGACCCCCCCCCCACATCTAAGAATAAATCGAGACGTTTCTTATATAAATGATGTATATTTGGTTCATAATGAACAATTATTAATGTTTGTATGTTAAACCGATTCTAGTCATGTTACTGATAGCACTACTGCTATTACTACTACTCTACTACTGTGGTGTATACTACTTATGTTAACAGACATAGGTGGTATATAACACCAGTCAGAAGTGGAATACCTGATAACAGAAGGTTTAGTAGATTGATTTGAAGTGAAGAGAAATGTAAACAGGGAATAATTGTAGTAACAGCTAGAAACAACTGATGAGGGATGTGCAAATGAAGTATTTAATGTATGGTTTTCGTATTTTACGAAGACACTACTATTATTTTACTTATTTTGTTAATTTATAACATTTGTTGAACAAATTTTACATGTATAAAGTGTAGTTGTGCATTAAGACAAATAAATATAACATTTACATAGGCTTATTTAGTGAATGGAGTCTTTCTCATGCTTTGATATCGTATAATTTCAAGATACTTCACTTGTGAAACTATAAATTGACTTTGTATATTTTATCTTGATATTTATATACCTGATAGTTGTATTTTTATAAACTTTTACAATCCTGATAACAATAATCTATCTACCTGAAGTTTGTTCTGATGATGTCGTTCAAAAGAACGATCGAAGCTTCATGACCAAATCATCAAGCTCAGTGAATAAAACTCTATCAAAAGTACTCTAACTAATATATAATTGAATCCATTTCTGATGTTTTGTAACATTTCTGTGTTCACTAATTTAATGCTAATTTTAAACACATAAACCTGTGTAAATCTAATTTTTCTCTTTTTATTAATAATATTTTTCTTGTTCAGATGCTTTAAATATTTAGAAATTGGTCGGAGAATAGTGTTATGAATGTTTGTTGATATAAATTTGATATATGGAGATTGTATAAATAAATATAAATGATTCATTTTAAACAGTTGAAAGACCTATTTGACTGTTAAGGAGAGAGATATTTTATTAAACGTAATACATCCAATAAGACATCAATTAAGAAAGATTAGTTCATCGAAGAATTCTCTTTTCGGCGAATTCATTTTCAAAGCTGTACTATCGCAAATATATATACTTATTCTTTACAGGATGATAGTAATACTGATAATAAACTTCTGTTAGACATGGTGACAAAGGTATTGAAAACATTTTTTTAAACAAGGAAAGCTGAATTTATTATCTGATTGTTAATGGCTTAAATATTCTTCAAAAGATAGATAGGGAAATTATCATTGGGAAAGGATGGCTCAGCATGATAAGATAAAATGTTGAAATTGAAATTAAATGTAATCAGTATGATCGTAGAAACAGAAATAAACCAGTTGGGGGCAGAAGATTTAAGGGGAAGATGGAAGGTGAAGCAGATGACTGTAAAGGAACAAGAGAAAAATTTTAATACATTAAGACCATGGTAGAAGAAGAGGTTGTACCAGTCGCTTTTGCATACACAATTCTGGTCTTTCCATATGTATGGCTAATGCTTCGGCAATGCAAAGAAGATGCAGTCTAATTGTTTTGTGGAGACTTCTACGTACCTTGTAGATGACTTTGAACGCAGAGTCAGTCTTGGTTGAGTGACCTGTGACCTGAGCTTCTTATTGAGCCGCTTCTTCTTCTTTTTAGCCATGCCGGACAATGTACTTGAAGTCTTTTGGATAAAGTAAGCATCGAACGACCTATATACCTAGCTCCATATGAGCAGGTAAATTGATAAATGCACAGAGTTGGTCAGATACGATAATTTATCTTTAAGATTATTGGCGAACAATGATCGGCTGGAGAATACTATTCGCAATGTTGTTGCGAGTAATGTCCTTTTAAAGAATCGGAAATTCTCCTTTTTAATGTGTGTGTGTGTGTGGTTTTGTCACCCCTGTATTCGATGTTCATGTACAATGTTCTCTTTCCTACTGTAGTTATCTATTTTCGGTGTTTTCAGCTTTATGTTCTTATCAATGAATATCGAAGGATATCCGTTTTTAATAAGTATCTGCTTCAAGTGGCACAATTCTTCATCTATGACTTGGTGACTACAGATTCGTCGTATTCTTGTTGCGAGTGTTATCATTAAGCTTCTTTTTCGACCAATGGAGACCCAGCTGTGGAAACTTGATAGTTGGCCATTCCACATATGTTTCCTGTAGATAGATCTTTTTAGGGTACTGTCTTTCTTTCTTGTCATTTCCACGTCAAGAAAGTGAATAATTTGTTTGTTTTCAACTTCTAATGTGAATTTTATTGTTGGGTGGCAATTATTAAATGTCTTCAGAAGATGGCTCAAGTCATATTTATTGTCACAAACGATAAAGATATCATCTACGTATGAATATGTGATCTTCTGAAGATCATATCTTGGTGAACATCACCATCCATCAAACTACAAATAACTAGCATATATACTATAATTTAATCATATTACTAGTTAATTGACATGTATATTGAAATGTCGGTTAACGTAAGGTTCTCGTACTAGCTTTTCAAAATGTCAAAATAACTTATGGATAAAATTTCAATGATGACAGTTATATGAATACGTGATATTAGACCTAAGGAGTTGATATGTTCTTAGAATCAGGGTGTCAATTTCCTTTCTAACAATTCGTTAGTATATTATCTTTTTGGCTGAACCATCAGCTTTCGACAATAAATAGTGAGATTTATTAAAATATGCATTTGATGAAAACGTATCAAATCATATGAATACCTTGAATAGATATGTTGATTATTATGAAACAGAGTTACTTTTACCGTTTACAAAAAACTGGACCACAAATACCATTCAATTCAAATCTTATTTAACTAGGTTTTTTCTATTCTTTTGATATTGTATTTACAAATAATGGGAATATCTTACTCAGTTTTGAAAGATAAACCTTTAACATATCTATTATTTTATCCAAGTTAATAAGAATCTCACATGATAAGGTTCAAATGTGCATGATTTTTTTAAACATTCTAGATTCTTGTTTATATTTCTTATCAATTTTAACTCAAATATAATTGACACATTGACCACTTATAATGCTTTGCTTCTATAAAAGGTCCCTGAAGTCATTTTTAAATGCACCACTAGATTATTCTTTTAAAAAGTTACCTAATATGTCATTACACAGACCACAGTGTTATGTATTTATATACCAATTTTCTATTAAAAACCCTTGTTTCGTCAATTCTATAAAAGATTACCAGTATAGGGGTTGTGAAGATTCGAACCCAGGGCCTTTAGTCTTGCGCGCGAACTCTTAACTTACTGGACCAGTGAGATGGCATACAATGGTGTTAGTGATAGATCACGCTCGCGGGATCGTGGATATGCACTGCTGAGGAGTCCCACAGCAGGACGAATCGGCCGTCCAGTGCTTCCAGGTTTTCAACGGTGGTCTAACATCAATCGGTTCATGATCTTAATAAAAAAACCATCAAACATGTGTACACTAATACATAAGTATGAAGATTCACAGTTCTATTTCATTCGTTTTCTTACAACACTTAATGATTTACTCTGCCTTAAATCTAGCCAATTTAATGGATTGTTAATTTGGATATGAGATAATAGTAGAACCTGATGAGAATATCATTGAAAAGAATATTCTTCATTCATATCATTGTGTCTTAATATAATTTCCTGTCATACTCTATAGATTTCTCCACAGTATCAGATTTATTGACATACTTTACAGTGACATTACATAATAGTTCATGTGGAAAATATTTATATTAATATAAATATAACATACTATTGAGGGGAGTATAGTGTTTTATTTATAAGTCAAGCGTAATGATTATTATAACGTTACATTTTAATTATTTTAGTTTACATATATAAACTTATTTTATTTTTACTTCTAATCTGATTGAAGGAAACAAACGAATAACTGGATGTAATTACTTTCATTAATATATATATATATATATATATATATATATATATATATATATATATATATATATATATATATATATATATATATATATATATATATATATATATATATATATATATATATGATATTGCATAAATGTT
This sequence comes from Schistosoma spindalis, assembly GCA_946903255.1. Taxonomy (NCBI): domain Eukaryota; kingdom Metazoa; phylum Platyhelminthes; class Trematoda; order Strigeidida; family Schistosomatidae; genus Schistosoma; species Schistosoma spindalis. Next base: position 80,922,852 of record OX336420.1, read on the forward strand.
GATTCATCATTTACTCAAATAAGAATTACATACAAACTACCTATATGGTATATGTATAATTTAGATGTAGATAAATGAGGCTGTTCTCAGAAACTCTCATAACATCCTGAAGGGATATATGATGTTGATTACAATAAACTTGTGGAGTTTTAAAGAAAACTTACATCAGCAAAAACTTTGAATTTCATTTTGTATAATGAATTACTAAAATTTCATAAATATATGCCAGACTAAATGTTATGACAATATCTATCAAGATAAAAAAAACCATCGAATATGCTTAGTCACATTTCAAAAAAATTAGACGAACAAATCTTGTTTACAAACAAATTTGACTTTTTTATGTGAAAATTATATTTGAAATAATCTCAGCGATTGAAATTTACACAATAATTCCAGCGTTTCATCCATCTAACTTGCCTGGACTTCTTCAGGGTACTAATCAAAATCATCAAAGAAATATATAGAGTTTTAACAATGAAATCCGATCAAATTTATACTATGTTAATCCAATCATATTTGGATGGTGATTTTAGTAAATAGGTTAACATGAGTGTGGTGATTGAATGAACTAATGACTCCTTTGTGCTCGTTGAGTGTTTGATTTCAAATTCCAAATACAGTACATTTGTTCGTGCTTATCTAGTACTTCTTGATTCAATTGCTTTATTTCTGGGATTCTTAGTTCGTACTATAATTCAAATACTCCTACTTATCAAAATGGCTTCGCGATGGAGCACGCGATGGAACAGTTAGATATTCATTCAACTTCTGAAGCATTTGAGGATTATTTGGAAAGGTTTGAAATCTGGAGCATGACGAAGAAAGATATTAAAGGTGATAAAATTGTGGCACGTTTCCTGACATTCGTCGGAAAAGAAGCATACAGCTTATTAAAAACTTTGGCATATCCAGAAAAACCTATCTCACTTACTTATACAACTCTCAAGGAACTACTGCTAGACTATGTTAAGCATACAAATTTTGATTGCGATAAAGGAGGATTTCGTAAAATGACTCATGAGGATATCAAAAATTCCCCTACATTAGGTCATCCCAATCTAGTGCATATTCAAGGTTATGCAGATAATCCATTGAGGAGTTGTGATGCATTTTATAGCGATGGTCACAAGTTTGATAAATGTTTGTTCTGTGGCAAGTCTCACCCATGTAATTCATGTGCACTTCGTAATTCTAAATGCTTTACTGTGGTGATATTGGACGTATCCAGTCAATTTGTGATACTACTGTTCATCTTGCTGCAACTAATATTATGTTTTGTAATTCTGATTCTATTAAGTCGAGTATTTATAATGATCATTTATCTTTATCAACGATTTCGAAAGATAGTGTAGAGTCATACAGCAGTTCAGAGTTAAATGAAACTCAGAATCCTTGCAAGACAACAGTTACTAATAAATCAACTTATCAGATTTCTAATGTTATTGTACCAGATATGGGTTTTCCTAGTGATTCAAATATTTCTGATGAAATTCCTCACACATCTGAATAAAATATGCTGGGTGAACCTAATCACGATTAAAAACCTGATGTAGTTTTGATAGATGTTGATTTTACTAATGATCGTGCATGTAAAATAAGAATCATCAAATAACAAAATGGTATTGTTAAAAATAAATCACATTAATTTCAGTCAAAATAACGATACATGTGAAATAAACAGGTTGAACAAATAAATAGTCCGATTACTTGTCAACGAAGATTTGTCAGGTAGTTGCTGGTTGAGTACCATCCTTTCGATTCAGGCTGTTCTTTTTCGCCTCTGCTGTTAATCTCACTTCATGAATGTCAAAGCCTTTCTGAAGTATTTCGGTCCCTTTAAAATTAATCTTGTGTCCTGTTACTAACTCATGTAACGCTATCGCAGACTTATTCTCAAGTTTCTTTACGTCGACCGATGATTTAGGAACATATTGCAAACACTTTGTTTTCCGTCAACCTCAAATTCAATTGTCTGAATGTTTCTCTCACATAAGTTGCATTACAATCATGACAGTTAATCTCATAGACAATATTTTGTTGTTTTTCTTTTGGTAACCTATCTTAACTTTCACTAATGTCGACCTTAAGGTGTCAGTCGCCCGATACTACCCACTTATATCATGCTTGTTTAGAATCCGTTTGATTTCTTCCGATGTTTCACCATGGTATGGGATGATCATTTACTTATGATTGTTGTCAGGAATTTATAGATAGATATCCGTTAGAAAAACTTAAAACGACTATATGGAAAAACATTTCATTCTTATTGATATCATTTAAAAAACTAGCTTGTCTGACTATCGAATGTTCGATACAAACTGGTCAACGATCCAACTGTTATACCTTTTCTAGGAGATGAGACTCTGTTTGTTCTATAAGTATTCGGATGGGTGGTTAAGCAGAAAGCCTAGTGGTTACAATTGAACAGCATTTAAGCAAAGAAACAATAGAAATCGAATTTAATACGAAGCTCAGAATACGTCTTGTGAATCGAGGATGTAGAAACACTTTTGTCAAATTCTCTGAGAATATGGTTAACATCCCTCTACATATACTTATCCTGTGATTACGTCTTTGTTTACTTATATATATTTTGTATTGATGGTCGTCCATAGTCATATAAAAATCCCACAGATGTTCAGTGTTTGACAACGTTTTTGCACGTAACACTTTTATAGAAAAACGGTTCCAAACCAACCAAATGTGAAGTCAAGAAAGTTTGAGTTCGAAGATATATTAGAAAGGCTGTCGGTATGTTGAAATACATCTGATCTGACCTATCTAGTAGTTGCAAGAGATGCCTAACACGGCGTGCTCACTGGTGGCCTGGTGCAGATGCGTGACCGAGCGCCTTCAGCTATGGTGTATGAAGTAAAAATACTTGATCTTGCCTGTAAACTGGCGTGCCTCATGTAATATATTGTTATTTGAGAATATATCATTATTAATGAGGTCATTATCAGTGTTGACGACTTACAGAACCATTTATTTCAGGGATTGATTTACCTCTGCAGCTGATTATTTGGGTTGCTCGTCGGGACGATTACAGAACACAGAATCGAGGAATAACACTCTTGTCAAGGAACTCCAAGCCATGTATTGTGCTCTACGACACTTTTGACACTCTGTGGAAGGCCGAGAATTTTCTCTGTTTATCGACTTTAGAACTTGTAGTGACCTACTTTTGTCAATAGAACGCGATTGGTTCAATGAAAACAATTATTATTATAACCAATTGTACCAATGATTGTTTTACTGTGCTCGTTTGTTTAACTGTGTTAATGACAGTCATTACTCTCTCTCTCCCGTTGACTTTGAACTTGTACGAATTCGGTTACGCTTAGTAACCACGCTTGTAGTCCTTTAGCACGATCTCGGTATTCTTTCGATATTACGAGATCGCCAGCAAATATATCTCGGCTACAGCCATCATCTGCCTTCTGATATTGACCTACGGGTATCGTATTGGTTAACTGGCACGTAGTCTTCTTGTAGTGATGTTCATAGTCTATCGCGACTCGACCCCACGCTACAATTGTTGAGCCGAATCCCGGAACACGCCTCAACCTCTGGTCAAATCGTCCAAAGTCAATTCGGTGAGTCTCTGGCTAATCTATCCACGTCTGTCGTATATTTTCATATTAATTTTTATTATATGACATACTCGACATGACGGATAGCGACAAAAGCAGCATTAATGTTACAGACTCAGATGTACAGGCTATCTATTTTCGACCTGTACCATTTATTCCCCATGACCCAGAGGTTTGGTTTGCTGCATTGGAGTCTCAATTTGAGACTCGCCGCATTTCGAGCCAAAAGCAAAAGTACACTTTCTCTCTTGAATCATTACCCGGGGACCACATCGTTGCTGTACGTGAGGTTGTTCTTAATTCAAATGCCCCCAATGCCTACGACCGCCTCAAGGAGGCGATTCTTCGACATTTCCTCCTATCGAGGGAGGAACGACTGAGGACATTGTTGGCACGTCACCCTCTGGGTGATGCTAAACCAAGTCATCACCTCACGCGCCTGCAACCTCTTGCACGACCTACAGCTGCCGACTCTGAAATAGTTAAAGAGCTATGGCTCGAGTCGTTATCAGCACATATCCAACCAACCATCGCGGCCCTGCTCAAGGTGGCCCTCATAGTAGACAAAATATTGGCAAGGACTGGCAACCGAGACAATTACGTAGTTGTTTCAACATCACGTTCGAACGTGGATATCGACGCTAGTCACTTCCCGGCTCAAAGTGATAGGGGCGGCCGTATTCATACACATCTTAACTTCCGAGACCGTTGTGATATATTCGAACCCTACGTCGCTCAAGCCAGATCACGCTCTCGGAAAGCCAGAGCCACTCGCCCAACGCGAGCGTCTCACAAGCCACGCCAAAAGGTGGCTACGGAAACGAGTACAAGTTGGTGATGGTTTCACTGTACCTTCGGGTCCGGTTCCCGCCGTTGTCGAACTCCCTGCCCATACAAGTCGGGAAACTCCAAAGCCGGCGAGTAAGTGCGGTCGTACTCTAAGGCTCTTCACCTCAGGTTAGCCGTTTATTTTACGTGCACGATTATCGCACAAACGCTAGGTACCTAGTAGATACGGATGACTAAGTTTCTGTCGTACCCATTGGTAGAAGCAAGTCACGAGCTACAACGCTTCGACCACGTGCTGCGAATGGCTCAGCCATTCCTACCTACGGTACACGACAACTCGCGGTCAACCGACGACGGTATCTGTGGACATTCATCATTGCCAATATTTCCACAGCCATACTAGGTATTGCTTTCCTACAGCACTACGAATTGCTAGTCGATTCACGTAGGCTGCAGCTAATCGATACTTCATCGAACAGCGAATTCATTGGCTTTAAAGCTCACACAAACGCGTACCGAATCCTCGACACTTTTATTCGCGTGATGATAAATTCCACGCTCTTTTCGAGAAATTCCCCAGAATAACTAGACCACTCGAGGAGATTTCATCGGTGACCAATCGTGTGGTACACCACATAGTCACCCGCGGACCCCCAGTCACGGCAAGATCACGCCGACTAGAACCGGACAAATTAGCCTTTGCAAAACGTGAGTTTGACAATTTACTGTCTACTGGTATTATTCGTCCTTCTCACAGTCCCTGGGCCTCATCTCTTCGCATGGTTCACAAAAAGGTTGGGCCTAGTTGGGGACCATGCGGTGACTACCGAGCATTAAACGTAGTTACGCGCTTTGATAGATACCCCATCCCCCACATACATCATATCACGGCACCACTCAAAGGCATGACTATGTTTTCTAAGATCGACCTAGTACGAGCACATCACCAGATCCCAGTCGCTCTTGAAGATATCAAAAAACTGCTATCACGATTCCTTTTGGTCTGTTTGAGTTCCTACGAATGCCATTTGGATTACAGAATGCTGCTCAAACTTTCCAAAGGTTTATCGATAGCATTGTACGAGACTTGGATTTTGTTCACGTCTGTATTGATGACCTGCTCTTCGAGCACACGAAAACAACAATTCGTGCAAAACCTTACCGCTCTTCCTCTTAGGTATCAGGACGAGTTTGAAGGCAGATATCCAATGTTCCACCACTGAACTTGTATACGGTACGATATTGCGTCTGCTTGGGGGATTTTTCACAACACGAGCAGTAACGATTTCGGTAAATCAGACTACGTCATCGACTGTCTGCATTTATGCGAACACTGTCTCCGTTGTCAACTCGAATACAACATCGACAGCTCGCTCTCCCTCGAGAGTTATCTACCTGTTCACATGTTTTCATACGGGTAGATTCGTTACGCAAATCTTTACAACAGCCTTACGAAGGACCTTTTCACGTGATCTCTCGTCACGAAAAAACCTTGAGGGTTGATCGACATGGCCGCGTCGAGATCGTCAGCATTGATCGTCTCAAACCAGCACACGTCGATGACAGTGCCCTACCTGATAACTTAAGACCCAATGCTAGACCTACCAAACCTTCTAGCGGGATCTCTACATCTATCTCGTATCACACGCTAGATACATCAGAGACCTCGTTCTCACGTCTCGGTCAGCAGGATGCGTCATCTGCACCATCTACGGACGAGACTCCCGTCTCACGTCCAGATCAGCAGACTACGCCACCCTTGACCTCGGATGAGGTTGCAGGCTCACAAGGTACGACCAAGACTACCGTCTGACGTTCCGGTCGTCGAGTACGCTTACCCGTACGCTCTCGCGACTAACCGCACAGTCAACAACGGATACGGTGTAGGATTATTCCTGTACTACATGTATGCTACACTCTTCTTTCTCTTTTTTGATTTTTTTTATGCATCCTTAGCCCACGCCTCCGACCATCGCCCGTTTGGTAACGTTGATTTCAGCCAACCTTGGCGAAAGCTGGCCTGATCGCTCACGCTTTTGTCAACACACTCAGTCGATATTCTGATTTCGAATTTGTCTGGCATACGCTTGGTTTCGCGTTAAGTCGTCATGGTCGTTTCTGGTTTCTTGGCTCAACGTGGTTTCGTCCTACGTCTGCAACGTTCCTTGGTCCGCACCCCTACGAACGCAATCTTCGGATCCTGGATACAAACCACTCTGGTGTGGTATGCTAACTCGAGCAACAAATACAGCACGCTTCCACTGGTACCGTTCTACGTGGAAGAACTTTCGTTGGCAACTCGAGGATCAACGATCGCTTCCTGCTTTGCCGATTCTTCCGCCCGACAATCGCACGTTTGATGATCAGTCCCATGAACCAAACCACTACCTATCGAAAGTGCAAACTCTTTCTAGCGGGGGGACTTATGTAGTGACCTACTTTTGTCAACAGAACGCGATTGGTTCAATGAAAACAATTATTATTATAACCAATTGTACCAGTGACTGTTTTACCGTGCTCGTTTTTTTAACTGGTTTGATGACAGCCATTGTGCTCTTTCATTATCCTCTATTATTATTCCACGGACTGTGACCTTGTGTGCACGTTCTTCTACCCACTAATTTTGCTTGTATTTCTTTTGGCACGATCTCGGTATTCGCTCGATACCACGAGATCGCCAACGAATAAATCTGGTTGCCAACCTTCTTCGCCTTTTGATTTGTCTGGTTAGCGCTCTTCTTGTAGTGGTGTTCATAGTCAACCGCGACTCGACGCCACAGCACACACTGATAAATTCGTGGTCATAATTGGAATCTTAGACTTCAGTACTGTAGGCCATAATCTTTCTTTTTTATTAGCTAAAGTAAAATGCTAACTTGGAAGCTCAAGCCTTATTGACATCAACCTCATCATCGTTAGAAAATACATATTGTCTTCAGAAACTCACTCTTTCATGACTTTGTGTCAAATACCACTCAGTTGTTTCACAGCATTGGAACGTTTAGCGATAATATGAGTTTAACGTGGTCAAATACAATGGAAGAACACAATTATCTTCACTCTGAGCCATCCATCAGTTATGACATTATTCTGAGTATTAGATGAACGTTGAAGTCACCTCACAGGTGATAGTGATAATTTTGGACAATCGAAATGATTCAGATAAAGTTTGAATTATTACAAGACTTTAAAAACAACAAATTGCAACACAGCACCAATGTTACAAGTGCTATTCATCAAGAAATCGATTCTCAGTTTATAGTGTCATTCTGCCATTTAGTTCAGTGATTTACCATGGATAAAATTTTAACTTTAAAAGTAAAGCTCCAACGACTTCTGCAACAACTCCTAAGATCTATGTTATTTTCATGCCTAATTCCTAACACGACAACTTCCTTTCAAATATATCTTTGAACCCTTACAGTCCTGGCTTCTGCATTGACTAGCTTTCAGACGCTCGACTACAAGAGTGCTAGGAGAAAACGCGCTATCAAGCTTTGAATATCTGGGATATCTTTGGTTTATGAGACTGAAGACTTCGATGTGCGAAATACACTGAGATCAGGGATCCCATTAACGAAAAATTAAAAAAGATTAACGGTTGGATTGAAGAATATGGACAGTTAATTTTTGTATTACAAAGTGGTAGTTTTTGATGAAAACCTCAAAGGTTCGTATATGTGTTCATTATTAATGTCAGATATGTGTGGCATTTATAAATGAACTGTTTTTTCCGTCACGTATCGTTACACAGCCAAATATTGTTGTCAAAACTGCTTATTGGTCATCCATTGATTTCCACGAATTCGGCTACAAAATCATGAAAGCAATCAAATAGAAAGGTAATATTTAATAGATATAACCTCTGAAAAATGAAATGCTGGTAAATTCACCTATTTAGGTTGTTAGTTCAAACGTCAGGAATTTAAGTGAACGTTAGGTTGTTTTCAGTTGGTAGCGCTCTCTTTGAGATGTAACCTTGAGGGATGCAGAGTTCTAACAGCATTTTACATTTAGTTCTGATTGGCTTTCATCACAGGAAGGGATCTGTTGTAAGTGGTTTACTTTTTAAACAAGCTTGATTTTACAAGGTTGAGCTAGTCTATCCCTCACTGTCACATGATAGTTCTGATCCTACACATCTCCCTCATCCATGGCGTCATTTGCCTGCTTTAGCAATAGCCGATGGAGCCCATAACTACACAAAAGGTCGGTCACGAACATAATTGGTTAATGTATTCAGATTGCACGTATTTCAGCCTGCCTTCAATGGAAAAGGAAGATGACACTGTCTTTGGTATTGCTTGTTACCGCCAGGCAGACTCGGCTGTAAGTTTTTATACTTTTTGACGAGTGATTGCATTACCTAGCAATACTTTGTCGAAGAATACATTCCATCATGCGGTTACAACTGATATCACTGCTCCTTTGTAGATATTTCAGTTTATTCAAATGTCATGAATTAATTTTTAGAGAATCCTTATGAAACAGTGCTGCACAGTTGACAGAAATATATTTTGTAAAAGTATCAACCTACCGTGATGTTATTCAGATCGTCCGGTAAACTAAAAATTTCTGTAGATCTCCCAGTATCATCGTCTGAGGCTTTCTGTCCGGGCGTCCAGACTAATAATTACTCTATTAATATTTGGATATTTGATGTGGCTCATACTGGCGCACAATTTTTGAACATAAATGCCGTGAACTAAATTACTGTTCGGGTTCTTCGTGTAGATGCTTTCTCCACTTATATATCAGTACACCATATCCAGAGCTATCTATACGTACTCTTTGAATAAATTCGTCAGTCGTCTTGCTCCTCTGCTCGAGTATAAGTTGTCTGTGTGTTTGGGAAAAGTGCTCGCAATTATTTGTGTCATTAAGCTAAAATATTTTATGTGCTCGCAACATTGCACTCGTAAAATTGTATTGTATTTATAAGATTAATATCTGTGTGCCATATATTTAATAACAAAATAGTTTCAGCCTATCTCAAAGATACGCAAAGGTTGGCCTGATAAAATTTTAGAGACCAGATACATATCACCAACACCTTGTTCGTAATGTGGAGGTTCGGAAACGTGTGTTTAAGCACGGTAGCGATAATTTAGTTGGTGTCACCATCTTGAAACATCGACTTCGGTGGCTTGGACATATACTATGAATGTTGCCCTTGTGAATTCTATACTGGGACGAGGCACGTTGGAGAAGGCTGAGAGAAGGTTATTTTATGATTGCCGCAATACAAAAACAAGCTGTAAAGAACTGGCGTCTGTTGGTCCTTCACGACTCCGTGATTGGTGTTCGTAAAAGTGCAGCACAGCGGCTTGAGACACAAATATTAGTACAAAGGGGCACCCAATACATATGCGCCACACGAATCTCAATTGATTTGTGTGAGGGCTGTGATACTACCCGGGTGCCCAAACCGAAGCAGGTGGTTTTCTTAGAGGGCCACACCCCGAGCATTCGACCTGAACGTCCGACTCACAAGGCAGTGGAGCATCGTAAGGAGATGCAGTCTCATGGTAGCCGGTGACCAACGATTGGTTCATACGCCATTTGTTCCTTCAGGATACTGGAGCCCATATGCACCATTGATTTGGGATCCGGTTAAAGTACCGAACATTCGCTTTTCGTCCTCTCATTTTTGTAAACAACACCCCCGCCACGAGAAGGCAGTGAGTAGGACTTCCCTGGCAGAGGCTGTATACACGTGGCCATGTGAGAGCATTGTGAGAGGGAGAGCGGACTCTTCCCACTCTCGGCCGTACCATGGCATTTGGGGGCACCTGTTTCTTCAATTATATTCTGCTTTCGTCCACTTTTATTTATTGTTGTCTTTGGCTAAAAAATGAGTGAATAGTAACTTCTAGGAATTATTTTTGTATTATTATCTCAAATAATTGTTAAGTAACTAGATTATATATATATATATATATATATATATATATATATATATATATCATAAGCTTTTATTTGACCTATTGGTTATCGTTATATGATTTGCCATTCCCAATTTATATCTATTAGTTACAGTCCCATAATCACAGCATCTTTTGGCTTGATCCTATATAATCACTACTTTTCATTTTATAGTGTTATGCGATCTGGTCTGTTTACATATAAACCATGTGTCTGAAAGATACAATTCCCACAAAAGTGGCTGATATTAATGTTGTGGAATAAACGGGCTAGGCTAGGCGAAAAGTTACTATACGAAGGACCAATAAAGACTCAGAGTTGACTCAAGTCTGCTAGTGCTGGTTAGCGCATCTTTGGTTCAGCGCAGGGACAAGTCGGTATACTGATTGGAGATTTTGTCACGTGATATTTGACGGGTCATAAAACATAACACTACCCACCTATCTCCGCATGCCCCCAAATGCCCTGGTACGGCCGAGAGTGGGAAGAGTCCGCTCTCCCTCTCACAATGCTCTCACATGGCCACGTGTATACAGCCTCTGCCAGGGAAGTCCTACTCACTGCCTTCTCATGGCGGGGGTGTTGTTTACGAAAATGAGAGGACGAAAAGCGAAAGTCCGGCGCTTTAACCGGATCCCAAACCAATGGTGCACATGGGCTCCAGTATCCTGAAGGAACAAATGGCGTATGAACCAATCGTTGGTCACCGGCTACCATGAGACTGCATCTCCTTACGATGCTCCACTGCCTTGTGAGTCGGACGTTCAGGTCGAATGCTCGGGGTGTGGCCCTCTAAGAAAACCACCTGCTTCGGTTTGGGCACCCGGGTAGTATCACAGCCCTCACACAAATCAATTGAGATTCGTGTGGCGCATATGTATTTGGTGCCTTCCTGTCCCTATACCTATGTGTTAAAATTAATAAATAAATAATAAATGATATGAATAAAATGAATTGTCAGTATTATTCACGCATAATTAACTAGATTATTAACCACTTTTTTACTGTACATCTTACAGATCGAGATGTTTTAAGCTAGTCTCAAATCACCGTTATTGAAGAATGATTAATATATCTGGACCAGTTGTTTTTGTGTGACTTTTCTCTTTTCCTCGGTTATCGATGATTTCTCCGACCAGTGGCTATTTACCACTTTTTCCTATCATTGCGTGCTATAAAAATGTCAAGTTATAAAAAACCAGTCGTTTAGTTGTAACTCTGATTTGATATCCTATCATATATATATATATATATATATATATATATATATATATATATATATATATATATATATATATATATATATATATGCGAGTTTCGACCAGGCTCCATTTTAAAGGTACATCTGTCTTTAAAATAGTTTACGTTGAAACGATTTGCTTTGAGCAAATATCACTCTCCATTAATTACTTATTTCTTATTATCACCATGAAGCGAAAAGTTTACGAATTTTAACTGCATTTTTCATTTTTAGTCATATGTTCAACCTAATCCTGAAATCACTCGAAACACTGTACAGAAAAGCTTGGTTGTACTATCGAGATTTGTAAGTAGTATGCAATAATCCCTATTGTGTGTTTTCATTTGTAGTCGTTTTAGACAAATATAGTTTCCACTTAAATCCATTTTTAGGTTTCGAACTAAATACAATCTTGACAACCAAACTAAAGTATATTTTTTATCTTTGGAATACTCATATTTTTTGTTTTCTGTGTTCTGATTCTTACTCTTACTGTAGCACTTGTAAGTATTTATTGATAGCGAATGACAGTAGCCCATAAATATGTTTGGATTGACCTTGGCCGTTATCACTTCAATTGTCTCAATACGCATAAGTTTAAGACTGTTTATAATTATTTTTAAACTATATACTATGAAAAACATTAGTTCACTTCAGAGTATTGCAAAATATACTTTGATGTCCTTGTTGTTGGTTTACAGTGAAACTCTACTTTTATATTTTTTGAAGTAGAAACTATTAATAGATAGTGTATATCCTTCTCATTACCAGTTTTTACTCAAATATTTAAAAAATCAGTTTTCTTTCACAATCAATTTTATGCATACATGAAGATTGGCTGTCGAGTCGCGAAATACGAAATTGATCTATCCTATGGATTCCATGTTCTGTTAAGGTAAATCTAAATGGATTTAGGAGGTAGTGTACATCTATGTCACTGCATCACAGAGTTTTGATTATTAGATCTTGGCTTCTGACCACACAGATTTCAGATATTAATAATCTCAACATGTGTTTTGGAGCGCTGTTTTACAAGGCGATAAACATTATTTCATAAGCTCCAATTATTTATGTTAGTTGCATTTGATGTAAATCAAGCTATCGAGGAAACCTTGATAAGTAAAGTGAGTGTAAGTGAGACGATCTTGGAAAAAGCCTATACATATCTACTCAGCCTAGACGTTTAGAAAGATGGGCGGAACACTTTAAGGAGCAGTTCAGCTAGCCTTCAGCTACTCTATATCTGCCCACTATTCCCAAACAGCCTGAATGAAACATTGAAGTAGGCCCCCCGACTCTAATTGGAGTTCAAAAAGCTATAGATAATCTGAAACGAGGAAGAGCAACTGGTCCAGATGAATTGGCTTCAAAGGTTTTTAAGTATGGTGGTCCAGTTTTAGCGATTAGGTTTAATATTTTAACTAAAATTTGGGAGTTGGACATAGTCCCATCTGACTGGCCGCAATCATTTATTACCCCAATATGTAAGAATGGGTCAAAATCATCCTTTGATAACCATGTAGGGATTAGTTTGACTAATGTAGCATCTAAAATACTAGCTTCAATAATAATCCTGTTTGGTGAAAACACTGATAAAACGCGGAATGTTTTGTTAGAACTGAGAGACGGTGCTATGATGTTTGGAATGCGTTTCTCCCTTTCTAAATGCAAATTTAGTGAAAATTCCCATTTGGACGTCTGGAAAATACAGAAGGAACGAATTGAGCGAAGAAATTTCTCTTCACTTAGTTTTTCATCATGGCTCTACACTAATATATATATATATATATATATATATATATATATATATCAATAATGATATAATACTCATTGAGTGGATACGTTACGTAATAATTATATAATGACATTTAAATTAACATTGAGTAGTTGGAAGAAAGATGATTAATAATATCCAAAGTAATTATTAAATCAAGAAGTTTCTACGTTGTATAATATATGAAAAAGAAGGAACAAAATTTGTAATGGATGGTCAATAGAATAGTATTTACGTGAGAATCAAGAGGTGAATGTTGAGAAATTATAAAGTTAAAAAAAACAAGAACAAAGTTAAAAACTAAAAAAACACAAGTGTGAGAAGTATGGAAAATAGTTCTGTTGAAGGGAATCTTGTACCGATGTCTAAGGCAGCGAGAGTGGTTAAACAAATTTCTTTTGAATGCAAAGGTCAGGTTTGTAAACATGGATTGCAATGGCTTCCTCAATGTGCAAAAGGCGCACTCGTAAACCATGTGGTAAATTTGATGGGATATGGTAGATAAGCTGAAAAGCTTTATTCAATTCAACTTGGTGACCTGTGTGTCAACCAAATGAGCGAGAATAGAACTTTTAATTACTTTTACCTGTCCTTTATTTAACCACGACGGATGATGTTCTGTAATACGGCGACGAACTTGCCGAATTGTACGCCCTATGTAACTGGCGAAATCAGGCAGTCTGTCTTTATTAGTCGTTCTCATTTTGGGGTAGTTGTAGAAGATAGCATTCAGTTTGGCTGCAAAAACATTATATATATATATATATATATATATATATATATATATATATATATATATAAATTAGTGTAGAGCCATGATGAAAAACCAATTGAAAAGAAATTTCTCTCAATTCGTTCCCTCTGTAAATGCAGATTGTTGTTTCAGAACTGGTCTGCTTCAACACCTGAAATATAGATAGTCAATCAGCCGCAACGTATGGTCAGGCACATATATGCATCGCTCCAAGTTGCCATACCGCATTAGCACAACAAGATGAACACCGTATTCATAGAAGTAGTTAATTCAGTGGTGGTAATATATCGAAGAATGATTGCATATAAGGAGATAGTACAGGAAGAAGGAATTAGTTTCTAGAAAGAAAGATTTGAAGTGATTTTAATCTCTTAGTTTAAAGGAAGACAGAGAGTGTATACACCCACGCCATTGTGATCGATTCTGAGCCATGTCACCAAGAGTCTCCAATCATTGGTTGCGATGGTCACGCGGATCCCAACCAGGCAGTCTGAATCTACCAACATGGCTCAGACCAGAAGTTAGTGACTTCAAGCACTGATGCCACATTTTGGTATGGCCGCCTCTAACTTTATTCCAGTTATCCCTAACACTGGTTAGCATTGCGCGTCGTGGTAGTAGTAGTCGGATGCGTCGACAACTTCACTTATCTCGGAAGTCTGATCAGCCCTGGTAGGTTGGTGTCTGACGAAATCTTTGCACCGGTTCGAAAAGCTCGTTTGGCTTTTGCCAACTTAGGTCACCCATGGCGCAGACGAGATATCCGTCTATCAATTAAGGACGAGTATACTGCGCGGCAGTTTGTTCTGTTCTACTTCACGGCTGCGAAACGTGGCCATTAAGAGTAGAAAATATTCGTAAGCTACTAATATTTGACCACAGTTGTCTTAGAAATATTGAGGTTAGACGCAGTGTATTACGGAATGATGGTAAATCAGTTGATATGGTTGTGAATCTTCATCGTCTGAGATGGTTGGGCCACGTGTTGCGTATGCCTGAACACCGATTACCACAACCCGCAATGCAAACTGGTGTTGT
The DNA here is from genome assembly GCA_946903255.1 of Schistosoma spindalis. Lineage (NCBI taxonomy): Eukaryota > Metazoa > Platyhelminthes > Trematoda > Strigeidida > Schistosomatidae > Schistosoma > Schistosoma spindalis. The sequence goes on from OX336420.1 coordinate 80,937,968, forward strand.
GAATGGTTGGAAGAAAGTTAGGGGCGGACAAAACAAAACGTGGCATCATTAACTTTTGATCTGAGCCATGTTGGCAGATGCAGACTAATAGGTTGGGTTCCGCCCGACTACAGTAACCAGTGGTCAGAGACTCTGAGTGACATGGGCGTAGGTGTATACACTCTCTGTCTTCCCTCAAATCGTCGGATTAAAATTACTATATATCTTTCTTTCTACCGAGTAATTCTTTCTTTCTGTATTATATTCTTATACGTGATTACTTCTATGAATGTGGTGTTCATCTTGTTGTGCTTATGAGGTGTGGCAACTTGAGCCGATGCGTATATGTGCCTGGTCCTTCGTTATAGCTACGTGATTAGTAAGGGAAGTAAGTGAAGTAAATGTTATATCCTAGTGAAGATTAAATTACGAATAACCTCTGGGAATTAATAATGGACTGATATTACATATGTCCTTATTTTAATACTATTCAGTAAATAGATCATGATTATCTATATTCTTTATATTTTAGGCTTTATTTCCACCTATAGATTATTATTATACGATTTATTGTTCTTATGTTCAATTTTTTACTTCTCCCCACATTTCAGTGCAGTACGACCTGTTCTTCAAAATAATAAGTGATTTTGATGAGAGTGACCCACTTGATCTTGGTTAATCGTACAAACACACCTTTTTTATATTTATCATCAGTCTTAATTTAGAGGGACTTAAAAGTAGATAACCTATTCAATACAGGAACGCGTTGTAAACAACGTAATTCTTGAATTGAATAATTTTATTTCTTAACGTTTTTAGTTATCTCATTTTCTAACGTGTAATTTCTCCGATTAGATATGAGTTTTTTCCAATTGTCCTTGATAATCAACCTCTATTCATCCTAAACTCAAGTAAACAACATTTCTAATGGATGTTAACGTGTTGGACGTTTCGCACCTTTGTACATGTATCGCGAAAACGTGTTCTGAATCTTTACATTACTCAGATACCAATAATGATACTTGGTGTTATATAAAAGACTTCATGATCTAAACTATTCCCCTGCAAGTTATATGCTCATTATATATCTCACATCACTTAACTTTAAATACAAGTGATTTACAGTAATAAAACCTTTCGATTAACGTCGGTTCCGTCCAACCGTCAATATCATCCAGGGGCATATTTAATTACAATATATTACTATTTGTAATTTGTAAATATTTCCACTTTTATTTTCTCTTTTCTTTAGCCACTTTTTAGTTTCATCGCCCATCATCTTACGACAATAATTGATAATCTGTTCAAAAGCAAAGGTTTTACCCCAGAAAGTCTCCAGAACTCATATGAACAATTAAGTCATTTTGTAGACAATGTTTTAGGTGATCCAGTTTCTTACCAAGGTATGGTTATATAGTGTGCTTAATTTTCAACTAATTTTTTTCTAGTAACTGACTTTCGAAGCTCTGTTATGATTGGTTCACAAAATAGCTTTTTGACACAGAATATACCGATCCACAATGAAAGCACTACTTTAAAAAAATCAACCCGTTAACAAATTATTTGACTTAGTAACCATTAATCTAAAGTGTTTAGCAAAGTTTATATATCATTTTTGTTAATCATAGAGTCATTGTAATACACTAAGCAGACAATAAATTTGGTCCCATAATTCGTATTCTGGTTTCTGATTTGCATATCAAGGTTATGTGTTAGAATTACACTTGGTTGAATAGTAGGAGATAGAAGTTTTGTACTGATGAAGACTCCAAAACTTCTGGTAAAATGTCCGTGTACAAATTTCATAAAGCAATAAACAGTTGTTAGTCTCATCACAAAATGCATACTATTACACTTTATCAAAAACATACCCTACCTAATTGTTACTTTGATCAAAATCAATCTTTCTCTAAGTGTTCATGGAGTATTCTAAAGTAGGGTGTGCTTCGAAATTATCAAACTAATCCAATTATTGACTGTAAAAGTCTGTAAACATAAAGTGGTATTCCTCATTTAATAAACTTTCTTAAGATTTCAAGTATAAAATGTAATAACCTATAAATAAATTGGTGTTATTTCGAAATAATTAAACTTGTCGAGTTTTCAGGCGTTGAATAAAATGGATATTGCATCATATAGTAAAGTATTCAAGTTATTAAAATGTTAAGCTGTGCAAGTTTCAGATTTATTATGAAATAGTAATTTACACAATAATCATCTCATATACGAGGAAAAAAAGTGAAGAATAAGATAAAACTTGGCACTTTCTATTAGTAAAATTAAGAGGGGTGGTGAGGTTATGAAAGAAGAATGAGTTGAAGATGACTCTTTTGTGCAGAGAGTTTGGGTTTGAAATGATGAATTCTCATCCACAAATCTTCGTCCAAACTTTCGAACCAGTTTCTTTAAGTTCTTAGATGATTTTAAACGACACTTCTTGTGATGGTGTGTAATCAGAGGTGGTCATGTGTTCATTGATTGAACCGTTATTCAATTTTCATTGCCCTTTAGATATTTTTACAGATTAGTGCAAGAATATTTGCTAAGTGCAAGTTTATGTAACTAACATAACCTGTTCCATGAAAGTAAGTGATAAATGCACAGTGAAACGGCACGGTGGAACCGTTTGTCCTTGAAACTTCCCCGAATGTGGTTTTCAGTACAAAAAACATCTTTCTGAAAGATTTAGATAGTCTGTTTTTTAAATATCTCTTCAACTTTATCTTACCTGAATTCACTGTTCATGAATAAGTCTTCGGAATTTCGTGAGTACGTGGAACTTGACATTTTGGTTTCAGGTTGCTATCAATAGACTTGGTCGGGGAACTGTGGCGTGATTGACATTCCTACACAGCAGCATCCAACTCTGGGAGTTCTTATGACTACCCGTTCCAGGTTAGCCTTTTGTATATCTATCGTTGTAAAGATCAAACTTGTTTTCGTTGCTCTGATAAATTTAGTAGCTACCATTCTAGCCCAAATTAACTTTTTTCTAATAACTGATTTTAACTTGAAGCTGGAGGATTTCTCTATAAATTACTATTTCCGAGTATGCTGACTAATCTGAGTTAGTAGTTCAGCGAATATTTGCATAATTCACAACAAAAGTTTTATAGAACACTTATTATTATAAATAAAAGTTTCGTTACATTTTCAAAAATTATTTTTTTATCAGTTATTCACATGTCGTAACTACCTTTTTTCAAGATTGTCATACATTAGTGAAAACTTAAATTTTTCTCTTATTTCTATTTTATAATCTAATTAACTGTTCTATTTTTTGTTTTCTATTTCAACGTCTCCATAGATGCACTATTTTATAATCTAAGTGCGTCCAATTTTGTTCGCGTTTACAAACGTGACGCATTATGTCTATTCAAATTACTTTTATTGGAAAGACGTATTTTATTTACGGGAGATTCTGGCGGAACTGTATCAAATTGGATGTTAACTTTACTCAGTTTGTATCCAGGTAATCAAATTTATGTTATTTATTTCTTGTAACGATTTGTGTCTATCATACAATTTCTAATCATGACTTATTTGAAAGTGTAAACATTCATAAAGATATGTAATTTCACAATATAATTTTAATTATAGTTTAAGTAATCAAATTTACTGCTAAGTTTCTTGATGATTTGATAGTATTATAAATTATCTTGACATATACATTGACAAGCCATGAACTAACAAAAACCAAGGTTTTTAAATTGGCTAATTTAACTTAAAGAATATAGCCCTGAAAAATAAAAAGATGTTTTTGACAGCGAACTCAGATGCGTATCCAGAAAGACGGTTTGATCTATGCAATGAGTTCAAAACATAATGCTATAAATGCACTAATCTCCTTCCCCCAAGTTTCATATGATTGTAATTTGTGTATTATTTTCCACCCGAAGAGAAACCAGAAAAAACTGTAAATCAAACTCTAATGCATATGTAACTGAATTATTTTATATCAGAGGAAATTATGTTAAACAAAGATAAGACATTTTGCTGCTATATATATATATATATATATATATATATATATATATATATATATATATATATATATATATATATATATATATATATGCATATTGGTAATTTTGTCTCTCACATGATCACGCGTATATAGCCTCTGCCAGGGAAGTCCTACTCACTGCCTTCTCATGGCGGGGGTGTTGTTTACGAAAATGAGAGGACGAAAAGCGAATGTCCGGCGCTTTAACCGGATTTCAAACCAATGGTGCACATGGGCTCCAGTATCCTGAAGGAACAAATGGCGTATGAACCAATCGTTGGTCACCGGCTACCATGAGACTGCATCTCCTTACGATGCTCCACTGCCTTGTGGGTCAGACGTTCAGGTCGAATGCTCGGGGTGTGGCCCTCTAAGAAAACCACCTGCTTCGGTTTGGGCACTCGGGCAGTATCACAGCCCTCACACATATCCAATGAGATTCGTGTGGCGCATATGTATTTGGTGCCTCCTTGTACCGATATCTATGTGTTAAAATAAAAAAAGTAATAAATTTTGTCTAACCTATTATTACGGTGCTTGCCAGTCAATTCTTGCTCTTAGAGAACAGCTGAGGTTGATATATTTGACATTTTACTCTCTGCTGTTGATTTTATCATGAATTTATCTCTCTAATTAATATTTCTGTTATCGTATGCTTCAACAGATATGTTACGTAGTGGTTTGTCACAATGTTCCGTTATTGATCCCTCATGGATTTCAGAGACAACTTATTGGTCTAATATGAATGATTCCAGTTCAAATAGCTTTAATTCTTATCAGTATTCATCAGAAGGATCATTCACTAAGATCAGTGGACAAATGTCAGAACAGCATACAGATTTAACTCTAAATAAAGTAAGCTTTCTTGAATGTGTCCAGAAGCATCTTTATTTGTTATGGTTCTCAATGAAAAATTTGTGATGTTAAATATTGTTGTTGATATGTAACCTTTCTCACTAATCATTCACAATTACGTATTAGTGTTGGAGAGACCAGGTTTTGCATATTTTCTGCGCTTTCTAGATGTCTTCATTTTCAGTACACTATAAGTACAGATTTAACAGCTGTTTCGCAAACTCAGTCAAGAAAACTTCATTCTACAATTGGTTGTTGGAAGTCTTGTATACGAAAAACTACTTTGTCAAACGGTGTATTGGGTAGTCAATTGTTGTTAAATTATAAGATATTTTCAAATATATTTATAAATACTACGGATTTTTCATGATATGAATTCTTAAATCTACATTGCTAAAGCTCACTGGACAAGGAATAATAGACGATGACATTTCACTCGCTGCTTTAATCACGTTTCTTGTTCCCTGATCATTGCATTAGTGCTCAGTAGTTAGATTTCTTACAAAAGTTGATTCATATATGTATGTTGCTCAGTGGATGAGTCGCTTGAAGCTCTATATATACTACCGAAAAAGACCACATTTGTTTAGTGTAACTTGCTTGTTACTTGGAACCAAGTAACTACTTCTATGAATTCGGTGTTCATCTTGTTGTGCTAATGAGGTTATGACAACAGTGAGAATACAATATTAAAAAACCTGTATTTACCAAAAAGAGAAGTCTTAAGATTTGATGGTACACCGACAAATTATTGGAATTTCATTAGAAACTTCGAAGAATGCATTGGGAATGAGAGTATTGGATTTAGAGCTAAGCTAAATTACTTGATTCAATATTGCGACGGAGAAGCGAAAGCCGCTATCCTTCATTGTACTATACTAGAACCAGAGATAGGTTATCGTCAAGCCCTAAAACTTTTAGAGGAAACGTTTGGCCAAAAACACGTTATAGCACGCACGTTTATCGACAACTTGCTAAACTTTCCCATTATAAGAAGGAATCAACCAGATGGTTTGAGAAGACTGTCTCGAGAAATGCAAGCATGTGGTTTGACTCTCGAACAGATGAATTACGTTTCTGATTTGAACTCTTCTAGAACTATCGAAACTATGGTTCTGAAATTACCAACGCACATTCAACTAGAGTGGCTAAAGGTAGCTTATAAGATTATCAGAGGAGGTCGAGAGCCTGTGTTTGCCGATCTTGTTGAGTTTGTAAAGGAACAAGCTGATATAGCTAATACTAGATACGGCCTACTTGTCAACCGCGGTAGTAATAGTGACAATAGAGATGTTGGTGTTTTAAAAGGGAGAATTAGCGGAGATTACAATGCAGCAAGGATATCTTACGCGAGTACTAGTGATGACAATGTTGCCTTACGTAGTTTGTCCTGTTTGGAGTGCTCAAGTAATCATTCTTTAGATCAATGTCAAAAGTTTAAAGACAAGAATGTTAGAGAAAGGAAAGAATTCGTCCTTAGACACAAGTTATGTAATGTTTGTCTGAAGGCAAACCACGTAGCGAAAAATTGTCGATCACCGAAGTCGTGTGATGTTGAAGGGTGCGGCTGGAGACACCATACTCTGTTACACGAGAAGCGGGAAGAACAAAGAAATACTAATGGTGATGCCTACATTAATACTCAGCTTTGTACGGAGGAAGGCGTTAAGTGTATACAGAGACCAGTAGCATTTGCAGTAGTGCCTGTGTGGATAAAAAATGGTGAGAAGATTATTCAGACTTGCGCCTTTCTAGATAGCGGGTCAGACACCTCCCTCATAGTTGGTGATCTAGCTGATAAGTTAGGCCTCGAAGGGAAACCGAAAACGGTATCTTTAAAGACTCTTAGTGATGAATCGTCGTTGGTATCCAAAGAAGTCGATATAGAGTTGCACTCGATGGATTTTTCTTCATCCGTTAAGGTCCAGAAAGTATTGACAGTCAACAAATTGCCGGCAGTTTACAGGACTGTACCAACGGCGCATCAAATGGCATCCTGGCCCCATCTAAAAGACATAAGTTTTCCGAGAGTAGAAGATGAGAACGTCAAACTGTTGATTGGGTGCAATGCACCGGGCATACATGAGATGAAAGAGATAAGAACCGGAAAGACGAATGAACCGTCTGCTGTGAGGACTATATTGGGTTGGACGCTGTTCGGCCCTTACAGAGAACCCCGTGCAAGCAACTGTGTACCGAATTACCTCTCGGCTAAGGAGGAATTAGAAGATAAGTTTGAACAATTGCATTCAACTGAATTCAAAGACCCATTTAGTCGTACTTCATCGATATCTGTGGAAGATCGCATAGCGTCACCAGAATCGTACAAACCACTGGCTAGTCAGACTCATTGCTCCACCGATGCCTCAGAATCTGCATGTGGTGTTGCGGAGTATGCTCGTTCCGAAACTGTCTCTCGTCAAGTTCATTGCTCCTTTTTATTAACCAAGTACAAGGTTTTTAAGCCAAAAAGTGAAGCACTATGTGCTAATAAACCCAAATCAACTCGAGGAAAGCCTAAGGAAGAGACGGACACCAAACTGAAAGTCAAGACTACAAAAGGACCGAAGGCCACTGTAACAAAGAAACCAGTAACTAAGACTCTGAAGAAGCATACAGCACATATTCGCCTTGGTATCGAGGATGGTGTCGAGAAAGGCGCTCTTGTACGAGTTGTGAATAAGACTAAGTGTTCATCTGGTAGCTTTACAGGAACCAATACTATTCTCAGACAGATCAAGTGTAGTTGCAATCAGAATAAGATAGCAAATGTCCCTTTTGAGAGAGGTTGTGGTGTGCGGGAACACATCATAAGATCAATTAGAAGAATTCCAAGAGTGCCTTTATTTCAAAACGTGTTGATCGATGGAGCTCTACAAGCGTTCTTGACCGAGGCAGGAAGGATACTAAATAATAGACCTCTAGTTAAAATGACAGACGATCCCGGTATCCTAGAGGCTCTTACTTGGAATAAGTTGTTGATTTATAAAGGATTATCATTCGACGGTGTTTCGGTGGATAAGACGTTATTATATAACAAAAGATGGAAAGAAGCTCAAAGATTAGCTACCGCATTCTGGAATAGATGGATGAAAGAGTATTTACCGACTCTTCAAACAAGAGAAAAATGGTTGAACGTACACAAGAACTTACAACCGGGTGACCTAGTTCTTGTTAGTAACGTCGAAACGAGTAGAGGTCTATGGCCTAAAGCTATTGTTGAACAAGTAAGCTATGGTCCTGACGGCCGAGTTCGTACGGCGAAGTTGAGAACCGCAAACGAAGAAATTGTTCGAGATGTACGAAGCTTATGTCTGCTGGAAGAAGCCGGCTATCTAACGGCAACGACGACTCAGAACAATGGACGTGGTGCGCGTTTCGGGGGGAGTGTAAAATGTGATCGATAAATGAACGCACCAATGATAAGGTGAAACGCCCACCACCATGTTAACTTTCCTTGACCTTGTATGACTTTACCTTTTTCTATCCACCAATCATAATTTTATGTTCATTACGAAACAATATTCGCTTTGTTGACTCATTTTTCCTATTCTCTGATTACTGTTCGGTACGTTAATCATGTCTCTGTTTTCCCTACGTTAATAGACTGTACTGTTTATTTTGTATACTAACGGTGTGTAATTTATTGTTTTAGAAACAAACTTTGTAGGAAACAATTTCCTACAGGTTAACTAAGCTATTCTCTAAACTGTCGAATACAGAGTCTTGCTTTAGCCAAAGTCATAACAAGTAAGCTATTTGGCCTGATAAACTTTATCTGTTTCTAAAACAATAAATTACACACCGTTAGTATACAAAATAAACAGTACAGTCTATTAACGTAGGGAAAACAGAGACATGATTAACGTACCGAACAGTAATCAGAGAATAGGAAAAATGAGTCAACAAAGCGAATATTGTTTCGTAATGAACATAAAATTATGATTGGTGGATAGAAAAAGGTAAAGTCATACAAGGTCAAGGAAAGTTAACATGGTGGTGGGCGTTTCACCTTATCATTGGTGCGTTCATTTATCGATCACATTTTACACTCCCCCCGAAACGCGCACCACGTCCATTGTTCTGAGTCGTCGTTGCCGTTAGATAGCCGGCTTCTTCCAGCAGACATAAGCTTCGTACATCTCGAACAATTTCTTCGTTTGCGGTTCTCAACTTCGCCGTACGAACTCGGCCGTCAGGACCATAGCTTACTTGTTCAACAATAGCTTTAGGCCATAGACCTCTACTCGTTTCGACGTTACTAACAAGAACTAGGTCACCCGGTTGTAAGTTCTTGTGTACGTTCAACCATTTTTCTCTTGTTTGAAGAGTCGGTAAATACTCTTTCATCCATCTATTCCAGAATGCGGTAGCTAATCTTTGAGCTTCTTTCCATCTTTTGTTATATAATAACGTCTTATCCACCGAAACACCGTCGAATGATAATCCTTTATAAATCAACAACTTATTCCAAGTAAGAGCCTCTAGGATACCGGGATCGTCTGTCATTTTAACTAGTTGCACATATGTGCCTGGTCCTACGTTATAGCTGACTGACTAACTGACTTGGAATCAAGTATTATTAATACGAAATTACTGTTTATTTTATACCCTTGATAATGTATTCCTAGTTTCAATGAATAATTTTGAATTGGAATGAAATCACCGTCGGTTTCTCCTTAAATATCTATTCCATCCATTTGTAATGGTTACGTTCATTCAAACAGAAAATAAACTTTCAATTAGTCATCCCCATTTTTTTCAATCTTTCATGTCCTTAACTTTTTCACATCAGTAATAACTCATTTCAAGTCTATTTCAATCTTCTAGGAAGAAAACGTTCAGCTTATCTTAAATGTTGATTCCAAGAACTCAGGTTTGTTTATTGGCTTATTATATGCAAATATTGTACGTGCCTTTTTTTACAAGTACTTATTTTTATAATATGGGCGGATGTTTAATAGTAGTATCAAGACTAATGATATGTTATTGTTATTTCAAACGATACTTTCACCAACTGTACTGCAATTAAGACACTATGGCACATATGCAGGGTTATTAATATCGCCTGTCTATCAGTACCGATTTTAGTGAAGTGTTTGTAGAACCCATTTTATAGCTTTTGTTAAAAATGACATCAGATATGTGTTATTTTCATATGTAAACAACCGAATACTCATCTATATCGTATAAGCTATTTTATATCATATTTTCTATGGTATCTACTTATAGCAGTTTCGGTAGGTGCAGAATATGAGGTCGGTGTCTACGTGATTGTTGTAATGAATGGTTGGAGACGTGATATATTTGAGGATCAGTCGTAGTGAAACAGATTCGTTCACTCATTGTCTTTTATTAGCTCTCAAGTGTTAAATTATCCTACATTTTTTATTCTCAAATCATATTGTTTGTTTTTAATGTTTACTACTCACATTAATGCTGTTACTATGTCTACCGCTATGACGTTCATCTTGAGAATTTTAGCTCTATGTGCTCATATAGTGATGATACACATATGTTCAAGGTTTGACGTTGCTTATGACTGACTGCTAATTTCTTTTTATTGTATCATCTGAAGGTTTATATGCGTATATAAGTTATTTATAAAGATTCACCAAAGTGAAAACCGTTTTAAGAAGCTCTATGCTAAATTCATGGTCGAATTGACAACTTTATCTACCAATCAGCATTTTGTAAATACTCATTCCATTTTTGGTTTCAGCCAATAATCTTGATCCACGAAGAACTCATATAATAACCGTACCCGATACATTACATACGGAATCAAAACAACCTGTAATAAATGAGTCATATATAAAATATCAAACCAACAATTTTCTGGAGAAAACAACTGAAGATTCAATGTTCAAATTTCCGTTAAATTCACCATTTCCTACTGATGATTGGGGATTTCCTTTATCTGTATTTACGAAAGTGAGTTTTTTGTTATTCAGTTCTATGACTTGAATCATTTTCTGTAATTCAGTATACCGTTAGACTTAGATTATGCTTGAATAATTCTTCAATCATATGTTTTGTCTTCAAGTTACCTGACTCCCATAGTAGCTCATTTTTTTCTATAGTTAAATAACAATTATTTTTTGCATAAAATAGCATAAAGCTTGTTTCCTTAGTGTATTTTTTTAATGTTTCAGTTTTGAATCAACATCAAATGTAATACCAGGGATATAATCTAATAAAAGTAAACCTTTATCCGTATCATTTGTGGAAACAAATATGTTTGTTGGCGTTTATTAGGAAATTTTTTCAATTTTTAGGAGATCTCTTCTAAACTTGCTCAGCTCTATATCAAGTAATCTGGAGTATCAGATCGTGAAGCACCATGTTCAACTGGAGCCTCTTTGAATTTTGGCAAACATTTTATAAATTCAATGACATCCAACACATGAAATATATGCAATTATTTAACTGTCCAAGTATATAAAATGAACAGCTCTCGTCAACTGAATTAGATTTTAAGTTAAATCATGTAGGAATTTTAGTTATAACTAGTTCCTCCTTGTTGGTTCAATTGATATTTATCTGATGGTAACATTTTAGATTTTCAGATTATTGTATGTTTATTTTCTACTTGAATAAGTCAGTAGTTAAACACGCTGAAAATGAAAATTCCAAACTGAATGCATTTTATGTAGTCATCAATATTCATTTAAAAATGAAGTTCTCTGTTTTCAGCAACAGAAACCGACGTACTTTTCACATGTTAGCTATACGTTTTGTACGATTTGTGAAGTGTGACAGGAGCCAACATTCAAATTACGTCTAATTAGCATGACATCATTCTCATAGATTCTTTCATTAACTCCTCTCATATACTGTCACTTATTTATCCTACAAAGTTTCGCATACCCGTCTTTGCACATTGTCTTTGTGTGATGACTGATGAAGTTGAGCTAGTAACCAAACCAGGTTAGTGGGATAGGGTTTGAGTCTTTGACTACAGTATTTCAAAGTCGAACCCTTTAGTAACTGAGCTACCGGTTCATATCGACTTCAACCGTCTCACTACTGTTGTCTCAATTTATTTGTAACAATTTCTGTCAGTTACCAGATACAAATAACGCTTTCAACTGGGCAGTAAATTCAGACATTCAGACTTTATGATCTGTACGTAAACTTTGTAAAATTTTATTTGTATAAAATTTAGAATCAATCATCGGTGGTTAGTTTTGTCAACATATTTAATGTGTTCACTTTATGAATTTAAATAAAGCAAGAACAAATATTGATGCAGAATAGTATGAATTCATTTTATTTCGAGGTTTCTCGTCAGCTGCTTACAACCAAATATGTATTAGAATTTTTCACTGAGATAAGATATAGGTATGAAACAATTGACATAAGTGAATGTAAGCAATTGGAATGACCTCGAAATAAAATAAATTCATACTATTCTGCATCAATATTTGTTCTTACTTTATTTATATTTAATGTGTCCAACATGCCGTCTGTAACGCATGAAATTTATAACATATCATACAGAATGTTGGTCGAATTTTACCTCTTGTTTTTCTACAGTCTTATTTAGCGCCTATGTATATTCCCCTTGCTTTAATGGATATACTACTAGAACATTCTAGTCTTCCTATGTCATTCAGATCAAGTATTAATTTACCATCATCTGGAAATCAGAGTCTGACTTTAACCGACCGATCAGTACGTGGTTTTGTTGCTGGTGCAACCAATCCCTTATTACAATCAAACAAACAACTAACTGAGGTTTTTGTGTCATCCTTATCGCCTGTTAAGGATATTTGTGAAAACTACTTCCCACATTTGTCTGAACTAACCGGTGCATTTGGAAAATCGGTCTTTGGAATAGAAACAGATTCTATGTCGAGTCTTTCACTGTCTGAAAATTCAACGAAAACTTCTTTTTCCATTAATGTCGATAGTGAAAAGAATACACAAAACACTGGATCCAAAGTTTCAAATTCTTCACGACCATTTTCTATGGTAAGTAACCAGTTCTCGATAGATTTATGTCTTGTTTCTGTTTGTATATAATTGAAATAAAGTGTTCTTTTTTAATGCTTAGTTGGAGATTCACACACTTTCATCCATCAGAATAGTTGTCCCATGACTTACTACTTAAGTAATAGTTATATATTTCCAATAGTCGACCCTAAAAATGCACATCTCGCCTTATTCCACGGATATTCGTCTCCGGCGGTAAGGTCTCAACAAGTACGGAGCTAACACATCGTCTAACATGGCGACCCCCTGCACCAAACCAACGATGGACTCAAATAAACCATATTGCTATCAGTCATCGTTGGAGAGGGTCTATAGAAGATTGTCGCTCATTCTGGAGTACCTGTTTGGACTCCGACCATACCCTAATACGAGCACGCATCTGCTTGCGCCTCACTGGACGCAAAAAAGCCACATTAAAAAGACCCATTAGAACTGAACTGAGTTACGAGAAAACCAAAAGTAGGTTCCAAGAACAACTGAGGTCACACTTAGGTAGTTCTGAAAACGAGGCTGACCCCGATGTTTATTGGAAAGACATACAAGCAGCTGTAGAAACAGCAGTGACGTCTACCAGTGATTTAAACCACAGGGTTACAGAGAAACAATGGATTTCTTCAAGGTCTATTGCACTGATGGATTCTCGCAAACACATTCCATCAGGTTCTGAACACGATGAAGAGCGTAAAGAAACCAGATCTAGGTTATGCAAAAGTCTAAAGAATGATCGTGAGCAGTGGTGGGCAACGAAAGCAAAAGAGATGGAAAAGGCGGCGGCTATAGGGAACACAAGACAACTCTACAGACTAATAAAAGAAACTGGAATTAATAAATCAAGTGTAAGTCAGACTATTTCGGAAAAAGACGACACTCATCTGCTCCCAGTCCAGACGCTTAGAACGATGGGCGGAACACTTTAGGGAGCAGTTTAGCTGGCCTTCAGCTACTCTACAACTACCCTCTATTCCCAGACAGTATGAATGGAACATTGAAGTAGGTCCCCCAACTCTAGCTGAAGTTCAAAAGGCTATAGCTAATCTGAAACGAGGAAGGGCAGCTAGTCCAGATGGATTGACCCCAGAGGACTTTAAGGATGGTGGTCTAGTTTTAGCGATTAGGTTGACTAATATTTTAGCTAAAATCTGGGAGTTAGACGTTATCCCATCTAACTGGTCACAATCACTTATCGTCCCAATATTTAAGAAAGGGTCAAAATCATCCTGTGACAACCACAGAGGGATTAGTTTAACTAATATAATGTCTAAAATACTAGCTTCGATAATTTTCGGACGCCTAACTAAAACTCGTGAGCTGCAAACACGTGAAAATCAGGCTGGCTTCAGACCTGGTCGTGGCTGCATCGACCACATATTCACCATTCGTCAGGTTCTAGAACAGAGGCATACTTATCGGCGTCCGACAATGGTGGTATTCCTTGACTTAAAAGCAGCGTTTGACTCTGTTGACCGAGAGGTTCTGTGGCAGCGTCTTTCATTGAAAGGCGTACCTCAGAAGTACATAAACCTTGTGAAGGCTCTTTACTCGAACACTACTAGTCGAGTCAGAGCTTATGGCGAACTGTCATCTGCTTTCGCAACCTCAAGTGGCGTCCGCCAAGGCTGTCCACTTTCTCCATTTTTGTTCAACTTCGTCATAGATCTACTGATGGAAATAACGCTCTCATCGACTGAATTCTCAGGTATTGATCTCCTACCAGGAGGTCCGCTTATTGGCTTAGAATACGCAGATGACATAGTCCTGTTTGGTGAAGACGCTGATGAAATGCAGAGTCTTTTGGTAGCACTGAGCAACAATGCCAGAATGTTTGGGATGCGTTTCTCTCCCTCTGAATGCAAGTTGTTGCTTCAGGACTGGTCTGCGTCAACACCTGAACTAAGGATAGGGCGTGAAGTAGTCGAACGCGTTGACAACTTCACTTATCTCGGAAGTCTGATCAGCACTAATGGATTGATTTCTGACGAAATCTTTGCACGGATTCAGAAAGCTCGTTTGGCTTTTTCTAACTCACATCACCACCTGTGGCGAAGACGAGATATCCGTCTATCAATTAACGGACGGGTGTACTGCGCAGCAGTTTGTTCTGTTCTACTTTATGACTGCGAAACGTGGCCTTTAAGAGTAGAAGATATTCATAAGTTACTAGTATTTGACCACAGGTGCCTTAGAAATATTGCTGGTATCTGCTGGGATCACCGGGTAAGTAATAGTGAGGTTAGACGCAGGGTATTAGAGAATGATGGTAAATCAGTTGATGAGGTTATGAATCTTCATCGACTGAGGTGGTTGGGCCACGTTCTGCGTGTGCCTGAACACCGATTACCACGGCGCGCAATGCTAACCGGTGTTAGGGATGATTGGAAGAAAGTTAGGGGCGGCCAAACCAAAACGTGGCATCAGTGCTTGAAGTCACTAACTTCTGGTCTGAGCCATGTTGGGAGATTCAGACTGCCTGGTTGGGGTCCGCGTGACTATCGTAACCAATGGTTGGAGACTCTTGGTGACATGGCTCAGAATCGATCACAATGGCGTCGGTGTATACACTCTCTGTCTTCCCTAAATTAAGAGATTAAAATCGCTTCATATCTGTCTAGGAACTTATTCTTTCTTCCTTTACTATCTCCTTATACACACTCTTTCTTCTATATATTACCACCACTGAATTAACTACTTCTATGAATCCGGTGTTCATCTTGTTGTGCTAATGCGGTATGGCAACTTGGAGCGATGCATATATGTGCCTGGTCCTACGTTGCAGCTGACTGACTGAATAGTATTTCACTGACATGAAAATACTGTTTGTTTTACTCAGTCTTGTCTACAACATAATAAGTTTTCCGATCTTGACATTAATCTATCATTATGAGAAAGACATTCTTAATAGTATTGGTTTCAGTTATATAGTTGATAAACGTCAGCACTTATCCGATAGGCACTACCATATTCTACAATTAAAAAGAAATTCGCTTTGAAATATCATCTTTTAATTTGACTCAGGATTCCTCAGACTTCAAAGTGAACTTAATAGCATCCTGAGCTCTTTGTTCAACGATTTTTACTCACTTTTGGTCAAGCTTATTTTTACTTATCTTTACAATTTTATTATTATGTATTGTTCTTACATACAATTGTGGTATTCGCTTTTATTTTCATCTCAGCCCAAAAGATCACAACCAGTCATTCAAATAAATTCAGTAAACATTACTGATAAGTATCCTGTCAACTCACGTTCTATGCCTGTTCCACTAAACCGTGCATTGCAACTAAGTCGTACTGATAGATTGTTTATTGATCATTTGGTAATGACTGTCAATACATGGTACAGTGCACAAATAGACTATTGTCAACAATTGTCTTCCAAAAAAGGTGAATTGGTAACGTCCCATAGCTTTCATAGATTAGACCAATTGGATACAGAAATTTTGGAACAGCTCACATTAATCCAAAAAACAGCCTTACTAAGATTTCCGTGTGAGTATTTATTGTTATCAACCGAGATATTACGTCTTATATTTTTGTTTTCTGATAATCGTATCTGCTAATCCAAACTATCCCATTCGAATTGAAACACTTATTCACTGATGTTCTGCACTTTAAACGAGCCCCTTATGAAGTAATATAATATGACAGAAATCAAAATATTCTAGGTTCAAATCTGTACACATTGGTGGGTGACTGTTAAGTAGCTCTAAATTAGACTCCAATTTGATCGTATGTTGGTTGCTATCGAAATATACATGTCGCCAATCGCATATAATCATCGACTTAAATTGCGTTGGTGAATAAGAAGATTAAGTAAGTCAAATACGAGAATGGATTTTTGAATACGTATATTTCGTACGATGGTTGATCGGAAAACGAAGCAAAACGAAATAATGCGCAATGTAGAAGGTGAATGAACCAACTCGATTTAACCAAGCGTGAATCGATATTAACAGTCAGACAAAGTTAAGTTACAGACATGTGATGAGTAAGACAAGAAGTGCACACACATACGCTTACATAAAAAGTCAAGGTTGATAAGCGAATAATTGACAAGGTCAAAATGTCACTCAAGAAGAATGAACTAATTGGCTTGTCCGCTAGGTAGAATAATTTATGTGAGTTTAGCATAGTAACCGACACTACAACTGTACTGCCTTTTCACTTGCAAAATTATTAATTATAAATAGACGGTGTTGTAAATAATACATCCTACAAATTTTTAGTGTTGAACTTGAGATTTAAGAGAATATGAAAGAAATTCATCTGTGTAAAGGTTGTATATGAATGCTCTCAACTATTTGCTTTTTAGTTTGTGTCAGTCAGTCAGCTACAACGAAGGACCAGGCACATATACGCATCGGCTGAAGTTGCCACACCTCATTAGCACAACAAAATGAACACCACATTCATAGAAGTAATCACTTCAATGGTAGTAATGTATAAAAGAAAGATTGCGTATAAGAACATAATACAGAAAGAAAGAATTACTCGGTAGAAAAAAAAGATATATAGTAATTTTAGTCTGACGGTTTGAGGGAAGACAGAGAGTGTATGCACCTACGCCATTGTGATCGATTTTGACCCATGTCATTCAGAGTCTCTGACCTCTGGTTACGGTAGTCGCACGGACCCCAACCAAGTAGTCTGCATCTGCCAACATGGCTCAGACTATAAGTTAGTGACTTCAAGCACTGATGCCACATTTTGGTTTGGCCGCCCCTAACTTTATTCCAGTTATCCCTAACACTGGTTAGCATTGCGTGCCGTGATAGTCGGTAGGTGGGAATGCATGATACGTGGCTCAACCATCTCAGTTGTCGTAGATTGACAACCTCATCAACTGATTTAACATCATTCCCTAAACTCACTATTACTCTCTTACCTAATGATCCCAGCAGATGCGACCATTTTTAATTCAATTAAATCTTTCTTTTATTTATCAAAGGGTAATCATTAAATTGTTATTATATATTTAATCTCTCGTTTTGTTATAAACTTGATCACGTTTCTTTCATAAATTAATCAAACACTTCATTGAACTAAATATTAGAGGTATTTGCCTTCATTACTTCTAATGAAACTAATAAGATATAAGTTTGTTAGTTAGGTTAAAATTGTTCATTTCAATGTTCGTGTGATTTTCTCGTTTAATTTGGCAAATTAAGTTTCTAAAAAAAATACTATCGACGTGAAATCACCACGTATTTATTGGCACTCATCAACAACGACTTTTTATTTGTATATATTTAAAAAATCTTAACAAAATGTTTTGTCAATTTGTAGGTATAGTCATTTTAATACAATAAGATAGACAGATATATCTATCGTATAATGATGATTTACAAGCAACTTTGTAGAACAACATGTATCTTAATGTATTCACAATGTTTAATTTTTGCTGTTTCAGGTGTGCACAAATTCCTGATCCAAACCTTATTCAAACCAATAATAAATATATTTTTTGTTATATCCTAATGAGTGGAAAAACTGTATTCATGACGTTTCGCAACCTAATTTAGGCCACTTCTTCAGAGTAAATAAGTAACCGAAATAAATTAACAGTTTAAATAGTTTAATGATTTTAAACATCGATTGTCGTAGTAGCATGTGACCATGTGCTAAGGATTGAGCGGTTTATCGATTTTCGTTCTCTTTTAGATATAGCCATACATAGTAGTTCTGGAGTATTTGTTTACTAACTACACGCTTTGTACGACCAATATAAGCTGCTCCACAATATCAAGTAAACCGGTAAATGCATTCAATTTGTGGAAGTGTCTAAGATAAACTTCCGCTTTGGGCCAACCACACTGTGAATGATCAATTACTTAAAACAAATGATTAAAATAATTCAACGAATATTTAGTTATAGTTGATATGAAAAGTCACTCCTAAATGCCCTGGTATAGCCGAGAGTGGGGTGGGCCGGCCCTCCCTCTCGAAACACACACGGCCACGCGTATACAGCCTCTGTCAGGGAAGTCCTACTCACTGCCTTCTCGTGGCGGGGGTGTTGTTTACAAAAAATGAGAGGACGAAAAGCGAATGTTCGGCGCTTTAACCGGATCCCAAATCAATGTTGCATATGGGCTCCAGTATCTTGAGGGAAAAAATAGCTTGTGAACCAATCGTTGGTCACCGGCTACCATGGGACTTCCTCTCCTTACGATGCTCCACTGCCTTGTGGATCAGACCTTTAGGTCAAAGGCTCGGGTTGTGGCTCCCTAAGAAAACCACATGTTTCGGTCTGGGCACCCGGGCAGTATCACAGCCCACACACAAACAAAATTAAAATTTGTGTGGCGCATATATTTGGTGCCCCGGTGTACAATGTTTATGTGTTCAAATAATAATAATATATGAAAGGTCATGTTTAATAGTAATTTTCTTTGGAAAATAAAATCATCTGTAAAACTGATTAGCACTAACAAATACTTTGTTTTGTTTTTAACTCGATAGGAGTATGGATCTATCATCTTAGGTGGGATTAAACTCATAGTTCAACAGTAAAAATGACCTCATGTAGAATTTTGGGTATATATTACTGAGGCATTCTAAAGTAGGACTAAACATCTTAGCAATGCCACCTGGTTTTCAACAATTATGCAGATTAGTTTGTGAGAAAAGCCGTTTTACTTTCAATAAATCTCCACGGAGGTTCAAATAATTAATTATTTTTACATCAGCAAACTTTCTTATCGACTTGTGTCGCTAACCGACCTAAGTTAAGGATCCACCTAAACCAGGAAACACTAGACAGTTGTTTTATCATAGTGTGGAGCTCTCTAGCTGTATGCATCCACGACTTTGCTGTCAATCTCTGTGCACCCACGAACTTATAGTCGAAATCAAAACTATGAAATCATGTGACGAACACAAATTTTTTAGCTAATAAAACATTAATTGTCGATTCACATGCTTTTTTATTTTGAAAATAAAAATTAGTTAATCATTGATTTTACAGTAATGAATGGCTTCCACAATTCCCCATACTGAAAACTATCATGACTTTTTAATAACTAAATGTAAGTAATTCCAGGATTCTAGTGACAAGCCGTAACCAACGGAATCCAAACATGTAGCCTATGAGGTAGTTGCGCACCAAAGATAGTGGAATATGGTCGCTCATTATCGCGAGTTGGTTGAAGCTAAGCTTGTGCACTACTAGATTCCAGCTCATAGATCTTGAGGTTAAGTACTCGAGCATAAGACCATAGGTCCTTGGTTCGAATCCCGATGGAATTGTGATTGCACACTGCTGAGGGATCCCACGTTGATGGAGAAATAGCTATCCAGTACTTCTTGATTTTTATTGGATTTCTAACGTGAGTCATTTCGCGATATCAATAACATCCAGTTAACTCCGTAAATCCGTTCATTGACAACAAACTTTGTGTAGATTTCTTTAAAACTAACACCGATCATATTGTTATCCTTTATTTGAGAAAGGATTATAAAGGCTTAATGTAAAAATAGGTTAGATTACCAATTCAAGTATCAACATTTTTCATCAGAAACAACAATATTTACAGTATTTATTTCCAAAACATTTCTAACTAACAAATATCCGATCGCAAGAAAAAAAACGTGCAAAGTGAAAACTAATCTTAGATGAATCATCAATTCGGGAAAATAAAAAAGCTTATTTTATTTATCGTTTTACTAAGTACGACGGTCTTAAATTGTGAGTACACCTAATTTAAGTCAATAAGTAAAGTAATATGCTTCTTAATTATTCTAATCTTCAAAGTGGTCAAATAAATGTAAATGGAAAGATCGAAAGGGAACCAATTACTTGGTATTTCAAGCACTCGACTTCAACTAGTATGTCATGGGTCGAAGCCACTTGTAGTTATTTCAGTTTCGAGGTACTGCCCTGTAGTATTATTAGATACAAACCGGTATATAAAACTTTACTTTTAAAATAAAATCCCTATCCACATAAATCACTAAACCATCTCTCCAAAAATGAATTATCAAAATTAGGACAAAACAAAACATTTAAATAAATATATTCAAGGATCTCATCATAAAAATTAGAACAACATACGTTGTTAAGTATTAATATTTTTACTGTTATGTAGATTTCTCTACATATATTATAAATTTTTTTTGTTTTATTCATTTAGCTCAAACTATTTTAGATGCTTGGATACGACAACAGTTTTTAATTTATTTAAGAGCATTATTATTATCTGCTCAAGGTTACAGTAAGTTGTCTCTTTGCAATTTTTTTTTACTACTATAAGTTTACATTCTATGGATATAAATTATCAGATAAATTCTTTCTTTTTTAATCTTGAATCAATTGTATAAGTAATCAAGTGGTATGTTCTTGACTTAATTATCATTTCAATCTCTAAGTTCACGAGATAATATTAACCTTTAATTAAGTATTTTTCGCGAAACTTATGCAATCTTAATGTTAAACTCCACATGAATATTTTCAGATCGGATATAATCAAGAATGTTTCCAATATTCTCATAGAACTGTATCTCTTTTCCTTAATATTGTATCTTAGTAATGGCGTACGATTGTCTAGTTTTTTTCTTATACAGTTGGTAAGCACAAAGTGATATAATCATTGTCAATAAGATTAGGTGTCAATGTCGCATATTTACTACCCACAGCTGTGATAATTATATTCCATCGAATACCAAAGCGTATTATGTTTCTCCAGTTTTCATATTATTTGGAAATATAACTATATATAACCCAACACATTCGTAACTTGCTATTAATTGTACAGCGAATGTAATGACTGCAGCATGATCTACGTTCCTTATTACTCCGGCTATCTTCAATGATAATTACTACCATAGTTTACGAATAAATTCTTTAATTTTCAAGTCTAGGGATACTTCACGATAAGTTGGTCACCTTAGACCACTGATCCGGCATCCAACGGTGTTAATGTCTAACTTCAACTAATCCACGAAATCGAGCGACACATTCACCATTGTCATCAGTGATCATAATCTCAACTACTGACGTTATTACACTCTCCATCAATCCCCTTCTGATACTAGCCAATATATGCTCACTAGTGACTGGCTTCAAGAGGTATATCCTAGAGTTCTAATGAGCAGTGACCAGTGGAGTTAAACCAGGTCTGTTGTGAGATAGTAACTGACTGAAGATAATGGTGGATGTGTCGCTCAATTTCGTGGATTGGTTGAAGTTAGACATTAGCACCGTTGGATGCCGGCTGGTTCAGTGGATAAGCGATCGCGCGCGAGACTGATAGGCCCTGGGTTTAATCTCGAAAGGCGGTGTCGTGTATGCGCACTTCTGAGTAGTCCCACAATAGGACGAAATGGTCTTCCAGTGCTTCCAAGTTTTCCGTGTTAATCTAGCTTCAACTGACTCATGTTCTCAAACATTATATTTTCAAAAAAACTATCATTGTTATTATCAAAATTTGTGTTATAAGTAACTTAAATTTAATGTACTTATAATTTTGCATAATAATTCTTTATAGATTCCAATGCATCAGATTTTCAGTCAGCCTATTTAACTTGTTTTCGTTTAACAAGAAATTTTTTAATTTGGCGTTATCAATTTATTCCAAGTCAATTGTTTACTGTTTCTAAACCAGAACAAATTCATCATAATAATTCTAATACTAAATTAATCAACAAACCAATAGATAATGTGGAAATTTTAAAAACAACTGGAGATTCATATGTATGTTTCTGCTGGTTTTAATTTCTTTCTATTGTTTTTTTTTATTAATGACTGAAATATTTTCAAGTATAATATTACCTTCTTTGTCTTCTGATAGAATATATTGCAAACTTTATAGTTTTAGTACTTAAAATGATTTTATCTTATTAACCTGATCCAATCAAAGTATTGATTATGTTACTTTAGTTATTTCTTGTGTAGATTTGCTTACCTTTAATAATCTATATGATCGCATTAATTTTCATTAGCTGGTCAAATTTCAAAATTATTTTCAGGATTGTTTTTTTTTTAATTTTGTGTTGCTTAGTATGTACGTAACATCATTTTATGTAGAGAAAATATTTAAGCTTGGAAATAATCACTACTCCTTGTGTGTGTGTGTGTGTGTAAGATCATTAAGTATTTTTATTTATTTATTTATTTTAACACATAGATATCGGTACAAGAAGGCACCAAATACATATGCGCCACACAGATCTCATTTGATTTGTGTGAGGGCTATGATACTGCCCGGGTGCCCAAACCGAAGCAGGTGGTTTTCTTAGGGGACCACACCCCGAGCCTTTGACCTGAAGATCTGATCCACAAGGCAGTGGAGCATCGTGAGGAGATGCAGTCCCATGGTAGCCGGTGACCAACGATTGGTTCATACGCCATTTGTTCCTTCAGGATACTGGAGCCCATGTGCACCATTGGTTTGGGATCCGGTTAAAGCGCCGGACATTCGCTTTTCGTCCTCTCATTTTCGTAAACAACACCCGTGGTGCGAGAAGGCAGTGAGTAGGACTTCCCTGGCAGGGGCTGTATACGCGTGGCCATGTGAGAGCATTTCGAGAGGGGGAGCGGACTCCCCCCACTCTCGGCCATACCAGGGCATTTGGGGGCGTTAAGTATTTCGTATGATAGCATATTGTTAATCGAATCCAACTTTATCTTTAAGGATTTTATATGTTATTAATGCTTTTGGGTTGCTGAAAGTTTTCGTAAATTGAATGAAGATAATCATAATAAATATTGTATTCAATGCTCATTAGGTTCGAACCAGATATTCACCAGTTTTTCAACCGATAGCGAATGATTTTATGTCATTCTCATTAAAATAAACAAATTAGCTTTATATGGATTATGCATTTACGAATGTACTGAATAGGTCGTTTTTTTTCAAATTCAGCTTACATTTCTTAGTCGTTATCAATATTGCTATTCTAATTATGAATTGTAGATGACAAACTATTTGTTAAATGATGTGGTCTTATCTATCAATCATTGTAATAGATCTGTCTTCTTCCTTCCTTACATTTTAAACGATACGTAATGTTACTGAATAATCATTTATTAAACTAATGATAATGCACCTGTGTCAGATGAATCTTTCTACATTCATCACCTAGTTTTTAGCATCATATTAATATTAATGGGTATTCATTACTGTTTTCACTACCGAACTCCATAGTTCAATAAGTTATGATGAAGTATCCATAACTCGGTCAAGTTGGTTCCTTCTCTGAGTGACACTTGATACAAATTTTAGTTGGAAAATATAAAAAAACTTCTTTTTAAACGTAATTGATTGTAGTACGCAGATTTGATTAAAATTGAAACTCAAACACTACACTCATTTATTTTCCAATATACCAACATCATATTCGATAAAGTTAAATAGAAGAATTTCTATAGTTTAAAAAGGTTTAAAACTGAAACAAATATTTCGGTATTTCAGTTATTGGGCTGTTGTATATCCGAACATGTAACCAAATAAACAAACAAAATCTAGAAAGTTATAATATAGTTAACATAAATTCATAATTATCTATGGGCATTGCAATAATAAAGTCTCCCAACATTTCAATAAATTTTGGTTTTGGTTTTTTTGTTTTGTTTCAGAATTCACAGTTGCAGGACTCATGTACAACTTCACCAGACTCTGTTGCCGCTGTAGTCTCGCAACATCCTGGACGTAAACTTGCAGAACCTGATGATTGGAATCAAATTGCTGGTAGTTTTAAAAAGTTTGTCTGCCCTATATCTATCATTTAAACATTTTATCAAATGAAATCTTAATGTTGATATGCATTTTGGAGGTCATTCAGCAATATTTTCGAATAGTGCGCATATATTAAACACTGTTATGGAAATCTGATTATAGTTAAAATTAACTCAAATTTAATTTTGATCAGTTCAAATCCATAACTTGATGGTATTCTTTGATATAACACTTCCATATAAATTATAAACGATAGTGAAAAAACGACTAGCAAAACGAGTAATGTCACATTCTGTGGTCGTCCATTCAGATAAAAAGATACGCTCCTCCTATACTTCAGTTCAGTCTTTTATGAGAGTGAGTAGAATAGAAATCGGCAACTGAACAAAAATGGATACCGACCATTAATATAAACTTCTTCCAATTGTGTATTACCTTTGCTATCTCTTATCAGGCGCTTGGCCTTGAGATGGCATATGAACACAAGCGCATGGTATGTTTAATCTTGCTCAGTCTATTACCTCTCCCTCCTGGGAAGTAGACCTAACCCCCTGCGTTTCAGCTGCTTGAGTTAAGGTGAGCATACTTTAATTAGGCAAGTTGTCATTTTTTTCAGACTTATATTACAAAGAGAAATTTATGAACATAAAGGGTCCACTTAGTGTATAGAACATGTCTTTGCGACTTATTTTGAAATAACTTGGATTATCCCGTTGTTAATATTTTGACTGAAATTTGATCAACTTTGGTTCGCATTTGAGTATTCTGTACGGATTACCTGAATTTAGCCATTATGACCCAAGTTAATATAGAATAGTTGGAATGTGGGTTCCATCCCTAGCCACATTCCATTTCTTGTATATTAATATGTGTCTTCTCATTTTAACCTTTTATTACCTAAATTCGTGAAATAGGTTGGTATATATGAAATACGCCAAATAGTTTTATTTCCCTATTATCTTCACATTTGATTGCCTTGGATTATATATGACTTCATCGGTCGTAAGTAGTTATATTACTTATATTTAGTTAACGAACTGTGTAAATTTCACATCAATGAGCTTACTGAAACTGCAGACAAAAGTAAATCGCTGTATATTTCTCTCTATTTTCTAATGTTTCTCCATAATATTCTTACCCAAATTGATAGTAAATAACTAACTACTTGATACACAAGCATTGAAACTCTTCTGTTCAACGAAACAATTTACCTACCATTCGGTATTATCTTTTCGAGGATCAGAAATGGGTTAAAAAGTTTTGTTATCACTTTCTTAGTTAAAACTTCACATAACTTCGAATTATAAACTATATTTTTAAATTCATTTCAATTTCTCATTACATAGGTTGAGCAACATGGCTGCTGATCAAGGTCGGAGACTTGTCAGTCAAAGTGTTGCTGGTCTTGTGAAATTCGGTAGTAAGTATTTAGTGTTTTTCGAAATTTTTCGCTTAGTCACTGGTTGCAATCAAAGTTAAATTATAAATAAATACAGTCAGTCATTGTCAACGTATATCATGACGAAGATATATTTTATCCCAAGTTTCCATAAATCATTAGCTCGACAAGACGATAATAGCACAATAAATAACAAAAGCAATTTAAATAATGTAGTGGTAGTGATGATAATTTAGACTAAACACTAGTAATGTTGTTCAAAGAGACAGAGTGGAAAGTATGTATGAAAAAATTCTTGAATTCTCAGTCTTAATGAAGATAACAAGTGAGTAATTTTATCTAGAAAGAACTGCTGTAAAGACCACTCAGTAAGAAAACTGAGAAAATATGAAAACGGGAAATAGCCCGTAATACATAGATCTCAAAAAACATGTGGAATTATTAAACTTTTTGGTAGTAGATGGATGTTTTTGTCCCCATAATGTGAATTCAAAAAGGATGCACCCCGCCATCCTACCGAACAATCGCCCAGTCCCATCTTAAATAATTCTACACTACTACGCTGTTGAATTTCACATAGGACCAATGCGATTATCAGCTAGTATGAGAACTAAATACTGGGTTTGCAAATGGCGGTCAATGGTAAGAAAGGGGGTTATTAAGTTTATTAAATGTACGAGAAACACTTGCATGTAGCAACCGAGAATGTCAGCTATCGTGAGCTGTAATTCACTGAAGTATAAATACCCATTCAAGCATGTTCGAATAGACTCTCTTGGACTGTTTATCGCTAAAAGAGGGAGGAACTCTCATAAAAAAGTTATGGCTGTCTCTACTTGTTTTTAAGTATACTATGGACAGATGCATTCATTTTTGTGCTCTTGATTTTCAGATTTACGATTAACAAATAATTTAGCCTAGAAATCTTATTTCCTTTCGGGTGTAAAATTCTGGAACCATATGTTATATAACTTATTCTTCCTATGTCTTTAGGTCGTGCACCTGATTTTTATGGATTTCGCCATCGTAATTCTAATGGTCTGGTTTTCAAATTGGGAAATAATATATTTCATTGTCTAGATATTCTACTTAAACGCATCTAAATTAACTATATAATTAAACATTTTGGAAGACAGTTTATAACCACTAGTAGTCTGCATTAAATTGAAATCGAATGAAGTATATCATAACACTTGTAATCCGATTTAAAATCACCTAGAAATTTCTGCAGTACTAAAACGTTGAATGAAGACAGCCTACAATTCGATATATACCAATTTCATTCAAACTGGTTTTAAAATTGTACACATTGATGAATGATTTAAAAATTAATGGTTAAATTTGTAGTCACTTAGTAGAATTCTTGAGTCCTATGACTTAGTCTTAAGTACAAATAAAAATCCGGACAACTCGTTCTTTTCCGCTGATTGACCTAGTTCTCACAGTTTACATCAGAGCGTAAATGAATAAAGTGGATAATTCGTCCTTTGTGCACCGATATCCTAGGAAAATCAGACAAGTATTATGACGTCTCCAAGTTATATGGTAATCCAAGCGTGTGCAAGAAGTCATGAATACATAGACCATTGGCCCATCGAAGTCGTTCCGTCCGTCTTTGAGTATACAAGTATTGTATGTTCGCTCAATATTTGATTTCTCTTCCTATGTAGCTGTGCTGCTCACACGTTAACCATTGTGTCACGACAATGATCTTTAAAAGTTGATGTAAGACTTTAAAAGCAGTTTTCAAGACTATCAAAGTTGGATGGCTTCTCTACCTTACAATTATCAGAAACCAAAATAAAGTTTAAAAAAATACACGTTTCGTTATTTTCGGGGAAAACATTCTTAAGTGAATGGTGCAAACTGTCTTCAGACACCTAGTTTTATGTTTACCTGTTCACTTATTGTATCAATTTTCTATACAGGTGGTTAAAATTATTTTATTTTATTTGAACACATAGATATCGGTACAAGGAGGCACCAAATACATATGCGCCACAAAAATTTCATTTGATTTGTGTGAGGGCTATGATACTGCCTGGGTGCCCAAACCGAAGCAGGTGGTTTTCTTAGGGGGCCACACCCGGAGACTTCGACCCAAAGGTCTGGTCCATAAGGCAGTGGAGCATCGTAAGGAGATGCAGTCCCGTGATAGCCGGTTACCAACGATTAGTTCATACGCCATTTGTTCCCACAGAAAACTGGGGCCCATGTGCACCATTTGTTTGAGATCCGGTTAAAGCGCCGGACATCCGCTTTTCGTCCTCTCATTGTCGTGAACGACACCCTCGCCACGAGAAGGCAGTGAGTAGGACTTCCCTGATAGAGGCTATATACGTGTGGCCATGCGAGAGCATTTGGAGAGGGTGAGCGGACTCGCCCCACTCTCGGCCGTACCAGGGCATTTGGGGGCGGTTAGAATTTCCTTATCATACACTTTCATTATGATATTGGTTCCTTACACAATCAACCAGGTTTATTTCCTCTAATTACTAGGTGATTTCAACTCGACATTTCGTTCATCCTCGCCATCAAGTTTTGTTTGGAAATTCTCAGATGCTCTTAAATCAGTTGTTTCAAATCCCATATCAATTAGTTCTCCAATATTACCACTTGAAACCACAGGTTCCAATGGCGAATCAATTTCTCCACAAAACAATGTTCCGAAAACTCAGATATGAAATAATAAAAATTACTTTTATTAATCAATGTTGTTCACTGTTGTAGCTGTGATATTTATTGTGATATATTTTACTTCACAGTGAAATCCTTCTTTCAATCATATTTTATATCAAACTTTATCAATCTCATGTCTTATTATTCCCAATTTTTATGCATCGTTTTATTCTTGTGGTCGTAAATGCATTTGTATGAACGCAATCTTGTTGTCTGATTTCTTTACGTTCAGAGTTTTGTTGTACTTATGTTATATTTTGCGATAAACATTTGTGTAATATAATAATAATAATGATTTGAACTGTTCATTAACTTTAATTATATAGAGTCTTTTGTTCCAACTTTTTATGTCTCATCTAGTTCTGTTGAGTTATCTGCATTGATGGATTCTATTACGTAATGCAACTTGTTCTGAACTAGTTCAATCCTGTGTGTCTAACTTCACTTTCGTCGGTAACAACAAAGGTCTAAAAAATAACGTATGCTATTTAACAAGGATAAAGGTTTTCAAAGTTTGAAGGCTAAACAAATAAACTTGAATAAATATTACTCAAGTCTTCATTACATAGATCTTCAAACTAATATTACTGAAAGTTTCAACTCCTTGATGCATGACACTAAAAAGAGTATGTTCTAATTAAGCTGACACGACTAAGCATAGTCAACTTCGGGTATCAAACTATTTTTATCATTTAAGCTTTAATCTAAATAAATTACAATACTTCATTTTAAAGTACTGGATACAATCATTTCGCAGTTTATTTGCGCGCCAAATCATTTTCAGAACGATTATTATGATAACATTACTCCAACTACATATCTTCGATTGACCATAATCTGACGAGTGTTGAGCACTGCAAATCGCAATGTTGATAAGTCTGTCAAACATATTTTGTAAATAATTTTTAATATTATTTGTATTTATTTTTCAATCTTTTTTACTGTTTGTACATTTATTATTAAATCATTGTACCTGTTGTTTTAGTAAATGACCTTGATCACTTTTTCCGTTGTAATACTGACATAGCGTGACACTATTGTGGTTGTTTCCTAAATACACTACTACACACATTCCTTTCGTTCTACATTCACTCGCATTTGTGTTAACCGCAGTCTCAATCAAATACCATTTACCTTTACAGACGATAATTGGAATATACCATATATACTACTGGATCATACCATTGGGGAATCCATCACACTTACTGGAATTATTAATCATCTATAATTGTGGATATTTAACACTAGATCAATTTGGAACACGCACTCTTCTGGTAAACTAAGTAACGTTCCTAATTTCTATTGTGTTTATGACATTTAACTTATATATATAAATATTATTATTTGTTATTAATAACTCTATCATTACCTTTTGGGTTAATATATTGTCTGGTCCATCACAATTATTTGGTGAGCCTCTTGTCTGTCCTCAGTGTTATATTGTTAACCATTTCACATGCTGTACTTGTTTATTTTTCTCATAATGTCATCTTCCACTAAACTTATCGATATTGATTCCCCTCCTGTAACAACTATTGTCTCATTACCTAACTCTACTGAAAACATTTTAAATTCAGTTAATACTGTTTCAGAATTCAGACTACCAACATATGGATCTAATAACCCAAGAATCTGGTTCGCCCAAATTGAAGCTTTATTCATGGCTCGAAGCATAAGATCCCAGGCAACAAAGTATGCGTATGTGGTCGGCGCACTTCCTATTGAGATTGCCACTGAAGTAGGAGATTTAATCGACCACGTGCCAGAATCAGAACCATATGATAAGATAAAGGCCGCCGTAATGCAACGCACATCAGTATCAGATGAGAAAAGGCTTCAGGAACTTCTAACAGCATGCGAATTGGGTGACAGGAAGCCATCACAATTATTACGGCATATGAAACAACTAGCGGGCCCGTATAAACTAGACGAGGCCTTACTGAAACAAATGTGGTTTCAACGACTGCCACATAATGTTAGACAAATCCTTAGTGTGTCCGGAAACTCCGTCAACCTAGACGATCTGGCAGATATGGCAGATAAAATGACGGAAGTTTATCATGACAGCCACCAAATTAATGAAGTGCAACCACTGAGAACAGTAGACACCAGTTGTTTAGTCTCTTTTGAAAGACAACTAGCACACTTGACAAGTCAACTACAATCACTGCAAGCTTCTATCGCAACGATTAAATCGCACCACACCAGACCAACACCCACACAAAGATCCAGGTCTAGGCATCGCTCACGGTCACCCAAGCAGACGGCTGGTATTTGTTGATATCATACGAGGTATGGTAGAAAGGCACGTCGTTGCACACAACCGTGCAACTTCTCAACAAACAGCCTCGAAAATCAGGGAAACGGGCCGGCCAGACAGTGATGGCGGCAACTGTTTCTGGCCACTCAACAAGCCGTCTATTTCATGTCAAGGATCGAATTTCGGGCTCAGATTTTTTGGTCGATACAGGAGCCGAAATCAGCATTATCCCATTACACCTCTCTAAACGACGGCACTCTCAAAGCACCAAATTATCCCTAGTCGCGGCCAATAACACAATCATTAAAACTTACGGAGAACAATCACTTATCCTAGATCTCGGTCTCCGCAGACGTTTCACGTGGGTTTTCATAGTAGCTGAAGTTAAGCAACCCATTCTCGGAGCTGACTTCCTAGGAGCTTACAACTTACTCGTAGATATGGGAAAAAGGAAACTAATCGACAAGAATACAACCTTACAGGTCTGCGGCCCAACCATCTCCAATTACGAGATTTACGGAGTCCGAATGTTAAGACCTGAGAATAAGATTTTCATTGATATCCTGTCGAGATACCAAAGTATAACCAGAACCGACTACCTAAGCGAAAGCCCCACTCATCATGTCCAACACACTATCACCACTACAGAACCACCCACTCGCGCTAGAGCAAGACGACTACCCCCACACATGTTTTAGTTCGCGAAGAGAGAATTCGAACATATGATGCAACTTGGCATAATCAGACAATCGAATAGTCCATGGGCTTCGCCTCTGCACATGGTTCCAAAGAAGGATCAAGATTGGCGACCATGCGGAGACTACCGACGATTAAATAATCAAACTATCCAAGATAAGTACCCCATACCACATCTACACGACTTCTCTTTAAACCTACATGGAAAACAAATTTTTTCGAAGCTCGATTTATTAAAAGCTTATCACCAAATTCCAATGGCGCCCGAAGACATTGAAAAAACAGCAATAATTAGTCCTTTTGGCCTGTTTGAATTTTTGAGGATGCTATTCGGAGTAAAAAACGCCGCCCAAACGTTCCAGAGGTTCATGGACGAAGTCACTCGAGGATTAGATTTTGTATTTGTCTATATTGATGACGTTTTGATTGCCAGCTCATCGCTCGAAGAGCACATTCAGCACTTCAAACTCTCTTCGAACGCTTTAAAAGGCATGGTGTAGTTATCAATCCTTCGAAGTGTATATTCGGAGCCTCAACTATTGAATTTCTGGGACATCACATTGATTCTCAAGGAATTAAACCTCTTGAAGAGAAAGTCAAAGCTATAGTCAATTTCCCTCAGCCCAAGTCGATAAAGTCACTACGCCGTTTCCTCGGAACGTGCAATTTCTATCGCAGATTCGTACCATGTTGCGCAGACGTGTTACAGCCGCTAACGGATTTGCTGAGAAGCGAAAACAAAAGTACGAAGAAGCAAATGAATCAAACATTCAAGCTACCTCCTGACGCCAAAATAGCATTTGAAAAAGCCAAGTTCATGATAGCCAACGCCACCATGCTACAACATCTATATACTGACCCCACAACCCATCTGATTCTGTGCACAGATGCGTCACAAAAAGCCGTCGGGGCAATATTGCAACAACACGACTACTCCCGTAGTGTTCTTCTCCAAGAGACTGTCACTAGCTCAGGAGCGTTACAGTACTTTCGGACGGGAGTTACTAACCATTTATTTTGCCGTTAAACACTTCAACTTCTTACTTCAAGGGCAAACATTCACTTTAATGACTGATCAAAAAACATTGTGTTACTCACGAAAGGATATAAATATGCTGATACGTAAGCAAGATATTGATTTGGAAACAATCGCCAAATTGCAAATTGTGTGGGGGTAGTTGTCTTGCTCTAGCGCGAGTGGGTGGTTCTGTAGTGGTGATAGTGTGTTGGACATGATGAGTGGGGCTTTCGCTTAGGTAGTCGGTTCTGGTTATACTTTGGTATCTCGACAGGATATCAATGAAAATCTTATTCTCAGGTCTTAACATTCGGACTCCGTAAATCTCGTAATTGGAGATGGTTGGGCCGCAGACCTGTAAGGTTGTATTCTTGTCGATTAGTTTCCTTTTTCCCATATCTACGAGTAAGTTGTAAGCTCCTAGGAAGTCAGCTCCGAGAATGGGTTGCTTAACTTCAGCTACTATGAAAACCCACGTGAAACGTCTGCGGAGACCGAGATCTAGGATAAGTGATTGTTCTCCGTAAGTTTTAATGATTGTGTTATTGGCCGCGACTAGGGATAATTTGGTGCTTTGAGAGTGCCATCGTTTAGAGAGGTGTAATGGGATAATGCTGATTTCGGCTCCTGTATCGACCAAAAAATCTGAGCCCGAAATTCGATCCTTGACATGAAATAGACGGCTTGTTGAGTGGCCAGAAACAGTTGCCGCCATCACTGTCTGGCCGGCCCGTTTCCCTGATTTTCGAGGCTGTTTGTTGAGAAGTTGCACGGTTGTGTGCAACGACGTGCCTTTCTACCATACCTCGTATGATATCAACAAATACCAGCCGTCTGCTTGGGTGACCGTGAGCGATGCCTAGACCTGGATCTTTGTGTGGGTGTTGGTCTGGTGTGGTGCGATTTAATCGTTGCGATAGAAGCTTGCAGTGATTGTAGTTGACTTGTCAAGTGTGCTAGTTGTCTTTCAAAAGAGACTAAACAACTGGTGTCTACTGTTCTCAGTGGTTGCACTTCATTAATTTGGTGGCTGTCATGATAAACTTCCGTCATTTTATCTGCCATATCTGCCAGATCGTCTAGGTTGACGGAGTTTCCGGACACACTAAGGATTTGTCTAACATTATGTGGCAGTCGTTGAAACCACATTTGTTTCAGTAAGGCCTCGTCTAGTTTATACGGGCCCGCTAGTTGTTTCATATGCCGTAATAATTGTGATGGCTTCCTGTCACCCAATTCGCATGCTGTTAGAAGTTCCTGAAGCCTTTTCTCATCTGATACTGATGTGCGTTGCATTACGGCGGCCTTTATCTTATCATATGGTTCTGATTCTGGCACGTGGTCGATTAAATCTCCTACTTCAGTGGCAATCTCAATAGGAAGTGCGCCGACCACATACGCATACTTTGTTGCCTGGGATCTTATGCTTCGAGCCATGAATAAAGCTTCAATTTGGGCGAACTAGATTCTTGGGTTATTAGCTCCATAAGTTGGGAGTCTGAATTCTGAGACAGTATTAACTGAATTTAAAATGTTTTCAGTAGAGTTAGGTAATGAGACAATAGTTGTTACTGGAGGGGAATCAATATCGATAAGTTTAGTGGGAGATGACATTATGAGCAAAATAAACCAGTATAACGTGTGAAATGGTAAACAATATAACACTGAGGATAAACAAGAGGCTCACCAAATAATTGTGGTGGACCAGACAATATATTAACCCAAAAGGTAATGACAGAGTTATTAATAACAAATAATGATATTTATATATATAAGTTAAATGTCATAAACACAATAGAAATAAGGAACGTTACTTATTTCACCAGCAGAGTGCGTGTTCCAAATTGATCTGGTATTAAATATCCACAATTATAGATGGTTAATAATTCCAGTAAGTGTGATGGATTCCCCAATGGTATGATCCAGTAGTATATATGGTATATTCCAATTATCGTCTGTAAAGGTAAATGGTATTTGATTGAGACTGCGGTTAACACAAATGCGAGTGAATGTAGAACGAAAGGAATGTGTGTAGTAGTGTATTTAGGAAACAACCACAATAGTGTCACGCTATGTCAGTATTACAACGGAAAAAGTGATCAAGGTCATTTACTAAAACAACAGGTACAATGATTTAATAATAAATGTACAAACAGTAAAAAATAAATACAAATAATATTAAAAATTATTTACAAAATAAGTTTGACAGACCTATCTCCACAGAATGAAATAAGTCAAATAAGGAGAATGGACTTTGTAGACACATATTTTGTATATGTTACGAATGGGACAGAATGAAGCGAAGTCGAGATGGCGGGTAAGGTAACTCCTTTTCAGTCAACAGTTAATCAACATTTACAGTCACACAAAAGTAAGTTACAGACATGTGATGAGCAATGGGATAAGAAGTGTACACAGACCTTAGCGCTCATATAAAAACAGTGAAGATTGATAAGCGAATAATTAACAATGTCAGAATGTGACTCAAGTAGAATGAATAGATTGAACATTCCGAAAGTTAGAATGAGATATATGGGCCTTACATAATAACAGACGCTACAAATCTAAGTATTATTAAACCACAAAACCCATCTAGCTTTTACCAATATTTATTTAGTTTAACATGATCTAATACCCAATAATCTGAACGATCGTATTTAAAAACCTCAGTAAAGTCTGTTTTTCGTACTGCTTAATAGTAAGTAGAAATATTCATATATTTATCCTTCCGCTTACCACAAAATCAATTTCGTTTGACAGAACTTTTATATCCTTTCTCCCTAGAACTAGTACCTTAGTTTGTCCATAGCTACGGAGTTTAGAATATTACTAGACCTATGCAATTTCATTAAACAATGCACATTCGCCTACTGAACAATAAAATTCTGAACTAACTGGTAATAAAATAAAAAAATTTGACATTTGTTTAATTATAGGACTAGCGTCAACCAAGTATTTTGTGAAACGAAGGTAATCGAGGTTTCCTGGCTCGGCCGTGCGTGTGTGGTTCACTCTTCTTGAATCAAATGTAATATGCCCTTCCTAGCCTAAACACGTTCTTCAGAAGTGCTAGATGCCATTATGCTGACTATCACGTTGGGATGATTCAGTGTAACCCACTGCCAGTATGTATAGATGATAGTCGCATGTCAATTGAGTTTGTGATATAATATTCATGTCATTTGGCATAGAAAACTTTCGGTTACAAAGAATGTTGCTCGAGCAGAAATTGAAACATACTAATGATTTTATCTCATATAGATTGTTTGTTTTGATCATCTCATTGACGTTTAGGACTGCGATTGATCAGTTTCATTTGGCATATCTATCTTCTGTGCTGATAAATTTTACTGGCAGTCATAAACTATCTCTGTTCGAAATATTGATTATTAATTCCATCAATTGAGTTCATACTATATTGTTCTAAATCCACATATAACACATAAAAATATTATTTTCTTAGAAGCAGTAGTGTTTGACCATTAAGCTTCTATAATCGAACACCTCTTTCGATTTGGCAAATATCACAATCCTTTAAATTAGAAGGTGGGGCTGCTTACTCAAGTGACCTTACGTCGAAGAAATAACACGTGGTGTATACGCGATGTACTAGGGCTCGTAATTTACTGATCACATAGTGTCATAGGGCATCTAAAATAACATTTAAGGTTTCGAAGCGATACAAAAAAACTTACTTGCTTTCGCCTGTTTGGCCTTCCTCTTTTCCTCTTCCCTTCACCATTCCAAGTTATCACTTGTCTTGTAATGCAGTTTGATGATTCGCGTAATGTATGTCCTATCCATCTCCATCGTCTTTTCCTAATTTCCTTTTCAGCTGGAAATTGGTTTGTTCTCTCCCACAGAAGGCTGTTGCTAATAGTATCCGGCCAATGGATGTTGAGTATCTTGCGTAGACAGCTATTGATAAATACTTGTACCTTCTTGATGATGGTTGTTGTAGTTCTCCAAGTTTCATCTCCGTACAGTAGAACTGTCTTGACGTTCGTATTGAAGATTCTGACTTTGATATTGGTTCAAAGTTGTTTTGAGTTCCATATGTTCTTTAATTGAAGGAATGCGGCCCTTGCTTTGCCAATCCTCACATTTACGTCTCCATCTGAACCTCCTTATTCATCCATGATGCTTTCCAGATATGTGAAGAATTCCACATCTTCCAGAGTTTTGCCATCAATAGTGATTGGATTGCTGTTCTCCGTGTTGTATTTGAGGACCTTGGTTTCCCTCTTGTGTATGTTAAAGCCTACTGATGCACAGACTGCTGCTATGCTGGCTGTCTTTATCTTCATTTTTCGTGTGTATTGGATAGGAGGGCTATGTCATCTGCGAAGTCTAAATCGTCTAATTGCTTGTGAGCCGTCCATTGTATCCCGTGTTTTCGAAGTCTTCATAATCCAGTCGACCGCCAGAAGAAAGAGGAAGGGGAAGAGCAGACAGCCTTGTCTGACTACGGTCCTTACTTGGAATGCGTCTATCAACTATCCTCCATGCACTACATTGCACTGTAGTCCGTCGTATGAGTTCGGATAATGTTGACAATCTTCTCAGGAACTCCATAGTGTCGAAGAATTTTCCATAACGTCCTCCTATCTACACTGTTAAATGCCTTCTCATAATCAATGAAGTTGATGTAGAGTGACGAGTTCCACTCAATTGATTGTTCGACGATGACCCGTAGTGTCACAATCTGGTCTGTGCACGACCGGCCCTTACGGAATCCAGCTTGTTGATCTCAAAGTTGAGCGTCTACTGCTTCTTTCATCCTGTTCAGTAACACTCTGTTAAAGACTTTTCCTGGTACTGACAGTAGTGTAATGCCTCTGTAGTTTTCACACTTGCTCAGATCTCCTTTCTTTGGAATCATGATGAGGTATCCTTCTTTCCGGTCCATCGGCACTTGTTCCTCCCAAATCTTCTTGAATAGAAGATGAAGCATGCTTGTAGTTACTTCGATGTCTGACTTCAACGCTTCAGCTGGTATATTGTCAGGTCCTGCTGCTTTCCCGCTCTTGATTTGTCTGACGGCCATTCTGATTTCTTCTGTCGTTGGTGGGTTGACATTTATAGGAAGATCTGTGTGTGCTGCTTCGATGTCCGGTGGATTCATTGGAGCCGGCCTGTTCAGGAGTTCCTCGAAGTACTCTGTCCATCTGTTCCGCTGTTGTTGAATCTCAGTGATTGGTCTTCCTTCTTTGTCTTTGACTGGTCTCTCTGGATTACTATTTCTCCCTACTAGTTTCTTCGTTGTATCATGAAGCTGTTTCATATTTCCTCCTATTGGAGTGTTTTCCGCTATCGTTGCTAGTTCTTCCACGTATTTCTGCTTGTCAGCTCTAATGCTCTTCTTCACTTTCTTGTTTGCTTCTATGTACTCTGCTTGTGCTTGGACTTTCTCTGCTCTTGTTCGACTGTTGTTAATTGCTGTCTTCTTGTTCTTTCTTTCTTTGATCCTGTCCAGTGTTTCTGTAGAGATCCATTCCTTGTGATGATGCTTCTTGGGGCCCAGAACCTCTTGGCACGTTGAAGTTAATGCTTCTTTGATACCTTTCCAGTTATCCTCCATAGTAGTTTCTTCTTCCTTCAGTAGATCCTGTAAGGCTTGGAACCTGCTGTTGAGGGCTATCTAGCATTCATTGAGTTTGTCAGTATCTCGAAGGAAGGCTGTATTGAACCTTTGTGGTGCTGTTTGTCCAGTTGTCCAGTTCTTCTTTAGCTTCAGTTTTAAATTGGCAACAACCAGGTGGTGATCTCAAGCTATATCCGCACCTCTCTTGGTTCTCACATCTTCCATTGTCCTTCGGAACTTTCTCTGAGATGTGGCCCGGTGAGATCCATGTAGCTTTGTGTATACGTTTGTGTGGGAATATTGTGCCACCTATGACCAATTTGTTGAATGCATACAGATTTACAATTCTTTCCCGGTTTTCGTTCTTCTCTCCCAGTCCATGCAGTCCCATGATACCTTCATATCCGGTTTTGTATATTCTGACTTTGGCGTTTAGATCTCCCATCAGAATGGTGAGGTTCTTTCTTGTTCACTTCTCTATGATTGATTGCAGACTCTCGTAAAATCGATCTTTAATGTCATCGTTGCTATCATCGGTGGGTGCATAACATTAGATAATGTTCATTGTGATCCCTTCCTTCTTTGTTTTGAATGATGCTTTGATGATTCTGGATCCGTGAGATTCCCATCCTACAAGTGAATTTTGTGCTACTTTGGACAGCATTAGGCCAACTCCCTGAGTGTGTGGGGCATTTTCCTCTTCGTGAACGGAGTATAGCAGCATCTCACCAGCATTTAGCCTTTGTTGTCCAGCTTGAGTCAAATTGGTTTCGCTAATTTCCATTACTTCCAAGTTGTATCTCCTCATTTCAGTTGCTATTTGACTGATCTTCTCGGCCTCCAACATTGTCCGGATGTTCCGTGTACCTATAAAAGTTGTTGCTCTGGTTGTTAGAAGGGGCATCGGCCTTATGGCTCCCGAAGCAACTTGACTTTCACCCTGAGGCGTCATACTTTTTTCTAAATGAAGACCTTCTGACTCACATGGCAGAGTTCAAATCGGTTGAAATATTTTTCTGGTTAGCGTTTTTTAGGTAGTTAGTTTTTTACAAGATGGGGACTCTAACACCATGCCCAACGCTCCTCCTTTATCCAGGCTTGGGACCGGCAGTAACTCCAGTAGAGCTACAGGCGGAGTTTCAAAAAAACGTTATCTGCAAATCTTTTGCCCTCTGATAAATAAAAATAATCAATTTTGCTTTTGACTTGCTTTCATATGCCGAGAAGTACGTCATTGCAAATAAATCATCATCCAGATGACAAATACGTAAGCGAAACTTTGGCAGATTCAAAGCACAAGATTTATGAGCATTAGTTGCTTCACGTTCAAGGTCACTATCACCAAGATCTAACCCGCAATGTTCAAATAGTGTAAAATGTAGATGAAAATGAGTTTCCGTGAAAAAGCAGGTTTTAATAGCGCTCAGGCGTTTTTACATAGGTGAGAAATTCAACCGTCATTTGAATATGTCTTTAGATCAAAATCTTTATATGATGGGACAAAGTCAACAATGCGCTTGTCAAACATTACATCAAAATTGCGAACGGTATCTGCAACTCTGGCAAACACAAATCCTTTCAGTTCTAAGTCACAGGACAATAGTATAGCTGAAGAAAACACAAATGATGGTAAGTTCCGTTTTTCAGAATAAATGGTTGCAACTTATGTTACACATATGTGCATACTATAGAATATGCTTAGAATAATATTATAGAATATTCGATGATAATTTTTGATTGGTTCTAAAATGATTCGCTTCTTGACGTTTGTAAATCTTTCCGATGTTCTGCTTTTCCTCCATGTAATTATGACTAGATTGAGAAAAAACCAGTTTTAAATTTTTACTATGTGCTTCAATTTACGTGTGTTCAGTGACATGTATATTACCGAAATTACTGTTCTTTATATGCCAAATGACTACTTTTATGTCAGTTCCATGACTTAAGTGCGGTTTCAAAAATTTTCTTACACTAATGACTAACTATTTTCCTGAAAATCTGTTACTTAGAACTTCCAATAATCTATCAGGTCTTACCAAACGTACCTAATTGGAACATTATGCTTTCTTTTTCATCACTATAATAGATGTAGCGCACAAATCTAAAGATTGTATAAAATAACGTTCGCCATACAATGAAACAGTCAACATTGTCTTTATTTTAACCAGTTTCTGTAAGAAGTACTATTTTATAAGTCACACCTAATGATATGTAAAGAGAATGCGTAATTGGTATTTATATAAACATAAGCTTCGATTGCGATCAAATTAAAACACAAAATCTGCAACACTTTAAGTGTTTCGTGATGGATGATTCGGTTCATTTTTCTGGGTAAGTCAGAAATTTTTCTTTATTGTTACATGAGCCACTCATCATAATAGCTTCCTTCCTTAAACCGGAAGATTAAGTGAAAAACTATCGTGTAATCGGACTTCTGAAGAATATTTTTTCCTACATATTACACCCAAATAATTATAGGTGGAACTGACAGATCCTCAAAGTATAGAAACTTTGTGAACAAAAGCTTTCCAGTTGTTATCATTTTGCATTCACGTAGATAAACCAACGAACAGTTCATCAGAAAGTCATATAAGACAAATGTTTAGCAGTGAAGTAGGCAAAGAATATCATTTCTACTGATCGCAAACAATAAACACTTTTCAAATGGCTTCAAAAAGTATCGACTAAGACTTATTTGTCCAATTTACAAACTACTGAAAACTAATATATTATACAGTAATACTTAATTCAGTTGATCACCTTAAACAACAGTTAACGTAAGACATAGTTATTATTAAAAGAAAATGTGGCAATGGAAATTTCAAACCAAGCAGAGGTATTTACAAATGAATAAACCAAACACGTCAATTCACTTCATAAATGCATGTGATATGGTTTCCACTATTCCACTGTATACCCCTAACACAAATACACAAATATTGGTTTCCTTATGGTATCGAACAACCACAAAAATTCAATCATCTAACCACAACAGAATAATCAATGATCTGACAAATGAAATTACATACTTCTGACTTGTTAACTATTTATTACGTGGGAAATCAATACTGACCAACATATGATTATTACAACAATGACATGTTCTCAAGTTTAATTAGCAATAATTTATTGCATAAAATCCTAAACACAATTAATTTGAATAACTGTGTACCAAGAGGACAAATTATCTCTCAAAATCCACTATGGATAATTCGTTTCACAACACATAATCTCATAAGTTATTAAGCGACGACCTCGAACTGAACTTTCCATAACTTTAAGAAACAGTGAATACTTTTGTTAGCTTCTGCATGGCGGCTATGGTCATGGTCAATTATTTCCAGTTCGATGACAGGGATATGATTCACTGATTTATGAGTAGAGTTTCTAGTCGAATTATTTAATTAATTACTTTATTTACAAACCATTATTGAACAGTAAACTACAAATACATCTCTTGTTTTCATCAGCCAACTCATTGATTGTTCGTATTCAATCCTCCAAATACACATAGTTGGCTTGGGTCCAGCAGCGTGATGAGTAGTTTACTTGTAGACTTGAGAGTGAATCTCTGTCACGAGTCGTTTCAGTTCATGTCGCTTGTTATGTGTATACCACAGAGAATACAGAATTACGATGCAGATCGAGACCATGAATGGGAAACATTCAGAACAGTCATCTTCCACATATAGCTTGTCCAACTCATCTTTTGAGATGCTTACCTTGACATGGAGTTCGACAGTATCTTACAGTTTCTACTAGTAGCCCTATGAAAACCATCCACAATAATATAAATTCTTCATAGCAAGTTCATTTATCAAACATATAGGCATGAGCGAATATTAATAATAATAACAATCACATGTTCTTAATGAATTCTCGCTATTGTCGATACTATCAACATTTACTCAAATATTCGGCAATATTTCTAGTTTATGTAGTGGAAAATTTACACTTAGTTGTGGTCAAATAGAGAACGAAAATCTATAGACATTCAGTGACAATAGTCAGTTGACTTTTCAACTGACTTCATAGTAAAACAGTTCATACCACTACTTACTAGTGCATTTCTAATAGTTTCCTTGAAATCAAGAAAAACATATTCACGTCATGTATAAATGCCTGTGTGAAGGCCATTTATCTCATTTTATAGTTATTTATTTGGAACACCGGAAGTTTGAATAACTACTTCGGAAATGTTCAGTCGTTGATACTATCACCACTGTCCGTAAAAATTAAGAGTGCGAAAATAAATACTTAAATTGTGTTGTAAAATTGCTTTAGTTTGATAAGAAATGATTATCTCTATTTTCTTTATTCACTATCATCATAAGTTGTATTATTGCTGTAATGTATCTTGCACACTATCCAAAGCAGATGACTGTTTTACTGGACTCAATTCGTTTTTTTGATTTGACTGTTTTAATTCACGCAGTAGTTTTGGAACATCAGGGAATGCAATCACTTGTTAACCGGTGTCAGAGCAGGTTCCAACCTCATTCATTCCATCAGGACTATGCGATTCATACACAATAGTGGTTTGCAATCCGCGTTTTTCAGTTCCCTATAGTGAACCTACTATGTTCACTAATCCAGTTTAAGCTCCTAACCTATACCGGTGAAGTAGAGATTAGAAGGTCTCTGGAGTAGATCATGAACGCACGGCTGTATGAGAACATTTGAACAATGATAACAGACTTCCTCTATTTTCGGGCATATAATAAAATGGTTTGATTGATTAACTTATAGTTAGTAGAGCGCTGATTAAAAACGGTCAATTATTTGCATTGTATTTCGTACTCAGTCTACGTTTTTACACTATCAGTTGGCTGTCAGTGTTTTTGTTATTCTCTGAAATTACACAATAATTTGAACATCACTATGATCCACTTACTTTTACACATCTAAAGTACGTAGAAATCAGATCAGGAAAATTAAAACTTTTGTCATCATACAAATAATCAGCGAATGACTTAGCATGCTAAAACACATAATCAATTGTGATTTTAACTTACCATCTGAATAATACTTAATCAAATGT
Organism: Schistosoma spindalis; assembly: GCA_946903255.1. NCBI lineage: Eukaryota > Metazoa > Platyhelminthes > Trematoda > Strigeidida > Schistosomatidae > Schistosoma > Schistosoma spindalis. The sequence continues at coordinate 80,981,155 of OX336420.1, forward strand.
AAGAATAATACAAAAATCAAATAGAAACTAGTCTATATATCGTCTGTTGCTACATGCCATTATCATTTTCCATCCTCAATTAATAAGCATTAATCAATAACTCTTTCGTATGTCTCTATGTAACAAAAAAGAAGGAAGAGGTAAAAAATTGGAAAAAAAGAATACTATCCCTAGATAATATAGAAGTTTCCAGGGAAAAAAATCTCTCCCTCCCCCCTCTTTTCTAATCACTTTGAAAAAGAGGAAAACAAAAGATTTAATCCTTAAGATAGATTTCTATTCATAATAACATTTTTGGATCATATATCACTTTTTTTCTTTTTATTATGACTGCTGTTGTTCACATTTTCTATGCTTCTACATAGAGTTGGATATATATGTGTTATGGTGGGACTAGGACTAGTTTATTTAAACAACAGTTTTGTTCGATTTGTATCATTGCTCAAAAAAAAAAGAAAAACAATTCTTTTTTTTCATTTCGTTTTGTTTTGTTTCAGTAACCTTTATTTTTATTGGTTAATTTTTCCCTAGATAACCTATTTTTCTTGTTTCAATTTAACAATCTAACATCAGAGTGGAATCAAACAAAAAAGTACAGTTTTTAAGATTTATTAAAAAATAATTATTCGTTTCTATCTTAATGATTGTTAAATAATTAGTAACTATACATTTTCTAATGACAATAAAACTAATTAATCGGTTTATTATTAGTTCACCCTCTATGGTTAAAGTGTATTAATAATGTCAATGGAAATTCATTTCCTATTTGAGATTTATGCCTAATATATTAAGTTCGTTTAATGGACATAATAAAATTATTTTAAAAAATGTTTATAATTATTGCTCACTATTCAAGTAAAGTACAAGATGTACAAATTACTGATGATTGTTGATAAATAGAAAGCGTAATACAACAAGTTTTAAAAGGTTATCCACAAATTGCGGGTAAAAATGATCATGATGATGTATATTCTATATAATAGTTTCTTTAAAAATACTAAGAGATAGTAGATAGTAAACTTTAACTCCAAAGAACGATAGCGTTTAGTTCGTTTAGTTCAATGCTATAAATTTAATACGAAATCGTAATAGTATAATAATGTAATAATATATGATAACATAATCATAATGCAACATAATTCATCTACATAATATAATATAAAATAATTAAAATCAATACATTATGTAACACGGTTAAGCATTACTCAGAGTTCCAAGGAAAAATAATGAGAAACAGTGCAACGTAATAGTCAAGAATCTACAAATTGTACAATAGCATGTAGTTCATCCACAATCATTTTAGTTAAGGGAAAGTACACCTATCAAATCATGTAATCATCGTTCCGTTGGAACAACAAATATCATATCGGAATTTCAGGCGATCAATGTTAGTATCAAACATGTCTTCCATTCAATCATTAGGAAACATGTATACACTCCAGTAGTTAACCAGAATCTCTTCAGTTACAATTCCCACCAGATTAGTCCAGTAAGTGTATTCAGGTCAGCTGAATCACTTGCGGACGTTTCTAGTGCAATTTCATCCTTAGAACTGGATTAATTGCAAACAGGATCACAAATCCGATCAGAGAGAAGCACAATCGAAATAAATATGCAGACAATGACAGACTAGAGGTAGACAATAGTCAGTCATGCTCACGGTCGTCAGAACATGCTGTTAGTTGTGTGTGGAGAAATTCATGTACTTCTCTTCCACCTGAAAAGTGTGTTGATGATGCTGTTCAGAAGAATTTGAAATAAAAAGTTAACGATTTAACCATCCAGTTTATACAACAATACACCGACGGAATCATCCATACGAGTGTTAAAGTTCGCATACTAGCTCACTACAGTATTCTACCGAATCAAGTGAGTACTAGAATCACGAAACACTATGTGGTTATGAAAAGTCGACATAAAGTTGTGTAAGTATTTTATTACTGCACTCTTAATTTTTACAGACGGTGATGATAGAATCAACCGACAGGATATTTCCGAAGTAGTTGTCCAAACGTCCGACTATCAAACAAGGTAAATGGCCTTCACACAGGCATTTATACATGACGTGAATATGTTTTTCTTGATTTCAAGGAAACTATTAGAAATGCACTAGTAAGTAGTGGTATGAACTGTTTTACTATGAAGTCAGTTGAAAAGTCAACTGACTATTGTCACTGAATGTCTATAGATTTTCGTTCTCTATTTGACCACAACTAAGTGTAAATTTTCCACTACATAAACTAGAAATATTGCCGAATATTTGAGTAAATGTTGATAGTATCGACAATAGCGAGAATTCATTAAGAACATGTGATTGTTATTATTGTTATTATTATTAATATTCGCTCATGCCTATATGTTTGATAAATGAACTTGCTATGAAGAATTTATATTATTGTGGATGGTTTTCATAGGGCTACTAGTAGAAACTGTAAGATACTGTCGAACTCCATGTCAAGGTAAGCATCTCAAAAGATGAGTTGGACAAGCTATATGTGGAAGATGACTGTTCTGAATGTTTCCCATTCATGGTCTCGATCTGCATCGTAATTCTGTATTCTCTGTGGTATACACATAACAAGCGACATGAACTGAAACGACTCGTGACAGAGATTCACTCTCAAGTCTACAAGTAAACTACTCATCACGCTGCTGGACCCAAGCCAACTATGTGTATTTGGAGGATTGAATACGAACAATCAATGAGTTGGCTGATGAAAACAAGAGATGTATTTGTAGTTTACTGTTCAATAATGGTTTGTAAATAAAGTAATTAATTAAATAATTCGACTAGAAACTCTACTCATAAATCAGTGAATCATATCCCTGTCATCGAACTGGAAATAATTGACCATGACCATAGCCGCCATGCAGAAGCTAACAAAAGTATTCACTGTTTCTTAAAGTTATGGAAAGTTCAGTTCGAGGTCGTCGCTTAATAACTTATGAGATTATGTGTTGTGAAACGAATTATCCATAGTGGATTTTGAGAGATAATTTGTCCTCTTGGTACACAGTTATTCAAATTAATTGTGTTTAGGATTTTATGCAATAAATTATTGCTAATTAAACTTGAGAACATGTCATTGTTGTAATAATCATATGTTGGTCAGTATTGATTTCCCACGTAATAAATAGTTAACAAGTCAGAAGTATGTAATTTCATTTGTCAGATCATTGATTATTCTGTTGTGGTTAGATGATTGAATTTTTGTGGTTGTTCGATACCATAAGGAAACCAATATTTGTGTATTTGTGTTAGGGGTATACAGTGGAATAGTGGAAACCATATCACATGCATTTATGAAGTGAATTGACGTGTTTGGTTTATTCATTTGTAAATACCTCTGCCTGGTTTTAAATTTTCATTGGCACATTTTCTTTTAATAATAACTATGTCTTACGTTAACTGTTGTTTAAGGTGATCAACTGAATTAAGTATTACTGTATAATATATTAGTTTTCTTTAGGATGGAAAACAGGATAGTAATGTTTTATCTATACAATATATACTATAGTTATATGAATATAATATGCCAATTATGATGGTTCATGTTTCGTTGATTACAGTGTGTGGATGGCTTTATTGTGCGTACAGCCATGTAGTTAATTTTACGATTTTTCGGACATTACTCATTATTATTTGAAGTGTTGAATAAATACAATAGACTACTCTATGTTGAAACACATAAGAATCCTGAGTGATTTTTTAATATTATTAGTTCAGTATCTTTTTATCCAAGTTTTACTTACTTCTTCTTATGAATCATAGCCTAGAACTATTCTAGTTTTATCAATCTTATCATTACTAGTATCTTTGTTTTACGACTATCAATTACTACTTTTTACTTTGTATATGTAGTACCGCAAACTATTTCATTGTGATCATTGACTAATAAAATATCCTATTGAGTTTTATATTTTCATATAAATGTTTATGTATACTTGAGTAAATCCTGGTGCAAACCTATTTGAAGACATTTTTGTTTGTTTATATACATTGTTCTAATTTTCATCATGGGAGTCTTGCTTAATTACGATTTGTTAAATGTTATGTACTTTATTCGGCTATTTCATGTTTGAAACCAGTTCAACTGTTCTCTTCATGATTTCATAATAAAGTCCGTTACATGTACCGATATCCATAAATGGATGCCTCAACTGTCATGTAATATTCTTGTCTCCATTCTTATGGCTGATATATAAAGGGATACAATAAAACTCTTAAATAGCTAGTTCATGTACATTATATGACTTTTACACTGCCACATATTAATTCCGGTCTTGTCCAGAGAATTATACAACATATTTAGTTGTAGAAGAGTTCTAGTTCTTTAACATTATAAAAAAAGAACATGAATAAAATTTTAGCAGGAGAATTTTGTTACTGCATACTGCTGAGGACTTCTGTAGTATAACTTGATAGCTATCCAGTTTTTCCTGATGTTCAATGGTTGTCAAGCAAAGATCAGTTGGTGATTTATAATCTATGGAAATTCTTTATTCTCTACAAAATCCTATAATGATAATTGTTAAACACTTTATGTAATATACAAATAACTACTGTAAGCACTTAATGCTTCCCATTCGCTATGAATTGTTTCATATATTTCATGGTATATTGTTTGCTCGCGAATTACTGATGTCATCACCCGGTTGCACAATTTGAATCAGATGGAGTATGCTTAGAAATCGAAATTTACTTAGTGGAAATTAATTATTGCAACCACGAGGGCACCTCTTAATCTATAATTATAACAGCTTCAAATGATATTATTTAAATGTAAATAAATGAATACCAAATAAAGACCGAATCTAATCGAAATTTTAAATTTATATTTAGTCCAATGTTGCGTTCTACGAATTTGGATCCAATGAGAATGTATAAAAAATCTCACTAGACATTTATTCAATTTAAGTTTTAAATATTTGAACAGTCAGCTAGTTTGAGACCACTTGTAATGTTGAAATTCTGGTTATACAATCTAATATAAATACAATACATTTTCACATTATTTTCGTTGTTTTCTTTCTTTTCATTACACTCATCAGGTTTGACCTTGAAAATCAATTCCGTTTCCCTTTAAATACTTCAGTGTAAACATAAAATTTTCATCCTACTTAAAAAATTAAAATGTGTACATATCTCCTTGTATGTATATACATGTTCTTTAGCGTGTTTGAGAATTTTCAAACTCGTACTACTATCATACCACATACATCCTCATCTGTCTGCATATTTATCCACAACGTGGGCACTTGTATCATCTCTGTAATCTCAGCTATGAATATAATAAAAATCTGCTAACAACTAACTTATTTTCTGTAATTATTCATAGTCAAATTATAAATTACACTTCCCAATATTCACGTGAGTAACTAAGATAATTGAGTAGTTATAAAAATTGTTGTGTTTGTATATTTATGTGTCTGTATGACGATGGTACAAAAGGTAATAATGATTTGTTATTAACCTACTCATAAAGCGTACAATAAATAAAAATAAATTGTAACTGATTGTTTAAAATAATACCAGGGTAACTTGTTTTCATTATAAGTTAATGGCATTTAAATATCATTCAAAAATGGATGATAAAACTATTGATATCGTTTTTAAATATCTTGTAACTGTTTAGAATGATGAATCGAGCATATGATGTTTTCTCTTTCAATAAACTTTCAGTATTTTTTGATAAGTAAACTGAAACTCAATAATTTATATTCATATCAGAAGGGGTTTTGTGGATATTATAATAATTTCAATGGTTGAGATTATGAGTCCATTGAAGCTAGACCACCATGGAAAGCCTGGAAGCAGTGTGCATCCCCGATCTCGCCCCCAGCGAGATTCGAACCCAGGGTCTATACGCCTTGCTCGCGATCGCCTAACCACTAGATCACTGAGCCAGCTGGCATCCAACGGTGATTATGTCTAACTTCAACTAATCCACAAAATTAAGCGACACATCCACCATTGTTATCAGTGAGTTACTATCTCACAACAGACCTGGTTGAACTCCACTGGTCACTGCTTCTCACTAGAACTCTAGGAAATGCCTCTTGAAGCCAGTCACTAGTGAGCATATGTTGATTAACATCAGAAAGAGCTCAGTGGTCTAGTGGTTAAGCACTCGCGCGCTAGACTGATAGGCCCTGGGTTCGAGATCGTGGATGCGCACTGCTGAGGAGTCTCGCAAGAGGACGAAACGGCCGTCCATTGCTTACAGGCTTTCCATGGTGGCCTAGCTTCAACCGACTTGTAACCTCAACCATTGATATTTATGTTCAGTCAAAGATTTTTAAACATTCGAAAATTGTTATAGCTGTCATAGTAAGTTGATGAAGGTCATTATTTTGATGCATCGAAAGATCATGGTTCCTGAAGCCAATCAAATTTTCTCCATGAACTATTAAAATAAAGTGAAATTAAACCAACTAGTCTCTTTCAAAAATTCATATAATGTCTTCTCATTACAAAAAAATTCTTAAACTGTATGTTAAACCCTGAATATTGTGTGGATTATTTAATAATTCAATAAATAAATGATTATGTCATGGACTTATAAATCGTTTTTGTTCATTATAAATCTGAAATTATATTTTCACAATCCATTTTATTGATAAGTATGCAGAATGAGAATAGTTATATACAGTTAGTTATGACATTAATCTTTGAAAATAATTGAAGATTGACCGCAATCATAAAAGTTGACCGAATAATTAAGCCTCTAATTATTGTTGAAATTTGACTTATAGTAGTATAAATGGTGTGCATAAAACGGCTTAAATACCCCATAGAAACAATTGAGGATATCAAGAGGATTATTAATGAGTATGATATGAAAGTGTTTCTAGACAAGTTCTAATTAAAGTTAAGAATAAGCAACCGAAAAAATGAATAATAATTACTGCAATCAGTGAAGTTCGCTCCGCATCAAGTGAGAGATAGTTATCCATCATAGGCAATAAATAAAGATTGCGCAATGTAGTGGATTGATTGGGGTTAGAAATTAACACAATTAGATGTCTGCTCAGTGGTCATAAATTTAAGCATTTGTGCAAGAGACCAAATGTACTGGGTTACGCTCCTGAGTACAAGGTCATAGATACGCACTACTGAAGAGTCCCATACCAGGACGAAAAGGCCCTCCAGTCCTTCCTGGTTTTTAGTGTTGGTCTAGCTAACATGAGTTCGTGGTTTAAGCTATGAAAATAAGTACTTGGACGTTGATAATTACATATTTTCCATCAGTTAAGCTTTCATTATCTGGTTGGTTAACAAACTCCTCTTTAGTATATCAGGGGCATTCCCAAATCTATAGTCCTTAACTTTACTGCATTTGTATTTTCGAATTTTATTCGGATGGTATAATAATACATCCAAAAGCGATAAAACGTGCTTGATGAAAATACTGGTTCAAATACTATTGGCATCATTTTGCAACATGTTGTACTACTGAACATAATCGAACAATATCTAGGTACCTATATATTATTTGTACTGCTGTTTAATTACATCAGTCTGGTTTGATAGAACAATAATTTGAAATAAAAATTAGAAGAATGTAGTAGTAGATTAATGTAAATCACATAATTCTTCAGAATAAAACTAATTCTTTTAAGAAAAAAGTTTCATTTTCCTTCCTGGTAATAATTTTATCATGGGAGACCAGTTAATTCATTCCATTATCCCTACAAATACAATTCAGTCGTAATTTCATGACTTAATCTAAATAAAGTGATATCATCATTTAAGACTGATATTCATTTTTCTCTTTGCTTATCCCCGTTAACGTTTTCCTTTCTTTTTACGTTGTTATTATTTAAACCTACTCTATAAATAATTAGCTTTCCAAAAGGACCTAATTGAATACATCTAATTAAAAACTGTTAACTAATGCAAACAATAACCATTCACTGTTAACTGTACATAGTATTATTCTAAGAACCTATTGTATAGTTGCTTACTATGTTATAATTTTTTTTAAAAATTCAACCCTATACTACTGTTTAATGATTTTCATTTAGTTGAAAGAAATTATCAAACAAAATAGATTTTAGTTACCTCGAAGTAAAAAAATGGCGCTTGCTTATGTCTAAAAACAAATTTAGAATTTAAATTCTACCATTCAATTTGAATAATTTTTCTTAGTTGCTTTGCGAACTGAATTTGAATCCTAGATACTTCATCATTTGAATTAGGAATTCTAAAAATTTATTGAACAAATTTCAATATGACAATAGTCCTCTTTGTGTTTGAAATCATATGGTTTAGGATTTGAAGCGTTCTTTTTATTTTATTTAAAGTGATGTTTAAGTTTTTCAAGGGTGAAAATAATCTTGTCACGTGGTTCTTTTAATATTATGTAATTATTTCTTAAGACGTCGATTTTTGTTATCCAATTTATTCATAAAATCCTGAAAGTAGCTATTGAATGTTCGGTGATGATTACCTATGACCGGTATAAATTTGGAAAACTGCCCAACTGGTAAAGATTTTTTAAATGTAGATACTACTTTTAATGCTTAAGGTGCCATGAAATTGTCAAGTTTAAGTAGTCATAATCTCTTGATAGCATAAAAATAATAGGTAAAAAGATCGACACTAGTTATTTTAATGGTTTTTGAAAGTTAAATCTTTCAATATCATCAATATACAAGTTAAAATATTTTAACTATATAATGTTGTGCTCGTAAAAGCGTGTTAATGTATAAAAGAACCTCCACGAGGAGTAACAGGCGTAAGTAAGGAAGTAAGTATAGATGATTGACTGGGTTCCTTATTATACTAATCATATCTGAAATGGAGTCCAAGGCGCAAAGTGGTCATATTCAAAATAGCAGTTCGCATAGAGCATAATTAACTCTTAAATCCCATTTCTAGTACTATTTACTTAATTTACTAAAGCGTTGTGGTGCATTGTGTATGTTGTTATTTTAGTGTCTTCTATGCAAATAATCAATGGATACTGAAAAGGAATAGCTTGTGAAAATATGACCATTAAACCATAATATCAGATTGTAAAATAGGTTGCTATTAAAAAATCATAATCACTAATATGGCCTAGAATAACCAGTGTAATTTATTTCAAATAATGGTTAACTCTTTTCTGTCTGTAGCTGACCCTGAGAATACTACAATACTGTGTAATGGTAATCCACTGTACGTAAAATAATTTTAAATTCAGGAATACAGAATTTTCGAAACTTTGGTTTTAAAACTCAACTAAAACAAAGTCTCGCATGTCGACGTTGCAAAATATGAAACTGAATTACTAACAGGAATAAAACAGAACTTGTGAGTTCCTTCAAAAATAGACAACCATATAGTAATGCTACAAGTTATAAAGGAAAATAAAGTGGATTATAGCTGACTAATTTCAAAAATAAACTTTATTAATCAAAATCCTTTCACTTATGTTGTCGTGATTAGTGGTTTTCTGTTTCTATTATGATTATCATCACTATTATTACCATTTGCAGTTAAACAAACAGAAAGAATTAAGAAAGTAAAGAGACGAACTCGTAAACGAATAACATTCACAAATGAATCCTCTACAAGTGCAAGTGGAAAGCAAGAGAAACCTGAAGGTAAAAAAAGGAAAAAGAAGCAAAAACATGATTATTCAGAAACAACCAAACTAGTCAAAGCTAACAGTGATCAACAAACTACAGAATACGTTGTAAGTTTACTCTCTATCACCCTATGTCTTGTAAAGAAATTGAAAAATTTTTAGAAATAGAATTGATTTCCGTATATCATTATTAGAGTGCATGTATTTGTCAATAGATATTTTATTTATCATCTACAAAACGGACTTCTTAGGGCTTGAATCAGTATTACGCAAGATGTGGTAATTAAGCTTGTTCTAGTCTAACAGTAATTCATATTTTATAGTGTTTCGACATCCAACCTATCGGTTACGCCTGAAAGCTTTACCTCTTTCTAAAGATTTGCTATTTTCTGCAAACTCTTCAGAAAATATTTCAGTCCACAACAAATATTTACTAATTGATCCTCCACAATTTCCAAATCAATCCAATTTGGAAATGACCATTGACTAGACTCAACTTCTGAATAAGAATTTATAGATTCTCTATGTAGTTTATAAAAGACTCTCAATGAAAATCCTCCTAATTTACGAAATAATGATCAGATGTCTCTATCTCAGGTGAAACATTGTAGTTATCAGACCATTAGCACAACCAATCCCTAGTATTCTAATCGATCTGCATGCTTTGGATGCATAGTCATTCACCTTTTATATGAACTTACATTGTAGGATGTAAACTAAATTCTTTTACATTTCATGGATGACGTTTGTTGTAATGGCCAAACCTGTCTAATGAAATAATGAAATTATTATAGCATGTATAGTAATAATTAGTTTATAGAACCATCACTTAAGGCAAAGTTGAATTAGCTTCAAAGAACAGAACTATTAACTAGCTGTTTGGACAAATAAAACAATTAGAACTTTACATATGAAATTCCCTCTACTTCATTGAAGAAGGGAAGAACAAAGATTTAAGCTTAAATTTAGTTAAATCTTTGTTCTTACTCTCTTTGAAATTAAAACTGTCATTTATATACATAATTATCCGATCAACTAAGTCCTTAAGAAAGAAATCTAAATGAAGGTCCCGTAACGATTTCTACCTGTCATATAAATACTGAATACTGTAAAACAATACACGTAACAATATACATACTTTTTGTTATATCCTAATAAATAGAAAATTTGTATTTCTGAAGTTTCGTGACCTAATGTAGGCCACTTCTTCAGAGTAAATAAGTAACCGAATTGAATTAACTTTATTTTTTATTAACTCTCTAACCAATGCTTAATTTATTTAAAATTATCAATTCCAATCTTGGCATAAATAAATACATGTAATACTTGTGAGAGGGAAAAACAGGCTTAAATATCAAAAGAAACATACAATGAAATCCACATCAAACAAATAGAAAGAAAGGGTCAATCATTTATTGATTACATTGAGATTAATGAAATGAGACATTGAATCCAAGTCATTTCTTAATTTTCTATTTATTGAGCTAATTACATCTTATTATAAATGCTGTTTAAAATATCAGTTTAGTTCAATTGAAAGCTTCGAATGATCTATGACTTATCTTGTTATGAATACCACTTATTTTATGTAGATAAAGTAAATCATTTGTAAAATAATTTTCAGGAAAGAGTTTAGTTTATATCCCATGTTAATCCCTAAAGATATGTTTAGCAATAATAGATACTCAGATGTTATGTTATAGAGAAAATAATTTACTTAACTCTCATGGACGAGTATAGACCACCCACCAGCATTCTATGTTATAGAAAAACTTTCAATGGAAACTTTTTATATGTATGTATATATGAATCTACAACATAGAAGTCAGTAGATATAGAATAGTAGTTTTCACCAATAGCTGTCTACATTAATCCGGTATTGAGCAAATTATATAAGTAGCTTTATTGTATCAGATTTGTTTGAATAGAGTAATTATCAATTTTAAACATATATGTACCTATGCGGTATTATAAAGAAGTTACAAACTATCTTTACCCTAAATACTGAAAATCTCATAGCACATTTTTTATTTCTAAGATATCCTTAAAGAAAACAAGTGACTAACGTATTAGAACTTTTGCATTTATTGTGTAATAGAAGAAAAAGTCATTGTAGCACTTAAACCGGACAATCACATAAATTTAAGCAAAATGGAGTATAACAATCAATTGTATTAATTTTGATATAATAAAAACATTTTCGTTTTTTCAGTAAATAATCTTTGCTCTAGTAATGGATTTTGTTTTACATTTTTTCATAGGTACAAGAAGGTGACTCATTCAATAGTGTAGCAGCTCGATTCGATCTGACTCCTTCAGAATTATGTCGTGTCAATAAACTATTATCTCGAACATTATTTGTTGGTCAAGTGATCAAACTTCCTATCAGTGAAAAAGTAGAAAATATGACCGCCGAATCATCCAGTAAATCTGTTGCATCTGGTGTAAAAAACGATAGTAAGTGATCGGTTAGTATTTTTTTTAAATTCTACTTATACCTATGTGGAATCTGATGGAAAATTACCGCCCAACATATCGATGAGTTCCCTTTAATTAGTTATTTATAATTATCACGAACCTCCGTTCTGTTATTTCATTACGTAGGCGACTAATTTTTAGCGATTTGGTCTTTTTCTAAACTGTTTTTTTTTATATTCATAAATCTTCGTTTACAAATGACAATAATTTGTTGTATATTTTTCCGGTCTTACTAACTTTAGTTGGGATATTTGCCCTACCGTGATAATGCATATTAACACCCGATCAATTTCATTTGTATGACCATGTAGACGATTCCAATTTTAAAATAGTCCAAACTATAAGCAACTGATATGAACCAAGTGAAATTAAATGAATTTAAGTTATTCTGCTGAAATCTCCAATTTTCCTCTCTTCAGATCAATAAAGGGAACTCTAAAATGGTGGTTGGAGGTAGTCGACAGGAAATCCTGGACACGGGTTTCGTGCTCTTTGGCACTTGTCAGCAAGGTGTAATCTTGAGGGAACTGGTGCTCCCTGTCGGATTCGATCCCGTGTCACCCAGCTTCACAGTCAAAGACTTTACTACTGAGCTATCCGGGCCGCAACCGATCTCCTGTACGACTGAGATATAGTCACAATTGATTGATCACTATGTGGTGATCGATTCGCACTAAGAAGTACTTGCCACACATGACATTAATCACCATCCAGCGATCAATCAATTATAAAGGGAACTCTATATGTTTGAAATTAAAAAAATATTTCTTATCAGTACATCAACTTGATAATATAACTTAACTACAAAACGAGTGGTTATTCAGATCCTAAAGATGTACACTGACTTTATGATTTGATTTGAATAATTGACACATGTTAATGATAAAAGTCATTTGTGTAATACACAGATCATTTCAAATCAGTATAAGGTTGTGGAGATTGTTGAGTTTTGATTGAAATCATCAATCGATCAATGTTAGACCACTATATCGAATCAATAATCAGCACATAATCAAGTAAATTGTTAAAAGACCGTTGAGTACAACTATAATTCAATATTTGCTATGCGTTTTTTTTATGTCATTTTATTCTTCATTATTTGACATGCTTATTTTTAATTCACGTTTGCATGACCAGTAAAATTTCAACACAGGTTGTTTGAGGTATAGTGAGAGATACATAATTCTAAATGAGGGTTCATCACAAAAATCTTAATAAACAGTCATAGACCTTAATTAACATTGTGGTGTCTGCTACTTATATTGACATAAGTAGTATATGACTTTAGTCGTGATCAGAACGTCTGGCAGCAAAGAAACAAGAAGATCGAACAGTAAAGAATGGAAACAGAATGCAGTTTGTTTGAAAATGCAAGAACAATGAAGTCAGAGTCATTTTGAGACAATTAATGGATATTTTGCAAATTAAACATTTACTATATGATTGTTCCCACTTTTTATACCATTTATATCAAGTTTTTGTTTTTCGTTTCTATTTAATCAACTCTAATATTACTCTTATTGAGGCGTTTAACATTTTTATTAATTTTTTCCGCTTATATCGATATGATTTAACTAGTGTTTCAATCCTTATTCTATTTATGTCTGGTAACTATGATTAGGCTTATATTATTATTATTATTATTACTAGTAGTAGTAGTAGTAGTAGTAGTAGCAATGAATGCTCTAAAAATAATAACATTTAAATGTATCGTTTGTTTTAATGTATCAATAAAAATAATTCATTAAAAATATAAATATACTGGCTAATTATATCAGGCAATTAAAACAAATATAGCATTACCTGTCTCCATCAAACTTTTCAGTGTACTAGTAAAACATATTTATTGTTTTCTTTAATTTTTAAAAACAAAAATAGATAATGATTTAAATATTGAAGAAAATGAACAAATGACAACTGAAAAAGTAATAAAAAATCCTCTCGATCCTAAAGTATACCTTATAGAAGAAGAGATTAAATCAAATCTACTACAATCAGTTGATTCATTAACATCATCAGTCAATGAAACAGATACTGACGAACAAGATTTGGATGAATCTTCTACATACAGTGAATATACGGTATGTCATACGAGTTATATATATATATATATATATATATATATATATATATATATATATATATATATATATACTTATATATCATCTATCAGTTTGATTTCAATATTCGTTTGACAATAAATTAAAAATGTTCAAAGATAGTGACAACTTTATGAAGTTTCAGTGATGTATTTAACATATGTGTAAAGTATTTTTCAAATTTCAAAACTATTCTACATAAACTGATCCCCTATGAAGATTAAATGTTACTGCTGAATTTTTTATGTCCGAGTTATTTTAAGAAGGTAGGATTTATTGAATATGGATATAGTTTGTATATATGATTCAGTATATTTGCGGTCTTGTATACAAATTTATTATTGATTAGCATAAACGTATTGTAAATAATATTGAACCATAGGATTGCCTTCATCATGGACTGACGTCGTGTGAGAAATTGTCTAAAACGAATTGTAGCAACGAACTGTGTGAGGTTCCTAAAGTCGATTCTGTGTAGTTGCATGTTTGAATCACTGTGAAGTTTCAAAGTACAATGAAACAACTATTTAAGGTTACATGATTTTTGTTTGTTTATCAGCAGAGGTTCATCTGTGATGTAAGGCATTACAATATTAATTCAAGTCTTGTAACTTATCATTTAACCCAATAACAAATCGAACAAGTTTGATTGGTAAAAAAGTGTATTTTTGTAGCTAAATATAATCAAAAAGATCACATAAGAGCAAACCTACTTTGTACATTTATTTTTCCTGATCCATGTTTTAATCAAAAATTATATTTGATCACTACTTGTACTTTCGCCTCTGTCCAAAGTAAACATTTAGTTCAATCGTCGTTACTAATTACTGGAATTACTTTCCTTTAGGTTATGAATTGCCTCAAAACGTTAAACGTTTTTTTAATGTAATTCTCAGACAGTATTCTTGAAAAGTCATTTTATTGACCCTGTAAGAATTCCTTATAGAAATATGAAAATAATTAGGAAGTATACTGATTCTATCTTGAATAAGTGGATTTTTGTAGATAAAATGGTTTGTTTTAATATTATAATTACGATTTATATACCTTATAAAATTTAACAACTAAATAAAACCGGTGCATTTGATTACGTTTGTAATTATAGATTTTTTATAGTGATATACTCCCTGGATAATAAGGGATATAAACTTTCTATGTCATGTCATCCATGTTGCATAGCTTCTAATATTAGAATCTACAGGCACCTTGTATCATAAATCCCATAAAATAATAAACCTTATTATCTTACGTAAATAATTTAAATAGTGTAGAATAAATAAGAGATTCAGACTAATAAAAAGAAGTAATGAGACTTTCAAGATATATCAATGTTTGTTAAATATTATGCAATCATATCGTGTTAGGAAAAATAAATGTATAAAATGAAGTTGGGAATATAGTGCCGCCTATGACCAGTTTATTGAAGGCACATAGATTTGCAAATCTCTCACCATTTTCGTTCCTTTTTTCCAGTCACTCCATGTCGTCCCATAATGTCTTCATATCCAGTGTTATCCAATCCAACCTTGGCATTTAGGTCCCCCATCAGAATGGTCAAGTCCTTTGTTGGGCACTTTTCGACGATTGACTGCAGCCTATCATAGAATTGGTCTTTAACGTCTTCATTTTAGTCGTTGGTAGGCGCATAGCATTGGATGATGTTCATCGAAATTCCCTCTTTCTTTGTTTTGAAGGAGGCTTTGATGATCCTTGGTCCATGAGATTCCCATCCTATAAGTGCATTTTGTGCTTGTTTTGATAGCATCCATGCGACTCCTTGTGTATGTGGGGCATTTTCTTCTTCATGACCAGCGTATAACAGAAACTTCCCTGAAGCTAATCGTTGTTGTCGAACTTGCGTCCAATGTGTTTCACTGATCCCAAGCACCTCCAGGTCGTATCTACTCATTTATGAAGCAATTGGAAAGACTCTCCCAGTCTCCTACATTGTGCGAGCATTCCATGTACCTAAATAAATGGTTGCTCTGGTTGTCAGAAGGGGTATCAGCTTCGTGGCTTCCGAAGGAACTCGGCTTTCACCAGGAGGCGTCATAACCGTTCTAAATGAAGACCTTCTGACTCCCAGGGCAAAGGTTAAGTGGTTTGAATACTTTTTTCTGGTTAGCGTTTTTTAGCGAGTTAGTTTTCTACGGGATGAGGTCGCTAACCCCATACTCAACCCTCCTCTTTTATCTAAGCTTGGGACCGGCAGTAGCCCCAGAGGGGCTCCAGTTAAAGTTATAAAATAAAGGTTTGATATTAATTACCTTAATTATAACTTCTCAATAAATCTAAACGTAATTATCCATATCCTTCTCCAACTTCATAATTACTAATCATTACATGCAATATTCTAATGAAATATATCTTAGCTAAATCACTGGTAAGCTAAATTTGTTTATTTTTTCAAGAAGGATTAAGACATATGTATTTGCAATCTCATCTTATTTACATTTACATTATCCACCTCAGTTACAAATCTTCACCACCATCTCAATATTTTTCTATGTAATGAATTTATTTGATCGTTATCGTTTCATTTAATTGATAGTTTTCTTACTTTTTTTAGTATAAGATTAAGACATTTGACAAAGTTCGTTTTAAATTTAGATTATTCTCACTGTATTTTAGTGCCTCGAAATCTGACTCCCATAATATCGTATGAATAATTGCTATTCATAACATATATTCTGATTATTCTCGTATATAAATATTAACTTAGATTACTTTAGTGAATAAACGAATTAAATAAGCTAAATACGATAATGAATTTTGAATATGTATATTTCATACAATCGTTGATCCAGAAAAAATATCAGAGAAACGAAGAGAAGAGAGCGAAGCGAAATGGCGCGCTATGGAGAAGGCGTGTAAGCCAACTCCTTTTAATCAAGCGTTAATCAGTATTTATGGTCACAAAAATAAGATACAGATATGTGATGAATAGGATAAGAAGTGTACTCAAACTAAATCTTTTCATCAGTTCACTAGATGGTACTATAGGTGTGTGTTACTTGTGTCGACAGATATAAGTTGTATTTATAACCAATCGATTGTGGAATTCTTGGAGTCAGAGGGTTGACAAGATCATGGTAAAGTGAAAAAAAACAGAGAATGATTAGTATGAAAATGAAGAAACAAGAAAATCTGGACATTTTGTAGACGAAGTATTCAATTGATTCACTTTGGTTGTCCCCACTTGTGATCTCGTTCGCTACAGTATTATTTCAATTGCTATAAATTGTATAACTTCTTTCCTTTGAATATTATTTGTATGTTTATAATATAAATCATTGATCTAAAGGTGATTAATAAACAATTCTTTTTCAAATAGACATTTATAATGATAATGTACCTAATATATCAAATTGCGTGACTATATTTTCTGTCTTTCCAATGAATTTTATTCTTTGAACTATTATTATTCCTTTTTCTAATATGGATACATGGATAATTAACTAAGATATTTACATATTTCTTTTTTTTTTTTCTTTTAATCTATCATGTGTAAGGCTTTGTTGAATTAGGCATTTTTTTTTGGATTTGTTTTCATATTATAAATTTACCACTATTTTCAATTTGTCACGCTTTTCTTTTGTTTATTGCTTATTTTCGTTTTTTTTCTCATTATGGTTATTATTCAATGAGAAATGACAGTTAAGGTAAATTTGAGGTCATGAAAATCAAATAAAACTTTGTATCTATGTGCATGATAATATAACTTAAATGTTAATATAACCATTGTTTACTCAATATGCTTCAGGGTGTATCTACATAATTGAATCTATTTATATAAGAAAGAAATTCATTTTAATCATACTTGATTAGTTTCAAATGCATTTCATCATGAATCGATAAACAGTGAAAAATGTATGAAAACGTTAAATATACTAATTAATTATGTCATTTATCTCTAAAACTCTTGAATAATATTCACTTAGGATTACTTACAGTACTATGATTAGTATTTTCGACCATGGTTTTTCGAGCTACTTTACAACTAATCAAGAGATTTGAAATTTATGATCCGTTACCTTTTAAATTCACTTAGTATTGCTTGGCTTGTTTCTTCCCATTGAGGTTTAAGACTGCAATTGATCAGTCTGAGATATAGGTACATCCAGCTGACGAGTCCCAAATAGGAAGAAACGAGCGTCCTGGATTCCACTGCTAGCCACTATCCATCATTCGTTACCTCTTAATTTTACCATAATGATAACTATTCTTGATAATTACGTGTCTCTAATGGCATTGAGCAAGTTTTATGTTGGAATGAACAGTTTGTGAAACTCGTACTATTTGATGAAAATCTTGAAGCACAGATTGACTATCAGTGAAAATTAGGAAACAGTCAGATAACTGATCATAAAGTTCGCTATCCAGTGCTCCTCGATTTTACGTTGTTGTTTAAATGAATTTAATTGACAATAGGACTTTTCTACTGATTGAGTTCGTTTTTCTCTAATCGCACAATCTATTTCCATTAGTATTTTCCTAAAGGCTTTAGTAGTTTAACATATTATTTATTATTATTTTGTAATAATTAAACTTGATCTCTGGTGGCTTAACTCATTATCACTGGCATTTCATTAAAGAAAATTTAGTCATTGTAAATTACATCAATAGGATCAAATTATTTCTATAATATTAACTTATATAACACTATTTTCATGTCCATTTATACTTTTATCTAAAGGATTATGCAGACGAAGAAAATGATCCAATGGCATGTCAATATCTTAAGTTTGACTGTAAATTTGTTGTCGATTTGCAAGTAAGTAAAAATGCATAATTTATTTGTATATAGTAAGAAAACAAAATTGTATTTGCAAAATAATCGAATTTCTAACATTAGTCAATTCAATTATTTATTTATTACTGTTATTATTACATTATAATTATTTTACTTAATAAAAGAAACAGTGACCAATGGAGTTCAACCGGGTCTGTTGTGAGATAGTAACTCACTGATAACAATGACGGATGTGTCGCTCAATTACGTGGATTAGTTGAAGTTAAACATTAACACCGTTGGATGCCAGCCAGCTCAGTGTTCTAGTGGTTAAGCGTTTGCTCGCAAGTCTGACAGGTCCTGGGTCTCACGAGGCGTGATCGTGGATACGCACTGCTGAGAAGTCCCATAAAAAGATGAAATTGCCGTTAAGTGCTTCCAGGTTTTTTATGGTGGTCTGGCTTCAAGTGACTTATGATTTCGACCATTGAAAATACTCAATTTACTTGAAATTATCTACTCAAATAATCGCATTAATACCTACACTGGCATTTCAGTCAAACTAGGATAATATAAAGACCATCGAATATTAGGACTTTTGAATAACTTAGATTATAATAAGAATATCTGATTCGATTGTGAATTCTTATTTTAATCATTAGACGGCGTAAAAATTCCATGATACGGATAAGAACACTTATTTCTATAATCCAATTATTACTTTGTTGATGTCAATCAACAAAATATATTTGGAGCAATAGTAATCATTACTGTGAATTAGATCCTAAATGGATTAGGTTCAATGGATTTACACTTACATTTTATTCCTGCTGAACTCTTCTTGTCAGTTTTCACCAGTCATAACCAAATAAGACTTTAAACCTACTTGATTTCTAACATAAAATGGATGTATGTTTGTCACTATCAGATTTATACAAATAATTTTGATTTCTTTGGAGATTTTTTGTCGAGTCCTATCAGTAACATTTTAATATGGTTGTGTTATAAATAATTTGAATGAAATGAACTATTGTAAATTTTAAGATCAGACTCTGTGGTTGAGTGATGAGCATGGTATAAAGTGAGAAATAAGGGTAATAATTTATAGGCTGTACCAAAAATAAGTAAGAAGTGTATCTGTACTAATATAACCTTTCAAATTATTCATATTTCGAGTTATTGATACAGATACTCTTAGTCAATCATTAAAGTATTTTCTCTGTACAAGTATAACATGCTTACGTATATCTCGGTTGGTATTTCACTTCTAAATTAGTGAGTATATGAAATTTCTCAGGATATTGTGATATCAGCTCTGCTTACGCTGTATATTTTGTACGCTCTCTTTAATTGTTTGCTAAAAAGTCAGTATGTAACGGCCTTCTGTTAAGCATATGTTTATGTTTATTTTCATTTTCCAATAGGCTAATAAGTTTTAGTTTCAATTTAGTGGAATATAGCCAGTGATATTTATATACTTTATTTACTTATGAGTGGAAGTTACTTAGTATTTAAATCATCCAACTTTCAATCAATATTAGTGAACATATGAAGATCGACGTGGAATGCAGATACATCCAGTGAGCAATCCCCAAACAAGGTGGAACGCGCATTTCCTATTCTACTACTAGCCACAATCCAGTTGTACTAACATTGTCTTTAAATCTTAACTAATTTATTGTTCAACAGATATGACTTTAGTAAGGTATTGCTAACTGAATTATACCAACCAACTTTAGATTATGCTATCATCTGCTTTATATCTTTTTTTTATTCATTGATAGTAACCCTTAAGTTTTACATCACATTCATTTATTATTCTTTTTTAATTCCCATTTCTCAAAACAACTCAGTTCGTTCATTTTATTATCATAGTAACTACTTAAAAAACTATTAAAATTATCATACTGATTAGTTTTTTAAATAACTAAACAGCCAATTTCTTTCTTGTCTTCCATAAATTCTGGTTTAAAATAGTTAAGATCGTTTTGTTTCTAGACGTAATACTACAAGAACTTTAGTAATTAATGTGATCTTTTCTTCTGCTCAATATTTTAATTTATTTCTCTACTTACATATTTCTCCACTTATATCCTATACTAGTGTTCTGTTCCTGGAATAATTTTGGTAACTACAAATATGTTTGTATTTAAACCATACGACGAAGAACAATATCCACTGGAAAACCATTGTAAACAAATTCCATTGAGTCAATTTCGTACGATTGCAGTTTACAGGGATCCATCTGTTATGTATTTTACAAAACGTGGAGCGTAAGTTCACGCAATAGTGAAAAAAAAGTACTATCCATTTGTGTTGAATTCCTATGTTATTACTAAAAACTGCCTCATTATTTTTCAAAACCTCACTAGCAAGCAGCACGTTTAAGATTTACAGTGATTATTTAATAAACTTCACTAATTGTATTTCCTAACTTCAGTTATCTGTGGTGTAGCATTACTGCTATTCATTATACCTCAACAAAAATGTTGCTTTGCACATGATTTAAGTCATACATGGAGTATTATCTCTATCTAGTTACTATTTATACCTTACTGACGAGTAGCAACTAGGAAAATACCTCTATTCAAGGCTTCAAAACCTATTGCTTCCAATAGCCTTATTGTTTAAACACATTCCAACCAACTAGTAAACACACTAGAACTTGGTTTATGAAATCAACTTAGAAAAAAAGATCCAGATAAATACAACATTGATTACTGTTAAATGTTTCATTAATTTTTGATATATATAAATAAGCTTCAACCTTATTATATATAACTGTATGACTTCTTGAACATATATTTCACCAAAGCTCCACAAGTGTATACACTTAATTCTCCTTGAACTTCTTTTTATCATCTCTTATAGATATAACAAAACTATACGAATATTTTTAATGATACATCTCTACATCATTCTTTTCCGATAATAATTTTATTCATCTACATAAAAGTGTATCTTTCTTTAATAAGTAATATATTTTAACTTATGAAGTACATACCCAATAAATACGTTTTATTAATTAGATGATATACTTCCCTATTTTCGACTTGTATTCTTAGTTACGTTAACTAATCAATATAAATGGATTAATACTCAAAACTAATTAATATTCTGATGCGCCAAGTAAAATCTGAATGAAGGAAAAAAAGGGGAGGGTGTAGAGATTTATTTTTAAAAATTTGCCTTGGTTTTAAATTAAAATGAAATTAGGAAAAGGAAATAGAAAAATTATAGTTGTCTTAAAGCTTTCCAGTTTTACATTGTTTTTCAATTTTTTTATTATTTTTGAATATGATTAAATTGTCTCATTAAATTAATTATTGTCCCAGAAGATAATTTGTACGAATGTATTCGATACAAATTACTTTCTGAAGGTTTTGAATTGAAATAAAAGGGTTTTAAATTTTATTAAACAACTGTAACTATGCTGAATATATATAACTATTCAGTTGGTTTGGTAAAAATGTATAATTTTGTGGTGATTTTAAGAAGAGACTGACATCATCTGTTAAGAATTGTACAACATAATTCTGTTCTGATATAAATTTTGTTTTCATTTACATACATCTGCGCTGGTGAAGTAAGGTAAACTTAGTCCTATTCATCGTTCTTGCTCACTTTAAGATAATAAAGAAAACTATATGTATGAAAATTTACTGTAAATTGTCAACATTTTGATTTCGTGAATGATTTCTCCTCTGTCACAATCATTCACCGTTCATATAGAATACAACGGTGGCTCAATTTCGTGGATTGGTTGAAGTTAGACATTAACGCTGTTGGATGCTGGCTCAGTGGTCTAGTGGTTAAGCGTTCACGTGTGAGACTAATAAGTCCTGGGTTCGAATCTTGCAGCGAGGTATCATGGGTGCGCACTACTGAGGAGTTTCATACCAGGACGAAAAGGCCGTCCATTGCTTCCAGGTTTTTTATAGTGGTGTGAGTTCAGTGGACTCATGAATTCAACTATAAAATTACTAAAATCTCAGCAAAACCTCTTCTGTTAATAATAGTAGCGACATGATGCTGCCAAAGGAACTACAAAGTCTTTCTACGCACAATTTAAAATCAAGGCAATAACTATCTCCTGCAGTTCTATCTGGTTATCTTTCAGACTAATGCAATACGATTCGATATCTGATCCTTATCCATAATACGCCTTTTGTAATTTCTGTAAACCAGTTTTTTATACAGACCTTTAAAAATTCCACATCTTCTGGCAACATTTGAGTTGACAGACTTAATTTTAACAAAGAGACAAGTGTTTCTAGACTGATTAAATGTGAAATAACACTGAATATAAGTTTTTTGACATATTTCCTGTAGCTAAAAGTTCAATAAAACGTAAACCAGTTTTAAAAAATTTGACTGGATAAACAATCTCCATTATAATAGACATAAACAAATGCTTTAATGAAATAACTACGAACAGAGTGAATATACACTTTGTCGTTAATCTATATTTATAAGAGCAAGAACAAACATTCTAACAGAATAACATGAATTCATTTTTATTTCGTTGGTTCTCGTCAGATGCTTACAACCTGTGATATTTACAAATCATAATTACACAATGGGTTTAAATTACTTACGTGAAACGGTTTGGATGGAAGTTATATTGAAGACATATTCGTATAGTATAGCAAGGGCGTAAATAAATTTAATAGACTGAATATTGTAAATATATACCTTATATACAAGAACATTGTGACAACAGTTCAAAGGGCTAGAAACAAGTAAACATCGATAGGAATAGAACGATTAGTGTTCAGTTAATAAACTAAAATTAAAAAATTTTTCTTAGAAGATAGTTGGAATAAAACTCAGTGATGTGATACGTGCAAGAAAGAGTTTAAAGAAAAAGAAAAAAATATATTAAGATACAGTGAAGGAATATTAGTCACCAAGGCAAGGAAAGATTAATAACCATCTCCTTTTGAACACATAAATCAGGTTTTTGGCGTCTGATAGCAATGGCTTCAGCAAACTTCAGAAGACTGGAGTTTGGCTGCTTACTAATCACCTTGAATGATTGTAGGGTATCAACCTGATGTCCTGTATCAAGATGTTTAGTGATTGAACTATTTAAAGTCTTTCTTTCTCTTGTTCTGAGGTTTTTTGGAACATGTTCAAAAAATCTGAGATATGCTCTCCTTTCTGTTCGGTTAATGTAGCTGCTTTGGCAGGTACACGTAAATATATAAATACGATTGGCGGTAACATGAAAAGGATGCTTAACAACCTTCGACTGAGTTATTGAACATGTTGTTTTATACAGAATTAGAAGCTTGGCCACCGGATAAGTTCTGGTTAGCGCAATATTCAGTCTCCTGTTGATTGTATTTGCAACATCATCATCTTTGAAGTTAAGATTTATAGATACTGGCTTTTTATTGACCGTAATTACTTCAGTATTGTTTTCTTTACGCTTTTTATATTTGTCAATAAACTTTTATGGGTAAACGTTGTCTCGTAAGCATCTTTCCATGTTCATCAATTCTTCTTGCAATTTGTCAGTGGTATATATCCTTTCTGCCCTATAAAATAGTGTTTTAAGTAATGTGTTCTTGTAACTGAGTAGACAAAAGCTATTGAAATTTAGGTAAAGGCCATTTCAAGTACTTTTTCGATAAAGCGAAAGTTGGACTGTTCCGTCTTTCCTACGTTTTATAGCAACATCAATAAAATGGAACATGTCATTCTGTTCATGTTCCATAGTAAATTATATGTAAGGATGAGCGTTATTGAAGAATTTTAGCAGGCGGATTGAGTGCTGTTTATTGTTACAGACAATAAATGTGTCATCAACATTTCTGGAATATTCCGTCGTTTTGCTATGCCTTCAATATAACTTCCGATCAAACTCTTTCATGTAAGTAATTTAAACCCATTATGTAATTATAATTTGTAAATATCACAGGTTGTAAGCATCTGACGGGAACCAACGAAATAAAAATGAATTCATGCTATTCTCTTAGAATGTTTGTTCTTGCTCTTTTCAAAATGATAAAGGGAACTATGTGTATGAAATCTATATTTATGTTAAAACATATTGTCAATCATAAGAATACATTTTATTTGCTCATTAAGATTCCAATCGATGTATAATCATTATTTGCGTATTTTACTGTTGCTCATATCACAGACAAAACATTTAGAATGACAATCAAAAGAAAAAGAACATTCAGTTTATCACTGAATTATTAAATACCTAACTAATCATTCTGAATGAATATTACGTCAGATGGTTGTTATTAAAGTTAATTTTATAGATTAACTATCAGTTTCTTCTAGTTAAAATGAAACATAAATCTATTACATCATAGAAGTAACTACCAAAAAATAAAAAATTACTATTCGTAAGAATAAAAATAATATGGGATACTTAGTTTACAGATAACTTGATCAACTCAAAAAGTATTACTTACTTACGCTTGTTAGTCCTAATAGAGCATAGGCCGCCGACCAGCATTATCCAACCCACTCTGTCCTGGGCCTTCTTTTTTAGTACCATCCAATTCTTGTTCATTCTTCGCATATCTATCTCCATTTTCTGGTGTAATGTGTTCTTTGGTCTTCCTCTTTTCCCTTGGTCTTTTCGATGCCATGTAAGGGCTAGTCTTGTGACGCAGTTCGGTGCTTTCCTCAATGTGTGTCCTATCCACTTCCAGTGATTCTTTTTTATTTCTTCCTCAGCTGGAATCTGGTTTGTTCTCTCCCGCAGTAGGTTGTTAGTGATAGTGTTTGGCCAACGGATCTGAAGTATTTTGAGTAGACAACTCCGCTTGGAATCCCAAGCCCGGATAAAGGAGAAGGGTTGGGCATGGCGTTAGCGACCCCATCCCGTAGAAAACTAACTGGCTAAAAAAACGCTAACCAGAAAAATTATTCAAAATGTATATTCAATTAAAAACACAAGCCTAAAAATAAATAACTATGCGACGATATTATCTTGGTTTTTTTTAAAGGACCTAATAAATAACAGTATATATATTGATACTTTACAGAGCTGTCAAATGTTTTATTGAATGTACGTAATATATTGGTTTTAATACTGTGCATGTACGTTTATCGTTTATAATTTCTTTAGGACATAAATTTTAAATTATTGTAAGCTTAATTCTGTATGAAATATGTTATTTTTTTATATTTACCTCAGGCAACCTACTTCATGTCCTAGCAACGTGAATATTGATTATAATGTTAATGACATTAGAAATTCTAATGAACAAACACCTTGTGTAATAATTACAAAAAATGATGATAATTCAATGGATAAGTTGTCAAATTCCATAGAAACTAAAAGGGATATATGTGAAATCAATTCAGGTGAAAAATATGATATTGAACAAAAGCATAATGAAAATGTGATAACAACGGATAATGTAAATAACAGTTCGTCTGCTTCAAATTTGAAGAAATATGATTTAGGTGAGAATTTGTTATGAATTATTGCTAATGATTTTAATCTATAAATTTACATTTAATCTGATTAAGTAGTACTTAAAAACATAAATAAATCGTGTTATATGAATTAAGTAATCATGTTAATAAATAACAAAATGAAGTGAAGGTTTAAAGGCTGGTACTATATCAAGCTCACATAGGTTATTATAGCCTCTGGACAAATCAATCTATTCATTCTTCTCAAACCATATTTTTACCCTGTCACTTATTCGCTTATTAACCCTGATGGTTTTTTATATGATCATATGTGTGTTAATTACTTATTCTATTCATCATGTATCTGTAGCTTATTTTCGTTTGATTATAAATATCTATTCATACTTGATTAAATCAAGTTAATTCATGTGTCTTCTCCGCTTCGTTACACTTTCCTCTCTTACTCACTTTCCTCTGTGTTCATTTTCTACGTTACTTGCGGATTTTACAAATTATTAACGATACACTACCCCTACAACTGGTGTTTTGATCTTTGAATAATCTCGAGTAAATTCATAATAATAATAGGAGATTTAATCTATGTAAATACTCAGTTAACGGGATATTATTTATTGGCGTCAGATATAGAAGAATTAACATCTACAAAAGCATATTCTCTAAACATACATGTAATCAGTTTATTGTATAAAAAATATAGTCTTTGAGAAAAGAATTATAACAAATAAACAGTTACTATGTTTTCTGTTTGCATCAAAACCTACGCTTGTTTAATGTTTCAATGAATTATCACTTTCATCTGTTACTAATCAATGTTATGAAAATGTGTTTCATAAAGTGATCTATTTCCCACCGGAAACATAAAAATAGTATTCTAAAGTTGTAAAAAAATTACAAATCTTTAATATACTCAATAATATATGATTTAATTTAACTTTCTATGTTTCATTATCACATAAGTTAAATTAAGGTTTGACTATACATTTAACATTTGCTTCATTCTATAATTTCCTCACTCGTTTTGAAAGTGAATTATTCACTTTTTTTTTTTTAAAAGTGTTTGTCATAAAATTCAAATTCTGTTATGTGATAAAAATGTTTTATTGAAGAGAAAAAACAAAACACGAAAGTATCTGATATTCCCTAAGGTAAATATATCATTTTCAAATACAAGTAGAAACCTATTTTATTTGTAATATAATACTTGTAAGTAGTGAAAAACGTTTGATTATCAGTTTTGTTTTGTTTTCTAAGTTGATTCATACGTTTATGAACAAACGTTTAATTATTATCAGAAGGGGTTGTGTGCAGATTTTAGAAATTTCACTGGTTGAAAGCATGAGTCAATTGAAGCTAGACCACCATGAGAAATCTGGAAGCACTCGATCGTGGATGCGCACTGTTGAGGAGTCCCATACTAGAACGAAACGGCCGTCCAGTGCTTCCAGGTTTTCCATGGTGGTCTAGCTTCAATGAACTCATGATTTCAACCAGTGAAATATCTAAAATCTCCACACAACCCCTTCTGTTAATAATAATCATCTGCTCACTAGAGACTGACTTCAAGAGATACTCCTGAAGTTCTAGTGAGAAGCCGTTACCAGTGGAGTTCAACCAGGTCTGTTGTGAGATATCAGCTCACTGAAAACAATAGTGTACGGTGGCGCAACTTCGTGGATTGGTTGACGTTAGACATTAACACCGTTGGATGCTGGCTCAGTGGTCTAGTTCGTTAAGCGCCTGGCCCGGAACTGATAGGTCCTGAGTTTGGATCTTGCGGGGAGCAGGGTCGCGGATGAGCACTGCTGAGGAGTCCCATACTAGGACGAAAAGGTCGTCCAGTGCTTCCAGGTTTTCAATGGTGATCTGGCTTCAATCAACTCATGATTTTAACCAGTGAAACCTTTAATTGTCAGGGAGTTTTAAAAATGCCTTTTTTACGTTTAAATTTAAAAAAATAGCAAAAATAGTTTACTGAATCTATAATTTCCAGTATTCGAAATGTTATTATTATTCGAATAATAAAAAATTGGATAAAATATCACATTTTCCTGTTTTTCTGACTTCAATTAAAGAACATACTGATAATTTACGAACTACAGGTAATGTATATTTTATAGTTTATATTAAAGGCTAATCTGTAGTAAACGAAAAGATATTGGAAACCTGTTTTTTCCTAGTATGAGATTCCTGAACAATGTACGACGTGGATGATAATGTAAGACGGTTGCACTATTTTACGAATTGGTAAGTTAAACTTATAAATCATTGGGTCGCGGTTCAGTGGTCAGGAGGTTAAGCAAAAGCGATGGTCAGTTGTTCGATTCTAGATGAGATCTTTAGTGCATGTTGTTTACAAAATCCATAGGATGATGAAACAACTATCCATTTTTCCCTGGTTGTCAATAGTTATCTGAATGAGATCATCTAGTAACGCAAACTATGAAAAATTTACACTCATCGCACACTCTCGTATTATTTTCCCTGTTTTAGTTTATTCCACTTGATAGGTTTTTTACTAGATCATTAACTTGGAGTCTACTTAAATTATTGTTTGGATGATGAATGTTCGGGTAAAAACTGGACTTAATAAACAGAAATTAAAGTTTTTATAGGCAACTCACTCGTTTTGTAATTTGATTCAGATTAAACGAAGCGTGTAACACATTTTATGCTTGAACAATTCCACTTTTTACATAATTCTTGTGTTACCTTCGAATATTAATTGTAACTTCAATCTTAAATACACATGTGCATCATTTTTCTAATGGATTTATTTTAAAAAAGTTGAGTTGTTGCCGGTAGTTTTCAGGGTGACTCTGAACATGGGTTTTATGTTAGTTGAGACTCTTCAGCAAGTTACGTCACCACTTATTATAGTTGATAAATGCCTGTATTAGTTTCTATGCCATCTATCTACTTGACTTGTGAACGAAATCTATTGACTCTATGTTGTGTGTTTTCGAATTAGAAACAGTTCATCAACTACTGTCGACTTTGTGTATCACAAATTTCAGTAAATAAATTTCTTGTGCAAATGCTTAAATTACATAGACCTCATTATAAGGCTCTAATGAAAAATATTACGAATCGGAAAATAATGAATTCAGAGTCCAGTTTTAAGTCAGAATAGTAGTAATCCCTTGTATATCAATGGATGAGCTATTGATTTTACAGCCCCTTTGCACCCAAAAACATTAATTCAACTTCATCAAACTAAATACTGTAGTTACTAGAAAAGCAGCGAAAATGTCAAAAGAAATTGATCAACTATGTACAGGAGTTTGTTCAAATTACTTCTTATATTATTCATTTGTTAGAGTGTCCCTTTACACATAAATTATAACTTAATAAAAGTAAGTTTATTGACATTTCAAAGTTTCGAAGTTGCTTAATATAATCAAAAGACCTGATTAAGTAATTTTAAAATCTAAAGTCGACATTAAAATGTATCGCATCCATCAAAATATCGGGTGAATGTTATAAACACATTATATTTTTTAAAGTTGACTTTAATAATATTGCTGTTGTAGAGCCAAACCAGTAATACTTTTGGTAGAAAAACCATAATTCTTAGAATCGATTAAGCCAAATTCTAGTTGGAAACACTGTATGATCATTGCTCAACAAATTGTTGTAAACAACGATAACTGGATTACAAGTTATTTCAATTCTATGGTATTATTTACTCAGTAACGCATTAACATCTTATAGGTAAAGATGAATGGTGGCTAACAGTAGAATCCAGTACGCTCGTCTCGCCCTATTTGGGACTCTTCAGCTAGATGTACGTATATTATAGAGTTGTTCTTTCCGGGACTCGAACCCAGTACCGGTCCTAAACATCAATCGGAAGATTCAAACAAACCTAATGAATACAAACATCTTAGCTTTTGTTCATTGAAGATACATGAGTTCATGCTTCCGAGTTTAAAATATCTCAACTGCGAATGATTCTTCAACTAAAATGTTCTGTCTATCCACAATTAATTGAATAAGACCTGTTTGCAAATGATCATATTATTATAAGTAATATATTAGTAAGATTTTATTTGCACATATATTTATGCATGACAATTTTTCCTCGTTTATGTTTTTTTTTCCTTTTGTTTAGATGATAATCCATTTTATTTATGTATATTAGCATCTACTAATTCAGTTGAAAATAACAAACATAGAAGACATCCATATTGGTTTACAGTTCAATCAGAAGAATATTGGTTTTTAATACCAAGTGAAAAGTAATCATAATTTACTCGACATTATTTCATTATTTATTGAAATGAAAAAATATTTTTGTAATTGTTTTCTAATCTACTGAGTAGGCCTGTACTAGAACGAAACTTCCGTCCACTGCTTCCAGGTTTTCAATAGTTGTTTAACTTACATCAACTCATGTATTCAACCATTATAATTACTACAATCTCCACAAAACATCATATCAAAAAAGAAACTGTTTGAAATCTTTCTTATATATTTTGCACGATAAAATTATTACGAAACTATGTCAAATATAAATTACAATGAGTTGCTACTTGATTGCCATTCCATTCTGAATTTCTAAATTTGAGTGAATTAGTTGTGAATTACTACTTTTTTCTAGTAAACTTTGAACCATTCTGAAAACAATTCAAATTGTTCGTAAGAAGGCGTGTTTTTTGATAATTGATATTCAGATCTAAATCTTTGTTAGTCTCCATTAGTATGTCATGAATTCTGAGTAGATGACTTTATAGTAATTTCAGTTACAGAATTTATTATATCTTTAGACTTTAACTAGCAGTTGAATCTAGGTCTTATGTTGTATTTCATTTTTATCCTCTCATCTGAACAATTATTTTATTTTAACACATCAACATTGGTACAAGAAGGCACCACATAAATCATTCGATTTGTTTGAAGTGTGGAATACCTCTAGAACGCTCAAATCGAAACAGGTGATCTTCTTAGGAGGCCACACTCCGAGCATTTCATCTAAAGTTCTACTTCACAAGACAGTGGCGCAACGTAAGGAAATACAGTCCCATGGTAGTTGGTGACCAACAATAGGTTAATACGCCAATTTTTCCCATAGGATCATGGATCCCATGTTCAACACTGGTTTGGAATCAGGGTTTTTAACCCCCCTATGTGGATTATCCGTGTCCACCATCCCAGTTAAAGCACTGGAATTTCGCTTTTCGTTTCCTCAAGTTTGTAAACAATAAACTCATTGCGAGAGGGTAGTGAATAAGACTTTCCTGGCTGAATGAAATGGCATCCAAGAAAAGATAAATCAAATTGTAATAGTGAATATGAAAAAATAAGAAAAACACAAACTTTTATGAAGAATAAATATCATAAACGTTGGACACTTTAGTAACTATATGAATTAAGTTATTACAGGTTGATAACTTACTAGGGCTCGTAACTATAGATACTAAGTTGACTAGTAGTGTAAATATAAATATTAGAATGTTTGTATATCTAATCAACGAGTTTTGAATAGGAATAAAATGAATGCTGGGTATTATATTGATAGCTTTAATATAAAAACATTACACTTAAGTTATTATATGTTTGAATATGTTACTTAATTTATTTCATCATGTAATACATTAATTTTATATGTGAATTCATTAAGTTAATAGTGAATATACATTGTTATTAATTAAAATAGACACGAATAAAATCGGAATTACTTTTTATCATTGGCTTAGTATAACTAACTAATCTATGTAGACATGAATTTACTTAAAAAAAATTTGTTTTGTAACAAACATGTATATGCTCCTCCACGAGGAGTAACAGGCAAAAGTAAGTAAATTAGAAATTGTCTTAATAGATATACCAAAATGGTGCATTAAAACTTTTAGATGAGGTGTTGTTATCTTCTATTGTAAAACAGCTGAATAGTACCATTTACTTTTGACTATTTGTCAGCTTGATTGACTGATAACTCAGAGATTGTTTAGTAACCAATATAGATTTTTATTATTTGGATAGTTTTTTTCATTAGCAGTTGTGCTGTGAACACTTCTTCCTTTTCTTTTTTCCCCTAAACTTATGTTTAAAACAGGTCGAAAATTTTATTTGACTTCCTTCTAACTTGTCAATTTCATGGATACGAGGATGATGTTAAACAGGGCACAGATATGGAGGTCAGTCAATTATCGATTAAAAGTACTGAAATCAAGGAAACGAATAAGACCAACACAATCACTAGCAAACTTCATTCGAAATCATTAGGAAATTTAAATTTTTTCAAATCATCTATTGTCAGTCCAGTTTCAAGTGAACGTTTCTGTTTAGATGATGGTGGCAATGATGATGTTGGTAAATTTGAGAAGACACTCCATCGTCATCATAATCACAAACATACTCATCGACATCATAATCATTGTCATTTTGTAGTTGTCCCAAACACATTCGACTGGGTCTTACCGCGTATCGGTAGTTTAGATGATCATTCTCGCACATTATTAATTTTAAAAAATCAAAAAAAGTACACGCCAAGAACACCAAGTTATCAGAATGAACACTGTCAGCAAGATTCTCAGTCAAATGAATTGAAAGAATCACAGAACTTAGAACAGTCAACAAATAGTTCTTCCCTTACGGATTCAACAGATATAAGCAAAACAGTAGAAATATGTGATAGTATACCTTCTATGGAAGAAGAAAAAGCTGCATTGCAACTATTAAAACGGGAAACTGTCAACTGGGAAGTACGTTCTTTAGTTTCTAAAATTTGATTATAATTACTTTTATTTCGTGATATCACAGCTGAAAATTAACAATTGTTTTTCAGTTAATACTTTCATCTCTAACTAGATATTCAGTACCCATATTGAATAATAAGTATTCTTGTGTTCATCTTAAAAAAATTCGATTGTCTGAAATTTGTTTTTCGTCAAAGATCAGTATTGAAGGAGGAACCACCGTAAATATGGAAACAATTCACAGTTACTTGGATTTTGTGTGAGGCTTCGCAGCAGCATGTATCTTCAATTCTCCAAGGTTTCGAACGTAGAGCATCAAAATTCATAACAAGTAAGCTATTTAAAGAATACAGAGTCAAATTCCCATGATCTACACCTTCAACTGGATCGTTGCAGAACATCCCGAATTATCATTAGAAAAAAAAGAGAATTTTACTACATTTACATATTAAACATGATAATTTTGTTCAATCATTCGTCATTTCACTCAGTAAACCATCTATCATTAGCTTTACAAATAGAACACTTCATTCAACTATACATTTTCTTTTATCATGAGATGATTCGCATTCAATTCAATATAAAACATTTTTATATAATTTTTTTAAACTAACTAATTCCTTGTTTAGTGGTTAACATCACCATTTCGTACTCTTCTGAATAATATCAATAAATTGGTAAGATAAAATATTATAATAAAACACTTAGAATGTATAAACATAGATTAATTCTAGTTACCATGGTAGTTTTCAATTATGTTTAATTAATTCACAATTCAATAGTTGAAATCATAACTCAATTGAAGCTAGATCATCATGGAAAACATGGTACGCTGCAGCAGTGCACATCCACGACCCAGCCGCGAGGGATGAAACGGCCGTCCAGTGCTTCCAGGTCTAGCTTCAATTGACTCGTGATCTCAACTATTGAAATTACTACAATCTTTACAAAACGTCTTCTGATACTAATTCACAATTCATTTTAAATAAATCATCATTTCGACACACAATAATTTGTGGTGATTACTAACTAAATTCTGGATTTATTATGATTTTCGTTTTTGTGTTACACCCTTACAAAAAACTATTTGTTTTTTCCTGTTTATTTTGTCATTTGTTGATGATATGAACCTTCCGGATAAAAGCTATACACATTTCAATGCCTTTTTTTCGGTTTTCATTGAAAGTTGATAGTTATGTAATAAAAAGGTTATTTTAATGTAACATATTTCTTTTTTATGATCAGGATAATTATGAAATAAGAAAGTTTGGTTCAATGATGAGTTCTCTTTTACGTGAATTTATTTTCAAAGTTGTACAATAGCAAAAATACATACCTAATTTTCAGAATGATAATAATTACAATAATAATGATGATAAAATTTTGTTAAACATGGTAACAGTAAGGTAGAATAAACAAAAGTAATAAAAAATACTTTTTTTAATCATAGAAACTATTAATAGGTTCATTGATAAAGGCTTATATATTCATCATGAAAATAAATAAGGAAAGTATAACTTGGAAAGGATGATTTGATATGACAACATGTTAGAAAGGAGATGAAATATGATTGAGAGAACTAAAGAAAAAGAAATAAGCCAAATAGGAGTGGAAGCTCTATGGAGAAGATGGAAAGGGAAGCAACTGGTTATAAAGGAAGAGAAGTATAAAGAAGAAGGAATATTATTAGACATTAAGACCATGACAGAAGAAGGGGTTGCACTGATTTCTTTTAGATACACAATTCTAGTTTTCCCAGATGTTTAGCTAATGCTTAGCCAATGTTAAGAAGATGAAATATAACTGCTTTTAGCAGCCTTACACTTACCTTGTAGATGATTTTGAACGCAGAGTCTGTCTTGGTTGAATGACCTGTGTTCATAAAGTTTTCCATTATAGAGCTTCTTATTGAGCCGTTTCCACCTCTTTTCAGCCAATCCCGGTAAAGTTCTTGAATACTTTTGGATTAAGTACGCATCGAACGACCTGTAATACCTGGCTCCATATGAGCAGGTAAATTGGTTAGTGCACATAGAGTTAGTGAGATGAAATAATATATCCATAAGGTTATTGATGAACATTAATTAGCTGGAGAACACGATTCGCAACGTTGCTGCGAAAAATATTCTTTTTTGAAGACTCAGAAATACTCCTTTTTAAGACGTCTTTAGCTCTTTCACCCTGAAATTCGATGTTCATGTAAAGTGTTTTCTTTTCAAAACCAAGGTTAATTATGTTTTAGGCGTTTGTGATAATTGTGTACAACAGAGATTAATAAAATTGTTAATACTATTTTCTTTGACGGATACCGCTCATAAAAAATAACCTATTTTAAATAGATTAAAAATCTATGTTATCAGATTGAAAATAAAAGAGTAACACTATTGATTTATTGATTATTATCAATAAACTTTATATAAACTTTATTTATTACTTATAACTTGTATCCGAATAACTAACAATAAGCAAAATGGTATCTCATTGACTAGTAGTCATTCAACTCATTTAATATAAAATTATATAAATTTGATTTATTAGGGGAAATATTGTTCATTAAATGAATAATACTTTCATTCTTTATGATAAACATTATAGTTATACCCATATATTTACCTCAGTTGTATTGCTTTATTCATTTTCTTTGTGATTTTTATATTATGCATAAATAACATATAATACTAATCAGTGTATCTTATATGATAACTTTTGATAATGAGTTTTTCAGTTATTGACTTAATTTCATTTATATTTTCCAATTATAATATAGATGGAATTAGAATTGATATATGACGTATGTATGTATAATATCTGTTAGGATTATTGAAAACTTAGTCGTCTAGAGACTAGAAACTAGTTTTACTGCAATAAATATGCAATTGAATCCTGTTTTTAGTTTGTAGTTTTTTTTCTTTTCATTATTTATCTTCATGATTCCACTATGGTTATTTGATGTTCACCACCCTATTTCTATACAATTGTTTAACTCTAACCATTTACTTGATTATATCTTTTCTGATTATTACTTACTATTGTTTGGGTTCCACTATAGATAATAATTTTATAACTAACTGATAAATTGGATATAACGGAAAATAACGAAACCAAAGATATTATCATTCATACTTTATTTACTAAGTTCCTGTCAACAATTTGTATATACATCCAAATGTTACATAAATGTGAAACCTAAAACATATTGTTTAACACTAAAATCGTTAGTCTGATCGATTTCATTCATTTATATTTATATTTAGGTTGATATCTACAACAATAAAATGTAGAGCTCATGTAATATTTAATTAACTCAATGATTTTTTTTCACACATATTGTGATGAATTTTATTTTGCATCCCATCATTATTATATCTTAAAAAGGTGCCAGAACCTTCTGTTATACTAACACACAAAATAAATAATTAAAAAAGAAAAGATGAAGAAAATTATTAGACATTAGTCCCAAAGAAATATCACAATGATGGCTAAAGTTAAAATACTTATGCATGGTGATGGAGTTTTGTTTGGTTGTAGATCTTTCATCGTTCTTCTGAATGATATAATCAGCACAAACTTCGGAACTTCTACCTGAATAGGAACAAAATTTTATCAAAATTATCTACCTGAGCTACAAATCTTCTCTATTTATGCAATGATTAAATTTGAATCTGTAACTTGAATTAAGGTAAAATGTTTCTTTTTAGTTACTTAACCAGTGAGTTGAGAACTATTTACAAACCGATTGCTAATTGCTTCACATTTCTAATTTTGTAATGTTTTTTTTCTGTATATTTCTTATTATACACAAGTTGGTTAGTTCAAAAGAATTGGAATTGAAAGAATTAGAAGAAGAAAAAAGAAAACAATTCATGTTTGACTGTATAAAATTGGCAGAACCAGAATTATTGCCAATACCTGCTGCCACATCGAACAGTGAAATCTTTGATGTACATAAAGTTCGTGATGTAAGTAAATATATGTACATACAGAATAATTGATTACTGTATTTCATCTACCATGTACAGGTTTATGTATTCAATTTTAAGTGTTATACTGTTGGTTAAGTTTATTGATGCAATCCATATTTTTGTAGAAAAGTAGCTAATTTATGATGGTTGAATTGTTGGAAATCGGTTACATGAAGTCTCATTATGATGCTTTATCATTACTAAGTTTCCATCTCAAACCCTTTTTGCTTAATTAAATTTCGCAACGAGTGATATCATATTTTAAAATGTGTATGATGAAAATACATTTCATTTTATTAGAACAATATATTTTGTAAACTGTAGATGTCGGAATATACACTAGTTACATATATGTTTGAAATCATCTACTATTGTTTTCAAAAAAACACTAAATTTGTTTCCGAGACACGTAACTAAATGTAATAGCCTCTTAATAACATCCTATTCCATGAGAATTATCAATAGAAACTTGGGAAAAAATCATAATTTTTTCATTCAAAGAACCAAAACGTTTGAGTAGTAGCACTCATCAGTAAAAAGCGAAAAAAAACTTTTGAAGGCATTTTTCGATGGAGTTTTGTTCTTTGAGCTGGATGGTTTGGTCGTGGAGCTTTCGTTGTTCTTCTGAGCGACATGATCCACTTTTACCGATCTATTGTTTTTCGTAGTTGGCACAATTTATTTGGTAGATAATGTTCGGTTCTTTTTCTTTTGCCGTTTCGTTCTTTGGTTTGCATAGGTTTGATTGTAGCTCTCTTGATGGTTTGTGTGCTACATCTTTTCCGAAAGGCTTTAACAATCTCGTTGTAATTTCCGATATGCCTTTTATGTATGGTAGGGTGATACTTTTGTTTGTTTCTGTACTTGACTCCCTCTTCATCTTTGCCTGCATAAACATCAATTAGCGGTCAAACGCCATGACATATACTCACTTATATCAATGCATATGAACAATTATGGACATACACATGATTTGAAAAATGCGGAGATCTTGAAAAGAGACGATTCTAAAAACACCAGAGAATTTTTAGAAGCTTGGCACTCAGGTCACTCAGCAAGCTTATTGAGATCGATCCAATTTATCAACCAATCAGGAAAAATTATGGACAAACATAGGACCGAAAATCAAACCAATGAAAGATACAACCAAAATAAAGAAGTAAACAGTGACAGGCTTAAGGTCATCAAGAACCAATCAACATAGAGATCTACAGGACAAGCTGTAAGCCATATGTAAAGAAACTCGAACATTTCGCTTCTACCTGAAGTTTGTGCTAATGATGTCGTCCAGAAGAACGATAAAGGCTCCACAAGCAAACCATCCAGCTCAGAGAACAAAACTATCAAAATCATTCACCTGAGCTACAAATCTTCTCCAATATCTATTGTGAAGGCTCTCTTCTGGAACGATATTGGTTTATTTAGAGCTTATTGTGAGTTTTCATCAGAACAGTCAATCTCATGTGATGTTCATCAGAGTTGCCCTCTATTCGCTTACTCAATATACTTTAACAGCGTTAATCAATTACAACCAGAAATAGCTATTTTAGCCTAAATCATGAAATTGATATAGGACGATTCTTCATATTTTACAAAATTTGACCGACTTCTGAACTTACAATGAATCCATGATATAACATCATGTTTCATGAGATCTGCTTGTACCTGTTAATTAGAACCAGTATGAATCATTGAGTATCCACGTTGATCACTCAATCGATATAACGAAATATTAAACCAACTGAAATAAATGAATTAATACTTTTCTCACTGGTTTTATCTCCGAATCTCAATCAGAAATATTTCAAATGATACATTAGTTGGATAACTGTGTTAATATACCCTGGGAAATCAAAACTATTACTGAGCTAAATTAATTTAACAATAAGTCAATTCTTAAAATCACCGACTAATCGGTAACTATTCACTTTTAATATTTATAATAGTTCCAAGTTAGTTTTACCAATTCATTTCATTCATAGATAACAAATAAATAATACTGTTGAAAATGTGCTTGTCAAACAAAAGCCAGTTATTGAAATAGAAATGTATGAAACTAAAATGTCATGAACTGAAACTATTTTAGAAAGATGCTTGTTTGATGATTCTTTAAATTATTGAAAAATTCGGTAAAATGTTTTATTTATGAAGCATATTGAGATATCGTTGACAATTGGAAGGAACTTTTGAAATAATGAAGTATTCAAAGAACAGAATATAAGTTGAATGTTATTAATTATGTGATAAAATGAGCTACTTACTAAAATATTGAAAGTATAATAAGTGATAAGTATGGAATCAAGTTTTTTAACTGATTAGTTAAGTTATTCAGATTGTTTGCTTTAAATAGCTGCATCCGTTTTTGTGCCTAACTATTATGGATGATAACTAATATATATATATATATATATATATATATATATATATATCATAAGTAATCACGTTTCATTAGAACCTTTTATTACAAAAGTATTCCTACTAATGCAAATAAGTAATGCATTTTTAAATCTAGAATTTATCTATGATCGCTACCTTGGATTTAGTTTAGTTTACTTCTATATATCTTGAGTATTCTATGCTTATTAATTGATCAATTTGGCTGATTTCTTTGTACTGTAAATATTTATTTACAATATTATCATAGGTTGTTACATAATTCACGGTTGTATGAACGAAGAATATTCTTTTCAATAATTTCTCATCAGGTTCTACAATTTTAAATCCAAATTAATAATTCATAAAATTGACCAAGTTTAAGGCAAAGTACATCATTTAAACTTGTAATATGTGAATCAAGAATTGTTTTTATATAAAATCGAATCAGATCGTTAATGTTGAGGCTGACTAATATAGTGTTAACTTGAATCAGTTTATAAGTGAAATGCCGGCTCAGTGGTCTAGTGGTTAAGTGCTCGCGCGCGAAACCAGTAGGTCCTGGGTTTGAATCTCGCAGGGGGCGAGATCGTGGATACGCACTGCTGAGGAGTTCCACAATAGAACGAAACGGCCGTCCAGTTCTTCCAGGTTTTCCATAGTGTTCTAGCTTCAACTAACTCATGATATTAACCGTTGAAATGAAATTGTTCGATAAATGATCAGAATAACTATGGTCAATATGGGGTGAGAGAGAGAGAATATGAAATAAAAATCAGAAATTACGTAATATGTACAATAATATGAATTAGGTCAGATATAGTAGATTAAGGGGTGGATATTGAACAAATTCCTCAAAATGGTTACCAAGTGTAATGATAATAATAATAACAATGATAAAGATGATAATCACAGTGGTGAAGATAATAATAATAGGTTTGAGACATAAAATGAACATTAATCAAATTACGTCACCATATTATAAAATTGATTATTAACTAGTTGGCCCCAAAGTTGGCCAGGGTAAAAGGAGTGGCTAAGTATATTTTGAATGCAAAGCTTTGACTTTTTGACCCGAATAGCAATTGCTTCAGCCGTCTGTAGGATTCTCAGTCTGACGAAATTAGGTAGACTGCTGTCAAGATGATAGATTATTGCAAAAGATTGCTCCATGTTGGCTGTATGTCTTGTCTGAACTAGATGGTCTAAAATGGAGCTGTTAACCGTTTTGACTACAAATTTGCTTAACCACACTGGGAGGCGCTCACAAGCTCGAATATGAGAAATTCATTGAACATCTGCAAATATAACTTGCTCCACAGGAGCAGTTGAATCGATAGTTACAGAAAGAGGTGGCCAGTCTAGGCAATTTATCTTTAAAGGTTGGAGTGATTATTGGTCGTATGGAGAACATTAGTTGTAATTTACCTGCATTAAAAGTCGTTCGAGTTGATCTGCTTAACTTAAATCTCAGCATTTCACTCGTTGCATCGCCTCTGAATTGTAAGCGTGTATACAGAGGCTTTTTATTTACAGTTAGGCATTCTCTATGCTGTCTTTTATTGGCTATGTTTTTATTTATAAATTTCTCGGGATATCCATTTTCTTTCAGGGTTGTGTATAATGCCTTTGTTTCATCTTCAATCGTATCCACAGAGCATATAGTTTTGATTCTATGATGCAGTGTTTTAATAAGGTTCCTTTTGTATTGTAATACATAATTTATATTTTATTTCTATTCAATTAGCTTTTACAAAATTTAACTCCTGACGCTGAAGGTTTAGACTGGATATTAACTTACAGTACTTCTGTGCATGGATTTAGTTTACGATCGTTATATCGTCGATGTGCCAATAGTTTGACAGAATCTTCAAAAGATAATTTACATAGTACTATTCATACAAAAATGAAACATACTCTTATGTCGAATTCACCTCATTCAGCAAATCAGCCATGTATACTAATCATACGAACATCAACGAATGAGGTTAGTTTTTTTTTCCAACTTCCATTCATCTAATGATGGAACTTCTAGTGTGTTTTTTTTTTCTGAAAAATTTCACAATATTTCTTAAGTATCCCTCTATTAGAATATTTATTCAATGATCTATTCGTTTAGAATGTGTTTTTTTTTTCTTTGTTTTCTCAATAATTCTATTTTGTCAAGTGAGATACTCTATCACATGATTGTTCAAAATAATCACTTATACGTGACAAACTTATATTGTAAATACAGTTTCTTTAGTCAACTTCAATAATTGAATCATAATAATATTCGTAGAATGAATTAAATCGATTTAATTTTTATGAGATTTTCATCAGTTGAGTACAACCTATAAACATTAATGAGTAAACACAATTTAGAAAATAAATATTTACCTCTTATAAGATCTTCAACTGTTGACTTCATACTCTGTAAACAAATTCTCAAATCCAAAATATTGGGAAAATAAAATACTCATAGTTCAGTTTTGTTTGTGAGTAAACAATGAATTTTTTTTTGTAAGAAAATATAAAGTACACATGGTGTTTAATATTCTAGTACCATAAGAAAAATTATTTCAAACAAAATGATAAATGCTTAGTAAAATAATTTTAATATCACTAATTAAACTCGACTACTGAAATTTAATGCCAAGCCATTGAAAATTAGAAAGTGTTAAATATCTGACTCGCAATTATAACGCCACGCTGAGTTGAACACATAATTTTTAAGTTATCATGGATTAAAGTGGTAATCCACAATTCAATGTTACATAGTTCTTTTGGAAAATGACATGATTTTCACACATCACTACATAATGACCTGACTGATATATATATATACCATTCACTTGAATGCATTAGTAGACTCTAATCTTTTCTTATTCATGGAGCTAGCATAGCACAGTTTGAGCGATTGTCTAGTTAATAATAAAAATATATCTAACTACAGATCACTAAGTGGGACAATATTTTAGTGTCATATTTGTTAAGATCTACTTATGATCATCATACGATCCTATGGAGTCAGATCTCGGTCCACTTAAGAACAATGTATACAATGATTGTTAAGATATAGTATGTGATATTTATTTGATAAATCATGTAAGACATCATTCATGTAACTGAACTTTTATATTAAGCGAACAATAATATTTTTTAAATGTATCTCAACTAATAATAAATATGCTCTTTTTAACTCTTATTGAAATGATAAAAAGTACCTTTATTTCAATCTGGCAAGAGAATAATTAAAAGGTAATTTGAAGAAAAAACACATTTCTCACATTAAAACCAGTCAGTCAGTCAACTACAATGTAGGACCAGTCACATATATGCATCGGTACATGTCGCCACACCTCATTAGCACAACAAGATGAAGACCGAATTCATAGAAGTAGTTAATTCAATGGTTGTAATGTGTAAAAGAAAGATTGCGTATAATAATATAATACAGGAAGAGAGAATTAGTTCATAGAAATAAAAGCATATTGTAAATTTAACCCGACTGTTTGAGGGAAAACAGAGAGTCAATACACTTAAGCCATTGTGATTGATTCTGAGCCATGTCACTCAGAATCTCTAACCGTTGGTTACGATAATCACCCGGACCCCAAACAAGTCAATTACTAGTAGCTTACGGGCATCTTCTACTCATAATAGTCATGTTTCGCAGCCGTAAAGTAGAACAGAACGAACTACCGCGCGGTATACTCGTCCCTTAATTGATAGACGGATATTTCGCGTTCGCCATAAGTGAAGCAGTCACTAACTAATATCAAAATGAATCCCTTTTCTTTTCAAACCTTATATATATATATATATATATATATATATATATATATATATATATATATATATATATATATATATATATATAAAGAAAGACTGTACTACTAAGTTACATACTGTAAATTAAAAAGAAACAATATTTTATAACCTCCAGGATGATCATAAATAAAGATTTGTAGAACTAATCAGCTGACAATTGGATTATAATTTTAACTATTTCAATATATTCACACTATAATTAAATGTTACCTGATTATTGACTGGTTAACTTTACTTAAGAATATAATTAAATAATTTTAGACTGAAAGTTATTTCTTTGAAAAGTTATCCCTTCTCTGAATATAATCTGTAAAGTCTTAATTGTTAATTATAGTGACTTGAAATGATCTTAACATAATGACTAGTTAACTATTTATGAAAAAGAGTTTGGAACCATAAATTACATATTTGTTTTACAAGAAAGTTAAGTACTTTCAAATTTAATGAAATTAGTCCCTATGATGAATTTCGATAATGTAATAAGAAGACGACCTGGAACTCAAAATAACTGTCAACCAACACCAAGGTCAGAATTTTCAATACAAATATCAAAACAGTTCTAATGTATGGAGCAGAAGTTTGAAGAACTACGAAAGCCATCATCCAGAAGATACAAGTGTTTATTAATAGCTGTCTACATAAAATACTCCGGATCCGTTGACCAGGCACTATCAGCAACAACCTACAATGGGAGAGAACAAACCAGATCCTAGCGGAGGATGAAATCAGGAAGAAGCACTGAAAGTGAATAAAACACAAATTGAGGAAAGCACCGAACTGCGTCAAAAGACAACCCCCCTCCTCAAGGCCAAAGGAAAAGAGGAACACCAAAGAACACATTACGTCGAAAAATGGAGACAGACATGAGTAGAATGAACAAAAATTGGATAGAACTGGAAGGGAAAGCCTAGGACAGAATGTGTTGGAGCATTCTGGTCAGCGACCCATACTCCATTGGGAGTAACAAGCGTAAGTAAGTAAGAAGAAGACGAAGATTATAAGAACAAGTATATATATATATATATATATATATATATATATATATATATATATTAAATTATCGAAACTTTCAAATTTATTTAAAAGAAATTACTGAATTATAAAATGAACAATTTGTTCCAATTCAGATACACTTCAGTAATGAAATTATGTATCTATTAATTGAATTATATAGAGTGAAGTAAATCTTACTTTTTTTCTCTATTGTTCAATGGAAGTGTAGTCTTTAACATTTTTCATCATTTTTCGTCTATTTAGTAGGTGTGTGTTACATATAAAAGAACTATTTCCACTTGTAACTTCAATTCAGTTATCTCATGCTATCGACATATATGTCTTTTATATTTATCCCATCGTAGTACATCATAACTCGTTGAATTAAAAAAAAAGAAGCAGATTAAGTGAAATTTAAAGTTTGAAATGAAATCCATAATGAAAAT
This sequence comes from Schistosoma spindalis, assembly GCA_946903255.1. NCBI lineage: Eukaryota > Metazoa > Platyhelminthes > Trematoda > Strigeidida > Schistosomatidae > Schistosoma > Schistosoma spindalis. Next base: position 81,025,734 of record OX336420.1, read on the forward strand.
TGTATTCCTATATGCCACCCTCACTAAATAAACTTAAAATTGCCACTTTGCCTCCCCCCCCCCTTGAAAATACTTGGTAATATGCATATATATTAAATAATGAATATGGATAAGATATATATTTAACTCAATTATATACTCACATTTTTTCTTTGTTTAAATAAACTTTCATTATTGAGAATGTCTGAGTGAACAATTAATAGAGAGAGTGAATAAACTGATAAATATAAAAGGGTATAAATAAATAAATCAATATTCCGAAATATGGGGTTTAAGGTTTGATTATAAAATTGTTTGAATAATAGTTGAACATTTTGGAAGAGTAACTTCATAAAGGATCAAAATATTATAACTGATGGGTTACTGAAAATTGAATCGCATAATACTAATTATATCCCATCTTTAGTGAATATTTCAGTAGTTTTATGTTTTGCTCTAATCAATTCATTTAGGAACAAAAGTGCAATAATTCTATCGGTTTATATAGTTTATCATTTTATTTACTGAATTTTAAATTAAGTTAATCGTAAGTGTTTGATCTGTAATGTCTGTTTATTATGTTAAACCCTTATACCTTACTCTACTTTCGGACAGCCCAATCCATCCATTCTACTTGAGTCACATTCTCACCTTGTTAATTATTCGCTTATCAGTCTTGACTGTTTTTATATGAGCGCGTAGGTGTGTGTACACTTTTTATCTTATTACTCATCACATGTCTGTAACTTATTTTTGTGTAACTATAAATATTGATCAACGCTTTGTTAAAGCGGAGTTAGCTTACCTTCCATCTCCACTTCGCGTCTTTTCGCTTCACCCTGTCCCATTCGATAATTATACAAAATATGTGTATTCAAAGTTCATTCTCGTTATTTGACTTATTTGATTCCGTTATTGACTAACGCGATGATTATATACGAGGATAGGCGATAACAAACATTCATACGATCTACTTGGAGTCAGATCTTGGTCCACCAAAGTGAAGAGCCCTTCAACAAACATCGTTCGATCTAAATGAAGACAGAATAAAGGGCACTACAGACCTGATTACATAATACTGGAAATGTTTACAATGTTATTTAAATATTTTAATAAGTAATAATCCCATTTTAGGATGGATTTTCATCTAAATATATAGCAATACATAGATTTCTTTGTTATATTCCAATAAGTAGAAAGATTTTATTTCTGACGTTTCATAACCCGATGTAAACTAGTTCTTCAAAGTAAATAAATAACCGAATCAAATTAACCCCATTATTTCAAATTACAAATGCATATGTTCATCATATCCATATTATGATGTATAAATTAATATAGTGATAAGTCATACAAGTTCATTTTGACCAGAAATTACTTGACATTGACATATTCAGACCTATTATGATCATGATTGTACGAGAAGTATTCTGAATTGTTTCATTTGTACTACTTAAAATTGTGTCATGTTGGTTATCTATTGACTCTGAAGAAGTGACTTACGTCAAGTCACGAAACGTCAGAAATACTAATCATTGCTGATTGGGATATAATAAAAAAATATATTTATTATTAACTCTTTATACAATGCTTAATTCATTTGAAACTATCATGTCCAACCTTGGTATTGATACTTATAAAAATGTATAACAGGTTTACTTTATGAACGAAGAATATTTTTACTTTTAATAAACAATCTATCAATCTACAGTTATACCTTCAAATAAATAATTGGGAAGAATGACCAAGTAGGAATGGAATACATCTTCACAAACTAATAACATATGAATTTAGAAATGATCACAAAACAAAATTGGTAATGCTCAAATGACTGGCATTCATTATCTACTGGAATTGGTAAGGATGGCAAATCCATTTATGAAATAGTAAAACTTCATCAGTTGAGATTGCTGGGACATGTGTTATGTATACCTAACCACTGACTACCCCGGGGTGCGATGTTTTATGGTGTAGGAGTATGTTGGAAGAAAGCTAGGGGCGGTCAGACCAAAACGTGGCACGAATCCATGAAGTCACTGACAAGTGGACTGAGTCATATTGGTAGGTGTAGATTACCTGGTTGGGATCCGCAAAACGATAGCAACCAATGGTTAGAGACCTTTTTGTCCTCTCAAATTCTAATCTGAATTCTCCTTGTCTTTTTTTTTCTCTTTCCAAATTTATTTCACTGGATTATACTCCTTGAATAACATCTTCAAACCTTAATGTTTCAGATTACTACTTATACTCTTACTACCTCTACCACTACGGGATTTGAATCGACAATTGTATCTGCGTACTAATGTGGTATGGCAACTCGAACGAATGTACGTGCGTACGAAGTTCTACGTTGTTACTGACTGACTGATCTACTGGTATTAGTTTAAATGTTATCTGAAATTGTAATTACAAATTGGATTCAGTATTTGATGGAGCACGATGTAATTGATACACTTATATAGATTAACAAAGAAGATAGTGAGATTAAGTGTTTGGAAGATTGGTAATGATATTACAAATAAATTTAAATAATAATAATAATAATATCAATTTAAATAAAGCGAAAAGAATAAGATTTGTAGAATAACATGAATTCATTATATTACAAAGCTTTCCATCATCTGTAATCGGCCAAAATTGGCATTAGTATTATGATAAAAGGTTTTACATACCATTACCAATGAAGTTTAGTATCAAACGACATAACAAAAAAATAGGAAACAACATGGTTAACATTCAATTTAACATTGGTTAGTGTTTATGTGTTTAGAAAGAAATTATCATAAGAAGGGAGTAGATTTATAAATGATAATGAAAAGACAATGAATAAAATTCAAATTTGTTAGTCAAAGCACATAGCTGGCATAAAATTCAAATTGACATTGTGAATGGTTATAAATTTTTTTCTTAAGTTCTGAAGTATAATGAAGAGATTGTAATGTTGGTTGCTATGTTAAGCCCACACAGCTTATTCTAGCTTCTGGACAGGCCAATTTATCCATTCTTCTTGAGTCACGTTTTGACCATGTTAATTATTCACTTATTAACCGTGACTATTTTTAGATGAGCGTATGTGTGTACACGTCTTGTTCTATTCATCACGTGCCTTTACCTATTTTTATCTAGCTATAAATATTGATTTAAGCTTGGTTAAATGAAGTTGATTGACACGTCTTCTTCACTGCGCGTCATTTAGCTTCTCTCTCTTCGATTCACTTCGTCCCTCTGATTACCTTTTCAAATCAATGAGTGTACAAAATATATGTATTCGAAATCCTTTCTCATATTCGACTTATTTTAATTCCGTTATTTACTAACACCAGTTAAGTTGATGATTAAATACGAGGATAGGCGACATATACATATATTACGATAGCAATTATTCAATTGAGATCACCAATGCGATCTAATTGTATTCAGATCCCGGACCACTAAAAGAACATGTAATTAATATGTTATTATTATTTTTAAATATGTATTTGCCTGATATTTGATCATTCTTCTGGATCATAAGGTGGGGATTTATAACTGTAGAATCTGGGATGAACTTATGTTGAAAAATAACATTCTTCGTTCAATGATTTGCGTGTTTTTAATAAAAATGTAGAATGCTTTAAACAATTTTCCTATAATGATAATTAGATTTTTTTATGATATTCCAATGAGTAGAAATTTGTATTTCTGACCTACTTTTGCCTAATGCTTAACCTTTTTAAAATTCTATCGAATCCAACCATGTTATTAATACAAATTTTTCTGACTTCTTTCCTAATTACTTAGATATTTGGAGCGATGCTTAATACACATCCTTATCCAAGTAATGGTCGATTCTATGGTAACGGATCATGTTTTGTATTTCGATGGATCAATACAACTGATTCAAAACAAGATCAATTAAAAGAAAATAGTAATTCAATCAATGAACAAGATTCTACATCTTTATCAGCTACTTCTAATAAATTAATGAATATACCAAAAGATGTGAACTCTGCATCAATATCATCATCGGCATTATTAGTAACAGATAATCATAATTCTGATCTAGTCTCATCTTCGTCATCATTCACATCATTTGATATGAGAACTGAAACCGTAACTAAGGAATTCGCACATTTATGTTATAATGATAAAAGTGAATTTCCCGAACAGGATAAAAAACAAACATTCCAAGTAAATCAATGGATAATAATAATGACAGTACTAATAACAATAGATATACTGTTCATTTCATACACCGTAAAATATGCATTATGGCTTTGTCATAAACGAAACAATACCTAATAATCCACAGTATGGGTTGTGGAGATTGTTGACTTTTGACTGAGATCATGAATCGACTAATGTTAGACCAACATTGAAAACTTTGAGTTCTAGTGAGAAGTTGTGACCAGTGGAGCTAATCCTTGTCGGGTGTGAGGCAGTTACCCATCGAAAAAAATAGAAGATTGTCGCGCAATATCGTGGATTGGTTGAAATTAAATATTAACACCGTTGGATTCCGACTCAGTGGTCTAGAGACTAGGCGTTTGCGCGCGCGACCGAAGATCCCAGGTTGGAGCCCCGTACACAAAGTCGTGGATGCGCATTGCTGAAGAGTTCCATGCTAAGATGAAACGGACATCCAGTGTTTCCAGGTTCTCAATCCTGGTCTAACATTGATCGACTAATGATCTCAAACAAAAATCTAATAACTCATTATTTCTATTTATCCCTATTAAGTCAAACATAAGTAACTTAATATCAACAATTTCATTTGGTAAAATTGATAAAGTGAATATGTTTCTAAATATAAAATTATCCTGAATTTAATACTCGGTTCATTAACATATTTCACCACATTCATATAAAGAGTTAGCTAAAACATTATACTGTTAATTGATATCAATTTCAAAATAATCTCATTTCAAAAGGGGTTTTGTGGATATTATAGTCATTTCAATGGTTGAGATCATGAGTAAATTGATATGAATCAACAATTGTTCACTAGTGACTGGCTTCAAGAGGTATTTTCTGGAGTTCTAGTGAAAAGCAGTGACCAATGGAGTTCAACCAGGTCTGTTGTGGGATATCAGCTCACTGAAGACAATAGTGTACGGTGGTACAACTTCTTGAATTGGTTTAAGTTAGACATTAACACCGTTAGATGCCGGCCGGCTCAGTGGTCTAATGGTTAGGCGCACGCGCGAGAGACTGATAGGTCCTGTGTTCGAATCCCGCGAGAGGGGCAGGATCGTGGGTGCGCACTGTTGAGAAGTCCTATACTAAGATGAAACAGCTGACCAGTGCTACCAGGCTTTTTATGGTGGTCCAGCTTGTATTAACTCATGATCTCAACCATTGAAATAATCTCATTTTTGAAATATTATTATCACTACTATTTTAAATCGTTAGTAAATCCATAATAATTTTTTTCCATATTTCATTCCTACTACTTCATTGCGTTATTATTATTGTTTTTTTAAAAACGTTACTTTAGAAATTTATATGGAGCGGTAAAAATTCCTATTTTATCAATGGTGATTATGATTCGCTTACCATAGGATGCTCTCAGTAAGTTACTTTCGATATGTATTTTATTTTGCTTTATTTCCATTATATATATTTTCTATCCCGATCATTCATATACATATATGTGTATAACTTTTAAAGATTACCAGGCAAACAGATACAAACATAACAGTAAAAAATAAACAACCAAACAACACGTGCTCTCTACGTGTGATTTAGTGAAGTTAATAAATATTATTCTTTTCCTTTAGTTTATCATTTGACCAAAGTATTTATTGACTTCGTTTACTATACTGAACAAATTTCTTTTCTGTGCAGAAATGTTTTTTTTAATGGTCTGTAGAGTTTTTTTCCCTAGGAAAACCAATAATCTTAGTAATAATGACAATAATCATATAGATAGAATCAACAAAACATTATTTATTACAATACTTATTAGATTTAGAAATCGGTAGGTAACCATGAGAACGAAAAGAAATTTTGAATAAAGCGGGAATTTGATTGGTCAAGTTGAATATTTAGTTTTATGCAACAATATTTCAAAAATTATCTTATATTGGTTATTTAAATTACTTAGCTTCTTCTGTTATTTTTTCTTATGGTAATTTGTATTAGTAGGTATTTTAGGACAACTTGAATATATCAGCTGATATTAAACTAGCTATTGGAAAGATATATTTTTTTATCAGTTGTTTTGTGGAGATTTAAGAAATTTCATGAGCCAGTTGAAACTAGACCACCATGGGAAACCTGGAAGCACTAGTCCATTGTTTCGTCTTAGTATGGGACTTCTCAGCAGTGCGCGTCCACGATCACAGGACCTATCAGTCTTGCACGCGAGCGCTTAACCATTAGATCACTGAACCAGTCGGCATTTAACGATGTTAATGTCTAACTTCAACTAATCCACGAAATTGCGCCATCGTACACTATTGTCTTTAGTGAGCTGAAATCTCACAACAGACCTGGTTGAACTCCATTGGTCAATGCTTCTCACTAGAACTCCAGGAAATGCTGTTGGATGAAGGCTCAGTGGTCTAATGATTAAGCGTTCGCGTGCGAGACTGATAGGTCTTGGATTTGAATCTTGCAGGGAGCGACATTGTGGTTGCGCACTGTTGAGGAGCCCCATACTAGGACGAAACGGCCGTTCATTTCTTCCAGGCTTTCCATACTGGTTTAGCTTCAATTGACTCGTGATTTTTAATTTTTTTCCAAATACATTCACATTGTAAAAATATCCAAAAACTTGATGATTCTAAGTAAACTTATTTGAAAATAATTATCAATTTATATTGGCAGAATAAAAGGAATCAAATAGTCTATGATTTCCAGAATTAGTTAGGATCCTGATTACTTTTATATTTGAAGAATAACTATGAATGTATATCTTTTAATCAAGCTGTTAAAATCAATGGTAAGATTAAAGAAAATTAAGAAATTCATTTTCAAATTACAACTTTAATTCAAATCATTTTTACTCGTCAAGTATACACTATTAAAATCATGATTGATCACCAGCATATTAATAATATTTAAACCCTGATATTTTTTGTAATGAAAAGCTGTATACAGTTTATTGCTTTTCCAAGTAATTGTATCGTATTTATTTATTCAGTCAGATTAGAAAGTATTAATTCAGTACATATTTTACCTGGTTGCGTTAAATAAAATATCGGTGAGATTATAAGTGATGGACGACATTTGAGAATGTCCTTGAGAATGTCTACCTACTTACTAGAACTAAATGAGGGTTATGAAGCAGGTTGAAGAATAAGAATAATGATTTACAGTTGATGGTTAGGGTTAAGAATTAGATTTATGGTTTTCATCACTAGCTGATATCATTTTAAATGTCAAAACGCTATTTAGATAAATGGATGAATGAATTTCGCACCGAAATCCAAGACCTGTTATCCTAAATCTGATTGGTTTGTACATAAATTATAATGTTTTCAAAATATCTCTTGCGTTATATACAATGGTATGCGTTAATAAATTTTTAAGGTCTGACTTTTTATAATAAACATTCATTCTCTATTCTGAAGAAATTTTTAGATGAATCTAACGCCAATCATTCTTATTCCAGTAAATAAATTTAACCGTCTATGATGAATATGTATTTTTTGTACAGATTTTCTGAATATTCCCATTATACTCATTGATAGTACTGAAAATGCTTATCAGTTATGCAATTGATTAATGAATGTTGGAGTCAGGTAACATAACTTAGCAATCACTTTGTAAAAATAAAACCATTCGGGTCTTATTTACTAGATCATAGTTGTAAATATCGTACTGCCTTGCTTCCGTATGAGCAACTAGTTAACGGTACTAACAACATCAAACATCAGTCCTATTTATAAGTACACTTGCTCTTATAAATCAGGTTACAAAGGCTGCATAAAACGAATCCTTTCAAAACGCATCTCCGAACATTATCCCGCATGGCTTTCGAAAGGTGACTGTAAATCAATCAACAGCTCAATATTAGAACATATTGTAAGCTCCGGTCACATGACTGCGTTGACATGTCCTTTTAAATCATCTATACAGTCAGATGATTTTGTCCGAAAGAAGCGAAAACTAGTAACATATGCATTTCAGGGTCACTATCAATCCATCTTTTAAACCTGAACCCTATGTGCAAAAAGATATGTGCAAGCCATCATTTTTCCATGGCCTTAACATTTATTTCTCATAAACGGTAATCTGGTTTTATTATATCTTTCTAATGTTCTTAATTTTAGCTATTCGATATTATTATTATCTTCACATTTTAGCTGATTCTTTATCCTTCTTCATTCCTTCCGTTGTTCAATGTGCGTTTAGTTTAATTTTTAAACAAGCACTTTTACAATACGCTCGTATGTACTGAATGTTAGAAAACTAGAGACAGTTAAAAAACATTGTACATATTTTTAATATTCACTGAATTTCTAAAGGTTTGTTCAGTATATTTTTTGATCATATGAGTGTGACATTTTCCTATTAATAGTAAAAACATGATAATCGTATATGAAGAATTAGATTTCATTCAATTCAATGATGGTGATATTGAAACCAATAGCATGGAAACTGGGTCCTATTGGCTTGAAATAGTTTGTAGTGGCGTAATTGTATTCACTCATTGTTTTACATTTAGTTTCGTTTGCTGGGATTATCTTGAACGTTTTATGTCCAAGAATTCGTCTATTCACGAATCATAATGTATATGTCTAATAAATCCTACAATAGATGAAATTCTTATTGCTTCTAGGAATCTGATACTTATCTAAATAATTTCGTCTTTCGGTGCTGAAATATTGTGACAACTTTAAGCAATACACATATGTGCTAAGGTATATGGTCTTGATTGACTGTTATTTTCTCTGAGAAGGCAGTAGATCATGTAACTGTGAATGGACAGTACTGAAGATTTTTATAAAAGAATGCAATATCAGTGTACCATAGCGTAATTCTTAACAATTCTCAAATTATTATAGGTTGGTGTTGTTGTACTAGAAAAGACTCGTCACTAAGATACATGGAATCTTGAAGATAAATATCGTGTTTGTAATTTTCATTCTATAGTCTCCGGTCACCTATAAATATGTGCATGAAAAATTGAAATGAATTCTTGCTAAACATATAGGTTTCCTTAAATCACCAAGCATTATTTAATAATATATCATGAAGTGTACATTTTTATCATTCGAATTCAGTGTTACAAACCAACTGGACGGCCATTTCGGTCTGGTATGAAGCTTGTCATCAGTACTCACCAACAATTCCGCACACAAGACTCCGACCCAAAACCCCCGGACTCACGCTCAAACTCTCAACCTCTAGACCACACAACTGGCATCTAATTTTTTTTTCTAGTTTTCTTCAACTCATTTCTTACTTTCAAAAAAATTTTTTTAACAGTGATAATTTCATTATTTTCTTTTCTACATACTTTTTCATTATTTTATTCTATTTTTTTTTAATTTATTTCAGAGGTCATTCAGCAATTCAACTTGATGATATTCTATTACATGGACATAGTGTCAATTGTGAAACATTTGACAGTCCACAATTAACTTTATCATCACCAGATTTTGTTATTACCACACTTGAAATATGGTCATTTATTTAAAAAGAAATTTTTATTTTATTTTTGTTTTTTTGAGGGGGAGTCGAATTTATTATACATTATGAACTAATAATTCAATGTCAACTATACAAAAAAAAAATAAAAATAAATAAAAAAACAAAAAATAAAATCAATACGGATATAATACATATTTCATTCAATATTTCGTTTGTTGTTTGTTGCTTTTTGTTTTTTTTTGTTGTTGTTCTTATGGTCTATTTATTTAATGAATTATTATTATTGTTATTATTATTATCATTATTAATATCAGCATAATTTGTAAAGTCGTAAAAACCGATTCCAACATTCTTGTCTCATTATAAATTACACTATATATGTATAACTATTCTCTTCTTGTGCAATCCATTTGTAGGATTACTCTATTTGATTTTTCATTCTTAAAAAAGAAGGTTTAGTTATGTGTATTTTAAGTTCAATTGTGATACCAATGATTTTTTACAATTACAACAACAACAACAAAGAATAGTTTTAATAAATGATCATATTTATCTAGAACATTCTATTCAGAGTTCTTTTACCAAGAATTTTAGAAGAAAAAAGAATTTAACAATGTAAAACATTTTATTTATCAACAAACTTGATTATTATTAATTATTATCTGTTTAAAATTGGATCTGTTTCAATAGATGATTTTATTTTATTTTTGTTTACTACTATCTAATGACAATTAAGTAGTCATAAGTTTCTTTTTTTTCTCTTCAGATAATTATTTCATGTCACAATTAGTTATTTTTTTATAATATTCAATTTTCTATTTATTTCATTGTTATTATGTAATTATTTTGTTTAATTCTATTGAAAGTAAGATTATGAATACATTCTGTCTATTCTTATTATCCATATATATATATATATATATATATATATATATATATATATATATATATATATATATATATATATATATGCATACGTATATAGAAATGCTTAGAGATACATATTCATTTATATAGTGTAAAAAGAAAAAGACAATTTGTTATCTACCTGTCATTATATTATATTATTTGAACAACAACAACACACCAAAGTTGATTATGCGCACACTTTGTTTTTACAATTCAATTGGTTAATTCATTTCTTCAATGTTATATTATTTCTATATTAATAGTAATAATAATGACAGATATCAATTTGTTATTTAAGCCCTGAATTTCAATAAATTGTCTCAATAGTAAACAAATCATCAGAAACAAGAACTAGTGTTATGAATTATTTATCTATTTTGATGTCTTTATTTAATTGATCTGATAATGTTAATAATCTATATAGTAATGATAATATAAACAAGCATTTAAAATTAGCTTTTCTGATCATTATTATTGTTGATTTGCAAAATTCTAAAGTCATTCATAGAAATTTTATTCATACACCTATTGATTTTAATCGGGTTAGTTAATATCTATACTACCTTGCTTAGTTGAGTTCCACACGATAAGTGGTTGAACATCTTGCATGACATCATTTTAATTTAGGTTGGCTTGATACAGATATATTCATTCTTTATTTTCTATGTTAACTCATGTACTTTAATTTATTTCTTATATTGTTTTATGAACTAACAATTGTATATCTAGTCTTTTGATCATTGTTAGAATCATCAATTTATTTGTTACTCACCTTTTAAATTGCATATTTCTGTATTGATATTGTGTGGCAAACTGGTCTAATGATGCATATTTGTACAATGATTTATTTGAAGGTATGTATGATGCATGTGGAATCATTTTAGAAATAATAAATGAATATTAACTAGACTGTTTATTTATCTAGATTGTCAGTGATTGACAAAAAATTACTGAAAGAACCAGCCGTATCATTAAGATTATATTAGTTATTTTTAACATTCTATTTTGTATAGGAAAGGTAAAATAGATAGCATACTGATATTATCAGTAGAATTATTGAAAACTAAATAATTGCTACACCTTATGATGAAACAATTAACGTTTATCAGCTAATGATGAAATAGAAACGAGTTGTTAGTGAGATTGCGGCCTGTGATTTAAAAGGTTTAATTGCGAATTCTGTATTAAATGTAAATGTCCTTGAGAACGCCAGTGAACGCCTCACAATTAAACGGCCGAACTTAGAGAATACGATACTATTAAACGTCTCTACCTGAGCTCCGAATCTCTTTCTTCAAACACAAAAGTCAAGATTTTCACAAAAATCTGTATCAAATAAAAATATTGTTGAACTGTAGAACAGTTATCAGCATTGTTTGTAAGTACATTTGTAGTACCTTAAGTTGCTTGGAGAGTTACTTATTTCATAAAAATTGACACTGCAGTTTTGAGGATAAAAATCCTAAAGATAATATGGAAGCTATTTTCAATAAAATACAACATATATATGGAAATAAAGACACATTGTCTTTGACAAGTTTATATTCACCTTTACATTCAATTACAAACACAGAGATTTTTCCTTCTAAACACGAGAACCAATGTCTTGACTACTAAAACCTTTTAACTATTCAACACCCATCATATAACTATTATTAACAGATGTTTTTCTCGTGCAGTAGACACGACGGTATTAACTATAAGTAAATCAAAATCCTGATCTTCAAATAATTTATGCGGTTTAAAGGAAAAATGGGTCTTCCTATAATTTTCTTCCCTTTAACATTAATTTCAATAAAGCGGAATTATATATATATATATATATATATATATATATATATATATAATATGAAAATGAGAAGCGTAGGAAGAAGTATTTTCTGTAAGTAAATATACTCATTGAATAAATAATTTCAACTAGGAGAATATGTAGATTGACTAATAGAGATAAAAAATCTTTTAGTTACTTTGAACTGAAGAAAAGAACTTGATGATTGACTTCAAGATAGAAAGTGTAGTTGACAGAATGTCTAATCCATTAGAAAATCCATATAAGTCAACTTCTATTTAATAGGAAAATTTTTTCGTAAACGCTAACTAATATAGAAAAATGAACAAGAATTGGATCGAACTAAAAAAGAAGACCCAGAACAGAATGGGTTGGAGAATGCTGATCGGCGGCTTATGCTCCATTAAAAGTAACAGGCATAAGTAAGTAACTAATATATAAGTTAATAATAGTAATTACAAAAAACAAAAGATTAATATTTCATCGCTGAATGGTTGCTTTTTTATGAATAACATCAAATCATTATCATTATATGTAAGAATTATATTTGAAATAATCTCAGCGATTGAAATTTACATAATAATTCCAACATTTCGTCCAGCTAAATTATCTGGACTCCTTCAAGGTAATAATCAAAACCATCAAAGAAATATATGGCGTTTTAACAATCAAAACTGTACTGTGTTAATCCAATTATATTTGGATGTTGATTTGTGTTATAAGTGACTGAAACAAATTGTCTGTGTGTGTAAAATTGAGTTATTAATGAATGATATTCGGTGTTAATATGTATTCTTTGAAGGAAAAATAAAAGTGCAATTTGATGGTTGAAAAATGTAAGGTTGAAGGAAAACAGTGTTTGAAAAATGTTCCCAAATCATCGATGGACTTAGAGAAACTAAAGAATAAGTCTGCGATAGCGTTACATGAGTTAGTAACAGGACACATGATTAATCTTGAAGGGACCAAAATACTTCAGTATGGTTTTAATACTCAGAAAGAAAGATTGACAGCCTGAGCCGAAAGAATGATATTCAACTAGCAACTACCTGACAAATATTCGTTGACAAGTAATTGGACCCTTTATTTATTCAACATGCTTATTTCATATGTATCGTTATTTTGACTAAAATTAATGTGAGTTATTTTTAGCAATACAATTTTGTATTTGATGATTATCATTTTACATAAACTTCAACAGGAACAATTTTTTCAACCATCAAATTGCACTTTTATTTTTCCTTCAAAGAATACATATTAACACCGAATATCATTCATTAATAACTCAATTTTACACACACAGACAATTTGTTTCAGTCACTTATAACACAAATCAACATCCAAATATAATTGGATTAACACAGTACAGTTTTGATTGTTAAAACGCCATATATTTCTTTGATGGTTTTGATTATTACCTTGAAGGAGTCCAGATAATTTAGCTGGACGAAATGTTGGAATTACTATGTAAATTTCAATCGCTGAGATTATTTCAAATATAATTTTTACATAAAATGATTTCTCTATATTCGGTGCCTAATTTCTGTCAAACCATTCATTCTAATCTTGACGAATATTCCTATAAATGTTTTCAATATAACATTCTGAAGATATATTGTATTTAAGTCAATCACGTATATATTTAAAAAACTATGATTTTATGAATGATCATTTCTATCAAATAGCAAATCCAATAAATATTTAGAAAAAGATTTCTACTATATTTGATCATTACCATATCAAAATAAATCCAAGTAGATGTGTATATCACAAATGATTGATCACTGAGTGGTGACTAATGTCTTGAGTGTCTAGTCCTTATTATTAGTGCAGATCGAATGCTATCGACCATGTTGCAATGTGGCCACCAGTCCAGGTGACTCGACACTGTGATTACATCTCAGTCCGGATAGCTCAGTGGTAACGTCTCTGACTGCGAAGCTGGATGACACATGATCGAGTCCACCAGGGAGAACCAGTTCCCTCAAAGATTACAGGTACACCTTGCTGACGAGTGCCAAGTAGCACGAAACCCGGGTCCAGGGTTTCCTGTCGACTACCTCCAACCACCATCTAGGTGTGTACATGTTGTTCTAATACTAGTGGTTACCAAACTCTCTTTTCAGCATTTATTTCTCTGAATTTATTTTGAATGATTAATAAGTACATGTGATAGGTACCGTGATAATAATCATCGGTAATTCCTCAAAAATGTTGTTCGTAAATAAAAAAACTGGAAAATATTTCGATCGAACAGTAATCTTACGAAGCTTCCAAAAGAATTTTAAAAAATAACAAATTGTTCCTATTATCTGATTTGAACAACTGTCGAATCTGTTGCTTGATTTCCAGAAGCTACTAGAATCTTAAACTCAAATGTAATTATACAAAAATGTTTGTTGTTTTCGTAAATAAAACTGGAGCTTCTTCTATAATTTCTGCCATCGATTCACGGGTAGATAGATTTTTCTAAAAATGTACCGGTAACAACTACTGCTGAAGTAGATGTAACTTATAAAAGCAACATCTTCGTTAGCCAAAACTACTCACAATGTTTAAAATCACAAGATCACATAAAAGTAACCAGTAAAAGGAGCAATAGTTATGTACATTGTTGAGGAATCATTTACCACAACGAAACAGCTATCAAATGATAGCCTAACTAAGAACACTTAGTGACTTAAACTATGAGAATTCTTTAATCTGCACAAACCTCCTTTTATGAATTATGTAATAACTAAATTGTCATCAAGAAAATGTTAAAATAAGACTTATTCTTCATAACTTTTAATATCATGTTTTTTGTAAAACATTTAAATTGGCCTATTTAATCAAGGTACATTTTGTTTAAGTAGCTTATAGTACAACAAATATTGATCGAACTAATCACGCGATTAATCCCCAAAATAATGAACAAATCAAATGGATATTAATAAATTTATCTCTTGCCTTAATCAAAAAATTAGTCTTTCGGTTCGACATTAACCTACATTTGTTCATCACAAGATTAAGGTCAAGCAGCCAAAAAAAACGATAAACTGCTGCTCCTTTAAGTAATCATTAGATTTTTCTTTGTAAAAATCCAAGATTTTATGTGCTTGAACATTTTGAAGAGTATCAAAACAACTACCAAGTATCCATTCGATATAGTTAACAAATTCGTGTCATATCAATTAATATAAGATGCTAATACGCCTAATTTGTACTCAGACTACAATAATGAGGCTAATTATGAACTTCGAATCTACCAAGGAGCATCAATACACTCACAATTCCAAGCTCCAAATAGTAGGAAGCATAGATCAAACAGGGTGTCCTGTTGACTACCTTCAACCACTTAACACCTAAATATAATGCACGCAAAGTCAAATCAATAAGACTAGTAGTGACCATGTTGTAATAAAGATGACATTTGTCATTTTTCGATGACATATCTATCGCACAACAACGTATATACAAAAGTATATTGTTACATTACTTAAAAGTCCTATAATATAAGAGGATTTAGTATAAATTGTATGCTAGTACGCATATAAATGATGCAAAGTGATAATAATAGTAATAACAAATTACAGAACTAGTTGGTAAAATCTAACAACCATATGGTAAATGCTCAATTTGTAAAATGTCTCAAATGACTCAGACTTCATTGTTCTTGCATTTTCACACAAATTGCATTCTGTTTTCATTCTTTACTGTTCGATTTTCTTGTCTCTCTGCTGCCAGACATTCTGTTCACTACTAGCACCATATACTACTTATGTCTACATAAGTAGCACACACCGCACTAATAAACATCGATAAAACGAATAACGTTGTAAATTAATTATATTAAAATATCATTTCTAATTGACTTTTTAACTGTCATATAACTACGAATGTTAAATATATTGAGAAGAAAACTAATGAAGTGCAAATACGAAAACTTGGATGAATATAAATTCAATCAACGAGTTCCAAATAGAAGGAAGTGTATATCCTATAATCCACTATTAATCATAATCTATACAAAGTAATGATTAGCCTTTTTCCTTATAAAGATTGACCACACTAACCAAATGCAGATATACAACACCTGATAAACTTTCACATCAATATAAATCTACTTTTTTTATTGAGATCATGAACCGATTGATGTTAGACCACCATTGAGAACCTGGAAGCACTGGATGGACGTTTCGTCCTATTGTGGGGCTCCTCAGCAGTACTCACCCACGATCCCGCACGCGGGATACGAACTCAGGGCCTAACCTACTAGACCACTGGACCGGCATCCAATAATGTTAATGTCTAACATTAACCAATCCACGAAATTGAGCGACCATCCTCCATTGTACTCAGGTAGACACCTGTTTCTACCCGACACGGATTAGCTCCACTGGTCACGGCTTCTCACCAGAACTTCACTGTCTTCAATAGTATTATTCACCTTAAAATGAAATATATTATAACTTATGTATAGTTTTTAAGCGATGTATAATACTAAAATCTATCCAGATTTTTAATAAACTCAATAGTAACAAATACTCAAAGTTCATATTGATTTTTATTTGATCTTTAAAAGGTTAAACAATGAAAATTAAAGAATAAACTACAATTTTTAGATTAAAAAAACATTGTGAAATTTTCTTAGATTTACTAAACACAAATACAAAATAATCACCATAAAATCAAAGACAAACATTACATAAGGCAAAGAAGAAAAAAAGATGAAAACAAAGCAGAGAAGAAATAATCAATTCGAATAATAATACTAACAATGATAAGTATCCTTGATTAATTTTCTTCTTTGTCCACATAATCGTTGACTAAACAGAACGACAACAACAACAACAACAACAAAAAGAATAAGTATAAAGACTAACAAAACTAATTTTGAAAAGATAGAAAATATGGTTACAATATTTATGTATATGTATATATGTGTTTCGTAAAATTACAGTCGAAATGCAATTAGGAAAAAGAAACGAACTAATAATGTGGGGTCGAAAGAAAAATCAGCAAAATTGAAATAATATCAAACTGTATCAACAACAAAAAAAGGGGATGAGAGAGAAGGAAACAAAAAGAATAGTACTCAGAAGAATTTAGTTATAACTAGTAATAATAATAATAATAATAATAATAATAATAATAATAATAATAATAGTAATAACGGACTAATGATGGTAAAATGATCTAGTTGGAACTAATGGTATATTAGTACCACGTACAATATGAATTTTTGAATGGTTAAAAGTATTATATTCATTAATCTGTATTGATGGATCAAGAATAAATCGGATAGTACGTGTTCGAACTATTGGTACTGAATGATATACAGCCTATAAAAGATGAAGTGGGGTGGAAGAGGGGAGAAAATAATCAAAACAACATGATCAAATATATTTTTATATTAAAAGTAATGAATATCGTAATATCGACGACATTTTGTCAGTTATCACACTGAAAGTAATGAATACAGTTTTATGTTATAATCTTATATAGCTAATAGTTTATAGTTTTACGATGCAGTCTATGAAACTTAACTTTTAAATACAAATTTACCTAAAATAGTCAAATTTTTAAACAGATAAATATGATATTTGATAATTGTAATGAAATTCGGTCAATAACATTAAAATCAAGAGGGAATGAAACTAAATAAAGGCCACTAGTTCGATATATACAACTGATGTAGAGTTATGAACATAAAATATCAGTGTTATTCAAATAAAATGAGATTATACGCAAGTTATTTGAACTCTACTGTAGCTACATTATTACAACTTTTAACATACAAATGACCTGGTATGGCCAAGGGGTGGCGAGAGTCAACTCTCCCTCTCGAAACGCTCTCACATCGCTACGCGTATACAGTCACTGTCAGGAAAGTCCTATTCATTGCCTTCTCGTGGCAGGGGTGCTGTTTACGAAATTGAAAGGACGAAAATCGAATGTCCGACGCTTTGATTGAGTTGGTGGACACGGAGTTGGATAACCTTGATTCTAAACCAATGCTGCACATGAGCACCAGGATCCTGAAGGAATAAATGGTGTATGAACCTTTTGTTGGTCACCAACTACCATGGGACTGCATTTCTTTATGTTGCTCTACTGTCTTATGGACTAGAACTCTAAATCAAAGGCTCGAGATGTGGCCTACTAAGAAGACCACCTGCTCCGATTTGGGCGCCCGGGCAGTATCTCGACCGTCACATAAATCCAATGATTTGTATGGCGCATATATATTTGGTGCCTTTTTATACCAATGTTTATATATTTAAATAAATAAAGTGAAGAAATCTACAGACGAAGTATACCAAACTATCACATTATTGATTTTGTTCTGCAACTATTTATACATAAGTAACAGTGGTACGTTAATGACAAGTACAAAGCTTTTCATTGACTCTTTCAATCAATTCTTAATGCCTAATAAGTAGAAATATCATAAAGTACTATGGTAAATACGATATAACAACAAAAACCAAACTATTATTTAACTTAAAGTAGATTTCATTTTAGTAAGTGTAATCATTATTTGTCAGGCCATATTAAACTATTTTGAGTCCCGGAATGAACATCAACTCTAGAATGCAGGTATATACAGCTGGCGAGCCCTAGGACAAAACGCAAGTCTTGGATTTCACTGTTATCTACATACCGCTTATTTTATATTAACTTGCGTAGTAATGGCTATATCGAAGCAATTCGCATGGAGTAAACAAATAACAATTAAGGCTGATTATATTTCAAACAAAAAATATCAACAATGACATAGTTCAGATTATTTCGAATCAAATTAAGCTGGTTAGATAGTTTTCTCAACCTATTAAATAGCGAATGAGTTATTCAGATGAATCTAACTGATGATCACAAAATGATATTTGAATGGATATTTTACAGAGAAAATTTTTTTTTCACTAAAAATCCCAACGAAAATAAAAAATAAAGAAAACTGTCGTAGTCAATTTACCTGTTTTTCAATTGAGTTCCAGCGAAAAAAGTCGCACGGAACAAGAGAAGACATTGAAGACTTAGAAATATTATTATTTGTAGAAGGGTCCAAGCGAATAATTTCACCATTAGAAGAAATAACTGATGAATATGATGGTGCAATAATCTTGTTTAATGAATTCAAGTCAACAGATGAAAGCAGATTACAACACCAGAATGAATCTGTAGGTTTCATCAGTTCAATCTAAGTATAAAATACGATAATAATTCATTATTTGAAACATGAGACAAAAGAAAAGGAAAAATAAACATTAAATGAAAACATTTCACATTTATAAAATACTTCATATTTGATTAGTGGGAAGTGTATGGACAGTAAAATGGTACACGTATTAGTAGGAGTACTAAAACTTTACTTTCATACAATAATAACAAAAAAAAGGTGTTAGAGCATATAACTATAATTTAATATACCCTATTAAAAGGAAAACAACATTAAATGTAGAAACAAAAAAAAACACTTGATGGTTGTTTCATTGAAGTTTGCAAATTGTAACCAGTGAACACTCTTACAACCCTAAGTTGACAATTTATTTAAGATCATGAACCGCTCAATGTTAGACCACTATTGAATACCTGAAGCATTGGACGACCGTTTCGTCCTAGTATGGAACTGTTCAAGAGTGTATATTTATGATTTCGCACGTTGGAATCGAACCAAAAACCTTCGGTTTCGCGCAAACACCTAACCTCTAGATCACAGTTTATCGACAGAATTCCTCAAATGATATATATAAATACTGCATTTTAAATATTTACAACCACTGAAAATTACTTCTCAACCAAAAGTATATTAGAATCTTATTAATTAAATATTACATAACATTCAGCTTAATTTATACTAAATTGATACAAACATTCAAATACCAATTAAGATGAAATTGTAGAACATAATACTGTGATCAATATCAAATGAATTTAGATAATCAAAAAAAACTAAGCTTTCCATAAATAACGAACAGATAGAACAAATCGACTGAATAGTCGATGCTAAGTGTACGTGTTCTTTTTCAAGTCATTATATCAACTAGAGCATTAGATATGCTTATGACAAAAAACTATAGATTGATTTCATAATGATTTTAATAAGCTATAGAAACAATAAGTAAACATTTATCTTATAAATACTGCATGGTTAACAATTCGCGTAATGTACTATTGGCAACTTGAAAATTTTTTAAGGAATTAGGAACACTTGAATGGCATAGAATACATAAGATATATTTTAGTTTTCAGGTTTTAACATAAATTCTAAGTCTTATTTTTCTATATCTCTAAAGGTTTCATTTTATTGCACCATATTATTAATAGTTAGCATAGCCCCCAAATGCCCTGGTATGGCCGAGGGTGGGGAGAGTCCGCTCACCCTCTCGAAATGCTCTCACATAGCCACGCGTATATAGCCTCTGCCAGGGAAGTCCTACTTACTGCCTTCTCGTGGCGAGGGTGCTGTTTACGACATTGAGAAGACGAAAAGCGAATATCCGGCACTTTAACCGGGTTGATGGAGAAGTTGCGTTTACCGTGAGGAGTTGAAAAACCCTGATTACAAACCAATCATACACATAGGTTCCAGGATCCTGAAGGAACAAATGGTGTATGCACCAACCGTTGGTCACCAGATACCATGGAACTGCATCTCCTGACGTCGAAGGCTCCGGGTGTGGTCCCCTAAGAAAACCAACAGCTTCGGTTTGGGCACCCGGGCAGTATCACAGCCCTCGCATAAACCAAATTAGATTTGTGTGGCGCATATGTATTTGGTGCTTCCTTGTATCAATATCTATGTGTTCAAATAATAATAAGTTAGCGTATATATCACAAGTCAAAATTTTCTATAAATTAAGCAAGACACCTTGATACTAAGTGATATACTCTTCTAATTCAATGAATCAGTAAATAAGAGGTGAACAACACTGTGTTTTATTTCAAAGAGGTTTCAAAACTATGTTTTTTAAAACTAAACAAACGATAATTTAGTTAGAGCAAACACAAAAGTATTATTTTGCTTTACAAAAAAATCATTTTTCAAATAATTTCAGAACACCGATTTACATAGTAGGTAGAATACGGTTTAGGTACCAACACTTTATACTGGTTATTGGTATGTAAAACGCGTGAATGCAATTTACAATTGGACAAAGTAAACAGAAGTGATCAGTACATAAATACTCTAAGCCTGATTCAATAGAGAATCATTCGTCCCGCATAATACTCCGAACTACAACAGCCAATAATAACGAGGTAGGACAGCTGATACGGATGGACTGGCTCCAGAGGTCTTTAAGTATGGTGGTCCAATTATAGCGATTGGGTTGACTAATATTTTAGCTAAAATCTGCGAATTGGACGTTATCCCATCTAACTGGTCGCAATCGCTTATTGTCCCGATATATAAGAAGGGGTCAAAATCATCCTGTGACAACCATAGAGGGATTAGTTTGATTAACATAGCATCTAAAATACTAGCCTCAATAATTATCGGAAGCCTAACTAAGACTCATGAACTGCAAACACGAGTTAATCAGGCTGGCCTCAGAACTGGTTGTAGCTGCATCGACCATATATTCACCATTCGTCAAGTTCTAGAACACAGGCATACTTATCGGCGTCCGATAATGGTGGTCTTTCTTGACTTAAAAACAGCATTTGACTCTGTAGACCGAGAGGTTCTGTGGCAGTGTCTGTCACTGAAAGGCGTACCTCAGAAGTACATAAACCTTGTGAGGGATTTTTACTCGAACACTACTAGTCGAGTGAGAGTTTATGTCATCTGATTTTGCAACCTCAAGTTTTGTCCGTCAAGGCTGTTTGGTTTGGCCACCCCTAACTTTCTTCCAACCGTTTGGAATTCATTTCTCTCCACTTAAATGGAAGTTGTTGCTTCAGGACTGGTCTGCGTCAAAACCTGAACTAAGGATAGGGAGTGAAGTAGTCAAGCGGGTCGACAACTTCACTTATCTTGGAAGTCTGATCAGCCCTAATGGGTTGGTGTCTCAAGAAATCTCTGCACGGATTCAAAAAGCTTGTTTGGCTTTTGCCAACTTACGTCACCTATGGCGAAGGCGAGATATCCGTCCATCAATTAAGCGACGAGTATACTGCGCGGCAGCTCGTTCTGTTCTACTTTACGGTTGCGAAACGCGGCCATTAAGGGTAGAAAATACTCGTAAGCTACTAGTATTTGACCACAGATGTCTTAGAAATATTGTTGGTATCTGCTGAGACCACCGGGTAAGTAATAGTGAGGTTAGACGCAGGGTATTATAGAATGATGGTAAATCAGTTGATGAGGTTGTGAATCTTGATCGACTGAGATGGTTGGGCCACGTGTTACGTATGCCTGAACACCGTTTACCACGACACATAATGCTGTCTAGTGTTGGGTATGGTTGGAAGGTTAGGGGCGGCCAAACCAAAACGTGGCATCAGTGCTTGAAGTCACTAACTTTTAGTCTGAGCCATGTTGGTAGATACAGACTACTTGATTGGCGTCTGCGCGACTATCGTAACCAATGGTTGGAGACTCTTGGTGACATGGCTCAGAATCGATCACAGTGGAGTGGGTGTATACACTCTCTGTCTTCCCTTAAACAATGAGACTAAAATTATTTAATATCTTTCTTTCTATGAACTAATTCTTCCTTCCTGTACTATATCCTTATATGCAATCTTGCCTTTATATAATACACCATTGAGTTGATTGCCTCTATGAATTTGGTGTTCATCTTGCTGTGCTAATGAGGTGTAACTGACTGACTAACCAATAATTCAGGCATGATTAATAGCAAACTTAAACTGTACATTAAGATGATTTTTAAGTATGTACATCACAATAAAAGTCATCACAACGATGGAGCTCTCCATTTAATCTAAATTTTTGAATAAGTCATTCAGTTTGTTAACTATTTCCGACAGCTCCAGCGAAATCTCGCTAAATGTTAGGATAAAAATAAGTCTTATTTAATTTCCTACAAACAACTATAGATCACAAATTCGGAAACAAATTCATGCTAATAAATAGATTACTGAAAATTATATTGGGTTGGTAACAAGTCAATATATCTAAGTTCTCTAACAGTTCATTTAATTTCAAACCAACTACACCAGTTCCCATTCAAAATATATCACTTAGGACTGGCAAAACAGGCATTTAGATATTTTTGCAGATCAGCTAAGACATGCTGTTATTTTAGTTATTAAGGGAAAATACATCATGGAAACCTCAAGAACACTACGTTATTACGTTACTCCACGAACAAAGGTGACGTGAAACTAGACGACTAGAAGTTCGTTGATAGTTACGAATTTATTGTTAATTTTTAAAGGTATTTCTGTATCAATGACTGACATAAACTTGACACATTGGACATTTGTTTTTTCCTAGTTCATAATAACCCAATAATTCCCACCATTCATCAGTCCAAACAACACAACTATGTCATCGATAGGTATACGTCACTGTTTCCGACTTGATAAATGCTGCAGATTATGTTTTCGTATGAGAGTAGCGAAAAATTAACCATAAAATACACAATACTAGTTGGCACGTTTTTAGTGATGATATATCCGGTTTCGTTAAACATGTTTACAAAATCAAAAAAATGCTGACCTGTGAAAAATCACTCGAAATATGCTGCGAAGGTGACAAACAATGAAGTATATCAGTGGGTAAATATTCTTCCAATGGATTTGTCAAGGCACAATTCATAGGAATAAAAGTGGGTAGTAGATTAGGAATTTCACAAGCAAGTAGAGTTTGACAGGTTTCATCAGTAGATGGTTTAAAGCTTGGATTTTCGGAATATGTGGGCACTGAATCAATAATGGGGCTAAAAAGTATAGACAGAGTATACTATCATAAGTATTACGAGGATATGCAGTGCATTTAAAGTACGCTTAAGTTAAAAAAATACAAAACCTAATTACAAGGCATTTAGAAAGTGTGGTAAATTATAAAAACGCTTAATGTAAGCAAAACATATACCATGGATTCTGTGAAAGACTATTTTTCGAAGAAACCGCCAATAAATCCGGTTACAGAATTTACAAAACTTGACGTGTTATGGTATTACATTGAATGTAACAAAAAACAGGTTATATTGCTGAATGAATTGTGTACTTTCTAGATCCGGTGATTTACACAAAAAATTTCAGGAAAGTGAATACATATAATTGATATTCATACTAATCAAATCAAGATGACAAAGAATACATTTTAGATGTTCAGAAATTCGACAGGGTACATTGTCGCCAATTATGAAATTAATACAGGGGGTTGTAATCAAACAGCCACTCGCTTTTTGGTCAAGTTACAAACATTTAGATCGTCAATTAAAGTAATGGCAATAATTAAAATGACCCTTTGTGTCATATAATAAAATAAAGAGGATTCAGAGATGTAAATTTTCCTTCCGACGAAATGATTTATATTCGCATTTATAGTTGTATGGTAAATATATGTCTATAGAAGAATAGAAAAGATCGCATCACAAATTGATTTGAGACTCTTATTATCAAACGAGGTTACGCATTAATCAAGAGTTAATAGAAGAATAAAAGGATGAAAATAATTTACGGGTGAGAACTATGAAAGATAATTGTCCACTTGACAAATATGAAGAAAAAAAAAGGAAAACATAAAAATCATAATAACTGGGTGATAATCATGAAAAATTGTTAGAAGACGATAATAAGTGATTACGGTTTACAGTTAACAGAACACTAATCTAATAATAATAATAATAATAATAATAATAATAAAAGCAAATCATACCATAAAAAGGAATTAAGGCCAAGGAATGATGAGAGGTTGGACATATCGTTTTTACACACAGAGTTCAGGCTTGAATTGGTGGATTGCCAATGCCTAAGCAGTGCATAAGTTTTTAATTTAACCTTCCTTACCATACAACTACAAATACGAATGTACAGCTTAAGTAAATGATTTCACTGAAAAAAAATTTCCTCGCTGAATTTCCTTAATGACAATAAGTTTTACTCTCCTCATGACATTTTTCTAGAACTCCTGTTAGCTAAGGACTCTTGGAATCATTACTTTTACGTTCATCGAACGGTTCAAGTTAAATTCGTGATCAGTTTCAGTGAATAATATTTCTCAGCCGATAGTTTGTCTCACTAAATTTGTGTGATCTAAATTAATTATCATTAGTTTTTCCAATGCAAACTGATGTTTTCTGAGTTTTGTTTTTTTTTAGCTCTACTTCTTCAGCTATAGCTTCCCAGATCATATTTATTATTATGAGATTGACTGAACTGGGTTTTATTAAGTTTGATGACTACAATTTGATAAGCATTGTCACGAAACATTGCTATCTTTGGTATTTCAAAGTTTTTCCAATGGCTAATACGTAAACCATGGGTTGTTGACAATAGAAACGTTTGAGATAAATTAACAAAGCGACCTCATAGAAAGAATGAAAAGGGAATCGAGATATCATCTGCTAGTAATTTATAAATCTCTGAGTAGGCTTTAGAATATAATAGAACGTAACAGATTGAAGCATCGTTATTTTTCTTCTATAACAGAAACATGTGATAGTTTCACTACCGACATAAATGGTAAAAGAAAATATAATGTGTCATCTAAATAACTAGAAATGAAAATAAGGATTCATATAACAAACAGTATAAACGTAGAAAATAATAAATCAAGCGATTTTTGATAAACTCTTAAAGAGAATACTATCAAATCTGCCTCATAATTACATATTTATTTCTCATCTGTTATCTTTTCTATATTAATAATATTACTTACTAATATTCAATAGCTTATCTAATTTATAATCATTTTTGAATTTCTGATCTAAGATATCTGCTATGTTGTTATACAGAAGAATTTCCATATACCTGCTACATCTTAATCCATTTTACCATGATAATTGCCTCTTTTAAACGAGAAGTTGACACAAGACCAAGTACATGTGATGATGTACATGGTCACTGAGTCTATTGACACACCGATCAACTTGAGATAAAAAATCGTTTCTGTTAACGATAAAATAATATTCCTTTCTAAATATACGAAAAACTAATCACGATTGATAATTAATATTGCAGTATTAAATGATAAGCACAATTTTCATTTAGAACTCCGTAAAAGCTTCTTGATGATAAGTCTGAGAACCTATAAAAACTTAAGGAAAGGTCAAATGATGTGAACAGTTCAATCGACTTATAAATTAAGAATTAATAATTAATGTAAAAAATTATTAAAGAAACAAAAATTAACAAGTAATCGTACACTGTAAATAAAGATTTATATTACGAGCTTACTTATCATTTATATTAAATGATGAATGTATATCAGTTTGAGTTGATGTAATACGACACAAACAATCGAAAGGATTTGAATTTCGATCGTCTGAAATTTGTAAACAATCATATGATGGAATATTTGCAGATCTACATCTATCATCAATATTATCATCATTTACAGAAGAATTTAAAATATCTAAACGACTAGAACATTCAATTGGACTGGGAATATGAGCAACTAAATAATTATCTAAATGAGTAAATGAAGCACTTCGTGTCGACAGTTCATTAGAAGTACATGGTAGGAGTAAATGGTCATTCGAGTAGGTCTTCTATTTTAAAAAAATTTTTAAAAAAAATACAAAAATAAAATTAATTTGCCCAAATACTGAAGAATAATAAGCATTTAGACAAAAAAGTCTAAATTACACTTGTTCAATTTACTGTACTTTAACAAAGAATGTTGGGGGTGCTAGATCCCTAAAAATCACTTGATAATCTTTTCATTTTTGTACAAATATTCGATTTATGGATTGAAAATTACTGTGGAACTAGGGTCAAACATTTTTAATATAAGGTTCAATCATTTGTAATAAAGTTATTTCCTAAATAAAAATGGTACACTTCATTAAAGACAAATATGGTCATGTAATAACTTGTAATCTGTATGTGTAATTTCATACGTCAAAACGATACAAAAAGATAAATTGAATGCTCTCTACTATCCCAATCGGTAACATGAAAGACATTTTTTCCAATAGATTACTGCTCATAATGTTATATCGTAGTAAAGATTAAATTATGGGTAACTCCCGAGGACTATTAATGAACTAATATTCTATAAATATTCTTATTGTATAACTATTCAATAATTAGATTATGTATATTTATATTCCTCTTATTATAAGCTTCATTTTGACCTATAATTTATTATTGTACGATTTACTGTTCTTAAGTTATGTTCAGTATATTGACTACTGCCTCCCACGTTCATGGCCACTTTTTGGCTTTATTGTGTACAAATGTTATTTCCTATTTTATGGTACATTGCGGTCTGTTTGTTTGATATATAAACCCACTATGTCTGAAATAAATGATTCGATTAGCATAGTGGGAGCTGGTATTGGTGTTCTGGACTCAAGTGGACGGGCTAGGCGAACATGGGACCAATAAAGACGCTAGGCTGCTCATACCGGTCGAACATCATTGGTTTGGCACAGTGCTAAGATTGCATAAGTCGTATTTTGATTGATGGATAAATCACGTGATAACTAGCCGGACATAAAGTCACAACACATAGCTATCTTGTTTTTATATCTATACAGTACTGAAAAAATAGGAGTCCATTTTACCCATTCACGATAATAGACTCATACAAACATAATGTATAGACTTACCTTAAGTGAATCCATATTCGTTCGAGATTTCGAATCTGTCTGAGGAGTATGTACACGTCCTGTAGAATATTCAGGAAATTCACGATTATTTAATTGTGGGTTTGATGAATGTAAATGATCTACAAACGAAATCAAATTAAAAGAATAGATTTGTGAAAAATCTGAAATGTGGTTTCAACAACTGATTAAATGATTAACAGAGCTAGATCTCATAGCTGATAGGCTCAAACTACAAGTCTGATGTTTTCACTAGACGAATATGATAGCGTCTACTGAAATTAAAAAAGTGTGGAGTAATTTATGATTACATATGAAGTCAAGTTTTATCCGCAAATGAAACTTAGCGTTTATCTCAGTAAAAAGGAATGTAAAATCTCAGGATTTGAGGGAAGACAAAGAACGGGTGAATCTGCACCATTGCAAACGCTTTTGAGTCATGTCATTCAAAGTCTCTAACGATTGGTTACGATAATCACGAAGATCTAAATCACGTAGTCTACACCCAATGACATGGCTCAGTCCAATCGTCAGTTATTTCGTGGACTGACGTCATATTTTGGTTTGATCGCCACTAGCTTCCTTCCAGCCTACTCCTACAACAGAAAACATCCCCCCATTAAGGTTAGCAGTGGTTGGACATACGTAACACATGTCCCCACCACCTCAGCTGATAGAGACTTACTACCTCATCTGTCAATTTCTCATCTTTACCTGGTGCTTAATTTCTAACCCACGCATTGCTTACGCCATGGTCTCAAAATACACAAATAACGGTTCCAAGACACCTTATGATCGAATACGAGAAACTTACAAATATCCTCTATTTCTAAAAGCCACTTTTCACCGTCATAAAGTATAACGGAGAGAACTGCTGCACAGTAAACTCGTCCTTTAATCATTTGGTAGACAGATATCTCTCCTACTCCATAAGTGCTGCTAGTTAGCGAAAACCAATTAGGCTTCTTGAGTATGTGCTGAGATTTCGTCAGACACCAGCCCATCAGGACTGATGAGACCCTCAGGATAAGTGAAGTGATATATATATATATATATATATATATATATATATATATATATATATATAACTTCTTAAATCCTATTTATTTGTTCGCTCGTGTTCATTTGTGTTTCCACTTCTATTCGTATTCGCTTCGTGTGTTTGTAGCTTTGTAATCTCAGCTGTACAACAATAAGTCGTAGTCAACACTTTGTATTATCTTCCGAAATTTATACACCGTTAGGAGTTATTTAATAACAGTCAACAGGAAGAGTGATATATGAAGCATGGTAATTATCCCAGAAATAATCCACATTTCCACTAACTAAAAACACTTAAAGACAAACAGAAAAGAGTGGTAAAAAACAGGCATCATTAAACAATTTCATGTGCTAATATAACATACCTAGTTCAAATTCTGATCGTGTAGGTGTGACTGGCAGTTTAGGTGATTGTAAATTACTCATAGACAATAATTTAATACTGCAAGGGCCATTTATAGATACTGAAGGATTTAATAATTCATTATTTACATGTAATGTATGATTTACAGGTAAAATAATAGGTTCGGGTTTATAAGATTCTCGTTTATTAATGTTCGAATTTAATAAGCGTTTGCAGTGGATCCTACAAAAACAAACAGGGATATCAATACATGCACACACATAAAAAAACATTTATTCCAATTATTCAGTGTTATTTGAAAATAACAATAATTAAGTAGGGTGGAAACAAAGAAATATTGTATATGAATGAAAAATGTCAATCTGCATATAGCCATGATACCAAATAATATTATACCAAGGTGCAAGTATCGGTCAATGATTCACTCAATTGACTTTAAGAATATCATTATAGCAATAATCAGTGACTAGTAGTAAGTATAACTTTAATGGATCAATTACTCCGTAAAGTGATTCATATCTACAAACACTACTGAAACCAAATGCAAAACAACTAATTGTTTAGTTTACAAAGTTGTAATGATATCTCTTTTAGGACTTAATACCAAAAGACCTACTCGAAGAGCACTAAATGGCCGAAAACAATCGATTCCCGTATTATAATTGACAATGGTAAATGTAGATGTTATATTGCATGGAATGTTAGTTGACCTGAAGCATATTTTGTGTGTAAACAAACAACTATGTGAGTGACTTCAAAGTTAGGTGTAAAGACATAATTTAAGCAATGAAATCGAGAAAACACATCAACTAAGACAACACAATCTTGTGTTACATAAAAGGGAATCACAAACTATCCCACTACGTTATTTATACTGAGGGGAATGGGGATTGATGATTTTGCAATAAAATTCAACTAAACACTCAAGTTTGTCTATTATGCAAGGATAAGTTGGGAACTATAAGCTACTTGGTTCCAGTTAATTAGACAATTAGAGAAAATTGTTGAATGTTTGTTACTATATAACCTGTGATTATTTTTAATAAAGTGGATACATTTAATAATTCCATTCATCTAATTTATTCATATAGTATACTGATTTTGTCTAGCTCTTTAAAAATACCACCATAACTATTGAATTGATTTGATTGTTGTGTTTACCTGAAGTATGTAAAATTTAATCAATATACGATAATATCGAATGCTTTTCTAAACAGACTATGCATAATAAAAACCAGCTGAATCATTTACAAGAGACACTTCAT
The DNA here is from genome assembly GCA_946903255.1 of Schistosoma spindalis. NCBI lineage: Eukaryota > Metazoa > Platyhelminthes > Trematoda > Strigeidida > Schistosomatidae > Schistosoma > Schistosoma spindalis. The sequence goes on from OX336420.1 coordinate 81,056,334, forward strand.
TTAAATGATAAGCAATTCCGGAAATAAGTTTTTAACATTCACTATGTAGAATGATTAAAATTCATAAACATTCCTATCAAAAGACTACATTACTACAGTGTCTTTGAGTACAAGAAATGCTCGATAAAAAGACTTACTTAAAAAATATATGATGTTCAACACATGCTCTATAAAAACGTCTGGCTAGTTTTTGGAAGGCAAATTTACACTTCAGTAAAATACGAGGACTTGATGAAGATTTAATCTGTTGAAATAAAAAAACAAAGGTAGCTAGAACCATTCTCAGCTGCGAATACAATAGATATTAAAGGATGTATATTTATATATGTGTATATATTTATAGCCTCTAATCAATTCGACAGAATATTAGTATGAACGATGTAGTTGGATTGATGATCTCACAATACCATTATTCGAATATCACTGACAATAGTTAGGATTCGTTCTGTATTGACATCACCAATTAAGCTCAGTCAGAATTCAGTAGTAATTCAAAATTTTGAGTAAAATGATTTGTAAATACCTTATAAATATACTTTACCCCTAAGAAACCATACAAAGAAAACGTTGTAAGCCATAAAAATAAATAATGTTGTTAATTAGGAAACAGTTAGTAAAAAAAGGTATTAGACTGCATAGTTATCTTACATCTTAATAATTAATTGAAAACGCATTGATTTGTAACAAAGTAAGAATTGTAAAACGGACTCACATTACTTTTCACAACTAAACAAAACTCATCTAAATAGAAGCATATTTTCACAATCTGAGACCATGTATAATGTGATAAACGTATATGACCCCATTGAAGAAATAAACCAGCAAAATATACTCCCAAAGAAAAATCGAAATTCGGAAAATCATTGAATGCAAAAGGAAATAATGGTTGATCTAAAATTGGTCCAAGAAAACGAAAATATAAAACACAAATGAGAACTTTTTAAACAAACACGTTACATAGTTTGTTTAAATAATCAAATATTTAAGTTTATTACTAAACGAGACTCACTTATTATGGACAAGAACAGCAATGAAAAGAGAATTCTTAGAATACAAGAGCAGAAAAAATGTATTAATATGGGAATAATTCACTTAGTTAGTCAGTCAGTCAAACCCAACGTAGAACATGGCATACATGTGCATATATATATATATATATATATATATATATATATATATATATATATATATATATATATATATATATATATATATATATAAATTACAATGAATTTAGAAAGTTAGGATCTAAGGGAAAATAATCAGTGAATGCACTTGTGACATTTTGAGTCATGTCATTACAAGTCTCTAACAATTGATTATGATAATCACGCGAACCCCAACCAGATAGTATGCACCTAATAATAGTTAATATCTTTATGGACTGATCGCAAGTTCTGTTTTGGTTCTCCTAAGCTTTCTTTAAACCTACTCCTACACTGGCCATCATCGCGTGTGGTGTGACAACTCGAACTGATGTATGTGCATACGAAGTTCTACATTGTTACTGACTGACTGACTGATCGCGTGTCGAGTATACCATCTCAGTCCATAAAGATTCACTACCTAGTCAATCGATTTGACAGTCTTACTTAGTATTCTGCACCTAACCTCAGAATTGCTAACTCGATTGTCCTAAAATACGTGAGAAATGCTTCGAAGACACCTATGTTTAAATATTGGTAACTTACAAATGCCCTATATTTTTAAAGTTCACATTTTACAGCCATAGAGTTAAACGGAGCGAATCGCTGTGTAGTAATACCCATCTTTTAGTTGGCAGACAGACATACCACTTAAAACAGTAGAGATTATCAGGTCTAATCATCTTCATTCATATCACTTCAATTTACAAATCCGCTGTCTGAAATCTGAGGGATTTCATTGGAACTAATTTAATCAAATAAAAAATAGCAGTTACATAATGTTAATTATTTCCTAAAGATGGATTCATATATTCGGCTTTGAACCACAGTTCAGGTTTGCGGGCTAGTGATATTAACCAGTTGTTCAAAATAAAGTAGATGAAATGGGGTCAGAACCTATGACCCGGTGATTGAAAGGTTCGAGAATAATCAAATACCAAAACCATATGTAAATGTAAGGTAAAGTATTCAAAATATCAAAGCACTAACCGACCTTGAGATTTGACGCTGAACATTCGTCGAAGGGATGATTTCAAACTAGATACAGATAATGGATTGTGTGTACTGTTCGAGTTAAGTAATTGATTAGAACTAATACTTGAAGTATCAATAAAATTATGATAAGATTCAACTGAACTAGTTCGAGAACGAGTAGAAAATGAATTGGCCAATTTCTTTGCTATATTTTTAAAAGATCCAGATGAAACATAACTAGCGTGAAACTTCTACAATCAAAATGAACATAATAAAACAAGTATATATATATATATATATATATATATATATATATTTGTTCAATTAACCTAAAAGTTAGAAAAATATATTCCTAAATGTCTACAAAATGACTTATAGACTCTAGCCAGAGTATAAGTTTTCTCAAATTTGACTATGTATTACACTTACAAGTAATGGTGAAAACAAAATCTATAATTAAATGAGATAAACCAAGATAAGAAAGATTTGAACTCAGGACCTGGTGGATGAAGGCATGGTAATACTCAGATCACAGTCACAGTTCTAGATATTACCAACTGCTTTACAGAATCTAACATAAAAGAGATTGTTCATAATACTAATTACGATTTTTGTGACTGAATGTGACTATAGTTGGTCTACTGTTTGGTCTTATCTACAGGATTCAAAATTAACACTTACCCACATAGTTCATTGCGAATCGGCTAAATGATCAGTAAGCTGCTTTATGCACATACATTCACATAGTCAACAAAAAATTACTAAAAGTAATTGTGCTGGCTTATATTTCGTATTTATCTTGTTCCTTAAATACGCCACTTCTATTATCTGATGTATTGTTTATGCGTGGCAATAGTACTACTGTTTTTTTCCAACAATTTCCACATAAGTATTCACAATCAAGATAGTATTTGTAAAGATTCACATTTTCCTGTTATGGATGAATAAGACTGAATCTGATCAGTCTCTGTCGGTGAATAGACATCTTGAACGGATACCTCTATATTGCTTGAGTCCTCCAGAAGTCTGCTACATTTTGAACAGTGGTTACAAATGGACACCAGGAAGTGTTTGATCCGATCGGCTAGATGCGCCAACCTTTCGGAACTGATGTCTTGAATGGGACTGAAAATCAAAATGTCAACAAAGAGGCGAGTATAATCTCCTAACATTAACGATTGTTGCGGGTAAAATCAAATTAGATAAAGAAGTGGTCCACATTTCAAATCCTTCTTGTCCCTCAGTATATCGGCCGAAAAGTGGATTTGCAGCCTCAAGGTCAATCAACTCAACCACGTAAGATCATAAGTATCTTCAAAAAACCTTAGGAATTTGGATATAAAACACCATATAGCTAAAATGTACAAAAATTAACATGAAAAACATTTACCGTTTTTAAAATTATATTTTACATTATTAAACTGCCATTCAAATTAAGATAACTAGTCAATATATTAAGATTTAATGAACATGTATCTACTATATATCTACTAGAAAACTGTAACGAATACTGCTTTTCTTGTTAAAAGCATGAATCTTTTAATCATTACCTAGCGAGTTAATTTTACATAGTTCGATCATAACAGCAGTATTAATCCAAGCGTCCAAATGGTCCAATGAGTGGTAATCGATAGTGACGCTACTACTCAATGAATTATTAGTAAACTGAATTTAAATATCTTATGCTTCTAAATATTTTAAGTTAAAAAATAACTTATGAATAACAAACAACGAGTTCAACATGATAGACATCCTCTAGATGAATGTTACATAGAAGTGAAATAAAAAGATTACCTTTATTGGATGTAATTCAACACCATAAAATGATAATTTCTTTACGTTCTTTAAAAATGATATTTCTGCATCTTTTTGAGGCATACCCCTGAAAACATTAAAAATAGGTTATTAATGATCGTAACAGAAAGCTCATAGAAGGATCCCAATGGTAAAAATGTTAACATCGAGGAAATGAAAAGTTCACTGAATGTAATTTATTTTTATTATTTATTTTAACACATAGATATTGGTACAAGGAGACACCAAATACATATGCGCCACACAGATCTCATTTGATTTGTGTGAGGGCTGTGATACTACCCGGGTGTCCAAACCGAAGCAAGTGGTTTACTTAGGGGGCCACTCCCCGAGCCTTCGACCTGAACGTCTGACCCACAAGGCAGTGGAGCATCGTAAGGAGATGCAGTCCCATGGTAGCCGGTGACCAACGATTGGTGCATACGCCATTTGTTCCTTCAGGATACTGGAGCCCATATGCACCATTGATTTGGGATCCGGTTAAAGTACCGAACATTCGCTTTTCGTCCTCTCATTTTCGTAAACAACACCCCTGCCACGAGAAGGCAGTAAGTAGGACATCCCTGGCAGAGGCTATATACGCGTGGCCATGTGAGAGCATTTCGAGAGGGAGAGCGGACTCTCCCCACTTTCGGCCATACCAGGACATTCGGGGGAAATATGTACCAAAGAAAATCTTGATAGCAATAGAATACTACATATGACAAACTGTTTTCATAAAAAAACAACTTGCAGTGAGTGATCAGTGATTAATGGGTCAACATGATACTTGCCTAGAACTCAGTGCTAATCGAATCAAATCACCTAGACTAGTGGCCAGATTGTGACTTAATTGATAGAGTTCAATGTCAGTCACCACTTCAGCAGCTCAGTAATAACGTATCAAATCCTGAAACTAGTTGACAGGGGTTTGAAGCCCATAGGGGGGATGAAACCCCTCACAATTGCAGGTACTCCTTGTGCCAGCTAGCATAAAATTTAGCTCCACCGTTTCCACGCACTACATCCAACTACTTAACATCAGCATAACAACCACTATGATCTGAAACTTATCGGAATGACAACTGTGCTATTTCTAATAATTTGATGTAAATCACAAACTAACATGTAAATACAAAACCCGTAATTATATTATATCTCATCCGTTGTGAGCGCAAACACTATTTGCCGCTAAGTTACCCGTAAGTCTGAATTCAATAACACAATGTAAGTCCCAATATAACCTCGTAAGCAAGATTAGTGAAAATTCATAATTAAGGACTGTAGTTAAAGGTTAATAGAAATGTATCCCAGTGTCATTGATGATGTTTTCTTATAAAATTCCACAACACTTGCTATTAAAACCATGTTGGCTTTAGGTTATATTTTTTTCTTATTTTACCTCGTGCATAACCATCCCTCAAGTCGACTACCTTTTCCCTGTACTATTTTGAAGATTAGGAAATAAGAATGACTTACCATTGACCTTACTCATGTACTGTTTAGTTCTTTCAGATTTTTAACTTTATTTCCGCAAAAATAAGACGCTCTTAAGTGTCGCATGAGGATCAAGACAAAATAATACTACCTAGCTTAGGCCAAAGATTTGTTTCGGAAAAACGAGCAATAATCTAATTAATGCGTGAACCAAATGTTGAGGATTATTTTTCAATTGACGGATAATGACGAGGAACCATCGAATAAGTTACAGGATGAAAGGATCAACATACGAAGGTGATTTATCATTATTATTAACTTATTAATCAGGTAAAAATTCATGCACCTGGCTTAAAACCACACTTTAAACGTAAGAGCTTATGATACCACCTGGTCGCTAAAAATGAAGTGGGAAAGGATTTGAACCTGTAACTTAGTGGTTGACAGTAAAACTCTTTAATCACCTCCGTATGAAGATAATTAAGATAATAAAAACGAAACAAGCAAATGATAAAATGGCAGAAGTGCACCAGGATATAAATAATAAGACGTAGTTTTTTTCACTTATTGTCTTAAATACGTGAATCCTACTACAAAAAGATACCAAAAAATGCCCAACATAAATCGAGTTTTAATACTGTGAAAAAACCAAGGAGGAGCGGTAGTACAATGCAAAACTAAAAAAAATTATTTAACACGAGATACAATCCAGGTATAAATACAGTCAAGCAAGCCTTCTGTAAGTCTATTTCACTCTTATGAAGAATGGAATGAAAAACTAAGACAAGATCACTACTGATTTCCATTTTGAGCAGAATCTGCCGATACAACTAACTTAACCGAACGGGATTACTTAACAAAACTGATTTTAGTGATAGCAGTAAACTCAAACTGGACGGAGTACATTAGAGTAAGAAGCTTTCAGCTAGTCAATGGTTTTTTTCAAAAACTTTAATAATAAACAACATTATAAGACCTTTCAACCTATGTGAGTGAATAACACCTTCTGTTCACGGAATAAATCTACGGTGAGGCATTGATAAGTATGGTAATGTTTTGGAACTAATCGAAGTGTGAAGATTTTACATCTACGGCCAAGCATGGAACCTTATTGGTCTTCTCTGTGTTTATTATTTGCGAACTCCATTCAGACACTAAAACGATGCCTCTATTATCAGAAAAAGAGGATTTTTTCCTTTCTGATAAACTGGAATCGAGACCAGTTGAACAGAATGAAGTTCTACTCTCGATTCCCGGCTTACATCTCGGTCACTTTAATAAATAACCCTGAACTATGATCGTTGGAGGTCGATGCAATTAACCATTCAACTTCTCCTGCACACTTCTGTTTAACTAACAAGTTACTTATACATAATTCTCAATATCGATAAGTGTGAAAACCTAGACAAAAATTCATCAATCGAGCTTTTGTTGAACAGTGGCTCAATGTGAAGTATCTGAAAACTTGTTGAATTCTCTATTCGAGTACACTGAGATTGACATTACATCAAAAGAATAAAAATTATATCCACTAAAGACTTTTCAAACTATAAAACTGAATAAAGCATTATTTAATGGGAGAAAACAATGTAATTCAAGTCAGAATAGAAAGGGTAGATCATTTGACGATAAAATAAATTATTTTGCTGATTAGACCATAAAAACTAGAATACAAATTGAATCAGTGATAAAACAATGAAATTAGAAACTCAATATGAATGATAAATAAAATATTATGACAAGCTGGATTTTGTCAGATTGAATCTTATGTCATGGTTAAAACACATCTTAAACTTTAAAATACTATGAAAACATAAATGTTTTAAAGTAAAGATCACATTATTAAAAAAACACTACTCGATAAATTATGCAAAATAATCAAAGATGGATACTTGCTAGTAGTGGAATACAGGACGCGCGTTTCGTCCCATTTGGGACTCGTCAGCTGGATAATGAGATGGCTTTTGAAGCGAATGGTACTGGGTTAGAGTCCCAGAGTGAACATCAAATCTGAGATGCAGGTACATCCGGCTGACGAGTCCCAAATAGGACGAAATGCGCGTCCTGGATTCCACAGCCAACCGCTATCCATATTTGCCTATAAAGCTTGTGAATTAAGGCAATATCGAGGCAATACAAGCAGTATGCACATATGCCAATAATAGACTGATCAATTGCAGTCTTAAACCTCAATCGGAAGATTCAAGCAAACAATACCAAGTGAATCTATGCAAAATAATGTCTAGAATATGAAAGTAAACGAATGATTTAATCAATTTAGCTAAAGAATAAAATAATTGTATTAAAAGAGAAAATTTATTCGTTATTAATTTGTAACTAAAGACTTGTATCATATGAACTTGTATTAATTACTTAAATTCAGCACTAATATTCTATCGTAAAATCCTATTTAATTATTTTGAAATCATTAGTTCAAAATAAAGAAAATTATAAAAATAACAATGTTGATAAAGGTCATTTACGTAGACTGGTGCAGATGATATATTACGACTAATATTATAGTTACTTGAACCATCAATTAATTGATCTTTATTAATTCTCATAAAATACCTTGATAAATATATGTGTGACCAGATTGTGCGAAATGCCCCCGAATGCCCTGGTACGGCCGAGAGTGGGGAGAGTTAGCTCTCCCTCTCGAAATACTCTCACATGACCACGCGTATATAGCCTCTGCCAGGGAAGTCCTACTCACTGCCTTCTCGTGGCGGGAGTGTTATTTACGAAATTGAGAGGACGAAAAGCGAACGTCCGGCGCTATAACCGGATCCCAATTCTATGGTGCATATGGGCTCCAGTATCCTGCGGGAACAAATGGCGTATGAACCAATCGTTGGTCACCGGCTACCATGGGACTGCACCTCCTCACGATGCTCCACTGCCTTGTGGACTAGACCTTTAGGTCAAAGGCTCGGGGAGTGGCCCCCTAAGAAAACCACCTGCTTCGGTCTGGGCGCCCGGGCAGTATCTCAGCCCACACACTAAAACTATGATGAACTATCTGCTTATAGAAAATATTCGTTTCTCTCCGACTAACATTGAAATGACTGGTATTATTATTATTATTTACTACGTCATTTATTCACTGTCTCCTATTTCTACTTTTTGTATCCGTTTCGACTCAGACAGCAACTCGCCTATGGTGAAAATTCAGCTTTATCTAAACGTTCTCGAGTCACTGCCTGGTTGAAAATTGTATGTTACTACCGAATATGAGTACTGAAGCAGTTTTTCTGAAACCACGTGCACCATTCAAACTGGCTGCCTTCAACGTTCGCACACTTATGCAGGTCGGACAACAGATAGGGCTGGCTATGTCTTTGGAAAGCCTTAATATTGACGTGTGTTGTCTATCCGAGACCCGTATTCAAGACTCTGGTAAAGTACTACAAATTCGCTCTCCATCTGTTGCTTCAAAAAGCTTGTTTTATGTGCGTTTATCCGGGGACCCTGTGGCATCTTCGTCTGGTCTTGCTGGCGTTGGTGTCGCACTAAGCGCAAGAGCTGAGGCAGCACTAGTCGACTGGATCCCCATTAACAGTCGGTTATGTGCTGTTAGATTAGAAAGTTCCATCAAAGTGAGAAGAAATCGGCGTGAGAAACGATGTCTTTTCGTCATCTCCGCCTATGCCCCGACAGATTGCAGCCCGGATGCAATCAAGGACGAGTTCTACCATCAGCTAACTGTTCTTCTCCAGAAAGTGCGTTCGACAGATATTGTAGTACTAGCTGGAGACTTGAATGCTCAGGTCGGGCGTCTAGGCACAGAAGAGAGTCGTTTAGGTGGCCGATGGGGGCTCGTTGGTCGCAGGACAGATAACGGGGAACGTCTACTGCAACTATGCACAGACCACAACCTGTTTCTGGCTAGCACTAACTTTCGGCACAGTCATCGCCGATGTGCCACCTGGCGTCCCCCTTCTGCATCTCAAGCCTGGACTCAGATTGATCACATCGCGATCAGCTACCGCTGGCGCGGTTGTGTACAAGACTGCCGCTCCTTTTGAAGTACCTATCTGGAATCTGATCATGCTCTGGTCTGCGCCAATCTTATCTTACTTTTCAGTGGACAACGAAGTGACCGCCACCACAGGATTGATGTTAGCAAGCTGGCTGCAACTTCTGTTGCTAGTATGTACCGAACCGAGCTAGCTTCTAGGCTAGCTACCATTCCACCGAAAAGTATAGATGAGTATTGGTTGCAATTGCATGACGCCATGAAAATGGCGGGTCAAGTCTGTTGTGGGTTCGCGAAACGTCCCGCTTACAAGCACTGGGTTTCTTCTGGTTCCTTACAACTGATTGAAGCCCGTCGGTCTACTCCGGGTGACCGTGAGTTTGACCACAGACGAAGGATGTTACGTAATGAAATCGGGCAAAGCTTGCGTAAGGACCGAGAAGCCTGGTGGTCAGAGCGTGCCAGTGAGTTGGAAGCAGCAGCTGCATCTGGTAATTACCGGAAGCTCTTCCAACTCATCTGAGCCACTGGCAGCAAGAAGTCTGGTGTGAGCGAAACAATCTGCGAGGATGACGGAACGCCAATCACTAACATCCATCGACGTCTTGGACGATGGGCAGAATTCTTTGAAGGGCAGTTCAACCGGCCTGCTGCTCCGGCAACATCGGTCAGACGGTCCTGCCCTCCATGGGCGGGGACGACTGATCCACCAAATGAGGCGGAAGTCCGCAAGGAACTCCAACTCTTGAAACGTTACAAATCACCGGGCCCAGACGACTTACCTCCGGCTCTTTTTAAAGATGGTGGTGACTTTCTTACTAATTAACTGATGACGTTGTTTACAAAGGTCTGGGAACTAGAGAGTGTACCAACGTCATGGAATGAGTTGATAGTTGTCCGTATCTTTAAAAAGGGTTCACGTCGTTCCTGTAACAACTATCGGGGGATAAGTCTACTTCCGATTGCGTCCAAGCTATTGGCTTCCGTTATACTTCGTAGGTTGCTCAAAACCCGAGAAGGATTGACTCGCGAGGATCAGGCTGAGTTTCGTTCTGATCGAGGATGTATTGATCATATCTTCACCCTCCGCCAAGTGTTAGAACACCGCCATACTTATCAAAGGCCAACAATTGTAGTGTTTCTTGACATCAGGGCTGCCTTCGATTCGTTGGACAGAACTGTTCTCTAGGATTGTCTATTGAAGAAGGGTGTGCCTGAGAAGTTTATTAACATCCTAAAAGCCTTATACACAAACACCTCAGGCAGAGTGAGGGCATACAACCACCTTTCTCCACTATTCCATTCAAGCAGTGGAGTTAGGCAGGGTTGCCCAATCTCACCATTCCTCTTCAACTTTGCCATCGATGACATTCTGGAAACAGCTCTGACGGATGTAAGTAATGGTGGTGTGGATCTGTTGCCTGGAGAAAGACTTCTCGACCTTGAGTATGCGGATGATATTGTCTTACTGTGCGAGAATGCCCAAGCCATGCAATCCGCACTTAATCAGTTGGCAATCAGTGTCCGTAGGTATCGTATGTGCTTTGCACCTTCGAAGTGCAAAGTTCTTCTACAAGACTGGCAGGATTCTAATCCTGTACTCACTGTGGATGGTGAGCAGATAGAAGTAGTCGAGTTCGTGTATCTGGGTAGCTGCATAAGTGCTGGTGCTGGCGAGAGTGATGAGATCAATGCACGTACAGTGAAAACCAGAGCGGCTTATGCCAATCTGGGCCATCTTTGGCGCCTTCGTGATGTTAGTCTGGCTGTAAAAGGTCGGATCTACAACGCGACGGTGAGAGCAGTTTTGCTCTATGCTTGTGAAACCTGGCCTCTCCGAGTTGAGGATGTTAGACGACTCTCTGTGTTCGATCATCGTTGTCTCCGAAGGATTGCTGGCATCCAGTGGCAACACCATGTCAGTAATGCAGAGGTTCGGCATCGAGTGTTCGGTCACAGAGACGATAATGAAATTGGTGTCACCATCTTGAAACACCGACATCGGTGGCTTGGACATGTTTTACGAATGTCGTCCCAGAGAATTCCACGTCGTGCATTATTTGCCGACTCTGGGACTGGTTGGAAAAAGCGGAGAGGTGGTCAGTATATGACATGGTGTCGTGGTATGAAAGAAAGCTTCAAAGGGCTAGCTTCTGTTGGTCCTTCACGACTCCCTGGTTGGGGTCCGAAAGACGGTGTAACGCAGTGGCTAGAGACGTTATTAGATATGGCTCAGAATAGAAGCCAGTGGCGATCCTGCTGTAACCTTCTTTTACTTTCTTCATAAAAAGTGGTTGTATCTTCCTTAACTGAAAGATCTCTTCTGACTGTACCTTTCCGTTTCCCCCACCATTGTTCTGTCTCTCTCCCTTTTTTTTATAATTCCCCACGTTCATTACTTCTTTTTTTTTCTCTTTTCTCCTTCTCTTCAAATTATCATTGTTTTGTGTGGCGCATATATATTTGGTGCCCCCCTTGTACCAATATTTATGTGTTCAAATAAATAAATAAATAAATAAATAATGAAATGAAACACAGCTATATATATGTAAGCAACGTTCGCTTACCTAAGATGTCGATGTAATCGAGCAATACGTGATAGGAGCACAGGACAATAACGACAATCAGACTTTGGATAAGGCCATCCAGGGCTAAAAGTCTGCTTCACTGGTGATAACAATACATCTTCAATATTGTTTAACGTATATGACAATAGACTTGGTCTACTACCGTTTGATATATCGTTTGTACTATGTTGAATGGATGATGAAGTAACCGACCCTCTAGCTAAGTGTGGTAAACATTGTAAATACATTATACTGATATTATCTATCTGTTGTGTAGAACAACTACAACCAATATGATTGCATGTGCTGGCTTTATTCCCAACAGATGATGAACAAGGCTTATCTTTTTTGGACTTATTATCAACACGTTCATCCCATATAATACTATCATCACTATGTTCAGGTTGAGCTAAACTACATCTACGTTCGGATAAAAAACTTCGAGCTGGAGAAGTTGATTGCTGACGTGAAAAATCATGTGATGTTGATTCAACATATGGATTAGACTGACAACTTGAATGACCACTACGAGATCGTCGATGTTTCACAGCATTTCCTAGATCCATTTGAGCTATCAATGCTCCCAATATTACGTGAGTTTCAAATGAACATAAGAGTCTATAAATAAACAGAAATAAACATGACATGATAATTGCTAAGTAATGAATCCCTATAAAATTCACAAAGTAAAAATTTACAATTGAAAATAAAACTGGACCAGTGACTTTAAATGTGTCAAACACAATAAAACTAACGCTAAGTAACTGTTTCATTATTTTGCTGATCAGATAAAAAATAGTCATACTCGATAGAGAAGCTCTGGAAGAGGCGAAAGCTTTTACGGACCTGAACATCAGCATCATCAATAAACAAATAGGATCTGATGCACATATGAAGGCACCGATTGGCAAAACAAAGGCAGCATTCTTACTAGTCAACAATATTTCGAACTCAAAAAAACTGTCTGTAAGCCAGCACGTAGGACACAATTTTCAATGCCAACATCAAGATAGTTCTATTAAACAGAGCTGGAAGTTGAATAACTACTATAATCATCATCAAAATGTACAGGTATCCATATAATTACCTGTCTACTCAATATACTCTAGATCTGTTAGACAGACACCATCAGCAACAACCTACTCTTACAGAGAACAAACCAACTTCCAAATAAACAGGAAGTTAGGAAAAGACGCTGGAAGTGGATAGAACACACATTGCGGAAGTCATCAGACTGCATTATGAGGCAAACCATAACCCAGAGTCCTCAGCGCAAAACGAAAACAGAAAGACCAAAGAACATATTGCGTCGAGAATCGGAAGCAGACAGTCAGTCAACAACGTAGAAATTCGTACGTACGTACATCAGTTCGAGATGCCATACCACATTAGCACAGAGATGCAGATGTCGATTCAAATCCCATAGTGGTAGAGGCAGTAAGAGTATAAGCAGTAGTTGGAAACAATAGGGTTTGAAGGCGTTACTGAAGGATTATAATCCAGTGAAATAAATTTGGAAAGAGAAAAAAGGAATGGACATGAAGAATTCAGAAGACTAGAATTTGGGAGAACACAAAGAGTGGATACACTTGCGCCATTACAAACGATTTTGAGCCATGTCATTCAAGATCTCTAACCATCGGTTGCTACCATCTCGCGGTCCCCAACCAGGTAGTCTACACTTACCGACATGGCTCAGACCACTTGTCAGTGACTTAATGGATTTGTGCCATATTTTGGTCTGGCCGCCCCTAGCTTTCTTCCAACCTACTCCTACACCATAAAACATCGCACCTCGGGGTAGTCAGTGGTTAGGTATACATAACGCATGTCCCAGCCATCTCAACTGATGAAGTTTCACTACTTCATCAATTGGTTTGCCATCCTTACCTATTACCCGTTTTCTAACAACTCCACTACTTACTCGGTGGTCTCAGGATATATGAGCAATGCTTCGAAGACACCTATGATCGAATGTTAGTAACCTACGAATATCCTCTACTCTTACCGGCCATGTTTCACTACCACAAAGTAGGACGAAATGAACTGCTGCACAGTAAACACGTCCTTTGGTTGGTAGACGGATATCTGGCCTACGCCATAAATGATGCAAGTTGGCAAAAGCTAGTCGAGCTTTCTGTATCCGTGCTGAAATTTCGTCACACACCAGACGAAAGCAGACAACAAAAGAATAGATAGCATTTGGAAACAACTGGGAAGGATTGCCCAAGAGAGGGTTCGATGGAGAATCCTGGTTGATGGCCTATGCTCCACGAGGGATGACAAGTGTCAGTAAAAGATTTCCAATGACTGTCATTTTTATCGTATATTCCAAGCTAAAAATACAAGTGTTTAATAGCGCTTACTATTATCGGACCTAGAAATTTGTAAAAGTTCATAAATAAAATAATAAGACAATCAAGCAATTACTCACCTAGAGCTTTACGAGTTAAAATATGACGCGATCTCGGCACGGCCACCACCCACCTAGACCTTTTACTACTTTGAGCCACCTGTAGCACGGGCAAGATGTTCTGTCGACCTTTATCATGATTGGTAACTAATTGTCTCTGAATGACATACAAGTTCGAACAAAGCTAAGGGTTGGCATATCAAGACATGACATCGGTAGATAAAGTTATTCATTATTGGACTCAATTATATCGAAAAACTTCAAATCCGTGTTTGAAATCGTGCAAAAAATCATATTCTACAGTTGGAAAACTTGGATGAGATGAGACAAAATCAGTTACATGGTAGCAGATGTGTGTACTCTTTATATTTCTCCAAACTTCATGTTTTAATATCGTTTCACAATTTCTGCTTCTGTAATGTAATACATTATCCATAAACTATAATATTTATGTACAGTTGTTGAAACTATAGATATCATTATTTCAACTATTGTGTTTTTCCTCTAAGTTTCCTTTAACTGTTCTCATGTGAAATGTAATAGGTTGGGCTGAAGCATGTGTTAATGGGTGAGTAATTAAATTGTTCGGTATTTTTAATACATTCTTTTTTATATAAACTAAGGATAAAACTGATCAGAATTTTAAAGAGGGATGGAAACGCTAAAATTCATCATAATATAGGTATAGAAAAACAAAACTCACCGTCCAATACTTAAATGATGCCTTAACTGAAGGCAAAATTGATATCTGGACTTAGGACAGTCAAAAACAAGATCAGGGTGTTGTGGATAGAATTTTACTTGGAAGTAAAATATCAATTTAGAACCTGAAGTAAAGAACAATGTTCAATACAATAAGTTATACATGTAAAAGTTTAGTATGCGAAAATTCGTTGTAAGCTAAGCATTAAATACACGAATACGTTGGAGAAAAGCTCCCACTTTTGAACACATTAACACGTGCTTACCAGTTTAATAGATTTTATAAAGTCCTTTATATTGGCAGCCTGAAGTATCATTTTTTAGATACATTGTCCCATTTCGTTATCAAAAAGAGAATTTAACTAAATTACCATTACAATTCTTGAAATTCTCAATAATTTCGGTCGCACAATTTTACTCGAAGGGTAAATAAAACGACTTAAAAAAAAACATGGATTATACACCTATGTACAACAGAAACTTTAGCGTTTAATTAATTTACGTCAGAATTATGTGTTTGAAAATGAGATGTCCAATCCTTAACTTTGCCGTGAATTTTACGTTCATTCTTTTAACTTGCTTCTCTGGTTATTAGTTTTTTTAATTACCTACTTGTTTCTCTTTTCACGTTCAAATTTGCCTAATGAGTATTAAACACACAAACTTTTATCTGTATACAATTTTTACTTTGTATGATTACATAATATTATTACCACTTCAATAGCTATACGGATTACTGCTCAGTGTTTTTCTGAAATTCCAAAAGTTTGGGACACTACTAAGGACGTATTACTAATCGATATCTCCAAACACTTAAAAGTATGTCATAATTGTGGAACATGATGTTGCATAAAAAATTTCCATCAATAAACCGTTTTAAAATTTACATTACGTGATGCGATGAATAATGGACTCGAGTTACAAATGAAACAGTATAAAATGAATTTAATTATGCGCTGTTTACCTGAATATGTATACTTGTATAGAAATAAATACTAAGAAAAAATGTAGCTAACCCATCAAGATGGATAATATCAAAAATTAATATTTCACATTGATAAAATAAACTAAACTAAAAGCTCTTGACACAATTTTCGGTCTAATAAAAGGGGTAAAATCAATCAATTAAACGAATCGTTTCAATCAGTCCTGGAGTGCTTGTGAGAAGCCGTGACCAGTGGAGTCCAACAGTATCGGGTATCTACCCCAGATAATAGATCAATGGTTGCTCAAGATCATGGATTGATTGAAGTTAGACATCAACACCGTTGGATTTCGATTCAATGATCTAGAGGTTAGGCGTTCATGTGCGAAACTGAAGGTCGCGGGTTCAAGTCCTGAGTGCGGGATCGTGAATGCTGAGTCCCATACTAGGACGAAACAGCCATCCAGTGCTTCCAGATTCTCAGTGGTGGTGTAGCTTAGATCGACTCATGAATTCAACTAATAAAATATTCAACTAATAAAAGCAAAAATGATAGAAGTATTTATTTATAAACTCACACCTTTACTGATTGTGAATTTATAGATAATAAGACTAGTATGTCATTGGTAACACGAACTTCAAAGAAATAGCTCAGCTAAGAGAAAAGTTCCACTAAAACTAATAATACATCTAACTTTCTAACCATTAAAATCTAGGGACAAAGTGTTTATATATATATATATATATATATAAGAAAACAATTTTTTAAAATAACGTCAAAACCAAACAGAAAAAAGGTAATACTTATGAATAAATAAAATTGAACAATGAAATAATTAGTGCATGTGAAAGCAATTTAGAACCGTAATAAAAACAAGTTAGGTCAATTTGGATCCACACAGTAAAAGTATGCAACGTTATAAAAGGGAAAGGTCAACTACCAACATAATATGGATAAGTATTATTGAAGCAAAACACCGGGATTATAACAAAGAAAAAGTGAAAAAATTAAAACGAATGTTTAGTTTCAATACATTTATTGTGTTTCTTTTTTCTACTGTAAAGTTAATTAAATTATAAAAGTGAAGGGAGAAAACTATAACAAACTCCCAGTAGTGAATAAACCCAATCCAATAGGCGTAAACACTAATACAACTAGATAACCATGTATAAACTGACTTAAATAAAATTACTCAATTTCACTCAAAAAATGTAAGCTAAAGTACATTTAGCTAGATTGACATAGTTCGTAACGATAATAACTGTTTATCAGAGTTGAATAGGTAGATGCTACCATGTTAGGCGAAGTTCTTAAAATAACAAAACCTGATACCAGAAGACTGCGTGATTTCTCTCACTAATAAAACCGGTAGTATAATTTCATCCATTCATTATCTTGCTACTAAAGAGAGTTGATTAAAATTATCACCTAAGTCTTTCTCTTACATTCTCTTTCCACTACTTTGCCGTCTTTAAAAGTTTTAATTCTCACTTATTATATCCTTTTGTCCTATTCTCTTGAAATAAGAAAGCTTAACCGTGTAAATACTAAGGTCACGCGTTAGAAACAAGTAGAAGTGAAATTTTCAAAGACATGAAAACGCTAGTGTACCAACTAATCAAATGAGACATAGGCATACAAAGCTTTTAGAACCTATGCCGTGATTTAGTACGATACTAGCTCATCAGAGTTGATGAGACTCCCAAGATAAGTGAAGGAGGCGATTGATTCAATCACTTCACTCCTTATGTTCAATCTAGGTGATTATTTACGCCAGCCGCGAAGCAAAATTTTCCGTTTAGAAGGGAAGAAATACATCATAAATGAAAAATACTGACATACGATCCCTAGATTAAGGAGGTCGAGTGACAACCAAAGGTCGACAAATATAATTATGATCTCGTCGGAGGGCAAATTCAACATAAAATCCCCCTCATATACTAACATGTTTGTCTATATGACCATATTTTGTGTGCACATCATTTTAGCATACGCAAAAAAACATTTCCTGATAAGCTGTTTTGTATTTTGATATCAGCCCATCCAAATCGTTGAGTCAACAGCTTGATATTTCGAGATTTCATCAGTACACCATTTATTATTTATTTTCTTTATTTTAACACATGTATTGGTACAAGGAGGCACCAAATACATATGCGCCACACAGATCTCATTTGATTTGTGTGAGGGCTGTGATACTGCCCGGGTGCCCAAACCGAAGCAAGTGGTTTTCTTAGGGGGCCACACCCCGAGCCTTCGACCTGAACGTCTGACCCACAAGGCAGTGGAGCATCGTGAGGAGATGCAGTCCCATGGTAGCCGGTGACCAACGATTGGTTCATACGCCATTTGTTCCATCAGGATACTGGAGCCCATGTACACCATTGGTTTGGGATCCGGTTAAAGCGCCGGAAATTCAGTACACCAAATCATGAGCCACTGTGTACCAACGACCGATCACAACATTATTTATCACCTTAACTACCAAAAATCTTAAACCCTTCTCAATGATACAGACTACAGTAAAACCATTTTAATGGGCTGTAGTAAAAATTGCATGCTCCTCTGAATGAAGGAATGAACAACAATGACCACAAAACGATACTAAATATCAAAGAACAAATAATAATAAACCCACTCACCATGACATTGATCCGTTATTCTTTTTTCTACATCTAACCAAAACTGAATGAAATATATAATATTTTTGTGAGTATAAACTAATAAAGTTTAGTCAATTTTACAAATAATAATCGATGTTTAAGTGTGAGACAATCCAAAAGATTAAGCATACATAGATTTATATAGTAAAGCTGTGCACTAAACTATTTATCCTTTGAAGATCGACAACATAATATGTTTGCGTAAACTGCAATGGAAACATTGATCTCGAGATGAGTGAAGAGTGGGTATTATATGCCGAAATCATGGCACCCTAATGCATGCCAAAACACATATTCACAAGCGATAAAAATATGCAATCGATGTAAGGTTAGTTGTGATTCGATAAACACAAAATTATAAACTCAAGTGTGAAACCATGGGGGCATATTGTCCTCAAAATAATCAGCCGGAATCAATAAACTTTTACGGTTGTTGAAAATATACAACTACGTCTGTCATTTTGTAAAGAAAAGTCAGTTAAACTAACTTTTCTTTGACTAACGCAGGACTATTTTAGCTAATCCTCGAAAAAACAAATAAGCAAACTTAGTGTGCTATCAATAGTTCTAATGACTATACCCCAGTTAATCCAACTACAAGTTCTTTGAAGACTTCACAAGTCAGACTGTCATGAAAGCTGAGAGCCCCTTTAAATAACAGTTAAAATGCTGTTGCTACAAAATAAGAACATTTACATTAAAGCAAGTTCAAGCATTTATGTCATTACTGTGCAAAGTATACGCCTAATAGATCCAGTAGTAGATAACCAAGAAATTCAGAAATGAGTAGAAATTGACTTACAGGAACGTCAATGAAAAAGGGATTAAAGCCAGGATATGTTGTATCATTCGAGTACATATTACAAGGATTGAACGAGTTGGTCATGGAAAAACCACAAAATTTAGTCAAGTAAGATTTATCAATCGAAGAGGAAGACAGATGAAACGATGCGTCAGAACTATATTGTTCATCTTGATGCGTTCCCACCACAGAGTTTCTTGTAGCTGAATGGTTTAAATAGTACGCCAAACCAAAGTACTGTGACTCTTCTAACTCTAGACACTGACAAACCAAATCAAAAAGCTCACGCCCCAAAGCGAATTTCTGTTTACGGAGATAAATAAGAGAGGTTTGTAACAAACAATGATAATGATAGAAATACAGAGATAAATCACGAAAAATCCCCTTAACTATGTGCAATTACACCATACAGAGAATATCCATACACATTCGTTTATTCTTACCGACTAAAAGTCACGGAGTTAAATACAGTGCTGAAAGCTGAATATAAATCTAGGAATTTTAGACAGAGCATTTTTACATAGTAAGCCAAATGCACTGTAAGTAAGATCTGAGTAAATTTGAGGACAAATATTTTTGATTATAAATAAAACTGTATTCTAAAATCATAAGGATTACAATTTTACCAGAGTGATCACTCTATTTATAAATCAATGAACTAACCTTTATCATTTGTAAAGCAAGACGACAGAGTGAAACTAGGAAATATACCACCTACATATTCAATGAGAGTCAGTCATGTAAATCTATATCCATTACAGGTAAAACTGACAAGTACAATATGCCACATTGAATCAATATATACAATATTAAAAACTCTTCATTTAAAAGGATCTCATAATGTATTCGAGTGAAACAAATTTGCAAGGATAATTATTCCTTAATACGTGACACTTCAGAACTTTTGTTTTATTATGATGTGTACATAACAAGTAATTGGGCTGTAAACAATTTATCACAGAAAAAGAACATGCCACTATTCCATAGTTAGACAAACACTCAAAAATATGAGGTCCTATGATTCCTCTCTATCTTCTCACCTATTAGTTTTAAATTATGGACCAAACACAAAATCTACTCCTTGCATTGGATATATAGTATAGCATGTCATATAAATTTAAGAGTTGGGTAATGGACACTAAGTAAGTTTTGCTCACACATCATTTTCGATTCCCGAGATTCTAATAAGCTTGCTATTACTATTCACTTACAAACAACATTCATACACTGAGCTGAAAGTTCTCATTTTTTAACTATTGAATCTCATTCTCAAATAGCGACCTTAGTTGAGATAGCCAGATAATATCTAACAAAAAGCCGGACACCTGTAATTGGCAAATGAGTTACATACCTTAATTGGAAATCTAACACTTCTAGAATTCAGCTTAGTACTAGAAAAAAACAATCAGAAAACCAGCTATTTGATATCATAAACTAGCCAGCAAAACGCTTTGTAATACTTTAAATGGTTATTTATCAAAAACCGACAGGAAAAGTTAAACTTACACACAAACTAAACCTGAAGCATTTTCCATCAAGACCGATAACAGAACATTCGATATTCAAATTCGAACGAGAATCCTTCAAACTAGTGGCTTTGCGTAGGAATGATCGCAAACTCTGTCGTACATTTTTTGCCTTCTGTAAATTGGCAGTAGTCCTATCTTGACTTATATTATCTTCAACAACAGGCAGGGAAGAATCTTCACCAGTCAACAAACCATTTGAAGGGAAGGGTAGACTTGAAGCCCTATTTACGACTTCTGTACATCGAGTAGTTACAGGAAGTTCAGAACAATCTGAGGTAGTTTGGTTACGTGGTTGCCAAATCTCATCGGGACAATCAAAGCATTCAGGAGAATGATTGTTCTGCATTGTCACTGGAAGAACTTTGAAAGCACAGCAATCGACAGCCAGACGCACGCAAACTAGTGATTTGCAGGTTGGAGAGCGCTTTAAAACATATTACATCTGAAAATATTAAGTGTGGCAAGAAGATAATTCAGAGTTAAATATATTGTAAACTAGTAGAATCCAAGATTATACAATCGAGTAAAAGAGTCCATTTTCAAAAACGAACTGAGATTTTACTTACTGCGAAACTTGAGAAGTTTGTTGATAACCTGACTATGAAGACTTGGTTTTCCCAGTGACCTGGTAAAAATCACAATAAGTGTAACTATAAAAGAAACCTGACCAAAATAGCACTGATTTCTAATGAAAAGACCTCAAACATTTTAACATACTTCAAATATATTTAGGTAAATTCCGAAGTAAGGCTGAATACAAACTTCTTAAACCTATTGATGATTCACGGAAACTAGCCTGAATTCGGGGAATACTCGTCACAGATTGTTCTTAACCAAGATACCACTTAAAAGTAGAGCAGCTGATAGCTAACTTACCATCATATGTGACTTTCCAAAAGCGCGTTCCCAATTACATTACTTCCACCAGTTAACAAAAAGAAACGCTACAAAAAAATGAATTAATTATTCTGTAGATACTATTAAGCAGACGGTTTTCGATTTTCACCACGCGAAAATCGAAACACAGAAGTCAAATGTTTAGATGAAATTTTGAGAATCGGGAAACTATTGGCAAAAGCAGTCAAAGCATCTGATTTTAAACTAAGATTTCTGATTAATCTTTAGGTGAGACTATAGTTATAGCCAAATTAATCAGATTTAAGACAGCATGTTGAGGACTTTGGTGCGAAATTAATTCATCCATAAGGTAAAATAGAATTTTGGCTTTATGGCATGTCAATTTATGATGAAAATCTGGCGAGACTATAAAATATGAACGAACCAACCAGATTTCGGATAACAGGTCTTGAGTTTTGGCGCAAAATTCATTCACTCATTTGGCTAAATAGATTTTTGATATTATAGCTAATGTCAGTTCACTCAAGAATTAATTGTTATAAAATTTTGCCTTGCATAAAGTAGATAAGCCGCAGAATGTACAAGGTATACGTTTACTTTCATGTTCAGCAAGATATACTTACAGTAACAAAATGACCTTCGAACCAAATCTTGCGCCTCACCTTCGATTAAGGAATACTGGCGTACGATTGTTCAAATGGTTCAAATGGTTGTGGACGGAATAGAAGAAGCTTTCGCTTAACAGGCTTCCGTGTCTAGTAGCA
Organism: Schistosoma spindalis; assembly: GCA_946903255.1. Taxonomy (NCBI): domain Eukaryota; kingdom Metazoa; phylum Platyhelminthes; class Trematoda; order Strigeidida; family Schistosomatidae; genus Schistosoma; species Schistosoma spindalis. The sequence goes on from OX336420.1 coordinate 81,078,888, forward strand.
GGGGATCACCAATACCTCCAGGCAAGAACCTAGGTATGTTAACGATAAAAGAGAAAGAAAATGAATTGGTAAATCATAGTAGGATACTATCCTTAGTCCTTAAGAATAGATCAAGTCGCCTCTAAAAGGACTCCTGGGAAGTTGCTTGGACTAGCTCAGCTGGCAGCGAATTCCAGCATTTGACAACTCTTAAGGAGTAGAAATTGTGTCTGCAGTCCATTCTACTATGTTGTATCTTTAATTTCTGGGTGTTACCCCTTAGGTAAGTGTTGGGACTAAGCTTAAGTAGGTGTTCAAGAGGATGTCCAGGTGTGTTGAGGATACTGTAAGCCATAAGAAGGTCACCTCTAAGACGCCTGTACTCCAATGGGTAAAGGTTGAGTGATTGGAGGCGCTCATCGTAAGGTTTAAATTTGAGTCCCCGAACTGATTTCGTGGCTCGCCGTTGGATACGCTCTAGAGTGTCCTTATCCCTTTGGAGTATAGGAGGGAATACTATGTTTCCGTACTCTAAATGGGGACGAATGAAACTATTGAAGATTATGTGAAAAGTTCTTCCGTCAAACTGACCAAAAATGCGCTTCAATGTTACCAGTGCAAGGTTTGCTCAAAAGGCATTCCTGTCACAGTTGGCGTAAGACTTTAAGTCGTAGGGCACCAGAACTCCTAAATCTTTTTCGAATCGGGATACTACTAGAGAGGAGTTTCCTAAGTTGTAACTGTAATTTGCGACGTATCGCAGATGGACTACTTTACACTTTGAGGTGTTAAAGGTAAGTCCGTTATCGTCTGCCCAACTTTGAAGTCGAGTCAGGTCCTCCTGAAGTGCCTGTTTGTCCTCTTGGTTGCGTATCGCTCTCCAAAGTTTCACGTCATCGGCAAAGAGCAGTATGTCTGACGTTACCTGTTGAGGAAGATCGTTTATATAAATCAGGAAGAGAAGAGGTCCTAGTACTGACTCCTGGGGGACCCCAATAGGACATTCCATAGCCTGTGATAAATTGAAGTTTACCCTGACCTTAAAATGTCGATTTGTGAGATATGAACTGAGCCAGTTAATTAAAAGTGGTTTGATACCCAATTGCTTGGGCTTGTTAATAAGACATATGTGGTTAACCCTATCAAAAGCTTTAGAGAAATCAAGGTAAATGATGTCCACCTTCCCCTTGCGATCAACGATGCTTGTCCATCTGTCAACCGTGGTCAGCAGGTTCTTCATACAGGAGTAACCCTTCCTGAAACCATGCTGTTGGGGTGAGAAGAAATTTAAGGACAACAGATAGTCGTGTATACCATCGTATATCAGGGACTCCATGATTTTTGAAGGTATAGAGAGAAGAGCCACCGGTCGGTGACTTGAAGTTTCACTGCGTCGACCTCCTTTGAAGATTGGTGTGATATGAGCCAGCTTCCAAATATCCGGTAGTTTGCCCCGACTTAGCGAGTGTGAGAACATCACGCTAAGCGGTGTTGCCAGGATTGAAGCTGCTTCCCTCAGTATAGCAGAGTGGACCATATCTGGACCAGGAGAAGTGTCTGTTCTTAGGTGCTGCAGTTCTCTGAACACCAAGTCAGAGCTCAGTTTCACTACGGAAAGTCCTGTGCAGTTGCAGATGAAGCCATCATCAGTATAGTTGATGTGGGACGGTTGAAAAGTCCGAGAGTATTGCTCAGCCAGAAGGTTAGCGGCGTCACCGTCATTATCGGTCGGGCCGTTAGGACCTAGCATTTGAGAAACTCCAGTTTTGGCTTGACGAAGAGAGGCTTTTCGTATTGGAGCAAATTTATCCATAAGCTTTAACTGGTACTGAAGCCTGTCTTCTCTTATAACCATCGTGAATATGTTTCTTATATGTTTGTATTGCCTGTACTCACTGTCGTTGTCGGTTCGCTTGTATTCTACCCAACAGTGCTTTCTGCGGCTTAACAAACGAAGAGTGCGATTTTTGATGATTGTAGGTTGCATGTGGCTTTTAAGGACCAATTGAGGGACTGACGGCTTTGTAGCACATAAGAGCGTGTGCAGTAGGAAGTTCCAGTGAGCATCCACATCAAGTTGAGGGTGAACATCCCAATCCACCTGTTGTAGATAGTCCTGTAGAGCTGACACATTTAACCGTTTGGAATTTCAGCGCTTGTTGTTGTTGTTGGGATATCTTAGCTCAGTTTTGCTGACAAAACTGAAAGCTATAACAGCGTGATTGCTTTTCTCCAGGGGAACAAGAATTGAGAGGTTGTCGACTAGAAATTCTTCATTTGTAAAAACACAGTTTAAGCGCGAAGGTGTCTGACTGTTCCTCCAACGAGTAGCCAACTTCACATTTTCGTGTAGTCCAAAATCCTCAATGAGGTTGAAGAACCGAGCTTCAATTGAATTTTTACCCCCAAATATACGTATGTTCCGCGAAGTTGACTCTAAGTCTTTATGGAGGAGGTTTACCATCAATAGTATAATGGTTTCTATTACCGTGACCGATGTGCATTAGCACACTCTTCCTAGAATTGATTTCTAAGCCCCAACCTCAAGCCCATCTAACTAATTCGTCTACGTCAGCTTGAAGATCCAGATGATCAGCATCACTTTTTAATGTTCACCAGATTTTTACGTCATCCGCAAATAATAATGTCGACGACCTAAGCAACAGTAGTAGTTCATTTACGTAGAGAAGGAAAAGCAGAGGGCCTAAGACGGTACCTTATGGTACAGCACTTTTGACCGGCTTCCAATCGGATAGCGTCCCATTGACCCGCACACTGTCTGCGGTCACATAAGAAGTTTCCTATCCACTCCTGTACAGCACCTATTATTCCGAAGCTTGTGAGCTTCTGCATAGGACCTAAGTGTGAAACCTTGTCAAATGCTTTGCTAAAATCTATGAATATCACATCGACAGACAGACCCTTATCTAAGGCTGCTGTCCAATCCTCTCTCTCAATAATTACGTTAGTCAAGCATGAACGCTCGTTACGAAATCCACGTTGCTCATGAGCTAACAGATTGTGTGAATCTATGTGGCTTAGCGACCTAACCCGAATTATCTTTTCAAGTAACTTAACGAAAATTCCAGTTAGACTGACAGGCCGGTAGTTAGATACGATCTGTCTCTGATCATCCTTAAATATAGGACTGACTATAACGTCTTTCCAATCTCTAGGGGATCGGGCGAGTGAAAGGGACATGTTGAAGGGTGTCGCAAGCGGTTTCGAAATCACTTCCACAAGAGATGACAGCAGCCGTGAATGTAATCCGTCAGGACCCGGTATCTTACAAGGTCTGAGGTTAGTTATTAATGGAAGGACAGTTTCGTCAGTCACCTGTACAGATTCAATGACTGGTATCTCGGTGTGATTGGAACAAATATTTGTTACAATAAACGTAGAGTAGACTTCTCTAAAATAGTTTGAAGAAGTTTCAGCTTTAGAGCGATCTTATTTAGCTGATAAATCTGAATCTTCGTGTGACAGTAACGGGGGAATACCATCACTATGTTTCGTTCGCCGTTTAACATACGAAAACAGTCGTTTCGGACAAGTACGGTTATCATATACCAACTGTCGTTCGTAAGTAGTACGGCATTTGGCTATGGTTTTCCTATAAATATTCCGGAATTTTTGGTTCTCACGCTTAAATGATGCGTGACCTGTCAAGCTTCCGGGTTTCCTTATTAATCCATGGAGGGCAATGCGATAGCTTACGTGCTGACCATGGGATAAACGGCGACGTTACGGACTCGAATGTAGCATTAAACGTATCAAATAAACAGGCATTAGTTTTGGCTGTCTCACTCTTCTGAGTTTCCACAGTAAGATATTATCCTTAGTCCTTAAGAACAGATCAAGTTTCCTCATGAAGAAATCCTGGGACATCGCTTGGACTATCTCAGCCGGCAGCGAATTCCGGTATTTGACAACTCTCGAGGGGTAGAAGTTGTGTCTACGGTCCGTTCTGCGACGTTGTGCCTAGTTTCTGGGTGTTGCCGCTTAAGTTTCTTTTGTAACTAAGGTTAAGTAGGTGTTTAAGGTGATATTCAGAAGTGTTAACGATGTTGTAAGCAATTCGAATGTCACCTCTAAGACGCCTGTACTTTAATGAGTAAAAGTCTGAATTGAGTCCCCGAACTGATTTCGTGGTTCGCCTTTGGATACGCTCCACTGTCCTTATCCTTTTGTAGTAAGGAGGGAAATACTGTATTGGCATTGAGCCGTAACACGAGACAAACTGGAAAATAGACATTCAACATTTAACGCTGGGAAATACCCAACAAGGGAGAAGGCGGGAATAAGAAATGGAATAAATTGGAGTTGATCGTATGGCATGGCTCGGCCTTGCAGGCGTGGTCCCAGCTGAATGTTATCTCTTATCTTTTATTCGTATTAAATATATTGTTCCATATCTAGCCTAAGCTTGTTCTCCATCATGTATTGGTAATTGTTACGATGCGATGAGGTGGTGTAGATAATAATGTGACTTCCACGTGAGATCTTATAGGTTAGGCAGTTGCATCATGACAAATATACAATTTTAGGATTAGGTCTATTATTAGAGCAGTGCTAATATCATAGTAGACCATAATTCTACATTGGTGAGCCCGACTAAAGAAACGCAACCTATTATTATTTTTTCTCTTTTTCACCTGATATTTCTGGATCGATATATACTTATGTAAACCCATTATTCTAACAGTCCTCTGATTAATGCTCATGTGTATTATCGTAATGTTATGTTAATTAGTTCTCATAACTTACTAGCTCAATCAATAATAAAAACTGGTCATCTACATTAACTAATTAGCTTTTGATGGTTCGTTAACAAGCTTTAGAGGCATTTACATGCTTCAGCAAAATAAACTTATTTTAACATCAAGCTCTAGCAAATATGACCTGCAAACAGCCTCAATATACATGGTCTATCCATGCAATCAAGGACTAAATAGTTATCTGGATCCAATTCTTAGTGTTCCTTCACTTAACACATTCTGTCTTAAACTATGCACTATCCTGTAATATTTTTTTCTTCCGACCACTGCCTGCCTAATTTCCAATTCTCGAGTTCCATTGCCAAACAACAAGGATGACACTACTACAAAAACATACGGTGAGTTTTAGCTATAAGTTTTCTGTAATCATAGGGTCATTTTAGATAGCTCGTTCAATGGCAACCACACAATTATCTGGATTCATTCAATTGTTCTGATCCGAGCAAGTGACAAAAACATCAGCGGCACCAAGGACCCTGGAATTAATTACCATACTGCATGTTTTATTCTGGATGCTTTTGGATCATTACTTCTCACGAATGGCGTTACATATGTCGTCTACTGTATCAGTTTCAGTTTGGAAAGTACAGGAGGCTTGATGGGCTGTGTTAGTCCTGTCAATTGTGTTCTCTCAGTTGATCCAACTTTCTTTTGAAAGAATCTACGGATGAAGCTTCAACCACGTGTTGAGGTAATGAATTCCACTCGTTGATGATTCGGTGGGAAAGTCGATAATCAGCTGACAAGTAATTTGTTCTGGGCTTGTGAACTTTTTTGGAGTGTCCTCGTGAATTCTCTGTTTTGGAAGACAAAAAATTAGGGCATATCAGGTGCAAATTTATCACTAAGCAATTTGAAAACTGTAATGGAGTCGCCTCTAGTTCTACGATATGACAAAGGGAATAGGTTTAGCTTGGCCAGTCGAGCATCATACGGAAGCTTCGCTATTACGGGAATCAGATTAGTTGCCGTTCTCTAAACCTTTTCCAAAAGCCCACTGTCTTTTTTTAAGCAGGGGCTAGCCGCTTGTATGCAGTACTCACGTTTAGGACGTACGAACACTGTATACAAAGTCAAAAACGTTTGAGCGTCTACATGAGTAAAAGCCCTACGTATTGACCATAAAGTTCTAAAAGCTTTGGCGGCTATTGCACGGCAGTGTGCAGTAGTCTTCAGATCTTGGCTAACGATGACTCCCAAGTCATTATGTGTCTGGACAACAGGTAGCTCAGTGTTATTCATCGTGTATGTATCTGAACCTTGATGACCGATATGCATCACAACACACTTGGAAGTATTTATCGGCAGCTGCCATGTATGAGACCATTCGGATAATTTCTTCAGGTCATTTTGGAGTCCTAAGCTATCATCATAACATCGTTTCGTTCTCCATATCTTGACATCGTCAGCATATAGCAAGACCGATGATGATAGTAACGAGGAAGGTCATTTACATACAAGAGGAATAGCACTGGCCCCAAAACTGTACCCTGGGGCACTCCACTAAACACAGTTTCCCAGCTAGATAATTTTGAGTTTACCCGTACTCTTTGTTGGCGCCCAACAAGGAAGTCTTCTATCCACGTCAATAGATTGCCTCCAATTCCGACACCTTTTAGCTTATATAACAGCCGGTTGTACGGAACCTTGTCAAAAGCTTTGCTGAAATCAATATAAGCCACGTCTACAGGTAACTTTTGGTCCTTAAAAGCGCACCAGCTTTCTCGAGTGACTAAAAAGTTAGTGAGACAAGAATAACCTATTCTGAAACCGTGCTGTTTCTCCGAGAGAATTCGGTTTACATCGAGGTATTTAAACAACTCTTTCCGAATAATCTTTCCTAAGATTTTAACAACCACACTAGTTAGGCTAACGGGTCGGTAGTTCTCAGATTTATGTTTCGTACCTGTTTTGAAGACAGGACTTACTATGGCGTTCTTCTAGTCTTTTGGTAAACGACCCTGCGTAACGGATAGCTTAAAGCATATACTTAAAGGGTTCGCAACGAAGTTAGATAATTCCTTTAGTAGCCTAGGATGCAATTCATCTGGCCCCATGGATTTACCTATGTCAAGCTTATTTAGCAGATCAAAGACATCGAATTCATTTATGGTCACGCTATCCAGTGTATGTGTGGGGGGGTTTGTATGCGCTGACGGGAAGGGTGCTTCTATGGTATATACATTGCTAAAGTAGTTTGAGAACACTTCAGCCTTACCAAAGTCATCTTCCACTAATGATGCGGCAGTACTGTCTTCCCATAGTGCAGGAATAATTCCTCTTCTTTTTGTCCTTTGGTTTATATATGAATACAGGCGTTTGGGACATTCTATGGATTCCTTAAGAATTTTTTCTTCGTACAGCTTTCTAGACTGACTAAGGGTCGAGACACAGGTATTCCTAGCTTTTCGGTACTGAGATTTTTTCTCATCAGACCCCAGTAACCTAAATCTATCCCACATTTTTCTTCTCTTACGGAGAAGGATGCGGACCACCCTATTGAACCATGGTGGGGAGTTTCTCGGCCCCCTTGGTATAGTCCGAGGAAGGTGGGGTGCGGTAACTTTTAAGTATAAATTTCGGAATGCATTCCAAGCCGTTTCAATTGAGGACTCTGGGTCTATTGTCCAATCTACTAATTATGCCGAGTGCATGATATCTGGTATGTTTGCTTTCCAGACGTTAGGCCTGGATTGAGTTGACGCTTGCTCGTGATTGACAGTTATATGGAAGTCAAAAGTTAAAACTGCATGATCACTTTTACCTAGGGGTGGCATGTAAAGGAGGTTCGCAACGTCATCCTCATAGTGAGTTAATATAAGATCTAGTAAGGATGATTCAGTGTCCGGGTCGTACCTAGTCGCTTCTTTCACATGTTGCACTAGGGCACGTGTTATAACCGCATCAACTGGTTCCTGCTGGAAGGAATTATCTGATGATTCGGTTCGCAGATTTCCCCAGTCCACCATAGGTGCATTAAAGTTCCCTAGGATTAGACATCGACCACTTCGCGACCAATTTTTGAGCCTGTTTAACAGGACATCATTTACCTCACAGCTTAGACTGCGAGAAATCAAACCAATTAGCAGCTCTTGCCCCTTGAATTTCAAGCGGCAACTAACCAATACACACGTCCCACTTTCATGGGATACACTATCAATAATCACAAATGGGATAGCATTCCTAATGAATAAAGCTACTCCCCCTCCTTTACGCTTATGTATTCTGTCGGTCCTTACTAAAGTAAAACCCTCAAAATCGAGTTCCATATTATCTATAGACTGTGTCAGCCAGGTTTCTGTGACTGCGATTATGTCTGGCTTTGTCGAGTCAATCTGTTCACCTAGTACCGATAGCTTATTGAGCAAGCTTCGGGCATTTGTGTAACAGATCCGTATTCTATTTAAGTGGCTTCGTGTTTCACCCAGAGTGGCTTCGCCATCATTCTCTGACGAAGCCTCACAACCCGAAAATTTACAATTTTCAGGTCCTTTTCGCCAGCGTCTAACCTCATTTGTAGTTCTTTTTCGGCTTCCCGTCTTTTTACACGGTCTGCCAACGGCAAGTCCTTTCGGATAAAAACTCCCGAACCCTTTAGTTTATGTCCATTCTGTAAAATTAAGTCCCTTTCATTCGAAGATTTGAAAACTACTTTATGCAGTCTAGATTGATTAGGCTTCAAGTTCGCTAAACTACCTAGTCTATACACCTTTAGCAAGGTAACTCCGGAGATATTTTGAGGCATGAGTTGATTAAGTAGCTGTTTTATCAGGACAATGTCATGCTCAAAACGAGTTTTTGGTTCGAAGCTTTCGCTCTCCTTGATCCTTTGAAAAATGACTGATCTGTTACTGTGATTAGCCTTCGATTTTTCGACTACTTTTGTGGAGGCAGGGTTCCCTTTTATATCGTTTTTCTGTTTCTTCCTCACAACCTGTACCCATTCGTCAACGTTGCTTGAAGAAGCAACCACAGTCGCGTCAAACATACTGTGGGATTCCGGAGGGTTTTCGATGACTTGGGAGGTCAGGTTTGGTGTCCCTTTAGAAACTGATCGAGCCTTGCGGTTGCGGCTTCTATGTGTTTCTTTCTGGATACCATTTTGAGGACGTGGGACAGAAGAAACTTTTTTCCTTGAGTTTTTTGTGCGGACAGAACTCTTTGGGGATTGTTCTCCCTCCTTTGGTCGGTGCGAGTCATCTGTTTTCGAACTCACTTTAGTTTGCCTCACGCCGATTTGCGTGTCAACGGAGCGAGTACTTGATGATGTGTCGCGACCACACTTGCCAAAACATTTTTTAGCAGCACTAACCAATGAGACGGCCTCGGTTAGCAAGCTGTTAGCATCCGAACAGCACTGTTGACATAGCCATACGCAACCATTCCTACTGAACCGTTTGAAAGCTGCAGGCGTTAATTTTGTGCAAACTTTGTGGTATCATCCTTTGCACTCATCGCACTGCATGCCGCTTTCAACAGGATAACGACAGCCCAGGCGTTGGCAATTACTTTTTTTGCACTGTCCAGTCATTTAAACACGGGTTTTTTTAGAAAGAACTAGATGCAAAAATACTCAGGGACAAAAAATAATCTATGACCAAAAAAAGTGGAAAACTGTGGATCGTTAGAACCAAAAGTACTAACATGTACTATAAAAAAACAGAGTACTCAAAAGTACTGACAACAAAAATCTAATTTTCAAAAATAATCCAGGCGAGTTTAACTATTTTACTGGATGGTTTTTTGTACTTGACATGTATATATTTTCCAGTTGCTTGTCACATGTGTCACTAGGCTAAATGTAGAAACTTCTTATTGAAAGCGTTCAAAGAGTCATACCCCTACCTAATGTTCCATAAGCTTATATCTTTAAAACTTTTCCCGGACATGTTTACTATTTTTAAATTGTCACGCCTCACCAACCTGCATGTTAACCTGGTCCTAGTTTGTATAATAATTCAAACACTCATATTCATCACAAAAAGCTTCATCAATAAATAGTTTGAAATATTAACGGGTTTACTTTATAATAACTGTCGAGATGTGTAGTCCTCATGTTTATTTTTTTACATGTTCATTGTTAAATAGTACAGTCGTAAACACTCAGAGCGAAACTCCACCATTGAACCATAGCAGATAAGGAACGTGGCAGAAAATTTCTAAGATGATAAGTAAACTTTAAAGTTTCATGATATTTAATGGTAATATTGGACATCTTTTCGAGCAAATAATTATGAAGTCGTCTAACGGTCATAATACTTCCCGCTGTGATTGTGATTACTTTCTAAAGCAATAACAGTTTATTGCTCTCTTGTAGGCAGTGTAATGAAGCAATATCTCTTAGCATGAGCTTATTTGTAATAGCCAAGAAGGGTAAAATCACCCTGATACACCCCAATACGCTTATGATCATCAGTCACTTATCACATCCTGGAAAATAGTAAATGTAACCCAGCAGGTATGTGTGATAAATTGTAGAAAGATAATAAATGACACGGCGATAATATAACTAACTAGTTAACTGTGTGATATCTACAGTCTATCACTTAATATTTATTGAGTGTTGGTCGTCATTAGCCGTACCGTTAAAAGCATCAAACGCTCAATGGATTAGTAATCTTCTGTCAGACTGTGGAAACTAAATCTACATTTTTTATTTTACAGGAATATCAAAATTTTATTCCTATGGCAGGCGATTCTAGAATGAATCTAACGTACCAATCTTAGTTAGGCAGTTGAGAGCCAGCCGAAAACTTCTAATTCAGATTAAACAATAATGACTAAATTATTCATTTACCTCCTTAGTTTGCTTAGGAATTAAATTTCATAATGTTTCAGATTGATTATTCAAAGGTTTTTCCTCCTAACTGGAGACTGTACATAACCTTTGTTCCTGATATGTGGTAATGAATCAACTATAACCACCTTTAAGCCATTTTTATTTATTTTGATTGAAAAGTAAATAAAGTTCCAATAATGTATCTATTTTCTTCGTAAAAATTGACGTATTGAACAATGATGTTTCAGGAATAAGTTATCTTGCACAATGAACCTCATAGAAAAATGGAGATTGACGAGTAGATTTAACGTGCAGAACTAGTAAGAATTGTCTTTACCTACATCAGAAAAGCATTTTATAAGGTGCATAATGGTTAACTCCTCTTTAAGGTGAATGGTTTGAGAATTTCTCAGCCTCATTTAAAGTGGATGGTGGACTTTCCGTAGTTCATAGACAAAAAGTAAGAATAAATTACAAATGTTCCTAGATGGAAAGAAGTAGTAGTGTTGTGACTATGTGCACTGTTATGTCCCTCGCTTTTTATACAACATGTACCTGAGGTTCCCTGCATTTCCCTGTTTTCAGTGCTATTTTATGTGTGTGACGTCCAAACCTGAGAGACGGACCATAGTTCAATATGATTCCCTATCAGTCATGAACCTCAAATACAAATTTGGCACCCCTCTCAGTCTGCAGAAGAGAAACGACAGAATGCCTTGGATAGAGTTAAACAGATAGTTGTCGAGTATCTGTTGATAGGATGGGTCGGCTAAGTACTCAACAGTTATCATGGATAGTCTATAATCCGAGAAAGAAGTTTTACAAACAGATAATTTAGTATTGTAACCTACTAACTAGTATTTGCGCGCGTTGATGAGTAGATTGTGTTGTACCAGATCTATACCAATGATCGGCACAGGAAATTCAACAGTAACAAAAATCCAATGAAAGGGTTTGCGTAAACACAAGATAAGACACACATAACGTTTATTGCATATGGCGTCAGTACCGACGAGATAGCGAACTTTCATCATCACATAAGTGGTGTATAACAGACGGATATGCTCGCCGGCTAAGGCTACCGTTAGAGCGTGCCGGTGGGGAAGTGTCCCGTGTCGGATGGTTTGGAGCTTGGGAAAATTCAGGATTTTCTTGCAAGTTCTAGAGGACTGACCTTATACATTGTGGTAACAGCATCGATTAAGATTAGCTGTCTCTTGTAGTCCTGAAACAGATCACTTATATGACAAGCTTCTTCAAGTAGTTTGGGAGCTTCTACGATTATGATGAATGTTAAGATAACTAGTGAGTGTATGACAGAGATATGCAACGTCGTTTTATGTCGTTTAAAGCTTTTCTTTGACAGAATAAACATCGGTACCAGTGTTTCTGATGATTTCCAGAGTTCGATCTGCAGATGTAGCCGAGACAGGAACGGATACACCAATTAGGGAAGCTTAGACAAGACAGTCTGTCCAAACAAGCTGTCGTCAAGGGCCTGTCGACCAATCACAGCTCGCATTCGTCGCAACATTTCCGTTTCTGAGACGTGCTGTTGTGGGAAAGCTGGTCTAAATTTTGTTAGTCGGCTAGGTCTTCATCGAAGTGTCGAAAGGTTCTGAAAAACCACTAGTGAACGTATTGGTTTGACTTGCCTGTTACGATTCCGCATTATTCTGTTCACTACCGCGGGGAACTGTGAAAGCGTGGTTATCACACCGTGTTTGTGGAAGTCTGCTTCTCTGTAGCAGAACCAGGCTTCTATTTATCGGGGCAGAATGGCATGAGTTGAAGGGTGGGGGGCTAAATAGTCTTAATCTTGAATAGTTTAGGAGTTTGTTCCTTCATAATAAGGATGAAATATACCGAAGGGCGAAAAATCATCCGGAAATATAAAAAATATAACTAAATGTAAAAATGGAAACTAAAAAACGATATATAATGCTCCAACATGTGACAGACCCACAGTTTAAGTTTGATGTGCCAGATCATGTCAGGCTTAGCACCAGATATGTCACACTTATCCAGAGTTTGACAACGCCTTTACAAGTAATATCTTTATCATCGAGGTATACAGACCCAGGTAGATCGGGAACCAGAAATGAGGTGGTTCAAAGATATATTTTGAAAGCTATCTATACGTTGAGAAGCTTCAGGTTTAAGCTGCCTAGAAGCTGCAAAGGATGCGTAGCGCGGCGAACCCATTCGTGATTTGATGCGGATGCACGGCCGAGTGCCTTCAGCCAGAGCGTATCCTTTGAAACTAATGATGTCAGCATTAATGTTGGAGACATACAAACCTATTTATTTTGGGAATTAATTTACCGCTACAGTGAACTCAACTTCAAACCTTACGAAAAACACTTCACACTATTGTTCCTTCATTCATTAAAGGATAAGAATTTCGAAGGTGGTTTTCTTATTACTTTCATCATCCTAAACAATCCTAGGCTACTCTTAAATACCCATTTAGCCTCAGTACTAACACAAATCCTGAGGGTAACACTCGGCAACTAGAGACAAAACATTGCGAACTTAACTGTAGGCATATCATCTACTCATTACGAGTAGTCGGATTCTTGAATTTGCTGCCAAGGAGTCCTTTGAGAGAATACTAGATATATTCTTAGGTATTCATGACAGTATCTCGCAATAATTTACTAATATTTCTGTTTTTGTGGTTATGTATGCCAAAGTTCATACCTGCCACTGCCGTAAGATTTTAAAGCCCGTTGTGCGAAAGTTTCTTCTGTTCCGTTCAGAACCATATGAACTATTTGTATACAAGTTCGTTTTGAAAATATTGGATATTGAAGTTGAAGGTGATACTAACGTGGGATGTAGGGTTTGTTGCGTTATATTGTGATACCTCGTAGTTTTGTGATCTGGGTAAATGTCTGGGGTTCTATTCATGCCAAAAATTTACTACCGAGTGATTAGTTTTTAAAACGTTAAACACCTTTTCAGACTAACGCGTCAATCGTATTGATACGTAGTTTTCTTGTATATATGAAATATCGAAATTAAATGTTTCTAGGTTTTACAAGTAAAACTGTGTATGATGCTACTGCACACTGCGTTGTTCCTAATTTTGCTCAAGCAGGTGTTATTTCTTGCAGATCTAATGTGCTCACTACTCCATTAGTCGTAAAAATCTTCCGGATACACATTTAAAATTGCGTTCTAGGGAATCAGGTTTCTGGTTGTTCTGTTTTTGACAATCGCCTTGTCCCGGGTAAGTCTCTTAAACTGATGGAGGACTGAACTGCTGTTGACTAAACATGCACTACGCCTTTTTGAGAAAACCAATTGTGTTTCTGTCCTCAAGTGTTGTTGAGCACAACTAATCTAATACCACATATCATAGATAAATCAACAAGGCTCTCTTCCCATGATGTTTCAAAGCCCAATGACGCAGTCTTGTCTAAAATGGGGTACTATTGAAAAATCTATTGTACTAGTGAAATGTGTTTACTAAAACTTTTCATGAACGTGTCACATCTGGGTTGGTTCACTCTTATCAGCGCAGTTATTCCTTATATTACTTCTTTTTGTTGTAATATCGTATTATCTATTGTAAATGTTCGATTTGTCACTTTTCCATGTTTTAGATAGAATGAAACTTAAACTTCAAAACCAGTAAGAATGATTATTTTCGTTTAGCTTATTACATTTTAATACTGTCCATTTTAAAATTATTAAGTTTATCAGGAACCATTTATTCTACGCATCTGAAGGGTGCTTTCACCTTCTAAATAGGGGGTAAAGTGTTTATGACCTCAGCATCTAAACTACAGTTTAACCACTTCTTAACAATTGGTCAATTCAGTTTTTGAAATGTGATTCTTGAAATCAAGGTTGTATTTATATACATATATGTCGTTTTTAATTGTCTGTTTTCATTTTACTACAAAATTTACTAGCATTATTAGCTTACCGTCGTCGATCACCAGGGGTTCTATCTTTTCTTCGTTGAGCTTAGGGAAATAACACTTATCTTCTGTTGTTCAGTTATGTGAAGAGAATCAAATGCTCATAGTTGTGGTTAAACAAAGTGCTCAACCTACTTAGCTTTATTGTCACGTCATTATGGAGGCCTCAGGAGAGTTTTACGTTTACGAGGTAATTAGAACAGCATATTAAATATGTCATTCAGGTAAAACCTGGAGATTCACTGTCGGCTATCGCTGCCCAGTTGGGTTTTGTAACCCCTACTCAGATTGCTAGAGCCAATCATTTACCCCTCATGAGTTATGGCCTCCCTCCCGTTCTTCCTGGTCAACGTTTAATTATTCCAACAGCCGCACGTGCAAATTACAGTGTAAGTTTATTATAATCTTTTTTGGAGTGTAATGATTGACTTTGCTTATAAATGGTCATTAAAATATAGTACTAATTGAAAAATAAGGAAAATTAATAGTATTGTTTTTAATGCTATATATGAACATCCATACTCTAACGAGCACGCTAAATTTAGGTTTATTAGGAAATGCTTTAATTAAACCTTAGAAATCAATGAATCGTGTCTGTTTTAATGGATTTCATGAATAATTTATTAGTTGAATAAATAAAAAGTTTATGATCAACTGGGCATCCATATATAAATCAATAGAACTGTAAGTTAGTTCAATGAGATTCATTTGTATGTAGAATTTCTTAGTTTGCTTGAAAAAGTCTCACATTAAAACTTATCGCAATCGCATCCTGAGCTCGGTTTTTGTTGTTAAACAGTTTCACACAAAGTTCCACTGCTATTACATTGAGCACAGAATAGATGAAGTGTTTATCATCACTTTTAGTTTATAAAGGAATTTATTACTTCTGTTACTCCTCGTGGAGGAGCGTAGACCGTTCACCAGCATTCTCTATCCGACACTGTCCATTCGTGTCCAGTTGCTATTCATCTCTTTGATGCCTGCTTTAGTCTTCCTCTTTTCAGTTTCCCTTCAGGATTCCGAGTTAGTGCTTGCCTTGTGATGCAGTCTGGTGATTTCTGTAATGTATGTTCTTTCCACTTTCAACGTCTTATCCTTATTTCCTCTTCATCTGGAAGCTGGTTTGTTCTCTCCTACAGTAGGCTGTTGCTGACGCTATCCGGCCAACGGAAATTAAGTATCATGTGTAGACAATTGTTGATAAATACTTATACATTTTAATGATGATTGTGGTAGTTCTCCAGGCTTCAACTCCGTACAGTAGAAGTTTTGACGTTCGTATTGAGGATCCCGACTTTGATATTGACTTGCAGTTAGTTGTTTTAAGTTCTGTATATTTCTCAACTGTAGGAACGCTGCCCCTGCTTTGTCAATTCTTTCCTTTACGTCTGCATCGGATCCTCCTCGTTCATCGATGATGATGACCATTCAGGAACGTGAAAGATTCCACATCATCCAGAGCTTCTCCATCAAGTGTGATTGGGTTGGCACTCTCCGTGTTTTTATTGAGGATCTTGGTTTTCCCCTTGTGTATGTTGAGGCCTGCTGGTGCAGAGGCTGCTGCTACACTAGTTGTCTTCATCTGCATTTGTTGCTGTGTATATGAGATGGAAGAACCAGATCATCTGCGAAGTCCAAACCGTTTAGTTAGATCTAAGCTGTCTATTGTATTTCGTGCTTCCCCTCAAATGTTTGTCTCCATAATCAAGGCAACGACTAGAAAATGGAGGGAGGGTGAGGGTAAGCAGCCTTGTCTGCCTCCGACCTTTATTTGGAATGCGTCTGTCAGCTGTCCTCCATACACGACTTTGCACTGTAGTCCGTCGTATGAGTTTTGAATAATGTCGACAATCTTCTCAGGAACTACATAGTATCGAAGAAGTTTCCATAAAGTTCTCCTATCTACACTGTCAAATACCTTTTTCATAATTAATGAAGTTGATGTACAGTGACGAGTTCCACTCAATTGATTGTTCGACGATGATCCGTAGTGTCGCAATTTGGTCTGTGAACGACCGATCCTTACGGAATCCAGCCTGTTGATCTCGAAGTTGGGCGTCTACTGTGTCTTTCATCTGATTCATCTACACTATGTTGAAAACTTCCCCTGATACTGACAGTAGTGCGATGCCTCTTTATTTTCCACATTTGCTCAGATCTCTTTTCTTTGATGTCTTGATGAGGAATCATTCTCTCCAGTCCGTCTACACATTTGCTTCCTCCGAATCTTCCTGAATAGAAAGTGAAGTATACTTGCAGTTCTATGTCTGACATGATAGTTTCAGCTGGTATATTGTCAGGTCCTACTGCTTTCCCACTCCTGATTCATCTGATGATCGACCATCCTGGTTTCTTGGATTGTTGGTGGATTGAAATCTGTAGGAAGGTTTGTATGTGCTGCTTGGATGTCCGGTGGATTCAATGGAGCTGACCTATTCGAGAGTTCCTTAAAGTGTTCTTCCCATCTGTTCCTCTGTTCTTGAATCTCAGTGATTGTCTTGCCTTTTTTGTTCTTGACCGTTTCCTCTGGTTTACTATATATCCCTACTAGTTTCTTCGTTGTGTCACATAGTTGTTTGATATTTCCTTCTGTTGCAGCTTTTACCGCTGTCGCTGCTAGGCCGTCCATATATTTCTGCTCGTCAGCTCTAATGCTTCTCACTTGCTTGTTTGCTTCTATGTATTCGGTTTGTGCCTTGACTTTCTCTGCTCGTGTTCGGCTGTTGTTAATCGCTACCTTCTTTTTCCTTTCTCGAATCTTGTCTAGGGTTTCGACAGAGATCCATTCTTTATGATGATGCTTCTTCCTACCCAGAACCTCCTGACACACTGAAGTAGGTGCTTTTTTGATCCCACTCCGGTTGCCCTCTATCTTACTTTCTTCTTTCAGCAGATCCTGTAAGGCTTGGGACCTTTTGCTGCGAGCTTTCTTGAATTCGTTGAGTTTGTTAGCATCTCGAAGAAAAGCTGTACTAAACCTTAGTACTGCTGCTTGTCCAGTTGTCTATTGCTTCTTTAGCTTCAGTTTGATCTTGGCCACAACCGAGTGGTGATCTGTTAACTCCTCTCTCTCCTGGTTCTCACATCTTCCATCGACCTTCTTAATTTTTTAGTAATGCAAATATGATCGGTTTCCTGAAGCTAACCTTTTCTGTTCAGCTTGGGTTCAATGGGTTTCACTTAGTCTGAACGCCATCAAGTTGTGTCTCCTGATTTCCACAACTATTTGATTGATCCTCCCGGTCTCCCACATTGTCTGAACATTCCATGTACTTGTGTTGATTGTTGCTGTGGTTGTTAGAAGGGTAATCGGCCTTGTGACTTCCGAAGAATCTGGGCTTCCATCATGAGGCTTGATAATTGTTCTGAATGAAGATCGTCTGACTCGGAGAGCAGAGTTTAAATGGTTAATTCTGGTTAGTGCTTTTAGCAAGGCTGTTTTCTACGGGATGGATTTTCCGACTTTATGCCCAGCCTTCCTACCTCACTCGTGCTTGAGACCGATAGTAACCCGTAGAAGAGCTACAGGCGGGGTTAAAGGAATTTATTGGGACATCTGAAATCGTAAGATATTTGCACGAATATGTATAAATTCACAAAAACGTTGAAGTCCAACCAATTTAAAGTGATTATATTCTTTACAGTTGATTCACCACTTCCTTTTATTTATCCTTTTGAATTCCTCTTTATGTACAACTAAACAGAAAGGGGATTTATGGAGATTGTAGTATTTTAATAGATGAATTCATGGGCCGATTGAAGCTAGACCACCATGGAAAACCTGGAAGCACTGGACGGCTGTTTCGTCATAGTATGGGACCCCTTAGCAGTGCGCACCCACAATCCACACGCGGGGCTCGAACCCAGGATCTTCGGTCCCAACAACCTAAACCAACTGACATTTTCATCAGATCTTACACCTTATTGAATCACCTAGTCAGTAAAGTTGGTCATAGTGTCAGGTCGTTGCTTTTATATTTTTATCTCTTAAATTTCTTTTAATTAGATTTCTTATCTGAAATAATCTTCCTGAGTGAATATTCAGCACATACGCAAAATAATACAAACATCTCATCAATAAATTCCGATCATTTAACTGAATAGCGACTTTCTCTTAAGAAGCACCGCGAGTCAAACCCTGTTATTTTTGGTGTGATTTTTTCACCAGCATTAGTGGTCAAACCTTTTCTCCCTCATTTTTATGCAGGTGCATTTTGTAGGATTACATACTATTGTCCTGATTGTTTTGTCTGCTCTGCACTTTTCAATTGCTGATCAGGCTTATGGCTTTTTGAGCTGTTACATTATATTTTCGTACATGGTTTAATCAACCACAAACAAATACTTTCCATTAAATGTTTTCGATAACTAGTTAAAATGCAGTTAAGCATACAATCATATTCATATGAATATTTTACGTTTTAATATAGGTTCCTCATTTAACTAAAGAGATTTACATATCTTTCATCTGAACTAAAAATGATGGTTTCATACCCATACGAGCATTACAGTTAGGTAATATTTTAAAACAGATTTCACTCAGGGTTCAGCATAAGAAGGTAATTTTCATACATTTCATCCTTTATTTTGTAATTCCAGTCAACTAAAATAAAGCATCTTCCTGGTGTTGCGTTGCGCGTAGAAGATATGGACAAGCAAAGTGTTGATACTACAAGTACTGGATTTCTAGCTGTTCAACCCTTCTTTTATACAACACGTGTTTTGAATCCTAATAAATCCTATCCCATTGATGATGATGCCCTAGAACGCCAATTTGTTAAAGTGAATGCCCTTCGTATTCTAGAAAGTCTTGATGTAAGTTTTACTAGGATCCAAATGTTTATTTTTTTGTTATATGGCTGAATACCTCATTACTGTTGATGTGCTCTTAAGAATTCGTAGTCCTAGGAATTTTCATCAATGGTAATCTAGAAATCATGTCTGTTGTTTATAAAAAGAAGTGCTAGTTGTAAGTTATGAAGAAATGGGATACGGCGGAGTGTTAAATCAATCCCCTAACATCTGGAATATTAACTGGAACTTCATTGTAATTCGATATCGATCTCATCTTTTTTACAATCTATTATGTTTGCTACGCTATTTTATACGTGATGGTAATTCATGACTCCAGATAATTGGACTCGATTAGTGGGCACTAAATAACTAGGGTTTAATATCTATTTTCATTCATTATGAAAGCTTACAGTCTTATGGATGCTCATTATCCTCTCGAAATTAAAAGTCCTGTCATTCAATGTCATAGCTCAAGGTTCTAAGATTAAGCTGCTTGATTCATGGTGGAACTCTTCAGTAGTAGATCATTTATCTAAACTGGTTGTATGACTATTGCCCAGTCATCCACCTCAGTGGTTATATTTAACTTTTAGCTATCAAACTTTCATCAGAAATAAACATCTAAAATTTATCATCTGGTTCCTGATTTAATATTAATAATTAGTGTATAATAGCAGCATATCGACTAAACAAAAATCGTTCTTTTATTTATACTGTCTAATATCGAAGTTTTTGGATTGTATCTATGGTTTTTTATCTCTCTTTTCTCTAGAACTTGATAGATGGTGTTTTGTTGGTCACACCTGAATCTTTATGTTTCGACGCAAGTCAAACTGCAGTAGCACAAAAACAGGCTTATATAGCTTCTCATTCTGAATTATCTTCAAGTGATTATAACATTGATGCTACTCATGACAAAATGATTGGATTACGTTATGACTCTGACAATAAATCATCCACCTGCCATGATAATAATGTTGAGTTTTCTTGTTGTCATATTCCTCAAGAACTACTAAATTTAGGATTATGCATTCCATTAGATTCAATCATTGCTATGAAAACGCTTGTTGAAAACGATGTTATACGTATTTTCAAGTTAGTGTTTGTTTATATGCCTTAATTGTTGCCACTTTCATACCACGTACTTATTATATTTAAATAAAATAATAAGTCATAAGGGACATAAAGTTCAAAGTACAAAACCACAGTTTAAATCTCTTGTATTATTATTATTATTATTATTATTATTATTATTATTATTATTTTAACACATAGGTATTGGTACAAAGAGGGACCAAATACATATGCGCCACACAAATCTCATTTGATATGTGTGAGGGCTGTGATACTGCCCGGGTGCCCAAACCGAAGCAGGTGGTTTTCTTAGGGGCCACACCCCGAGCCTTCGACCTGAACGTCTGACCCACAAGGCATTGGGGCATCGTGAGGAGATGCAGTCCCATGGAAGCCGGTGACCAACGATTGGTTCATACGCCATTTGTTCCATCAGGATACTGGAGCCCATGTGCACCATAGAATTGGGATCCGGTTATAGCGCCGGACGTTCGCTTTTCGTCCTCTCAATTTCGTAAATAACACTCCCGTCACGAGAAGGCAGTAAGTAGGACTTCCCTGGCAGAGGCTATATACGCGTGGTCATGTGAGAGCATTTCGAGAGGGAGAGCGGACTCTCCACACTCTCGGCCGTACCAGGACATTTGGGGGCTTAAATCTCTTGTATGAAATAAATACTCCTAAACCGAAGTAGATAGAATAGATGTGAACCTTTAATCATATGATTGTTGGTTGGTTACTTTATTCCAATAGACCATAGAAATGAAAATTTAGAGTTCTCTGTCGTTATTTCATTTTGTACAGTATCTGACACAAATATTTATTAGCTCAAGCCACATAGTTCAATTCACATAGACACAACAATGATAGATTGACAAGACAAAAAAATAGAATATTAGATTTAGTTATTCTAATAGTAACAGGACACTAAACAAGCCATAAAGACAAAATATATGAATCGAAATAGTGAGGGAATAAAAGGAAGTAGAATGATTATCGTGTCTTAGATTTAGAGAACTATATTTTAGCTATATCATTAGATTTAATCTTCAAGCTTATGTGGTGTAACTACTAAGATAAATGCTTGACTATCGGGATTGTGACAAAAAATGATTCAAAGTATGACATATCGTGTTACAATTTCAATATGTTTTCATTTTTATTGTTCATACTAACATTTCATTGACAGTATTCATTCAAGTTTAAATAATTTTTATGTCATTATGCACCAGTAAATAAAATCCGTATTTAATCTTCACCCAAAGCAGTTGTAGGCGAAAAATATATGAAGTTAAAGCTTAAATATCTATATGATTGTTTATTTACTCTACGTTTCTTCATTGACCTTGTAAATATCATATATAGCTGTCCAACCAATCTAAAATAAATATAGGTTTCTTTGATGTTAAAAATTGATGTGGAACTCAACAGTCAAGTATAGATTTTTGCAATCACCTTTTGAGTTACATCCTTTAGACTAAAAGTCAAGTGCTATCTAATAAAGGTGTAATTATGCGAATTGTGGACACATATTCAAAAAATAATCATTAACACATGGACCGAGGATGCTTTCATTTCTTCATTTTACCAATATTACGGTATATAATGATTATTGAGCGATCTCATTGAGGCCTTGAATATTAAACATGTTTTATTATCTTTCATTTAAACTTCTTTGTTTTGTAATGTTCGTAGTTCTTTTCTACTGCTGTCATTATTATTCACTCTTTCTTCGCCTTGCTATGTTTTCCCCAAAGCTAACAACTTGGAACTGTGTGCTTTTTTTGACAAATTTATTCTTGGATTTCCAAGCTCAATATTTTAAGCGAACAATCATGCTCTTTTCCTGAGAAGTGCGTCACTTCTAATTGATTTCAACAGATAAGGTCTCAGAATTCTTAGTAAAATTAACATTGTAAGAGAGTAGTTCAGATAGCAGTAGTAGTAATTGTACTAGTAGCCTTAAATGACTAGTTTAGATTTCGTCTATTTTTTCTTTTCTTTTCTTGAATATGTCATCGCTAAGAATTAAATCAGATTGTTTTAATTATACGGATTTATAAATATAAAACTGACTTGTATTGTCATAATACTCCAGCTATACTATTTCTACTTCAAAATTTGTTTCAATAGAGATTTCTGTCTATTTCTAGGTGTGTATACTTGTATTATAAAAACGGTAACGAAAAATATTTAAAACAAAAATTTCAAGCTATGTGATAACTGTTTATCAACCGATCAGTTAATAACTGTGTTGTACGAACTTTATATAAATACAAAGACGTGTTTGTTTCGCAGAATTGATATCACTTTAGTAATGTCTAAAAATCTCAAACTTATAAGATAATAAAATACAATAATTAATCTTTAAGGTCAGAAGGGGTTTTGTAGATATTATGGTAATTTTAATAGTTGAGATCATGAGTCAATTGAAGGTAGACCACTATGGAAAACATGAAAGCACTGGACAGCCGTCTCGTCCTACTGTGGGACTCCTCAGCATACTTTTAGTATTATTTATTTATTTTAACACATAGATATTAGTACAAGGAGGCACCAAATACATATACGCCACACAGATCTCATTTGATATGTGTGAGGGCTGTGATACTGCAACAGAAACGAGATATATGAAAGAAAAACCTCAATAAAGTTTATTAAACAATAAATTGTTCAGTAGCCTTTATCTGGCTGTTTGTATAGTTTGACTTCTGTCGATGAACTCTATGTATCTATAAACCTGCTCTCAGCGCTATACATCTACTTTTACTCTTTTATATTTGTGGAAAGATCTTGAAGATTCCCCTGAAAGAAGCTATATACGATTAATCGTTTGAAAGGAAATCGAGAGGTAAAGTAAAACTTTAAGCTGTACCGCTACATTTTAGCATTGTTAATAATAGTGCACTACTGGGCAATTTCAAATGAATAAGTCTTTGTTTTACTTTTACTCGTCACTAGTTTACTGATTTGGGAAATAGTCTTAGGACACGCTGAAGTTCGTTGGGTTGTCTCTTCCGTAGGCTGATAAAACACATCCTGATGTTTATAGATGAATCTAAAATTTTTGAATTGTTCATTTCCTTACTTTCTGACCTAAATTTATCGCTATAAGAATTTGCCACCTTTTTTTGTAGGTCCGAATGTAACGATAAAATAAATTCATTATCCAACTCAACTTTGGAAAATGAAAAGACAGAAGAACATATCAATGTACAAAGTACAAATGAAAATACGAAGTCAACTGATGAAAATACTGGCAAGTTTTCCATTTTCATATTGTCAACAAAAGTCCAGTTTTTACCTAAACAAATGAATAAAAAAATATTTCATAGTAAAATACTATAAATTCATTTGAGCACATTGGTAAATCACTTAAAATCTGTATCAATAAAGTGGGGTTAGATAGTTGCCCCAACACTATGGAGTGGGATACTACGATGCCATGAACCAATTTGATTTTATTGTTGTAAGATGACATGGTATCTTAATTAAAGAAGCACTTTATTTCTTCATTTATGTGTTTTTGATTATAATTCTGTAAGTAGATTTATTTCAAACCATACTATATTCATAATTTTAGTCATATGATGAAAATATTATGTATAGTTTTCCAATCTTTGTAAGTTGAATTTTCAACCATTTGTCTAAAGGTCGTTTGTACAATCACTAACATACTACATGATTAATAATAACAAAGTTGTGTGATATCTTTGTAACCGTTAAAATATGTATGTATATACATATTGATAGGGTTTTAGTTAAGTAAATATGGATTATGGACAGTAAATTCATAAGTGATTTTTTCTGCTGAAAAAATTAGGAATAAATAACTCAACGAAACTAACACAGAAGGTGGTCATTGAATATGTAATCAATTCTCTTACTTCACCTCATATACTTATCACCATTAACAGTTGACTTCATTGTATTCGACTATGGGGCTCCTATTCATCTATCAATTTGTCTGTTTGATAGAGATCATTTTAAAAGTTTAATGGGTATAAATGAGAGATCGCGATGTTTTGATTGTAATGTATAGATTTAAATTAACGTTTCCTTATTTAAAACTTTGAATAACTGAAATTAAAACAAAAACACTGATTAGTATGGACAACTAGTAAATTGAGAATTTATCATGAATGCTGTTTTGCTTTTATAGTTTGTAATAAGATTTTATGGGATGTATTTCGTTAAAAAAACTATTAATGAACATTGTTAAGTAATTCCTAGGTAGGATAGAATATTATTCATGAGTCTATCTAAATTAGACAATCATTGAAAACCTAAAAGAACTGGACGGCCGTCTCGTTATTATTATAAGAACCATTTCATTTTTTTAAAGTTTAGTGAAATTCTTTAATAAATATATCTAATCTAGTAAAACAACTGAGCATTGGTAAGGTTTCACGTCAAAATCCATCGAGCAAGTATTTTTCGTAACCAATAAAATTTTAAAACTTCCATTGTATATTCATTCAGATTGCCTATCCTATTTTTGAAGTATGCGATTGAAAATTAAATTTTTATCTGTAGTAAAATTCTTTTTTCTTCCTTTCTAATTATTCAGATAACCAGCGAAATAATTCCAATTTACCCAGTAATCATGATAAGGAACAGCCTGACGAAACTAGTAAATCAATTATAAACGACAATTCCGTTGGTCTCTCCGATAACACGTATGCTGTCAATATTGATGAACGATTGAAAACTCCTGAAATTGAGACAACTTTGTCAACATCATCATCACCTCACCAACTACCAACAACATCTTTAGAAACATTGAGTACATCTGAAAGTCAATTATTACAAAAGGAAAGTAACAGTGAAGACAAAAACGTAACTAACGTTACAAGCGATTTATATTTGAGAATCACTGTAATTGGAGATATAACTCATATATTTCGTCTTGCTGTTGATTGGTAAGCAAAAGTCCTCTCAGTGATTACAGCAACTTGTTGATAATCAGTATACAATATCTTGCTCATTTGTCTTTATGTTATCAACTGAACCATCTAGTATATTTTTGAGCTACGTTTTGGACTACGAATGATTTATTAGTTAGAAGGTTGGAGTTAGTCAACTAGAAACCCCGCTTGACCTAGGTTTCGTGCTATTTAATAGTCTTCAAGGCGTGTCTGTACTCTTGAGGAAACTGATTGTGGGTCCCAACGTGTGGTACTCAACCTCACAGTTCTAAACGGTACAGCTGTGACTGAGCTCCTGTAGGGCTGAAGTACTTACAACTGACTGGTGACGGAATAGTGACTAATGTTGTGTTAGTGTAGACTTTTAATGCTGATCGAATCCCTCATATTCTATTATATTAACAGATATCTTAGAATGTCAATTATTAAATTAAGTATCAAGTTGTTGAACCGTCTTTTATTATAATAATCATTTTTATGAATTCGTCTTAATTTACCTCTATATAGTTCTACGATTTTAGTATTTTTAACTAACAAACATACCTAGATATAGGTTATAGAAAGTAGGACTGTTCTGTGTACGATCATTGAGTTGTATTTGGAAGACTTCTCAACGTGTAACAGATCAATAAATTAACGTGAACTTTCACGTTCAAATTAACTTGTCCCACTTTTCAATTTTCTACCAACGGAGTTCAATGATGTTAGGCATGAACCTATATATAACCAATTGTCATAAATAATAGTCATACAGTGTTGAGTACCGGTTGATATTACAAAATGAACCATTCAACGTCGATCCAGTGATCAAGAGTAAATACTTTCACCACTTAGCCTGAATGGTTCTGGGTACTGTCGGCGGTTGAGTAGTCAGTGCTAACCTAATAAATCCCATACTAGGGTGAAACAACTATTCACTGCCTCCCTCTGGTTTTCAGTGGTCGCCTAGCTAAAGTTAATCCATCACGTAAATTAAAAGACAGTTTATTACATACCTAGATTTTTTTAAATCTTTGAAATGGTCATTTAAACAATGCATTCATTGATTAAACCATTTTAAAAAGCATTAGACTCATTTTGGTATTATCTATTGCAGATATTAGTAGAAACATTTCTCGGAAAAATCGTTGCCATGACCTTAACTTCTTTCATACATACATATTTACCTACCTACCTACATACATACATATACATATGCATATTTTGAAGTTTTAAACTACCTAGTTTTATAAACAAACATTATAGTTCTATAGTTATGTATTGTACTGTGCAGGTAAAATTTTAAATTTAAATTATTTCACATAATTATAAGCTTTTACCGTGAAATCTTAGCTCCATAAAAGTAGAATGTAAAAACGTTGACAAGAATCACAAAGCTAAGTGTCATTCTAGTTTGATTGAAATGATAAGAGTTTCTTGACTCAAGATTCATCGGCTTACTCACTTTTGCTTTTTTACGCCTACATCGTTGAAATCTATTTGACTCGGTAAAAATGACTAACAGAATATACAGTCTTTTAGACATCTACGAACTAATTCTTTCTCCCTGTATTATATCCTTATATGCAGTCTTTCTTTTACATATTACTACCATTAAAGTAACTACTTCTATGAATTTGGTGATCATCTTGTCGTGCTAATGAGGCGTGGCAACTTGGACAAATACACATATGTGCCTGGTCCTACGTTGTAGCTGACTGAGTGAAACATATTCGATAAAAATGTTTGGTTATTTTACACCCTTACCAATCAGTGTTTCATACTGACTTGGATTGCCTATAATTCGAGAATTAGATGATAACTTAAGTGAATTTTCCAGTCATTTCATCTACATTCGATTAATTAATTGGCCTTAGTAAAACTTAAATGAGCGATATCTTGATCAGCATAAAACATGTTTTTTCATCACTGGAACAATTGAGCCGTTTTTAATGCCGATAAATTATGTGAATACCTTTTGGTCATTGAAACCATTTTTAAAGGTGGAAAACAGGAAAGGACAAACATAGATTACTTGGGTATTGAGTATTAAGCTAAGACGATTGATTAATATCAATCCCGGCTTGATGTTCATTTAGGGTCCTTCAAACTCCAGTGTTTTGTTTATTTATTTAAACTCATAAATATTGGTGTAAGGAGCCACCAAATATATATGCGCCACACAAATCGTCCGATATATGTGAGGGCTATAATACTCCTCAGGCGCCCAAACCTAAGCAGGTAGTTTTATTAAGGGGCCACACCCCGAGCCTTTGACTCAGAATTCTAATCCTCAAGATAGTGGAGCAACGTGAGGAGATGCAGTCCCGTGGTAGTTCGTGACCAACAATATCTTCATACACCATTTGTTCCTTCAGGATTCTGGAGCTCATGTGCACCATTGGTTTGGAATCAGAATTTCCCAACTCCCCTAGATGGATCCTCCATATCCACTAGCCCGGTTAAAGCGTCAAACATTTTCTTTTCATCCTTTCAATTATGTCGATAACACACTTCATTATTTGTTCGTCCTCGAATTCTAATAGACATATAATACTCAATTTATATACTATAGTTTATCTGATCCCTTGGCTACAAATTGTTCTAAAAATTTTTCATTTCATTATTTTCCATAATTCTGCTCTTTATTAGTTTATATATGAAGTTTACTTTTTTCCCGTTAACTACTAATTTGTTTAAATTATCCTACTTCCGTTTGTTTCTCGGAGTATTTTACACTAGGATTCTGAAATTTCTTTAGCAAAATAGCATTCTGTAACGCTGACAGTTTCTGTCAATTTATTTTTAGGATTACATCCTTTGATTATCTGTAAATTTGTGTACATACGCCAGCTTCTACGTTGTGCCTAAATATGCTACGTTTGAAAGAGATCATGATATCATCCAAACCGGCAAACGGAACGAAAGTCAGCGACACAACTACAGGACAAGTTGAACTATCCACTGCATCTCAACTCCAGATTCAGCGAGGGGAAAGTGTATTTCACAAGCAGTTGGAAGCACGAACTAACAAGCATACAACCCAAGCGTATATATACAAAATAAAAAATGTCCTTTAGAAGCGCCACAAAATAGCGTATTAAAAGAGGAAACGAACCAATTATATTTGAGGTTTTTCTAAGTGAGAAATACTAACTGAAGGTTAAAATGGGCTCTTTTTGGTGCGAATATGAGAAATTCAAATTTTAAAGATAAAATTACAAAAATAAGACGTTTACCAAGTGGTTTCTGGGGATCTAGCATTCCCAACAAAATGACTGACTAACACTTTTTAAAATATTTTATCTTTTTTTGTTACTGCTTAACAGCTTAGTTAAAACATTATAATTGGAATTCTACAAATTTCAATCAATCAAATAGATAATGACACTAAATATCACTTGATTTCTAACATATAACTTTTCATTTACATGTTGAGGTTTTAAAAAAAATACTAAATTTAACCAAATGATGAATGTCCTCTGAGAAGGAGAGTGGATGGTGGATTTCCTATGATTCTTTAAAATAGAAATCATTTGTTTCTCATTAATTTTTTAGTGAGTACAACAAAACATAGCCACAGATTGCTTGATGTTAAAAACAGTAAAAATACATTAGTTACTTAGAAAACGTAAAGAAGGATTTCTTTTCTTGCTCTTCAGGACTAGACAATATTTTTCTTTTTTTCTTTTGAAATGTTTTCCTAATGCTGAATATCACCAGTCAATTATCATCTTAATTCTATATTTGTTTGTTTTAATAGCCTTACTCAAGTCTACAGTTTTCTTTTACGTGCTGGTGTAGGCAGTTTAGACAAGCATATAGAAGTTAACAATGATTCTGAACAGATCGTTATTGCAAATTCTGATAAAGTAAGAATTTTATATTGTAATTAGTAAGTATTTTCAAAGGATGTCAAAAGTTCTCTTTGTCTAGTTTACATTTGTATTGTGTTTGGCTTTTCACTAATGTCCAATATATATATATATATATATATATATATATATATATATATATATATATTTCTTCGTTCTGTTTGACGTTTCACGAAGTTCCTAAATGGGAATTTTCACTCTAAATAATCAAATTATTTCACCTCAATTCTTTCATGTATTATGTAAACAATGTTTTTATAATTATTGATTATGCTATTTTATTCAACTCGTATTGTAAATACAAATAAAACCAGTGTTTACAAACAAAGTCGTTGTTAAAATCGATTGAAAATCATGTTGTTATATTTTTCTAGCTTTATAATTCAACAACTTATTACTGTTTTGTTCTGAAACTCTTGAGTGTCCCATTTTTTCAACCTATTATTAGTTGCGATTTCTCTTCATAGGTGACCTTGTTCTATGTTATCGAAGATCATTTGTATTTACAGATATACTGTTTAGTATGATGGATTTTTTTTAAGATAGTGAATTATTTTTGTGTGTGTGTGTGTGACAAACCGTCTTTCTTATCACGTACAATATTGTTCACCAGCTAAATTATTGTTAATTTACACCTTTTTCAGTTTCGGATTTTCACTTTACTGTTGTGAGCATCGATTATGTTTTGTTCTGTTCTGGGAAGTTGATTGAGGAAGTAATAATCTAAGAATGAATCTAACATGACTACTGTAAATCGATCGACCGTTACTAAACGACACTTGATCAAAATACAACCATGTATAGAAATGAGACTAGTCATTATATGAAGATTTCTATATTTCGGAAAAAACAATCATTGAAGTAAACATGAATGATTAAATACAATTTGCGTGACTTTATTAAGTAGTAATAAAATAGTTTGTTGAGTAGTAAACTCAACTTGAACATATTGAAGAAAGAGTTCCAAAAATAATGCATTGTTCTACTAATTTTCTAGTCATGATATATTATATTGTAGGGAATAAGAACACGAGTAGGGACAATCGAATATATTTGACACTAAATTACAGAGCATCTCAATAAAATATGAGAACCATATAGTAACTCGTTAATTTGCAAAATATCAATCCATCATATCAAACTTGACTATTCCTGTTGCAAACATTAATCCATTGTCTCAGATTTCATTGTTCATGCGTTTTCATACCAATTGCGTTTTGTTCCCGTTCTTTCTTTATCAACCTTCTGCTGAAATACATTTTATGCCTGACCACCGTTATATACTATTTGTATAGATATCAGTAACCCACACCACAATATTATAAAAGGTATAAAATAACAATTTCTCAACTAAACCTAACATCATTGTATCAGTAGCCCTTAGGCTTCTATCATATAAAATATAACCCTTATAAAGATTTAATATTTCTGCTGTGATTAAAAAATAAACAAAACAATTGTCATAAAATAAATTTACAATTTCAAATAAATGAACAGTACAAAGTCTAATTGATTAAGTTTTTCTTTGTTTAACCTTTAATAAAAATTATTTATTCATTTATGCATACAAAAAAAAAACAAACAAACAAATGTATTTTGTTCTCATTATTAACACTTCTAGAATGAATTGTAAGATTTTTTTTCTTTTAAAAAAATTATTCATCTCACTTGTGTGATGTGAAAAATATTTTGTTTTAGATTATTTAAATAAAGTTTATTTTAATTTTTCATAATCTCTATGTTTTTTTTGTTGGGGGGGAATTGAGTACCTAGTTCAATTTCTCCTTTCACCATTTATTGATTAAGTTTGTGCACATTAAAAATGAATGAAATGTTCAATAAACTTTTTATTTTCCTGTGATTCATATTTTATTTCTTTTTAATTCCATGTAAAGTTTATCTTATTCACATATATTTATTCTGATTGAAGTGTTTAAGTCGTTAATGAACAGGTCTTGATTATAAAATAACCTCAGCAGTGCGTATCTGCTATCCTGCCTCGCGTGATTCGAACCCAGGACCTATCAGTCTAGCGCGCGAGCGGCTTAACCACTAGACCATTGAGCTGGCTGGCATTCAACGATGTTAATGTCTAACTTCAACTAATCCACGAAATTAAGCGACACATCCAATATTGTTATCAGTGAGTTACGATCTCACAATCTTCAATTGATTCATGATCTCAACTATTGAAATTACTATAATATCCACAAAACCCCTTTCAGATACAAAATAACTGTCAAGGTTTATATGATTTTCATTGATTATATTGAGGAAGACAAAAATAAATTTGTAATCAAAAAAAGTCAAAATTATTCAGTTGTTTTTCCTTACGGCTAGATGAAATAGCTAACTTTTTCCTAGATATAAATGATAAACTTTATTCAGATGAAGAAACTTCAGTAATGGAGATTATACACAGACATTCATTGTTACGCATGATTTTCCTTTCGATTTCGTTTCAGATATATATTTCGTTAGGTACTTTAACGGTTAGTCGTGACGATCCTGTTGAAGAGAAATCATAATTAATGTATCTGAAACAAAAATCAAAAGTAAAATCACCAACGATACCGTGAAAGGTTTCATTCCTGAAATCACAGTTTACAAGTAATGTAACTAGCTAAATAGTAGTTTGACCTACACAAAAAACCTTGGAAATTACATTCAATAAAGTAACATTATATCCTACTTTCCTCAACCGGACGATTGTGATTTTACAAAATAATGATAAATTGTTTGGTTCCTCTGTCTCTCTGAGTGTATTCACAACTTCAACTTCTCTTGCGAAGCTAGTTGCATTAAGCTCACATTTGGACAAATACATTGTCATATTTCTGAACATCACCCATCATAGTTGACAGAAGAAAGTAATAAGAAGTTTTAACTGGAAGCATTTAGTTGACACTGGTCCTCACATAGATGAAACTTCAACATTTAAAGTTATTTACAAAATCCCACAGAACCTTCCCTATGGTTCCAGAATCCAATACTTATAAAAAATCCTAACCCCTGTATGCAGAAAACGTTTATACAGTCTCTGGACTTACGCTGACTATCTACCTAGTTACTATTATGTTTCTCAGAATTTTTCTACACTTCCTATTTCATAAAATTCTAATTTTTAATTTGAATATTACGTAGTGTGTTTAATAATTTGATTATTTAGTCTTCATCACGCTTACTTTACTAATTATTCACAGACAACGCAAACATTTATCTACAGTTTCAGTTGATGTCCTTACTCTTATGTAACTAGTTAAGACAATCAACTGTTTATAAAATTTCCCCTTAGTTTTAATATTGATTTTTGAGTCATGTTATTAGCTGAAGCCTTTATTGCCAAACTAGCTTACCACCATGTATTGGGTATTGATTTTAGATTTATTTCCAAAACTTATGTTTTTATAATGAGCCTTGATGAGGAACTGACTGAAAAAATCTCTGAACATTTAATGTTTCAGCGGGAATATGTCATGGAAATAAATCCTCCAACCTCTGAAAATCTGATTTATTCTTTTTATACTTCACTTTAGGATTTTTCGCAAGTTTATTTACATATTTCGTTTCTTTGGTATTTATGTGATCATATTTATTGTTTTATCATGTTTATATTCTTTATTATTCTTTTGGTCAATAGGAACAGGCATTAGATTCTGATTCTACAGTATGTCATCGTCGTAGTTTAGTTGAAGAAATGTTAGAAAGTCTGGAACAATCCATTCATGTACCAATACTCAATGGTGGTGAAAGCAGAATATTAACTAATGACATGCTAGTAGATGTAAGTTATTAAATGTCTTAATTAGAAGTAGTAATTTTAATCAAATGATTTCTTTTCTTGTTTGTGCTTATTAATGTTTAAATGAAATGATTCATAAGATATTCACACTTAGGTACATTACAGTTGCATATAATCCAGAGAAATTTCTATAACAATATACATGATAACACTGACTTCTGGTGCTTTTCCTGGAACCTCTGAGTCTGTAAATAGTTCATCCTATCAATAAAAAGATGCAAGTAATTGGGGTTGTTATAATAACTGTTTACTTTTATTGTGTTTTCCCTATAACAGATTTCCCCTCTATTTACTTCTATCAGAATGTTTGTTTGCCCTATTATCTGAACAATCAACAGTTACGTTGGTCATGTTGTAAACAAGCTGTTGCTTCTTTCAAACTTTAGATTATCGTAAGATCGTGCAAAATTATACGTTAATTACAACATAATCCATACTTGTAATAATGAGAGGTATTTTATTCGGTTACAGAAGAATTAATATACTCTTTGTGTAAATATGGGTAGAAAATGTTATCGCAAACATTACAATGTTTAGGTGCGTTTACAATTGTTTTCAGAAGCTATCTTAAATTTCAACATTCCTTTACTTTCTAGCTTAGCGTCAACTTCCCTGCACATTGGACTAGTTCTAACTTAAATTCTATCTACAAATCTGAAGATGATGGCTATTGTTTAAACACAGTTTACAGAAAGTGTAAAGATGTTGAAGGTAGTGTTCTATTGCTTATACGTGATACAATGGGCGTTGTATTTGGTGCAGTGATGTCGGAAAAAATGAAATGTAGTAAACATTTTTATGGGACTGGTGAAACATTTGTCTTTCATTGGAAACCAACATTTAAAGTAAGTATTTTATACCTTATTTTATACAGTATTATTATTACATTGTTTATTCAATATTTTATTGGTATATTTTACGACTATGTACATTAAATATTTACTTTAAAATGATCAACAAAACATAACCCAGTCCTAGAACTGGGTTTCACATTATCTGTCAGCAATCAGTAAAATATACTGTGTTCACTTCGTCATTTAAATGTATGCATTAGTCACATGGATTATCACTGTTCTACTTCAGTTATAAATTTAAATCAGCCTAAGTTCACCTTAGCTTTTAAACAAACTCTACTGACGTGTTAAAGATAACTAAGATC
The DNA here is from genome assembly GCA_946903255.1 of Schistosoma spindalis. Lineage (NCBI taxonomy): Eukaryota > Metazoa > Platyhelminthes > Trematoda > Strigeidida > Schistosomatidae > Schistosoma > Schistosoma spindalis. The sequence goes on from OX336420.1 coordinate 81,112,970, forward strand.
AAATATTGTTTTGTGTTGTGAATTCATTATTATAACAACTAAACATATAGACGTAAATTTCTTACTGAAAAAAACTGTAACTATTGTAACTAGTCAGCCTTGTGGATATAAGATAGTATAGGATGAAAGAAGCTAGTGAAATCGTGTTCGAGTTACACTGAAAAGAACAACAGTACAATGCAACAAAATTCAGAGTACGGATTCAAAACGAGACAAAATAAGTGTCATGTATTCTAGTGATAGCCGCTATAAAAGAATTATCATCAAAGTATGTACTGAGAAACGAGTAAAACATTTGGATATATATTTATACAGTTCTCATTAACAAATGCTTCACTTTAACTTTGATATTCCATACGTGAATATTCAAGATTATATATATATATATATATATATATATATATATATATATATATATATAATAAAATGTAATGCATCAGTGTTTATCAGGGGTTCTAGCTTACATAATTTCACTTTAGAGTCCAGATTCTTAACTGTGTGTTTTTTATTATTTACTCCAATGCATCCTTCTATTTCTCGTTGGGAGCTTTTAAATAATGTAGTAATATTATTTAGAATGTACACACATTTGTAGGGATTAAACAATGTATTTCTTACTAGTCATATTTTCATTAAACATCAAACACTGATTTCATGTTATCTGAAAAAAGCTTACTCTAAATTGTTCGAAAAGTTTAGTTTTTTAATGACTGTGTGTAACGTTTCTTTCACATTGTTGAACAATTGGTGTTCAATTTTTTCACTACTTTCCTCCTAATATGGTTTGGCTGAAGTTAGACATTAACACTGTTGTATGCCAGCTCAATGGTCTAGAGGTTAAGTGTTCGCGCGCGAGACCGAAGCACGTGGTTTCGAGTCCCGCATAAATGATCGTGGATGCGCAGTTATAAGGAGTCTCATACTAGGACGAAACGCCTGTGTGGTGCTTCGAGGTTCTCAATGTTGCTCTAACATTGATCCCAAACAAAATTAAATTATCTCCACAACCCTGTATTGATGATCATATCATCATGGTAAAAATAACAAATGGTTTAACAGTTAATCGACATGATTAAAACCAGAATAAGAAATATATAAACATCAATATGGTTATGTAAACGATTATCGGTTCTACCCAAGAGTATCTCATCGATGATCAATTTAATATTGTCATCATTTTTCACTAATTAATTATTATTTTTATCATCAAGGAGTATTTAAGGTTAATTCCTATTGTAGATTAACATCAGTTGGAGTGATATTTAAAAGAAAAGAGTATTAAACTACTAGCGCTGACAAACTAATCAGCGGTTTTTACGTACAGTTCTACATTTAATCGGACCTACATCTTTCAGTTTTCTCATCAAGCGATATTATGCAATGATTATCCAGTGTTATTGACAATATCTGTCTCAGTTTGTGATAATCATCATAAATTCTCATCACAAGTATACAATATTACCAATCGTAAATTATTTCATTTAAATGTTATGTGGTTTAATTCAAACTCGTTCACGCTACTTCTGCAAGTTTATAATTTAATATTATCCCATATTTCTATTCCATTACTACAATTAACATCATGAAAGTACATTGAATTTCTACAAAATTCCTGCGTTTTTTTTTCTAACTACAGAAATATTGTTGGACTAAAAAGAATTATTTTTTTATGCGAGGATCTCTTCATTCATTTCATATTGGCGGTCAAAGGTATGTTTGTTTATTTTTGCAATTATTTTGATATATATATATATATATATATATATATATATATATATATATAGTACAATGCATCTTAAGATGTACTGTTATATAAAGTTTAAGTTTGGCATCTACTGTTTATTGTGTGAAGTTTTAACAAGTTTGAACTGTTTCACCTTGAAAACCTTTTCTTTGAGATCATAGAATGAAATCATTAGAAGAAACTTTGGGAGAAAACTGTTATTCTTTCTAATCGTTATATTTATTATGTTGTTATCGATCTGTTTTACTACTCATCCTGTTAATGTCATCGTCTGATTGGTATCATATGGCCACTTGAACCAACACACATGTGTGTTAAACTCTGTGCGTGTTAATGACTGACTAACTGACTTTACATGAGAAAATATAATGGTCAACTGATTCATCTTAGCTTTGAACTATTTGGTAATCCAAAATATTGGCTTTGAATTGAATTTAAATCTGAGGCCATTAAATGACTCAAAGAGCATATTAGTTTCAGACTACTGATTAAGTATTGAACGACTTGCATTTTTAACATTAATCCATTCAAGATATTTCTTGACCCCTAGATAGATCGTCTACATCCATTATTCCCTGTCTTAATGTCGTCTGAACATTTCCAGTAAGTAAGGTCAACAAATAGAATTTCATTGGAACAGGTTATTAAACTGGAATCAGATAACAAATTATTTTAAGAGGTCAATTCTTTTTTTTTTCTTGTCTTAAAGCGGACGAAATGCAATATGGTTTGATGAATCATTAAAATATGGTTGTAGTGAACCGACAGATACATTTGACAATCCTGTACTCAGTGGAAATTTACCAGATATACAATTCTCTTCTTTATCATTGAATAAATCTGATAAAAATGAGAATGTATTAATACAAAACAATAATAAAAATGTATATGTTAATTCTAATCAATTAAATCCAACTATAAAATGTCCATCTACAGTATGTGATAGTGTCCCATTCATAATTGATACATTTGAATTGTGGCAATTAATCAGCTGTTAATGATAAAAATTTTACATATTTTGTTGTATTTGACCTATCTATATTTCTTGTTAATAACTTATACAAATCTATATTGGAAAATCTTATAATATTTATTAAATTGTATTACAACTATGCTAGTATCCTTTTATTTTTATGACATACTGTATGTATATGAATGTTGAATTGTGTAATAATGATAGAAATTGTCAATCAACTTTTATTTTTCTTTAGTTTATGTTGAACAAACTTAATTGAATTATTATTACTATTATTTTTATTAGTTAGAGGATCTATAATTTCAGCTTGGAAATAATATGTTTACGGGCAATAATTAATAGATTGAAATGATTTCTCTCTTTTGTTTCGTTATGTCATTCCATTAATTGATCAGTGTGCTTTATTTTCTTTTTTTTTTTTTTTTGTAAAATAATTTTTATTGTTTTTCGTTTACTAAAATATGAATAAACAAAAGTATTACACTTGCTTTTGTGTCATTATCCACAATTATTTCACTTCATATCTACCATATAATATTTCAGTCGATCAGTCAGTAACAACGTAGAACTTCGCACGTACGTACATCAGTTTGAGATGCCATACCACATTATCACAGAGATGCAGATGTCGATTCAAATCCCATAGTGGTAGAGGCAGTAAGAGTATAAGCAGTAGTTGGAAACAATAGGGTTTGAAGGCGTTACTGAAGGATTATAATCCAGTGAAATAAATTTGGAAAGAGAAAAAAGGAATGGACATGAAGAATTCAGAAGACTAGAATTTGGGAGAACACAAAGAGTGGATGCACTTGCGCCATTACAAACGATTTTGAGCCATGTCATTCAAGGTCTTTAACCATCGGTTGCTATCATCTCACTTACCGACATGGCTCAATCCACTTGTCAGCGACTTCATGGATTTGTGCCATATTTTGGTCTGGCCGCCCCTAGCTTTCTTCCAACCTACTCCTACACCATAAAACATCGCACCTCGGGGTAGTCAGTGGTTAGGTATACATAACACATGTCCCAGCCATCTCAACTGATGAAGTTTCACTACTTCATCAATTGGTTTGCCATCCTTACCTATTACCCGTTTTCTAACAACTCCACTACTTACTCGGTGGTCTCAGGATATATGAGCAATGCTTCGAAGACACCTATGATCGAATGTTAGTAACCTACGAATATCCTCTACTCTTACCGGCCATGTTTCACTACCACAAAGTAGGACGAAATGAACTGCTGCACAGTAAACACGTCCTTTGGTTGGTAGACGGATATCTGGCCTACGCCATAAATGATGCAAGTTGGCAAAAGCTAGTCGAGCTTTCTGTATCCGTGCTGAGATTTCGTCACAGATCAGACCACAAGGGCTGATTAGACGTTCCATATATTACAATGTAATATTTATGTTAAATCTATCAAAGCGTCTAAATCACACAATTGAGATACGCTCGAAATCGAATTTCACAAAACAGCGATTTGTCTAAAAAGCGTTTCTTTATTGAATAGTATACGTAAATTAGTTACAATCATCAACTTGTGAGGTATCTGTGAATTTACCGCGTCTGTAAGTCTGAAATAAAGAGGGCTTCTGCATTAGAAACATAAAGAAGAATAACAACATACGACAGTGCAAATGGTAGCTGATAGTTGTGTCTAAACTTGACAACAGTTTATCAACAAGAGTAAACAATGTGGAGACCGTTGCGTTTAAAGAAGGATTGAGCGACGACACAAAATATGTGAATATTTGCTACAGGGATCGGAAGAAACTAATTATAATGATAAATTCAAAAATGTTATAAGTATATGTAAATATTTTAGATTACACGATAAACTTGCGTCATAACATACGCGTAGAAATTGCTAGGAATATAACTATTTACTAAAGCTTAATAAGTAGTATAATGCAAAACACAAAAGAGTTAAAGGAAAGAGAATAAGGACAGTGATTGTAAAACAATTTAACAATTTATTGGGAATTGTCTAACCATATATGATGTAATTAACAATTTTTCACGGTTTAGTACCAGCTATAGCGTACTGTTAAAGATTTGTGAAGCACAGGGAAGTTGTTCTAAAAGCCGTCGAAGTGTAAATATTTGCTTCGTGAATTCATTTTCATGTGATAAACTTGTCTAATTTTCTCGTTCCTGTGTTATGTATAGGTCTCGAATGATTAGTAAAGATCTTCCTAGACCTTGGAATTTATACTGATCAAACTAATTTTGATGTGATTACCTCAAGAGGATTTCTATCGTCAAATGAGATTAATTTCAGTTTTTAAACTTTTCATGCCATATCAGTAAACCTAATTGTGTTGTTTATAAACTATCACCCTTCAGACCTACTGGAACGTCGCCTTCATTTATTTGCAAGCTTTTTGGTTTTACCTGGAATTGGAAGAGTAGTTGAAGTCCGGTTGAATAATTTACTATAATATCCCGTCCATATTAAAATTTCTAATTATCTCCGTGTTTTAATTTGAAACAATATAAGTGAATTTTTGTAAAGAGGTCATTAATAATTTAATAATTGAGTTCATGATTCAGTTAAAGCTAGACCACCATGGCTAACCTGGAAGCCCTAGATGGCTGTTTCGTCTTGGTATGGAACTCCTCAATAGTGCACATCTGCGATCCCGCTCGAGAGATGCTTTAAGTGACTCATGAATTCAACTATTAAATTACTAAAACCTCCACAAAAAACCCCTTCTGACAAAAATCATTAATATAAAAATAGTTCTCTCATACAACGTATACACAACTTTTTAAAGTCTTTTATGTAATTATTCACTAAAACCCCTTGTGTTCATAAAAATAAATAATCCAACTTATGTTAATTAGGGAAATCAACTTCAAGTTTACACTAAACATTTTTCTTTACATTCCAACGACATACAAAGAATGTACGAGATAGTTTGATTGAATATATACACAATTAAAAATTCTTTTCCAAACCTATCAACTAAACACTTAATTTCTTTCTATTTTGAACAAAGCGAGACAATAAATCAATTTTAGATTGTCTAGAGATGTAATTAAAGTGATTGAATATCAGATACTTGGAATGTTATAATCATAATAATTTACCTTCTTTCATATATGCTCTCCAAAGCATCTAGTAACATATTCATTATGAACTAATATTTAGGAACAATATTTGTTGAGGTGTACTTCCGTATGTTTTTTTAAATATGACTAGGTATATAAATGTGTCTATATTTAATCAGCCAGCTGTTTTGTTATAGGTAGGTATTAATAGCGGTTACTAAATCCGTTATAAAACCTGGTAAATTCCCCAAATATATTTGTTCTATCAGTATCCTTCATCAATTTAGGAAGTCTATCTTTTTAACTATCAGGAAATATTCACTGAAGTAAAAGCTACTCAGTACCAGTTCAGCATGACAAATGCATTATCTTCGTTGAAGATACCCCGAAAGACGGAAAACCAAAATCTTGTTTCTTACCACTATAAACTCATTTTCTAGTGGTTATTACAGAGAAATAATGAATAAAGTAGAAACAAAATTAACCGTATGAATATATAATGAAGAACACAGCCAGTCATACCTTTGATACATTTTGAAATGCAACGCATACATGTGATACTTTTTGTAACCTAACTGGTCAGTATCACAAATTATTATTTATTGTTGCATTTGTTTCCTAAAAGTCAAGGTTGTCTGTAAATATGAAAGTAAACCTTGGCTCCATTACTTCGAAAAATTCTTTGTATAAACATTTCAATCATATCTCTTCATTTTTAATTGATTTGAGTTTCACACAAAACATACTGATAGCCTAAGAGTTTGTCAGAAAATTAAGATCACAATTGTTTAAGCCTTAAATGTTTATCTTATTATATTGTTTCGACTGCATATTGATAAGTGTAATGAATGGTTCACTTCTGAAAAATTGATTATTTATGCGACAGTCATGTATTCAATTTATTAAAGCATCCTAGATATGAAAACTGATAGTTGAATTAGCTTTTCATAAACTAAGAAGATTTGTGAAAGGTAAACAGTTTAACACTTCAGTTGGTTTAAACAAATTATAGACATGAATTAATTCAGATCACGTATAGAACATTCTGTCAAGTACTAGTTACTAAGATATGTTTTTAGCTATGTGATTTATTAACACTGACATACAGTCGCGGATAAAAAGTTTACTGATTATAATAAAATATTATAGATATCGTTTGTGGTAATATTACCAACCATTAGTCATTCAAGTCTTTGTTCTATGTAATCTGGCGAGACTATAATTTATGGACTAACCATTCAGATTTATCATAACAGGTCCTGGATTTCGGCATGAAATCCATTCATCCCTTTGGCTAAATAGCGTTTTGACACTTAAGCTGAGGTCAGTTCGTGATGAAAACTCCTAACACTAACGATCAACACCAAATCATAATCCTGAATTCTCACACGGGCTTATAACCCCCTAGTAAGAGGGTGAACATTCTCAAGGTCACTTAAGTGTCGCTCAAAGGTCATTCATAAATTATAGTCTCAATTTTATCATCCTGAATTTCTCTACTCTTTCCTATTTCACAATAATTTTTTTTATTAAAAGCGATTCAGAGTGTGATGATACATAGACACAATAAAAGTTTTGTCACTGAAAAATTCAGTCAGGTTCTAAGATGAATAAATTGTAATTTCTGACCATTATAAAGTTTATATTTACAGTTGTAAAGCATTTTAAAATCCTAGTATCCTTTAAAAACCATTTATTATCTTTCAAAACAGTATTTTTCTAGAGGTAGGTTCTTTCATCACTTTGGTTTAAAGTGTGAAGGGAGACTCATGATAGGCACAGTTTAATAATTTGAAATCATCTCTGAATCCAGATCAATTTAGCAAGTCAAAACAACTGAAGTTTTAAATTATTTACCAATTTAAAGCCTATGAGTTAAAGAGATACGTTACAGATCGATGGCTTTAGATATCACATATCACTAAAATATAATACGACTTGATTGAGCTATAATTTCATTTTTGACATTTGAATACTTTTAAGTATCTTAGCTACACACATTTTTTTAAAAACTAAAATCCTTTACTTAAATTACAAAAGGCGTGTCCAAAACTATCCATATCATATCATATAAAGGTGTGAGCCTGTGTATATAAGCACGTGATTGGTTGTTTCAACAGTGTTGCTTTCTAATAGTTGATGAGGGAAAACATATGCATTTTTTTTCCAGAATTTATATTAATTTTCCACATTTTTGAATTTTTATTAACTTCAACATATGCATTCATTTAAGTGGATTTTTCTAATCATTATTGTACAATGAACGTTAAGACTATGTTAAGCATATGGACATATTCATTGACAAATTGTTTTTGTAATGAATGTTATACACACAGTACATTTGAAAAAGAGTTTAGAAGTTTGAAATATCAACTTTTTAATAAATTTAGAATTATCAAAATAGGGGATTTGTACAGATTGTAGTGATTTTAATAGTTGAATTCATGAATCTGATAAGTACCCAAAAAATCTTTGGTCTGCCAGTATTCTTCATAGATACAAGAAGTAGTGGACAGTAAATGCGCACTGCTGAGGAGTCCCATACTAGGACGTAATGGCTGTCCAGCGATTCCAGGATCTTAACGGTGGTCTAGCTTAGATCGATACATGAATTCAACTTTTCGAATTCAGAACTCTTTAAGTACTATCATTTTAAACTTTCAAGTGAACACAGTGAAGAATTTAATCTCATACTGTCATCGAGGTTTGATGTGTTGAGTATAAATTACTGTTGTCAGTTCCGAAGAGAACCTATCGTATTAGAAAAGCTCAGTAGTTTTGGTTTCTAAATCCATAAAATCGTAGGTTGTACTGAACTACAATAACAAAACATAACATATACTCAACGCTAGGATAGATATCCACTAACTACTCACAATATAGTAGTTCTATTCTCCTGAAGGTTTCACCGAATATAATAAGATTTAAAAGGGATATATACTGGATCCAATTAATTTATTTTCTCAACATCGAATCAATGTGTACTAGCGAAAGGATTTTTCATATCATAAAATATCTTTAATATCGTTAGTCGTGTTTGATACACGATAAAATGTAGTCTAAATGATAACTGTTCACAAAAAGCAATCCAGTGGGAAAAAACTTGCAAATGTATAGATCTTATACTCAGCCAAACTCTTACCTTTTGATCCAGTAGAATACCAGTTTAGATATATAATACTTTTTTTGCTGAACTAGAGATAGATTTTCAAATGAATCAGCTTTTAGAAGACAGAATCACTGCTGTAAATAACCAAATATTGGTCATGGAATGAAAGCTATTCTGTATCAATACAAAATACTAAACCCATGTGACATAATTGAGCAAATTATCCTAATACACGTTATAATTTAGGGCTAGAAATAAAAATCAAAAAAGTGAACCAACCACCCTTTTATGTAATTGTTGTAGTCGATGTTGCTATCCGTTTAGCATTATAATTGTTAAACAATAGTGTTCTTATTGTAGTGTGATTTCGCAACCTCAAATGGCATCCGTCAATGTTGTCCACTTTCTCGATTTTTGTTCAACTTCATCATAGACATACTGATGGAAATAACGTTCTCGTCGACTGAATTTTCACGAATTGACCTCCGTCCAGAAGGTCCACTTATCGACTTAGAATATGAAGATGATATAGTTCTATTCGGTGAAGACGCTGATAAAATGCAGTCTTTTGGTAGCACTGAGCAACAATGCCAGAATGTTTGGAATGCATTTCTCCCCACTTAAATGCAATTTGTTGCTTCAAGACCGGCCTGTGTCAACACCTGAACTAAACATAGGGAGTGAAGTAGTCGAACGCGTTAATAACTTCACTTAACTCGGAAGTCTGGTCAGCCCTAATGGGTTGGTGTCTGACGAAAGCTCTGCACGGATTCAAAAAGCTCGTTTGGCTTCTGCCAACTTACGTCACCACCTATGGAGAAGGCGAGATATCCGTCTATCAAATAAAGGACGAGTATATTGTGCGGCAGTTCGTTCTGTTTTACTTTACGGCTGCGAGACGTAGCCATTGAGGGTTGAAGATACTCGTAAGTTACTAGTATTTGATTACAGATGTGTTATAACTATTGCTCGCATCTGCTGGGATCACCGGGTAAGTAATAGCGGGGTTCGACTCAGGGTATTAGGAGATGATGGTAAATCAAAATTCGACAACCATCCTGAAAGACCTCTGGAACCAATCCATTTGGACCAGCTGATCTTCATCGTTTCAGATTAGCTATAGCTTTCTGAACTTCAATCAGTGTCGGGGGACCTACTTCAATGTTCCACTCAAGCTGTCTGGGAATGGTGGGTAGTTGTAGAGTAGCTGAAGGCCAGCTGAACTGCTCCTTAAAATGTTCCGCCCATCGTTCTAAATGTCTGGACTGGGAGCAGATAAGTGTCGTCTTTTACTGAGATCGTCGCACTTACACTTGACATCTTTATTCCAGTTTCTCTTATTAGTCTGTAGAGCTGTCTTGCGTTACCTATAGCCGCCGCCTTTTCCATCTCTTTTGCTTTCGTTGCCCACTACTGCTCACGGTCATTCCTTAGACTTTTGCTTAATCTAGATCTGATTTGCTTTCGCTCATCATCGTGTTCAGAGCCTGATGGGATGAGTTTGCGAGAATCCATCAGTGCAATAAACTTAGAAATCCATTGGTTTTTTGTAACTATTTGATTTAAGTCACTAACAGATGTCACTGTTATTTCCACAGATGTTTGTATATCTTTCTAAGCGATAATCTAATGAAATGGACCTATAAACATAGTTAGATCATTTTAGGAAATTTTTATCAGTATTACTGACGTCTTCAAAATAAAGTTATTAGGTTTAATATGCAGTGGAAAAAAGTATACATTCGAATAATTATTTACAAGGAAGGTGGATTAGAACTAAAACCATAATATGTGTATCGATTCTGGTTAAATTAAGTGAAGTTAATGAAATTGGCAAACGTATACCTAATTTGTAATACTATAAGACTGTGTACGTGACTCATTTACCAAGGATAAGTTCACGTATTTAAAAATTAAGTTGCATTGAAATTTTTGAGTTATTAATAAAAACATGGTTTGCTCAGATTTCGTTATATATTTCTTATACAATTGAAGGATAGTAAATTTTGTACACAAAGGGAGAATTAACTAACCAAAGAACTAGTTTACACAAAAACTGTACTGTACACATCTGGAAATTAAAGAAAAACAGAATAATAACATAGAGCACTTAAAAATCTCATGTATTAAGTTTGATAATGAAAATTTATAAAAAAGGATGGTTAGATTGACAACGGTATCAATTATTGAATATTAATAATAATAACAATAACATATAAATTCGTAATAATGGGATATTCCGATAATTGGTTTAACATTAATGTTCTATATCTTTGTTCATAAACATAGTTTACTTAATGAACAAAATAGAATTATATCGTCAATTGGTACACATAAAAATAGATAGATAGATGTTTATTCAATGCTTAAAAAAAGAACACACTAAATGCGTCGCGTTAGTTGTATCATCATCATCATCACTCATACACATAATGATAATAATAGTAGTATTAATACGTACATAATATGTAATATTTTTATCTTAGAAAAAAAACAATCTGAGAACAGAATAAGATTTACTTCTCAAAACAAATAAATGAACAACCGAATGAGCAGATGGATGAAGATTGTAAAACAACAAAAAGAGATTAGAGGAATTTCAAAAATCATAAAAATGAAAATAAAATCCACTATATTATACAACTTGCCTATAAATATATTCGGATATACACAGTGATTCTATGTCAACGGATTCCATTCAAAAAAATAATAAGAATAATTAATCAATTAGCTAAAACTAGGACGTTTATTTGTACTGATAATTTGATTTCTGCTATGATGATTATGACTTGAAGTTCGTACTGTCTGTGTGTGAATGGAATCGACTCGACAAAAAATGGAAGAGGAAACTGAAGAAACACGATGTCGATTCTCAATAGATAGACTAGATGAAGATGAAGAAGATTGTTGATGATAATTTCTAGTAAATGGACGATCATAAGAAAAATTTGATTTATTAATTGGAATACAGGTAATAGGGAGTTGTCGAGTAACTGGAATTGTTGTCGGCGTTGTTGTTGTTAATAGATTAAATGATGAATATGGTTGCCTGAAACATTTAAAATATAAAAACTGTGCTGAACTAGATATAAAGTATATAGTGGATAATTTCAATGTAGTTAGGGTGAAAGTATTCTATATATAAACGCCACAAGAAATAAAGTATTTGTGAATAAAGAATATAACATATATAGTTATATAAGTAGCAAAGAACCGAAAATTGGTTTATTTTGTGATTATACGCTTGTAATTTTGTAATTTGACAGTACTCTTGGTCGAATATTTTGTGCATTAAACCGGTTGGTTGTGTGTCTCGGTGTTTAACGTGGTAGATGAGATCAATCTACAAATAGTAAAAGTCAGAAAAGTTGACGCCTGTCTAAGCGATTTTCGGTGTCATCAGTTTGATTTAAAAATATTGTGTGTAAAACACGTGAATGAGAGCGGTACCACTCTGTTTCTGGAACACCTGATGACTCAAATCGACGGATGTTTGGTGAAATTATGTGTTCAGTTGTTGTTGCTTTTGAAGGAGTGCTTGCATCAAGTGAAACCAAAGTGTAGATAATAGATAACTCAGTTAGTAGAACGATCTAAAAACACTGACTTTATTGTCTTTCACTTGTTCATCAAAGTAAGATAACCATCCACTGATTGTTTTCTAAAATAAAATTTTTATTTTATTAACTACTACCTTTGTTCCATCTTGTACTTTCACAATATTATTATTCTAATTTCTGTGGCAAATGCTTTTTATTCCAAGCTTTACCAAAATGTTTATGTATTATCAATGACCACAAAATAACGGCAGAATTGTTAGAGATGGATAAAGATATAATTCAGTGATAAAAGCTTGTTAAAACGGTTACGGTGGTTGTTAGAGGTTATCGAAACGAAACCGTAGAACTAGATATCGTGCTACTTGGTATCCATCAACAAGGCGTGTCAGTAGTCTTAAGAGAGCTGACGTTCTCTGGAGAATCCGATCGTGTATCACCCAGCTTCATAGTCAGATAAATTTAGCAACGAATAATATCAGGTACAATTGACCTCTTGTAAGACTGATGTACTTATAGTTGTTTGATCATTAAGTAATGACCAACATTATGTATGTCAAGCCTTTCATTAATACTGATCGAATTTTATTTATAAAGTTGTATGTGGCCATGAATCCAAGTGACTCAACATTACAAGCACTATGTTGAGATATTAAATGGTTAATCTGTTGGTATTACACGCATGTATAAAAGTGATGATTAATTTACACCAACTACTGATCAATTTCATGTACTCAAAGTCGTTTACTAACTATAAGAGTAAATCATATATAACAATGTATTTAGATATAGTTTGATTTATTTACGGTGTATAATAAATCCTCATCTTTAGTCATGCCTTTTCTTGCAATAGACCAAATCACACTTTTTCTGCTGTAACAAGCAGTTGCTTTTTTGTAGTTATAACAAGAAGTCATACAACACAGACATACTAACACATTATATGACAAAAATTGACATACCGCCGATGTGTAGAACCGGTAGAGATTGTTTGATTTTCCAACAATGAACTGTAACCACTGGGTGAAGTTTGAATTTGTGACAATCTAGGAGTATGAACCGGATAATTAGATAAATATTGTTTTCCATTGAAAAGAGAAGAATTTTGTATTACAGATGAATATGTATTGTTGGATTCTTCTGCATGTAGTTCTTTCAAAGGTGTTCGTAAAGACCCGTTAGGAATTCGATTATTTCGGTTGTTACGATCTAAAGTGGAACTAAATGACCTATTTTGGAATGGTGGTGCATAATATGAAGTTGGAGTTGTTGTATGCATATATAAAATTTTATTATTAATAGGAGTTGATTCCATAGAAGGTATATCTAAACGTCGCCATTTATTCACTAAAAGTTTCATTCTAAAAAGTGAGTAGATTTGTCCAGGTAACATCCATATGAAATAAAATATATAGTAAAACAAATTTATAATTATTTTGGAACAGAATGATAAATGAATTAGAAGACAGAAGATCAAACATCAATTTACTTCATCTTCATTATGAACACAGATTTATCCTAGAAATTCATGGTTATAAGTATGAAGCTTTGTCAAGAAATTCATTTAGTGATTGGTTTGAACTGTTTACGAAGTTTAGAGACAATAGATGAGATTCTAGAGTTGATTAAGCTGGATGATACAGTTCTAAATAACCCACATCAAAGTAGACATATTTATGGTTTCTTCTTATTTAAAAATAATGTTTACTACTTTTCATGTTTGTGCAAATTATAATTTCTCGATTATGCATTTGTCAGTGAGTGACTTTAGAAGAGCGTATGAACCCAGTACTTTTACTATAGAAGTAAAATCAACTGCTTTTTTCAACGAACTATGACACATTTTTAATGGAAACATTCAACCAATAACCATAGGTTTATTATTTTATTTGGTGTAAGCTGTCGAATATCTATCAAAGTCTCAATAGATGTAAATATTGTTTATCAAATAACAGATAACCCACCACGTACATTTTCATAATGAAGCAAAGAGCTGACGACATTCAACCAATACATTTTTTGTTTTTAAACTTAACATCAGTGAACGTCAACTTTTGCAATTTAAATGCAAAATATCCACTTAACTTTGAACATTTGTTAACACTATAACCAAAGAGAATTAAGTTATCTGTCAAGAATATCAGCAGTACATAACTAACAATAAGAGTAACTTGCACAGGCAAATCAACAAGGTTGATTAAAAACAACCACATGTCATTCAACAAGGATAACCTATACGACAAGTGTTCATAAACTCTTAAGCAACCCGATAGGATGCTTGGCGTAAGTTTATAATTCACACATAAAACAGTATCAAATAATCTCGACAGATAAATAATATATTATTATTATTACGATACTTTAACTCACCTATGAATAACTTGGAAAACACGACCTATGGTACGAAATCTTCGGAGTGGGCTTAATTTCAATTGTGAAGATCTATCTTTAGAATCTGTTTGTGAGGTGACTCGAGATTCAGGACATCCAAGAATTGCAACTACTACATTTTCTGTATATTGGAAATTACCCAAAAGAAGAAGTAAATAATGTTTTTGGAATGATAGTGAACGACGATAGCTTTGAGCACGAAGAAAACGGACGTATAGCGAGAAATACTAAAAATTTGGTGAAAAATTAAAAATGAGATGCTTTTTTGAATAGTGATTTATGTAACGGCATGAGGCAAATTATACTAATATAAATTATAAGGAAAATATCATATTACACTACCAAGAGTTAGTGAAAAAAAAACTGAGTGAGCACTAGACAAAAGCTATTGCCATTAGAACTGATTACTTTATTTACAAGATACGGTATTTCTCTGTTCGAATTATTATTAAAAACAATTTACACTGAATTCAAACATTCAAGATGATATGTAGAATAAGTCGAAAATTAGTGAAGAATGAATATATTGATCAGTTACTACCAGTGATAATTAACACAATAAAAATCACATGGGTATATGTAAACAATATTTGCTATGACCTGATGATATGCCATATATAATCAATCCAAAAACTGATCTGATAACAACAATAATAAACTTAGACATTTTGGTTGAAAATATTTAAACGAAACTTAAATCACAAAAATTTGTCGTTGATAGATAAACAACTGCTTTAACTAAGAATAATAGCATCACGTTAGAACAATGAAAACGAATTGATAATACTGACTAGTTTATTGCGTGATATTATTAACTATGATAGGTAACCTATACACTTCAACCATCAATTAATAAACTACAAGTATACCATTATTATTATCACCATCCATCATCGCCTCAAAACAATAAAAAATGTTAACAAAATATTAATACTCATTGAAATCATGGACCGATCAATGTTGAACCACCATTGAAAATCTGGAAACACTGAACGACCGTTTCGTCCTAGTATGGGATTCCTCAGCAGTGTGCATGTACGATCTCACAAGCAGAAATCAAACCCAGGGCATTCAGTTTCACATCAGAATGCTTAACCTCTAAATCGAATAGCCGGTATTCAACTGTGTTAATTTATTATAAAATGATAAAAAAGTAACTCAGTGCTTCCAGGTTTTCAAGTGATCTAACTTAGAAGTTAACAAAATGTTAATAATCGTAATTGAATTATGTATCTGAACTCCAATGGATATGGATTCTAAAGAATATGGTTTGAGTCTCTTACATTCATGTATACATTCAGCAATATAGCAAACAAAGAAGACGAAGCAATCAGTTCTAACAGTCTAATATGAGTAGAAGAACAAGTCAGTAGACGAAGTGTACTTATGTTGTACAAACCTAAAAGAAGGGGATTTTGAATCTGTTGAAGTCGAATACAAAAATATTTATAATATCAAAGGAAAAAAGAAAAAAACGGTTGTGTAAGACATGTTCGTAGATGATAGTGAGATCAGTAATCTACTTATTATTGTTATTATAGAAAATATTCAAATACTTACTTGTTCCATTGACACAGTTTGATTATTATGAACACTTGGTGAAGACGGTATTACATTTGTTGTCATAATGGGTAAAGTTTGGGTAGGGTTATTTATCTTATTCGAATTTGCCATATTTATAGTTTTCACGTGATTGTCAGATGTAGACTGGAGCTGATAAGCAAAAAAAACAAACATTTAATATCTTAAATTAACAGAAAACCAATATTTGATGAACGGAAATTTGAGTCAGATAAGTTAGCATACGACTTAAAAATTACACAATGTGCACAGTGAGTCATTTCAATAAGTATAAATAATCGAACTCATCTTGGAATACAAGGAATTTACAGTTTACTTGTAACGAATAAACTAAGTGAGATAAATTCATTTATCATTACATATGACGTAATTTATTGTTCATGAAGTTACAAGTAGTTTCATGAACAATCATTTTATATTGCCTGTACAAAATGTTCACTAGAACTAAACCTCATATTGAAAAAACAGGTTTAAAACGCTAAGAATAATATACAGAATAACGTCTCAAAACAATTTGTTTATTTTTAAAAAGAAACGTACTGAATTATTTAGAGTATCAGTAGATCGTCTGTTGGTTGCCTTATTAGATCTGTAAGATCCTTTATTGAGTATGCCACAGTTATTATTACCATTATTCAATGAGGATTCGTCGCGTTCAGCATCTAAACGATAACCACCATCACGATTTAAAGGATTTATGATTCCAGATCCAATGAAAATATTCTCTTCAATACTATCATCATCTGATGAATGTGAATCCGAATTGTGATCATCATTATCATCACCCTTTTGTAGATCATCATTACGTTCATCCACTGCAACGCGTGATAGTAAATCTACGCAAACATTCTTTAGTTTAGTAAACTTGGCACTTGTCAATTCTGATTGATCGCCACAAACAGGCGGTTTTTTCTTTGCAGCTGATTGTTTTATCATGGAACATTGTGATGTATTATTAATACCTGAAAGATTAAAAGTACCTGGCAGTACAGATGTCAAAGTAGGCATAAGACGAAGTTCTGCTTCGGCGAGATTTAAGCGTAAACCATGAGCAGTGGCCTAAAAAATGGTGAAAAGGAAGACAAAACAATTAAAATTTTGTTATAACTGGAAAATCTGCTTCATCAGCACTGTTGTAAGTGGGTGGATAACTGTTACATCCTGAGAGTCGTTGTTGTTGTGTACGTGTCGACTCTGTTAAGTCTTCAATCATACTGCTTTTACTCAATAATCGGGAACCGTTACAATTCCTTTATCCTACTGCTTGTACAGAGAAACGGTGACCACCACGATTCCTACGAAATAGTGAGAACACAAAAGCCTGGCACCATGAAGGTTTACTGACTCCCCCAAAACCATATCATAATATACACAAATACGAACATTTATATACTAATTTTGTACATAAACTTCATGGTATTTTTTGGGGAGAATACATACCTTTACTGTAAAAACACACAACAAACATAGTCCACCTAAATTAAGAAAAGTAATAAAATTGTTTCATTGAGCCAAATTCACACTTGTCGCCCTGACCGAAATAGATAATGTTTTGATACAAAAAATAATAACCTAAATAATGTCATCTTTTTTTAAAATGTAACTCTTTACTAGGTAGAAGTTCATGTTCCCACATTTTGACTATAGTGTGTCTAACATCTAGTAATACTGTGTTGTGTGCTACTCATGTAGACATAAGTAGTATATGATGTTAGTCGTGAACAGAATGTCTGGCAGCAGAGAGACAAGAAGATCGAACAGTAAAGAATGAAGACAGGATGCAATTTGTACGAAAATGAAAGAACAATGAAATCCAAGTTATTTTGAGACAATTGATGGACATTTTTGTAAATTGAGCATTTACTATATGGTTGTAAGATTTTGTTAACATATTCTGTAATCTGTTGTCAAATACATTCGATTGTCCCTATTGGTGTTCGTTCGCACTACAATACTATCCAGTTGGTCAAGTTAATATATGCCTACAATTAAATTATTAAAATATGAATGTTTCAACCATCGAATTAATGGTTCTGATAATATCCAACCAAAATAATTATCTACTAAAAACTATCGACAATCAAACATAACAAGAACATACAATTTATCCTACCTGTAATTCTTTGACTTGATTTTGTAATTTAATTGTATCACGACGAGTAGATGCTAAATGAATTGTAGCAAGATTTATTGCTTCATAGACACGTTGATTAAGATTTGATGAACAATCATTAGGTGCTTTATTTTCATTAGCTGTAGTTATATTTTCACCAATAACATAATTATTATTAATATTATTTGGTATTAGTGTAGTTCTGTTAAAGTAAGAACCGTGAAGAGGGAAATAAGTGACAGAGGCATAATTAGATTTTGAAAAAAAAATAATTTAATAAAACAAAAACAAAGAACAATACACAATGTTTTCATTTGATTTTACGGGAAATGTATAATTCACCAAGTTGATATTAGGAATAAACCTTAATCAGATAACCAATAAAAACTAAGAAACATTGAACACATATTTTATTCTAACAATGAACTACTCAGTAGTAAGCATTCAAAACGTCATCAAGGTTTGAAGAAAGGTCATTCGAACATCGTATTAGGTATTTCACCTTTGGAATGTTGAATTACTACTACACAATGGTTCACACTTATAACTCCAATCAATTCGCGATTTTACGGAACAAAGGAAGGTCTTGGGTTCGATGCCAAGTGAATTCATGTATACGAACTATTGAGGAGTCCCGCATTAGGATTAAACAGATGTACATTGTTTACTGATTTTCAATGGCGAACTAACTAAGGACAACCTGTGATGTGAACTGTATTACCTAAAAATCTCTGCAAACTCGTCATACTAATTAAAGTAGTAATTTACTAAGTGACAGAATATTAAAATTTCAACTTATAATAGGTAAACCAAATTAATGTAAGCAATGATAATTCCAATATTGCTTCCTCCTTTTAGAAATCATAAATCTCCTACTTTAAATGTGCACAAAACAAGTTTTCTTTTGTATAAATTTGCGATTTATCGCAGAAAAATCTCAGTATTTATATTTTCATCTTCAAGAGAAATACAAACACCATTACGAAAAATTAAATAGAAAGTTATAAGGCTTGTTTAAGTGTCAGTGTTAAACTTTAAGTGTTAAATCGCTTATTATAAAATTGGCTAGGAATGAAAACAAACGTTTTACTTCGTTAATACAGGTGACTATACAATAATAATAAATCCATAGTACAGATAGAAATTTAGAGCTATCAGTTTTTAATCAGCACACTTTATACAAAAACATCGTTTATTGTCGGACAATATCGAACAAGACAAAGCTACAAACAGGAGAATCGATGGTGTAAAGAAACTAAATACTCACTGATAAGTGTTCTTCCTAATTTGATCATATAATTGATCCAATTCAATTTTTAACGACTGAGCTCGATTCTTTTCATTTGCTAGTGATATTTTTAATTCCTGAGAATACACAATAAAAAAAATGTTAAAGAAACTAAAAAAGCTCTACATCTAATTTTTGTATTGTAAAGTGTACATGGTGTCTTTGTTTTCACAAGGTCACTGAAGACATAAATATTCATCATATATACGACTTTCATCAACATTTCAATCACAAAGCTTAAATTACAAAAATTATTTCAGAAACTAGTAGAAATAAATTCCTTTAATAATCATTTTTCCTAAATAGTTACACTTGGAGTATAGACAGTGATTGAATTCATCAAGATACAATAATAACAGATTAAATTCCTTTTAAGGTACATACATGCGGTTGTAAGCTGAAATAGTAATTCAATAGTTCATTACTATTATTTACTTATTTGAACATATAAATATTGTTACAAAGTGGCACCGAATTTATATGCATCACACAAGTCACTTATTTTGTGTATGAGCGATGATACAGCCCAGATGCCCAGACTGAAGCAGGTGGTTTTCTCAGGTGGCCACACACAGAGCCTTCAACATAAAAGTCTGATCAACAAGACAGTAGAGCAACGTCAGGAGACTCAGTTCCATGGTATCCGGTGACTAACAATCGGTTCATACACCATTTTCCATCAAGATCCTGGAGCCCATGTGTATCACTGGTTTGTAATCAGCTTTCAAACTCCTCTGGGTGAACGCTACTTGTCCACCAACACGGTTGAAACGTCGGATATTCTCTTTTCGTCCTCTCAATTTCGTAGACAACACCCCCGTCGCGAGAGGGCAGTGAGTAGGACTTCCCTGGCAGTAGGTGTATACGCGTGGCCACGTGAGAGCATTTCGAAAGGGAGAGCTAACTCTCCCCACCCTCCGCCGTACCAGGGCATTTGGGGGTTAATGGTTTAATGGATTGACGTCCAACCATTATGTTGAATGTTCAAACTTCACTTTGAATAATTTTTTTTTAATTAGTCCATTAATATCATTAGTTCGGATATATTAGGGTATAATTAAAAATGAACTATATAAACATGTAATGGAAAAATTAATAATCATCATTCAACTGATAAAACGAAATACACAATGTTAAAATTAACTTTTCATCAATTAATAAAATTTCCTTTTGTGCATATTATCATCATTTTCTAAAATAATGATAATAATAATAATATGAATGTTATAAGTAAGTAATTGATAGAAAAGAAAATAGATTTACTTGAATTAAATTATTTGATGATGACAATTCATTTTCAGCTTGAATCTTAGCTGACTGCAATGTTTCAAGTTCAGTACGAAATTTCTCTGTTTGTGTATTTTCTTTACATAATTGTAATCTGTAATAGTACAAATATCCGGAGTATATATATATATATATATATATATATATATATATATATATATCGGAGTAAAATAATCAAAACAGTGTATGAACCCGAAACCAGATGTGAAATACGGAGAAAATTAAAATCCCTATTTATCTACTTTACTTATGGTGACGGTAAATACGATATAATAATTTTATTATTATTAGGATTTAATGAGGACCTCCTTAAATTAGAAAAAATATACAATATTATAAACATGTTCCAATAACAAATCTTTGGGTTGGTCACGACTTAAATACGTTCAAAATGTGTCATTTGTAAATTTGAAAGGTTAATTAAGAAAGAGTAGGGAAATTTGTTGTTGGGTATATAGGTATGTTGTATCTTACACTTGTAAGATGCAGACTTCCAATCAACTGCCCATTGAGGTGTGTTGTAAACAGTATAGTTATAAAATAAATCATCGGAATGTAATCCATAATGGGAGAAATGTTATGTCGAGTAAACTAATATAATAGTAGTAATAAAAATAACTAACTATTGAAAATATCATATGTAGTAGGTGAAATGTTGTCAGCCTTATAATAACGATGAAAATACCTATGCGAATTGAGAAGAATTAATGTGTAAATCAATAATGAGACAGGGTGGAGATAAACAGAAAAGGTGACTGAGTATTTATGTATGTGGTGACCAAATAAAGGGTAGAGAAACAGAATATACTTCATTTGAATACATAAGCTCAGTTTTTTGAAGTTGACTGCGATTGCTCTAGCTATTATGTAGAGAACTAATAATCATTTTCTCTACAAATTTATAAAGGATACGCTTTGGACGTATTTAAACATCAACCGAATTACAAGTTCACTAAATCAACATGTCCTTAAACTTGCAAACAAATAACACACATATATATATTTCAGCCAATCAAAAAGTATCACAATTACAAATATTAGATACATTCAAAAAAGGTAACCATTGTCCCAATGGTTCACAAAATGAAATTAAAGCCAGAAGAAAAACAAAATAAAAATTATAGAGGGGTGAGATTCAAACAAAACAAAAAGCCGTTACTGTGCAAAAACATATACAGAAAAACACAGATCACCTTAAAATTGCCTGTGGAAAAACACGTTCAATAAATAAACTAGTTATCAGTATTCTTCCACTGAAAAAAATTGTTTTGAGTAAAACGAAAGATAGTAAGAATGATAATGGCATTAAGTAGAAACCGGATAGTACTTTGGTGATCAGTTGCTAGACTTTCAAGAATAAGATACGATGAAAACATGATGATGAAAAAATTGCTACCAAGCTAAATGATTTACAATAATAATGGAGCAGTGTTTTTTTCTAATACAAACGTTCATATTCTTTCCTCTCAACATAAAGCAGAAAGAAAAGGAAGGTTGGACAATATTGACAAGTGTTTAGTATAAAATAGTTCACTTTACCGATTTTAATGAGAATGAAGAAAAAACCAACCATTTTACGTATATTAATACTGAGGTCAGTAATCAATAGATAACTAAATAGCGTATGGTCACCGAAGCCAGAAGTAAGCATGTAGTAAGGATAGAAATGTAGTGGTAGCGATTCCGATCATCACTAAAACAGAATTATTTGTGATACCAAAGCGAGCTCTGTAAAAAGAATTTTGTAGTGCGATTAGACTGAGCAACAACTTCTTGATTTTCACAAATATTTTCAACATATGATTATTCCTTGCATTTTATGGGTCTTACTATAAAAATTACCATTATGAAAAGGTTACTCATAAATCTACAAATACTCTGGTTTTCCGTACATAAGCTAACCTTGAAGTAAAGCCTCTCATCTTAATGAAGACCTCTCGACAGTTTGAGGTAAAATTGTGGGGGAATTCTGGGGATCTAGGAAGCCGCTAGGAAATCATTATCAAGTGTTTGAGCAACAGAAGTATTAGTATTCTAATAATTTAGTGAGAAAATAATACAAACCCATTTAGCTTTAGGGGAAAAATAGATATGCATATGATTTGAAACTGAGTAACACATTCGTAAATGGTTATATTTTATGAATAACAATGTCATGTATTAAACCTAACCTTAACTGTTCAACATTAGTTCGTTGACGCTGAACTTCATCTTCCTTCGATTGTAATTCATGCTGTGTATGAACAAGATCAACTTGTAAATCACACAATTGACCTTGCATTTCATTAGTTCGATTATTTGCATGATTTAATTCTTCCGATAATGAACTTACAACTTTAGTCAAACGATTCACTGAAATTTAAAAAAAGGCATATGATTTAATATTTTAAAAATGTGAAGATCATTATTACACTTAAAGTGGACATATAAAATTAAAAAGAGCTGTAAAAACAAAATGTAATCACATGTTAGTAAAAAATATTAATCGCACATTGACATCAGTTGTGTAAACAATCAGAATAAGGTAGGGCTGAATCGCTTCTTTCGTCTAAGTTTGGGACACTTAGGAAAAGTGAAGCCATTACCCCACTAGTGTTGGAAGTTAGTATCTTCAGGTTGTATGGTAAACATGTTGCTCACCGATCATTTATTCGGAACGCAAATATTCACATTTCCGATGTTAGTTAAATAATAACACAGCGTGACAACTACTCAAGAATAAGTAACAAAATCAGATGTATATCAGCATCGGTCAAAGTTGCTAAATCATCTCAGAACGAGGAGACAAAATCATCGCGATGATTACCAAAGTAGCATAAGTAGTAAAAAAACTAAAAGGGATACAAAATATAATTCGGCATAAATGAATGAGTTCGAAGAACAAAAGATATAAAAAATACATTAGACAAAAATACTGATGACATTGGCCATTATTCAGTGATCAATCACTGTAAATATCTTGAACCTATATGACGCCAGTCGCTGTCTGAAAGGCTTGATGAAACTGAGTGCCCCGTGTTCGAATCCACTGGGGTGCTAACTTCCAAAAAACGTGACAAATCCTAACGAGCACGAAGGTTAAGAAATTCATTTCGGCTACCTTAAACCACCTAGAAACTTTACAAACATTTTGTAATAAATTAAAATTAATTAACATTGAAATATTCCATGAATTTTTTCCAGAAAATATCTCATTAAAAAGAGATACTCTTGTTTCAATAAATAAGTAGATTTTACTTGACATTTAACGAATATATTTCGACTTCAATGTTTAAGCATATGAACAACAAATATTCAACTATTTAAATAAAAAAATAAGCTACTTACTTTCTCCTACTAAAGCATCAGAACGATTAACATGGGTTTTCAATTCAGATTTAAATGAAGCTTCTTCTACATGAAGAACATCAATAAGACATTTACGAAACTGTAAGAGAAACATAACAACAAATGAATAAATTAGTCAATTATCAGCGTCATTATTTTTTGAAAAACAAAATAAATCCGACTGTAGCCCTTCAATAGTTACTGCCGGTCCCAAACGCGGATACAGAACGAAGTTGAGCACAAAACCTGCAACGCTATTCAGTAGAAAACAACCTTACTAAACAAACGCTAAGCAGAAAAAAAAGAATTTAAATAAAAAAAGAACAATAATGACAGAAAGAGAAATACCTCATCTTCACGACGCATAAAAGCTGATACTCGTTCTGTCAAATGTTGTATAATTTGGCACAAAATATTCTCTGTGGGTAACTGCACTCCTAGATTAGGAACTGATAACGTCCTACTTCGAAGTATCTCACAAGTCTGATTAATCGAAGAAGTGATTACTGAAATCCAAAGTTTTTCATCGGTATCCAAAGCTTTAGTTAATGAAACTAAAAGTCGATTCATAAACATTCTCATTGTTTCTTCACTATCTTCAAAGGTAGACTGGTCTTTATTAATCCATGGATTGTTATGTATAATCTATAATTAAAAGTTAAAATGATAATTTTTTAATGAAAATAATACACACAAAAATATTGTTCAAACAAAAAAATTTAATAGTTGAGTTCATGAGTCGATGTAAGCTAGACTACCATTAAAAACCTGGAAGCACTGGACAGCAAGTACTAGGACGAAAAGGCCGTCCAGTGCATCCACGTTTTCAATGGTGGTCTACTTTACATCGACTCATGAATTTAACTAAGACTACTACAAACTCTACAAACCCCCATTCTGTTGAAAAAAAATTGTCAAAAATGTTCATACCTTGGTCACTTCATTAACTGCTTCTTTCAAATCACAATAGGAATTACGAATTTCAATAATCCAAGGGGCACATTCATTATATTCTACCTTTATAGTAGTTTCTTCATTATCATTTGTTTTACTAATTAAAATACTTCCTGGTCGATCATAAACTGACTGACGAGCAGTCGCAATCGCAGTCGCTGTTGCAAGTCGAACACTCTCTTCTCTTAAACGATTAGATAAAGTCTAAATTAAAAGAAATACAGTATAGCGTTACACAACATATTAAACAGTATTATTATAAAAAAGAGAATAAGCATGCGACATGACAGGAGGCCCCGTTAAACAAGACCAGATTAAAACTGATCTTATGGACATATTGCAGACCTGATCGTAATAAGGTGTGCATCGAATGTGTTAACAACAAGAACGTTAGAAATTTTAGAGAAAACTGAATAGCGAGAAAGTACTATCATTGGAATGTCTCAGAAAAATGAAAATTAACATTTTGCATGCATAAAATCATTAAAAATATATATAAAATCAACGATTACATTGAGCTCAGCTGAGATAGCTCCTGAAAGTGCGTCATTCTCCACTGATAAAAAGGTTGAATTAGGTGACTCTTCTTCCTTAGGCGTAGATGTTGCCCATATTTGATGAATATGTTCTTGTTCAATGTTAGGATGAAAATTTTTACAATCATATAGAATATTCAGTTTTACATCTTTACTCGGATCAGAATATACAGAAGGTTGTTTTTCAAGTGAAATAGGGATCTATTAAAATTGAGAAGAAAAATGTTAAAAATTGTAAAAGTTACTATGAAGTGAAACATTCAATATCTTAGAGAATAAAATGTGAAAGATAGAATATCTAGACATAAAATACTTCCAAAAAATGGATTATTCATTTAATGAAGAAATAACTTTTAAAACAATTTAACAGCTAATCAAAAAGTTTTTTATTACGTCAAAATATACTGCATAACAAGAGAGTATGAACATTGAATAAATGTCACTTTTAATTATTGAATAATGGTGAGAAAGAAATGACACAGCTAACTTCCTCATAACAATAAATTGATCTGAGCCTGAAAGCTGATGTTTATAATATTTTTGTTTTCCTCCATCGTCATTGGTTTTAATCAACATAGAAGAGTTTAGTTCATTTTCGCATTATTTGTTTGAATCTTCAAATTCATGTTTAGGACCACAATACATCAGTCTTTTATTGGCATATGCACATCCCGTACGGATTGCCTCGATATTGTCTTAATTCACAAGTATTATAAGCAAAGATGGATAGTGGCTAGTAGTAGAATACAGGACGCGCGTTTCTCCTTATTCAAACTCGTAAGGTGAACGAACCTGCATCTCAGGATTGATATTCACTCTGGGACTTGGACCCGGTACTGTTCGCTTCAAACGCCATCGCGTTACACACGTGGCTATTGAGTTCTGACAGAGTATGAAGCGAACAGTACTGGGTTAAAGTCCCGGAATGAACATCAACTCTGAGATGCAGGTTCATTCACCTAACGAGTTCCAAATAAGGAGAAACGCGCGTCCTGTATTCTACTTCTAGCCACCATCCATCTTTGCTTATAAAGAACAGTTTAGGTCTATTTGACAAAAAAACGATGGTGCTATACCTACGAATCATTTTCTAGAAAGTGTATTCACGAATGATGATAACATTAAATTGCCATTTTATTTGACGAACTATTTCATATATGTGCAAGGAATCGTGTATTTGGAAAAAACTTTATTCAAATAAAGCTATTAAAAGTTAACACGACAGGTAGCAATATTCAAAATAGACAAAGACTGTACTGAAAATACTATTATCGGTGACATTTTGAGAAACTGAGGAAAAACGCAACTTACATCATCTGTTTGAACCATTTTTGTCGAATTCGTCAAATCCGTTTGGACAATTGCAGAAGACACTAGATCATCACGGTCAATATATTTTACTTGAGTTTTCAATTCTTCAATTTCCAATTCCAATTGAGTAACTTTTAATTCCAATGATTTCTTTACAACAAAAGAAAAACAGGAATTATTTCTTTCGAACGAAATAATGATAAAGATCAAATTAAAAGAAAACAGACACGAGTAACAAGAAATTATGATGAATACCATTGAAGCAACTAATAAGATGCAATGCAGTTATTGTGTTCGAAAGAGTTATTTCAAAAAACAACACGTAAGACGTTATCGACACAAATACCACAGTAACAGTAAACAGTTAGGAGCATGAAGTAACATACTACAAAAGAAACTGCCCAACGTGATTAAGTCAAGAATACCACTAATAACGAAACCAAATTATAGAAAGGATCAATAACTACCTTCACCTATCTTAAATTAGGAGTACAAATTATGATAGTTGTAACATTTTGATAGGATTAAAACCTAAGCTCATAAATTGAGAATCAATTTTGGTGTCAGTTGGTTTATTTAACTAAGATGTTATTGTGTGCTATTAGTTGTATGTATGAAGAGATTTGAATGATTAGTTACACGTTCACCGACTATTAAAGTTGAGGAAAGAAAAACGTCCAATCATAAAGTATATTTTATTTAATCATTTATTCGTCAATGAATTTATGGAAGTTAAAAGCCCTCAGGGAGCATCTTACTGTTACTCAAACAGGTGTTGATAAATGTTTTAAGTTGGTTTACGTTTTTTGAACGTATCGATGGCTTTTAACAATATATATATATATATATATATATATATATATATATATATATATATATATATATAATCACTTTATTTTTCTAGACTGATTACCTTATTTGAGAAGAATGACAGATATCACCAAAAAAGCGTGTTCACAAAAATGCTTGTGATTTTAACAGTTGAATTCATGAGTCGATCAAAGCTAGATCCCATTGAAAACCTGGAAACATTGGACGGCTATTTCATCCTAGTATGGGACTGCACAGTAGTGAGTATCCACGATCCCGTACGCAGGAATCCAACCCAGTTTAATATGCTAATAATCATTAATCTACTAGTAAGCACTTGATGACACAAAATCAACAAAATAAAACAAATCACTTACTTTATCTTCACTCAGAAGGAACAGGTCTTCATCTCGTTCTAAAATAACATCTTTACGTTCTAACAGTTGATTACTAAGACTTTTACATTTATTCTACATTGAAAAAAAAGTATTTAGAGAAGAAAAACAATAATTATCAATTCTCATGATAAACTTATTAAGTTCCTATCATGACAGTAAAAATAAATGTGATGAATTACAAATCATTCTTAATAAAATTAACAAGGAAATAAATCTTTTAAATTAGTTGCACAATTTTTTCCCACGTAACATTTTCTATTGATGATAATATCTTGTTAATTAAAAACCTGTTTAAACAAATTAAGCATTAAAAATAAATCAGTAAGAAGGGGATGCTTAGATTATTTCGAATTTTAAGCAATCCAACAGTAATATTTTTTGACAGAACTCTAAGATTTGTTAAATGCGGCAAAGATTTCAAGTTTTTTTTAATCTACCCGGTCAATTTATTTGTAATTGAATACATAGTACAAATAATAAATAATAAGATTTGTGTCAATCTATTAACTGAGAAACCAATTAAAAAATACATAAGATATTTGTATACAATCAGTTCAAGTTTAGGAATACATTAATGTCGATGTAAATGACAACACACATCAACGTATAAACCTAACAAATTGGATCAAATAGTCATACTTAAAATGCTTGAATAAAAGCAACACAAACATCTTGTTATTATGTTATTTATTACCTCTGTTTCAAGCAGCTGTTCTGTTACTCGGGTAAGATCATTTTGACGTTCCACTAACATTTCATGTACAGCATCATAATCATGTTGTAATTCAATCTAGAAGAAAAAATTTGGTATAGCAAGATCATGTAGAAATGAGTGTTGAACAACAATTAAACAAGGGTCAAAATCAATAAATATGAAATCTAGTATTGTCCAATGAAATAATTTGATTAAACATTGAGGTAAATAAAATAAATAATCTTTTAATTATAATCATAGGTTTTGAAGATGTTCGAACTGTAATTGACGATTTAGTTGAGATAAATATACACAAATTAGTCCACCTATTCGCAAAACTATTATAAGACGTTGATAAGGATTACGTTATCAGTTGCGATATCAGTAAGATATTTGCAGACGATATTCACTACCATTAGTGTAGGACATTCAGTAATCCGAATATAGATTTGATTACGTGGCATTAGCTTTGAAAAGTTTACATTACATGTTGAAACATTAAAACCATGAATGTCATAGAAAGGATTTGTTATCAACCTGCAGTTACAATACATGTACGTGATAAAAATATTAAAATGAATAGTAAGAATAAAAAATAAGTTAGTATCCCAGGTTAAATTATGCTTTACATAACAAGCAAAGTTACAACAGAAAGATATGAACTGGGAAGTGTCGGTCATCGATTTACGCACTGTTTATTGTATTAGATACAAACTTACTTTGAATGCTTCAATCTACAAGTCTTGTAAGCATAAACCTGAGAAGCAAAAGTAAGTGTGCTTACAAACTTGTAGACATATTCAAAAAGTGATTGATATAATGAACACAATGCGTTTGCTGTCAAACAACTTATAAGTAGAATTTTACACATATTCAAGTAAAACACCGCAAATGTACATGCATCACATGTATATAGTGAAGTCACAAGAAAAAATTAGATTTGTAAAATCACACATTAAGACAAAAATTAGTTATAAAATACGGAGAAATTACAAAACACGACACAGTGTGATCAGAAAGGCAGATGATTTTATAGCATTACATAATAACGGCCACGGTGACAAATGGTAAAATGGATATGCTAATCTATAAGGACCCTTTTGAAAGAATTTTATTTTACATATAAAATTATTTAGGTTTACAATAAAAGCCATATGAAGTACTTTATGTTCTCTAGAAGGAAACAATTTTTTCCTGAACTAGAGAAACAGCATTACATAATGGTAGTGTACTTCAGAAATTACAACTGGAAAAAAACAACCAGAAAAATACAACTTGAGTCAAGATAGTAAAGTGAGAGAAATAATATCTACGATAAAAACGTATCCACCGAATGATCACCGAAAAGTCATCTAATCCAATCCTTAATTTTGAAATATGTCAACAGTATAATTATTACGATATCACAGGGACTTTGTTTGGAAGTCCAGTGATTGGAGGCTATCTACAATAAAGCTGTAACCAAGTTTTCGTACAGCTGGGATTCGTTAGTAAGGTTGTAAATAAGACTTACATCACATTAATAAACAAAAAGATATACTCATTTTCAACTAAGATAATTAATTTCTACATAACCAAGTCTGGTCTGGAATGAAAGTTTTACTAAGAATAAGTGACCTTATTGTTGAGCAACTTCCATCATACTGCACTTTTAGTTTGTATATTTCAGAAATCGCATATGAACACACGTTAGGAGTCAGCCAACGAAAATGTCTAAAAGATAGCTCGGAAAATGTTCTCACACCAAAAGAATCCTTCATTTAATATAAACACAGAACATAGAGCACTTTTTATTGTAGTATAATTTCGTAACTTGGATTTGTAAAACGTTTTATTACATGACATAAAAGAACGTTTATTACCAGTTGCATAGAGAGATATATGAGTGGATGTAACCTACTTGGAATTTTGTAAGATCACTAATTTCATTACGTAGTGTTTTAATAAGAACTTCTGACTCCATAAGCTGTTCAATTAACGTTGAAACCTCAGACAAGGAAACCTACAAATGTGTAAAAACAATAAATTATTAAAAAATCCCACTACAGTAGACATTACAAACATGAAAATAAAAAGACTGATAGTAGATACTCTCTCACATACACAATAAATAAATGATACATGAATGACATAATCGAAGTCGATAGGAACAAGTGAATCTTATTCAGCATGTAAACTTATTAAGAAATGAATTATATCTCATAAATGCACATACAGAAACCAGAATTAATAGTAATAATTATGATTATTATTACCATTACTATTATTATTGCTTTATTCAGAATTACTTGGTTAGTACTATATCGAATTCGCAGTATAACAAAGAGTGGATAATGATGTCACTGCGCTAACACATATTAAACTCTTAAAAGCAAGTGAATACGGTTCACCTGGGGCTTTAACACAACGATGTTCAAAGGTAAGTCTACAGTTAGGGTCAAAGTATTCCTCATTACTCTGAACTCGGTGACGGTTTGATGATTGATTACTACCAATCTTAAAACAGTTAGACAGATCCACTGAACGAGAAAACTCCAACAACATTGAACAGGAAAAGAATGTCTACATTGAATGTAATAAAATGAGTTAATCAGCTGCACAACTATGAAACAAAAAAAGATTATGACATAAAAACGGAACTGAAATGAATAACTTTATATCAGTAACTACAGAAAATTTGTAGTTAAAGTTGCAGGATATATAAAATTTACGGACCATGATTTGTCTGAATTTATATTATTAATAATACCAACTAAGACTAATATATATATATATATATATATATATATATATATATATATATATATATATATATATATATATATATAGTTAGATACAAAATATATAATTATATGGTAAGTATACAAACTTACCACAGCTCCTGGATTTTCAACATTATTGTTGGATATAGCACATACAGTTTGAGGATCAGAGTCAACGGAATCAGGAAGTTTACAACAAGCGTTATCTGAAACACATGAACCTGGAGTAATATCCAGATGTTCTGATGAAAGCATTATCTCTGGAATTTCATTTTCTAATTCATCATCTTTATCAGAGATAGGAGATCCCATCAAAGTCTGCAGATTTTCATCTTCAGGAGAAGAACATTTGTCATGTTTCATTAAAATTAAATCTTGAATAATTGGTGATTTTGCAGTTGGTGGAGTTATAGATTCAATACTCTCTAAGTCTAAAAGACCTTGAGACATTTCTACACCAGTGTCTTCATTATTTGAAGAGAATGATGGTGAGAACAAAGCCGGTAAAGAACGATGATGCTAAAGTGAATTACAGAAATGAAAATGAAAGTTTTCACTTGATGAATAGTAATAATAAACATATTATTCATGTCCACACCAAATTTATGACTACAATATAGAGTCTCAAAAGAAAACAATATAAAGTAATGCAAAGAATTTCTCACTAATGATGATTTTTTATCTTATTTACGTTTTATATTCATGAATCCTAATTTAATTGCTGCTTGCTAATCTTCAGGATACACGCAAAGAAGAAAATATATACTAATTGATGTAGTCTACGTGTACAACTTCACAATAAATTGTTAACTTTTTGTGTGAAGGTGTGTGCGAGTACCTTATGTGGTTAACGTAATTGATTCGTTGAAAAAAAAGTATAAAAATAAGAAAGTTGTACAGTCGGTACAAGTTCGATCAAGCTCTTTCTAAATAATTCGACTACAACTAAACACAGAAACGTAATTATTAACATGAATGTAATTGGCTGCTTGACTGCCAAAAATATGAAGGAATATTACTACAAAATAACTTTTACGACACTGTTAAATTGAGAGAAAATGGGACTTTTACGGAAAGTTAGTAAATATATTTCTGCTGTGTAATTATTAAATCCTTGGATAATGTTATTTATTCTATCTCTCTTACTATAAACTTTCACTTCATACGTAATCCGTTTCTGCATGCTTTACCATTTGTAAATTATCATTAATTAATCATGGACCTATTGCTCAATTTTTAAGGAGATATGACTTCGTTGTATACAATTTTATAATTCCTTATTTGTGATGTGTCCTGGTCATGTAAAGGAATTATGTAATTCTGGAAGTGTTGATTCAGGGAGACAAAACAGTAATAAAAGTTGAACATGTTTACTATCTTCGTATTGTGATTGGTTAGTGAGAAGTTGGACCAATAAGAATTACAACGACCGTTCATTGTTCATAGTGTTGCTGGTCAAGAGGTAATTAGTCTGATAGATATGAATTGAAAGCTTCATAAGTCGACTTTATTCCCAACCGTTCCTAAATATTGTGGACACAGAATTTCACAGTTCACACAACATACACGAAATAGGTTGAGAATAGACTTTTATTCCGACTAGTATGTGCTTAAACGTATTTTGCATAAAATCATAAGATGTATGTGCATTTCTTGTATTTTTGTAAATAAACAATTTGTATGATGATCCGTATGAACAATATTAAAAAGTCAGTGATAACCTTATCAATAAGTCCTACATCAACTGCGTAATCTTGACACTATGTTATACGCATCATAAGTTCAGCAAATGAACATTTGAAAACTCACCGTTCTATGATTAGATGATGACATATGATGGGTTAGTGAAGTTTTTAATCTGACATCATTAGATAGATTTTGACAAAACACCATAGTTTGTATACCTTTATCTTGTTTTTGTTGTATAAACTAGAGCAAAAGTGAATTATAGAAGAAACAAACAATAAGACATCAAATTTATAAAAGGAACTGTGTGTATCAGATAAGTGCAAAAAAATTTTCAACGTATATAAGTATCAACAACTTCACAATTTATTATGATAGATTAGTGGAGATTCTTGAGTTTTATGGTTAACATAGATTGATGGATTATAACTGAACAACAAGTAAAAACCACAAAGCATAGGACAGTTATTTAGTTCTGTCACGAAACTCATTAAAGTCTGCAACTAAAACCACTCCAAATCGAACATAAGTTATTATGTATACAAATAAGCATCTATTGGATTATAAGACAATAAATAGAAAAAGCATGGAGGTCTTGATTACTGAAGTCAATGAGTTATTCGACAGTTTGAATATCAATATTAATAAACCATCTTCAGTACAAAATGGAGTTGATCACAGTAGTAGTTCCGAATAAAAGAACATAAGTATTAACCTTTGAATATTGACACTTTCATTAAAAGATATAACTAAACGTTAGTTAGAAACAGTCAGTGACCATCACTTTCAACCTTAACTAATATACAAATTTTCTTTAAAATAATATTAAATAAAGCGATTTAAGTTGTAAAAAAACTAACTATCTAAACTGTTAACATACTTCCAATGATTGTTTCGTTTCTTCCATTTCTTTTTGGCATGTATTTATTCGATCAAGTTGTTTTCTTAAATTGGAAATTTCCAATTTACATTTTTCAATTTGATCTTGATAAAACTTTTGATTATTATTATTGATTGTACTATTGTTAGGTGTATCTGATTCATCTACAATCGTCACAATTGATTCTTCTTCCTCTTCTTTAACAACAATATGACTAAGTACAGCAGCAGCTGAAGTTGTATTCCATGTACGAGAACGAGTTGTTGTCTTTGTAGTTCGAGTAGGTTGATTAGAATAACGGGTATTATCCGAATGATTTATATTATCGTTAGGATTTGACTGTACTAAATTTAATTGTTCACGAGAGTTCTGGAAATTAAAAAAAATGCACTTTTAACCTGTTATCAATTGTGTTATAAAACAAGCACCGAATATTAAGTACGACAATATACAGGAAAGAAAGTTAGATTAATATGACAAGTGAAAAATGTCGAAGGTTGATAGTAATAAAACCATGGAACATTCAGTACGAACCTAATGAAAAAAGAGTATCGTCACACCGATTATGAAATATTAGAAATTGACTGAATAGTTGTACAAACATAAAGTATAAATATTGGTTTTATATGGAAGCTTTGTTGACCATCAATATAAAATTACGTTGCATTTGTAATACATGAATTCACTTTTATAATACGATTAACAGAAATATGGTTTACTTTTGACCAGAAGTTACAGTATAACCATATGGAAGTAACGAAATTACGTAATTAACAGTTATATCAGCTGTCATTATAATCAACTTGATGATAAGTGATGGCTAAGGTAATTAGAAACTTTAAAAACCGATATCTTACATACAGACTTCATCAAATAATCTATGTCAAGTTTTTATCGAATGGGTTGTTTAACAAGCACCATTCAAGCTAGTGTTAAGCAGTAACACATATATAAATGTAATTAGTAAGATATTCGTATTAAATTTGAATTTACCAAACAAAAACCAAACGAGGCTTAATGCACGTCACTTCTACTCTGAAGAAGTGACTTATTGAGATATCACGAAAAAAATATATGATTAAGTTTCTACACAACACTAAATTTTTTTGAAACTATCACGTTCAACTTTGTCATTGTTACCTACAAACTCATTAATAAACGAGACAAACATTTAGAAAATAGATTAAAGATTAGTACAAAGATAGTTTCAAATGTCACTGTAACTCAGCAATAACCTAATAAAAAGTAATTGATTCAAAAAAACAAATATGTGGTAAATAGTAACACTACCAAATTATTGTTTATTCTGTGGTGAAAAATACTACTTGAATCATCGTGATTAATGAACATTTGTGGGTTGACGAGAGTACTTAATGTAGGGGAATGTAAGACAGAAATCATTTAAATAAGTAAAACGAATCAATTACAAAAAATGCTCAATTACATTATATGTTGTTGTTACCAACGATTATTTGTGGGGATATTCATGGTTGAAGAGAGTTTCGAGAAAAAAGATAATTTATAACCATTTATAATACACCATAAGGTCATTTGATAATGGAAAGCCGAAGATTGTTGTTGTATTAAATGTGAACATTTGAAAATCCCATACTGATAACTTCGTCTTAAGAATTTGTATTTTTCTATTGTTGATTCCAACTAATTAGTCCCTGTTGGGATATCTGTATCCTGAATGGATGTCACAATATTGTCTTTGTTAAGACGTTTCTACTATATTTGGATTATGGATGACAGTGGAATTCATGACGCTGATAAATTCAGCCAAAGAGTCGCAAATAAACGCTCAGTAGTCAAGGTTCTCAACTTTCAACCAATGAGTCACCAATTTAGACCTGGTTCTACCCACCGAGTCTTGAACAGTCGAATAGTATCATCGGTCATTATATAAAATATGGATCAAAACCAAGAGAGGTAGTCCATGTTAAATTTTGATTATCTTCCACAAACATGGTTCATAAAATAGCAAGATTTTCTGAGTTATTTTTGAGTAAGGAATGAGTGCTTTACACTGTCTTAACTAGAAACAGAAATTTTTAAGTATGCTTACAAGCATTCTGAATTAACAACAAAGTTATTTAGTTTCGCTTCCAAGATCTATGAAGTGTAAATGAGTAGAATAAGGAAAATTTACACTATTATTTTTTAATTCAATGAAACATACCACTGTTTCGACGTCTTTAACCTCATCACCCATAGCGATTTGAACCTCCGCATCAACGGAATCAATGGTTGCTCCTACAAACTTATCAAACTTGATCACTTCAACCTAGAACCAAACGAAAAAGATAACAGAGTATTAAAACACAAATTGTAGCAGTAGTGCTAAACTAAGCTAAACGTTACTACAATCAAAGATGATGTAACTTAATAGCCAATAACCAGATCATGGTAATGAAACTGGGTCAATATAATCGACATAAAAGAGGAGATTAGATTCAAACTTACAAACAATTGTTATTGAAAGTTGAATTTTATAACTGATCAATAAAAATATTGAACTGAACTAACGATATAAGATCATATTCACTATATTTTAAAAAATGTAATATGATCAAAATATAAAACAATTTTGGTAGTTAAATGAAATTTGGAAACCTAAAATATAAATGAACTACTCGTTGATAACACAAACATGAAATCATGATTTCATTCTTATAAAATATAAACTTTATTCCCCAATGAATATGATTACACGATTTCAATGTCCTTTTACAAATCATTAAATAGAGTAAATTTCTAAGGAATTTTTTATATACACGTCCTGACAGATCATCAAGTTAACATATAATGTGATTGACTGATTAATTGAATCTTCTTATAAACAATATTTTCATTGCCATTCATTCGTATTAAGATTGATTATCATAATTGATGTGATTTTTATAACATTGTAACTGTTAATCTTATTAAATGAGATAACATAGAAAATAAATTAAACTAAATTATGTTTCAGTTATTTATAGTATTCCTGGTGGTGATTTTAAATTGACATGTTCTTTTTCAGATACATTTTTAAAGCAGCGTGAATGTATTGTATTTACGTTTCAAATGGAATAAATTAATGTTTGCATTTTTTTTTCTTACAAAAAATTAAACCAACTCTCCCACCTTTCCGGTGAAAGTAACAAAAATCACATACTTTTAAACAATCAATAGAAATCTGAAGACAAAATTGTAATTTATCAATACAGTTACTTTTTTAATTAATTGACTTATCACAAACCATTTAACTGAAAAATTTCTATGATCATTGATGTTAGTTTTATATTTCTGTAGAATTTAATTATCAATGAATTTAATTACATTAACAGTGTAGAAAAATGTCTATAACAAATAAAGATAATTATTAAATATTATGCATTAAATTAATCAAATTAACAAATCTTACAAAAATAAAAGTTTGAAGTACAAATGGATTATCAGTATAGGATTGCGGAGATTGTTGAGTTTTAATTGAGATCATGAACCGATCAATTTTAAACCAACATTGAAAACCTGGAAAGATTGGCCGGTTGTTTCATCATGGTGTGAGACGCTTCAGGAGTGTGCAATCACGATCACAATCTCTGCATCCAAATCCAGGACCTTCGGTCTCGTGCGCGAACGCCTAAACTCTAGACGACTGAACCTGTATCTAATGTTATTAATGTCTAACTTCAAACAACCAATGATACTGTGAGATAACCTTACATTGTCTTCGGTGGGTAACTACCTCACACCAGATAAGGATTAGCTCCACTGGTCATGGGTTCTCATCAGAACTCCAAGAAATGTCACTCGAAGCAAGTCACTAGTGAGCACATAATAATCAGCAGTCTTTACTGTTCACTGCTTCTAAGCATTTCAAGTGATTTGGATTAGTTCGAAATTAAATGCATTTTACAACCAAGTTAATATATTTCTTTTCGAGATCTTGATAACCAATCTAATACATATATCTTTCTGATAATACAGAAGAATAATCCTCGTATTTTGAAAAAATAATGTTAAATTGTCAGGTTCAAAACCTATTCAATTAATGATACTAATTTTAAAGCGCATAATATTTTGATTCATTTAAACAAACGTTATAAAAAATTATATTATATTTGCAGCTAACTTTATACATAAGTATTTTAAGACATAAACACCGTTCGATGCCGGTTCAGTGGTCTAGAGGTTAAGCGTTAGCGCACGAGATCGAAGGTCATAGGTTCGAGTTCCGAGCGCGTGATCGCGGATGCGCACTACTGAAGAGTCCCAACTAGGGTGAAACGACCGTTCAAGTTTTCAATGTTGGTCTAACATTGATCGGTTCATGATCTCAATTAGAAATACGTGTGAATTAATGAAGTTGAACTACTACTAACCTGCGTACACGCATCACATAAATCCACTTGATGCTGTTGTATATAAGCATTAGAATCACTAATTACTTTTACTTGTTTGGTATCAATCTCATCTGGATAATCTTGAACATCGAAATTTTCAGATGTATTTGTCTCGGAATCAATGAAATTACTGTGCTTACTGATTGTTGGAACAGTATATGGTTGCCAATCATTTTGTTGGTCAACATATTTATATTGATTCTGTATTATTGCACCGTTTATATTTCCGCTTAATATATCATCATCAGAATCATTAGGTTTACTCCATGATACAATATCCCGTGATTTAGATTGTACAAATGTTTGAATATTTGACTTGATAGTATCATTTTGACACAAATGTTCCATTTTTAAATCAGATATCCAATGAGGTATGAAATTATTTTGTCCTGCTTCTTTTATATTCAACGGTGTAGTACAAGAATCTGTATCACTAGTATCCACTAATTTATATGACATCACCTGTGATCTGTACAATAAAAGGGATGAAGTAAAATTATTTAGTAAAACGATAGGTATATTTGATATGTACCGACCACAGAATGGGAAAAATACAAAAGACAATGCTACACAAAGTTTTTAGAGAATAGTTCACCAAAATCAGTCAATGATCTGAAAAGTGAATTACTTTGCGAATCTAAGTTGAACGAAATCAGAAAGTTCCAATTTGATACAACGAAAGAGCAGTGAG
Organism: Schistosoma spindalis; assembly: GCA_946903255.1. Classification (NCBI taxonomy): domain Eukaryota; kingdom Metazoa; phylum Platyhelminthes; class Trematoda; order Strigeidida; family Schistosomatidae; genus Schistosoma; species Schistosoma spindalis. The sequence continues at coordinate 81,152,515 of OX336420.1, forward strand.
AAAAATTAATGTTCAATTAGTGAATTCCAATAAATAAAACATTATTGTACTTAGATAAATCTTATTTAATAAGTATAGGTCTCTTGACTCAGTTGCTTAATAGTTTTATATAAACCTTAAGATACAATGAAGGCATGTATGAGATGTGGTTTTATCCCCCCAAATATAAAATGCTACTTCAATATTGACTTGCATCATTGTCTGAATCAATGATAAGGAGTGAAGGAGAAGAACGCATAGATAATTTCACCCATCTTGGGAGTCTCATCAGTCCTGATGGACTGGTGTCGGACAAAATCTCATCACATGTTCACAAAACTCAGTAGGCTTTTGATAAATTGCATCACTGGTGGAGTAAGGGAGATATGTCTACCAACTAAGTAAAGGATGAGTTTATTGTGCAGTAGTGTTAATAGGTGTAGACTACCTGGTTGGGGGCCGCGTGATTAACGTCATCAATGATTATAGATTTTGAATTAAATGGCCCAAAATCGTTTGCAATGGTACAAACGTCGTGATGTTAGTCTGACTGTAAAAGGATAGATGTATAATGCGTGGGTGAGAGCAGTTTTCCTCTATGCTTGTGAGACCTGGTCTCTCCGAGTTGGAGATGTTAGACGACTCCGTGCTTGATCATCGTTGTCGCGCAAGGATTGCTAACATACCGTAGAAACACCATTTTAGTAATGCAGAGGTTCTTCATTGTGTGTTGAGATACAGTGGAGATGATTCAATTGATGTTAGTAAAGTGAAAAATCGACTTCGTTGGCTTGGACATGTCTTACGAAAGTCTACCTAGAAAATTCCACATCGTGCAATATTTGCCGACGCTGGGACCGGTTGGAAAAGGCGAAGAAGTCCCCAATGAATAACATGGTGTCGTGATATGAAAGAAAGATGCAAAGAACTGGCTTCTGTTGATCCCTTACAACCCCTGGTTGGGGTCCAACAGATGGTGTAATTCAATAACCAAAGACGCTATCAGACATGGCTCAGGATAGAAGTCGATGGTGATCTTCCAGTAACTTTAGCTTTCTTCATATAATTAAACGTAACTTCTTTAACTAAAAGAATTCTGTTATATCCTAGCAAAGATTAAATTACAAGTAACTTGTGAGAACTATTAACGGGCTAACATTATATATACTTCCTATTGTATAACTATTCAGCAATTAGATTATGTATATATATAACAATCCTATTATACGCCTCATTTTGACTTATAGATTATTATTACACAGTTTACTGTTCTCAAATTATGTTCAGTCTGTTAATTACAGTCTCCCACGTTCACAGCCACATTTTGGCTTGATCTTGTTTAAATGTTATTTCTTATTTTATGGGGTAATGCGGTTTGTTTGTCTGGTATATACAACCAAATACGTTTGAAATAAATGATTCGCATAGTGGAAGCTGGTATTGGTGATCTGGACTCAACTGGACGGGCTAGGCGAGCAAATGACCAATAAGGACGCTAGGCTGCTCATACTGGTCGAACCTCATTGGTTGAGTACAGTAATAAGATCGAATACGTCGTATTTCGATTGGCGAACAAATCACGTGATAAAAATCCGGGCATAAAGACAACTAATTCCTTCCGCTTGTCTTCTTCCTAACTAAACGATTTATTATTATCCGTGCATAAAAACAACAAATTCCTTCAAATTGTATTCTTCCTAACTGAACTGTTCATTATTATTATTATTATACTACCATACACTAATTTTTGTTCATCGTTGTTCTTTTGATATACGGACTTTACATTCTCTATCTCTTCACAACCTCATACGTATTTGGTGTCCCCTTGTACCAATGTTTATGTGCTCAAATCAATCAAATACAGCATTTTAATAAATAACACATTCAACCTTAAGAGTAGGTGAAACTAACTTTTTCATTTCAAGTTCACTTTTAAGACGATTTAATTCGATACGGAATTCCTCTCGTTCTAATTCTCTTTCTTCTATTTGCTCATTGAGGAATTTTTCCTACGCGAAATATGGAAGAAACAACCAAGAACTGATAAAAACTAGTTGTGTATTGATGAAATAAAAACGGAAAATTTTAATAGCCTCTCCGCCACACAATAAACTGGCAGACGAGAGTAAAAGTATAACTTATCTAAAACACCATTTTATCACTTTAGATTGTGCTATGGAGGGTTTTATTGAGCTTAAAGAAATTAAATTTTCGGCCGTTAAAATGAAAAGATAAAATGCCGATAAGTAGACTAAAGAAATGATATGATATGAGGTCGAATGAAGGCTATTTACGAGACTGAATAACTGATGTAAGCTCATTAATGATATAAAATCAAAGGCAAAGCCATTGGTTAGAAGAATAGGTTTTTCTTTGTCGGTCAAACAATCATGTGAGGTATAGAACCTGGAACACATGTGCATCGGCTTATGTTGTCACATCTCATCAGGAGAGCGAGATTAAGTTATCAAGAAAAATCCAAGAGTAGTAGAATTAGTAACAATATCAGTGATAGAAGGAAAGATTAGATATAGGAAAAAAGTATAAGATTTCGTAACTCGGACTGTAAAGGAAGATAAAAAGTAAATTTATGTGTTTCATTCGAACAGGTTACGATAATCACGCGGACCTCAACCAGGTAATATACACCTATTAACACGACTCAGTCCAATTGTAAATGACTTCATACACTTATGCCATGTTCTGTTATAGCCGCCGCTAGTTTTCTTCCAACCTACTCCTACACCATATAACATCTCACATCAAGGCAGACGGTGGTTAAACGTATGTAACACCAAATTACTCAAGAGATAGATCAATGACACATGATCGAATACTAGTAACTTGCGAATACATTTTATTTTTAATGGCCTTGCTTCATACATAAAATAAAATGATTTGACACGTATATATACAGAATCTTAACACAAAATTAACATGATTAACTGTCATATGACATTGGAGGAAGTCTGTCTGTAGGTCATTCAATTTAAAACAAAGTTGGGTAATTTACAATTCCCCACGCTAGAAATCTAAACCTAAACTTGATAAACTTTACTAGACAAAATTTCAGAAATTACTGTTTAAAACTGTAATGGGCCTCCTATTAATGATAAGACACGAAACACATTTACCATTTCCTGAATTCGAGACAATTATTGGTGATCTGTTCAATACAATACCAATAACAGTTATTGCGGATAATATGTAAAAGACGAACTGAGAAAGACATGGGGTTCATATACGAAACCAACCAGGATACGATTTATTAATTAATAATTCCAGATATTATCTTCATTAAAAAGAAAGTCAAAACGAATGATAAACATACTTTAGCTTGAAGTTTTTGTTGAACTGAGAATATTTCATTTTTTAATTCACGATTAATTAATTCCATTTCATCAAGTTGTTGCATCAGATCATGCCGATTTGTTTCCAATTCTACCAATGATGCAGTATGATTCCGTTCAAATTCTGAAAGTCGACGATCCATTTCAGCTTGTAATTGAATACGTTCTGTTTCAACAATTTGAGATGTTTCCAAAAGTGCTAAAGATTTACAAAACATTTACAATGCAGAATAAATTAGAGGTATATAAATAATTTTTTATACAGGGGAACAAAAATAAGATATATATTATTACATCGAGAGAAGGGTTATCCAACTATACGGGCTACACCGAATAAAGTAATACCTTAATTACACTACAATCCCTTTAAATAAGAACGTTGTATAACATCTGAAAAAAGAATGATGATGTATAAGAATTTCAACGAACGGGTTCATGCATCACAGTACTAACTATGAATTTTGACAAACATATACTGTAACAATTCACAATAAGACTGAATGCATTAATTTGTGAGCGGAAAAAATTCGAAGAATAAGATTATAAAGACAATTATTTGATGCCCTCTATAATCCAATAATCGATAGTGGATTTATACATAATTATTTGTTACTAAAGTCATAATGAACTGATGTGAATTACTGAAAAGTATGTTCACATAATAACGTCAGCCTCCAGATTCACAAATCAAATAAAAAAGAATCATAAAAAGGGTGAAAATACTTTCGATAAATATTGTGCAAAAGTAATTCAAATCACTGTTGAAAGCTTTATTATATACAAAATTATAAGTATGAAAGCAAATAAATGTTATGAAACACATCATTACGACAAGACTTACCAATCTTTGTATCGACAGGTAATTTTTCAGTTAACAACTGATGAGCGGTAAGTAACTGTTCACGAAGATTACGAACTAGTTCACAGTTTTCAATATCAACATCAACTTGATTTAATTTTGATATATCTGTTGATTCAATTAGCTTTTCATATCCAATTTTACATAACGTGAGAAGACGATCTATTTCAGGCAACAACTGCCCAAATATAGCTGTTTCAAAAAAGTAAACAATATACATATTATGTACGCTTACACAACTGAGCTACGCCGTTTAGTCTTCATAAATAATGGTTGAAAAACTGAAAGTTTCAAAATTTTAAAAGAAATTCTGATGGGCACAGAAAACATCCCAAAGTCATCACCTCGATTTGTCGAGAGACCTAATCCTGCATGTTATAGTAAGTAGTGTTATGGTGAATCTATAATGCAGTCATTAAGCTTAATTTAGACAAAAAGCAGCATTCTGGGTGTGACCTCATAAGAAAACCACCTGCTTCGATTTGGGCACCCGGGGAGTGCTCCTTTAAACCAATACTTATGTGTTAAAATAATTGAATATGCAGCCTTAAAATATTACTAACACTAACACAACTAAGGTCATTCTAAGCTTAATATAACAACTGACAAAACATTACAAAAATTTCAAACAAATTAGGACAATAATAAAATCACAAAATAACTTCGGTACTAGAAAAACAAAAATAAAACGATAAATAAGAACTTTTTTAATTACAACCAAAATAAGTATTCAAACAGAATATAAAAACAACATAAGTATATTGATACACACATTTTAGTAAAAGTTAACAAAACTAGGTTTAAAGCGCATAACAACAGAAAATTTATGAAAGAAAAACTAATTGTAGAAATCATGTTTGAGCACTTATTTAATTATATTATTAAAAATAGACTAATAGGAATTATTAGATTGTATAGAATTAACCCATTACTGAGTTTCCATGATTAAACGTTTAACAATAATCAAGAATAGTATCAAAGCTTTAGAATAATAATAATAATAATAATAATAATGACTCAAATTATTCACAAATAGAATTGGCATTAGATATGACTTTACACAAAGCAGTATTTACTGAAACAATTTGTTTTTCATCAAATGAAAAAAAACATTAATATCAACTAAAACATTGACTTTGATATCATGTTTTTTTCTATGAATAAAAGTAAAAATACTTTTTGAAAGCTGTTAAAATGACATACCAGTGAATAGAAAAATCAGATTTTCCGACGTTTCGTAACTTAGTGTAAGCCACTTCTTCAGAGAATAGGTAACCAAATTAGAATTAATTAAAGATTAAATAGTACAATGGAAATTTATATACAAGTCGCTTATGAATCATCTTTAGTGAAATAACATGACGTTGATTTATTCAGAAATGTTTTTTGATTGGTCACATAATGTTCGTGTTGTTCCGTTGTACTATTTAAACTTAGATTAAGTTTAATTTGGTTATTTAATCTGTGAAGAAGTACCTTACATTAAGTGACGAAACGTCAGAAAATCTAATTTGGGATATTACAAATATAATATTTATTTATAACAATCTATCTAATGCTCAATTTATTCAAAATTATCAAATCAAACCCTAGTGTTTGATATATTTTCTTATTACTTGAGATATAAATAATATCATTCTAATCAGTAACCGATTATCTTAAATACCTTGATTGGAAAAATTATCTAACAAGTTGTAAATCAATGTTATCGTTGAATAAATAATTTAATGGCATAGTAAAAAAAGCTACATAACGACATTTGACACTGCCTGGTGTTTAAGAAAATGAACAATTGTGATAAATAGTTCTTTTAACACTCAGATACCTTACTTTTCATCCACTAGAGCACATTATTTCAACCTTACAATAGCGCTCATTTCAGATATTTAAGTATGAATAATTGACATTTTATCATGTTATGAACGAAAATTTATAATAGTCGGACTCATGAGTCGATCAAATTTACGCCACTGAAAACCAGGAAACACTGGACGGTCGTTTCATCCCAATATAAAGCTCTTCAGTAGTGCGCATCCATGATCCCGCATGCGGGACTCAAACCCAGGACCTTCGGTTCAGAGAGCCAAGGCACAATTTCTAGATCAGTGAGCCGGCTTCCAATGGTGTTGATATCTAACTTCAATCGGTCCATAAACATGCGCAACCATTCACCCACTGTCTGAGGTAGATACCTATCTCTACCCGACACAGATTGGACTCTATTAGTCACAACTTCTTACTAGAACTCCAGGAAATACATCTTGATGCTAGTCACCAGTGAGCACATGAGTATCATAAAAATGGAAGTTTCTGGAGATTGCAATAATTTTTAATGACTCCTGCATGCAGGATTGTGGACGCACACTATTGAAGAGTCCCATACTAGGACGAAACAGCCGTCCAGTGTTCCCAGGTTTTTAATGGTGATCTAGTTTAAATCGATTCATGAATTCAACTAATAAGAATTTATTCGACCAAAATAAAAACTACAACACACACACAACGCACTACAACAATAATGTAAACCAATAAAAGTACAATTGAAATACTCATTATTTTCTATCCACTATTTAGACACAAAATATCACAAGTACTGAACAATTACATCTGGTTATTCATCAATCTGATATCATTCTTTTATATTCAAAATAATAATAAACCGTCTAAAGAAAATTTCCACCGATTAAAATGTTAAAATCAACCTACACGTTAAAAACTTGCAATCTGTTCGGAAATGATTTAAATATTTTGTATTGGATATAACATTGGTAACCAGTAAATGATCACATTCATTCAAGTAATCATTAAGAAGTTGAACTAAAGAGAAAGTAGAGGAGAATATGATGAATGAATCCTAAGAAATAAGAAACTTCATGATAAAAGTTTATTCTACTCTTACAAACAAAGAATGCCTAAGAAACACAATAAAATGTAAATGTATGATATTATTTAGGGATAGAGAAAAATGTTTTCATTTAATTATCTATAAGTAAAAGCAAGCATAATGTTCTAGATTGATACACAGAATAAAGGTTGAAATGGAGAGGAAAATGAATAAATTAGGATGAAACATATGAGAGTACAAATGGAAGTATCCAATTGTAGCAGAAGGATAAGGGTTGAATATAAATGAAGCAGTTTAGATCATTTGAAACTCTATTGCTCAGTGTTTGAACATGTAATTTATGAGTTAACCACTATTTACAACTTATGAGCTATATACTAATTGAAAATCAGTGAATGAAAATTTTAATGCCACCGAATGAAATGGTTATAAACGCAAAAAGTAACGACATTATTGCTACTATGATCTTTTAATGAATTAAGTAAATTCAGAATACGTTACTGTGTAGAACAGAAAAGGAAACAGTTTACATAATAGATGTAGAAACATATCTCAAGGAAGCTACTGCACCATGTATATTTAACTGGAGAAATCAACTAAGAACTCACCTAACATAGTTACCGAACCAAGCTACTGGATCACTCACTCCCAAACAACCTAGAGACTTCCAGGCATAAGCTTATCTCATAAAGTTTTCCTAACATATTTATAAGATAAATATAACCTAAGTAATCATTAGTGATGCAGACTAGTTGTCGATAGTGAAAGTAGGAGATATTTTCCAATGCTATTTTTACGAATAAATCTTGGAAAGAAATATCGATCAAATGTAAACGTGAATAATAATAATAATTATTATAATTATAATTATAATATACTCATAAATAAATGAACATAGAATGGCTGATATTGTCCAAAAGGACAATGAATGCTTCACGATTAAACCATCTAATTCAAAGAACGACACTTCATCTAGAAAGATTAATAACATTGAATATAAGGTAGTAACTTAAGTATAACAAATTAAGTGTTATTCCATTTTATTCACGTGTGTAAACACATACTGAATATAAACTGAATTCTAAATACTACTTCAATTGTCAATTATACGTCATAACGTGAACAATTCATAACATGGAATTATTTTAATAGGTTAAGAAAAGTGAACAATAAAAAAGACAAGTTCTATATTTTATTTATATTAGCTGTGAGAAAATTTTAGATTTTATATTAAAAAATTTTATGTTTTCATAATAGCTAACATGAAAGTGAATATTATGTTCAAGCGATTATCGTAACAAATAATTGAGAACATTGATTTCGGATTAATTAAAACGGTCAGGTGATTTTAATCTTTAAATTTTTGAAGATCTTGAGCTTCTAGAATTGTTCCGTGAAATCTATTCATTCTTCCCTAATCATATTCTCTATATCTGGTAATTTTTTATCATCATCAGTACTATTCATAATTCTACTACTTTGGTATACATTTTGATCGTTTCATCTTGATATGCTGATATGATTGACAGGAAGCAAATAGCACTAACATACATATATAACAAATTTTACAACATTGCTCACAACTAACTGACGATTTTATGCTAAATGTTACAAGTACAATATATCATTATATTCTGACGTCGATAAAAATAAAAATTACTTGAATTAATAATACAATAAAAATATATAATTGCATTACATAAATCAACAAACCATCAACATATACCTTTTAATTCATTCTTTTTCTCTTGTTCACTATTTTTCATATCACAATCCAATGATAAATCATTATTCATCCATGAATATTGATCATTGATACGTGCAGTTAACTCATGTTTCAATTTTGTACTGACATCAATTATGGACAAAATCAATTTGTGATAAAATTCTAGACAAACTGTGTAACTAGAACACACGAAAAATGAAGAGAGAAAAAAAGGTACAATCAAAAATAAAGAGAAAAAAACAGTGATTATTGATTTGTTTTTTTTTAGAAAAATAAAAACTTTTTAAATGAAAAATTAAATAAATTCACTGAATGAAAGATGTTTTCTGTTCAATAACAAAATTAAAAGAAGGGATGTAAACAAAAGTGAATTTGGTTAGTGACTAGCTAGTTAAATATAGAATGAAGAAAAATTATAATCGTTTATAATATATTACTGAATTTTATTTAAAATATAAACCAAAGTATTTACATTGGTCAATAAGATATTACTAAGTATGCATAAATTAAATGATAAATGTAAAACATATGATGAAAAATGAAAATTCTCTATTAGTACCCTGTGTATTGTAAGATGCTTAGGAGTCCAATAATTGAACGAAACGGTCGTCCAGTGCTTCCAGGTTTTTCATGGGGGGTCTAGCCTCAACTGACTCATGATCTCAACCACTGAAATTGCTATAATATTTACAAAACCCCTTCTGATATTATTTGTGTTGAGTAGAATCTATGAAAAGAATCTTTTTAAGGATAGATGTGTAAAGTATAAGAGACGGTAATCGATGAAATATTTGGTAGTTTATACTAGAATAATTATATATTTGCTTTTTTTCTCAATTTTGCATAGAAAACAAGTAAATTACACGAAAAAAAAATTGTATGATACACAGAGAATAAACATTTTATAAATAACAGTAATTGATGGTTTGATCAATACAGGTAAGACCACGAGATGAAAGTCATCAAATCTATGAACATTTAGGGGAAATGCCAAAGACGAAACAAGTGTGTTGCCTAAATCAGCGTGGAGATTACGTTACTTACCAACTTATTAGGGTTGATGAGGCATCCAACAAAGAAAATGGTTAATTATTAGTAATAAAAAGTAGAAACCAAACCAGTGTATCGATTAAACCGTTACAAACGATGTTCTATTTTGGAGAAATTTTCGATTCGACCGACTAACTTCTAAATACCTTAACATTAAATTAATTCAATATTAGCCCATAAATAATTGTAACGCTTCATCATTCGATTAAAAAAGGCTGACATAAACTGTTCTAGCGGAAAATATTGCTATTATTCAACCTGAGATCAACAGAATAGGAGTTCAAACATTTCAAGCATAAACATCTGCATTACATACTATTAACTAAGCATAATAATGCACAACATAAACTAAGTAACAAACAGGAAATGCTATACAAACATAATTTTGGAGACTTTCACTAGGGATATACTAGAATGAATTTGAGTAATTTCATGATATATCTCTAAAAATAAGATAGAAAGTCTATTTGTAGTATAACGCTCAATGAAACGTTAACACTGAATTAAACAAATTAAGATTCAACTGAAAAATATATCAGATAGTTTTTATTTAAGAAAGAAGCTAACAGAAGAAGGTTATAGTTAAATACTTAAGCAAACAGTTTTTACCATTGAGAAAATATTTTCTCAGCTAGCTTAACTTCTATCAATATTACACAAGGTCATTAAAATTACACGATAAATTTTTCTATATTAAACAATAATTACAATGCTTATATAAATAATACAACTTTAACTGGTATGCAAACTATGTATACGATAGTTTAGAGATTATAACACCTAAAATCAACTGGAGTGAAAATTAGGAGTATTATATGTGCTGAAGATTATCATGAATAGTAAATTTAGTATTCGCTAAGAAGCTTATTTCGATTTCTAGATTCATGTCTCCAGTTAAGAAAACAAACTTTATCATATATTTTGAAATATATCTTTGAATTTTCTTAACAACAGTAGTTAACAAGAAAATATTACGTCGATGAACGGCATACTTTAGTGTAGATACATACATTTAAAATTTTAGAACATCAAACTAGCTATTTAATTAACAATTCAACTTGCTACATAAAACTGATTCTCATTTATTCATTCGTTTTATACAAAACATTCAAAAAGTATCAGACTATTTTAAAGACCATTAACATACTTATGAACAGAACACATTAAAAAGGAACGAAGAGTATAGAACCTAACATGATACACATGTGCTTAACTGTAAAACAGGTCATTAATTTGAAGGTTGTATATATCACAAATTATTTTCAGTAAAACCTGCCAATGAAAACCAGCAAGCGTAACTATCACCAGTGAATTATCATCGCACTACGTTACCAATTAATTAAATTTGAGATTTTACCACTCGACTCCGGCTCTGGTTCCGATGGTTAAGCGTTTGTCGCGAGACCTGGATATCCGATGTTCGATCCTGTGCTAGAATGGAACGGCTATCTGGCATTCTCCGGTACCTTAACTAAGATTAATTTACGGTGAGTACAAACTATAATTTAAACCAATGTCTATAAAACTCCTTCCAACCAGATTAGTCTATTTGATAGATTTGGAAAATAAAATGAGAAAATGAAGTTTATCGAAATATATTTCTTATTGAACTATCTAAAGTTGTCGTGCTACAACATCAGTAAAGTGAGAACAAATCAACAAATAGAAAATAATCAAATAAAAGACTCAGTGTATATTAAAACCAATAGTATTGAAAACCAATCATAAAGGATACAGTTTGACTAAAAAAATAACAGATATAAATATTATTTTCACTTACTTTTTAATTTGATCATCACAATTCACTGTTAGATCAGGCTCAGTTTGTAAATAGACAGAATGTGAAAATACATTTTTAACCTGAGAAAAATGAGTATCAATAAATATAAACTCATCAATCATGATCAACAATAAATACGACAGTATATTAATGATAAAAACGTATGACAGTTATGTATATGTACTTAGTTGACAAGCAAGAAAACGTATGACTAAAGTGTATAGGAAGAGCGAAATATCTACAATAGATATATATTAAGTCGGCAGGATTGAAAACTTCTGCACCAACTTTCGTTCGAACATTAGTATAAAGTGAAGTACTTATTTAACGAACAACGTTATAAACATAAACTAGATATTATTCATGGAAAAAGGATGGATCTTGGCTAGTAATGGAGTCCAGGAGGCGCGTTTCGACCTATTTAGGACTTGCGAGGTGAATATAAGTGGAGTCTAGTGTTGATGTTCACACTATGACTCACACCCAGTACCATTCGCTGCAGAGTTCAAGGCGTTAACCCATAGTCTAGAGGAGGGGGCCAATAAACTGCTCAACACGAGCATGTAAGGTACAACTATCCGACGACGTTCAAATGGAACGAGTCGCGAACCTTGGATACCACTTCTAACGACAATCAACATATTCCAAAATACTTGTGACTAAATAGTTATATCAAAGTTATCCGCATAAGAAGCGCATGTGCAAACAAAGACTGATCGAAATTCAGTTTTGAATATCGACAACAAGAAAATTCAAACCCTTATTATTAATTATCTAAGTCCTGCTTGGATAAACATTCAGGAACTAATCGTAAGATTCATTAACTTTCGTTACCTGCACAAATATAAGTTTTGGAAAATACTAACAATTTACAAAGTCCAACCTATTAACAATTTCATTGCATCACAAATAACATAGGATCAAACTAGCGCAAGTGAATAAACACTTTTAGATTTATGCAACGTTAATATGTTCAAAATAAAATAAACGTGAGAGTACTTGATTTAGTAAGGCGATCAACTGAAAAACTGGATAATTATATCATTATTGTGCGATGTATATAAATAGTAAAAGTAATAATTAGTTTTGACTAATACAATGATAAATAATAATGAATAATATTAATTTTCCAATTTAAAAACCATCAAATCTCATTTAACCTTCATCATGAATGGGGTGGAATGAAAAAAAATTATTTTCAGAAGTAAAACTACCCTATAATAATCGATTAGTGTGTGGTAATAGTCATACTATTAGTATTGGTACTATTAACCAACATCATGTCATCTACACTGTGATGGCGACAAGTTTGATCGATTCATTTTCTTCAGTGTCCATTAATGAGACAAATTACTGAAAGGTGCGCTTTATTTAACTATTTATTTATATAAAGACGAATTATTTCGTAAATTTAATTCACAACATACTATAACTAAAATTTACTCATGGATGATTATGCACTGGTCAGGTCAATGTATAAAAAGGGACAATTTAAGGGTGTGGCAACTTTAAGATGACGCATATATGTACGTATAAGCTAAAGGTTGCGTCCTTGTGTAAAAAGGGCTTAGATAAAATACAAAACAGCCAAAAACCCAGCAACTTTAAATTTGACGAAGAAAAATTGATTATTTATTTTTGGTGATTAATCAGAAGGGACTTCATGTGAAAAGTAATGCATAGAATTGTTAGCGTTCAAATAACTTTGAACCAGTTGTACATTAGATCATATGATGCTACAATTACTCGACATCTTTAAAAAATGATATTAAAACAACATTATCGAAACAAATTTTCAAAAAACATTTCACAGTTCATTTTGTCAATAAACTGACAATAGTGCAGAATAATATGAATTCATTTTATTTTGTTAGGTTTTCATTAGCAGCTGATGAGAACCTAACGAAATAAAATGAATTCATATTATTCTGCACCAATCTTCGTCCTATCTCTCATTAAGATAATAAAGGGAACTATCTATATGAAACTGACACTAGTTGAATGAAAATTTAAGACAACGAAGCTGTTTTGTCCTAATGTCAGTTTGTAATGAAGAATATGTCTAAAATATTTCACGAAAATCTCTAAAGTATTCCATTCAATAATGATACATAATTGTAAGCGAATGGGACGGTGGCTCAGTAGTTAAGGCACTCGACTTTCAGCTCTCAAGTCTCAGGTTTGAACCCCGCTACAGATAATTCGGTTTCGACAGCTGAGTAGCAGTATCACTGGTCAAAAGATTTAGAGTGTAAGGTGGTGGTTTGAGGGAGTCAACAAGAATCCCTGGACATAGGTTTCGTGCTATTTGGCACTCGTCAGAAAGAAGCATTTGTTATTTCTAGGGAACTGATGCCCCCTGACGGATTCGATCTCGTGTCAAACACCTTCACAGACAGAGGCGTTATCACTAAGCTAACCGGGCTGCAACTAACCTCCTTTACGACTGATATGTAATTATAATTGGTTGGTCACTAAATAGTGACCAGTGTCAAATGTGTCAGGTTATTATTAGTCCCCTTAGGATTACAGGTACAGCTTGCTAACGAGTACCGAATAGCAAGAAACTACGTTCAGAGATTCCCGTCAACTACCTCCAAACAGCACCTTATATCTCAGCGCAGTGCACGCGATGTCGTGTCACCTAAAATGGCGGCCACATTGCAACTTAGTCGATAGAATCCGATCTGCACTAAGAAGCTGAAATACATGACATTGATCACTAACCAGTGACCGATCAATTGTAAAATGATTTGAAATCAAGTACACGAAATTGTACCTGGTAAGTTATTAATAATTTTAAAAAATTGAGGAGAGGATGAGAGAAACAAAGGATCAAATAATACTACCACGTTACATATAAAATTCCCGGATATTGTCTGGTGATGCAATCGTGATATTGTAGTGAGATTTAGATATAAATCAAAATTCTAATCCAGAGAATCTACAATAGCGTCCAGAAATTTTTAATTCAATAAGACAATCAAAAATGTAAGGGAAATTTTACCCTTCGTTAAAACTTTATTTTAATTCAATTCTCATCTCCATCGCATTTGACTCCCGAAGATTAGCGGCTTGACCTGAGCAGATAACTACATATGAACATTTTAACCATGTTTGATAAAATATAAATAAGAACAAAATGAACCAAATCTAAAAGTTCACCTTCTATTCAAAAGTTCTTTTATCTTTGTCAATATAAAAAACTGGATAAGTAAAGTAAGGCATACCTCAGGATCTGTCTGTGTAAATATGTCATTATTTGGTAAATGCAATAACTTGTAATTTTCAGTTGTATTATCAGCTTCTTGTAGGGTCTCATCGCATTGCGTACCTAAAAATACAAACAACCCAGCACGAACAGATATGTCGTAATAGCAATAATAGTAATAATAAAATTATATACATGAAGGGATGATAATGAGGAAACAATTAAATAAACAAATGTTGTGGTATCATGTTAAGAGCCTTGTATAACAAAGACTATGTATTATCTCATCAGAGAAAAATACCTCATTATTAAGCGAGAGTCAATCTTATGAGAGAATCTTACTATCAAGAGTTTTGTCAGTTAATGAATAAAAAAAATTTACCTAGTTGAATGATAAAATACTGCTTTGTACTGTATTGATTTTGTTAAACTTCTGATAGATCATAATACATATACATATATGTCTCTTATATGGATTTTAATAGAAAAACCTGTGTTACTTGCTTAAATGTTTAAAATTATCTTTATAAGTGCTAGAAAACTTAAAACACCAAGCATTTAAAATAGTATAAAGAATATTAGAGTAGTTGAAACAAGTGGATTATAACACTGCTGCTACATATTGATACAAATGCATGCGTACAACAAGTAGATATAATTCAAGAAATAGAAATATTCATACACAAAAAAAATGTTTATTTCGTACCAACTTCTGTATTCAATATTGATTGTTCAATAATTTTTTCTGTACACTATAAAATAAATAAAACCATTAATACATAACATATATTCATTTAATATAAATAAATGAGAATAGTTATTTTGAAAAATTGGTTAGATAACATGTTAATGTCTACCTGCGAATCGATGCTTTCAGCAAATAAATATTAAACATAACGTAGTGAGTACCAATCTTAGTTTGAACATACAGCTTAAGTAAATAAGTTCAGTTGCAGTAGGGCAAACAAGCCTATTCTTCTTCCTCCTTTTTTTATCTTCTGATCCGATTGGCCCTTCTAGAACTAATTTATGATCATTTAAGCCATAATTACTTCGATATTTAAATAGAAGTGTAGTGTTTACTGAAGATGAAGTAAGACAATATTAGATTTTCCCTTGATTACGCAACTAACAACTGACGCACCAAATGACTAAAAGCTATGTTTAAAAAAAGTATGAGAACTATTACCTAACTCAAAATATATTTTGGTGATCTAAATGCTTACTAAAATTTACAACAATGAATAAAGAGTAGATACTAAGTTGTTTATATACCAGGTAAACATAACAAAAAGACTCACAAATTCTTCTTGAGCTGCATGTATAGCTTCATAAGCCATAATTTTTGCTTGAAGCTCTACACAATGTTCACACTGCAGTTTGTAGAAAAATAAAATCCCAGAAAGAGATAAAAGCATCTTTGTTACTCATAAAAATTACATTAGTCACTCGTAAACAAAAAACACGTTAACAGAGCACAAACAACCAAACGGTAAAAATGATTTAATGATTTTTTAAAAATACTTTGAATGATCTACAGTGGATCATTTTATTTTGTTGAATATGTCAAAATTACTAAAATTATTCGTTTACTTTGCTTTATTGTTCGTTGGATGTAGCTATAAAAAGTTATCAACAATGAACGAAATATCACAATTAAACATTTTAATTAACTCAACACCAGGTACATATTGATGTATTTGGTTTCAAGCCAAACCACTAATGTAAGGACTAGTGATATCAGCTAGCTCACTACACCTAAATAAATATAATAGAGTTCGAAACTGTGATTCATTGTTTGGAAGCCAAGTCAGTCAATAAATACGTAATATAGAACCTGGAAAAATGTGCTGAAAGTCGAATGCCTTAACCACTGACTCAAAGCATCGAATTCCTACATAAAAAAGTAGATCAATAGTTAAATAACACCTTTTTCGATAGAAAATTGATCACGACATATTTGTTATTTGATAACATTTAGTAGCTTAACCATCAACTTGGTTAGTGAAGATTATAAAAAATCCTGCCTGTGTTGCTAGGATAACTCAACAGTGATGAATAAAATTACATTAAGCTCACAACATTTTTGATATAACCTTCAAACAACTTTTCACGGGTTGACGTTCCTTTATTTGATGGAGGTTTCAAGATTGGAGACGTAAATGTTAAATAGATATAGAAAATAATGGAATATATATAGACAGTGATGTAGTCAGTAATTATAAAGTTGCTCATATACACGAAACAAGTCGAAGGACCCACTGACACAAAAACAACTGTGGTCATTTTACTTTAGTGATTGTTTTATAACACGTACAATATTAGCTACTGAAGCACTGCTAGAGAATGGAGAAATAACTAACCATTTTGAGCAAGATGAGGATTTGAATATACAGAAAGACGTCTAACAGCTATAACAAGGTAAATAAGGCGATCACTGTAAATCCTTCATTATCAGAGAGCACTTACTTAATTTCATATTTGTTTTGCTTAAAATTAAAATTCTTCAAGGGTCATTGAACATACACATACTTTTAGAAAAGGAAAAAAGGCATTCTGGTTTTATTCAGTTATTGGTCCTGCGATTTTAATCCTACTGTGATCAATATGAATGTGATTTTGGATGAGTCGGGTCTTAAAACTAATAAACTACATCCTAATTAGGTAACCAGCGATTAAAACAGAAAATTCATGAAAGGATAATTCAAAGCTGAACAAAATGTTGAAAAAAAACTGGGAGAGTTTACGAAATTTGAATGCTTGTGTAAATGAAACGTTGTCACTGAGACATCCAACAAATCTCCGACCACAACAATACTTTAAAAGCTACTACCACGCACAACAAAACCGATGATATTTTACAAAACGATTAAGGTTTTATTATTGAAAAGAACAGAATGCAAGCAACTCTGCTTATAGTACAATAAAGAAAATGAAGTCTTAAAAATGTATAGACAGAAATTTTAACTTACAGGAGATAAAGATGTTTTAACAGGAGTAGGTTTTTCAGTAGTAGTTTCAGAGTCACTGGATTTATCTGCACTCATTTCATTTTCTATTTGTAAATCACTCTTATTTAAAGACCAGTCATACAACCGAGTTGATCCTGGGGGCAATGTTGGTAGCAAACTACTTGATTTTTGTGAAGAAGGTTCATTAGAAGTTGAAACTAACTGGAAAAAGGAATTCCCAATATGAACAATGCAAAAATCACTTTTATTTGATGAGTTTGTTACAGATAATATAGCGATCGGCAAAAAAATAAATTGTCACACTTTTAATCAGAACAATGATAGAAAGCAAAAGAGTTTAAATAATAATATCGATGATCTTCTGGAACTGGATTAAATAAATAAATAATTTCAAAACTTAAGATTAAAAAGTATATAGGAAATTATTAATTCTGTACCAATGTATATCATATCGAGAGGTCAACCAAGGTCCTCTGGCAGTAATTATTTTTACGTGGAACTCAAGTAGGAAGTCAGAACCCAACAACATTGATCACACCAACAGTCGACGAGTTCATGAACTAATAGTCTAGCCACTAACTTCCTTACAACCTATTTCTAAGCCAGCCAAGATTGCACGTTGGGGTAGGCTGTGTTTAAGCATAAGTAAACAATAATGGATTTGCAATAGTCGTTTTAAAAACCCTATCTGAGTCTGCATGAACGATAATCAAGTCTTGTAATTGAATCATCCAGCTTACATAACATAACGCTATGCCAAAAGCCTCTAACTCAGTTATCAATCTTTCCAGTGAGTTTCACACGTAAATGAAGATAAAAAGACCAATGCGCAAAATATACGGTTTTAAATTTATAAATAAACTGACCTCATCTTTTAACTCCAACAATTGAGTTGTTAAACCGGGTTTGTAAAGCTTGTTATCACTGGAAAAAAGAGAAAAGAAACAGCTTATATATATATATATATATATATATATATATATATATATATAGCGAGAGAGAGTAAATTTGCTTTTGTCAGAACACCATAACAATACTTCTAACAATAAATTAAATTCCAATGAAAAAAAGCAAACGTTTAGTATGTCTGTTTGCTGAAATAAAACAAATAGACTACACAGTCGCAAAGTAAGAAAAAAGAAATACAATTAAAATACATTTAAAACTATACCAGTGTAGTGGAAATTCAATTCGTCAAATTACCCGTACTTTAATAGTTATGACTTGAAAAATATGAAAGAACACTTTAAAGAACAAGAAAACGTTTTTTCAAAACTTTATATCAAAAAATCTGATAATTTATACATTTTCCATTGATCAATACGTATATTGATCGTTGAACTTAAACAAAACAAAATAATAAACAGTCCGATTATGCAAATTATACATTGTATATGATACTAACAGTAACAGCACCCCAACGTATTAGTCTAAAATAACAAGCCAAAGGTCTAAGTATAAGATGAGTGGGAATATCAGACTGAACAAAACTGAGAATTTGTAGCCTTTCATTGCTTTTGCTTTGTGCAGTAGTTCTTTTATTGTAATAATCATTTATTTTAATGATTGTTATTCGCAATATTAATTTCAATTAATTTACATAATACAGATTTATATACTCAGCTTTGAGTCACTGACGTTGCTCCACTGCCTTGTGGATCAAATTTTAGGTTGAAGACTCTGAGTGTGTCTTCATAAGAACACCACCTGCTTCGGACTGGCCACCTGGGCGGTATCACAGCTCACACAAAAACCAAGTGACTTGAGTAGCGCATATGTATTCGTTGCCCCTTTGTACCAATATTTATGTGTTTAAATAAATAAATATGGCGAACTGTCATCTGATTTTGCAACCGCAAGTGGTGTCCGTCTAGGTTGTCCACTATCTCCATTTCTGTTTTATTTCATCATAGATATACTGCTGAAAATAACGTCCTCAGCGACCGAATTTTCACGAATTGACTTCCGTCCAGAAGGTCCACT
Source organism: Schistosoma spindalis (assembly GCA_946903255.1). NCBI lineage: Eukaryota > Metazoa > Platyhelminthes > Trematoda > Strigeidida > Schistosomatidae > Schistosoma > Schistosoma spindalis. The sequence goes on from OX336420.1 coordinate 81,172,270, forward strand.
TATCGACTTGGAATATGCAGATGACATAGTTCTGTTTGGTGAAGACGTTGATAAAATGCACAGTCTTTTGGTAGCACTGAGCAACAGTGCCGGCGTGTTTGGAATTCATTTCTCCCTTTCTAAATGCAAATTGTCGCTTCAGGACTGGTCTGCGTCGACATCTGAACTAAGGATAGGGAGTGAAGTAGTCGAACGCGTTGACAACTTCACTTATCTTGGAAGTCTGATCAGCCCTAATGGGTTGGTGTATGATGAAATCTCAGCACGGATTCAAAAAGCTCGCTTGGCTTTTGCCAACTTACGTCACCTATGGCAAAGACGAGATATCCGTCTATCAATTATGGGACGAGTTTACTGGGCGGCAGTTCGTTCCGTTCTACTCTATGGCTGTGAAACGTGACCATTAAGAGTAGAAAATACTCGTAAGTTACTATTATTTGACCACATGTGCCTTAGAAATATTGCTCGCATCTGCTGAGATCACCGGGTAAGTAATAGTGGGGTTAGATTCAGGGTATTAGGGAATGATGGTGAGTCAGTTGATGAGGTCGTGAATCTAAATCGACTGAGATGGTTGAGCCACGTGTTGAGTATGCCTAAACATCGATTACCACGCCGCGCAATGCTGATCAGTGTTGGGGACGGTTGGAAGAAAGTTAGGGTTAGCCAAAACAAATAGACTTGACGGAAACCACTTGAGGTTGCAAAAGCAGATGACAGTTCGCCATAAGCTCTGACTCGACTAGTAGTGTTCGAGTAAAGAGCCTTCACAAGGTTTATGTACTTCTGAGGTACGCCTTTCAATGACAGACACTGCCACAAAACCTCTCGGTTCACAGAGTCAAATGCTGCTTTTAAGTCAAGAAAGACCACCATTATCGGACGCCGATAAGTATGCCTGCGTTCTAGAACCTGACGAATTGCGAATATGTGGTCGATGCATCCACGACCAGATCTGAGGCCAGTCTGATTATCTCGTGTTTGCAGTTCATGAGTCTTAGTTGGGCGTCCGATAATTATTGAGGCCAGTATTTTAGATGTTATGTTAGTCAAACTAATCCCTTAATGGTTATCACAGGATGATTTCGACTCTTTCTTATATATTGGGACAATAAGACTTTGTGACCAGTCAGATTTGATAACGTCCAACTCTCAGATTTTAGCTAAATTATTAGTCAACCTAATCGTCAAATTGGACCACCATACGTAAAGACTTTTGGAGCCAATCCTATAGCCGCTACCCTTTCTATCTCTTTCGTTTTTGTTGCCCACCACTGCTCACGGTCGTTTCTTAGACTTTTGCTTAATCTAGATCTGATTCGCTTTCGCTCATCATCGTGTTCAGAGCCTGATGGGATGAGTTTGCGAGAATCCATCAGTGCAATAAACTTAGAAGAAATCCATTGGTTTTTTGTAACTATTTGGTTTAAATCACTAATAGATGTCACTGCTGTTTCCACAGCTATTCGTATATCTTTTCCAAGCCACATCTGGATCAGCCTCGTTTTCAGGACCACCTAAGTGTGACCTCAGTTGTTCATGGAACCTACTTTTGGTTTTCGCACTACTCAGTTCAATTCTAATGGGTATTTTTAGTGTGGCTTTTCTGTGTCTAGTGAGGCACCTTTTTCCGTATTAAATCGAGATTCCTGATGAAAAATTAATTTTAATTAAATTAAATCCAACTAAAACCATCTTCGATTTCATTAGTAGAGCAGTGGTTTAATATGGTTCGCTTAACTTATAACTACAGCAGTAGGTTCAAACCCCGCTATACTTGCTTTCGTTTGGGAAACGGGATAGTTTAACTAACCCTTACAGTTAGATTGTGTCTCGTAGCCAAATACACAAATCTTCCCTTGAGAAAAGATTGAAGAAATGTACAGTTTTAACATGATACGTAAATAATAAACAATCTTACCTAGTTAAATGCGTGCTATTGTTTATAACTGGTTTTGAAATATTACTATGTGATAATTGTGAGAGTTGAGCATTTTGACGTAGCAAATCTAGTTCTTGACGAAGTTCCTCCATTTCATCTAATAATCTTAAATAATCCACTTTTGATACGACCTCATTAACTTCTTTTTCTTCTTGTTTTATGTATGGTGTGGTCTTCAAATCACTATTCCATCCTAAAACATCATTTGTTAAATCGGATAGATTAGCACAACTGAATGGAGTAACGACAGTTTCATTTGGTAATGATTTTCTAGGTGTACTAGATAGTGCTGGAGACACTGAATCCAATACTTCTCCCACTAGAAAAAAAAAACAGAATCATTAAAAGCAGATTATTAAGAAATATCTAAATTGAAAAAAATTAAACATTACAGTTTGAATTAAATTAATTAAAATTTATCTATTGCGTGAAGTTTAATTACTGCGACCAAGTAAGTTTAAAGTTATTTATATGTGATCATTAAAACAAACGGAATGGGTGTATAAATTGTTAAGGCGATTAGTTTGAATTTTAAAGGACAAACAAAATGAAAAAAACATTAAATAATTCAAAGAATGATAGTAATGATAATAATATTGAATTTTTTTGGGTAGAAAAATGATTGAATACATCGTATACATTCCTTTAGGTACACTGAATTCGTGTCGGTATTCAAACAGCCAACACAAATTAACTACATAATAAAGTAATAGTAAATTTTATCTAAAAAAGTGTATAGCGTCTATTATTATTGTTATTAATGCCATCATTACCACTATTATTATTATTTGTTATTATTATTATTATTATTATTATTATTATTATTAGTAGTAGTAGTAGTAGTAGTAGTAGTAGTAGTAATAGTAGTAGTGGTAGTTTTAGTAATGCTAGTACTAATAGTAGTCGTACAATACGCCTTAATTAGAAACTAACTATAACGAACTTAAATGATATTTATAACTAATTACAATTGATGAAGTAAATGCTCTGAGAACATCAAAGAGAAGAGCACGAGCGCACGACAGTATATTGCAAGTAAATGTTTCAATAACTATTAAATAAACTTGGATAGGTTCAATTTAAAATAAAACACTTAAAACTAACTGTGATGAGAACGCTATAGTAGCTCCTCTTAAAGCACATATATTATGAATTATTTGGGTGAATATAATACTGTAACTCAACAATCAAGTGTTGTCTGTTTAAAGTAAAGTATGTGGAGTGAGTTTGAACCTGCAACTAAAACTTAATTATATGCCCTAAATATATATCATGTTGATAAACTGATCTAATGACAAAAGTCAAATGAAAAAAGTGGTATCCATAACAAAAATATGTTAGAATATAAGGTCAAAAATAACACCTGCCTTCCTTCATTCTGATAAATATTAAGATGTAATTGAAAATAAATTGTTTTCAGTTTGTTGTATGAATAACCTTGAGTAATTTCAATGTCTGTTGTACTTGGTAACGTTGAAGGACCAGGAAAAAAAGGCTCAGAACAAACAAACTGGTGTATCAAATAACATAAATGAAAATTGTTTTAAATAACAACAACTGTTGTGAATTTTGTTTCTCGAGTATTCACTGATTAGCCATGCCAAAGAAAATCCTAAACTCTATACATATGCAATGAAATTAATTGTTTTCATAATGCGAGGGTTTAGTTTTGTAAAACCTCCAAACATTATTTTCATGAATTTTATTACACAGTTTGTTGTGCACACGCCTAAAAGCCGAAAACAGCCATATTTTGAATTAACACACAATATCATCTGTAATTTTCTGCATTTACACCACTACATTAAGATATTAAGTGACTGAAGGTAGACGATAAGAAACTCTGGACCTATTTTTTGTAATACTTGGCAATAGTCATCAAAGTGTACCAGTAATCTTGCAAAATAAATGACAGAATTCGATTAGTACTAAAAGAGTTAAACAAACATGATATCAGTCACTACTAATTGATCGATCAATTGTATTTAAACCAGTTAAAAAATTTCATTTTTCATGAATAGCCCGTAAATTTTTATGTGAGTAGAATCATAGTGATTCATGGTACAGTACCCTGAAGAAGTGGCTTATGCTTAGTCACGAAACATTGACAATCCAATTTTCCACTTATTTGGATATTACAAATATATCATTATTTTATTTATAACTTTTTACCAAATTATCAAGTTCAATCCTTGGTATTGATACCATCCATTAAATCTTCACAGTTTCCTACTATACACTGTAACATGAAAACATGCTGACTAAACACTGACAGTTAGATAGCGTTATATACACTAAAGGTAATTCACTGAAACATAATTAATTTTATGATTTATAGTAAGACGATGCAACTGTTTAGAGAATATCGAACATTCTAACTAAAAACCTACAAGAATAACAGTAACTAGAAAAAAGTTTGTTTTAGTACTTACGTTTGATGCAACAGACTATTAAGTATGTCGATCGGAAATAACAATATATTCCGGTATTTAAAATGTCACGATTAAGTGGATAATATCTTATTCTAATAGAATTGGATCGATACATACTGACCAATAACATCCATTTACAGATTATGAAAACCAATAAAATTACCTAGAGTAAGTACATGAATGTCATACATGAAAAATGTGAAAATGTTATATCACCAATGAAGGATAGCAGACAGCATTCTTTTTTCCCTTAAACAATCTCGAATCTATTAATATGCTGAAATGTGAAGGACTTATATTTAAAGCAACAAATTAGTTCACGATATAAAATTATGTATATTCATTGAAGTGATCAACATATTAGTATGCAATTATTTTAATGAATACTCTGATGGATTATACAGTTTACTCTTAAAGTTAGACTTAATTATTAACATGCTTTATCATTTATAATCTAAGAAATAAAATACCGAAGTAAACTGGCTTAAAACAACATTATTAAAGTGATAAAATTTAGATTTCCAGCAAATGAATCAGAAATTATGCTTTGATACTCCTGCCTCTTATTTATTTATTTTAACACATAAATATTAGTACAAGGGGACACCAAATATATATGCGCCACACAAAACAATGCGAATAGGAAGAGAGAAAAAAGGTAAAGAGCGTAGAAGAAAAGAAAAAAGAAGAAAATTAACGACCACAGATTAGTGTAAGGAAGTGTAGTACGAGGTAGTGTAGTAAGTATCGTCATTTCATTCTGTTTGTGTGTGGGCTGTGATACTGCCCGGATACCCAGACCGAAACAGGTGGTTTTCTTAGGGGGCCACACTCCGAGTCTTTGACCTAAAGGTCTGACCCACAAGGCAGTGAAGCAATAAAAAATAAGTTGAGGATTTTATAATGTTGTATTTTTTGAAATTTAAAACGTGATTTTGAAGAATTCAAACCAGATTATATGTAGCCGTAGGTCCAACATATAACGGAGTTAAAATTTGATTTCAATTTTTGAATGTACACTGCTAATGAATATAATACCGGCGAGTGAAATCATTTTTTTTATTAGAGTGATTTATCACCGTAAACTGCTCCTTTGTTCTAGTTAGGGAAATGTACGATAAACTTTCGGGTATTGTAATGTGTACGATAACACTCAGCTGCTAATATGAAATTTCATTATTAATATTCCCCAACTTCGGTCAATGTGACCTATTAAATAGTAATTGTTTGGTTTTATCAACGGACATCTATCGTAGCTTACAAAGTGATTATCTAAAATAGCAGATGGAATTTTTATCTCCAACAGCCTATACCTCTAAGACATTTTTCTACGTAATGTATACTTGTTTAGTAAATTATATTGATACGATAAATGGATAATTGAAAAACTTCTTAACGGATATATGTTGACATACACCAAGAATTTATTTACTACTACTAGTATAATTTCTGTTTGACCTCCGTTCTTATACAGTCAGTCAGTTAATAACAACGTAGAACTTCGAACGTACGTACGTACATCAGTTCGAGATGCTGTACCACATTAGCACAGAGATACAATCGTCGACTCAAATCCTGTAGTGGTAGAGGTAGTAAGAGTATTAGGGTTTGAAGATGTTATTCAAAGAGTATAATCCAGTGAAATAAATTTGGAAAGAGAAAAAAGAAATGGATATGAAGAATTCAGAAGTTTAGAATTTGGGAGAACACAAAGAGTGGATGCACCTTTTTACCAATAAAGCACAATGGTTTTCTATCAAATAATTACTAAATCATACATTATAACAGTTTATCTAATGATAAAGCATTATACTTTACATTAGCTTAAAATAGAAATAATCAATTAATAGTATCATTAAATCATCTCCACAGGTGACTAAATAAATAATTAAAAAGAAAGAGGTTAAATTTATGAAACAAAATATGATATTGAAATGCTCAGGATATTTAATAAACTTGAAAGTTTAAAATGAATTCTACCCTGTAGAGAAGGACAAAACAGCAAGAAATATATATTAGATTATTATAATAATAAACTTTCTAACTATAAAAGAAGGTAACCAGTTTATTTGACTAGACAAAGAGAAAAAATTGAAGCACAATAATATTGAAATTCTATTTTATTCGACTGAAATAAATTTTATCCAAAAACTTTTTTTGCTAAGACTAATCAACGTCTAAAGAAGAAAAAAAAATTGAATTAATGAAAATTTTCACAATTATAAGTTGCAAAACTTGAATAAACAAACTCAATTAATTTATTGATTTATTCTTAATGGTTTAATTAAATTTATATGTAATGGAATAAATGGTTAACAGGTGTAAAGTGAAAAAAACTTAATATTTCACCCATAATTAAAAAAAAATATTTGACATATAATTTCATCAATGAATTTGGCACAAGATAACTTGATAAATTGTGAGATAGATAAAAGTTTAAAAATATCTAGCTTCAATAGAAACTGAAGGTTAACAGACATAACAACTAAAGAACATCTGGAACTCAAAACAACTGTCAACCAACACCAAGGTCAGAATTTTCAATACAAATGTCAAGATAGTTCTACTGTATGGGGTGGGAACTTGGAGAACTACGAAAGCCATCATCCAGAAGATACGAGTGTTTATTAACAGTTGTTTACGCAAAATACTTCGGATTTGTTGGCCAGACACTATTAACAACAACCTACTATGGGAGAGAACAAACCAGATCTTAGCGGAGGAAGAAATCGCTGGAAGTGGATAGGACACACATTGAGGAAAGCACCTAACTGAATGACAAGATAAGCCCTCACATGGAATCCTCAGGGCCAAAGGAAAAGAGGAAAACCAAAGAACACATTACGGCGAGAAATGGAGACAGATATAAAAATGAACAAAAATTGGATAGAACTGAAAAGGAAGGCCCAGGACAGAGTGGGTCGGAAAACGCTGGTCGGCGGCCTATGCTCCATTGGGAGTAACAGGCGTAAGTAAGTAACAGACTTAAGAATGATCATGTTCAAATTTTCCGACTACTGGAATTTCAAACTTTGGAGCAAACGGTTTATCTCACTTGTTGTAATAAGCTATTTATTTTAATTAAAGCTTGAATTATCGCTCTTATTAGTTGTAAAATACAATACGATAACATGAGATCTGAGAAGAAACTTCAGATAACTTTAAAACATTATTTAACTTCGAAACTCATGAAACCTACTGTTTCTGACCAGTCATACTGATTTGGGAAGGGATATCTTCCATGAGCAACCAAGCCTTTCAATGCCTTTTAATGAAATAATATATTTGGATCATGTGTAAAATAATAAAAATAAGAATGATTAAAATGAACAATTTACCGAAAGAAGGTGAACTAGGTGAGGTTACATTATCCATATCTTTGGAGAAAACATTATCTTCCATTGATGATTCCATAGGACATTCTTGATTATGTCGAATATCTGCATCATTATTTGCAGGGAAGATTTCTTTTTCGGCCTTTCCATTCGATTCTTTATTTCCTACAGGGAGCTCTAGATTATTTTCTCCCAAATCAACAGTAGCCGTCGTTTCGCATAAATGCTTGTCAGTTTCGTCATCTGTGTCTTCATCCAATGAATCGAAATCGTCATAAGAAAAGGCAGTTAATGTTGTGTAATTTCTAGAATGATTCTGTCAAAAATAAGGCATGGATCAAAATGCAAGTTAATACTAAACAAGCATTTGGTACAAAAATGTCAATACATAAAGTAGTTACCTCGTGTTTCAATAGAATGTTTAGTGTGAAATTAAATAGCGTCAGAACGACAGTAAAATATATAAGTGAAATACACTATGCCACTATCCCTTAGTTATGTAAGATTTACAAACAAATTGATTTAGATCTTTCATAAAATACTACATAATTTTTAAGAACACAATTACAAGTGATTTACTACGAACCAGGCGACAAACTTAGAATTATAGTCAACAATCACTCATCATACGAAAGATATGCTACTAGTCAACCAGTGCATTCTTAGTTCGTCTAATCATAATGAAATAACTGATGCTTAAGCATAAACTACACAAATTGACAAAGTTACACCTAAAATCATATTTATTTGCATTACAAATACTAAAAGTCGTACAATGTTACCATTCATTGTATGCAAAAAAGTTTCTGTAAAAATAATGCGAAAAGTAGTAAATGATTAAAAAATTAAAAATTGTACTGATTTACCTGTAGAGGTTTCTTGAAAGCTAAAGGCATGAAAGGTTGGTTTGGATTTGAAATAACATTCTGTTGACTAAGAATCCCTGGTTCTTTTGAGTGAGTTTGTTTATCCTTTTCACTCACAGGTTTGCATGAATTAACGCTACGTGTGGCAGCAATAACAGCACGTTCCGCTGCTCGAACACGTTCTTTGGCTTCCACAAGTTCTGCATCCCGACTATTACGCAACTCATTCATCTGAGCTTCTAGCAACCTTTTACTAAGTACAAGCTCTGTAACTGAAACGAAAAACAGAAAATGGAATCGAACATCAAACACGTCATGTATCTAATGTGGTAGTAAGATATTTAAGGATGAAATAATAAAGGAAAGTATCAAATAACATAAACATACGAGTCGAAGTTAAAAAAGCAGGTGAAACCAGCTGATTTCAAATAAAGAGCCGTGTAAGATGGGCTGCATGTTTTATATGAAACAATTAGTAGTTGTTTTAAAAACATTACTTTTCAAGTGTTGTGTATCAAAATGACTCCAAGTAAGGCTAGTGTGTAACTAAAACTATTTGTTACCGGAAATCCAAAAAAATTATACCATAAAGGTGACTTTCAGGAATAAAATAAGTACTAAGTGAAAGAAATATTGATGACGTGCTTAGTATTATTAGTATTAGAAAAAGATATAACCCGGAGAGTCGACTATATTTCGCAAAACCATTTCACTTATTTTGGAGTTTCATCAGTCCTAGTGGGTTGGTAGTGGATAAGATCGAGACATGGTTCCAAAAAGCTCGTCTGACTCTTTCTAACTTACACCATCGGTACTTTGAAAAAGTTCATCCTTCTGTTAAAGAGTGAGTGTATTTCGCAGTGCTTTACCTTGTTCACTTTATGACAGTGAAACGAGGTCTATGAAAGCAGAAGACATATAAACGAGCAACTAAGTTGAAAAAGTCGTAAACCTTTATCAATTGATGTGGCTAGGACAGATGTTATGCATACCTAACCATCCAGTACCACGGACATGCGATGCCGGTTACCTCCGGAATACGTTGAATTAAGCAAAGACTGTATAGGTCAGATTATAACAGAGAACCATTAAGTCACTGAGTGTTTATTTGAGGGGTAAAGGAAGCCACAGACTTTCTGAATAAAACTCACAGAATGGTCGTGATGCATGGTTGGAATTGTTGAGTAGTACAGCTCAAGACCGGCTAAAGTAGTTGTTCTATATATTCACTCAGGTTTTATTACCAACTTTGCCGTTTTAAACTTTTTTGCTTCATATATTGTTCATACCCTTTTCCTATGTTCTTATGTGAAGCATGACAAGCTGGACAAATATATAGTTATCAAGTCATACGTTGACCGTGACCGATGGCAATTTTTACGGACAAAACTTATGAAAATGAGAACATAAGAACACTAACGACAGATCTTTCCACTTAGTCGAAAAGCACCACTTACCCACTGCAATCTGTTAACGTCAGGTTGTAGTGAATGAAAATATAGAAATTTTCTGGATAAAGAGTTAATACCTGGACCTGAGTAATTCATTCTAACACGTTACGAGAGAACTCCACACTTTATTGATAATTTAATACGATTGAAACGGATGAATTAGGTGTTTCTACAAAAAGGACTGTGACGCTTGAAAGTCATTGAAAACGTGACCGCTATTCTATATTATCGATTAGAAACGGTATAAGCCTAAGTACTAGGCATAGCAATTCATACAGTTTCGAAAAAATTAGTTATTACGAAAACAAACTTTTCAGTTTACTAAAATGAAATAATATAAACTTATGGACAAAAATGAAACTATTAAGTTTCGAAATAAAAACTTTGGTAATCACTTCGAAAGCCCGTAAAAGTAAAAAAAGGGGTAATAACTACGGACCTCTAGTTGTCACACTTTTGAAGTTATCAACAAATAGAGAAACCGGGAAATTATAACAAAGATCTTTAATCTGAGTTGAAGTGAAGTTATCTTTACCTATCTTTACAGACTCTAAGTGAAATTTCCAGAAAAAGGACTTACTTTGTTCATCCGCCGCCTGTAAAGCTGCATGCAGACGTCGGTTATTTTCTGTGGCTCGTTCCAAACGAAAATGGACTTCAGACATGCATTCCGAATCTTCTAATTCCGAACGAATCTGTTGCAGTGCTTCTAACTCAACCGAAAGATTTGCCTTCAGCTGTAATGCACTCTGTATTTCCTCCAAAAGTTCTAATGTCAAAAAGAAAACAAAAAGATTTATAGGAACTTGTAGCAAGTGGTTAACAGCAATCAACAGGTTTCTGATACAAAATTACACAAAAAAACAGATAACCACGCATGCGCGAAATTAGAATCATTGCTCACACAGCTACTGGCTAGCAAAAACGCATTATTCGATTATTAGAACTTCTAAACTGGATAGGATTCGTCTCCATGAACCAAAGGTTATCTGGGATCCCTATGTTTAAATGCAATCTCATCTCATCAAAATTGAGGATGATGACAGATCCGGCTCCCAACATACATGTTATTTACACGAGAATATTAGATTTCTCTTGTAGTTAAGATACCCAAATCCTAACCCTTTCAGCATTTTGACTGAGCATGTGATCATGACGCTTTCATATTAAGAGATATGAAACTCATCGGCTAGTAAACGCTCAGTAAAACTTTACGTATATAAATAAAAACTTCAATTAAGAATGTGACATACCGTTGTACGACGGCTGTCTTATGTCCCCAGACCTTGGTCTAGATGTGTTAGTAATACCGTAGTTTTCTCCGCTACATAATCCATAAAACCGACGCTGTAAAGCGGCATACTTTTCTTCGTATCTTCTGCTCCACTCCGATAAAACCTGAGACAGACTAGTATCTTTTCCTGCAGATAGTTCATGATAGACCACCTCCATGGAACCAGCTGTTTTCGAGACGATGAAAGAAGCGCCTTTTACAAGGACTAGCTTCGATGTTCAATTCGTTAAAAGCATGGACTGTAGAGCTTACGTCAATTCTTGACGAAAAACTTTGTAATAATTGTTGTGAAGCCTTCCATTGGTTGACAATAAGCTTCACTTTAAGTTCAGAAGGACAATATGAAAAGTTTTCTGTGCTACTCCCGATGATTACGGTCCACAACAAATCCGTTTTACTTTAGCACACGTCACCATGTAGAGCATCAACTTGTATTCTCGAAAGCGCGCCGACAAGCTCCCGAAAAGCTGAGGTTTTCTGTAAAAGAATTCGACTACATGTAAGATTTAGGAATCACGTAAGGTTCATACAGATAAGCAAGAAGAAGCTCACGCGTTTCTAATTGAATGCATTAATTGCCTATACATGAACGCCGCGAGTCTACCAAATAAAATGGATGAGCTACGCAAACTTGACAAAGTTAATAAGGTTCATCTGATAAGAACATCTGAAACTTAGATATCTTCTCAGTTTTCGCACCAGGAGCCAGCAATACCTGGATGTCTCTGTTTCGCAACGACAGAAAACCAAGGATTGGGGGTGGATTAGCCGTATACATACGATCTGGCTTGGAGATACACCAAGTTCACAATCATGAATTTAATAATATTGATGGATCCATACGGTGCTCAGTAAGATTGTCTACTACTTCGAGGTGACTAGTCGGAGTCATATATAAGAAGCCCACTGCCGACATCGAGTATGACAATCTCATATGGAAAAAATTATCCCGCTCTAATTACCTCGGATTCACCCATATCGTGATTCTAGGGGACTTCAATCTTCCTGAAGTCAATTTCGCGGAACATACGTGAAAATACTGCTGAAGCTCGGTTCATCAACTTCATTGAGGATCTGGGATTATTCGAAAATGTAAAGTCAGCAACTCGTTGGAGGAATAATCGGACGCCATCGCGCTTATATTGGGTATTTACAAATGAAGAATTCCCAATTGACAACTCAATCCTGGCTCAACTGGGAAAAAGCGTCCAAATCGTTATAGCCTTCAGTTTTGTCAGCAAAACTGAGCTAAGATATCCCAACAACAACAACAAAGCAGTCAGTTCCTCAAACGGTCCCCAAAAGCCACACACAACCTAAAATCATCGAAAATCGCACTCTTCGTTTGTTAAGTCGCAAAAGGCGTTGCTGGGCAGAGTACAAATGAACTGATAACAACGGCACCTACAGGCAAACAAACATATAAGGAACATATACACAAGTAAATAGGACAAGCTTTAGTATCAGATAAAGCTTATCGATAAAATATTCTCCAATCCGAAGAGCTTATTCCGTTATGCAGCCTCTCTTCGTCAAGCCAAAACTGAAGTTTCTCAACTGTTAGGTCATAATAGGCCTACCAATAACGACGGTGACGCTGTTAACCTTTTGGCTGAATAGTACTCTCGGACATTTCAACAGACCCATATTAATTACATTGATGAAAGCACCTGCAACAGCACGGGACTTTCCGTAGTGAACCTGAGCGCTGACTTGATGTTTCGGAAATTGCAGCATCTAAGAAAAGACACTTCTCCTGGCCCGGATATGGTTCATTCTGCCGCACTGATGAATCCAGCTTCAATCCTAGCGTGATATTCTCATACTAGCTAAGCCGAGGTATATTACCAGAAATTCGGGAGCTGGCTCACATCACACCAATTTTCAAAGAAGGTCAACGCAGAGATAAAGCTACCGACCGATGGCTCTTCTCTCTATACCTCTCTATGGAGTCCTTAAACTACTTTTCATCCCAACAGCATGGTTTCAGTAAAGGTCGCTCTTGTATAACCGTGTTGACTGCGGTGGACAGATGGACAACTATCCTTGACCGCAAGAGGAAGGTTGACGTCATATACTTCGACTTCTCAAAAGCTTTAATAGGATCAACCATATATGTCTCATCAATAAGCTCAGACAATTGGGTATCAAACAACCTCTAATTGATTGGCTCAGTTCATATCTGAAAAGTCTACATTTTAAGGTCAGGGTAAACTTCCCTTTATCTCAGGCTGTGGAATGTCCTAGTGGGGTACTCCAGGACTCAGTTTTATGACCTCTTCTTCCCTTGACTCATATAAACGATCTTCCACGACAGGTATCATCTGAATTCTTACTTTTTGCTGATGACGCGAAGCTTTGGAGAGAGATATGCACCCAAGAGGATATACAGGCACTTCAGGAGGATCTGACTCGACTTTGTAGTTGTGCAGACAATAACGGCCTTACCTCTAACACTTTAATGCGTATAGTAGTCCATCTGCGACACGTCGCAGACTACAGTTATAACTTACGAAACCCCTCTCTAGTAGTATCCCGAGTCGAAAAAGATTTAGGAGTCCTGGTGCCCTACGACTTAAAGTCTTACGCCAACTGTGACAGGAATGCCTTTCGAGCAAATCTTGCACTGGTAATATTGAAGCGCATTTTCGGCCAGTTTGACGGAGGAACTTTCCATATAATTTTCAACAGTTTCATTCATCCCCAATGGAGTTCGAAAACATAGTATTTCCCCCTCACTCTGGAAGGATAAGGATACTCTGGAGCGTATGCAAAGGCGAGCCACTAACTCAGTTCGGGGACTCAATTCAGGCTTTTACCCATTAGAGTACAGGCGCCTTAGAGGTGACATTCGAATTACTTACAACATCCTTAACACTTCTGGATATCACCTTAAACACCTACTAAACATTAGTTCCGAACGAAACCTAAGCGGCAACAAGCAGAAACTGGAGACCCAACACAGCAGAACGAATTGTAGACACAACTTCTACTTATTGAGAGTTGTCAAATGCTGTCATTCACTGCCGTCTGAGTTAGTCCAAGCGACTTCCCCGGAGTCCTTTAAGAGGAAACCTTACCTATTCTTAAAGAATAAGGATGGTATCTTACTATAGTTTACCAATTTCTTCGTCTTCTTTTTTGGTTAATATACCTAGTTTCCTGCCTAGAGATATTAGTGATCCATTGTTACTAAACACAAAACCCGTTAGGCGAAAGCCCCTTCTATTCCATCCACAACCGTTTGAACTACTCGATCTAGATGCCTTGTATTTTATTCGATACAAATATACATATCAAAGCAACAATTTGGAACTTCTCGAATCATCACTGTCTTTGTATATCAACCAGGAATCTTTTTATGATCTCTTAAGTCAACCAACCTAACACGCACAGATAAACTGTATGTGGGCGTATGTGACGTCTTGTTCAACGACCTCAGTTTTTCCAGGTGTTCAATCAGTTAATTTACTGCAAAGACTTTAAACCTTACACTTCATTCGTTCGTCATCACTCCTTCCTCAATGTTATTTGTTCATGTGGTAGGATTCTTAATGCTAGAGTGTAATATATAAGTAGTCATTTTTATTTCTCCGACTATTTTTTCATCTGACTACATCATATCGAATTGGCTCACAACGTCTTGGGATAATAGTATAGTTTTTTTTCTCGCTTCAAACAGTTTCTGGACAAAAAGTACGTAGAATTAGAAAATGAGTATGCTGAGAGAGAAAAGCTTCCAAAGCCTTCAAATTGGTACGTTCCTTATATGCGCTTTTATGAACTAGCGATTTAAATCTAGTGGGAATCATATCATGATCTACCTATATTTTCAATATCAGAAGAATGATTGACTTAGTTATTTCTGATGTGGTCCATAATACCCAACATTCAGATTTCTAGTTTTATGTGTCAAAAAGGTACTAATCGTTTAAATATCTCTCTGAATTACAAATTAGTCAAAGGAAAAAGGCTTTTCTTTCCAGTTAGTTCCTGTTCATGGCTCTTCACAAATATCTAAGTTTACGGTTAAGCATAAAACCCATATTAAATAAATGGTTAAAATTCATACCATCTGAATATGAATGAGTAATGTTACTTGTAAAATTAATAATAGATAACTAATAAAGCTGGTGCCAGAAACTAGATAATCAGCTTATCAAGGCAAGTTACGCAGGAATAAAAGCAGGAAATAAAATTGAATCAGCATTGTGGATATTAAAAATCTTTCCTGAGAAATGTCAAATTGACTAAGTAGAAGGCTAAGGTAGATTAAAGAGCCATAAAAACGTCTCCTGTGTGCAGAATATTAGGTTTGTTCATGTGTATTTCTATGGCTTCTGTTGTATGTAGGAGTCTTAAGTTTATGTTCAGTAGAACTCTATTGATAACGTTAAGAGTTGAGATAGTGACATGACAACTATTATCGACTAAATATCGTAGATTATGGCCTCTTATTGTTTGCTATTATCCTTTGATCCACCATAGTGGGTGATGTTCGGAAATACGATGACAGATTCATCTGGCTGTTCGACCTATATCACATTAAGAACATCAGAATTATGCAATTTATCTGTATTTCGTGAATAAATTGTTGGTTGACTAAAGGAAGAAAGACAGACTCGCTATGTAGTGTATACATTCTAGGGTTTTTACTTATGTTGAATCACTAATTTATTGGCTGTATCACCTTTGAACTATTATATATATACAGCGATTTCGTTATTTGCTTATTACTAGTTTTACAAGTAACACAATAGATTCATATTCAGTTGGTAAATTGTAAACGTACTCATTTTCTATTCTTAAGTAATTTGTTGTAATGATTAGCCAATTATGTGCTTTCACAAACGTTATGTCGAGTATGTTGATCAATCAAGTAATGAATATGCTGATAAAACAGTAGATCTGGACCCTACGATTCTTGAGCTTCTTCGTGTGTGCAGGCAGCTTTCGTTAATTGACACCAACGAGCTTAAAATGCTGACCTGTAGCTGCTACTGAGTTAAACGTTAACTGACTGTGTTGACCACTTGTTATTACAACAATTCATCATAAAATATAAAACCTACTTCTGCATTTATATCTTTTATATGCGTGAACGTTTATTACCTTGAATTTCGCTACTAAAGACATTAAGTTATGATATATTAGCGTGCATCTTAACATTTTCAACAATTATTAGTCGGTTTTGCTCATTCAGTCAGTCAGTCAGTCACAACGTTGGTTTGGCTATAATGAATTGTTCTTATTTTGATTATGGGATGTCGTGTTTCTGTAAAACCAAGTTGGTAATACTGAAGTTAGATGTAGTTACTGGGTGAAGATTATAAACCGTTTGATGGTGTTGTGAACTTTCATTCACTGAGGTTTCAGAAACATAGAATAACATTGCCTATCACGATGCGTATTAGTGACTGAAATAGTGATAGTTTGACAGGCTGAATGAAGCCAAATTAATCATTGACTACTTTGCAGTACACAAATCTTAGACGTAACACATAATAGTAGAATGAACTCTGTGAACACTTTCTACTTTTTAAAAGTAGTCGACTTCTTGAATTCGCTGATGGGTGTGGTGTTTCAAGTGACTTCATAGAAATCCTTCAAGAGGAAACTTGACATATTTATAAGGACTCAGAATAGAATGTCTTTATATTTTACTCGTATAGCTTATCTTCTATCATTAAATACACCTTGGCTTCTGCCAGAAGGCATAGGCGATCCAATACCACAGGATAGATAAGCCCTTTGTCTGTTGACCTCGTGGAAATATAGACAGTCACTCTACTAGAGATCGTGCGAAGCGATTAGCTTACAAAACCTAGGTAGGCGCTCAGTGTACCAGCAGTGCTGCTCTCACGACCACGGCAACGAAATAATTTATAAATAGATCAAGAATAAAATTAACACGCATAAAAGGCATCAGCTGCCTTAACATTTGCTGACGTAGAAACTCATTTGGCACCAAAGCATAATGGTACACAAAGCTGTGTCTATTCGGCTCTTAGAGCCCAAGAAATGCCACAGTAATTGATCGCTGATAGCTTCTAGTGCCAACCAAAGTCGCGTAGAAGATAGTTTCGTCTACATCACAGACAAGATCGTAAATCAGTTTCTTGTAGGCACTTAGTAGGGGCTGGTGTAATACTGCAACAACTTAGGTTGGTTGATATTTGGCTGCAAGCATCTTAATAATGTCAAAAAATCATAGCTCAAAGGATTCATTCACTTCGTTATTTTGCATAGGTATTATATTTTTTATTATTTTACGTTGAGCGTTGAAAAAATGGCATGCTTAAAGAGAATAATCTCGCTTTCCAATTGTTCTTTTCCATGATCTAAATAAAGAAACATTCACTACTAGTTTGCTTACTTCTATCGACAGAACGAGTGATACCCGCCAGTAAGAAAATGCCACACATGACGTTGGATATACAACAAAGTTCTGATCCAAAATGCTGATTGATTTCATATAGAAGTCAGCTAACACTCAATCTCAAGAATGACGTTACTTTTTGGTGAACTTTCATCAAACTGAAATTCTAAACCTAGTAATTAACAAACTTTTTTTCGATCTCAAAAGGCTTTCCCCTAGAATCGACTTCCGCAGGAACGTCGGTTCGATAACCTATTTATCAAAAGCATTTAGTTCTGTTTCCGCAGCCCAAGGGAGAATTATAAACTCGCTCACTATGACTTCAAATCAATGACAACTCCATCGGTAATCGACGATAGTCCGTGGATGTCTCTTCATTAGCCAGCTTGCCATCATACTTTTTTAGCATGCAATTCTTACTACACTATAGCTGACGGTTTGCTACGTGCTCGCAAGAGAAAGAGTTTGAGAAAACGAAACAAGAATGTCTGAGGAAGTGCAGCGAGCGAGCTACCCAACACCATGTTGGTGAGGTACGATTTTTCCATGCTCTGTCTGGCTATCAGGTGTTTACTCACCTGATTCTTGAGTCGCCCTCAAATGAAAAATAAAGAAGAGTCTACTTCAAAGATAATGATGAAAATCATCAAAACCTGAAGAACTGCCCCACTGCCTGCATAAAATAATAAGGTACAAAATGTAAATACATAAATATAGTTGATAATTATTCGGTTTCACGTGTTTTGCCTCGAGAAAAAATTGGTCGTCTGGGTTGCTTTTTGAATTCGCCGTTACTGCCAGGGCTAGTTGTATGGTTTCATAATACATGCACATAGGGAATTCGTTCAACGTTTGCCTCCCGTAGTTGATCTACGTAATTTTCTAAATTAAGTTTTTGACTGTTAGTGTTAGCGTTAATAAATTCACCTGGTAGTCTCAGAGTTGTTCCGAAAACCATTTCCGCTGCTGAACACTGTGCGTCAGTTTTGACAGATGTTCGTATTCCCAACAAAACTAGCGGTAGGAATTCTGTCCACTGATTGGGGTTTGAGTGAGATATAAGAGCGGTCTTTAGCCAAGTCATCCGGTAGTTGGTTCATTGAATATCGTACAAATAATCAATCCTCGCCGAGGTCAAGGACAGCCAACGCGCATCAGTTAATCGTACGCCATGGACTGGCTCATGCGGCAGTGGTATCGACTTCACTTGTATCTACTCTAAATAATATATTTCTGTAATAACGTCCTCTGTGTTATACAGTCTTCAAAGCATCTATAGTACCTTGATACGTCAATGGGGTAATCACGTAAGGTGCAGACCGTGAATTGTGACTTCGACGTTAGCTAGTTTGTCACACCACACACGTCTAACTTGAGTAAGCCTCCAATCATTTCGACATAGATCATCTACGCTGGTGACCTACAATAGAATCAGAATTACAAACTAACTGGCTATGTCCAATATTACACATTTAAAGAACTTGGATTTACGAAATTTACATTATTTAAAAGAGTGGAAGTTGTCACAGAACAAATGTTGACCAAACTTGTGCCCATTTTCGTGAACTGTATCGAAACTCTTCAATGAATTATCTACATAACCTTGAGTATGCTCTGTTTTGAGGAAATGTAATGTAGTGGAATTTTTCATATTCTCATGCATCATTTTACGAAATCTGCCTTTACCGCATTCGAAAATTGTATAACTAATATAGTCTAGCAGTAGTTCCTTGAACGAAATAATAATTGGGAGTATTTGAATTATAGTACTAACTAAGTATCCCAGTAATATCGCAATTGAATCAAGAAGTTCTACCCAAGCACTGACGAATGTACTGTATTTGCGATTCGAAATCAAGCACACAACAAGTACAAAAGAATCACCAGTTCATTCAAACAACACAATTGACTACATATTTCTGACAAATATATTTATGTTACAAATATTTACGTGACTCCAGACTCCACATCTATTTTCGCTGTTACTGCTTTCAGTGGTTCACATTTATATTGTATGTGGTGACTTCAATTCATGTGACTGTAGCTTCTTTGCATTACTAGGTCACGAAAATGTAGTAGAACTTCCCAACTTGTTTGGATGCTCATCTAGACTTGCTTTTCATTGATGATGTGGGTATACATGTGACCCGTAAACATGTTCGGATCACTGTATAATTCGTGTTCTACCCAACATATAAGGAAAGCATGGAACGAGCACACTCTTTCATCAGACAAAGAAATGAACTATTAAGAAAATACTCAGTATCTAAAAACCACGCTTTAAACGACTAACTCGAAAGTAGAGACATCTAAACATTTATCAGTCAAGGCACAAAATAGCGCTAATGAACATGTTGGGTTGTTCAATAAATCTCTTATTAATTACTGCCTACGTATCAACTTGAGAATCTGTGTTATAATATAGTACACTTCACTGTAAAAAGATGGTTCCTTGATTTTCTATATCCCGGATGTCTCAACTCTGGACAGCTTACTATAGCCAAGGGTGAATTTATGATGATAGATTTAGGCATTGTATGCCTTTCAAAAGTCTCTGTCCATTTTAATGTACATAGTTCTTAAAGAAACCTCTTTAGACCGTGTAGGGATTGCAGAGCTTTCAACAGTCTTGCCGCACTAGACATATATTTCTTACCATGTAATGGTATTGGCTTTCGCCCACATTATCCTTGAGGCCGAACATACGACAACTGAAAAGATTTACATTCAACATTTAGCGCTTTGAGAAAGCCGAAAAGAATGTGAGCACGTGAACACTCAATAGGAATGGCTCGACCATGTAGGCGTAGTCATTGTGTGTAACTTCTTATTTTTCATACTGAACATATTAATCTATCTCTAGTCCAAATAGGTTCGTAAGAGTTCCATATCCACACGTTTGAAGAATATTTGTGTTCGTGGTTACACTGAAACTGATATTCGAAAATATCTTAAGTCTCCTTTTTAAAAAAATATGTGACGTACTATGTTAAGCGTTCACAAGTGTCTTCAATAGATACTTCTCAACTGATCTCTTACCGCGAATGTGAAGAAGAATAATCCCTGTACTTAAAAAAGTGTCTTGTGAAAAGAATATGAAATGTGAATCCAAAACAATAACTTCGCCTTTCTTCAAAACAAAGGAAAGTTTACTGATACTCCTACCTCAATCGGCAATAGAAGAACACAAATGCAAAAGTAGCACCATGAATGACGTTGCTTTTCTGCATCACAACGTAGTGTTCAGCTTATTCGATGCGCTTTTTGTGAACCATACTACTTTTGATTATATATATACAATCAATTGCAGAAGACTTATTACCTTATGTACATACGGTAATAGTGGACATGATACCAATAGGTTGCAAAATGTTGAGAGCAGAACATGAAGATGGTTTTGGAAGCGGTCACTGATCTGTCTAGCAAGATCAATATACACTTTATAAATCAATATGTCATCCAACGTTGCGAACGACGAGCGGTTCCAAAGACACTGAGTTGGGCATCCACATTGAGAAACAAAATCTCTACAATGAGTTCGGAAGTTGTTTATAATTTCTCTGGTGACAAAATTGTCTGAGATCGTTCGAGATTATTTCCGCATAAAACGAAATAACACAAACGACGAATGCTGTGGACCTGGCTTTTCTTCACGACTGAAGAAAATAAGCTCGGATGACGAGATAAATGTACCTTAGACTTGTTATTAAATATGTTCGTTTTTGTTAGTAGCTGTTAAATGTTTATAATGGAACTATTCTTTCCTATCTTTTTTTCAGCTAGCTTCGCAAATGCTTGCTGACCCAAGTTTCTCTTATTAATTACTGCCTACGTATCAACTTGAGAATCTGTGTTATAATATAGTACACTTCACTGTAAAAAGATGGTTCCTTGATTTTCTATATCCCGGATGTCTCAACTCTGGACAGCTTACTATAGCCAAGGGTGAATTTATGATGATAGATTTAGGCATTGTATGCCTTTCAAAAGTCTCTGTCCATTTTAATGTACATAGTTCTTAAAGAAACCTCTTTAGACCGTGTAGGGATTGCAGAGCTTTCAACAGTCTTGCCGCACTAGACATATATTTCTTACCATGTAATGGTATTGGCTTTCGCCCACATTATCCTTGAGGCCGAACATACGACAACTGAAAAGATTTACATTCAACATTTAGCGCTTTGAGAAAGCCGAAAAGAATGTGAGCACGTGAACACTCAATAGGAATGGCTCGACCATGTAGGCGTAGTCATTGTGTGTAACTTCTTATTTTTCATACTGAACATATTAATCTATCTCTAGTCCAAATAGGTTCGTAAGAGTTCCATATCCACACGTTTGAAGAATATTTGTGTTCGTGGTTACACTGAAACTGATATTCGAAAATATCTTAAGTCTCCTTTTTAAAAAATATGTGACGTACTATGTTAAGCGTTCACAAGTGTCTTCAATAGATACTTCTCAACTGATCTCTTACCGCGAATGTGAAGAAGAATAATCCCTGTACTTAAAAAAGTGTCTTGTGAAAAGAATATGAAATGTGAATCCAAAACAATAACTTCGCCTTTCTTCAAAACAAAGGAAAGTTTACTGATACTCCTACCTCAATCGGCAATAGAAGAACACAAATGCAAAAGTAGCACCATGAATGACGTTGCTTTTCTGCATCACAACGTAGTGTTCAGCTTATTCGATGCGCTTTTTGTGAACCATACTACTTTTGATTATATATATACAATCAATTGCAGAAGACTTATTACCTTATGTACATACGGTAATAGTGGACATGATACCAATAGGTTGCAAAATGTTGAGAGCAGAACATGAAGATGGTTTTGGAAGCGGTCACTGATCTGTCTAGCAAGATCAATATACACTTTATAAATCAATATGTCATCCAACGTTGCGAACGACGAGCGGTTCCAAAGACACTGAGTTGGGCATCCACATTGAGAAACAAAATCTCTACAATGAGTTCGGAAGTTGTTTATAATTTCTCTGGTGACAAAATTGTCTGAGATCGTTCGAGATTATTTCCGCATAAAACGAAATAACACAAACGACGAATGCTGTGGACCTGGCTTTTCTTCACGACTGAAGAAAATAAGCTCGGATGACGAGATAAATGTACCTTAGACTTGTTATTAAATATGTTCGTTTTTGTTAGTAGCTGTTAAATGTTTATAATGGAACTATTCTTTCCTATCTTTTTTTCAGCTAGCTTCGCAAATGCTTGCTGACCCAAGTTTCTCTTATTAATTACTGCCTACGTATCAACTTGAGAATCTGTGTTATAATATAGTACACTTCACTGTAAAAAGATGGTTCCTTGATTTTCTATATCCCGGATGTCTCAACTCTGGACAGCTTACTATAGCCAAGGGTGAATTTATGATGATAGATTTAGGCATTGTATGCCTTTCAAAAGTCTCTGTCCATTTTAATGTACATAGTTCTTAAAGAAACCTCTTTAGACCGTGTAGGGATTGCAGAGCTTTCAACAGTCTTGCCGCACTAGACATATACTTCTTACCATGTAATGGTATTGGCTTTCGCCCACATTATCCTTGAGGCCGAACATACGACAACTGAAAAGATTTACATTCAACATTTAGCGCTTTGAGAAAGCCGAAAAGAATGTGAGCACGTGAACACTCAATAGGAATGGCTCGACCATGTAGGCGTAGTCATTGTGTGTAACTTCTTATTTTTCATACTGAACATATTAATCTATCTCTAGTCCAAATAGGTTCGTAAGAGTTCCATATCCACACGTTTGAAGAATATTTGTGTTCGTGGTTACACTGAAACTGATATTCGAAAATATCTTAAGTCTCCTTTTTAAAAAAATATGTGACGTACTATGTTAAGCGTTCACAAGTGTCTTCAATAGATACTTCTCAACTGATCTCTTACCGCGAATGTGAAGAAGAATAATCCCTGTACTTAAAAAAGTGTCTTGTGAAAAGAATATGAAATGTGAATCCAAAACAATAACTTCGCCTTTCTTCAAAACAAAGGAAAGTTTACTGATACTCCTACCTCAATCGGCAATAGAAGAACACAAATGCAAAAGTAGCACCATGAATGACGTTGCTTTTCTGCATCACAACGTAGTGTTCAGCTTATTCGATGCGCTTTTTGTGAACCATACTACTTTTGATTATATATATACAATCAATTGCAGAAGACTTATTACCTTATGTACATACGGTAATAGTGGACATGATACCAATAGGTTGCAAAATGTTGAGAGCAGAACATGAAGATGGTTTTGGAAGCGGTCACTGATCTGTCTAGCAAGATCAATATACACTTTATAAATCAATATGTCATCCAACGTTGCGAACGACGAGCGGTTCCAAAGACACTGAGTTGGGCATCCACATTGAGAAACAAAATCTCTACAATGAGTTCGGAAGTTGTTTATAATTTCTCTGGTGACAAAATTGTCTGAGATCGTTCGAGATTATTTCCGCATAAAACGAAATAACACAAACGACGAATGCTGTGGACCTGGCTTTTCTTCACGACTGAAGAAAATAAGCTCGGATGACGAGATAAATGTACCTTAGACTTGTTATTAAATATGTTCGTTTTTGTTAGTAGCTGTTAAATGTTTATAATGGAACTATTCTTTCCTATCTTTTTTTCAGCTAGCTTCGCAAATGCTTGCTGACCCAAGTTTCTCTTATTAATTACTGCCTACGTATCAACTTGAGAATCTGTGTTATAATATAGTACACTTCACTGTAAAAAGATGGTTCCTTGATTTTCTATATCCCGGATGTCTCAACTCTGGACAGCTTACTATAGCCAAGGGTGAATTTATGATGATAGATTTAGGCATTGTATGCCTTTCAAAAGTCTCTGTCCATTTTAATGTACATAGTTCTTAAAGAAACCTCTTTAGACCGTGTAGGGATTGCAGAGCTTTCAACAGTCTTGCCGCACTAGACATATACTTCTTACCATGTAATGGTATTGGCTTTCGCCCACATTATCCTTGAGGCCGAACATACGACAACTGAAAAGATTTACATTCAACATTTAGCGCTTTGAGAAAGCCGAAAAGAATGTGAGCACGTGAACACTCAATAGGAATGGCTCGACCATGTAGGCGTAGTCATTGTGTGTAACTTCTTATTTTTCATACTGAACATATTAATCTATCTCTAGTCCAAATAGGTTCGTAAGAGTTCCATATCCACACGTTTGAAGAATATTTGTGTTCGTGGTTACACTGAAACTGATATTCGAAAATATCTTAAGTCTCCTTTTTAAAAAAATATGTGACGTACTATGTTAAGCGTTCACAAGTGTCTTCAATAGATACTTCTCAACTGATCTCTTACCGCGAATGTGAAGAAGAATAATCCCTGTACTTAAAAAAGTGTCTTGTGAAAAGAATATGAAATGTGAATCCAAAACAATAACTTCGCCTTTCTTCAAAACAAAGGAAAGTTTACTGATACTCCTACCTCAATCGGCAATAGAAGAACACAAATGCAAAAGTAGCACCATGAATGACGTTGCTTTTCTGCATCACAACGTAGTGTTCAGCTTATTCGATGCGCTTTTTGTGAACCATACTACTTTTGATTATATATATACAATCAATTGCAGAAGACTTATTACCTTATGTACATACGGTAATAGTGGACATGATACCAATAGGTTGCAAAATGTTGAGAGCAGAACATGAAGATGGTTTTGGAAGCGGTCACTGATCTGTCTAGCAAGATCAATATACACTTTATAAATCAATATGTCATCCAACGTTGCGAACGACGAGCGGTTCCAAAGACACTGAG
Source organism: Schistosoma spindalis (assembly GCA_946903255.1). Taxonomy (NCBI): domain Eukaryota; kingdom Metazoa; phylum Platyhelminthes; class Trematoda; order Strigeidida; family Schistosomatidae; genus Schistosoma; species Schistosoma spindalis. The sequence continues at coordinate 81,197,783 of OX336420.1, forward strand.
TTGGGCATCCACATTGAGAAACAAAATCTCTACAATGAGTTCGGAAGTTGTTTATAATTTCTCTGGTGACAAAATTGTCTGAGATCGTTCGAGATTATTTCCGCATAAAACGAAATAACACAAACGACGAATGCTGTGGACCTGGCTTTTCTTCACGACTGAAGAAAATAAGCTCGGATGACGAGATAAATGTACCTTAGACTTGTTATTAAATATGTTCGTTTTTGTTAGTAGCTGTTAAATGTTTATAATGGAACTATTCTTTCCTATCTTTTTTTCAGCTAGCTTCGCAAATGCTTGCTGACCCAAGTTTCTCTTATTAATTACTGCCTACGTATCAACTTGAGAATCTGTGTTATAATATAGTACACTTCACTGTAAAAAGATGGTTCCTTGATTTTCTATATCCCGGATGTCTCAACTCTGGACAGCTTACTATAGCCAAGGGTGAATTTATGATGATAGATTTAGGCATTGTATGCCTTTCAAAAGTCTCTGTCCATTTTAATGTACATAGTTCTTAAAGAAACCTCTTTAGACCGTGTAGGGATTGCAGAGCTTTCAACAGTCTTGCCGCACTAGACATATACTTCTTACCATGTAATGGTATTGGCTTTCGCCCACATTATCCTTGAGGCCGAACATACGACAACTGAAAAGATTTACATTCAACATTTAGCGCTTTGAGAAAGCCGAAAAGAATGTGAGCACGTGAACACTCAATAGGAATGGCTCGACCATGTAGGCGTAGTCATTGTGTGTAACTTCTTATTTTTCATACTGAACATATTAATCTATCTCTAGTCCAAATAGGTTCGTAAGAGTTCCATATCCACACGTTTGAAGAATATTTGTGTTCGTGGTTACACTGAAACTGATATTCGAAAATATCTTAAGTCTCCTTTTTAAAAAAATATGTGACGTACTATGTTAAGCGTTCACAAGTGTCTTCAATAGATACTTCTCAACTGATCTCTTACCGCGAATGTGAAGAAGAATAATCCCTGTACTTAAAAAAGTGTCTTGTGAAAAGAATATGAAATGTGAATCCAAAACAATAACTTCGCCTTTCTTCAAAACAAAGGAAAGTTTACTGATACTCCTACCTCAATCGGCAATAGAAGAACACAAATGCAAAAGTAGCACCATGAATGACGTTGCTTTTCTGCATCACAACGTAGTGTTCAGCTTATTCGATGCGCTTTTTGTGAACCATACTACTTTTGATTATATATATACAATCAATTGCAGAAGACTTATTACCTTATGTACATACGGTAATAGTGGACATGATACCAATAGGTTGCAAAATGTTGAGAGCAGAACATGAAGATGGTTTTGGAAGCGGTCACTGATCTGTCTAGCAAGATCAATATACACTTTATAAATCAATATGTCATCCAACGTTGCGAACGACGAGCGGTTCCAAAGACACTGAGTTGGGCATCCACATTGAGAAACAAAATCTCTACAATGAGTTCGGAAGTTGTTTATAATTTCTCTGGTGACAAAATTGTCTGAGATCGTTCGAGATTATTTCCGCATAAAACGAAATAACACAAACGACGAATGCTGTGGACCTGGCTTTTCTTCACGACTGAAGAAAATAAGCTCGGATGACGAGATAAATGTACCTTAGACTTGTTATTAAATATGTTCGTTTTTGTTAGTAGCTGTTAAATGTTTATAATGGAACTATTCTTTCCTATCTTTTTTTCAGCTAGCTTCGCAAATGCTTGCTGACCCAAGTTTTTGATTCAGAAAATAATTTGTAGTACCCTTCTCACATAACATATATTCCATGTGGCATCATGGATTCACAGGTTCAATGACTGCTATAACATAAGCCATACGCTTTCCTACTATTAGCACCTTGAATGTTTTGATAGTATGTTAGTTACACAAAGGAGTAACAATTCTTTTTTTGTAGAACACCGTTAACGAAAGTGCTGTTTTGATATATGCTTAGTTGCTTGAGATCAACTCCTAATCAACCATTCTAAGCTGTTACATTAGCTTTCCCCTAGAATCGACTTCCGCAGGAACGTCGGTTCGATAACCTATTTATCAAAAGCATTTAGTTCTGTTTCCGCAGCCCAAGGGAGAATTATAAACTCGCTCACTATGACTTCAAATCAATGACAACTCCATCGGTAATCGACGATAGTCCGTGGATGTCTCTTCATTTGCCAGCTTGCCATCATACTTTTTTAGCATGCAATTCTTACTACACTATAGCTGACGGTTTGCTACGTGCTCGTAAGAGAAAGAGTTTGAGAAAACGAAACAAGAATGTCTGAGGAAGTGCAGCGAGCGAGCTACCCAACACCATGTTGGTGAGGTACGATTTTTCCATGCTGTCTGGCTATCAGGTGTTTACTCACCTGCCTTTTGAGTCGCCCTAAAATGAAAAATAAAGAAGAGTCGGCGAGACTCTAATTTAGGGACGACCTTTGAACGAATTTTGAGTGACCTTGAGAATATTAGCCAATCAGAAGACTGCCAGTATAACGTAGAAATATATTAGAAGAAACTAATGGATTACAGTGAATATAATAATAATAATAATAATAATTTATTCTCAAATAACATTTTGTTACATGAGGCATGCCAGTTTACAGGCAAGATCTTATTTCACGTGATTTAAAAACTTATCAAGGTTTGCTAAAGCTTCAGATGTTTTGAAATCCCATCCCTTGTAGCCTCTCAATAATCACCTCTTCTCTAAAATCCGCTGTAAACCGATCATATGTGAGCATCAGGTGTTAAACTTGGCTCCGTGACCTTGAAACGGCTCACACGCTTCTGATTGGCTCGTCCCTAAATTAGAGTCTCGCCGAAGAGTCTACTTCAAAGGTACTAATGAAAATCAATAAAACCTGAAAAACTGCCCCACTGCCTGCATAAAATAAGAAGGTACAAAATGTAAATACATAAATATAGTTGATAATTATTCGGTTTCACGTGTTTTGCCTCGAGAAAAGATTGGTCGTCTGGGTCGCTTTTTGAATTCGCCGTTACTGCCAGGGCTAGTTGTATGGTTTCATAATACATGCACATAGGGAATTCGTTCAACGTTTGCCTCCAGCTTTTTAATTGTTTACTATTATTGGTAAAACCTAAGAAATCGTTTTGTTCAAAAGGCGCAGCTTGTTCACATCACTCACCTTATTTGGAGATTCGTCGTTCTCTGGTGTGACTTAACCCTTTTTATGAATTCGACTACTGTCACTCAGCAATTGTTTAGGAATACCTAGCTTATGTATCCAGTATTTTTTTAATAAAAATTTTAACACACACTCATATATCAAAAGTAAAAGATCTGGGGAGTTGTGGATTGTATGACATCGAAAAGTATTTTTTTTAGTTAAATCAAATAGGTGGGACGTTATGAGAAAAAAAATTTTTAAATAAACGTAGGATCTTATTAGGTACGTGATTAGATTTTATTCTGCAGCCAAAACTGTCAATATTCTTGACTGACTAATTGGATGTGCCCATCTAACCGTTTTAGTCACTTGTAAAGATTTACCGTTTTTACATGTCGATTCCGCAATTGTTTTGTCAGGTAAGCTGTCTAACAACACGTACGGTGGTTCATGATCGAGATGAGCTGGTTTTAACGGAGTCCGTGTTTCCATGTCTTTCTATCATGAAATATATATCTTTTCTTGAGACGACTTTGAAAAGACCTTCAAACGGAGGGCTAAGCGGTGCTTTTATTTTGTCACACCTTACACAGACGTGCGTGCAATTGCTTAGATCTTTAGGTATATATATAGCTCGCGATTGTTCACGAGTATTAATTGGCTTAAGTTTGGACATGTGGTCCCGTAGTTGATCTACGTAATTTTCTAAATTAAGTTTTTGACTGTTAGTATTAGGGTTAATAAATTCACCTGGTAGTCTCACAGTTGTTCCGAAAACCATTTCCGCTGCTGAACACTGCGTCAGTTTTTACAGATGTTCGTATTCCCAACAAAACTAACGGTAGGAATTCTGTCCACTGATTGGGGTTTGAGTGAGATATAAGAGCGGTCTTTAGCTGACGGTGAAAACGTTCTACCATCCCATTAGCCTGAGGATGATATGCCGTACAGCGTATCCTATTGGAGCCTAGAAGTTTAGCCAAGTTTTTGAATAGTTCGGATTCAAATTGCGCTCTTCTATCCGTCGTTATTGTTATGGGTGTACCAAACATGGTTACCTAGTTCTGCATGAAAACCTTGGCTACTGTTTCCGCTGTGATGTCCGCTATAGGGATGGCTATAGGGAATCTGGTAAATCGATCTATGCATGTAAAAAGATAATTAAAACCGTTCGAACGTTGTAAAGGTCCTACCAAGTCGATGTGCACATGGGCAAAACGTGCATCTGGTTGCGAGAAAACACCTATGGGTGAATTTGTGTGACGAATAACCTTTGATTGTTGGCATGCCGAACACTCACTGACCCATTTGTGTACATCCTTCTGTAAATTCGGCCATATATATCTGGCGTTAATTAGTTTAGTTGAAGCTTTTGCGCCAGGATGAGACAAAGCATGGAAGTTATTATATATCAACTTTCGCATACTTTTAGGAACGAAAGGTCGAGGCAATGCCTTGGTCGTGTCACAGTAAATTAGAATACCGTCGATAGGCGACGGTAACTGTTTTAATTTAAGACTTGAATTATTTGTTTTAAGCAGATTTCGTAATTCTGGATCCTTTTCTTGTTCGTGCTTCAGCGTCTCAAAGTCTACTGTAGACTGCTGTAGCACGTTCATTTCTAATCTAGATAAAGCGTCTGCAGCCTGATTGTCCCAACCTTTGACATGTCGGATATTACTTGTGAACTGTGATATATAGTCAAGGTGTCGAACTTATCGCGGTGAGTATTTATCGGCTTTCGCTTTTAAAGCATTCCTTAGTGGTTTGTGATCTGTAAAGACTATAAATTCCCTGCCTTCTAACATGTGTTGGAAGTGCTTAATGGTCAGGTAGATTGCCAGAAGCTCTCGCCCGAAGGTAGAATACCTTGTCTCTGCTGGAGCGAGTCTTTTCGAGAAGAAAGCCATTGGTTTCCAAGCGTTTTCAACCAGTTGATTAAAGGTACCACCTACTGCTTTATCTGAAGCATCCACCATTAAAGTAAGTGGAGAAAGAGAATTCGGATACATCGATGTAGATGCCTGAGCCAGTTTATCTTTTAGCTGTATAATCGCTTCGATGGCGTCAGAAGACAGTTTGTATTCTTTTGGTTTTCCTTCTAGTGAATCTGTCAAGGGTTGCATTAGTTGTGCACAACCGGGTATGAATCTGCGATAAAAGTTAATTAGACCTATAATACTTCTCAGTTGTGTTAGAGAACTAGGTATAGGGTATTGTTTGATGGTGCCCACTTCTGCTTTGATAGGTGTAGTCCCTTCTGGGCTTATTGTGTGCCCAAGAAATTCTAGAGTTTGAACACCGAAAACACACTTACTTTGATGTATGTTCATTCCATTTTCATCCAGTCTTTTTAACACTGCTCGTACATGTTGTTCGTGTGATTGTAAATCGGGGCTGGCAATTAACAAATCGTCTGTATACCCCTGTGCAAATGGCATATCTCGAAGTTGGTTATCCATGAATCTTTGAAATGTTTGTGCCGCATTTCTCAGGCCGAATGGCATGCGTACAAACTCGAATAAACCAAAAGGTGTAGTAATAGCTGTATTGGGGGTATCTTCATCAGCCACCGGAATATTGTGATATGCTCTAACCAAGTCAGTCTTAGTAAATATGTTCATACCATGTAAACCGTTTGTGAAATCTTGGATATGTGGTATCGGGTACCTATCTGGTACGGTTTGACGGTTGAGGGCTCTGTAATCCCCGCACGGTCGCCAATCGCCTTCGTTTTACTTTGGGACCATATGCGAAGGGGATGCCCATTGGCTATCAGAAGGACGGATAATACCCAGTTGTAGCATATAGTCAAATTCAGCTCTAGCGATTTTGAGCTTATCTGGTGCTAGTCTTCTGGGTCTTACAAACACAAGCGCACCTTCGGTTTTGATATTATGACTTACTTTTAGTTTGTCTTTGGCAGGCTGTGGGTTTGGTCTAGTTAAGTTTGGAAATTCCGCTAGTATATCTTGGAATTTCGCTGTTGTTACTGGCAAAGTTTGAATCAAGTTAAGGGATGTGATGTGACTTTCTTTGCCTTTTGTGTAATTTGAAGTTTCTTTCAGTGTTAAGCGTCGTTTCTTAGTGTCAACGAGAAACTCGTATTTCTCTAGAAAGTCCATCCCCAGTATTGCCAGATCTAAATCGGCTACAGTGAAAACCCAGGGGAATTTCCTTCTGAACCACAAATCTAGCGTTAAAGTTTTCTGCCCAAACGTCGCAATTTTAGTTTTATTGGCAGCTTGGAGTGTAACTGGGGATGTTTTTCGCCCCAGCTCAGTTTTGTTTTGAGGTATGATACTGATAGCAGCGCCCGTATCTACCAAAAAGCACAAGCTGGAGTTTCTGTCTTTAACATAAAACAAGCGACTATTTAGGCACCCCTCCTCAGTTGACGCGACCTATGGATGGGTTACTCGTTTCCCGCATTTCTGGGATTTTGTTTGGGCCAGGCGCAGGGTTGCATGCACTTTTTTGAGTTGACACCAAACTTCCAATGATACCAACAGAACTGCCCAGATTGTCTAGACATTTGTAAACTGTTTCGTGACTTGGATTTTGTTCGTTGTGGTGTATTATTTTATTTATTTTATTATTTATTTTAACACATAAATATCGGTACAAGAAGGCACCAAATACATATGCGCCACACAGATCTCATTTGATATGTGTGGGGGCTGTGATACTGCCCGGGTGCCCAAACCGAAGCAGGTGGTTTTCTTAGGGGGCCACACCCCGAGCCTTTGACCTTAAAGGTCTGATCCACAAGGCAGAGGAGCATCGTATGGAGATGTATTCCCATGATAGCCGGTGACCAACGATTGGTTTATACGCCATTTGTTCCTTCAGGATACTGGAGCCGATGTGCATCATTGGTTTGGTATCCGGTTATAGCGCCGGACATTCGCTTTTCGCCCTCTCATTTTTGTAAACAACACCCCCGCCACGAGAAGGCAGTGAGTAGGACTTCCCTGGCAGTGGCTGTATACGCGTGGCCATATGAGAGCATTTCGAGAGGGAAAGCGGACTCTCCTCACTCTCGGCCGTACCAGGGCATTTGTGGTGATCTACTCCTGTTTCTATGATCCATTTGCATTTTGGCAACAGCCTCAGTGAGACTTTTCACACTCGCAATGAGTCCCTCTATGACTGAATCTTTTGCTGGTTCTTCTTTTTGAGTGTGGTTTATCGTGTTTGATCCAGTTGGAGGACCCTTTTCCATTATCCTATCGGCTATACGCGCTAAATGAGATAAAGAGATTTCAGGATCTTGCGCATCCAAACAGTGTTGGACGTAGCATGGGAGAGCTTGTATCCATCCTTGCTTTAGGACTGCTTCACCCACTGTTTTATCACCCACTGTTTTATCACCCACTAAGACTTGAAGGTGATGTAAAAACTGTGACGGCGACCTAACACTTAATGTTCCTCCTTGGAAAAGCCTTTGAATTCTTTGACTGTCTGATAAAAATGAACCTTTCATGATCTCTCGTCTTAAAATGGTGTAGGGTTGTGGTGATGGTGGGTTTAAAATCAAATCACGGACTTCTTTGGTGACTGAAGGAGGAAGGATAGAACACAAGTCTCTATAGCGAATTCCTTCAGATTTGATATTATGTCTCTTGAAGTAATGCTCTAGTTCAGCAAACCACAACTCAGGCTCACTACGATCAAATTCTGGAAGTCGGGATTTCGTAGTCATAACAGTGTCTATCTCCACTGGTGACAAATCCTCCAGGTTTTGAGTTTGTATTGAGTCTGACATGAAGTATATGAACAATATAGCAATAAACTTTACACGAAAAATGGTCACTACAGCACGAATATCTTAATATAATAAAAAAACTATGGATAGATATATATACCAGACTATGTTTACGGATAATCAGAAGGTCTACTTTTACGACTAAGTAAAACAAAAAATTTATTAATCAAAAATGAAATCAAATATGTGTTTCACAGGGCTCACCAGTTTCGTGCCTTGTGGTAACCCTCGCGTTATTAATAGAAGAAACCAGACTCGTAGGTAAATAGGTCTTTATTTTGATCTTCGCGCAGTCACAGTGGAGCGTGGGATTCCTTACTCAGACAAACAAAACCTCTCAACATACAATATAAGATAATTAGAAATACAACGCCTAAACAAAATAAAGAAGTGAACAAATATCTGAACTATGCTGTTTTGATATATGTTAAGTTGCTTGAGATAAATTCTTAATCAACCAACCTAAGCTGTTACACTCTCATCTTGGTAAATCTACAATTTGCGGATCCGGTCTATCTTTGTGGCAGAAAGGACAAACGCATCTGACACCGACGTGGACATTATTCTGACAACAAACTGTTTTCGAAATTTGATCTCATCTGGGCACACTACCGTATCCTAATGCAATACGATGTAATCCAAAACTGCAATTGCCACCACACATTGACTGGATTCTGTAAGGAGCGATCGTGCTCAAACCAAATCGCGACACTAGGTATCATCGTTGAACAATCAGTTGAGTGGAACTCGCCACTATACATCAATTACGAGAAGGCGGTTCACGGTGCGGATAAAAAGACTCTATGGAAACTGTTACTGGAGAACTGAAGACATCTGGCTGATTATGAAGTAAGTAGCTAAAAAGACCATCAACATCCGTAATTCGTACGACAGTTTACAGTGCACAATCGTGAACGGAGGATGGCTGACAGATGCATTCCAAGTGAGGACCGGTGTCAGACAACCCCGTTTACTATCGTTTTTTATCTTTACTCAAGTAATAGTAAAAATAATTCGTTCTCAAATGACAGTTTGTTACAAGAGGCATGTCATTTTACAGGCAAAATGAAAATGTTAGAAAAGATACAGTTTTCACCGTGATAAATTACTCAGCTGGGTTGATATTTTATAAGACATAAATGTAGATGGTTTTAGTAAGAATCGTATTGCCAGTATCGCAGTTGGCGCGCTTTACTGGATTATGAAGACCTTATCTGAGGGAAAACAGAGATTATACTTGGCAGTTCAGATGCGACTAGACGATTTGAACTTAGCAGGTGACCTAATTTTTCCAATCCACACACACTAACAAATACAGCCATCGTAGAAGCAGCCTCTGCAACAGAAGGCATCAACATTCCTAATTGAGTAGTATGATTTAAAATAACAACACAAAAACACCTACTCAATCACATCTGATGGATAAGCTCTGGAAGGGGTAGAAAGGTTTATGCACTTGGACAGCATCATCGGTTAACAAGAGGTTTCAACTCTGAGTCGACGGCACAGATTGGCAAAGCAAGGAAAGTATTCACACAGTTGAAGAACATACGGAACTTAAAACATCTGTCTACAAGTCAAGATCAAAGTCGAAATCTTCAATAAGAACGTAAATCATTTTTATTGCACTGAGCTGAAACGTGGAGAACTACCACAACCTGTATCAATAAAGTACATGTATTTATAAAAATCTACCTACGTAGGACACTCCAGATCCATCAACAACAAACTGTTATGTCAGAGAACGACTTGGCACTGATTTGAAAAGAAAATCAAGAAAAAACCCATAATAATTATCAAGCCCCATCACTGTCATAACTTGTAGCTTGAGTGCCCTGTTGATGGATAAGTAATGATACCGCCAATTAAGAAGCAGTGAATTATCGACAGCACCAATGACGTATAAAACCCGTACGACCAGTCCAGCTTTCCGCCTAGCCCAGCCAGCTGAGTCCAGAACACCAATCTCAGCCTCTGCAATATGAATCATGTATTTCAAATATACTCTGTTTATATACCAATCAAACAGATCACACTGTACCATAAAATAGGGAACAACATTTGTCTGTGAGTATGGGAGGCGGTGACTAGTAGACAGGGCATAATTCAAGACTGATAAAACGCATAACAATGGCTCATAGGTCAAAATAAAGTTTATAATAAGAGGAATATGAATAGTTTAGTTAATTTTAAATTATACGACAAAAATATACGTTACGTATTGGTTCACAAACGGATCCCAACGTTACCATTCAGTATGCATATCGAAACATAACAATCACAATGCTGACCCTAACACTACTTTATACACTAATATATGACTTTAAGTCAACTCGCAGTAAACCATTCATTTTCTTATCATCGTTCGGCAGGTTCTAGAACACAGGAATATTTATCGGCGTCCGACAATGGTGGTCTTCCTTGAAGAGCGGTAACACTAAAAGCAACAAAACCAAGGTCCGAAGGCGAAGTCGTACTGCTGACTGTACAGAGGTGTGACAGCAGTAAGGTGTTTACTTCAGACAACCAGCATAACAGCGATGCTGCCTTCCCACAAGGAGGGGTGGGGTTAGGAAAGGTCGACCCTAAAAACGGACGCCTCGCCTTATCCCACGGATATCCGTCTCCGGCGGTAAGGACTCAACAAGTACGGAGCTAACACAAAAATCACTCATAAAAAGGTCGTGTGTGACCGACCTCAAGCAGCTGTCCCTTGGGCACTGCCGTCACGCTCTCAGGTCACTATGACCACCTCTAACCCAATTTCCTTTTCAGGTACCTCCGGCAAAACCCTTCCACGGTGTGGGCATCCGGGAAGTGATAACCGCCCTCATAACTCTAGCAGCACTCAAGACCACTGTATTCATAGTCAACCTCCCTCTTTAATTCCTATTATTCCTCCTACATCGACTTTCAAATCTAAACTTCCTCTTTTGGCTTCCTCCTCAAGTGTCAACACAGTCAATGATTCTATTGCGCAAAACACTGTCCCACGTCTACTGAAACCTCGCTCCAAACTATACATTTGAGCCTTCAACGTACGCACACTATGCCAAATCGGTCAGCAGGCATCCTTGGCTAAAACCCTAGAATATCGTACGATTGATGTGTGCTGTGTCTCCGAAACACGCATACAGGATCCTAGCGTAGTCATTCACTTGACCTAACCTCGGCAAAACGGAGAGCCGACGAGATACACCCTCCGTGTATCTGGCGACCCGATGGCCAGTTCTCGTGGACTTGCAGGTGTAGGCATAGCACTTAGCATGAGGGCAGAACAAGCGCTATTAAAGTGGATCCCTGTAAACAGTCGTCTATGCGCTGTTCGGCTAAACGGCTCCGTAAGAACTCGAAAGGATAGGAACACATGTCGTTGCCTTTTCGTCGTTTCTGCCTAGGCTCCCACTGACTGCAGTTCGGATGAAGTGAAAGATGAATTTTACAGAAAGCTGTCTGAACTTCTTCAGAAAGCTAAACGTTCAGACATAGTACTCGTAGCAGGCGACTTCAATGCCCAGGTAGGTAGCTTAAACGAAATAGAAAGACATTTAGGTGGGTATTTTAGTATTCCGGCACAGAGAACAGATAATGATGATCGTCTGCTGCAACTGTGCTCAGACAACCGTTTATTTCTAGCAAACACAAATTTTAAGCATAAGGAGAGACATCGTCTAACATGGCGACCTTCTGCACCAAACCAACGATGGACTCAAATAGACCATATTGCTATCAGTCATCGTTGGAGAGGGTCAATAGAAGATTGTCGCTCATTCTGGAGTACCTGTTTGGACTCCGACCATACCCTAATACGAGCACGCATCTGCTTGCGCCTCACTGGACGCAAAAAAGCCACATTAAAAAGACCCATTAGAACTGAACTGAGTAACGAGAAAACCAAAAGTAGGTTCCAAGAACAACTGAGGTCATACTTAGGTAGTTCTGAAAACAAGGCTGACCCAGATGTTGCTTGGAAAGAAATACAATCAGCTGTGGAAACAGCAGTGACATCAATCAGTAATTTAAACAACAGGGTTACAAAGAACCAATGGATTTCTTCAAGGTCTATTGCAATGATAGATTCTCGTAATTTCATCCCATCAGGTTCTAAACACGATGAAGAGCGTAAAGAAACCAGATCTAGGTTAAGCAAAAGTCTAAGGAATGATCGTGAGCAGTGGTGGGCAACGAAAGCAAAAGAGATGGAAAAGGCGGCGGCTATAGGGAACACAAGACAACTCTACAGACTAATAAAAGAAACTGGAATTAATAAATCAAGTGTAAGTCAGACTATTTCGGAAAAAGACGACACTCTCATCTGCTCCCAGTCCAGACGCTTAGAACGATGGGCGGAACACTTTAAGGAGCAGTTTAGCTGGCCTTCAGCTACTCTACAACTACCGTCTATTCCCAGACAGTAAGAATGGAACATTGAAGTAGGTCCCCCAACTCTAACTGAAGTTCAAAAGGCTATAGCTAATCTGAAACGAGGAAGGGCATCTGGTCCAGATGAATTGGCCTCAGAGGTCTTTAAAGATGGTGATCTAGTTTTAGCGATTAGGTTGACTAATATTTTAGCTAAAATGTGGGAGTTAGACGTCATCCGATCTAACTGGTCACAATCACTTATCGTCCCAATATTTAAGAAAAAGTCGAAATCATCCTGTGACAACCATAGAGGGATTAGTTTAACTAATATAATATCTAAAATACTAGCTTCGATAATTTTCGGACGCCTAACTAAGACTCGTGAGCAGCAAACACGTGAAAATCAGGCTGGCTTCAGACTTGGTCGTGGATGCATCGACCACATATTCACCGTTCGTCAGGTTCTGGAACACAGGCATACTTGTCGGCGTCCGACAATGGTGGTCTTCCTTGACTTAAAAGCAGCGTTTGACTCTGTTGACCGAGAGGTTCTGTGGCAGTGTCTGTCATTGAAAGGCGTACCTCGAAAGTACATAAACCTTGTGAAGGCTCTTTACTCGAACACTACTAGTCGAGTCATACGCTTTTGCAACCTCAAGTGGTGTCCGTCAAGACTGTCCACTATATCCATTTCTGTTTTATTTCATCATAGATATACTGCTGAAAATAACGTCCTCAGCGACCGAATTTTCACGAATTGACTTCCGTCCAGAAGGTCCACTTATCGACTTGGAATACGCAGATGACATAGTTCTGTTTGGTGAAGACGTTGTGGGATGTAAGGTAAGACTGGCGTCCAAGTTAATCACAACCATTTAGTTAAGGCTTCAAATATCATGCAACCCGATAGCTTGAGATGTCATCAAAAATTGTTCAGAATAAAGACATTGTAACAATCCCACCATAGTTTCTTACCTTTTCACAAGAGTAAGCTCCCATTGTGACAGAAAAGATCTTTCACGCTTACACTTCCACTCGGAATGCTTCTTTGTAGAATACTACTTTTTCTCATTTATTTCTTGATTATGTGGTCTCCCGCTTTCTATTTTCCTCGGTATTATCTACCCATTCTGAGTTACTTGACCTTCTGCTTCGTTTTTGGAGTTTGTGTTATCAATGGAATTAAATGTAGGTGTACTTTTTGTCGTGCTGATAGTTACATTTAGGGTCCTAGAAATATGTCTATGAATCCAGTGTTCATCTTGCTGTGCTAATGTGGTATAGCAACTTGGGCCGATGCACATATGTGCCTGGTCCTACGTTGTAGCCGACTGACTGATTGACCTAGAAATATGAAATTTTTTTAGGACATTTCAACAGAACACAAACAAAAACTAAACGGGATGATATCTGTCAGATTTCTTTTGTATGTAGTTATTGTAATCAGTTGACTGTAATTTGTTTGATTTTTTGTGTAGCGGAAAACTCATTTAGTGATCTCAATTTACTTTTAAAATCTAGATTCGTCCAAGCAAACAACAACTTATCCTGGACGTACCAAAACCTTTTGAATTACCAGATGGTACCCCATCTTTCAAAGACTATTCAGGATGTCGTGAAAATAGATATATAAATCCAGACAAAGCGAGTAAAAATAGGATATATCCGCCATCACATACTCTGCATTATTGGAATTGTCCTCCGAATTATACCCCAGAGGAACTGCGCAAGTTGATTGTTGAATGTGGCGCTTCACCACCTCGGTATGTAGTGTTGTTTCTCAATGTTTACTTTCGATATTTGTAAACACCATACCACTGCTTCTTACTTTTATCACATTGTTATCTAATTGCATGACTAACATTTTTTTCAACATGATAGTCATAAGTGGTAATAAATTGTTTTTATATAACGCCTTAAGACAACAAAACCTAATCAGTCGGAATTACTCATCACACTTCTGTTCAATTTCACAGAGAAATTTAAACAGTTGAAACATAGCATTGATAATAATACTTTCCGTCCATTAATTGTGCCATGCAAATTTCAGTGCACGTAAATGCTGTGTTTGCCATCACCTGGTCGTAAAAATGTTTTATCGGCAGTAAATACGATAGTCATTGTAAACTAAGGGTATCTTCAGTTGTGGAGCATAATTATTCGCTACGATACTGTTGTAGGAAATAATGTTTGCAAGATTAAGTTCATCACCATCATTATCAATATGATTGGCACCGGTGTGATAATTATTTAGGATATTGAAGTGTATTTTGTTTGTGTATTCTTATTCATTAAAGTAATAAGGCGCTTAAGTATTATTTCGCGACGAAAATAGATATCTCGTTATCCATTGTGTTATCTGTTTCTGTTAAAGGTTAAACTATTGAAATAGCTTCCTATTCGCTTATAATATCTGCTTATCGTCCTGTAAAGTTTTGGGTGGTAGTTCAGTTAACTGACTTACTGTTTCGCCGGACTGTATCTTGTTTGATTTCCCTATGAAGGACATATACTTCCTATATAATGTATCTATCAGTCAGTAAAATATGTATCTGTAATTAATTCAATTTCTTAACGTCTATTCCTTTCTGATAATTTCTTATTTTGTCCAAACTCTATATAGCCAAATTGCACCTTTCCCAAGGATTAGTGATAGATCCTCTTCAGGTCTTGTAGAATGGGGAACAAAAGATGAAGCCGTTACTGCCCTTGCTTTGTGCAACCACCAAGCTATTCCAAACACCGAAGGTCGTTATCCATTTCTTCTTAAACTGTCATTTTCAAGCTCTCCTGTCAATGATCGAGCATTTTCAGGTTCGAAGAAGATTGGCTCATCAAATATTGGAAAGTCAGCAGCATCCGTAGACTCTAGCGAGTATGAATAGTTAATGAATAGGTTAGTTAGTACTTGTTTGAATTTGTTCAAGTTTATGGTTTTTTATCCATTTCTTTTTGTTTGCTGTGTCATCTATCTCACCGCTTTCCCTGCGTATATAATACAGGTTTGATATACTCTTAAAATCATGTTATTATTCTCTTCGTAACATCTTTTACTAACGTGGCTCATATTTTTATTTATTTAAAATGTTTTGGTCTGACTGTTCAGCTACTTTTCTACTGTAATTCAAAAATTATCCTTCACATCGTCTTTTTACACAATGCATTTGTTTTTGGAAGTGCATTATGATCATGTATCTTTTGTAGCGACCCATTTTTCTGAGTTTTATAAATTACACAAGGTCTCTTAAGTATACCCACATAAACTTAAGTGTCGATGTTTTTTTGTTAATAATTTCAGGTATTTTGTTTCAAGAAGCTTCAAAAACAGTCCTACCTCTTTTTGTGACCATTCTCACAAAGCTGCTCGCCATCATAATTTTCTAATCGAAGTTAGTTTATGAATGATGCTACAGGAAAACTGTTTGTGCGTGGATCACGTTAGAGTCGTCAATTGAACATATAGTTTAATAAGTCTACTTGATTTTCGTAGTTTAAGTCACAAGTAGACAATGATAGTTTTTCTTGACTTAAAGTCAGCATTTGACTTTGTATACCGAAAAGTTATGTGGCAGCGTATATCATTGAAAGGTGTACCTCAGAAGTACATAAACCCTGTGAAGGCTCTTTACTCGAACACTACCAGTCCAGTCACAGTTTATGACGAACTATTATCTGATTTTGCAACCGCAAGTGGTGTCCGTCTAGGTTGTCCACTATCTCCATTTCTGTTTTATTTCATCATAGATATACTGCTGAAAATAACGTCCTCAGCGACCGAATTTTCACGAATTGACTTCCGTCCAGAAGGTCCACTTATCGACTTGGAATATGCAGATGACATAGTTCTGTTTGGTGAAGACGTTGATAAAATGCACAGTCTTTTGGTAGCACTGAGCAACAGTGCCGGCGTGTTTGGAATTCATTTCTCCCTTTCTAAATGCAAATTGTCGCTTCAGGACTGGTCTGCGTCGACACCTGAACTAAGGATAGGGAGTGAAGTAGTCGAACGCGTTGACAACTTCACTTATCTTGGAAGTCTGATCAGCCCTAATGGGTTGGTGTATGATGAAATCTCAGCACAGATTCAAAAAGCTCGCTTGGCTTTTGCCAACTTACGTCACCTATGGCAAAGACGAGATATCCGTCTATCAATTATGGGACGAGTTTACTGGGCGGCAGTTCGTTCCGTTCTACTCTATGGCTGTGAAACGTGACCATTAAGAGTAGAAAATACTCGTAAGTTACTATTATTTGACCACAGGTGCCTTAGAAATATTGCTCGCATCTGCTGAGATCACCGGGTAAGTAATAGTGAGGTTAGATTCAGGGCATTAGGGAATGATGGTGAGTCAGTTGATGAGGTCGTGAATCTACATCGACTGAGATGGTTGAGCCACGTGCTGCGCATGCCTGAACACCGATTACCACGACGCGCAATGCTCACTGGTTTTAGGGATAATTGGAAGAAAGTTAGGGCGGCCAAACCAAAACGTGGCATCAGTGCTTGAAGTCACTAACTTCTGGTCTTAGTTATGTTGCTAGATGCAGACCATTTGGTTGGGGTGCGCGTGACTATCGTAACCAATGGTTGGAGATTCGTAGTGACATGGCTCAGAATCGATCACAATGGTGTAGGTGCATACACTTTCTGTCTTCCCTTAAACTAAGTGATTAAAATCGCTTCATATCTTTCTTTCTAGCAGCTAATTCTTTCCTCCTGTATTATGTCCTTATACACAATCTTTCTTTTATATACTACTACCTTTGATTTGACTACTTCTATGAATCCGGTGTTAATCTTGTTGTGCTAATGTGGTATGGAAACTTGGACCGATGCATTTACGTGTCTGGTCCTACGTTGCATCTGACTGACTGACCTAGTTGCGTGAACAACGATTATTTTATGCATTCCATGATGAAAACATATGGTAGATATGTTATTGATGTTATTGTCGCCGCAAACACCCTTGCCGTCAACTAATCCTTGTTATGGTTATACCACATAAGGTGTTTAATTTTAGCTTAACATAGACATTGTCAATAAAATCCATATTGTGGGAGGAAGTCGTTGTTACCACTTCCCACCATTAATTGTGTTGGTATTTTCATTACTGCACATTGTTTTCGTCCGCAAGTATCCTGGACGACTGTGTGTGTCCTGATTCTTTCCATCTAGTCGCTGGTTTGTTTGTGGGATGTATTAAAATTAATATTATGTACACCAACACAAAACAGACTTCCTTGTCACCGAATATCTGCCTACAGTACTTGTTAAATAAGTAATCTCAGTCTATCACAATTTGGCTAAGCGAATACTTGTAGTTAAGCATTATCAAACTGCATCTTGAATTAAGGAAGTTAGAGGAAACCGACAGTAGCATCATCTCATAGAGTTGATAGCTACTGTCACTTCTTGAGAGCAGGCAATAAATCAACATCCATTGGACAGGCAAGCATAAGGAAAGAACATAATGATCTGAGAAGTCATTGAATCCACGTGGCAGTATGTTTTACTTGCTATGTAGTGGGAATGACGTTAGACACCTACAATACCGAACGAATTACTACCCATGTATATTTGTACCTCAACAAGTGTGTAACGAAAGTACCTCATTAAGTACAAGGTGGATTCGTTACTAATGTTCACTACATTCAAAGGAGCTATTTCCCGGCAGGCAAATCATCCAGTGCTCTGACGTCTTTTCGAATAGTACAATCATCTCTGCGATTTTAGGTCCCTGGTTTTCAGCGATGTCGGAATAAGATAATTACTACTAAGAACAAGCTGGACTGCTAGGAACCACTTCTCATTGTTCATATATCCAGATAATTAGTCGGAGTACAAATTGAAAAGTCCTCAGAGCTTTAATCGCTTACAGTTCAGTCATAACGTTTTCCAGTCAGATATCACTTTCTCATGACTAACTGAACAATTAAAGATAAATTATCAAATAGATTAAAAAATAAGTACTATTAAAATAGTTGATTAGAGTCCACCTAAGCTCAATTCTTCTTACATAAGCTAACATATGAAAAAGTGTGCGAGAGTCCTCAATATACCATGTTTAAGTCATGTATAGGATCATCACCTTCCCACACTAACGAAGTGACGACGTTGCATTTCAAGTTTCAGGCACACGGTATACAATATATGTCTGCTCCACCCTATCCCAATACCTGGCGAGCTAATATTCTGGCAATCAGGGACTGTTCTATCTTGAGTGAATGGTCAGTCGATGGGGAAGGATCGATGAAAGACAAAAGGAACCAGTTTAAGGCTACATTCTAGTCCGTAACATGTCTCAATCACTCGCCAAACTCCCTGGAGATCGGAAAGCTGTTGTGGTTAATTATTAATAATAATAAAAATAATTTATTCTCAAATAACATTTTGTTACATGAGGCATGCCAGTTTACAGGCAAGATCAAATTGTTACAAATGATACAATTTCCAACTGTAGTAAATTACTCAGCTGGGTCGATAATTTATAAGATATGAATGTAGAATGGTTTTAGTCAGTATCACAGACACTTAGGTCTGTAGTTTTAATTCATTTTGTATATCAATAGTAACTCTGACTATTGTTATATCTTGAATAAGCTCTTTTGCTGGAATCCACCATACTCTTTTAATACTACTAACCAAAGCCATGAATATGAGGTATGAGGAGAATGTAAGATATTGTTTCACTTTTCTCAACACACACTTTATTCTCGCTATCAGCGTTCATCGGACGAGTACGTGAGGTGACGATCGCTAGTCATCAGATATGGAGATGGTATCAGGCTTGAAAATTTCATTGAATTTCTCTTTCGTTCTAGCATTAAACTAAGGATCGATATGTCTCGACTGTTTAAAATGGTTGGTTTCTGAGTAATAATAACAATATTATTAATAAAAGTTTGTTCTCGAGTAATTGTCTGTTAAACGAAACAGGGCAGTTTGCAGACAAGATTGAAGTATTACGAATGCATATATCTTACAAGATATATTCATAATAGAACTAGGGAACAAAATTTTCTCATATTAGAATATACTTGGGGTTAGTTAACTAGAATGTACAATAAGAGAGCTGACTCGCCTTGTGTGTATACTACTTATGTTGGCAGATACAAGTAGCATGTTAGTTGAAGACCTGAGAGCAGAAGGCCATGAAGTTCCACATGAAGAAAACAGTAACGGGATTAGGATGGAGTTGTGAATCAGAAGAATCACACAGAATGTGAAGGACATATGATGGAAATTTGCAAATGAAGTACTCAACGTATGGTTCTTATAGTTGGCCACAAGATTCTGTAATTTTGTTTTCAAACACATTGGTTGTCACCACTTTTGTCTTCATTCATAACAGTCTTATGGATGCTGCGTTGTGAAGGACAATTGATGGTCGAGAAATAGTGCGATCCTGGTTCAGAAATGTCTACAGTGAGAAACATTGTGATAAACGCCTAGAAGTTCAGTCGAAACGCCCGTTTTAACATATTGCCTAGTAATTCATGATAGTAATTCTCAGATAACAGATATAACACGATTATAGTTGGATCGGAAAGATGCTATGGTCAATCCTATATTTAAAGATGTTCAGAGACAGATCGCATCTGATTATCGACCTGTCAGTCTAACCGCCATAGTCGTTAGGTTACTTGAAGAGATAATTCGGGTTAAGTTACAAAATCATATAGGTTCGTACAATCTGCTAACTCCCGAGCAACACGGGTTCGGGAACAAGCATTCATACATGACTAACTTACTTATTGCGAGAGAGGATTAAACAGAAGCTCTAGATAACGGTTTGTCTATTGATTTGATATCCGTAGACTTTGGCAAAGCATTTAATAATAATAATAATTTATTCTCAAATAACATTTTGTTACATGAGGCATACCAGTTTACAGGCAAGATCAAATTGTTACAAATGATACAATTTCCAACTGTAGTAAATTACTCAGCTGGGTCGATAATTTATAAGATATGAATGTAGAATGGTTGTAGACAGTATCACAGCTGGCGCTCTTTATGAGAGTTGCGTTGCGACGTGCAACTGACGGTCGATAATAGATTCATGTGCAGTTGAGGGCTTCTAGAAATCACAATCTTATAGCCCTTTGGAATATTTGAGGCTTTAAGGATGGTGAAGTACGGGGTCACCCGTTCCGTATCTCAAAGGGGCTGAAAAATGGTGCAAGAAAAAACAAAAAAAGGACGAGGAACAGGGCAGACAATGTTCATGAAGAAATGGTTAAGGTATGACTACTCAGTCTGTTTCTCTTTCATCAAAGTATTTAGTAAGCAGGAGCATCCTAACAAGTTAAAAAAATAAGTGTAAACAAGGTGCGAGTGGATAAACAACTGACAAATGGAGGTGGTTCAGAAAAAAACTGAGAGTATGGGGATATGTGTAGTTATAAAATAAAGTATTAAAACCGGTGTTATGATACACAAATGGCTGTCTCCCTTTTTTATCAACGCTATTTGAGTCTCTTTTAGATTTTATAGGGTCTTGTTAGGCTTCGTTTTTTTATCGAATTGTCTAGTTTGCTTGTAATAGGGTTACTGGGTAGGAAGTGAAACCAATTCAACGTTCGAAACAAGATTTAATGAAGTATTTAGCATGATAAATCAGCATCAATACCACTAGTTCGTGACATTCCACTAGACCATAAGGAGCCGTAATTTAACAAAATGTTCTGCCCTACAGACATGGGTGGATTGAAGTTATCTCCCCGCCATCATGTTTGCTGGTCAGTAACGCCACTATGGTGCGACTTCTAGATATCAGTGACTTAAGTACACACAATCGACATGTTGATCAAATACAATTCCAGGAACCACGTGAGTCTGTTCCGATTTCAGTTGTTAATTCTAATACTAATGAGTGCATTTTAGAAAATACAGAGTCTTTATCCAATACATTGTCGGACAGACACAGCAGAAACTTGAGAAAAAGACGTACAATTGATTACAGACACTTAGACTCTAATTTAAGCTGTGGCGGATGTGGTGTTTGAATAAACTAATGATTGCTTTGTACTTGTTGAATGTTTGATTTCAAATTCTAAATACAGTACATTCGTTAGTGCTTGTGTAGTACTTCTTGATTCAATTGCGTTATTTCTGGGATTATTAGTTCATACTATAATTCAATTACTCCTAATTATAACAGCCACCCTCCCTCCTTTTGTCATGTTAGGCTCTCTTACGTTTGTAGTAAGTATACATACTGCTTTAATCAAAGCACATGGTTGGAATACACTGTCTCTACTAGTTCCATGTTACAAGCAAATCAGATAGTTAAAGCGTTTGTATTATAGGTTAGATGTCCATTTAGTAAATCACACTGCTATGAAGATAACTAATGGTGAAAGATAAAAAAACAGGTTAGAATATATGTGGCTTAAAGATAGTAGGACTAATAGCAAATCAAATCATATGAAAGAGCATAAAATTGTAAAATTTTTAGGGTAAGAAAAATAAACCATTGAACAACTCACAAGACTTTATGATCAATTTTGAGCTTCGTATGATCAGTCATAGTATATCAGCATCCATAAGATTTGTGAGTTATCTGTCTACTTGCAATAGAAAAAAAAGACATGACACTTAAAAAGAAAAATGTATATTTAACCAGTAGAGAGATTTGGGAACTGAAAGTGAGGGTTAGGAGCATTAGGCCTTGATTAATGGACAATGAATAATAGGAAACGGCAAACCATATGTCCTGTAATTTAGTTGTATTCATATTAGTAATAGTCGGGCTCGTTATATTCTTGTTCAATTTAGATATTAGGCCGCCCATAATAAAGTGCTTCATTGGTGGACGGGAGTTCAAGGAAAGATTGAAGCTTTTTAGAGTCTAGAAACAGGGTTATTAGCTTTTTGAATCTGGTTAATGTGTCACAGTTACGGATAGGCAATGGCAACCTGTTCCATAATAAACTATACCGTACTGTAAAAAACTTTCAACGCACTTGTTTTTGGTGTTTTACGGTGTGTAGTGTATATGCGTTGTTTCTTAGTCTATAGGCTGGGTCGTGAATCATAGTTGGGCAGGAGGTTACAAATGGGAGTCCACATATCGCTTTGTAGAGAAATATTAAATTATTCTTTAGCCTGCGGTGCCATAAAGGTTCTAATTAGAGGTGCTTACATCTATCTGTGTAGTCGGCATTCGAGTTACTTCCTAGCAGTTGGCGTGTGAAGCGTTTTTGAACGTCTTCTACTCTTATCTTGTCTGTGGTATTCATATTAGAGAAGATAAAAGAGCAGTTCTCCAGGGAAGGTCGTACACATATTTTATAGGGAGTAAGCTTAGCCTCTGTTGTGAAGAAATTTCTCATTATGAAGCCAATTTGCTGTCTACATTTAGAAATAATAGATGATGCATGTTCTTCAAAGTTCAGACTTCTTGTGTAATTAATACCTAGATCGTGTACTGATTTGAGTGTCTCGACTCTACTTTTATTTAAATCAAGTTGCAGTTCATAGGGATGCTTTCCAAACTGCATGATCCCGCATTTGTTGAGGTTAAATGGTAATTGCTATTTCTCACTCCAGTTAGTTAAGTTATTGAGGTCATTTTGGATCAGGGGTACACTTTCGTTCAGGGTCTCAGGCTTATAAGTGTATACTATCTTGAGATCATCGGCATATAAGTATGGTTTCCCAAATGTTGTGGTGTTACATATATCGTTTATATACATAAGAAACAAGAGTGGGCCTAATACGCTTCCCTGGATGACTCCACTAGTTATTGGTCTAGGTGATGAGAGACAGTCATTGTACTTTACAATATGTTTACGTTCGGTTAAGAACGAAGCATACCATGAATACAGTGGGTCGTTTATTCCGAAGGACTTCAGTTTGACGAGAAGCCTTTTATGTGGGACCTTATCAAAGGCTTTTTTAAAGTCTAAGAATAGGACTGATACAAGGAAACCGTCGTCTTTTTTCAGAGCTATATCATTCAGGTAGTCTACTAGGCATGTATCGCATGATCTTGACCTAAGAAATCCATGCTGGGAGGTCGAGATGAGATTATTAGTAAGTAGATGTTGGACTACAGCCGCCTTAACTACTTTTTCTATCACTCTAGATACCACTGAAGTTATGTTTATGGGTCGGTAATTGTCAACATTTGCTTCACGTCCTGTTTTAATTTTCGGAATGATATGTGTAGTTTTCCAGGCAGTAGGGTAACACGGTTCGTCTGTTGATTTGATATCCGTAGACTTTGGCAAAGCATTTGACAAGGTTCCACATTTAGATCTTATACCGAAGCTCGAGAGCTTCGGAATAACAGGTGCTATGCAGGAATGGATACGAAACTTCTTATGTGGCCGCAGTCAGAGTTTGGGATCAATGGAATGCCATCCAAATGGAAGCCAATCAAAAGTGGTGTAGTCCAAGACATCATTTCTGGTCCCGACTTTTCCTTCTCCATGTCAACGAATTACCAGTACTGCATAAGTCGTCGAGATTATTATTTGCGGATGATGTCAAAATCTGGACAACAATAAGCAGTGGGGCTGATTATTTTGATCTCCAGGCTGACCTAGACGACTTAGTTAGACGGGATCGATATTAGAGCCTGAAAATTAATTATGGGAAAAATATGCTCATGAGAATAGTTATCATCATACTATTGATGGTACACCTCTTCCACCCGTTCAACAGTATAAAGACTTGGGAGTAATAATAAGTCACGACCTGAAAACAACTACGCATCGCAACGCAACATCCGCCAAAGGATTTCGTGCGTTATGACCACTTTGCCGAGCATTCGAATACTTTGACGAGTAGATGTTTCGAATTTTATATCCGAGCAATATAAGATCACATTTAGAGTACTGTATCCAAGGGCTGCAATTAAACGCAACTCAACTTCGTAAATGTGCCCTTCAGCTTAGCAATCAATCAGAATGAGGCGGGAATCATTATATCCGCCATCTTTGTAAGCAATGGCGGTCGGCTTTCTTCGTTCTGTGCTTCTTTCAGCAATTTCTTTTGTGTAGCTATGTAATTTAATGTTTCGGTGTGCTAAAATGCCTCAGTTAGTGCAATGTCTTATATGTTGGTGTGAAATTTACTTCGAATCAGCTATTTTTCTGGGTTTTTGCTGCTTCTACTCAAGTCAATATATTTCTTCAATCAATCTGGCTAGTCTTGTTATAAAATGTTAATGCGTTTTGTTTTGAGTTTTTTTTCAGATATCAGGAGCCAAGGTTAGTTTTGTTAGCTTAAATAAGTGTTGCGACTGTATGGAACTCGAAATGTCGACATAATCGTTTCTAATTAGGAACGATCTTCCAGTCGTCAAAAAGACTCTTAACACTTGTTCACAGCCAGCAGCATTTAATTAAGACAGAGCACACCTCATCTAAGACTGTATATTGCTGTTTTGCAGGCAATTAAAAGCTCAGACAATAAGCTATCCTGCTAACGATGTTATTGATGGGGAAATCGTTTAATGACAGTGGTCTTGAAACATGGACAGTGTTAGACGTACTGTTTAGAAATAAACAACAAACGTACTTAAAGCTATCAAATAATGTATGACAGCAACAGTACCAAAGGCTTTTTTCCCTATTTTTAATCAGACTGATTTGAATCAGTATACACATTAGAAACAGGCAGTTCTACTTACTAAACTGATCTGTTTCGTTACAGGCTTCAAGCAATAAACTTAAGTATACCATAATTCTTTCGACTAAACTGAATTATCCGACAACCAAGAATACTAAACTAAGCAAATGTCATAATTATTGCATCATTTGTACAGACATGTTGCTCAAAGTAGTTAAATGGACATAATTCAGCCGATAAAACCAAAACACGAAATATAGGCCGGTCGAACTTACCTAACAGAAGACAAAGCATATATATATTGCTTTCAGACTGAAGACAACAGTCAGTTGTTCATAAAATCATACTTTACAGTACAACAAACCTACCTTCAGTAACATCATGCACTGACGGTCTATCTGGAAACAATCAACTATGAGAATAAACTCACTATGACCTGGGATATCAATCCAGCGTGCAATGAATGTACAGTGTAACGCAGTCAGACGTGGCGAAAAAAAATTATAACCAGAGCAAAATTAACAACATAATCTAGTTGATTAATTAAAAATACATTATGAAATGACAAAATCTGTGGTTACTTGAACGCACAGATTACTCTGGGCGATACATTAAGTTTACATGGTTGCGTTGTGGATAAATTCACCCGTATCCAAGCTGCTGACACATGTCTGACTAAGAATACTAACTCACTTGAGCATGTTCAGAATTTAGGAAAAAATCAGTGAGGGGTCCTTCCAAACTCCTTTACGATGAGCGTTTAAAACGCCTAAACCTTTTCCCCTCGTCGTATCATTGGACACGAGATGATCCTGTATTGGTATTTCGTGTCTTTAATTACAATTCGAGCGTTAATATGTTTTATCTTCTTGTTCCCTCCAGCACTAGTATTCTCTGAGGTCATAGGAGGAAGACTCACAAAGCGCGATCTAATAAACTTAAAGTGTGGTTCCCTTTTTCTCATAGAGTGGTTAATGACTGGAACGCCGTACCCGAACAAGTGATATCAGCCCCATTAGTGAATATTTTCAAAGTGAAGCTGGACCTTCACTAGAAAGCGAATTGCCAGGGTTAACACAGGTCCAAATACCTTCTATCCCTAATCCTGAAGAGCGAAAATATGAATGACCTTATGGCAACGCTACAGTGACCTTGAGGCAGCATTGAGGTCAAGTGAGGGGTGCGACCACAAATTGTGGGTGAACCAATCACGTTTGCGATAACAGGTCTCAGATTTTGGCGCGAAATCCATTCACTCATTCGGCTAAATAGAGTCTTGGCATTTTTGCTGATGTCTGTTCGTGATGAAAACCCTGAATCTAATTCCTAATCCTAACCATCAACTTTAAATCATAATCCTTATTCTTCAAACTCCTTTATAACCCTCATTTAGCCATAGTAAGTTAGTAGACAATCTGTGGAGACATGTCTGCCCGAGCTCCCAATTTTGGGGAAAATTTTACCTATTTTGGGGATATTTTGGGAAAATTCTGGGGAAATGGCAAAAACCCCAAAATTTCCCCTGACCTTGGGGATGTTCCCCGAAATTTCCCCAAAATTGGGAGCTTGGGTAGTATCACCTTTTGTAGCTTTTTTCCTCTAGTATTTTTTTTGCTGATATTGTAAACTAGTTTACAGAATTCGAAGTTCAACTTCATCACAACGTTTGCTTGCAGGCTTCAGAACAGTATTTTCTGCCGGTTATTTTTACCAACGGAAGTATCAGTAGAGCTATAGCTCCGGCCCAATCTCCCAAGTTTGGGGAAATTCCCAAATTCAAATGACCTTCACCAAGGTTAAAGGAGAATTTTGGGGAAATATTGGGGTTTTGGTGCCATTTCTTCAAAATTTCCCCAAAGTTTACTATAGCGACTTCCCCGAAATGGGTCAAATTTCCCCAAAATTGGGAGTTCGGGGATATATTGGATTTTCTAGACAATATTCCCTTATCGGAAGCTTATAAAAAATTAAAGCAAGCGACTATTTAGCCCGTCTTGGTGTCCGATCTGTAACTACTACAAAAACTACCGAACGAGTGTGAACTATAGCATAGTCTATCGACCCCAATATTACGAGAGATGGAACAACTAATTCGACTTCACAAAGTTGACGGTGCTTTCCTAAGAGGAATTTGAATGCAGCGTTCACCATTATCAGTAAGACAAGTCTTTTGCGTTTGGAGCCAGCCTTAAGACTGGCTGTAATTTCAGACTAATTTTCTAGTTAACACCAGAGTTGTAGTCGCTGTAATCCCAGACACGCTAGCCAGACTACCTATACATAATAACAAACAATCATTATGTACAGCGAGCAAAATGGAGATTAAACATTCGGCGAGCAAGTACTCATTTTGGACCTCGGAATTAGACATCAATTAAGTTGGGATATAAAGTTCGAAACATTTCTCTTAAAAGGTGTTGTTTTCAAGTCATGGCTTACAATTTCACTTCTATCCTTCTGTTGTGGAACCTTCGGAAGTGTTTTTCCCTCTGTACTACGAAGTTTGTTATGTTTGATCTAAGTTCATACTCCTTTTTCAAAGTTTATTCCTATGGATGAACTTTCAAACCACCTTACCAATTCGTTCAAATCAGTTTAAAGCTCTAGCCTTTCGGAATCAGTACATATTACCCTTTAAATGTTTATATCATTGGTAAGTAAAAGTGATGACGATTTAAAATTTTTGATATTTGTCGACGTAAAGTAGCCATACCAGAGGACCGAAAATAATACTTTGAGGCACTACATTGTACAGGCTTCCATCCGGAAACCACCCATTCACTCACTTTACCTTCTCACTCATATAAGCAGCTTCTCATCCAGTCTTGCGTTTTCCTCTTTTTTCTTAAGTTGAAAAGCCTCTGCATAAGTCCTGAGTGAGGCATCTTATCAGACCCCTTGATGTGGTTCTTGAATACTACATCTTCAGGCAGACTGGAGACCGAATGCCACACTGGACACATAAGAGAACGTAGTGATCCCTTGAATTCTTCATCTGTATTTAACATCCCATCTTTTGTCATTGTTTTCCGTATTGTAGGACGTATTTAATACATCCTAAATGCTGATGTTGCAGAATGCCGTTACAGAAGAGTCAGTCAAATCTCTACAGAAACGTTCATTTGTCCTACACTAAAAAGATCGACATACAAATCAAGGAAGGTAAATTGAAACATGTATGACATCACTCTTCAAAATTATATCAATAACTTTTATGTTGAATTCTTACTAAATGTAAATCTATTGTTATCATTGGTGTTACTTAACCTAGTATTATAATCTTTCGTGTTCTCATTTCCTAACGGAATTAGTACTTTAACAAAATTTTCATATATATACCATTGTACAGCTTGATAATAAATTCTTTGAAAAGAGATCCTTTCGCTGAACTTCATGTTTTTACTTTTTAATGTTTAGATGGGAATTATCTGTCAATTTTGAATTCTATCTGTTCACCGGCAGTAGCCATATAAATATCACTATATCTGACACTGTTCCCGTCAGTGTTTCGGGACCATTTTTATGATGCGATGACTCACTTGCTGCACTGTTTTTCATTGAATATTTATATGTATCTCATTATTAACATCATTACACTAAGTGTAAAATGGGCAGCCTTCCATGGTTGTTTTTGCAAGTACGTAACAATATTGTTTTTTCTCTTTAGTGCACTGTTATTGTGTTACGGTGAACGACTGGATATCTAACTACATAGCAGCTGTGTAAAAATCAAAAACAGTTTGGATGTCGTTTGATTCGAAGACTTTTATCAATATATCTCCCATTTTTATTCTTAATAAACAAGCTCATCTGCTTAAAATAGATTTATCCTGGACTTGTGAAGAAAGTGGTCCATTCCATAACAAAGTGTTTCGTGTCAGTGTTATTGTAAATCACCATAATCTAAAAAGTTCTGAGATATATGATGGTGTTGGAAGCAGTGTCAAGGAAGCTAGACGGATGGCTGCTGAAAGTGCGTTACAAACTTGTATTTTATTTAAGTACAATGCTGGTTCAAGTAATGGGGCTCTACGAACGGAAGGACCGTTTATAACACCGCGAAATGTAAGTCATGCAAGGATTACATTTTCTAATTACCTCCTTAATTCAGGTGTTTAGAAATCGCTTAGTAATCAAGGTTCTGCACTTTTAACTTATTTCACATGCTTGAACTTGACTCTACTCTTTATGGTTTGGTCATAAGCTCAGTGTTACTGACTTATAAATAATAATGGTCCATAAAATTGAGTTTATGAAACCATGTCAGATGAATTAATTTACTTTAATCTTAAATCAATGACATCAGAATTCATGTATTCGAAATTTGAATGAAATATTAATAAATCATTTGTTATAAATTTTTCACAAGAATGTTTTATGCTTTCTTCATACTTTATATGTAGGCCAATCCTTTCATTATTTTGATTAATTCTGATCCAACATCTTTAGCTCCAAAAGTACAGCTCAGGCAACTGCTTAATTTACTTGGGTCGAAGGTGAAATTTGTTCATTCAGTGGGTGATGACAATAATAGTTTAGTAAGAAATATTTATATATCGTGTTATTGTTTATATCTGTCAAATTATTGTAGTATATTTACCACTTTATTTGTTAATTTATCTTAGAAAGCAAGCCTCTTGACGGACATAATTCAGTCTAACGGAAATTTTCATCAACACTGTTGTGACGTCTTACTTTTCTGAGGTCCACAATATATTCTGTTCATTCTGACATTTTCAAATAACCTATTGTCAAGATTCAGATGTATGGAGTATCCCTTATCTCGGAGAACTAATTTAATGGTTCATTCTCCTGCTTATAAAATGTAGTAGTTTTGGAAAGTTTGTGACATTAACTCCATCAAATTTAAAGTTTTAGAATATTACCTCCAAAAAGCACTAGTTGAGTATGTTTTACAGATGGTCAAAGGTTTGTTCACTCTTGCTCACTCGATTCATGAGCCTGTGCTACATAATTATTTACTAGGTTTTAAATTATCAGCGTCGTTTTTCTGTTGTCATTATCAAAATGTACAACTCACTTCGGTTAAATTAATTTTGATATTCATATTTGTGTAAAATGATACGACTTATCATCATCATATTTAGTATATAAAAGCCACATAGCTTATGAATCGACGTAATTGGTTGAATATGCTTGTGGCGGAATGAGTTTTTATATTACAGTAAGTTCGGTGTTCTCAACTAATTTCAAGAATGTAGTAAGTTTGGCTGAGTTTGACAGAATGCTTCATTCAGTTGGTTTTAATTCTTTAACAATTAGTCTCCTGTCATTATGTCCTGAAAATCTCAAGTGTAGTTTGGTGATGATTTTAAATTCTTAATGATTTTGTTGCATTATCGGGATATTTCAGTGTCATTTTAAAAGGTATGTTATGCCAAAAGTCATCAGACTCGTCTAGCTATCCAATAAACTTCTTATTGAATAAATTATCACACGGATTTTGACTTAATTATCATGATCGAATACAAATTTTGTGTTGATATTTAGCCTTATTCATACTGCATATCTATTAATGGATATAATTTTAAAGTAGAAATTAACCACAGGCTTTCTAAGAATTTCTTTAATTTGATGTAAGTCCTCGATGTTTCCGAAATTTTATTATGGTTTACACTTGTTAAATGAATTTGTTTACTCAAAATACTTATGATTATTTAAAAAAGTGTATTATTTGATTTCTGGTTTGTAAATAACTGAATTTTGTTTTTTGTGTTTCTGTTTATCCGATAGCGTCCTATCATGTATAGAGCGACAGCGGAGATCGTCGGTCGACAATATGTTGGAAATTCAACCACCAAATCAGGTGCTGAACAAGAATCATGTTTATCAGCTTTAATGGTACGTATATATATATATATATATATATATATATATATATATATATATATATATATATATATATATATGCCTTGATTAATGCGAAGATAATTACCTTTGGATGTTTTGACGCTGCTACATTGGTTCAAGGTTTTTATCACTTTATATTCATTGGTTTTATCGTACCTGATGCTTATTTGTATAAGCATGCTGGTATACTAATATTTTTAACCACATTTTATCCAGCATTATTGCTATTGCCTGACTGTTTGCCTTGTAGGAAGTGAGCAAAGTGTTAAAAATAGAGATGGCAAGGAATAGGGAAGTTTAGGATCTTAATTACCTTCTCTAAATTGTTTTTACCTCTCCAACTTTATCCTTTCTTTATAAAAATTCTATCAATTCCTTTAAATTACTTAATAAGAGGATGGATTAAATTATCCTATTTGTTTGTTGCTTAGTTATTTAGTGAAGTTATATAGGGATTTTCATTTCAGGATTTAATAATTTGTTGAGTTTTAACAACAATTTGGTCGGGAAGACATTTAAAATAGAAACCGAATGTATTTCTTATAATTGACTGAGATATAAAATTGGGACAAAGGAACGTTTCCTATTTTCAGTTTATTGCACCGACGTCGTTAATCATCACTAACTGATGTTATAAGCTCAATCCGAACCTTCTGTTTGGACTTCTAGTCATTTAGCAGGTGGTGGCTTATGTACTCGGCTTTGAACTACACTGCTTTTCTGGGAGTTAGGGATTCTGTCTGACCTCGCAAACTGCATTAGAATGGAGTAGTAGGGTTTGAACATAGGTCCTGTTGGTTGAAATCCGAATTTATTAACTACTAATCTGCCATGTACGCCCCCTTGGTCTATTTATAGTCTAAGTAAATTAATGTTACATCTTGTAAACATAATTAATGGGGTTACCGGCTATGGATAAATATGTATCCTAAATATCCGAAGTGATATAGCTTTTGAATATTGTCGGATAAGTAGTCTTTGAATGTTTTATATATTGTTTTGTGATTGTTGCGTAGATACCATTAGAAATGACTGTACAGTATACCATTATCTAGTCTTAACAATCCTGAATACAACGAGCTGTTATATTGTACATCGTCATAGAAGTTGCAAGTGATTTGATTTTTAGAACGTCCCTAAATTTTATCGCCTACACCATGTTTACCTTTATACAGCTAATCATGGCTTGTTCGTCCAGTTGGTGGAGATCGTCTAGAATATTTAGGAAATCCACTCTGAACAATGTGTATCAAATTTGTATCAATAATTCCAGTGAATTGTTTCCACCACTTATAGTTAAGAATCTATGCTGAACGGTCAAATTTATCTTTAGCAATATCTTCATGAATACTTTGTCTTAAACAAGATGATACTTGTTGAGTGCGACTAGTAGGAATTAGTGATCATTACCTTTTTTATCAGTTTAAGATACCACTTCTCCCATTTTGATTCCTTCCGTCAATCCTATTAATCGACTCAACCGTACTAACATTTTGAATATCCCAGGTTCGAGAAAGTAGATTGTTTCTGAGATAAATTCTAACAAAGTATCTATTTGAAGTAAAACTGACAAAGTAAAGGATAGAAGCTCAACTTAGTTTTCCTGTTCAAGAATCTACATTTTGAACGGCTTATACAAAATTTATCATCTTATTGTTGCATGGTGTAAAAAATCAATTTCACAAAACTATACTACGAAATGCTTTACAATTGGCTCTAGAGTTAGATAACATCCTCAAATAGATAATTTTTCTGTTTTAGTTATGTGATTGCATTTATTCTTAAGGAATTAGGGTAATGCTAGAATAAAATGAGAAGTGTTGAACCGCTTTCATGTTCAATGCTAATGTAATGTCTGTTATTATGTTAAGCCCAAATACCTTATTCTAACTTTCGGACAGCCCATTCTATTCATTCTACTTGAGTCACATTCTGACCTTGTTAATTATTCGCTTATCAATCTTGGCTGTTTTTATATGAGCGCGGAGGTATGTGTACACTTCTTATCCCATTACTCATCACATGTCTGTAACTTATTTTTGTGTAACTATAAATATTGATTAACTTTTGGTTAAATGGGAGTTGGCTTACCCGCCATCTCCACTGCGCGTCTTTTCCCTTCTCTCTATTCTATTCGCTGCATATACAAAATATATGTATCCAAGACTCAATTCTCGTTATTTGACTAATTTGATTCCGTTATTGACTAACGCGTTTTAAGTCGATTATATACGAGAATAGGCGACATATATGTTTCGAAAGCAATCATTCATACGATCTATTTGGAGTCAGATCTCAGACCACTAAAGTGGAGAGCCGTTCGACAACATCGTCCGGTCTAAATGACGACAAAAATAAAGGGCCCCAGAAAAAGTGGTGAGCCCGCTGCCGCCACCGCGCGTCATTTTTGCTTCGCTTTCTTCTCTTCGCACCGTTCACCCGTTCGTTTGTCTGATCAACGACTATACAAAAATAAAGAGCCCCACTCTAATGATTTGTTGATCTGTCGATTCTTTGTCGCTTTCTCTGCATTAGTATAACTTATCATAGATACGATTCGTTTTGTAATAATTGTTTCTGTTAATAAAACTAGTTTTTATGATCATTAATGTAGGCTCTTCGTCGGTCATTGTTGTCTTACATCAAGACTCAGAAACTAAGGAAAAAAGAACAGCACGATCACGACAATATATACATTAATCGGTGTATTCATCCAAAATCATCAGTTTGGAGATTGCGCATTCTTGCTGGTCTACACTTCATTCAGCCAATTTTTAAGGTGAAAAGAACACTTTTAATGCTTATTTCTTTTTAAATAAGTGTCCAATTTTCATACATTTTTGTTTGTTTTGTCAATTAGTTTCGTTTTTTCCCAAAAATTACTCATAGGCTTTTTTCATTCTGCGAAATTAACACAGTTTTACATACAGAAGACATGAAAAGCAGCTGTATCCACAGTTCATGTATCAGAGGATTATTTGAAGTATGACCATACTACATGACAAATAAACGTACATTACACCACAGATCCAGAAATTATTAGAAATGGAACTGGTTACTGAATATTAACAAGTAGTATAAAGCAGTATACGAATGAGTCAGATGAGGAATGAAGCCAGAGAATGCAAATGAAATCGACAAATATAATATGCTTAACTTTTATCTTTGTAGACTTGCAACTATTAAGAGACAAATATCTACTGCTCCCTACTTTCAAATTCTTCTCTCGATATGAATCTGTGGTTATAAAAACCAGGAGCATTTAATTTAGTTTTCATATCTAGTAGCATTTTACAACTAAACACATCTGAAACTACAAGGCTACTAATCCTTTCGTTCAATACAAAGGGCTTTTCTTTTATGATCTACTCTACGTGCTAAAATTTGATCAGTCAATGTAGTACTTTATTTTTCAGTGAAGTTATGTAATATTATTTAATATCGTGATGCTTTGTAAAATCTTTTAATATTGATTATCACATTCGTGTTCGTTAATGCTGTTTGCAATCATTTTTATCACTAATTAGTTTCTAATATTATTTGTATTTCTGCATATGTTGATTAGATCCAAAAGTTAACCAATTGTGAACCAAATAAATTTGCGTGTATATGTTTATTAGATGGTTGGAAGTATACTGAAAACAGATCTATCTCAGCTAAGAAAGCACAAAATACTGCTGCTCAATCAATGCTGAATAATATGAATAAAATTGAGAACAAATGCTCAACAGTTCCATTATATGATAAACCATATGATGTTACATCAAAATATGTTCATAAACAAAATCATAAATCATGTAAAGTATGTTTGATTTTCGTAAAATAAATAATCAGCTATTCTCTATTAAATAGACTGCATTCCAGTTTTAGGTATTTGTACAGTTATATCTGTTTTACTAGATTTTTTAAGGTTGTCAGTCCAACTTCCACAATGCAACAACAGTTTTCTCAACAACAACAAAAAAATTATGCAGAGTTTTCTACCGACTATTTTCAAACAAATATTTGAGAAAATTTTAGTACTGCGGTTAGTGAGAGAGGTTTCTAGTTTCAGAGTATTTAGACCTAAATATTTCAATTCGTTTGTAACGATCCTTATTACGTTAGAAATTTCCGTATTTAATTTTCAATAGTTGATGTTAGTTCCACCTTTGAAATTATTCATTTCATCATATATGATTAATTTCAAAGCCCTATGTAATACTTAATGAAGTAGTTTTAATTAGTTCTAATAAAATAAAATTATACTCACATAGATCCTGATATTTCTCAAATAAAGAGATTTCTACATTTTGGATTGGAATCTGAAGTGAAATGTTGTAATTTATCAGTAATATTATGTATAAGTTTCAATAGAACGATGAGAAGACGAAGATGATCTGAAAATTGTAATGTATTTGCGCGATACATTTCGAACAATCTGGCGCCGCATACACTTATCAAGTCATTTTATTTAAAAATTAATAAAGGTCAATTAAATTTAGGTACAAGTAAGCAGAGTAATAATTGTAAATAAAGGAGAGAGATAAAACTAAAATAGTGTAAAATGAGTAGGAAGTTGTCGCATTAACCTAGGCCATAAAATGACAAGGATTACTAGGGCAGATTCAAGGTTACGACAAATTGTTTTTGTACACATAAAGGGCTTTTATAAACTTGAGAATTCGTTCGTGACAATTTCTATACAACATTTTAATTGTTTTATTGATGTCAATTCTGTGCTCCGTTTCAATGTTGTGCTTTGCTATCGATGAACATGGTTTTCTAATTCTCACGTTTATCGGATCAGTTGACATTAACTGATTTTGAAGCTCCGTGACTAACGTTCGATGTATAAGTCAAAACACTACTAATATGAATCAGAATGCAAGATAGTCTGGATTATTATTTCTTACAAATTCATCATTTGTGTTCTTTGGTGGATCATTATATTTTCAACAAAGCATTTTTTGTGAACAAATAAAATTTAAAATCATTGACAAGGAGAGGCACTTAGTTCTACGAAAAAGATTTGTTTCTATCTTACACCAGTTTTATTGGTTCAAATTATTTAATTTTGAATATATACATTGTTACTTACAGATCAAACTACAATTCAATCAGCATCGTGCTTTTGATGAATCAGTACATCCTGTTTGTAGATTGGAATGTTACAGCATTGTTAATAACTTGGATAAAGTAAAATATACATTATTAAATGATCAATTACCAAGTGGAGAACATACGTCTTTAGCACCCGGTCGCCCTCCATTTATCTATCAGGTTAGTAGATAGGTGGAAATTTCCCCAATATACAAGGCATCTATGATTACAAAAGCTATAAAGTTAACAATGTCGTTTAATTTTACGTTTTCTGTTTTTTGTTGATTGGTGAATACCAATTTCAAGGATAAATTGATATTACGTTTTAATCCTGATCTGTTCTACGTACTTATGAGTCTTTACATGTGCACTTGAAGTTTTTAAAGTGATTATAAAGGTTTAGTTTTCTCAACAATATTTACACTAGTTTGATGTATTCTTATGTTAACTGTTTTTAGTTGAATAACCACCAGTATAGTCAATATAAGGATCGATCATTCTGTGAATATTACCAGTATAATTTCCACTGTTATTTTGATGTTACCTTTTATTTGACGATAATATAATGAGACCAATTTCATTCCAATATTCTTTGTCATATTCTACATGATTAGATGCACACTTTTGCTAGTTATGAGCGTTTGAATTTCAATGCATATTTATTTATTATTTATTTAAACACATAAATAATGGTACAAGGAGGCACCAAATACATACGCGCCACATAAATCATTCGATTTGTGTGAGGGCCGTAATACTGCCCGGGTGTCCAAACCGAAGCAGGTGCTTTTCTTAGGAGGCCACACCCAGAGCCATCGACCTAAGAGTCTAATTCACAAAGCAGTGGAGAAAAGCGAGGAGATGCATTCCCATGGTAGACGGTGGCCAACAATAGGTTCATACGCCTTTTGTTTCCTCAGGATCCTGGAGCCCATTTGTACCATTAGTTTGGAATCAGGGTTTTCCATTTCCACAAAGTGGATCCTCCATATCCACTATCAACCCGGTTAAAGCTCCAGCCATTCGCTTTTCGTCCTCTCAATTTTTTAAACAACAATCCAGTCGCGAGAAGGCAGTGATTAAGACTTCTCTGGCAGTGGTTGTATGCACGTGGCCATGTGAGAGCATTTCGAGATGGAGAGCTGGCTCTCCCTACTTTCGGCCGTACCAGGGCAAGGATAAATTTTACGTTCACCTAAACTTTACTTTTTTCTAAATAAAAATTTACTGTCGAAAAACATTGTATCAGTGTTTCCTAGTGACCATAAATCGACGTTTTGGCGAAATCAGACATTAAAATTGATCGTAAAATGAGCAAAGGAAATTAGTGAGTAATCAAAACACGTACTTTCCAACTATTGGTCGTCAATTCAAACACAGTCTTCACCGCTTCATTCCTGGTGGCTGAATAGCACCCCCAAGTCACACACCTGAAGTTTAGCTTAATGTGAAGCACACACACTTTGTTACATCAAGTTTGAGTGTTTTAATGTCCTACTGTCTCATTGTAACTAATTATTAACGAGTCTAAAATATAATGGAGTGGCTTTTTGTTGTTTGATGTCCTGTATTTGACTGGTGCATAAGTTTTTTAAATAGAATTCATCATTTTTACGCATCACATCGTGTAAATCCTTTTATTTGTTTTCACTGTTAGCTTGAGTTCTCAAACATGTGTGTTCGAGGCCCTGAAGCGAATAATAAACGTCTAGCGAAACGACTTGCTGCTGAATTGCTCCTTACTAAATTGGGATTGTCTAGTGAAAAATCATCTCCTAATGTCAAGAGTGTTCTTCGAAGTCAAGTTATCGAATCAATCGACAGTAATATTCATGCTAGTAAAAGTGTTTCAGAAAATCTGTCCTGTGGTAAGGTAGTAACATTCTTGGGGTAAAAATTGTATTTTTCAATGCATGAAAGAACAAAACATGATTGCTTTTTACTGATGTTTAGCTATTCAATGCTCGTAGCTTTCTCAATGTAATGGGTATTAGCACTAAACAGCTAGATATCAGTAAAAGCAATTTCGTTTTTTTCTCTCATTAGAAAAATACAAATTCCTATTCATAATATCATTTACCCAACTACCGAAATTTTTGCAAATTATTAAAAGTAATAAGAATTGCTTTATTATATGATAGTAATTGTTATGAGTACATTTTTTTTTCTAAATTCATGATCTTACAATTGCCGATCATTATATTCTGTAAGTGTAGGTCTTTTATTTATTTTACTTCCTTATTCTTATTCCCATAATTTGGAAAATGTTGTCGGTAGACTAGTGGCTCAGTGGTTGAAGCATTTCACTTACAGCAACCAAATTTCATGTTTGAATCCCATTCTACCTAATTTGGTTTAAATAACAATTTGACGTCACTAGACCTTACACATCGAGTGTAACCCGATTTCAGGTACATTAGTCTGTATCTGCCAATTAGGTTAATGGGCAGATACTAAATGAGCTGTAGAAATTAGTAACTTCACAAACTGAACCTGATACAAAAATTAACCTAATATGTGTATGTAGCACAGTACTCTTGGAATACTTTTTTACTATATCCACAAATACTTCAGCTCCAGCCGTCAATTACTAAATAAGACGGAAATTGATTCTTTATTCCGACCTACAGTAACTCATAGAAGACTATTTGGTGTTTTTTATGCACTTTCTTCCTACACTTTTTTAAGTATTCCATGTTTAGAATGCAGGATTCCAAGGTTGCACGGTAGGTTCAAATTTCGAAATGTGGATTATAAAACTTTTTTTTTTAATGATTGAGGTAGAATCAATTTACCAACAAAAGCAAACGCGTAAGCATTAAATTTACACATTATAAGGAATAATAGCAGATAGTGCATTTCATAATTCAATCAAAATAATTTAACAGTTTGTGATTGTCAACTATAAAAGTGAATTAATCAAAGTGCTAATGGTGACCACTACTCTACTTTATATATAAAATCTCATTTACCTACTTTGTCTTGGACAATCAATGTCATTAGCTCGAAAATTAGTAGATGGATTGAGAATTATTTCTTAATTTATAAGTTTCGGTAGGCTAATGAGTACAGTAATTTTTTGCAAACAACCTAGTAATACCTAGTCACTACATACTTCAAGCTTGCACGGTATACAGGGATATTAAGTGGACTATAATTGTATTTTGACTTTGTTATTAGTTAATTTTCTGACTCACTGGACGCCATTATGCGTTATTGATGTACTTTACCAACAAAATCACCGTTTCCCAGTTGGCTAGCTTTTTTAAATCTTTCCAGCAATACGCTAACTGGTTTATCCCTTTAGTGTTGTTGTATCTACCTCAGATTTTCGATGGGATAATGGTTCTTTCAACTAAATCTAGTATATTCAATATATTGTTGAGCACTCTTATCTTTCGCATAACGGATTTAAACCTTTCTTCATTTGTCATTATTATTTTATGAGCACTAATAAATATAAAAGAATCGTTCAATTTCTAACAACTTGCGTTCAGTGGAGGCGAAGTGTCTCTCTGTCGCTTCGTCTTTACAGATATGAAACGTTGAATGTGATGGAAGATAGCATACATAGGTTACTAGCGTTTGACCAAACTTGTCGGCGTGCCATTATTCGTGTATATTAGGACTACCAGGTAGGTAATTTTGATGTTAGGTGTACGCTACTAGGTAATTGTGGCAAATCGGTCGATATTTCCGTTAGTTGTCATCCTTTGAGGTAGTTGGGACATGTTTTACTCATTTCCAACAACTCTCCACTTGAATGAGCATTGTTAACTGGCTTAGGAGTATTTTGAAAATACGTTAGTAGCGGACAAACTATTGATCCAAGCTGTATGATATAGTATATTCTTCTTATATCCAGATGATATTTGTGATCGATCTTGAGAGCTAATATTATTTTATTCATAGATTTCATTCCTTTCCGAACCTTGTTTCAGACTTGTTGTCTTAGTATCATGAACATTAATTTTACTTCTATTCCCTTGTTCAACGATTTCCTGTATTTGTTTTTGTGTAGCATGAGAACTCTAGCTAATGCACATTTGAACCATGTCCTACGTTTCTTATGACTAACCGAATAGAATAAATAATCAAGAAAACATTACACTTATATTTTTATTTCTACATGGAAACTAGGTATTGTGCCAGAAACTGTCAGTAATGTACACAAATCGTTATCTCCCGTAGAAAAATCAGACGATCAATCACAGGATAATATTTCTAACGAGGTTAGTTGCGTGAAATTAAACACAGTAATCATGATTTACGAAGAATCCAAAGGTTATTTACTTATTAAGTTTGAACTTTGCCGAAAATCCGTGTATATGTTTCATTGGTTCCCAACAATATTTTGTCTACAGTTAATTTCAGTCAATAAAAACCTACTGTGTTGTAAAAAGACTGAGTAATATTCTTTCTATAGATATTAATTTTATGTTTACCAATAAAAAAATGATTCAACTCTGTCCTAGGCAATCATTTTTAGTTGCTATTCATCCCTTTGATGTCTGCTTCCGATTCTCGACGCAGTGTGTTCTTTGGTCTTCCTCTTTCCCGTTTTCACTCAGCATTTCAAGTTAGCGCTTGCCTCGTGATGTAGTTTGATGGTTTCCGCAATGTATTTCCTATCCACCTCCCGAGTCTTTTCCTAATTTCTTCATCAACTAGATGATTTTTTTTCTCCCACAGTGTACTGTTGCTGATGGTTTCCGGTCAACGGATATTGAGTATCTCGAGTAAACAGTTGTTTGTAAATAATTGTACATAATTGATGATGATTGTGGTAGTTCTTGAAGTTTCAGCTCCGTACAGTAGAACTGTCTTGAAGATTTTGATTTTGCTTGACAGTTATTTTGAGTTCTATATGTTCTTCAACTGTAGAAATGCGGTTCTTGCTTTGCCAATCCTCGCGTTTACGTCTGCATCGTATCTTCCTTGTTTAGCCATGATCCTGCCCAGTTACATGAAAGTACTTGGTCATATTCTAAAAGATTCATCTAATAATCGTATAAATGATTCACATAATATCCAGTTAATAATAAAAAATTTTTCAAAGTGTGAATTGTGACTTATTTGAAAATACTGGTGTTTCGGAAATATGAAATGAATCATGTTTGTTTATATATTACTTTATTTAGTGAATAATTTTATGTTTCTAATCAGTTCGACTATTCACATTTATATATTACAAAACAATGAAACTTATGACTACTATTTTTAGTTTATGATGATTATATAATTATAGTTGTAAGTAGACTTTATGTTAACAATGTTCATATTTGTTGTCGTTATCAATGTTGATGTTGTTCTGTATTCTCATTTTCTATTATTATATATTTACTTATTCGAGTCCCGCCACGGTCGTGAATGTGCACTGCTCAGGAGTCCCACAATAGGACGAAACGGCCATCCAGTGCTTCCAGGTTTTCCATGGTGGTCTAGCTTAAATTGACTCATGTTCTCAACTATTGAAATATATTTATTTGTTTATTGGTATCTGTATTGATACTTTAGAACGTCATAAATCGAAGAGTTAATCATAACTCTAGATCTGTAATATGGGGAGTTAAGTCTTTTCTACTAAGTCTGTATTCAACAGTTATTTTTATATATAATATAAAATATTATATAGGCACTTTGCCGTAACGTTTAATTCATTTC
Source organism: Schistosoma spindalis (assembly GCA_946903255.1). Classification (NCBI taxonomy): domain Eukaryota; kingdom Metazoa; phylum Platyhelminthes; class Trematoda; order Strigeidida; family Schistosomatidae; genus Schistosoma; species Schistosoma spindalis. Next base: position 81,239,265 of record OX336420.1, read on the forward strand.
CATGTATGGCCACACAAGGTAAATGTTTGTCTAATGTTAATTGAGTTTCATTCGATTTCGATTATATCAGTGTTATTTCACAGTCTGTCGTTTATTGGATATTTAAGATTTATATGATTAACTTAAGTGTTGTATAAGGTAGTACAATCTGAATTTAAACCATTAACACTATGTTATCGTTGAAATATTGTATTTTTATTGAACATTATAGGAACATCATGTGAACTTCAGTTGTACTAGTGATATTCTTATCTTTGATGAAGAATTAGTGGACCCTGTTTTGTTGCGTAAAAGAACTTCTCGTCCCTTAAAAAGGTAAAGGAAGCTTTTTCATATAACATATAATCTGGAATTAAATTCTAATCATTAAATTTACCACGATTTTTGTGTTGAAAAGTTGTCAGACAAGCGGACAAGAACAACAACTTAATTTTTTTAAAGCTACACCTATTGAGGTTACAATGTTTTGAAAAGATATGGTAAGAAGAAATCAAACAGACCCGATAAAGAATAAAACCGAACTTAAATGATATGAACAGAAAAGTGATTGTCAAATAATAAAGGAATTACTTTTGGTTTGGTAGAAGAACTGAAATGTATTTTCGCGGTTGTTAACTTCCATTTTTTCAGTCTAACATAGACCTATTTTGGTTAGTATCCTACTTCAATATGTGTGACCTGTGCCTCAGTCAAATCTTTTGACTGACATTAATCTTATACCCTTCCAAATACACCTTATTTGTTTCAACGTACTTGTTCTATCTGCGTCTCTATATTTCTAAACATCTTTTTAAGTTCTAAATTTCAAGCTCTTCAGATGTTTTGTAGTTTCCTTCTAAAAATTTAGAGGACGAGAAGCAAATGTCTGGAGCTTTAACCGGGTTAGTGGACACGACGTGTCCACTTAAGGGAGTTGGTAAACCCTGATCTCTAACCAAGGGTGCATATGGGCTCCAGGATCCTGAGGAAACAAATGGCGTATAAACCTATTGTTGGTTACTGGCTACCATGGGACTGCATCTCCTCACTTTGCTCCACTGCTTTGTGGATTAGACTTTTAGGTCGAAGGCTCCGGGTGTGGCTCCCTAAGAAAAGCACCTGCTTCTGTTTGGGCGCTCGGGTAGTATCACGGCCCTCACATAAATGATAACCACTAATAGGCTCATTTTTATTGTCCGGCACATATGTATTTAGTGCCTCCTTGTACCAATGTTTGTATGTTCAAATAAATAAATAATACTGAAATACTTGATTCCCTTACAAAGAATTGTTTAGTAATATTCATAACCTTAGTAGTACAGTTCCTGTATATATCAGTTCAACCGTACATTTTATGCTGTCTTCACTGTGAACCCATAGTTGTTCACTAGGTATTGTAATTCATAAAATGAAATTTGATTGTTTCAATCACTTTTTAGTATTCTCTACTAGATTCTTGTTTTTTAAACTATCTAAATTAACTTCGTACTGTTTAGTGACGTCAACACCTTAGAGACTACATTTGTCTCAGATATTATAAATAAATAAGTCAGGGCAAGAAGTAGTAGGTTTATTTTAAGCAAACTTGTTCTCAATCAAAGCAGTAAGGTAGAGAAAGTTAAAGTTAAGGAGTAAATATGTGGGTATTTATACAACCAATAGCATTACAAATTAACCTGTTAAGGTTAGATAAGGTCACATAATAATTTGTATTAGTCTGTCATATTAATTTGCAACACGATTCAAGTGTAAATCGTTCACTACAAATTATTCTCTGGTTTACCACTACGTGCAACTTTTAAGGATTTCGTTCTTTGTTAACCTTACCTTACATTTTTCATGTGTTAATTTTCTATTATTGTTGTAGAAAAGATATTCAGTCTAGAACAATAAGTAATGGTTCGATTCCGCGTTCTCACTCGAGTATAAATCTTTCAGTCAATGAAACTAATAACTTGCTTCAAAATTATTCTCCTTCATCAACTGATCTATCGTTGGTTAGTTAATTAGTATTTTACATTTTCAACAAATCATTGTATCAAATATTTCTATTTTGGTGAATGTAAGCCTAATTACCGTATATAAATATGTGCTTATGTGATTTTATATGCATGACTTGTAGTGGAATTTCTTCGGAATAATTCCTATGCTTCGTACATCACTCTCCCTGATAGCTATTATTATTATTATTATTATCATACAACAACACGAAGGGTTGATCACAGTTTATGACCGTAGAACGCGAAGCACAAAGTCACAGGGACATGAAGCGAATAGAAATAGAAGTTGGAACGCGAACGAATGAATAAAATTTAAGAAGTACACTACATATGGGCAAGTCACTGAATCACCGAACAATCTAGAAAACTAACATGTAAACTAGTAAGAGGAATGTATTTGTAGGCTGTAATAATAATAATAATAATAATAATAATAATAATAATAATAATAATAATAATAATAATAATAATACAAAGATACTGACCTAATGATACTTAAATAAGTTAATTAAAGGGCGAAGCAACATTAAAAGTTATACAGACTCAAGTGTAGGTGATGTGCTACAGTCTGCCACAATGTATACCCGAAAAATACCGAAGGATAGCAAGCAAATGATACACTTAATGAAGCTTGAATGAAAGACAAAATTTGTTATCAGGCTGACTGGACTGTGATTGTTGTAAGTGGTTTTTCTCCAATAGTGTTGCCTCCTATGAATACTCATTTTAAAAAATACAAATTTTGCAAAATGTACATCATAACTTTTCTCATTGATGACCTCTTTTAAGAATCAGACAAAGTCCGTTGTTTTTTAGAACACATTATGAGACTATTGTCTATTAAAATTTCTCCAACTATATGATTTAGTCTAATCAACTTTTTCATGTATAGATGCGTTTAACATACTCTGAACTGTCAGTTACTTGTACTTCTCTAGAAGAATAGTAAAATCTCTTAGTAGTCACAGTTTTTTTCTATTCAGTTTATCTAGCCGTTATTTAACTTGATCGGCTCCATACAATTTCTTAAATTATATTTACGTAACCAATGTTGATAAATTCAGTGTTAAATAGCAAGTCGATTATCTGAAATGAGTTTTTCAAAGATAGTTTAAATCATCATTTTCAGTAACATGAGAATTATTCTACCGTCTCCATAATGTATCAACTTTTTAAGTGTAGCCTGACGCGTTTGAAATGAAAAGCTCTGTCTGGATTCTAGTCCTGGACTGAGCATCAATATTGGGATGCAAGTATACCCAGCTGACAAGTGCCAAACAGAACTAAACTCACGTCCTAGATTCCACTGGCAGTCACTACTTAAAAATACTTGTAACTTAATGCAAATATCGAGGCAATGCGCTCAGAATGCAGATATGTCAAAAAGAGACTGATCAATTGGATTCCTTAGCATCAACAACAAGAAGATTCAAACATCTTTTAAAACTGAATCAAAATGAAATTGTTGTTCAGTGCGATGTAATTTTAGACAGTCTTCCCACTTGATGTCAGTTTGTATTAACAAATATCTTTGAATTAAGCTAATCTCCACAAAACACTGAAATAAAAAATGTAAATCTTAGAAAATTTTCAAAAGGTTATACTTTTGCTTCGTCTGAAGTTAGCTATCATTTGCTTGGCCCGATATATATATTTTTTCTATTTTCCTTATCACTTTTTCTTTCAGATTAATTCAGTATCTGAAACAAATAGGAATAATCTAGATGTCTTCAGTAAAACCATCGGTTATTGGATAGGTTTGTACCTTTTCTTATTTTACTTGAATAAATGAGAGATTTTCTTAACTAGGAAGAGAGAGAGGGAGTTTATACGATTTATGATGATCGATAGAATTCGATGAGCGTTAAGAATAGCTTGACAACATTGACATAAAAGGTTACGTAAGAGTTTATGATTTATTGGTAGATTACATTTAACTTGGTAAATGTAATTGTTTTCATAATAATTCATCAGATTCCACCAATTTTAACGAAGCTATTGATATGAAAAAAATTTTGACTAAATGGGAACTATGTTTTTTTCAAAACTCAGTGACTCTAAGATAGCACCGTGTTGGTTCAGAATAAAAGAATCAAGAAAATATGATAAAAAAAGGTTTAACTAAAGCCTTTGTCATCATTCCCAAAAATAGCTTCATACGATTTTCGGTTTTTTGAAAATATTCGCCAGTATTACCATTATTTAACATCCATGATACCTCATACTTATTTTAAATGTTGAAGTTTGTAGTTCATGCTCGTTTCACCGAAGATTTGACTTCCTGTGAGTGGTAGATTTTTACAAGCGTTAAATTGTCAACTTAATGCTTTAGATGTCAGTCGGTCAGAGGCAACGTAGAACTTGCACATCACATAATTACTTACGCCTGTTACTCTTCATAGTAGTTTCCTCATCATTGAGTAGGTCTCGGAACCTGTTGTTGAGATCTATCCTGAATTCGTTGAGTTTGTCAGTATGTCGAAAGGTTGTATTGAACTTTTGTAATGCTGTTTCCCCAATTGTCCAATGCTACTTTAGCTTCAGTTTCATATTTGAAACCACCAGCCAGTGGTGATCTGAAATTACATCAGCTCCTCTCCTGGTTCTCACGTCCTCCATTGACCTTCCGAATTTTTTAGTGATGGAAATATGATCGATCTGGTTCTGTATAGTGTGATCCAGTGAGACTCATGTGGCTTTGTGTATGCGTTAGTGTGGGAATATTGTACCACCTTTAACCATTTTGTTGAGTGCACATGAATTTGCAAATATGTCGCCATTCTTACTTCTTTCTCTCAGTCATTCCATAATGTCCCATGATATCTTGATACCTGGTGTTGTCCATTTCGACTTTGGCGTTTGGGTTCCCATCAGGATGGTTAGGTCCTTTCCTTAGTACTTCGCTATGACCGACTATAGCCTCTCATAAAATTGATCTTTAACGTCGTCATTGCTATCATTGTTGAGTACATAACACTGGATCAAATTCATTATAATTCCCTCCTTTGTTGTGGAAGATGCTTTGATGATCCTGGATCTCTGAGATCCCCATCGTATAAGTGCATTTCGTGCTTCTTTGGACAGCATCAGAGCAACTCCTTGAGTGTGTGGAGCATTTTTCTCTTCGTGACCGTAGTACAGCAGCATCTCTCCCGTGCCTAACCTTTGTTGTCCAGCTTGGGTTTCGCTGATTCCAAGTACTTTCAAGTTGTATCTCCTCACTTTCGCAGTTATTTAATCGGTTCTCCCGGTTCTGACATTCCATGTGTCTATATTGATTGTTGCTCTGGTTATTAGGAGTGGAATCGGCCTCGTTACGTCCGAAGAATCTCAGCTTTCACCATGAGGAGTCATAGTTCTTTCGAAAGATCTTTCAACTCCCACAGCAGAGTTTAAATGGCTTAATTTTTTTAATCTGGTTGGCGTTTTTAGCAAGAATTTTTTTTCTACGGGAAGGGGTTGCCAACCACATGCCCAACCCTCCTCCTTTACCAAAGATTAAAACCGGCAGTAACCCTAGAAAAGTTACAGGCGAAGATCACATCATAGAAGAAAGATGAAGTTAATTAAAGAAATACGATAGTAGATATAGTAACCGTATGAGTTGTAGTAAAAAGCATCAAGCAAAGTCGATATAATTCGAGAATTAAGAATTAATTTGCAGAAAAAACGTATGAGACAATTTTAGAACCTAAGATTTAAGGAAAAACAAAGAGTACATTTGTATCACTATGGTTGATACTCAGACATGTCACTCGTTGTCTCTAGCTGTATTTATGGTAATTTCATGAACTTGAAAGAGGTAATCTGTACCTACCTCAATACTCCAGTCGAACAGTGTTCATGGACTGACTCCACACTTTTGTTTGGCCACACATTAGCTTTCTTCCTCTGCTAGCAAACATCATCTGTCGAGGTGGATAGTGGTCGGGGTATTGTAATATAGTTTTATAAAGATAAGATTATCGTAATTTAAATGCATATAATTTTAGATTCGAAAAAGTCAAAATCCAATCAGAGGTCCTATGCACGAAGTCATTCGGAAGTCGATTTCAATGAAGGTAGTGATTGGTATCGAAAGTTCGATGGCATCTATGATAATTCATCGCCTGATATTATTACTGATTGTACACGTTCTAAATCGAATATAAGACTACAACTTTTGGCTCGTGTTGCTGAGTATTGTTTACAAGAACACGCTCTCAACAATTCAATACACAACATAAATGAATATCATACGAGTGGAGTTACCAGTTTAAGTGATCAACTGGTGTTTTTGTGTAGGCGTCTGCTAGTTCCTTGTCATTTTATTGAATATCCACCCAAATTAAACATAGTGTGCAAGGTACCTGTTTTACTTTGATTATTGTACTGAATTTTTTACTTTATTAATATTTGGTTGATAATACTTAAAACTAGTTAATAAGAGATGCTATCATTTTTGGTGACTATCAAATAATTTGTTTAAAGTAAAAATTGCTTCAAATTCTGGGAGTAGAAATACACAGTTTATTTATGATTTTTATAACCTGATAAAAATAGTGAGTCATGATTGTTTAGAGTACCCCTGAAAGTTGTCAGATATAAAGCTCTTCAAGCGCTCCGTTGTTTTGAATTTCGCTAGGATCGTGTTCACATACGGTTTTCCCGACAATCACTCTGACCTTACAGTTTTTAGAGCCCTCATCTAAACGTTTGACTGTTATGCTCTACAGTGAAAATACCAGCTTCCTAACTGTTGCCAAACTAGCCGTAAAGAATTAGAAATTTAAGAGACTCTACCTCAAAAGCCAAATGCTAATGCACGCCCGGGTGTCCAAACTGAAGCAGATGGTTTTCTTAAAGGGTTACACTCAGAGCCTTCAACCTAAAAGTCTGATTTACAAGGCAGTGCAGCAACGTCAGGAGATGCAGTCCCATGTTAGCCAGTGACCGACAATAAGTCCTCAGGATCCTGGAGCCCATGTGCACCCTTGGTTTGAGATCAGGGTTTACCAACTCCCCTAAGTGAACCCTTTGTTTCCAATAGCCAGGTTAAAGCTCCGGACATTCGCTTTTCGTCCTGTCAATTTCGTAAACACCCCCACTGTGATTAGGATTCACCTGGCAGTGGTTGTATGCACGTGGCCATGTGAGAGCATTTCGAAAGACTGATCTGATTCTCATTAACCTCGACCGTACCAGAGCATTTGGGGACAAACAAAGATTATACTGTCAGTTGTTTGTGTACAAATAAATGATTTATTTCCTGTTATCTAAATTAGTCCATTGATTTATTTCAACTACTCATTACTTTAAATAGATGAATATTTAATAGAACTCGTATTTTTTCCTCTTTATTTTAGTCTGAAAAAGAATTCAACACTAAATATTATTATGAATACACAGTTATCCTATTTGTTGGTATTAATCCTATGAAAGAGAATTCAATTAATGGTAATGGTTATATAACAGTAAAAGCTACAGATTTAACAAGAAATTCAGCAAAACAAAAGGCTGCCCAAACTGTAGTAAAATGTTTAACAAAATTAATTTGAATGATGATCATTGATTTCGATCATTTTTTTCTCTTTTTTTGGTTTCTTCATTTAATTAGGAAATGATAAGCTTCTTTCTCTTATTTATTTCTTTTTTTAGGAGGATGCATACTTTAATAATCATTTAATCTCTTATTTACTCTTTACAAAATACTTTTTATCCGATGGGGTTTTGTGTAGATTTTTAGAAATTTCAATAGTTGAAATCATGAATCAATTAAAGCTAGACCACCATGGATAACCTGGAAGTACTGGACGGCCGTCTCGTCCTAGTATGGGACTACTCAGCAGTGCGCATCTACGATCCCCCCGCGGAGGAGTCCCATACTAAGAAGAAACGGTCGTCCAGTGCTTCCAGGTTTTCCATGATGGTCTAGCTTCAATGGACTCATGATTTCAACTATTGAAAATACTTTTTGTTTTTGCATTTTAACTTCTCAAATTTTATCAAAAGCATTTAAGACAAATTTTTAAATCATTAGTACTTTTATTCTATTCTATAGCTACATTCAGATCCATTTTTTTCAACTTAAATCTCTACGATACTTGATAACAGATCATTTAAATGGCAATGTGATTATTTTCAACTATCTATACAACATTACTTTTTATTTATTAAAATACTTTCTAGTAAACGTTTCACTCATATTTTCATCAGCGATCGTATTTATATGACTAATTGAATTAGTTTTATGATGACAAACAGATTGTTCTGTTATAATATAGATAAATAATGCTTAACTTAGCAAGAATACTAGTTCATATGTATCAGTCAACAACGTAGAACTTCGTACGTACATACATCAGTTCGAGTTGCCATACCACATTAGCACAGAGATGCAATTGTCGATTCAAATCCCATAGTGGTAGAGGCAGTAAGAGTATAAGCAGTAGTCAGAAACAATAGGGTTTGAAGGCGTTACTGAAGGATTATAATCCAGTGAAATAAATTTGGAAAGAGAAAAAAGAAATGGACATGAAGAATTCAGAAGACTAGAATTTGGGAGAACACAAAGAGTGGATACACTTGCGCCATTACAAACGATTTTGAGCCATGTCATTCAAGATCTCTAACCATCGGTTGCTAGCATTTCGCGGTCCCCAACCAGGTAGTCTACACTTACCGACACGGCTCAGACCACTTGTCAGTGACTTCATGGATTTGTGCCATATTTTGGTCTGGCCGCCCCTAGCTTCCTTCCAACCTACTCCTACACCATAAAACATCGGACCTCGGGGTAGTCAGTGGTTAGGTATACATAACACATGTCCCAGCCATCTCAACTGATGAAGTTTCAGTACTTCATCAAAGTTCATATATGTGCACGTAGCCGATTCAAATTTGCAATGTGGAAATAGTTAGCTAATTTATATCGATTGCTCTGACAAGAAAATAAACTATACATTAGAATTATTTAGACCGTATGATGTTACAAATTAACCTTCCCTCTAGTCGACCACCACTTTTAAATGTTGGCACTTAATTTAGCTAACCCCCATCAAGTGTATATGTGCTTTTAAAAGTAGTCTACATAGAATAGACTACTGGTAACCGCCGACTTAATAAATACGATTTAGGTAGCACGTATGTAATTGTATGGTTATGTATTTTGATTTATCTATTTGTAATTGAGAAACTGTTCAATGGCAGATTTTTAACTGGGAAGCTCAAAGATATGTGGTTTTCTGACCAGTAAATGCAGTGTATATAGTTTTTGGGTGGTAATCAATCCACTGAGTTTTATCCATAGCTTTAGTCTATTCTTACCAGGTTGTATGTATATCATCTTTATTAAGCTCTTGACTTATCAAGAAATACATTTGGTTGGTGGAATATTAACTCTTCTCAATTTGTTTGCTTGCACAGTAATTCTAGTTATAATACGATCGTACAACAAGCTAATAATTCACACCTCCGACTTTAATAGCGATCAGAGACTATTTATGTTATTTTCTTCCCTACCTCTTCGTTATATTATAATGAACAGAAGTCAAGGGAACGCAAAATCGCTTCGCACTAATTATAATAAAAAATATTTCATTGAATTTGCCCAGAAGTCAAATCAACGGAAATTAAACTCAACTAATCCAAAACTCAACTCCGCCTGAAGCCCCTCCGGGGGCTACTGCCGGTCCCAAGCCCAGATAAAGGAGGAGGTTTGGGCATGGGGTTAGCGACCCCATCTCGTAGAAAACTAACTCGCTAAAAAAACGCTAACCAGAAAATATTATTCAAACCATTTAAACTCTGCCCTGGGAGTCAGAAGGTCTTCATTTAGAAGAGTTATGACGCCTCATGATGAAAGCCGAGTTCCTTCGGAAGTCACGAGGCCGATGCCCCTTCTGACAACCAGAGCAACCGTTTATTTAGGTACATGGAATGCTCGTACAATGTGGGAGACTGGGAGAGTTTTCCAAATTACTGCAGAAATGAGGAGATACAACCTAGAGGTGCTTGGGATCAGTGAAACACATTGGACGCAAGTTGGACAACAACGACTAGCTTCAGGGGAGCCGCTGTTATACTCCGGACATGAAGAAGAAAATGCCCCACATGCACAAGGAGTTGCATTGATGCTGTCCAAACAAGCACGAAACGCACTTATAGGATGTAAATCTCATGGACCAAGGATCATCAAAGCCTCCTTCAAAACAAAGAAAGAGGGCATTACAATGAACGTCATCCAATGCTACGCGCCTACCAATGACAACAATGAAGACGCTAAAGATCAATTCTACGATAGGCTGCAGTCAATCGTCGAGAAGTGCCCAACAGAGGACCTGACTATTCTGATGGGAGACCTTAATGCCAAGGTTGGAATTGACAACACCGGATATGAAGAGATCATGGGACGACACGGACTGAAAGAAAGGAACGAAAATGAGGACAGATTTGCAAACCTATGTGCCTTCAATAAGAAGGTCATAAGCGGCACTATTTTCCCACATAAACACATCCACAAAACCACATGGACTTCACCGGAACACACTATGCAAAACAAAATCGACCATATTTGCATCAACAAAAAGTTCAGGAGGATGATGGAGGATGTGAGAACCAAGAGAGGAGTTGATATAGCACCAGATCATCACTTGCTGGTCGCCAAGATGAAATTAAAACTCAAAAAGCACTAGACAATGGGGCGGACAATATCATAAAAGTTCTATACGGCTCTTCTTCGGGATACTGAAAAACTCAACAAATTCAAGATAGCCCTCAGCAATAAATTCCAGGCCTTTCATGATCTACTCAATGGAGAGGGAACTACTATGTAGAGCAACTGGAAAGAGATGAAAGAGGCAATCACTTCAACATGTCATGAGGTTCAGGGCCAAAAGAAGCACCATCACAAGGATTGGTTCACGATCGATACACTGGATAAGATTCAAGAAAGGAGGAACAAGAAGGCAGCAATCAATACCAGTCGAACAAGAGCAGAAAAAGCCAAGGCACAAGCTGAATACGCAGAAGTAAACAAGCAGATGAAGAGGAGCATCAGAACTGACAAGTGTAAATATGTGGAAGATCTAGCAATGACGGCGGTAAAGGCTGCAAGAGAAGGTAACATAAGACAATTGTATGACACAACAAAGAAACTCTCTGGAAATCACCGTAAACCAGAACGACCAGTGAAAAGCAAGGAAGGCAAGGTAATCACCAACATTGAAGAACAGCGAAACAGCTGTGTAGAGCACTTCGAAGAACTCTTGAATCGACCAGCCTCACTGAACCCACCCAACATCGAACCAGCACCCAAAGACCTCCTAATCGATGTTGGCCCACCAACAATTGAAGAGATCGGCATGGCCATCAGACAAATCAAGAGCGGCAAAGCAGCAGGATCAGACAACATTCCAGCCGAGGCACTGGAAGTAGATGTAGTAGTAACTGTGAAGATAATCCACATTCTCTTCGGCAAGATTTGGGATAAAGAACAAGTACCAACAGACTGGAAAGAAGGACACCTGATCAAGATACTCAAAAAAGGTGATCTCAGCAAATGTGAGAACTACAGAGGCATCACTCTTCTCTCAATACCAAGAAAAGTCTTCAACAGGGTATTGTTAAACAGAATGAAGGATCCCGTAGACGCCCAACTTCGAGACCAACAGGCTGGATTCCGTAAGAATCGATCGTGTACAGACCAAATTGCAACACTACGGATCATTGTTGAGCAATCAAGTGAATGGAATTCATCACTCTACATCAACTCCATTGACTACGAGAAAAGAGTTGGTAGCGTGGACTGGATAACACTATAGAGGCTTCTTTGATACTACAGCATGCCTCAGAAGATAGTCAATATCATACGGAATTCCTATGATGGATTGAACTGCAAAATCGTGCATGGAGGACAGTTGACAAAGTCGTTCGAAATAAAGACTGGTGTCAGGTAAGGTTGCTTACTCTCACCCTTTTTCTTTCTCCTGGTGATCGACTGGATCATGAAGATGTCAACATCTGAAGGGAAACACGGGATACAGTGGATATCTAGGATGCAGTTGAATGATCTGGACTTCTCAGATGATCTGGCTCTTCTATCGCATACGCAACAACAAATGCAAGAGAAAACAACCAGTGTAGCAACAGCCTCAGCACCAGTAGGTCTCAACTTACACAAAGGGTAAAGCAAGATTCTCCGATACAACACAACATGCAACAATCCAATCACAATTGACGGAGAAGATTTGGAAGATGTGAAATCCTTTACATATTTGGGCAGTATCATTGATGAACACGGTGGATCTGATGCAGATGTGGAAACGCGGATCGGCAAAGCAAGAGCAGCATATTTACAACTGAAGAACATCTGGAACTCAAAACAATTGGCAACCAACACCAAAGTCAGAATTTTCAATACAAATGTGAAGACAGTTCTACTGTATGGGGCGGAAACCTGGAAAAATCACGAAAGCCATCATCCAGAAGATACAGGTGTTTATTAACAGTTGTCTACGCAAAATACTTCGAATCCGTTGGCCAGACACTATTAGCAACAACCTCCTGTGGGAGAGAACAAACCAGACCCCAGTGGAGGAAGAAACGCTGGAAGTGAATAGGACACACATTGAGGAAAGCACCGAACTGTGTCACAAGACAAGCCCTCGCATGGAATCCTCAAGGTCGAAGGAGGAGAGGAAGACCAAAGAACACATTACGCCGGGAAATGGGGCTAGATATGAGAAAAATGAACAAGAATTGGATGGAACTAGAAAAGAAGGCCCAGGACGGAGTGGGTTGGAGAATGCTGGTCGGCGACCTACGCTCCATTGGGAGTAACAGGCGTAAGTAAGTAATAGGAAATTCACGATTAAATCAGTACTAGATGCTTCATTGAATTTTTTCTAACCAACTTGTCTTTGGGAACTTAACATCCTCCAAGATATTAGTAGTTTTTAAACGTCAGAGAAAGCAGGTATCATTACCAAGGTTTGATTTGATAATTTCGAATAAATTGAGCATTGTAGTGGTCATTTTAAAAATTACAAACAGCGAATATTTTATTAACTATATGTATGACTGTTACAAGAAATGACATTACACTAAACTTCTCATATAAAACAAATTAGTGCATATAAAATCAAACTTCTATGGAGCTAGTCGTTCGTATACCCAACCATTTTCTCCAACATGTACTAGGTCAGATCCATTTATTTCTGGAATTTGATCACAACGACGAAATCTAATACGATCATGTAGTCTGTTTGTTTGACCTTGCCAAAACTCAATCGATTTCGGAGACAGAATATATCCTCCCCTAGCAAAATATAAATAATAGATTTTTTCCAATGTTATCAACAATGTGTTAACTTGTACAAACATGAAAATAGGATGCACACAACTACCACTATGAAAATCATGCGATTCGAAGTAATAATGGTATTGTCAGTGATAGTAAAAGCTAAACATATAGTATTTAGCCTGTAACAATGAAATCGAAATACTATGAAATAATATTAATACGCAAGATCTAGAGAAAGACGAAGAATGAACGGAAACGTGCCAGTGCAAACGCTTTCGATTAGTGTTAAATACGGCATGTAGTCATATGTTGCGATTCTGTAAATAAATCAATGATTAATTTGGCTTCATTTAGCCTGTCAAACTATCACTATTTCAGTCACTAATACGCGTCGTGATAGGCAATGTTATTCTATGTTTCTGAAACGTCAGTGAATGAAAGTTCACAACACCATCAAACGGTTTATAATCTTCACCCAGTAACTACATCTAACTTCAGTATTACCAACTTGGTTTTACAGAAACACGACATCCCATAATCAAAATAAGAACAATTCATTATAGCCAAACCAACGTTGTGACTGACTGAATGAGCAAAACCGACTAATAATTGTTGAAAATGTTAAGATGCACGCTAATATATCATAACTTAATGTCTTTAGTAGCGAAATTCAAGGTAATAAACGTTCACGCATATAAAAGATATAAATGCAGAAGTAGGTTTTATATTTTATGATGAATTGTTGTAATAACAAGTGGTCAACACAGTCAGTTAACGTTTAACTCAGTAGCAGCTACAGGTCAGCATTTTAAGCTCGTTGGTGTCAATTAACGAAAGCTGCCTGCACACACGAAGAAGCTCAAGAATCGTAGGGTTCAGATCTACTGTTTTATCAGCATATTCATTACTTGATTGATCAACATACTCGACATAACGTTTGTGAAAGCACATAATTGGCTAATCATTACAACAAATTACTTAAGAATAGAAAATGAGTACGTTCACAATTTACCAACTGAATATGAATCTATTGTGTTACTTGTAAAACTAGTAATAAGCAAATAACGAAATCGCTGTATATATATAATAGTTCAAAGGTGATACAGCCAATAAATTAGTGATTCAACATAAGTAAAAACCCTAGAATGTATACACTACATAGCGAGTCTGTCTTTCTTCCTTTAGTCAACCAACAATTTATTCACGAAATACAGATAAATTGCATAATTCTGATGTTCTTAATGTGATATAGGTCGAACAGCCAGATGAATCTGTCATCGTATTTCCGAACATCACCCACTATGGTGGATCAAAGGATAATAGCAAACAATAAGAGGCCATAATCAACGATATTTAGTCGATAATAGTTGTCATGTCAGTATCTCAACCCTTAACGTTATCAATAGAGTTCTACTGAACATAAACTTAAGACTCCTACATACAACAGAAGCCATAGAAATACACATGAACAAACCTAATATTCTGCACACAGGAGACGTTTTTATGGCTCTTTAATCTACCTTAGCCTTCTACTTAGTCAATTTGACATTTCTCAAGAAAGATTTTTAATATCCACAATGCTGATTCAATTTTATTTCCTGCTTTTATTCCTGCGTAACTTGCCTTGATAAGTTGATTATCTAATTTTTGGCACCAGCTTTATTAGTTATCTATTATTAATTTTACAAGTAACATTACTCATTCATATTCAGATGGTATGAATTTTAACCATTTATTTAATATGGGTTTTATGCTTAACCGTAAACTTATATATTTGTGAAGAGCCATGAACAGGAACTAACTGGAAAGAAAAGCCTTTTTCCTTTGACTAATTTGTAATTCAGAGAGATATTTAAACGATTAGTACCTTTTTGACACATAAAACTAGAAATCTGAATGTTGGGTATTATGGACCACATCAGAAATAACTAAGTCAATCATTCGTCTGATATTGAAAATATAGGTAGATCATGATATGATTCCCACTAGATTTAAATCGCTAGTTCATAAAAGCGCATATAAGGAACGTACCAATTTGAAGGCTTTGGAAGCTTTTCTCTCTCAGCATACTCATTTTCTAATTCTACGTACTTTTTGTCCAGAAACTGTTTGAAGCGAGAAAAAAAAACTATACTATTATCCCAAGACGTTGTGAGCCAATTCGATATGATGTAGTCAGATGAAAAAATAGTCGGAGAAATAAAAATGACTACTTATATATTACACTCTAGCATTAAGAATCCTACCACATGAACAAATAACATTGAGGAAGGAGTGATGACGAACGAATGAAGTGTAAGGTTTAAAGTCTTTGCAGTAAATTAACTGATTGAACACCTGGAAAAACTGAGGTCGTTGAACAAGACGTCACACACGCCCATATACAGTTTATCTGTGCGTGTTAGGTTGGTTGACTTAAGAGATCATAAAAAGATTCCTGGTTGATATACAAAGACAGTGATGATTCGAGAAGTTCCAAATTGTTGCTTTGATATGCATATTTGTAATGAATAAGATACATAGCTTTAAGATTGAGTAGTTGAGATGGTTAGTTTACGTAACACAAATTTACATAGCGCGGATTTATTTGCATGCTCTTTCAAGACAATTTAATGATTAAACTGTCAGAATCATCTGAGCTTTAAGTAATTTATGAATCTTAACAAGATTACAGTTATTATCAAAAAGTATTTCCATAAAAGTTTCGGTCTCTTCCTTGTATGAACATAAAAGTTTCCTTTGGTTAAAAACATATCGTAGGAATCCACATATATATTGAAGTGAGAAGAAAATTTGTTAATCCAAATAATATCCTATTCATGTTGATGTGATTTAGATCAATCACTCCCATCAACTATTTCACCACTTACTACATACAAAGTATACGAAGTATGTGTAATATATTCTGCAGTTAAAATCGAAGTGGTACCACATCAACAGATTAGAAATGCTACGTTTCCTGAGATAATCAGGATTCACAGTCAAAATATGAAGTTTACATCTATGAGGAAACATTCTTTAGTATGGGTAGATGAAGAGCTCTTTAGTACAATCAAACACAAACTTTCATTGAGGTATTGTATGCATTCCAGATATTGAACTTACTTCACGACAAGGAATTGGTTCACTTTGTGAACTAACTGTAGCAGAAATTTGACTAGCCTTCGGGCGGGATTGGAAATATTCTTCATTCTCTACCTCTGAAGCACGTGAAACAACGCCTTCCACACGTACCTACTCAGAAAATATTATTTGAAAGAATGTATCTAGCAACATTTTTGATAGCAAACATATATTAAGCTACAATGCATAAAACTTTATTTTTAACATATCAGTGAACCATAACTACCAATCTCATGGTAATTTTGTGCTTGCTGTTAAGATGTTGGTAATTTCCAAAAATTATTCCTTTACAATACTTTAGAGGCCTCAAGATAGTAGGGAAGTTTTTTTTTTAGCTCAGACAGATTATTTTGGTGAAGTTTCATGGAGTTAAGATACTTAACTCAGAGAATGAAAGTTTATCAAAATCTAAGAACTTTGCTTTACATTGAAGATGACAAATAATATGTTCTAAACCACATTTTACTATATCTACAATTAGTTTTCTCCCAGGTTATTTTAAAGAATGAGTTGATAAATTGTATGTCTGATTCTGTCCTAACTGCGGGATGCTTAACTGACTTGGCCTCTAAAATAAATCAAAACAATATAAATATACACCTACTTTTATATGATTTGACTGTCAGACTCGTATAAATTAAACTGAGTAACATTTAACACTAATGAATCAGTAACTTACAGTGTGGACATATTTACAATCTCATACAACTAAGCATCTATAACCAACACATATAACTAATTGGATACTTACTTACTTACGCTTTTTACTCCCGATGGAGCAAAGGCCGCCGACCAACATTCTCCAACCCACTCTGTCATGGGCCTTCTTTTCTAGTTCTATCCAATTGTTGTTCATTCTTCTCATGTCTGTCTCCATTTCTCGATCTTCCAGTTCTCCTTTCGCCATGAAGATTCCGAGTGAAGGCTTGTCTTGTGACACAGTTCGGTGCTTTCCTCAATGTGTGTCCTATTCACTTCCAGCGTTTCTTCCTCCACTGGGGTCTGGTTTGTTCTCTCCCACAGGAGGTTGTTGCTAATAGTGTCTGGCCAACGGATTCGAAGTATTTTGCGTAGACAACTGTTAATAAACACCTGTATCTTCTGGATGATGGCTTTCGTGATTTTTCCAGGTTTCCGCCCCATACAGTAGAACTGTCTTCACATTTGTATTGAAAATTCTGACTTTGGTGTTGGTTGCCAATTGTTTTGAGTTCCAGATGTTCTTCAGTTGTAAATATGCTGCTCTTGCTTTGCCGATCCGCGTTTCCACATCTGCATCAGATCCACCGTGTTCATCAATGATACTGCCCAAATATGTAAAGGATTTCACATCTTCCAAATCTTCTCCGTCAATTGTGATTGGATTGTTGCATGTTGTGTTGTATCGGAGAATCTTGCTTTACCCTTTGTGTAAGTTGAGACCTACTGGTGCTGAGGCTGTTGCTACACTGGTTGTTTTCTCTTGCATTTGTTGTTGCGTTTGCGATAGAAGAGCCAGATCATCTGAGAAGTCCAGATCATTCAACTGCATCCTAGATATCCACTGTATCCCGTGTTTCCCTTCAGATGTTGACATCTTCATGATCCAGTCGATCACCAGGAGAAAGAAAAAGGGTGAGAGTAAGCAACCTTACTTGACACCAGTCTTTATTTCGAACGACTTTGTCAACTGTCCTCCATGCACGATTTTGCAGTTCAATCCATCATAGGAATTCCGTATGATATTGACTATCTTCTGAGGCATGCTGTAGTATCAAAGAAGCCTCTATAGTGTTATCCAGTCCACGCTACCAACTCTTTTCTCGTAGTCAATGAAGTTGATGTAGAGTGATGAATTCCATTCACTTGATTGCTCAACAATGATCCGTAGTGTTGCAATTTGGTCTGTACACGATCGATTCTTACGGAATCCAGCCTGTTGGTCTCGAAGTTGGGCGTCTACGGGATCCTTCATTCTGTTTAACAATACCCTGTTGAAGACTTTTCTTGGTATTGAGAGAAGAGTGATGCCTCTGTAGTTCTCACATTTGCTGAGATCACCTTTTTTGAGTATCTTGATCAGGTGTCCTTCTTTCCAGTCTGTTGGTACTTGTTCTTTATCCCAAATCTTGCCGAAGAGAATGTGGATTATCTTCACAGTTACTACTACATCTACTTCCAGTGC
Organism: Schistosoma spindalis; assembly: GCA_946903255.1. NCBI lineage: Eukaryota > Metazoa > Platyhelminthes > Trematoda > Strigeidida > Schistosomatidae > Schistosoma > Schistosoma spindalis. The sequence goes on from OX336420.1 coordinate 81,257,812, forward strand.
CTCGGCTGGAATGTTGTCTGATCCTGCTGCTTTGCCGCTCTTGATTTGTCTGATGGCCATGCCGATCTCTTCAATTGTTGGTGGGCCAACATCGATTAGGAGGTCTTTGGGTGCTGCTTCGATGTTGGGTGGGTTCAGTGAGGCTGGTCGATTCAAGAGTTCTTCAAAGTGCTCTACACAGCTGTTTCGCTGTTCTTCAATGTTGGTGATTACCTTGCCTTCCTTGCTTTTCACTGGTCGTTCTGGTTTACGGTGATTTCCAGAGAGTTTCTTTGTTGTGTCATACAATTGTCTTATGTTACCTTCTCTTGCAGCCTTTTCCGCCGTCATTGCTAGATCTTCCACATATTTACACTTGTCAGTTCTGATGCTCCTCTTCACCTGCTTGTTTACTTCTGCTTATTCAGCTTGTGCCTTGGCTTTTTCTGCTCTTGTCCGACTGGTATTGATTGCTGCCTTCTTGTTCCTCCTTTCTTGAATCTTATCCAGTGTATCAACAGTGATCCATTCCTTTTGATGGTGCTTTTTGTGATCCAGGAACTCATGACATTTTGAAGTGATTGACTCCTTGATCCTCATTAGAATGTGATTACATGTCACAGATGATTAAGTCCATGTCATTTGCACTCTAATATATCAAGTAATTGGTCTCCGTGTAAATAAAATTATGCATTCATTGTAATAATCATTCAATCTATTTGTTACAATAATATGATTAAATGAATTGAATATATATCAAAGAACTAAAGCTATTGTTTATGCACCGAACATTCAAATATAATAGTATGACTATGAACTATTTGACAGATAAAAATTTATCAACAACAGATAAGAATGAATTTAACTAATGACCTTTCATTTCCGCCTGTTGTAATACATATCAATAACAGGTAGGTTTAGTGGCCTGTTGATCTGACTCCAAGTTCAAAGAACGAATAGATATGTGGTGAGTATAGAAGAGGAAGATGAAAGAACACATTGAGTCGGAAATTGGAAGCAGGCATCAAGAGGATGAGTAGCAATTGAAAACAATTAGAAAAGATTGCGCAGGACAGAGTTGGATGGAGAATGCTAGTGGGCGGCCTATACTCCTCCACGAGGGGTAAAAGGCGTGAGTAAGTACTATTTTACCATCCAATGTCGTCTGTTGAAGCAGATAGCTATAAATAATAAACGTTTTAGACATTTCAATCGATGAAGATTCACTACTAAATCAACCAATTTGTCATCCTAACCCAGTACTCTGAGTCTAACCTCATCATTATTCACTCAGTGGTCCCAACATAAGCAATGCTTTGAAAGCACTTATAATGAAATACTAATAACCTATGAATACCCGCTATTTTTAAAGGCCGACTTCCACAAACATAGAGCAGAACAAAACTAACTTCCATCCAGTATACTCGTACTCCCTTTAGATCATAAGTGACACTGGTTGAGAACGTTATGATATAACAGACGCTAATAGTTTATGCATCTAAATAAGGTCGTGAATACATTGGTGACTCTAATAATCTTTTATTCATTACAATATCCATAACTAATTCAAAATAGTATCATATATACACATATAAACTTTATTTATCCTGTACAATTAGTGCGGTTTGTATGCATGAGTGATGTCACAAAAATCAATAAAATTTTCAAATGAAAAAGATCTTAGTCAAATCCACTGATCAAGTTGGTATCCAATCAATTACCGGTAATAGCCTATCGGCTGGTAGGCTATTCAGTGAGACTTAATATTTTGACTAATCGAATTGTGATGAAAATCAAAATTCAACATTTCTAACATATTTCATATGTATGTCTAAAATATGACATGTAATATACCAGTCTAAGAACGTCATATGTTCTTTTTGATGTACACATTAATTGTACCTTTGAAAGGAATTTTCGTCTTCATATAGATTGTAATTGTGGTTTTAAAAAACATTAGAAATGTTTTAGAACAGTTACCTATCTTTCCACAAAAGTAACACTAATAATTACCATATTTTTGTTGTGACGGGAGGTGTCCGAAACCTGATACTGATACACGACGCGCTAACCTCTCTCTCCCAACTCGAGGGAGAACACGAGATTGGACGATAAAGAACATTGTGCTACCGAAAAAATATGCACGAACACTCATTTTTATATATGAATCTACCCCGCCCCAGGAAATCAATCCATTTCTTGGTCAATGAAATGCACTTATCCTTCAGGTCATTTCTAATCGCCATAGACTGACCTAACTTGGCTACTTCTGATTAGATTATCATATCAATTTTCATTACCCACAAATTTACCATTTAGTGGTTACAGACGATGTGAGTAATAATCAAATACTTATGAATTACGCCTAACTTTCATCCTTAATGATTAAGTCTCAAGAGATGCAAACTAAAACATAAACTACTAATAGTTAAATTCATCTTTTGACAAGTAGTCGAGGACCCAACCAACCTTATAAGTTGATGAGTGCTAAAAGAGCCTTTTATATTCATGTCGAGATTTCGTAGACTACCAGTTGTTTATCAGGGTCGATTTTAATCCTTAAATAAAGAATTGAGTTATTCAATTAATCGTGATTACTGACTGTTTTAAATATAATTAATTGCATTTATTTTATAGTTTATCATTAATTGGTGATCAAGACTTCTTTGATATTTATGTACATCTAAAAGAACAATAAAAGTCAATTCAATGAACAAAAACTAAATTTTTGAGTGGACTGTTCACTAGGTTTTGATCATGTAATAACATAAAAAATTACTTAAACTACAACGTAACGCTACACCTGAATCCAACTTTTAGCCACTTCCAGTTACTATCTAATGAAAATCCAGACAAATTAAAAGCCTTATTCTTTTGCTGTCGCCCGGAGGACTTTTTAACCTTGAGTATGAGGATGTTTTTCAACTGTGCGATCTGGCCTCTCCGAGCTGACAATGTTAGACAACTCTCTGTGTTTGATTAGCGTTGTCTCCAAAGGATTGCTAACATCCAGTAGCAACACCATTTTAGTAATGCAGAGGTTCTTCACCGTGTGTTGGGACACGGTGATGATGAGTCAATTGGTGTCGCTATCGTGAAACATCAACTTCGGTAGCTTGGACATGTCTTACGAATGTCTACGTAGAGAATTCCACATCGCATTATTTGCCGACGCCGGGACCGGTCGGAAAGATCAGAGAGATGGTCAGTGTATGACATGGTGTCGTGGTATGAAAGAAAACTGCACAGAACTGGTTTCTGTTGGTCCTTCACGGCGCTGTTGTTGGGGCCCTAGAGGTAATCCAAATACAGTGGCTAGAGACGTTATCAGACATGACTCAGAATAGAATCCATTGACGATCCTGCTGTAACTTTCTTTTACTTTTTTCATAAGAATGAACGTATCTTCTTTAATTGAAAGAACTCTTTTTGGTTGTCTTTTTGCTAACTGAACTGTCTCCCACCACTATTATTAGTATTATTACTTCACTCTAGTGCACTAATTCATATTACGTTTTGCTCTTTTTTATCATACTCATTTGCCCTTTTCCATTACTTTACAACCTCTTTGTTATTGTATGTTTCATATGTATCTGGTGCCCCTTGTACTAATGTTTGTGGGTTCAGATAAATAATACACTATGAGCTTGACGATCCAAAAGTTTTAGACCAATTAAATGAACAGATCATTTCGTCATCACTACTTACAAGGGAATTCGATATTCGGTTTAAAGATTTCTAATTGATCAACTGTTCTTACCTGACGTTTAAGAGGTTCCCAATAAAAAACAAGACTTGCATATGGATTATTATCAAGCTCTTGACCTTTTCTGCTATTATAATTAGTGAAAAAATGGAATCCACTTTCGTCCAATTCTTTCAAAAGAACAAACCGTACACTTGGAATACACTGCCTGACAAAAAAAGTTTCGATATAAATTGATTAATAAGTCACACCTGAGGAAATAAAAGCATCAAGTCAGCTGTGAATGAAGGATAAACACTTTTATACAAACACTAATACAATACCTTATGATAGTTCCTTTAGTGTTAAAATCTTCACCCGTATTTGTGCAACGATGTTTTTGGTTTAATCAATGTGAAATGTCTCGACAATTCAGTTCACAAACAATATTTTTATAGAAACTTTTGAGGTAAATCCCTATTAAAATTACGCGAAATTTAGTCTCATTTCATACTGGAACATGTATTTATGGTCTAATATCAAGATTATCCTGGTAATAAAGGAAGCTTTTTATAAGTATATATTTTTGATTTCATATTGATTTCCAAATAACTGGTCGGCGGCCAATGCTCCACGAGGGGTAACAGATGTACGTCTACATAACAGCTTGAAATAAAAAATGAATCGACAATATTTCTTTTAAAAATACGATAAGTATATATTATATGATGAAAGCGCGTTTACTTTCCCTACCAGTCTTTGAAACTCTGAAGTTAACGAAAATAAATCTAAGTCACAGGATAAACAAACGACTTTGAATGGAGAGAATTTCAGACCAAAATACTTGGAATACCAATCTGTACGAAAGATTTCAGAAAGAAGTTTTCGAAAGAAGTGAATAAACGTTGTCATCAATAATACGACGTTTTTTCTGGACATTGATTCACACAAACGAAGAGGTTAAACAATTTGTTACTGGATTTTCTAGGATATGGTTATCACTCAACCTTATATAAAACTAATGGAGTAACCTGGAAGCACCAAAAGAGAATGATATCTAATAATCGTAAAGTAATATGATATACTTTTGAAATATATTTAAGGATTAGTATATTTAGCTTTTTATCTTCTAATAATGGTCACCACAAAGGTTCTGATTTGCAACCCCAATCAACGGTTTGCTAATTTGAATTCTTCCCCTTTAATTAGACAAAAGCGTGTCAGAATCGTTTAATTTAATAGCTATTTTGGACAACTAGAGTCTACAAAAACAAACGTTCAGTAATTTTCAATGAAGTTAATCAATATCTGGGAAAGTGATTACTCTAAGATCAAAGAGAAATTTCAGTCAACATTGATTGTTGCTAGAAATTTTTTCTATGATTTCTATATCAGTAAACCAACGGCCGATAATCCAGCAATACACAGGCTGAAGGTCCATAACTACGTTTAATGCTAGTTATTAGCAACAAATGCTATAATTCCTTCTTAAATGCATTCGATATCTGGTGATGACTACTTTTTGAAAACTTAGTAAAGTAGCCGCTATCAGTTAATTGATAGAGTTACAACACGAATACCTAAACATTCGCATCATCAAACATAAACTAAACATCGTGAGTTTTCATAAATTCCATTAAAACTCATCGACATATGAATATTTCCTGCGAATATATACAACCGTTTCAAACATCGAGTACGTTTTAACGATTACCATACATTAGAACAAGGTCTTAGATAGTCAGTCAAGTATACCTCCATCAACTATGGAAGAGCCATAAATTTATAACATGCCAAATAATAAAGATATACGTCCATGGTTACAGATCTCCAACTTAAAACTGTACATCAAATAACTGAATATTTGCTGAATCTAACATTTCTGAACAATCGGCACATGGTTTACCATTACTTCACAAACACACTAAAAGTTTAAATTGCCTTCGAGTACAGATGTGTACTCACCCATAATTTTATGCAATTAGATCAGAATAAAATAATTTTGAATTACTGTTTGACTGCATCTCTTATACAATGGAAGTGTAGCTTATAGACATGATATAAGAAAAAAATATCACAGTAACCTACTTGCTACACGTTGCGAGAGCCATTGCATTAGGTTCAAAAACATTTTCACATTTAATAGCTTCTTCAAACCACGACTTAAACAAAAGTAAAGGATCCTTGTGCTTTAAATTTATAATATCGAATATATCATTGGATTTTCTATATGGAACTCGTAAATCTAAAATTACAGACACAATCAATAGGAGCATCTGCCAACACTTACGACTAATTTTCAGTTGGTTGTTCATGGTTGATAGACTATAGTAAAACGTTCGTAGCATAAAAAACCTAGCAACAAATCAACTGCTTCCTATGGAAATATCTTCAAACCGATAAAAAAAGCTGAAGTGCTAAGATAAAAAGGCAATGAACTTTTTAACACAAGACATAAAAATACACTTCTTCACAAAATATATTTTTGAACTTTTTTCGGTGAAATGATGTAACCTAATTTAGTAAATTTTGATCGAATCAATTTATTTGGTCCATAATGCTTAGGCAGCAAGGGGAAAATTAAGAATACCGAAGTAGCTATTCGGATTATAAGATTTTAAATCCGATTATTTCTCAGTATAGAGGTTGTGGAGATTATTAATTTTTTGATTGAGATCCCGCGAGAGGGATCGTGGATGCGCACTGCGGAGGAGTCCCACAATAGAACGAAACGACCGTCCAGTGCTTCCAGGTTTCCAACAGTGGTCTAACATCAAACGGATCATGATCTCAATCAAAAACTTAATAATCTCCACAACCCCTATACTGATAATTAACATGTGCCCACTGGTGACTAGATTCGTGAGGAAATTCTCGGAGTTCTAGTGAGAAGTCGTGACTAGTAGAGCCAATCATGTCGGGTAGAGACAGGTATCTACCTCACTATAATGGAAGATGGTCGCGCGATTTCGTGGAATTGGTTGATGTTAGACACTAACACCATCGAATGCCGGCTCAGTGGTCCAGTAGGTTAAGTGTTCGCGCGCGAGACTGAAGGCCACGGATTCAAGTCCCGCTAGCGGGATCGTAGACGCGCACCGTTGAGGAGTCCCACAATAAGACGAAACGGCCGTCCAGTGCTTCCAGGTTTCCAACAGTAGTCTAACATCAATCGGTTCACGATCTCAGCCAACAACTTAGTTCTTTTGTATTTGCACGAATTCGTTATTAATTTACGGCTTTACTACATGCTGCTGAAAGGTTAGCCAACTAATAGTAATGAACATCAGTACATGGTTCAAGACTTAACTAAGTGCGATTCCGGAGGGGTATGTGACTAACTATAGAAATTCGTTATAATTCATTACTTTCTTAGGTTTGTGTAGCGATGCTCATTACATATGAACAATCAGACGTACACAGCCTTCTTGTCCACGATTAATTACTACGCACAAGCATCAGGTAACAGGGGTTACAACTGTGTAGCGAAATCATGTCTGCAGAAAATTTAAATATCTTGTCCTACGTGACAAAAGAGAAAATTCTTGACCACTTCTATACTTATTGTGCGATTATAACTAGTCTCCATTAAAAGACAAATAGAACGGAGAAATACTTACCTTCAATTAGTGTGCTATCACGGCTTACATCAATATATATATATATATATATATATATATATATGATTTGGAACAATGAACTAGAATCAATCGAACTTTGACTTGCCCTATTTTCTTACGATGTGCCTAAATTCCTTCCGCTTTCGTGTTTATGCATAATTTTAGCATTCATTCCTTTACCCCTATTGTTAAATCGACGCTTTGTCAAGGCATTTTGGTAATCCTCTCATTAAATATGATTAAAGTTGGCATATTTATATGTAATCAGTTTTCAATTTACCTATCCTTAATACTTTATCTCACTTTCAATTGCTTAGTAAATCATTCGACATTACTTCTGTAATCGCTCCTAAGAATATAACACTACAAATCACTATTACTTAATTAATATTTTATCATTGTAAAACGTCTTAGAGCGGAGAAATAATGAGAAAGTAATAACAAGATGTTATCAAGATTATAAAATGCCAATGAATTTCGGAGAATCCAGTGGTGGCCTTCAGAATAATCAATGGGAATACAATTTTCGCGCAAGATGATATAAGGTGACAGAAATATGGAGGATTGGAAGTCTGAAAACCATTTATGGTCTTATCAATGCTAAATATCAAAACTTCAGGATTGATACCACTTTTTCAGTAGGAACGGACCCAGAATTTTAGCTGTACATCTTTGAAAACGTAACTCCCAAACCGAAAGTCCGAGCATAACTCCTAACATTAAAACTTCATAACCCATCCTTCTAATCCTAAAACTACCCGATTCTACAACATAACTACAAAACTTCTCAACATCTGAGCTCCTTAAAACTGTTTATCAAACTGTTTGAATTGCCTATTTGCTTTATGTTTTTTCATGTATTACGTAAATCAGCAACCTTAAAGTTCTCAAATTCTTAGCATAAAAGAGATTAAATAACCAATAGGTACTATACCTTAATTTTCCGAAAGACTACTAAAAAGTTGTTGAATCTTTGAAGTGTGAGGAACCCAACCCGAGCTACCAACTTTGGGGAAATTCTGGGGTATTTTGGGGAAACTCTCGAGGTCAAATGACCTTGACCAAGGTCAAAGAGGAATTTTGGGGAAATGGCACGAAAACCCCAATATTTCCCCTGACTTTAGGGTTTTTCCTCAAAATCCCCCCAAACGTTGTGGTTTTTATCCGCGGATAAAAATTTTCCTCAAAATAGGGAGATTGAGAATATACAGTAGGTGAATCGACGACTCAACAAGCGTACACAATACACTCACAATTAATAACGAAATCACTTGTGAACAATCAGAAGTAAAGCAGGCATCATATTAAAATAATATTATGACCAAAATCGAAAGCTGACATTTCAACAAAACGGTATATTAAAAACCCCCCAAGGGCATTCTATGCGTTGCTTAATTCTCGCACTGTAGTTAAACTTCAACTCATCAGTTTTGATGAATTGTAGTGATTCGGATTTGGTTTAAAGTTTTTTGAAGGGCTATAGATAGCGTAAAATAAGAAAAAAAGGAACAAAGAAATTTGAGCTAAGTTTGAAAGGCACGAATGAGCAATATCAAGTAACCATCAAGTGATCAACACTTGAAACTATTAGAAAAGGTTCATTACCACGAGTTCAAGCAGGGAATTTAAAAGCCTACTTGCCATGTTCATCTTGCGGACAATTAAAAAAACACACAAAATAAAAGTCATAAAAATGTGCCTAATCCATCCGTGTTACTAACAGCAAAAAATTTTTTATTTCTCCACAAAATGTGTATATAATTAGTTATGTTTTGCACCTTTACTCTTACTTATGTTCAGAACGGGTTTCGTGGATATTATAGTAATTTCAATGGTTGAGATCATGAGTTACTTGAAGCTAGACCACCATGGAAAACTTGGAACCACTGAATGGCCGTTTTGTTCTACTGTGGGACCCCTCAGCAAGGCGCAACACAGTTATTAATGAGTGAATTTTTGACTAGTCGAAAATGAAGGCAGCTGCCTTCATTCGTTGTTTAAAAAGCTTTTTTTCTTGCAAAAATAGCAAGAAACTCGCAGTTTATTATCATTTTAATTTCAAGACGTTATTGTTATATCCCAATAAGAATAGCGAATGGTAACTTTTGAGGACTACTTATGAACTTATACTATGCACATATTCTTGTCGTATGATTGTCAAGTAACTAGACTATGTATATTTGTAAGATCTTTTTTGAATGTTTTGTGTATGAAAATCCCTCCATGTATACACTTGCGGTTTATTCTTATGTTTCCTTTAGTTGTACATTGTTAGTCTTTTTGATTTCATTTGAGTTGTCAAAATTTGTATTTTATTATAGTCTTTATTATCTTCCCGAACTGCATTCATGTTGATTTACTTGGTGGCAGCCATATTGGTTTGTTCCTCTCTTTGATTGAGTTGCTTGTATTGACTGGAATTGTGCACTTTTGATTGTGAATTGAGGCACTCTTCCGGAATCGGAAACACTCTGTGTTATGAAGCAACCAAATATTATCGTTTGAACGAATCTGTGTGTAGTCTGTCCAGACAGGATAGGACAGCATTTATTTGTTTCGATCGATTTGAACAATCGAACAATTTTTGGTTGAGTAGCTGGGTGGCCATATCTGTTCAAGTGACAATGTACATTTAAATTTATGATGAATTTTAGAATCGTCATTTTACCCAATTACTTTGTTTTGGTTTCAACCGGGAAAGAGCGCGTATCTAACCCACCTAGATAACTATTCTTCAGTCCAAACCTTAGTCTGGATCCTATATATTCATATTATTCTTATTATAAGCCTTACGTAGACATATAGACTATTACAACACTATTTACCATTCTTAAGTTATGTCCAGTTTATTAATTACACTCCCCACAATCTCAGTCACATTCAGCTTCATCTAGTATAAATGTGATTTCCTATTTTATAGTGTGATGTTGTCTACATGGCTAATATATAATCCATGTATGTTTGAAGTAAATGGTTCGTGTAGTGGAGTCTGGTATTGGTGTTCTGGTTTCAAATGGTAGGGGTAGGAAGAAATAGAACTAATAAGGACGCTAGGTTGCTTATACAGATCAATATATCATTGGTTTGGCACAGTGGTAAGATTGTATAAGTAGTATTCCGGCTGACGGATAAGTCACATGATAATTAGCCGGGCGAAATATCACAACACGTATTATACAACACTAACACGCATGTAGTATATATACATCTATTAGCACAATGTTTTTCCTGTGGAATATGTGATGATCAGCAGTCTTTGAGTTATTATATAACTAGGATTCCCCTGAATAGTGCGATTAAAACTATACAGAACTTGGCGAGCACAAACAAAACTATTATAATAAGAATTCGATATTGAGCCCGCATCGAATACAAAAGGATCATCATTTCATACGAACACACCAGGTGAATAGAAAGACAGCAGTTAACAACAGCCAAACAAGTACAGGGAATTTCAAAGCATGAACTGAATACACAGAAGTTGACTTTCAAGTGAAAAGTAAAATTAGCTCCGACGAGCAGAAATACGTCGAACACCTACTAGTGACATAGGAAAAAGCTGCAAAATAAGGAATTATCAAACATTTATGTGACACAGCGAATAAACTGACAAGGAAATATAATAAACCCGAGAGGTCGGTCAAGAACATAGAAGAGAAGCCAATCACTAATATTCAAGGAAAAGTTTTTAACAGAGGGTTACTGAACAGGATGAAAGATTCACCAGATGTTTAGCTTCAAAATCAACAGAACGGATTCCATGAGGACTGGTCGTGCACACAACAAATCACGACACAACGGATCATCGTTAAACAATCAATTCAATGCAACTCGCCATTATACTTCAACCACCACGATTATAAATAAGCATTTGACAGTGTGTATTCGAGAACATTTTGGAAACTTCGTCGACACTATGGTGTGAGCAGCTAGGAATATTGTGTAGCGGTAAATAATTCCCCGAAATCAAATAGCTCTGTAAGTTTTCGACATCGGATGCTGACCACAGTTTTAGTGGACTCATCTGGCTGAAGGCGCTCGGTCAAGCATCCGCACCAGATCACGTGTGGGAACTCCGTGCTCAACATCTGCCGCAATCGCTAGCCAGATTAGTGCAAACGATCCTCGATATATTGATAGCTTGTCAAATATATCTTCGATTTCCTCACTTCTGTCTTTTGATTTTACTTGGTGGGTGCGCTTCGTATTAGAAGGTGTTACTGGTTAAAGCGTTGTCAAACTCCGAATACCTGTGGCATCTTCATTGGTGAGCCCGGCGTGATCTGGTACACCATATTGTAAACTGTGAGTCTGTTCCTTTTTGTGATTTTATACATCATTGTCTTATTTTAATTTCTTTTTTTACATTGTGATATTTTTTCCGTGTTTTTTGGGTTTATATATATATATATATATATTTCCCACTCGTTCACTTTTCGTACTTGGTATATTACTATGACTGAACAGACCCCTAAAGTATTTAAGTTAAAGACTGTGTCCCCACCTTCTTTCCAACTCATGCCTTTCTGGTCAGACAACATCGAAGCCTGGTTTTGTTACGCAGAAGCCGACTTCTTCGAGCACGGTGTGAACGATACATGTACACAATTCCTCGCAGTAGTCAAGGCACTACCGCGCGAATTTAACAGGTACGTAACACCTAGTATGTCTATTAGTGATGTTTCTGATCCATACCAAACCCTGAAACATGCCATCCTTAAACGCGGAGATCTAGCCGATCGACAAAGGTTAGACCAACTCCTCAACAACATCGACCTGAAACACGGTTCTGCCACAGACATGTTGCAAAGAATGCGAGAAGTCATGGGCCAAGGAACCTTCGATGATGGCCTATTCAAACAACTTTTCTTATCCAAACTTCCTCAACAGGTGCAAGCTGTTTTGGTCTCGTTCCAAAACAACGCCGTAGACGAGCTAGCTGCATCTGCCGACCGCATTCTCGAAATCACTAGATCTCCTAACGCCGAGGTTTTTTCAGTCAAAGAAAAGCCTCAAACGACCCAGAATGACATAACACAGTTATGTCATACACATACGCGTTATCTCAAACTCTGTAACGACCGTAAACGATCACTTACTCCGCGGAAAAGCACATCACATAGGCGATCTGTATCTAGAACTCGAGAGACGGATAATCCTGATTGGTGCTGGTACCATAACCAGTACGGAAAATCCGCCAGAAATTGCAGAAAACCCTGCAATTTTCCCAACGCGAAATCGGTCGACGCAAAGAACGTTTCGGGAAACCCAAGCCGGCACGCGTTAACGGCGACCGTAGCCGGCGAACATAGCCGTCTTTTATATGTCACCGATGTGATAACGAGAGTTCGCTACCTCGCCAATACTGACGCAGAGGTTAGCGTTCTCCCAGCGAATTCCAACGACCGGCTACACGAGCCTGTTTTAAATCTACAGGCGGCAAACGGAAAGCCTATCGCTACGTATGGCAAAAGGTATGTTTATCTTAACGTGGGTTTATGCAAATCCATCCTCTGGATCTTTGTTGTTGCGGATGTTTCTATGCCAATCATTGGTATGGACCTTCTACAACACCTCAACTTAATTATGGATACGCGCAAACGATGGTTAGTAGACGGAAACACTAATTTATCTGTTTGCCTGACTTCTTTTTCTGGTTGCAGGTTATCTCCAGTCACTATTAAGCACACTATAGACCCCTTCTACCAACCACTACTCGATAAATATTCTGGCATTTACCAATCGCAACCGAAATTGCCGTGTGTAACCAGCAACGTTACACATCACATCACGACTACAGGACCACCTGTCTTCTCGAAAGCACGCCGACTGGCCCCCGAAATATTAAGGTTGGCGAAAAACGAATTCGACCATATGATAAACTTAGGAATCATACGACCGTCAAATAGCCCATGGGCATCTCCGTTGCACATGGTCTCTAAAAAGGACAGCAACGATTGGCGTCCAACTGGTGACTATCGGAGATTGAATGCAAAAACCATTCCCGATCGTTACCCGTTGCCTCACGTTCACGATTTGACAGCTACCTTGAAAGGTGCAACTGTCTTTTCAAAAATCGACTTGGTAAAAGCGTATAACCAAATTCCTATGGCCACTGAAGACATTCCAAAAACCGCTATTATAACGCCCTTCGGACTCTATGAATTTTTGCGAATGCCTTTCGGTCTGAGAAACGCGGCACAGACTTTCCAAAGGTTCATAGATGACGTTTTTCGAGGTCTCAACTTCGTACATGCATACGTTGATGACTGTCTAATAGCAAGTCCGGACAGAGAATCACATCTCCAGCATCTGGACTTTGTTTTCGACCGACTACAAAAACATGGCATTACTGTAAACATTCAGAAATGCCAAATCGGAACCGTCTCCTTAGACTTCTTAGGACACACTATAGATGCGCAAGGCATTCGACCCCTTAGAACAAAAGTGGCGGCCATTCTGGATTACCCAGAACCAACCACCATCAAGCATTTGCGCACGTTCAACGGTCTGGTAAGTTTTTATAGACGATTCATACCGAAATGCGCGTTACTTATGAAACTCCTTACCGACCAACTTCGGGGAAATGCGAAATCCATTAATCTAGATGACACTACACGAAAAGCATTCTCCACGGTTAAGGAACATATCGTCCGAGCAGCAATGCTTGCTCATCAAGACCCTAAAGCGCCCATTAACATCGCAGTAGACGCATCCGACTGAGCAATCGGAGCAGTCTTACAACAATGGGTTAACCACTCCTGGCAACCTTTGGCATTTTTCTCTAGACGGTTGCCAGACACTGAATCGAGGTACAGCACATTCGGTAGGGAACTCCTAGCTATGTATTGTGCTGTCCGGCATTTTCAACACTATATCAAAGGCCGTGAATTTACCATTTTTACCGACCATAAACCACTTACTTTCTCCTTAAGCTCTTCTTCGGACAAGTACTCACCACGTGAGTCTCGACAACTTGGCTACATCTCACAGTTTACTTCAGATATTCAACACATTTCTGGAGCAACCAATGTAGTCGCAGACGCCTTATCTCGAATAACTTCCTTGAACGGTTTCCAAGGAATTGACCATCTAAAACTTGCCCAGCTTCAAAAAGAAGACACTGATCTTCAGCACGAGTTGTCCTCAACAACACTTAAACTGCGAATTAAACAGATGGGAACAGGTGAGGAAACCTTACTGTGTGACACATCTACAGGTAGGGATCGTCCAATCGTACCGAAACATTATCGACTAGGCGTCTTCAATACGTTGTACAAACTTTCTCATCCAGGTGTTCGTGCAACCATTAAGCTTATAGCAGAACGGTTTTGTTGGCCTGGTATGAATAAAGACGCGGGGGAGTGGGCACGCTCCTGTGTAAGCTGCCAGAAATCTAGGGTTATTAGGCATAACAAATGTCTCTTAGGCTCGTTTAAAACTCCCGATGCTCGCTTCGACCATGTTCATTTGGATTCGGCAGGACCTTTACCAGATTCGAATGGATATTCTTATCTTTTAACATGCGTAGACCGTTTTACTCGATGGCCAGAAGCAGTACCCATCAAAGACATTACTGCTGAAACAGTGTTCCGCGTCTTCGTCGAGAGGTGGGTAGCAAACTTCGGCTGCCCAACAACCATTACTACAGATCGTGGATGTCAGTTTGAATCTGAACTGTTTCGTTGTCTGACCATGAAACTAGGAATCACTCGCTTCCGAACGACAGCCTACCACCCACAAGCAAACGGGTTAGTAGAACGTTTTCACCGAAAACTAAAAGCGTCACTATCAGCCTCAAACATTTCTCAGTGGGCTGACGCTCTTCCACTCGTCTTACTAGGCATACGCAATGCAGTGAAATCTGACATTGGATACACTGCATCTCAACTCGTTTATGGTACGACCCTTCGACTTCCAGGAAAGTTCGTGGATCCTTCACCCTCTTCGATGGACATGGATTTAACCTCCTACGCGAACAGACTTACAAACGCAATGCGTTCAGTTAAACCTGTTTCCACTCGACCACAATCAACCGATGTTTTCGTTCAACCTGACTTACTACATAGTACACACGTCTTCGTACGTCGAGACTCGCATCGACAACCTCTCGAATCAACATATGAAGGACCTTTCAAAGTTCTTCAACGCGAATCTAAGTACTATATAATCGATAAGAACGGAACCAACGAAAGCATCAGTATCGATCGCCTCAAAGCAGCGTATTTAGAAGGAAATCCTATTCACGTCGATTTCCCTTCAATACAACCGCACGACACAACTCCTGCCCTTATAACACCTCAATTGACAGCAGACACACACGTTGATACTTCGACAGTATCCGAAAATAAACTCAAAACAACGCGTTCTGGAAGAAGAGTAAGATTTCCAGAACATTCGAACGATTACTGCATGTAAGACACAAGTTAACATTTTATATCATCTCGATTTTCCCTTGTACTATATATAATTTTTTTTTAAAAAAACGAATTTAATATGCTTATATATTTTTATTATTTTTTTTATTTCAAAAAAGAAAAAACAAAAAATAACGATATTATAAAAATCCTTTTTTACGCTATTACGTGAGCATGAGTTTGTTTTCCTTTTTCTTCGCCCGTTTTGTGTTTTCACGCGCGTACGAGTGTATTCCGACATGCACTTACATATTTTTCTTTTCTTTTCCAGGACGACTGGAAAAGACGATGAAAAGAACGATGAAGTTGAGAGAAACGAAAATCTGCATTGTACCTTTTTTTCCTATATTGCACATCATGGTCCATTATAGTAAGGAAAGACGATCAGACGCTGCTAAACCTAGCAAGCTATCAGAAGAGTGTTTACCAACGAAAAACTCGTTGGGTTGAAACTTCTGGCTGGCCACGTCTTAAGATCATCACTACCCCACTAGGGGGGAAGTGATCTGTATCGGTAAATAATTCCCCTGAATAAGCATTTGACAGTGTGTATTCGAGAACATTTTGGAAACTTCGTCGACACTATGGTGTGAGCAGCTAGGAATATTGTGTAGCGGTAAATAATTCCCCGAAATCAAATAGCTCTGTAAGTTTTCGACATCGGATGCTGACCACAGTTTTAGTGGACTCATCTGGCTGAAGGCGCTCGGTCAAGCATCCGCACCAGATCACGTGTGGGAACTCCGTGCTCAACATCTGCCGCAATCGCTAGCCAGATTAGTGCAAACGATCCTCGATATATTGATAGCTTATCAAATATATATTCGATTTCCTCACTTCTGTCTTTTGATTTTACTTGGTGCGTGCGCTTCGTACTAAAAGGTGTTACTGGTTAAAGCGTTGTCAAACTCCGAATACCTGTGGCATCTTTAATTGTCAACATCATACGGAATTTATACGACGGACTACACTGCAAAGTCGCGCATGTAGAACAGCTGACAGATGCATTTCAAGTAAGCAATGGAGTCAGACGAGGCTGTTTACTCTATCCCTTTCTCCTTCTTCTAGTGGTTGGCTGAATTATGAAGACCCCGACATCTGAGGGAAAGCACCAAACATAATGGACTGTTTGGAATGAATTGGAAGATTTGGACCCCGTTAATTACCTATTCCATACACATCAATAAGTACAGGTCAAGACATCTAGTGTAGTAGCAGCCTCTGCAACAGTAGACTTCGACGTACGCAGAGGGAAAACCAAGATTCTCAAATTCAACACAGAGAACACCAATCAGAGCACACTTGATGGAGAAACTCCGGAAGAGATGGATTCTTTCACTTACCTGGTCAGCAACATTGGTGAACAAGGAGGACCCGATGCAGACGTTAAGGCGATGATTGGCAAAGCAAGAACAGCATTCCTTCAACTGAAGAACATATGGAACTCAAGACAACTGTCTGCAAACCATCATCTTCAATACTAACGTCAATACAGTTCCAATGTATGGAGCTGAAACTTTGAGAACTATCACAATATTTATCGTCAGTATCGGCCGAGAAGTAAGAAAAATATAGGCCTTTACTAACAATTGCCTACACAAAATGTTGACCGTATACCATCAGCAACAACCTACTGTAGGAGATAACCGGCCAGCTTTCAAGTGAAAATGAAATAAGAAAAAGAATCTTTAGGTGTATGGGACATACATTGAGGAGATTATCAGATGCATCACGTGGCAAGCAGTAACCTGAAATACTCCATGGAAACTGACCAAGAACTATGTAACATTGGATTGCGGATTACTACTTTAATCCATGATAACCTGAAAATCATGTGTTCAACTCAGTGTGGCGTTATAATTGCGAGTCAGATATTTAACACTTTCTAATTTTCAATGGCTTGGCATTAAATTTCAGTAGTCAAGTTTAGTTAGTGATATTAAAATTATTTTACAAACCATTCATCATTTTGTTTTTAATAATCTTTCGGTGAAACTCTATTTTATGGACGACCTTTGAATGCATGTTTAATTGACCTTGAGAACATTAGCCAATCAGAAGAGAGTTAGTGTAAAGTAAAAATATATTATAAAAACTGATGAATTACAATGGATATTCTTCTTTCACATGATTTAGGAACTTGTCAAGGTTTGATAAAGGTTCAGAAGTTTTGCAATCATAATGCATGCGGTATAGGAACTCGTCCATATGGCTCCATAATAATCGTCCTCTGGAGCCGTGGTAGGGTCTTAAAAAATGTCCCTTTTGAGTTGAACGATCGTAAAATCCAAGTACCTGTCAAGTATATTCACGGAAGTGCTACTTACCCAATCATCATTGATAAAACGCCCTTTGTTGTATTTTCGCTTTCTAACTACTGTCTCATCTATTTCCACTATCTTTCCAACTCTTCAAATGATACATGTACTTGTGTCATTTTCATTGCGCACATATCACGGCAATATTCATACCACTGAACAGCGGAAGTTTCTGTGACATCTGCAAAAGCCGCAGCTAATGTTACTGGAGACTTTATGATCAAATTTGCCACAATTATCATGATTTGTCTGAGCCCGAGCCGTGATCGCGCAAAAAAAGCGCCAGTTCAAGCAGATTTTTCTCTCCAACATATAGTTCAACGAAATACAATGTCATCACGGTAGTCTGCACATCGTTCTGCAGGCATTTGATTGCCGCAGTCACAGATACAGGAACTTCTTAATAGTCCCATCAACAATCACCTCATCTCTAAAATCTGCTGTAAAGCGATCGAATGTGAGCATCTCGCATTGAACTTAGCGCCGTGACCTTGAATTCCTCAAACGCTTCTGATTGGCTCGTCCGTAAATTAGAGTCCTACTGTTATAACGCCATGAATCATGGTAGACAATGATGTGACTTCCATGTAAGATCTTATAAATTACACAGTTACATCACAACAAGTCCACAATTTTAGGACTAGGTCTATTATTAGAGCAGTACTAAAATCGAAGTAGGTCATAATTCTACGATCTCGCTTGAGAAAAGTTTATAATATCATATGCTCTTAATCAAAGAAGGATAACACTCACTTGGGTCACATTTAAAGCTTCAGACCAAAAAAATAACCTTATTCAACACGCTTGATGGCATGAGGTTACCTATCTATACATCGTAGGAGGATTAAGAATTTGTGACCATGACTTGTCAGAGAATGTATAGTCATCTTCATTATAAGAACGGTAAAATGTTAAATCCAAAAGTATAATATCCGAAAAGACTTTCGTGCCCTAAAAGAGTAGATATACAAGAAAAATTAATGTGACACTTTTTTCATTGATTTAACTGCAGATAGTGATGAGTAAAAAAGACAGTCATAATGCCTAATGAACTATGAAGACCATAAAAATGTATTCAGTGGGCTAATATATCACAGTTCTTTTACATATCGCAAGTTTATTTCTTATTCATTTTGAAAAGGACAGAAGTCTGGGTCGCCTGTGTTATTCCTGACAACAGCGGGCTCTCAGTCGATCTAACGTTCTTTTGATAGCGTCGACAAATAGAGCTTCAATTGCGTGTTGAGGTGATAAATTTCAATGGTTGATGATTCTGTGGGAAGGTTGGTAGTCAGCTGACAAGTGATTTGTTCTGGGCACGCAAAATTTAAGGAGTGTCCTTGTAAATCCTCTGTTCGGTAAAACAAGAAAAGTGAGAACCTATCAGATGAAAA
The DNA here is from genome assembly GCA_946903255.1 of Schistosoma spindalis. Lineage (NCBI taxonomy): Eukaryota > Metazoa > Platyhelminthes > Trematoda > Strigeidida > Schistosomatidae > Schistosoma > Schistosoma spindalis. The sequence continues at coordinate 81,277,225 of OX336420.1, forward strand.
TTTGTCATTACGTAATTTAAAAACTGTAATCAACTACCTTCTGGTACTTCTATATGACAATGGGAATAGGTTTAGTTTAGCCTGTCGTGCATTATACGTGAGGTCCCCTGTTTTGGTAGTCAGCTGAATTGAGGTTCGCTGAGCCTTTTGCAAAGACTCAACTTCTTTTTTAAGCTTCGTCTAGCCGCTTATATACCGTGTTCAGGTTTAGGACGCATGAATGCTGCATACAAAGTCAGAATAATTTTAGCGTCGACATGGCTAAAGGCCTTAAGTATTGACCATTGATGGCTCTGACACGGCAGTGTGCAGTAATTTTGAAGACAACAGCTACCATAGCATACTTCCAGTCGTTTGGTAATCGATCCTTAGTAACAGATAGGTTAAAATATGCTTAAGGGATACGCAACAGACGTTGCGAATTCCTTTAGTAACCTAGGGTGCATTTCATAGGGTCCTACCTGTCTTCCTATATCAAGCTTATTTAGCAAACCAAAGATATCACGTTTTTTAGTGGTCACAGTGTTCAGAATGTGTGTGAGAAAAGGTTTGTGTGAACTGGAGGGGGGAGCATTTGTAAGGTACATGCGTTGCTAAAGTAATATGAGAATACCTGACCATTACCATATTCGTCCCGCACTAACGATGAAGTACTACTGTCTCCCATAGTGTTCAAACATTTCCTTTTCTTTAATTCCTTTCGTTTATATACGAAAACAAGCGTTTAGGGTATTCTATAGACTCTTTAACGAGTTTATCTTCATACCATTTCCAAATCTTGTGGAGGCATAAACTAATCGAGCTTCCCGGTGCTGATATTTTGTCTCGTCAGTACACAGTGACCCAAATCTTTCCAACGATTTTCTGCTCCTACGGAGAAGGGTACATATTGTTTTATTGAACCACAGTAGAGAGATTATCGGGCCCGTAGCGGTAAATAAATCCTCAAAATCAATGTCTCTATGGGTCTTCGACATTTAACGCAGAACGCATTAGTTTTGATAGTCTCACCCAGCTGAAGGTGCTTGATCCCGCACCAGTGATTACTCTGTGCTTCACATCTACAACCTCTAGCTAGCTTAATATAATGTAATAAATTTCTGCAATGGCAGGTACACGCCATTTTTACAGGCATGATCTACAAATCACAACATTTATAAACTATATTTATTTAGAATGCGCACTGTGAAACAATAAAAGTGAATATCAGTCCATTCCTTCAGATATACTGAGTAGTCTTCAAAATATTTTCCAAAGTGGCATCGCGTCCACGCCACATACCATATTCAATCTCCGCATTATTGTGTTAGGATTTTGGTCGTTCTAAGTATTTATTCAATGCAACTTTTTAAGTTTATAGTTGTTATAAAGTAGACACGTAGAGCGCTTGGTGTGAATTATGACCTTGGGAAAACACGTACGTCTAGCCCACTCCAGATATCAGAAGTTCCATAGCTGTGCCCTCAGAGTTATAGACAAGGTAACTAGTGGTGACATGGCAAGTCAATATAATGTACTGGAGAGTAAAATGCTTATAAAGAATAGACAGGAAGGAACTCACATTAACTTGATGTTGATTTTATTTTGTTCTATCCTAACCGGTTGATGGGTAACAGGTTCCACAGATGCAAGTCAATTGGTAATAGACAGTCAATTGTGCGGAATTTTTAAATTTTAAGGGTAATAGTAAGCATCTCAAGTGTGATGTCACGAACCATTGGTATTGATGCTAATTTATTGTGCAACCTGCATCTTTAAATCGCGTTTGTGACGTTGAGCTGGTTTTTATTCCTACCGAAGATTCCTATCACTAGCAAAACTATACAGTTTGCTAAAGACAAAGCCTGCTCATGACTCTATAAAATCAATAAAAATAAAAATGAGCTGAAATTGCTTCGACAAGAAATAGAGACAGCCATTTGTGTATCGGAATACTGTTTTCCGTAATATATTTTAAAACTTCACATAAAATTATACTTTTAGCTTCCTTTTGAACCACATTTATTTATACAGTTCTTTGTACATTCACACCATGTTTACGCTTGTTTTCTTTAACCTACTAGAATGCTCTTGCCTAAAAAGTACCTTAATAATAGAAAATTAGACAAAGCAGTCATAACTATTTCACCACAAATAACTAAATTTCAATACACACGAACATTGTGTGCTTTGCTTCTCTTCCTTTCTGTTTCTTACTTTCCTTTTCAGATCCACCGAGATATTTCACAAGTAGCGTATATGGAGATTTTCAGAGGAATATAATGTCACGGTTTCTAGAATCTCTCAACTTTGCGTGGACTTTTTCTTGACCATAAGTTGTACGTCTCAACGCGACTCCCACAAAGTGTGCCAATAGCCACATTAACAATACAGATCTTGCTAATATTATTTGCATTCATATGTGATAATTATGATGATGATCAATGTAACTTATCAAATACCGAACTAACTGAATAACCCAACACAGTGAAGACCGATCCTTGTATAACAATTTGATCTTGTCTGTGAACTGGCATGCCTCATGACAGTACTGTAATTTGGGAATAAATTATTATTATTATTACTATTATTATTATTCAGAAATGTCTAATCACCACGAATTTTATAGAATTTCCGAACACACTATTGATGCTCCAGGCATCCGACCATTCTGGATTACTCAGAGTCGACTACAACCAACCAACTATGCACATTCAACAGCCTAGTAAGTTGCTACAGATGGTTCATACAGAACAACGCTTCTCTCATGAGACATTTAAAAGATCAAATTTGCATGCATCCGGAAATCCTCAATTTAGACGACAAAGCAAAAAGCACTCTACACAGTTAGGGAACTCATCACAAAGGAAACTATGCTCGCTCATCAGGACACCCAAGTACCCATTAGTATCGCAGTGGATTCACCCGACTCGGCAATCTGAAGAGTCTTAAGACGTGTTAATCACACCTGGCAACCTTTGACATTCTTCTCAAGACGGCTGCCAAACGTTGAATCGAGGTATAGCACGTTCGACAGGGAACTCCTAGCTATGTATTGTGCTGTGCGGTACTTTCAACATTCTGTGGAAGGCCGAAAATTCAATCCTTTTACTGATCATAAACCCCTTACTTTTGCTTTGACCTCATCTTCAGGTAAGTACTCACCTCGAGATCCTCAACAATTGAACTGAATTTCTCAGTTTACTTTAGACAGCCCTAAAACTGAATGTTAAACAGGTAAGGATACTTTACTATACGACACACTTACAGGTAGAGATCGTCCAACCTTTCCGAGACACTATCGGTGCAACGCCTTCAATACAAGCTACCTAATCCAGGTGTTTGTGGAACCATCAAGCTCACGGTAGATCGATTTTGCTGGGCTGGAGTGAATAAAGACATGAGGGAACGGATACGCTTCTGTGTAATGTGCCAGGGATCTAAAGTGATTAGACACAACAGGTGGCCCTAAGACTCTTTCAAATCTCCAGACGCTCGTTTCGACCATGTTTATCTGGATTTGGTAAGACATCCACCAGATTCAAATGGGTACTCTCACCTTTAAGCTTGCGTAGACCGTTTCAGACGGTAGCCGGAAGCAGTATCCACCAAGGACATTACCGCTGAAACAGTGGCTCGCGCCTTCGTCGAACGTTAAGTAGCAAATTTAGGATCTCTTACAACTATCACTACAGACCGTAGACGCCATTTAGAATCCGGACTTTTCCGTTGTCTGACTACACAATTAGGAATCATACGACGCTCTTCCAGTCGTCTTACTTGGTATTTTCAATGCAGTGAAAGCTGGCACTTGATACACTGCATCTCCATGCGCTTATGGAACGACACTTCGACTTACAGTAGGATTCGTGGATCGTTCATCTTCTTCAATGAATATGGATCTAGATTCCTACATGAGCATACTTATAAACGCAATGCGTTCAGTCAAACCTGTTAACACTTGACCTCAATCAATTGGTGTTTTCATTTAACCTGCTCTACTATATAGCACACGTTTTTGTAGATGGCAATTCACTTAGATAACCTCTTCCAACCACATACGAAGGAACCTTCAAAGTCTTTCAGTATGGAACCAAGTATTACGTCATCCATAAGAGCGAGGCCAGTGATAGTGTGGTGTGTGCTACTTATGTAGACGTGAGTCGTGAACAGAATGTCTGGCAGCAGAGAGACGAGAAGATCGAACAATAAAGAATGAAGAAAGAATGCAATTTGTATGAAAATGCAAGAACAAAGGAATTCTGAGTCATTTGATACAATTAATAAACATTTTGCAAATGAAGCATTTAATATATGGTTCTTAGATTTTACTAACTAGTTCTGTAATTTTTTGTTAGATACATTCGATTGTTCCCACTGGTGTTTTGTTCACTACAATAACATCAGCAATTAGGAGGATACTCTAGTCACGTTGATTTTTATTCAGCACAATCGAAAGACACGAGTCTCATAATTACGATACCTCAACCGGTAATCAACAGTCACGACGAAACTTCGGTGGTATCTGACATTCGACTAAAAACAACGCGTTCTGGTGGAGAAGTTAGGTATTTAGAGAACTTAAACGGCTACTGCACGTAAGACACTACATAACACTTTGTTTCGTTTCAATTTTTTGTGTTATTGTGTCAAACAGACACATAAACTACTTTTAATATGCTTGTATGTATAGTATTTCGATTCCACAGAACGTTTTCTTGTCGCTAATATTCTCGCTTATTTGTGCATTTTTGTTATTTCAAAAACAACGAAAATATCGTACCGCGAGATCGTTTTTTACGCTATTACATATTTATAAAACGCATGTATATGAGTTTATTTTCTTTTTTCGCCCGTTTTGTGTCCTTATGCACATACGAGTAAAATTTGAGATGCACTTAGATATAAATTTTTTCTTTACGAGCACGGCTGGAAAAGATGGAGACTGACGAAGTTTACGATGGATCGAAATTTTCATTGTACCAGTTTTCAGTAGTATACTGTATCAAATGGCCCCTTATAGTATAGAAGGACGACCAGGTGCTGATGAAAATAGCAAGCTCTCAGAAGAGTGTTTGCTAACGACAATCTTGTCGGGTTTAAATTTCTGGCTGGTCAAGTCTAGAGTCATCACTAGGATGAGAGGGTGATCTGTGGCGGCAAATAAATCCTCAAAATCAATAGCTCTGTGAGTCTTCGACAATTAATGCGGACCACATTGGCTTTGATGAACTCACCCATCTGAAGGCGTTTGATCTCGCACCTACACCAGATTACGAGTGAGTACTCTGTGCTTCATGTCTGCAACCTCCAGCTATCTTAGATCACCTCTCGATATTCTACCAAATATATCTTCGAGCCTCTTTGTTTCTGGCTTTTGATTTGACTGGGTTGGCACATTTCGATTGTAAAAGTGTTAATGGTTAAGGTGTTGTCAAACTTCGAACACTTGTGGACAGATTAAGGCCACTCATCGTAGCAGTGACAGAAACTTGGTTAGTCCATGACTTCGATATTACTCCAGAATTATCGGGATACCATTACCTAAGCAGTGAAAGACATAGTTGTAGAAAAGGAGGTGGCGTCCTGTTATGTATAGCCAATAATATAAATGTACGCTCCTCTGCTAGCGAATCCCATGACAGAGGTACTTGTGAAGTTATTAGCTGTAAATTGGCGGCCTGCTTGAATATCTGGGCTACCTGTTCCTTCCATCTAGATATTTCGTCAAGTTATCCATTTTCTTGTTTGTTTTAACACACTATTATGTCTATTGAGCTCACAACCTATTCAGGCGCGTTTACGAAAAGTGTACAACCTTTCGCTGTACGGATTACAAAAAGGTACAACCAGCGACATCATGGTGGCTTGCAATATGCATTGAAACGAATGAACATTATTCAAATGTCGATTATCGAACTCCTAACATCTAACTGGCCATCACTCAATATTTATCGTCAGGATCGATCAAGATATATGAAAAAGAAACTTGTTGAAATACCTTATGCTGAGAATTCAATAGTGTACCACAAATATAATGTTGAATAAAGCTTATAATAATAATAATAATTTATGCTCCGTGTCATCTATCGCAGCCAAATCTGCTTAGCTGATGACTTTATTTTAGAGCGCATTCATCTTTGGAGTGTCGATACCAGAAGCTTGATAATAGGAGACTTTAATGCACCTGACATTAGTTGGACTGAGATGACCATAGGAGGATCTATTAACTCCTTTGATAGTAGGTTCCTGATAACAATAATGGAGCATGCATCAGTGCAGCATGTATCTAAACCCACACGTTTTGGTGCTAACCAAGGTTCTTCTATGTTGGACTTGGTAATTACTCATGATACTGAAGATATTGTCGGCCCAAATACTCTTCCACTGTTGGTGAACAGCGATCAGGCTGTTTTGTCATTCACGTTTAGAACTAGGGACATGTAATACGATCAGGTTACACCCCTCCCAAATATATGGAAAGCTAACATATCAGCCATTCAGGAGTACGCTGCTAAGACAGATTGGTTTGTAGATACTAGCTTATCAGTTGGGGAAGCATGGTGTGTACTTAAGGGTAAGTTTAGTTTAGTTACGTACTCGTTCATGCCATACCTGGTACCGCGAAAACCGAGTAATAATCCACCATGGATAACTAAACCAGTTAAGAAACTTCTTAGAAGAAGGAAGAAACACTGGAATATATTCATCTCCGCTGGTTTAGAACAGTACTGATCCAGTTATTGTAAGACTAGGAATGCCTGTAAAGCTTTAATAAGTAAGACTAGATGATCATACGAAAAACAATTGGTTAAGGATTCTAGATATGGTCCGAAAAAACGTATATAAAAAGGCGAACTCAGAGAAGTGATAGAATTCCATCACTTTTGATACAAGAAAATCCGTTAATCTTGGCAGAAAATGATACCGAAAAAGCTGGAGCTTTATCGGAATATTTTAGTAGAGTGTTTTCTATCACTAATGAAGTACGACCAACGATTCATTATGATCGTAACGGCTCGCTGATGGATCCTGTGGTCATTGAAAAAGGTACTGTTTTAAGGCTACTTCAGCATATCAAACCTGATAAGTCCAGTGGTCGTGATAATATTCATCCTAGGATTATGAAAGCCATATCAGATGTAATTGCTGAACCTTTAGCGATACTGTTTGGCATGTCTCTAAAGCAGTCCAGACTGCCCAGAGACTGGAAAGACGCTATAATAAGTCCGGTGTATAAGGCTGGGAGTAGGGATTTAGTTAGTAACTATAGAGCCGTTAGCTTAACTAGTGCAGTTGTAAAACTGATGGAAAAAATCATTCGGATATCTGTTATAAACTATGTTGAAAGGCATAATCTTTTCTCCAGGGAACAACATGGTTTTCGGAGAGGCCTATCGTGCTTGACAAATCTTCTCATTGCAAGAGAAGATTGGGCTGCTGCAAAAGATCAGAATATTCCTGTAGATGTGATCTTCATAGATCTAAGTAAGGCTTTCGATAAGGTCTCGCATTGTGGTCTTAAATTCAAACTGGAACGCTTCGGAATCCATTATACAGTCGTAGATTGGATAAGTAACTTTCTCCATGACAGGAGACAAAGGGTAAGGGTTAATGGGGCTCTTTCATCGTGGGTACCTTTAGAAAGTGGAGTTCCCCAAGGCACAATCCTCGGTCCTCTTCTCTTTTTACTTTATGTAAATGAATTACCAACTGTAGCAAAATCATCCGTTCTACTATTCGCTGATGACATAAAAATTTGGAGACCCATACACAATATGTCGGATAGAATGGTATTACAGAATGATCTTAGCTCACTGGTGGCATGGTTAGACAGGTGGTCACTTGAAGTAAATCCTAATAAGAGTGTGGTGATGCAATTAAATAACAATGATGAATCGTATCACTATACAATACGTGGATTCGTACTACCCAAAGTAAGAAACTATAAAGATTTGGGAGTCATATTAAGTAGTGATCTCAAAACCACTAGTCACTGTAAGGCTGCTGCTGCGAAAGGCTATAGGGTATTATGGTCTGTTCGTAGGTCTTTTCAGTATTTAGATGATGAAATGTTTAGATTACTATACCCTATTTATGTGCGACCACATTTAGAATATGGGATTCAAGCAGCAAGTCCTTGTTTCAAGTATGAAGCAGATATGCTAGAGCGAGTCCAACGACGAGGTACTAAGATGGTACAAGGTCTATCTGGACTATCTTATGAAGACAGGTTGAGACACCTCAACTTATTTCCGTTATCTTACCATCGAATACGGGGTGATCTAATATTGGCTTATCGTATACTGAACGATGACCTTGGTATTAACATGTCCTATCTTTTACTTCCGTCTGGGACTGATCGTTTGAGAGGACACTCGAAAAAAAATTCAAAAACCGAGATCAAATCGTTTACGTCTGGAGTTTCGTTTCTCTCTTCGAGTAGTGAATTATTGGAATTCTCTACCGGAACACGTAATATCAGCACCTTCTGTTGATATATTCAAGACGAGATTGGACCTCCAGAGTATTACAAACTGCAAGGATTAATACAGGTTGATAGACATCCTATCCTTATTACTGAAGACTTAAGACTGATATCTACCACTGTTCTTTCAAATAGCGCGCGTATCCACCTAAATTTTTCTAAAAATATTATAAAAACCATAAATTTTCATAGACTAGAATGCTCTTCTTTTACGTAGGTACATTTTGAAGGTTTAAAATTCTCTCATTTGGCTCAGGCAAGTTCGAAACTTGTCTTTGAAACATTGAAATGCTGAAGATTGTCCTTGAGGCGTCTCGCGATTTTATGAATGTAGATAGTGTGACCTGGTCTTCACGAATAAAGGTTGGTCTTAATCTTCAGGTGTCATTTATTTAGTACTTGATGATGCTTGTTTTCTATGCCTGACTTATTGTAGGCTTTTGTAGCCTTCTAGTCAAAATACTGTTCGTTTCCTGGCTATGTATATCACTTAGTAATACTTTACTAAGTAGTTATGTGGGTATTTTATCTGTAACCTGTTTTTAACTAATCATTACATAGATTTAAGTGGACTTGCCGAGAAATATTTTAGAATTTCTTATCTGTAAGCAGTTATTTGTAAGACTCATTGGTTAGTGAGTTTTAGGATTTTACTGAAATCGATTTCTCACCCTACATGGAATGGTTCAAATGGTTGTGGACGGAATAGAAGAAGCTTTCGCTTAACAGGCTTCCGTGTCTAGTAGCAGGGGATCGCCAATACCTTCAGGCAAGAACCTAGGTATGTTAACGATAAAAGAGAAAAATAATAAATTCGTAAATCATAGTAAGATACTATCCTTAGTCCTTAAGAATAGATCAAGTCGCCTCTTAAAGGACTCTTGGGAAGCTGCTCAGACTAGCTCAGCTGGCAGCGAATTCCAGCATTTGACAACTCTTAGGGAGTAAAAGTTGTGCCTGTAGTCCGTTCTACTATGTTGTATCTTTAATTTCTGGGTGTTACCCCTTAGGTAAGTGTTGGGACTAAGCTTAAGTAGGTGTTTAAGAGGATGTCAAGGAGTGTTAAGGATATTGTAAGCCATTAAAGGTCACCCCTAAGACGCCTATACTCTACTGGGTAAAGGTCGAGTGATTGGAGGCGCTCATCGGAAGGCTTGAATTTGAGTCCCCGAACTGATTTCGTGGCTCACCGTTGGATACGCTCCAGAGTGTCCTTATCCTTTTGGAGTGTAGGAGGGAATACTATGTTTCCGTACTCTAAATGGGGACGAATGAAACTATTGAAGATTATGTGGAAAGTTCTCCCGTCAAACTGACCGAACATGCGCCTCAATATTACCAGTGCAAGGTTTGCTCGAAAGGCATTTCTGTCACAGTTGGCGTAAGACTTTAAGTCGTAGAGCACCAGAACTCTTTTTCGACTCGGGATACTACTAGAGAGGAGTTTCCTAAGTTGTAACTGTAATCTGCGACGTGTCGCACATGGACTACTTTACACTTTGAGGTGTTAAAGGTAAGTCCGTACAACTGTCCATAGATGGTTACAGTATCTTTTACGTTTGTCGCAACAGAACTGTCTTCCTGTATGTTGAACACGAGTCCTCTAAAGTTGTTTAACTAACGTCGCACCATATAATTTAACGCGATTAAATTGTAACATGGCATATGTTGGCGTTCAGTCAATCAGTCAGCTGCAACGTAGAACCAGGCACGTATATGCATCGGTCCAAGTTGCCATACCGCATTAGCACAATAAGATGAACACCGGATTCATAGAAGTAGTTAATTCAGTGGTGGTAATATATAGAAGAAAGAGTGTGTATAAGGAGATAGTGCAGGAAGATAGAATTAGTTCGTAGAAAGAAAGATTTGAAGTGATTTTAATCTCTTAGTTTAAAGGAAGACAGAGAGTGAATACACCGACGCCATTGTGATCGATTCTGAGCCATGTCACCAAGAGTCTCCAACCATTGGTTACGATAGTCACGCGGACCCCAACCATGTAGTCTGCATCTACCAACATGGCTCAGACCAAAAGTTAGTGACTTCAAGCACTGATGCCACGTTTTGGTTTGACCGCCCCTTACTTTCTTCCAATCATCCCTAACACCGGTTAGCATTGCGCGTCGTGGTAATCGGTGTTCAGGCATACGCAGCACGTGGCCCAACCATCTCAGTCGATGAAGATTCATAACCTCATCAACTGATTTACCATCATTCCCTAATACCCTGCGTCTAACCTCACTATTACTTACCCGGTGATCCCAGCAGATACCCGCAATATTTCTAAGGCACCTGTGGTCAAATACTAGTAACTTACGAATATCTTCTACTCTTAAAGGCCATGTTTCGCAGCCGTATAGTAGAACGGAACGAACTGCCGCGCAGTATACTCGTCCCTTAATTGATAGACGGATATCTCGCCTTCGCCATAGATGACGTAAGTTGGCAAAGGCCAAGCGAGCTTTTCGAATCCGTGCTGAGATTTCGTCAGACACCAACCCATTAGGGCTGATCAGACTTCCAAGATAAGTGAAGTTGTCAACGCGTTCGACTACTTCACCCCCTATCCTTAGTTCAGGTGTTGATGCAGACCAGTCCTGAAGCAACAACTTGCATTTAGAGGGAGAAAGCGCATCCCAAACATTCTGGCATTGTTGCTCAGTGCTACCAAAAGACTCTGCATTTCATCAGCGTCTTCACCAAACAGGACTATGTCATCTGCGTATTCTAAGTCAATAAGTGGACCTCCTGGTAGGAGATCAATACCCGAGAATTCAGTCGATGAGAGCGTTATTTCCATCAGTGTCTATGATGAAGTTAAACAAAAATGGAGAAAGTGGACAGCCTTGACGGACGCCACTTGAGGTTGCAAAAGCAGATGACAGTTCGCCATAAGCTCTGACCCGACTAGTAGTGTTCGAGTAAAGAGCCTTCACAAGGTTTATGTACTTCTGAGGTACGCCTTTCAATGACAGACACTGCCACAGAACCTCTCGGTCAACAGAGTCAAACGCTGCTTTTAAGTCAAGGAATACCACCATTGTCGGACGCCGATAAGTATGCCTGTGTTCTAGAACCTGACGAATGGTGAATATGTGGTCGATGCAGCCACGACCAGGTCTGAAGCCAGCCTGATTTTCACGTGTTTGCAGTTCACGAGTCTTAGTTAGGCGTCCGAAAATTATCGAAGCTAGTATTTTAGATACTATATTAGTCAAACTAATCCCTCTGTGGTTGTCACAGGATGATTTTGACCCTTTCTTAAATATTGGGACGATAAGTGATTGTGACCAGTTAGATGGATAACGTCTAACTCCCAGATTTTAGCTAAAATATTAGTCAACCTAATCGCTAAAACTAGACCACCATCCTTAAAGACCTCTGGGGCCAATCCATCTGGACCAGCTGCCCTTCCTCGTTTCAGATTAGCTATAGCCTTTTGAACTTCAGCTAGAGTTGGGGGACCTACTTCAATGTTCCATTCACACTGTCTGGGAATAGAGGGTAGTTGTAGAGTAGCTGAAGGCCAGCTAAACTGCTCCTTAAAGTGTTCCGCCCATCGTTCTAAGCGTCTGGACTGGGAGCAGATGAGAGTGTCGTCTTTTTCCGAAATGGTCTGACTTACACTTGATTTATTAATTCCAGTTTCTTTTATTAGTCTGTAGAGTTGTCTTGTGTTCCCTATAGCCGCCGCCTTTTCCATCTCTTTTGCTTTCGTTGCCCACCACTGCTCACGATCATTCCTTAGACTTTTGCTTAACCTAGATCTGATTTCTTTACGCTCTTCATCGTGTTCAGAACCTGATGGGATGAGTTTGCGAGAATCTATCAGTGCAATAGACCTTGAAGAAATCCATTGGTTCTTTGTAACCCTGTGGTTTAAATCACTAGTAGATGTCACTGCTGTTTCCACAGCTGCTTGTATAACTTTCCAAGCAACATCTGGGTCAGCCTCGTTTTCAGAACTACCTAAGTGTGACCTCAGTTGTTCCTGGAACCTACTTTTGGCTTTCTCATTACTCAATTCGGTTCTAATGAGTCTTTTTTGTGTGGCTCTTTTGCGTCCAGTGAGGCGCAAGCAGATGCGTGCTCGTACTAGGGCATGATCGGAGTCCAAGCAGGTACCCAGAATGAGCGACAATCTTCTATTGACCCTATCCAACGATGACTGATGGCAATATGGTCTATTTGAGTCCATCGTTGGTTTGGTGCAGGGGGTCGCCATGTTAGACGATGTCTCTCCTTATGCTTAAAATTTGTGTTTGCTAAAAATAAACGATTGTCTGAGCACAGTTGCAGCAGACGATCACCATTATCTGTTCGCTGTGCCGGAATACTAAAATACCCACCTAAATGTCTTTCTGTTTCGTTTAAGCTACCTACCTGGGCATTAAAGTCACCTCCTACGAGTACTATGTCTGAACGTTTAGCTTTCTGAAGAAGTTCAGACAGCTTTCTGTAAAATTCATCTTTCACTTCATCCGAACTGCAGTCAGTGGGAGCGTAGGCAGAAACGACGAAAAGGCAACGACGTGTGTCCCTATCCTTCCGAGTTCTTACGGAGCCGTTTAGCCGAACAGCGCATAGACGACTGTTAACGGGGATCCACTCTAATAGCGCTTGTTCCGCCCTCATGCTAAGTGCTATGCCTACACCTGCCAGTCCACGAGAACTAGCCATCGGGTCGCCAGATACACGGAGGGTGTATCTCGTCGGCTCTCCGTTTTGCCGAGGTGAGGTCAAGTGAATGACCACACTAGGATCCTGTATGCGTGTTTCGGAGGACTTTTATTATTTTTATTTATTTAAAACATAGGTATTGGTGCAAGGAGGCACCAAGTACATATGCGCCACACAAATCAATTGATTTGTGTGAGGGCTGTGATTACTGCCCGGTTGCCAAAAAAAAAAAAAAAAAAAAAAAAAAAAAAAAAAAAAAAAAAAAAAAAAAAAAAAAAAAAAAAAAAAAAAAAAAAAAAAAAAAAAAAAAAAAAAAAAAAAAAAAAAAAAAAAAAAAAAAAAAAAAAAAAAAAAAAAAAAAAAAAAAAAAAAAAAAAAAAAAAAAAAAAAAAAAAAAAAAAAAAAAAAAAAAAAAAAAAAAAAAAAAAAAAAAAAAAAAAAAAAAAAAAAAAAAAAAAAAAAAAAAAAAAAAAAAAAAAAAAAAAAAAAAAAAAAAAAAAAAAAAAAAAAAAAAAAAAAAAAAAAAAAAAAAAAAAAAAAAAAAAAAAAAAAAAAAAAAAAAAAAAAAAAAAAAAAAAAAAAAAAAAAAAAAAAAAAAAAAAAAAAAAAAAAAAAAAAAAAAAAAAAAAAAAAAAAAAAAAAAAAAAAAAAAAAAAAAAAAAAAAAAAAAAAAAAAAAAAAAAAAAAAAAAAAAAAAAAAAAAAAAAAAAAAAAAAAAAACGTTCAGTCAGTCAGTCAGCTGCAACGTAGGACCAGGTTAATAAAGGCATCGGTCCAAGTTGCCATACCTCATATTAGCACAACAAGATGAACACCGCATTCATAGAAGTAGTTAATTCAGTGGTGGTAATATATAGAAGAAAGAGTGTGTATAAGGAGATAGCACAGGAAGATAGAATTAGTTCCTAGGAAGAATGATATGAAGCGATTTTATTCTCTTAGATTAAAGGAAGAAAGAGAGTGTATACACCGACGCCATTGTGATCGATTCTGAGCCATGTCACCAAGAGTCTCCAACCATTGGTTACGATAGTCACGCGGACCCCAACCAAGTAGTCTGCATCTACCAACATGGCTCAGACCAGAAGTTAGTGACTTCAAGCACTGATGCCACGTTTTGGTTTGGCCGCCCCTAACTTTCTTCCAATCATCCCTAACACCGGTTAGCATTGCGCGCCGTGGTAATCGGTGTTCAGGCACACGCAGAACGTGGCCCAACCACCTCAGTCGATGAAGATTCATAACCTCATCAACTGATTTACCATCATTCCCTAATACCCTGCGTCTAACCTCACTATTACTTACCCGGTGATCCCAGCAGATACCAGCAATATTTCTAAGGCACCTGTGGTCAAATACTAGTAACTTACGAATATCTTCTACTCTTAAAGGCCATGTTTCGCAGCCGTATAGTAGAACGGAACGAACTGCCGCCCAGTATACTCGTCCCTTAATTGATAGACGGATATCTCGCCTACGCCATAGATGACGTAAGCTGGCAAAGGCCAAACGAGCTTTTCGAATCCGTGCTGAGATTTCGTCAGACACCAACCCATTAGGGCTGATCAGACTTCCAAGATAAGTGAAGTTGTCAACGCGTTCGACTACTTCACTCCCTATCCTTAGTTCAGGTGTTGACGCAGACCAGTCCTGAAGCAACAACTTCATTTAGAGGGAGAGAAGAGCATCCCCTACATTCTGGCAATGTTGCTCAGTGCTACCAAAAGACTGTGCATTTTATCAACGTCCTCACCAAACAGGACTATGTCATCTGCGTATTCTAAGTCAATAAGTGGACCTCCTGGTAGGAGATCGATGCCCGAGAATTCAGTCGATGAGAGCGTTATTTCCATCAGTAGATCTATGATGAAGTTAAACAAAAATGGAGAAAGTGGACAGCCTTGGCGGACGCCACTTGAGGTTGCGAAAGCAGATGACAGTTCGCCATAAGCTCTGACTCGACTAGTAGTGTTCGAGTAAAGAGCCTTCACAAGGTTTATGTACTTCTGAGGTACGCCTTTGAATGACAGACACTGCCACAGAACCTCTCGGTCAACAGAGTCAAACGCTGCTTTTAAATCAAGGAAGACCACTAATGTCGGACGCCGACAAGTATGCATGTGTTCTTGAACCTGACGAATGGTGAATATGTGGTCGATGCAGCCACGACCAGGTCTGAAGCCAGCCTGATTATCTCGTGTTTGTAGTTCACGAGTCTTAGTTAGGCGTCCGATAATTATCGAGACTAGTATTTTAGATACTGTATTAGTTAAACTAATCCCTCTGTGGTTGTCACAGGATGATTTCGACTTTTTCTTAAATATTGGGACGATAAGCGATTGTGGCCAGTTAGATGGGATGACGTCTAACTCCCATATTTTAGCTAAAATATTAGTCAACCTAATCGCTAAAACTAGACCACCATCCTTAAAGACCTCTGGGGCCAATCCATCTGGACCAGCTGCCCTTCCTCGTTTCAGATTAGCTATAGCCTTTTGAACTTCAGCTAGAGTTGGGGGACCTACTTCAATGTTCCATTCATACTGTCTGGGAATGGAGGGTAGTTGTAGGGTAGCTGAAGGCCAACTGAACTGTTCTCTAAAATGTTCCACCCATCGTTCTAAACGTCTGGACTGGGAGCAGATGAGAGCGGCTCATGATGTCAAAAAACACTAAGATTGTTGGCCTTTGATAAGTATGACGGTGTCCTAACATTTGACGGAGGATGAAGATATGATCAATACGTCCCTGACCAGAACGAAAGCCAGTCTGCTCCTCGCAAGTCAATCTCGGGTTTTGAACAACCTACGAATTATGATGGAAGCCAATAATTTAAGCACAATTGGAAGTAGACTTATCCCACAATTGTATATATATATATATATATATATATATATATATATATATATATATATATATATATATATAATACTTAATTATTTAATATGAATATGTGTAATAATGGTCGGTGACCAACGATTGGTTCATACGCCATTTGATCCTTCAGGATACTGGAGCCCATGTGCACCATTGGTTTGGGGTCCGGTTAAAGCGCCGGACTTTCGCTTTTCGTCCTCTCATTTTTGTAAACAACACCCCCGCCATGAGAAGGCAGTGAGTAGGACTTCCCTGGCAGGGGCTGTATACGCGTGGCCATGTGAGAGCATTTCGAGAGGGAGAGCGGACTCTCCCCACTCTCGGCCGTACCAGGGCATTTGGGGGCACCGTTAGTTCTTATAAAAATAAATTCATTGTTACCTTCATATAGTAATAGTTTATATATGTTTTTTATAGGTGATATAATAATAATTTATATATTCTGAAAATAATAATTACAAAATTCACGCTAGTTTACAGGCATGATCAATTTGATATAAATAGTAACATTAGATGTACAGAACAAACATGTGATAGAAGAAAGTTTTAAGTGTACTAGTTCAGTAATTGTTTTTAGGTAGTATATGTATTACAACGATCCAATCCATCAGCCGGGAACTTTTAATATTTCTTGAATGGACAGCCTGTTGATTTATGAACGGAGTAATTAAGGTCATTTCGTGTGCCAAATCGAATTAGTGATAATTATCTACAACTAGAGAAATTAGAACGAAAACAGAGAGCATGGAACAACAAAGCAGTAATTACCAAAATATGTCAATCTTGTCTAGCAAAATGCTTGTACTTCGGTTTGGGCACCCGGGTAGTATCACAGCCCTCACACAAACCAATTGAGATTCGTGTGGCGCATATGTACTTGGTGCCTCCCTGTACCTATACCTATGTGTTAAAATAAATAAATAAATATGTCATGTGACACAGTGGTATACTGTTGATGTTATTCAAATAAGTTAAACTTGCTGTGGACGGTGTTAACATAAAGTGACAGCAATTATGTGGTTTTCCTTAGGAAATGCATTAATACAGATGACTAAACATTTACAGTTTCTATAATATCACTTGTGGAATGAGATACACTTACAGGTGCTAGAACATTCAGTGCATTTTCAGAAGAGCAGTATGCATCGATGCAGCGAACAAATAATGGGAGTGATTTTATCGTATGGATAGATTGTGGTAGGTTATTCCAGAGTCTAAAAAATTTACAGGTAAATTAATTCATATAAAGAGATGATTTAGAATAAGTTTGTTTCACTAGTGCCAAGGAATTACGGGTTTCATAATGAGGAGTTTCTGCGTATTGAATTACGTGATTGGATGTAAAGGATAGTTTATTAAGTAGTTTGGAGAAAATGATAAGATTTAGTTTGAGTCTCCTCTTCCATAAGAAGTTGGTGGCTAACCATATCAAAGGCTTTAGAAATGTCCACATATAGCACTAAGACTAGATATCCTTGGTTAGACTAAATTAAAAAAGTCAAAATGACATGCCATGCAAGATCGATTTTTAAGAAATCCATATTGAGTGTCATTGATAAATTTTCCAGCGAATAAGTAGTTGGGAAGTTCATCACTTATAATTTTTTCTATAATCCTAGAGATAACTGGAGTAATATTTATAGGCCGATAATTGTTCATGTCAGATTTATCTCCAGATTTGTAACGTGGTATGATGTACGCGGTTTTCCAACAGCAAGGATAAGAACCAGTTTCCATAGAGAGAGTAAACAGCATAATAATATAGAAGTATTGTTAGCATGATTAAGACATTAAAGTAAGTGAAAGGCTTTGTTAATTTTCGTGTACATATATAAGCGGACAAAGGTTTTTCTTTAATGTCGACGACTTAAAAAGTCTACGTTTTAGTATTTCTGTTCATCACTTTCACTTGCCTGATACGACACAGAAATGACTGAACAAATCTATATATTCAGCAATTATATATATATATATATATATATATATATATATATATATATATGACTCAAGAAAAGTTAATATAAGCAGTCTATGTATCAAAAAGTGCTGCGAAAATCCGAGAAAGACCTAAGTAGTTCGTTGTATACGTCCTAAAAGTATAAGTCACAATATTAAGCTCAACTTACTATTTGTTAACTGTTATTAATGACGTAGCATAACTTGTTTTAATCTAGGAAAACGCGGTAAAAAATTTGTGACGCAGATACTAAGTGTGAATTAATGTCAGTGCATTATAAAGCATGTTTTTCTCCACAAACATCCGGTATAGATAGGGTTTACAAGAATAAACAACCCAGATTTAAGAATGTCTGGTTTAGCGGACACTGGAACTTTTATATTAGTTTATAATATACGAAAAACAGTTTACGTGGACTTTCGTTTTAGAGACATATTTTAGTATGAGGTTTTAAAATTTGAGTTTTTGTCATCAGTGTAATTTTGAGAAAATCCATTCGAATTTAGCATAGAAGTGATAACGAGTGGGTTTTTTAATGTTTTACATCAGCTTTGGATATAAGTTCACTTTTTTTCATTTCATAACCCTCTGAATACCCCGATACTGCCAAAATCGAGGTTATTCCGCCATTCTTTTAGTAACGTTCTCACATAGCTGTTCGTTTATAGCACCTACCAGGTGAGTCCCTGTCTACTGGCTTCATGCGGCATGGGTGTTATTTACGAAATTGAAAGGATGGAAATGGAACGTATGGGGCTTACATCGCGTTAGTAGATACGGAGGATTCACCTAGGAGGGCTGAAAGACCCTGATTACAAACTGATAATACACAAGATCTCCAGTTTCCTAACAGGACGAATGGCGTATGAACTTGCTTTTGTCCATCACGTATCATGGGATGGCGTCCTGATGTTGCTCCATTGCCTATCGATTAAGCTCCTCGGTTAAAACTTCGGAGACTGTGTCCCTGAAAGAAACCAACTTCGGTTTGGGTACATATGGAATTTTTTATGTGATGCCTACTAGTTTTGCAGGCTTGAGAGAGTTTCTTTAAGTGTAAAGTTGAATTTGTAATACAAGTGTAAAATGTTTTCGCAGTCATATTAATTCATTTGCAGGAGGGGATCTGTTTGTATTTAAAATTGCTTTTTTCATAAGTAATGCCTTCCCAGTATGAATTCTTAGGAATTTATTATTACCAGTCATTCGTATACAAAAGCTTTCGAAATGAATGCATCTGAGAGTAGTACATGATTCGGTGAATTACTTTTTGATCTGAAGTTTAGCCATGTTATTATTTTGCTATAATCATAGAATAGTCAAACCATATATATTTGGTTTACTGTTTTCAGTTAATATTGATCTACTTTATTTTAAAGCTAACCCATTTACATCTAATTGCTGGTTGTTTTTACTGGAATATCCTATTAAATGATCATTATGAAACAAAATTTTGGAAGAATTCAGGGTATGGACGTTGTGATATGCAGCTGAAAGCATCAATTGATTGTTCATACTGAAAAAAGACTTGTAGTTAATTGACAAAACATATATATGTATAATTAAGATATAGTTCATGCATATTAGTTGTTTGAATTTTCTCATTGATGTTTAGGACTTCAATTGATCAGTCTCTTTAGGCAGATATGCATCGTGTATGAATGACCTCTATATTGCCATGTTGGGGTTGCCACTAAGTCAGGCACTTTTAGCAGTGGAATCCAGGACATGCCTTTCATGCTATTTACGACTCGTCAGCTGGATGTACCTGCATCTCAGTGTTAATGTTCACCCTGAGACTCGAACCCAGTACCGTTCACTTCCAGCACCATCGCATTACCCACTTAGCTACTGAGTTCATATAGACACGGGCTTGTGCAATAGGATGAATTTTAATTCATACATATTGGTTGTTTGTATCCTTCTACTGACGCTTAGGACTGTAGTTGGTCAGTCTCTTAAGGGAATATGTATAATAGAGTTTACTCAAAACACTTGTTATTGGTTCATTTTTGCTATTATCGTTCGTAGTCTAATTTCGTAATTATTATTCAACCATAACGTAGGGTATGACTTCTAGACTGATTGTCACTTGTCGGTAAGTATACGTATACATTTAATGTTTATTACTTCAGCCACGTTTTATCTGATTACTTTGTGTTATCACACAATATACACGCATTTAAATAGCTTTATTGCTCGAATTACAATCTCATATTCAACATTGTTTATATTGTGGACCGCAAGGTGGTTACTCTAAATTATACCGATTGAACAACTCCAGATATCCAAGTACGACTACAATACTGTTCCCCAATATCAGAACACGAACTGTTAGATGGAAATTGTTTATGGGGTCTGAATAAGAATCATAATACTTTACAGACAATGCATATTTATACAGTTAAGACAACCATGAATATTAACTAATAGGGAAACGACACTTGAAATATGTGGAAAGTCTGAAGCATATGAAAACAAACCATTTCACGTTCAAGAATAGAATAATTTTTTTATGAATATCCTAACAGTTTAATAATGAATTATTTTAGTGTAAAGCATTCATTTTTGAATACCTAAAAATCTCTATTGTTAAAGAATAGTTAATATAGTTGTGTGTAATCTTCAAGATAATTTCACTTTATATCTATAAACATCACCAAAATTATAATTTTGAAGATTGTTTTTTATTTCTAAACTGTTACCAAGCAAAATAATTTACTTGTTGATAAAGAACAGTTTCTATAATGCAATGAGAAGACGAAGTTTATCAGAATTATGTGATTCCAATGGTCAAATAAGATCACAGGATAGACAGACATCATTCTCCATTGCGAAACATTTGATTGAGACGGGTCATATAGTTGACATCAAATCAGCATTTGTAGGGTTATACAAAAGCCTTCAAAGACGTATACTAAGGTTTATTGAAGCCTTGGCTATACGAAAATCGAAAACCCCTTTATGCATTCAAAAACAATTTGTCCTTACACTTAATCTACCCTGGTAATACAGATTTATTATCCAGAGTGGTAATCACTTTTGTTTTTGTGTACTTTAATATTTTTTTCCTTTGTTATGGCTTACCCTTAACCTGTCTAGTTGACCTTTTAATTTTCATATATATATGTTCTTAACAAGCATATGTGTGATCAAATTGTTCGAATTGTAATGCGCAAATATATCACATAATTCTGATAAACTTCGTCTTCTCATTGCACTATCGAAATTTACCAAAGGTACTAAGTGTTTTAAAGAACAGTTTATTATAGTCTATGTAAATATGGTCATCTCTATTATTATTATTATTATTATTATTATTATTATTATTATTATTATTATTATTATTATTATTATTATTATTATTATCATCCCATATTGGTTGAATTCTTTCGATTAGTTTTTAACTGATGAAACTAAAATAAATATTTCCTTTTGATCTGTTATAAAACACTCAACTTGTAATGAGAATTTTGACAATATTAGCGCATATACAAAAACTAGAAACGTGGTACATTATGAATAGTAGCGTTTATATAAAAATGTGCAAGTTAAATTTGATCTTGAATTGTTTCTTGTAACTCCTAATCAGATTGTAGATATGAAGAAAGAAAAGTTATACAATTTATGAATAAATTGAAAATAATTCATACTTACCATCTACGTCACATAGATTTCTCTTGTTTTGTCCTATATTAAGGTCAGTGCTACATCACTGACGTAGATTAGAAGCATAGTAAATTTATTATTATTATTATTACTGACATGAATAACATTTTTTGTAAGTTGTGATTGTCAGGCATATACACAAGTAACTGTTTTATCTTTTTTGAATATTAAGTCCTTTCTATACATTGATTGTATCATTTTTATCAACATTGTATCATCGATATGTAGTGCCAAAGTTATCAGTTAAGCTAAAACAAATCTAAAAAATTATTATAAACAATTTCTGTTTCATGTGAAAGCCAATCGAATGGATGATATATTATCAGGTCCTGGTTTATTTTGCTAAATTGGTTTAACAATTTATTGCCGACAAGAACACTATGTGAATCTATGCTTGTGTAAACACGATGAACCATTCTTGTTGTTAAATGGAATTCTCCTCTATTTGTTGAGCGGTGAGTTAGTAGTTAAATCATATGACTTCCAACTATCAAGTTGTAAATTTGATACTCACACCACAGGTTTGACTATGTAAGTACCACTAGCTCACTCATACAGTGTAGTTTGAAGCTGAGTATGTGGACGTGTACTTATTAAGTAAGTTACATCACTTGTATTCCAAATATCCTAGTATGGCTCAGGGTGGGGAGAGTTCCTTCTCCATCAAAACGCTCTCATATAACCACGCGCATACAACCACTACCAGGTAAATCCTGCTCACTCCCTTCTCGAGGTGAGGGTGCTTTTTGCGAAATTGAGAGGACGACGAGTGAATATCTGGGGCTTTAACTGGGTTGGCGAATACGGAGAATCCACCTAGTGGAGTTGGAAAACTCTTATTCCAAACCAACAGTGCATATGGGCTTCAGGATCCTGAGGAAACAAATGGCGTATACACCTATTGTTGATCACTGGCTACCATAGGACTGCATCTCCTAAAGTTGCTCCATCGCCTTTTGAATTAGACCTCTAGGTTAAGGGTTTTGGAAGTGGCCCACCAAGAAAACTATCTGTTTCGGTTTGGGTGCTCGTGTAGTAATCCATCCCTCACACAAATCAAGTGATTTGTATGGCACATATATTTGGTGGCTCCTTGTACCGATGTTTGTGTGTTTAAATAATAATGCAGATCGGGCAACAGATAGGTTTGGTTGTGTCTGTAGAAAGTTTCGACATCGATGTCTATAGTCTATCCGAGACCCTCATTCAAGACTAGTGAAGTACCACAAGTTGGCTCTCCATCTATCGCTTCGACAAGCTTGTTTTGCGCGCGTTTATCTGGGGACCCTGTAGCATCTTTGTCTGGTCTTGCTGGCGTTGGTATCTCACTAAGTGCCAGAGCTGAGGCAACACTAATTGATTGGGTCCCCGCTAACAGTTGGTTATGTGCTTTTAGGTTGCAAAGCTCTAAGAAATCGATGTGGAAAACGATGTCTTTTCATTTCCGTCTACTACTCGACAGATTGAAGCTTGGATACGATCAGGGAGGAATTTTACCACTAGTTAACTGTTCTCCTACAGAATGTGCATTCGACAGATATTATAGTACTAGCCGGAGACTTGAATGCTCAGGTCGGGCGTCTAGATGCAGAAGAGAGTCGTTTATGTGGCCGATGGGGACTTGTTGGTATCAGGTCAGATACTGGTGACAGTCTACTTCAGCCTTGCTCAGACTACAACCTATTTCTGGCTAATGCTAAATACCAACACAGTCATCGCCGATGTGCCACCTGGCGTCTTTTCTGCATCTCAAGCCTGAACTCAGATTAATCACATTGCAATCAGATACCACTGGCGTGGTTGTATACAATACTGCTGCTCCTTATTGAGTATCTATCTGGGCTCTAACCACGCCGTTTTTGCGTTAATCTTATGTTTCAGTGGCTGACAAATTCATTTCTCTAGGCGGACCAATGTCAAAAAATTGGTTGCAGTTTCTGTTGCAACTAAACATTAAACCGAGTTAGGTTAGCTACCGACCGACTAAAAAGTATAGATGAACATTGACAGAGTTTTCATGACGCCATGGAATTAGTGAGTAAGGTCTCTTGCTGCTTCGCGAAACTGTCCCACTTCTAGGCACTGGGTTTCTACAGGCTCCTTACATCTCGTTGAAGCACATTCGTCTACTTTGCGTGACCGCAAGTTTGACCATAAGCAAAGATTGTTAGGTAGTGTTGTTCGAAGCTTGCATAAGGACAGATAAGCATGCTAATGATTCTTAAGCAATAGCTCCATCTTTAAGCTGTCGGCAGCTTTTTCAACTCGACTCATTGGCAGCAAGAAGTCTGGTGTGAGTGAGAATCTGTGAAGCTGACGGAATGCCGATCGATAACATCTACCGACGTCTTGGACAATCGGTGGGATTTTTCAGTGAGCACTATAATTGGCTTGATGCCCTGGCGACATCGATCAGACTATCCTGTCTTCCATAGCCTATGACTTCTGATCTACTTAGCGAAGTGGGATTCCTTAGGGAACTCCATGTCTTGAAGCGCCATAAATCACCGGGCCCAAATGATTTACCTCCGGCTGTTTTCGAAGATGGTGGCAGTCTTATAGTTAAGGAACTAACTGCGTTTTTAACAAAGGTTTGGAAGTTAGTGTTCCAGCGTCATGGAACGAGTCTATAATTGTCCCCATCTTTTAAAAGGGTTCACGTCGTTTCTGTAGTAACTATCGTGAGATAAATCTACTTCCGATTGCGTCCAAACTATTGGCTTCTGTCATGCTTCGTAGGTTGTTCAAAACCCGAGAAAGATTGACTCGCAAGGAGCAGGCTGGTTTTCGTTATGGTCGAGGATGTATTGATCATATCTTCACCTTTGGCCAAGTGTTAGAACATCGTCATACTTATCAAAGGTCAACAATCATAGTATTTCTTGACATCACGGGCCGCCTTTGATTCGTTGGACATGACTGTTCTCTGGGATCGTCTGTTGAGGAATGGTGTGTCTGAGAAGTTTATTAACATGTTGAAAGCCGTATATACTAAGACCTCATGCAAAGCGACAACACACAACCACTTCTCTCCATTGTTCCATTCAAGCAGTGGGGTTAGATAGGGTTGCCCAATCTCACCATTTCTCTTCATCTTTTCCATTGATGATAGATGTAGGTAATGTTGGTGTGGATGTGATGCCTGGAGAAAGATTTTTTAACCTTGGGTATGCGGATGATGTTGTTCTACCGTGCGATCTGGCCTCCGAGCTGACAATGTCAGACAACTCTCTGTGTTTGATTAGCATTGTCTCCAAAGGATTGCTAACATCCAGTAGCAACACCATTTTAGTAATGCAGAGGTTCTTCATCGTGTGTTGGGACACGGTGATGATGAGTCGATTGGTGTCGCTATCGTGAAACATCAACTTCGGTGGCTTGGACATGTCTTCCGAATGTCTACGTAGAGAATTCCACATCGCATTATTTGCCGACGCTGGGACCGGTCGGAAAGATCAGAGAGATGGTCAGTGTATGACATGGTGTCGTGGTATGAAAGAAAACTGCACAGAACTGGTTTCTGTTGGTCCTTCACGGCGCTGTTGTTGGGGCCCTAGAGGTAATCCAATACAGTGGCTAGAGACGTTATCAGACATGACTCAGAATAGAATCCATTGACGATCCTGCTGTAACTTTCTTTTACTTTTTTCATAAGAATGAACGTATCTTCTTTAATTGAAAGAACTCTTTTTGGTTGTCTTTTTGCTAACTGAACTGTCTCCCACCACTATTATTAGTATTATTACTTCACTCTAGTGCACTAATTCATATTACGTTTTGCTCTTTTTTATCATACTCATTTGCCCTTCTCCA
Source organism: Schistosoma spindalis (assembly GCA_946903255.1). Lineage (NCBI taxonomy): Eukaryota > Metazoa > Platyhelminthes > Trematoda > Strigeidida > Schistosomatidae > Schistosoma > Schistosoma spindalis. Next base: position 81,302,691 of record OX336420.1, read on the forward strand.
TTACTTTACAACCTCTTTGTTGTTGTATGTTGCATATGTATCTGGTGTCCCTTGTACCAATGTGTATATGTTCAAATGAATAAATTTATTGTACTATGTCAATTACTTTCTTATTCACTATTTAAGACCAACAACTGGAAAATGTAAAATTTATTTTGTGATTTTTGTCCTGAGATTGTGAATAAGACATGGGATAAATTATGAAAATAACCCATAAACACGTGTACAGTGTTGTCCAGACTAATAAATAAGTAAATGGGTATGTTTGTCCATGGAATCGATTTTTATTGTTGTTGCTTAACGATGTTGAACAATATTCTTTTGAAAAAATTAACAGTAAGCAATATAGATTTGTAAATTTTGTAAATTTGCTCTAGTTTAAATGGTTATATCACTTATCGGTACAAAAGTTATCATCATATATTATTAAAGATGGAAATAAGGGCAAAAAAACATTTAAAGTTAAATAATTATTATATCTAGCTATTAAATTAACCATACTGTTGCTAACTATTTATTTAGATGTTAGAATTATTATTTCACGGAGTTTATAATGAACACTTTATTTAGTAAAGTTAATGACTTTATAGGCTAATTTCAGCTTACTAGCCTTTTCATTTGTTTTAACTACTATCATTTCACATACTTACTTACTTACTTACGCCTGTTACTCCTCGTGAAGGAGCATAGGCCGCTCACCAGCATTCTCCATCCAACCCTGTCCTGGGCAATCCTTTCAAGCTCTTTCCAGTTCTTATTCATCTTTTTCATATCTGCTTCTATTTCCCGACGTAATGTGTTCTTTGGCCTTCCTCTTTTCCGCTTCCCTTCAGGATTCCAAGTTAGCGCTTGCCTCGTGGTGCAGTTTGATGATTTGCGTAATGCATGTCCTATCCACCAACTCCATCGTCTTTTCCTAATTTCCTCTTCAGCTGGAAGTTGGTTGATTCTCTCCCACAAAAGTCTGTTGCTGATGGTATCCGTCCAATGGATGTTGAGTATCATGCGTAGACAGCTATTGATAAATACCTGTACCTTCTTGATGGTGGTTGTTGTAGTTCTCCAAGTTTCAGCTCCGTACAGTAGAACTGCCTTGACGTTCGTATTGAAGATTCTGACTTTGATATTGGTTGAAAGTTGTTTTGAGTTCCATATGTTCTTCAGTTGAAGGAATGCCGCTCTAGTTTTGCCAATCCTCGCCTTGACGTCTGCATCTGAACCTCCTTGTTTATCGACGATGCTTCCCAGGTATGTGAAGGATTCCACGTCTTCCAGAGTTTCGCCATCAAGAGTGATTGGATTGCTGTTCTCCGTGTTGTGTTTGAGGACCTTGGTTTTCCCTTTGTGTATGTTGAGGCCTACTGATGCAGAGACTGCTGCTATGCTGGCTGTCTTTATCTGCATTTGTTCGTGTGTATGTGATAGGAGGGCTAGGTCATCTGCGAAGTCCAAGTCGTCTAATTGGTTCTGAGCTGTCCATCGTATGCCGTAGTTTCTCTCAGATGTCGAGGTCTTCATAATCCAGTCGACCACCAGGAGAAAGAGGAAGGGAGAGAGTAGACAGCCTTGTCTTACTCCGGTCCTTACTTGGAATGCGTCAGTCAGCTGTCCTGCATGCACTACTTTGCACTGTAGTCCATCGTATGAGTTCCGGATAATGTTGACAATCTTCTCAGGAACTCCGTAGTGTCGAAGAAGTTTCCATAACATTCTCCGATCTACACTGTCAAATGCCTTTTCATAATCAATGAAGTTGATGTAGAGTGACGAGTTCCACTCAATTGATTGTTCGACGATGATCCGTAGTGTCGCAATCTGGTCTGTGCACGACCGGTCCTTACAGAATCCAGCTTGTTGATCTCGAAGTTGAGCGTCAACTGCGTCTTTCATCCTGTTCAGTAACACTCTGTTGAAGACTTTACCCGGTATTGACAGTAGTGTAATGCCTCTGTAGTTTTCACACTTGCTCAGATCTCCTTTCTTTGGAATCTTGATGAGGTGTCCTTCTTTCCAATCCATCGGCACTTGTTCCTCCTCCCAAATCTTCTTGAATAGAAGATGAAGCATGCTTGTAGTTACTTCGATGTCTGACTTCAACGCTTCAGCTGGTATATTGTCAGGTCCTGCTGCTTTCCCGCTCTTGATTTGTCTGACGGCCATTCTGATTTCTTCTGTCGTTGGTGGGTTGACATTTATAGGAAGATCTGTGTGTGCTGCTTCGATGTCCGGTGGATTCATTGGAGCCGGCCTGTTCAGGAGTTCCTCGAAGTACTCTGTCCATCTGTTCCGCTGTTGTTGAATCTCAGTGATTGGTCTTCCTTCTTTGTCTTTGACTGGTCTCTCTGGATTACTATTTCTCCCTACTAGTTTCTTCGTTGTATCATGAAGCTGTTTCATATTTCCTCCTATTGGAGTGTTTTCCGCTATCGTTGCTAGTTCTTCCACGTATTTCTGCTTGTCAGCTCTAATGCTCTTCTTCACTTTCTTGTTTGCTTCTATGTACTCTGCTTGTGCTTGGACTTTCTCTGCTCTTGTTCGACTGTTGTTAATTGCTGTCTTCTTGTTCTTTCTTTCTTTGATCCTGTCCAGTGTTTCTGTAGAGATCCATTCCTTGTGATGATGCTTCTTGGGGCCCAGAACCTCTTGACACGTTGAAGTTAATGTTTCTTTGATACCTTTCCAGCTATCCTCCATAGTAGTTTCTTCTTCCTTCAGTAGATCCTGTAAGGCTTGGAACCTGTTGTTGAGAGCTACCTTGAATTCATTGAGTTTGTCAGTATCTCGAAGGAAGGCTGTATTGAACCTTTGTGATGCTGTTTGTCCAGTTGTCCAGTTCTTCCTTAGCTTCAGTTTCAATTTGGCCACAACTAGGTGATGATCTGAAGCTATGTGCGCTCCTCTCCTGGTTTTCACATCTTCCATTGTCCTTCGGAACTTTTTATTGATGCAAATGTAATCTATCTGGTTCTCTGTGGTGTGGTCCGGTGAGATCCACGTAGCTTTGTGTATACGTTTGTGTGGAAATGTTGTACCGCCTATGACCAATTTATTGAATGCACACAGATTTGCAAATCTTTCCCCGTTTTCGTTTCTCTCTCCCAGTCCATGTAGTCCCATGATGTCTTCATATCCGGTGTTGTCCATTCCGACTTTGGCGTTTAGATCTCCCATCAGAATGGTGAGGTCCTTTCTTGGGCACTTCTCTATGATTGATTGCAGCCTCTCATAGAATTGATCCTTAACGTCGTCGTTGCTATCATTGGTGGGTGCATAACATTGGATAATGTTCATTGTGATCCCCTCCTTCTTTGTTTTGAATGATGCTTTGATGATTCTGGATCCGTGAGATTCCCATCCTACAAGTACATTTCGTGCTACTTTGGATAGCATTAGAGCAACTCCCTGAGTGTGTGGAGCATTTTCCTCTTCGTGACCGGAGTATAGCAGCATCTCTCCCGTATTTAGCCTTTGTTGTCCAGCTTGGGTCCAATGGGTTTCACTGATTCCCAGTACTGCCAAGTTGTATCTCCTCATTTCCGTTTCTATTTGACTGGTCTTCCCGGTCTCCCACATTGTCCGGACGTTCCATGTACCTATAAAAATTGTTGCTCTGGTTGTTAGGAGGGGCATCGGCCTCGTGGCTTCCGAAGGAACTCGGCTTTCACCATGAAGCGTCATATTACCTCTAACTCCCAGGGCAGAGTTTAAATGGTTTGAGTTATTTTTTCTGGTTAGCGTTTTTTTAGCGAGTTAGGTTTCTACGGGATGGGGACGCTAACCCCATGCCCAACCCTCCTCCTTTACCCGGGCTTGGGACCGGCAGTAACTCTGGAAGAGCTACAGGCGGAGTTATCATTTCACATATGTAGAATATAATGTATATTCAGATGACAGTGCAGCGTAGTTGATTACTTCGCCATTTATCTTTTGATAAAATCTATCTTAAATATTCCTTTCTTACGCTGTAGCAACACTTATTATACTTTACAGTAGTTGATTTTTAATGTCACTGGTGTTTTAGTGCAAATATTCTATTTTCTAAAAGTCTTTCTTGTTTAAAACAATGTAGTGTCTGTTTGTAGAGGGGAAATTAAATTATTTATATCGCAAATTATTCTGAAGAATACATTGGAATCAGATTATTGCAGCGTTTTAATCGAAATATTTCATCAGTATTTTGATATTAGCACTGCTCTTGTTAAAAATACATACTAATTTAAGTTAACAGGAAACTTTAAATCGGTTCAAACTTACACTCTTCAAACAGGCTCATTAGATTTGCTACCAGCCTAAATAGAAATATTGATTACTGACGAGCTTTCAACCTTTAACTGTTTTACTCAGTTGGTAAATAAACAAAATAAAAACAGGTTTCTGATTACTTCTCATTACAGTCAACTCTACATAACTATGTTTAACTTAGTTAAGTGAAAATAATCATTCCGAGATTATTTATTTTAATTAAGGTGGGATATGGTTTAGTTTGTTCACTTGACTTAGTATCGAACAGTCAAAGTTATGCTAGATATCCCAATAAATGATCATTCATTTAATTCCTAATTAAAGAATTTTTTTAGTTCACTTTCTACGTTTATTTGATCAACTTAGAGTATGCAAATGTCCTTTGAAACAAAAGCGTCAGATAAATGCGAAGTATTTGATAAACTTTGGAAAAAATGTTCTTTTTACTTTTTGACTAAGACATTTTCAAATTGATCTTGCTTAAATCAGTGCCTAGTTTTATAATAAATGACAAGTTGTGTAAATGCATAAAAACTTAGTCATTCATAAAGTCTCACCATATATGTTTCAGAAACATTTATACGAAATTCATGCAAGTTGCAAATACATCCAACCGACGAGTTCAAAATAGCACGTAACTCAAATTCTAAATTCCACTGCTATTTACTATCAAAACTTTGTTTCAATATACCTGTTATTTGATGTCAGTATCGCGACAATCCGCTGAAGATGTATATCTACCTATATAGACTGATCAATTCCATAGTGCTTAACATCAAAAAAACGGACAAATCCGAACCCTTACAAATGAAATGTATATGAAATATCAGTGTTACTCATTCTTCTTTTTAAAATTTGTTGATAAATATTCTTCACAATCACTTCGACTTTTTTGATTCATCCTATTTTATTTATATATTTAGCTTATTGTCTGATTGGTTTCGTCGATAAATAGGTAAATTGCTTTGCTTTTTTGGGACATTTACCTAAACATTTAACCAATAAAATGGATGGATTTGGATTATAGCGTTTAATTTATTAAACAAATCTAAACATGAATTCTGCATCAAGTAACGTTCAGGTATGTTCATTGTTATCTTTAATGTTTTTTTTTGCAAAATACAAACTTTCTTCTATTAATCAAACTTTTTATCTTAAATTTATATGTAATTTTTAAATTTTAGTACAATATTGTAATAGATAGGTAGCTGGTTCGTTGATGGTTCATCGTTTTACTTGCCTTTAGTTTTAACTTTAATCCCTCTGGTTTTAGTTTAGACGATATCCTCTTCAGCTAAAACTAGTTATTTTATGAGTAGCAGAGGAAACCATCATTCATACATGTTCATTTACAATTTTTCTAATTTACCATAAAAGGATGTTTGTTGAAGAAAAATGTCCATAATGTATTTAAACCTAAATTGTTCAAGTCTATGGTAGGAGGTCGCAGATGACATAGTTCTATATTGTGAAAACTGGTAAACTCCAGAGTCTCCTAAGTGCTTTATGTGACGATGACGATATTCGAAATGCCTTTAGTGGATTTGTAAGTATAGATCAACCAAAGTCTACCAAAACATGTGTTATGTATGACCAATCATTGTCTACCTCTCCTCGTAATGGTGTGTGGCGTAAGAGTAGATGTGAAGAAAGGTTAATATACTGTTAGTCCTTGGAGTTATCGACCATTGATCTAATTTATGTTATGATGTCAAAAATAGCTTGTTGAAATTCACTGGATGTTTGTGATAAGTGATGGAGACCTTAAATGATCTGTGTTGAAGTCGGTAACAGTCAGTCAGATGCATTTATCATTTTTCATCTAGCTTGTGAGTTTCCATATCACTTCGTACTTTGGATTCACGAATTTATTCCTTCTTTTCAAACCATGTTCTCTATATTTAACCTTTCACAGATACTACTACTATTTCGATTATCTTATTGCTTATCTTGGTATTGTTATTGTTACACCATTTCTCTATGCTGATGTGTTTTGGCGATTCGGACCATAGTCCATCTGTTCAAAGTTCTTAAATCGGTTGTCATGTTGAACTAAAATTCGAGTAATCGATTATATAGTTGCACTCAACTTTCGAGTTCTGGAAGATTTTAAAATCTACCATATTTAGTAATGATGTGGAAGTTTAATGAATCATACTGACAAACAGCATTAATGGATCAATTTCTGGAGTTTCCCAGAGTTTCTGTTTGCCTATATTGTATGGTATAGGTAATCCTCAGTCGAATATTAGGAATAACGACTATGGTGATTAGTTTTTTTGTCCTTGAAATTAACACGTGATATGTTCACTCGAGTTTTCATAATCCATCATATTTTCTCTCCTTAACATAAACATGTACGATTATGATACATGAAACCTGAAATCTGGGATTATAGTTTGTACAACGTAGTGTAAACCGCATTGGTAATTGTTTTTTAAATGAAATATGACCATACAAAAGAATTTGGCTTTTGTTGAATATATAAAGTCATCATATTTTCCTTTGTATAATAAAGTCACGTATATTCTTATTAAGAAGTGACCGAAACACTCTGCATAGTATATTTATCTAATTCAGCATTGTTTACAGATTAATTTTACTTGAAAAGATATTAGTTAGTAAACAGATTAAATGACATAGAATCTCTTACAAAAGTCCACCGGTTCTAATATTTTTCAATGGCCCCCAAGTGCCCTGGTACGGCCGAGAGTGGGGAGAGTCCGCTCTCCCTCTCGAAATGCTCTCACATGGCTACGCGTATATAGCCTCTGCCAGGGAAGTCCTACTCACTGCCTTCTCATGGCGGGGGTGTTGTTTACGAAGTTGAGAGGACGAAAAGCGAATGTCCGGCGCTTTAACCGGATCCCAAACCAATGATGCACATGGGCTCCAGTATCCTGAAGGAACAAATGGCGTATGAACCAATCTTTGGTCACCGGCTTCCATGGGACTGCATCTCCTTACGATGCTCCACTGCCTTGTGGGTTAGATGTTCAGGTCGAAGGCTCGGGGTGTGGTCCCCTAAGAAAACCACCTGCTTCGGTTTGGCCACCCGGGCAGTATCACAGCCCTCACACATATCAAGTGAGATTTGTGTGGCGCATATGTATTTGGTGCCTTCTTGTATCAATATCTATGTGTTAAAATAAATAATAATAAATAATATTTTTCAATGACAAAAAATATCAAACATCCGATAATTAAAACGTAACCGGAATTTGTTCAGTTCGATGTAAGTCTTTTTCATGAACTGACGTCTAGTAAAGAGTTGTTAGGAACCAGGTAACAACTGTTTTTATCGTAGTTTGTGACTTTTCAGAAAAACCCATCTATAACCATGCTAAATATTGTATTTATTTATCTTCTGATATGCTCTACAACAATATTTTCACCTTATTCGAAGCTTAAAAACTTATCCTCGTTTCCGCATAGGAGTTTTGGTCATTTTAACCACTCAATTCATTGATTTTTATCTTGTTATCTAGCGATCGTTTATGAAAAGCATAGTTTATAGGGTTCTGTTCCCCGTTAACGTCGTATCTCCACGGATCTGGCTTAGACAGTTCATGTACAATCGTTAAACTCTTGTTCATGAATCTTTCCTGTTTTTCGTGCATTACGTTTCAATGTTAGATGGTTGGAGACAGTCAGCAGGTGACCATAGAACTAAGTCCTAACTAACAAAAATCTAGGTGCAAGGTTCTCTACAAATCACTCCAAATCACCCAACATTAGTTGATAGGTCTCGATAATCATTGTAGTTAAGGAACAATTGTCTTGGATATCTATCTATCTATCAAATTAATTATTATTGTTTTTCGCACAAATTCCTTTTTTCCCCATAAATCACTATGTTATCATGAAGCGAAAGGTCAATGTCTATTTTGCTGAGTATTATTCTGTGTGTTTTGTTTTTAAAATTATTGTTTTATTTAATAATCGACAATACAATTCATGAATAAAGTGCACAACTCTACTACCGGATTGTCTAAATTCTAATGCCTTGAAAACATCATCATTATATATGAGACGATGGAGAAGGCGTCAATGTATGAAGTTGGAGATAAATCGACTTGAAGGACAACAATGTCAACAACAACAACAACAACAACAACAACAACAACAACAACAACAACAACAACAACGACAAAAAGCATTATGTAAGCGTAAAAATTGATTAATATTTTATGCAACATGGAAAAATTAACATTCTGATTCATTTTATTTGGATAATCTTATAATGGCAGTCCTTATCATGCTCCCAAATGCCCTGGTACGGCCAAGAGTGGGGAGAGTCCGCTCTCCCTCTCGAAATGCTCTCACATGGCTACGCGTATATAGCCTCTGCCAGGGAAGTCCTACTCACTGCCTTCTCGTGGCGGGGGTGTTGTTTACGAAGTTGAGAGGACGAAAAGCGAATGTCCGGCGCTTTAACCGAGTTGGTGAACATGGAGAGTCCACCTAGGGGAGTTGGAAAACCCTGATTCCAAACCAATGATGCACATGGGCTCCAGTATCCTGAAGGAACAAATGGCGTATGAAGCAATTGTTCATCACCGGCTACTATGTGAATGCATCTCCTCCTGATGCTCCACTGCCTTGTGGGTCAGATCTTCAGGTCGAAGGGCCGGGGTGTAACCCCACAAGAAAACCACCTGCTTCGGTTTGGCCACCCGGGCAGTATCACAGCCCTCACACATATCCAATGAGATCTGTGTGGCGCATATGTATTTGGTACCTCCTTTTACCAATATCTACGTGTATGCAAGTACATGTACAATCCTTATCACAGTATCTAAAATAGTTTGATGTTATGCATATTATAGCAAGCTTGTAGTGAAGTGTAAATATATGGGGCAACAAACACCGCAATGGTCACTTTCATAAGGCTATATATAATGTGAAAGATAAATGTGACTGGTCCATTGTAATTAAGACAATGATCCATCTAATCGGAGTCACTGACCGTATGTTTCCGTTTGGGCATTATTGGAATAGATGTACACGTCTGAGTTGCAAAGATCACTAATCAACCTTTGACGTAAAGTTTCGTACTCAGTGTTTGTCTTCATTGTTTGCATAGTGGTTGGGAATCATAAATTAGTGGCTGTGGATATCAGAAGACACAACTTCTATCAGGATGGTCAGGCCTTTTCTCTAGCTCTTCGCTATGACCAATTACAGGCTCTCATAAACTGATCTTTACCGTCGTCATTGCTATCATTGGTGGGTACATAACACTGGATAAAATTCATTGTGATTCCCTCCTTCTTTGTTTAAAGGGTGCTTTGATGATTCTAGATCTATGAGATTCCCATCGTATAAGTGCATTTCGTGCTTCTTTGAACAGCATCAGTGCAACTCTTTGTGTGTACAAGACGTTTTCTTCTTCGTGACCCGAGTACAATTGAATCTCTCCAAAAGGTAATTTTTTCTGTCTAGATTGGGTCTAATGGGTTTCGCTGATTTTGAGTACTGCCAAGTTGTATCTCCTCAATTTTGCAGTTATTTGATTAATTTTCCCAGTCTCCCACATTATCTGGACATTCTATGTACTTATATTAATTTTTGCTCTAGTTATTTGAAGTGGCACTGGCCTCATGACTTATGAAGAATCTCGGCTTTCACCATGAGACGTGATAATTCTTCTGAATGATGATCGCTTAACTCGGAGGACAGAGTTTAAATGCTTTAATTTATTTAATCTGGTTAGCGTTTGTTTTTAGTAGGGTTGTTTTCTACAAGATGTGGTTACTGACCGTATCCACAACCCTGCTTCTTTACCCGAACTTGGGATCGACAGTAACCCTAGAAGGGCTCTAGGCTACAATGTCATCCTAGAAACAAATTTTAAGAGTTAAGAACAACATAGTGTCTGTATGTTTTTCGACGGTTAATATAAAATACTTTACATCCAAAGGCTATAAGGTATTTTGATCTAAATAAATTTATTAATATATTTTTTCATAGTTGCATCTGTCTTTCTTTTATGTTCTGTAGATGACGATTTCGTTTCAAATACGAGTCATTTCCAAAATACAATTATTAACCCTAATGAAACTGTGGACGGTATTCCGAAGACAAACTCCATGCTAGCAATTAATGAACTTACAAATTATAACGGTGATACTTCGATTACTACTACTTCTACCATTGACTTTATTGATACTAATAATAATAATAATAATAATAATAATAATAATAATAATAATAATAATAATCGAAGCTATCAATCACTGACTACAAACACTTTAGTTACTAGTCGATCAAATACAGATGCTGAGTTTTGTAAGGTATCTAATTCGACGCCAGCGATGTTTAATAGTGGGGTAACATCTCCTGGAAATTACAAAAAAATATTAATTGATCGATACTTGTTGAGTCAATCAATGTCACATTGTGGTACAATCTATGAATCAATCAGTCCATTTACTAAGATGGTAAATATTATTGATCTATTTTCTTTAAAACACTTTTCATAAAAAATTAATCTAGTTTTTGAAACAGTTAAATTTCGTGCAGTCATGAACCTAAAAGTTTATACACTTATCAACTTTTCGGAATCTACACCTCAAAGATAATCAAATTTCCTTCTCAAACTGAAATTGTATCTTTTAGATTCCTAGTTAGTAATGCACGAGGTTAGGCTGGATCTTTTACATACTTTGAAGAAAAACATTTGGTAAGTGAATGATCTAAATATGGGCGAGGTCACTGTGAGTAGATTACTCACCTAGAAAACGTTACTGGCCATATATTGTTGTCTGGGCCAGTTCAGTGTTATATATATATATATATATATATATATATATATATATATACGTGTGACCTATGCACATTAGTGGTTTATTGATGGTGATATTAATTAAATCAACTTTCTTGTTTACAATATCTTTAAATTGTCTCTATTTATTTCATCTGATTATCGTTTCCTAACATTTATTTATTGTTCTACGATAGAAAAATAATTTTTATCTCATTGTGGTAATGGTAAACAACTGTCTGTCTTGCTGGTTGAACCATAAATTCAACTATAGCGAAATTATTTTCATTGTTTTATTAAGTAGTTTGTAGAGATTTGTTCAACTTAATAAGCATTTACACCTTAGACCCACATAATCTAGATAACCTTTATAAACCTTTCTAGATTTAAAATTCTCAGAATTACATACCCTCCGCAACTATGCGAACTGTGGCCTTAGCATATGCTTGACAAAAATTAAACACGTTAATCACTCACTAATTTCATTGGTCAATGTGAGGTCTATAAGAGTCATATCCCTCTACTTCTTATATGTGACATCTAATTATACTTATTTTTTCTGTTTAATATTTTGTATATAAGCGTGTAATTTTACTGAATAAGAAAAGCTATTGTACTTAACTTGTATACTGTGTCTTGATATCCAGTTCATTTTACTAATTCTATCAATCAATAATTGGTTGTCATGATCAGTTACTAATCATCTATATCGTCTTTTTTATTTTTCATTATCTGTCCATCAGGATTCATTTTAATAATCTAGAACTTAATCATTAGTGATCATATATCTTGTTAAACATCTCCACTATAACATTGTTCACTGTAATAATGGTTGAGACTAAAGTTAGGATTATCCTGAAGTTTATGCTTGAATATATTCAATATCGTAGTATTGTAGACAGTTTGATTTATTGAATAAAATCCATAAGTTTATGTTATATCACAAGCGTATTTTATTATAGACCCTAATTTAATATCAATAAATTGATGCTGTGAATATGTTACAATGTAACTAAATAATAATCAACTATTCAAGAGACTAAAATTTATTAGCTTTTTAGCGCCTATCGTTGACTCTGTAATTATTGAATGATAATGATTTTAATGATATATATATATATATATATATATATATATATATATATATATATATATATATATATCCTACTTGATTTGGCATATGTTCCATCGACCTAATATGTTTAAAGCAGCAGTATACCAAAAGTCGAATATGAATTGCATTTAGGATATGTAGATTTCAGACATGTTAATTATATTGAACGATAGACAAAAAAGCAAAAGCTGCAGAGATAACATAAAGTATTGGAGTTTAATAATACATCAACCCAGAGACGGCTCAGTTATTAAAAGTCATGTAAGAAATACAGGAAATGGATAGACACATATGTGGATAGAAGTATAATATAATGACGACTTTAGGCAACTTATCGTTCTATCAGGAAATGTTGCTTAGATATGAAGCAATTAACAATAGAAAGTAGTGAAATAACAACTTTGATCGTAATAATTAACCTTCATAAGTCAAATTATTCCTTGTAGTAAAGAAAGGCGAGTTTACTTATAGACATACATATGAATAGTCTGACTAGTGTTATGGATTAGAGTTATTATCACACAGAGTTTCCATCAACTAATATCAGTTATAATGTATGAGGATTAGGGTTAGTTATGAGGTAGGCTTACTAATAAAGGTCAGAATTTTCAACACAAACTGACATAATCTATAACCCATTGACTTCTCACGTTCCTGTTTACAAAACTGAGAATTTAGGATTGAGATTTTGAGTAAGAGTAGGAAACTGAGAATGAAATCAAACTTCACTGAACACTTGATAGCACAAGGAACGACATCATGTTCTGTGAAACACAATCGGCCTTGAGAGCAGGTATGTTATGTAACCTAGCCTAGCCACCGACTGAAACTCACCTTTCGGTTGCTTGGTAAAGATTTTCATTGGTTTCAAATATTTTAAAAACCAAATAGTGCCAATTTTCACTTGGTTGATAATCATATGCACATTATCTTTTACTAGATTTTAGACGTCGCGCAAAATACTGAAGTCATTATCTTAATTCTGATTGGTCAACTCAAGGCCGTCAGCATAATATAATTTTATCCATGTTTGCTATCTTATTCACAAGTATAGAACATTTCCAAAGTACACACGTGAGTAGTTGACAAAGTCAAATATTTGGTTGACAAAATAAATGGAATGATTAGAATAATTGTTCTGTCCAAAGGTTGAAATAAACCACATAGCCGTGTAACAATACTAGTTGCTACAACTTGTTAGGAGTTACACTATCCCAAAAGAAAAAAAAAACAATAGATGAGTTCGAACAAATCATACAAAGATGAGTGTAGTTCTATGCAAAAACTTTCAACTTGAAAAAAGACAAAATAATATGTTTGATAGATCGGCATGTAACGATATTTAGCGGTCTTGTCGGCACGTAATTAATGTAGGACTGTCAAATATTAGTCAACTTTCTATCCTTTCCAACAGTTAAGTAGTGATAAAAAAATTCTCTGATTAGTGAAGAAAATCTAAAAGATCCATGGGATAAATGAGTAAATTTATGAAAATTTCAATGAGAATTGGTTTTAAAAAATTTTTGTTATCATAAACGAAGAATTTCAGTTATGAACTTAGCATGGTAATTTATTAGTACAATTGTGAAACAAGGTGTTAATAGAACTATTTAGTAAATGCGGTAATTATTCTATACACTTGAATACAGTTTCAAATTGATCACATGACGATTAAAAAAATTCTAAAACAGTGAAATCTGAAAGAGATAATTAAATTGAAATTCTGAGAATGTTTTTTGGTGAATCTGAATATGCGTTTCAGTCTCCCAATCAGTTATAAGCAACGTAGAACCTAGTACATGTATTCATCAGTTCGAGTTATCACATTATGTCAACACAATGAGATGAAATTATCAAGATAGACAACAGAGTAGTAGTATTAGTAACAGCATCCGTGTTAGTAAGTAAACGTTGGGCATAGATGATATGATTACAGAGAAAGAAAGTATTCATTCAGTAAAAATCTGAATGAATACAAGAAGTAAACGAATCTTCATTTTCAGAAGGGGTTTTGTGGAGATTTTATTAATTTAAACAATTGATATCATAAGTCGATTGAAGCTAGACCACCATGGAAAACCCTGAAGAAGTGGACGGCCGTTTCGTCCTAGTATGGGACTCCTCAGCAGTGTGCATCCACGATCCCGCCCATCACGATACTCGAACCCAGGACCTATCAGTCTCGCGCGCGAACACCTAACCATTAAACCACTGAGCCATCACCCAACGGTGTTCAACCAGGTCTGTTATGAGATATCAGCTCACTGAAGACAATGGTGTACGGTGGCTCAATTTCGTGGATTGGTTGAAGTTAGACATTAACATGGTAGCGGTGACCAATAATTGGTTCATACGCCATTTGTTCCCTCAAGATTCTGAGGCTCATATGTACCACTGGTTTGGAATCAGGGTTTTCCAAATTCCCTAGGTGTACTCTCCATGTCCACCAACCCGGTTAAAGCGCCGGACATTCGCTTTTCGTCCTTTGGATTTCGTAAATAACATCCCCGCTGCGAAAAGGCAGTGAGTAGGACTTCTCTTGCAGTGTCTGTATACGCGTGACCATGTGAGAGCATTTTGAGAGAACTGACTCTCCTCACTTTCAGCCGTACCAGGGCATTTGTGTGCAAAACCCACTAGCTCTAAGGAGGCGGATACGAACCACGAATGCATCTACACCATTGGAACTGATTCATATCATCAACATCTCCAACTAATCCTTCTACTCGTGAACAGTTTTCAGTTAATGATTTAAGTTACCCTGATTCTAGTACCTTATTGACTGGAAATCTGATATCAGGATCTCTGGAAAAATGACTCCACTGTTTTATTAGTCAAAGAATATATATATATATATATATATATATATATATATATATATATATATAAGGGATATAAAAAACTGACATGTGAATAATTGAAACAGAGGAAATAAAATGTTTTAACGAAATCCTTTTTTCAAATATTTCATTTTGAATGTTGTGCAGAATTGTGTTTGTTATGGACATCTGGAATCACGAACTGTACTTCTCAAAAGAAAATTTATTCAACTTATTTTTAATGTCATAGTTGTAATCTGTGGCTCCCTGATTCTGTAATTCCATTATCCCTAATCAATTAGTTACTGTTTTTATGCTCTTTCTGAATAGATTTAACTTTCAAATTAATTTTATCAATATTTGATCAACTTATCTTTCATAATTAATAATCTTTTCAGCTTGGAGTTATGGAGATTGTTGAATTTCATTGAAGTCATGAACCGATCAATGTTAGACAATTCCCATAACCCCAAAATGAAAATTATCATATACTCACTGGTGATTAGCTTCGAGAGGGAATTCTCGAAGTTCTAATGACAAACAGTGACCAATGGAGTTAAACTGTGTAGGGTGTAAGGCACTTACTCACCAAAGACAATAGAAGATGGTCGGGCGACATGGTGGATTGGTTGAAGTTAGACACTGACACTGTTTGGTGCGGCGCAGTGGTCTAGAGGTTAATTGTTTGCTCACGGGACAGAGGGGGCTGGGTTCTAATATTACATGCGAGATCTCACTGCTAAGGAGTCACTTGCCAGGACAAAGGCCACCCCTTTCTTCAGGCTTTCAATGGTGGTCTAAAATTGATAGATTCATAAGTACAATGAAATTAATAATCTTTGTTTAATTGATGATTATTTGTTTCTTTTTCAAGTTCTACAACACTTTTATCATTAATTATTCAATCAATGCTTTTATTTTTGTATTATTACTTTCATACTATAATCAGTAAATTATTTTCAGTAACAAACAGGTTACGAATTATCATAGTTTTAAGTATGATGTCATTTTACTGAATCATCTTTTTTTCTTGGTTTGTGTCTTATTGTTATTTACAACTATCACAGAGCTAAAGAATTAACCAAACACTAGCCAATTGAAAGAAAAATTTGTAGCTCAGGAGGATAATTTTACAATGACGTATTTTATAAGCTTGTTTGAACTCAAAATATGTCAATCGTGTGTATTTTTTAAAGATTTTTCTATCAAATTTCATTTTCCATTGCTCATGTATATGTCTAGTGGATTTCGTGTTATTTTTTACTTTTCAATACTGTACTTTTATGTTAATTAAGTTTTCATAGATTCTAAATCACGAATTGATCTTAGTTAGACCACCGTCGAAAAGCTGGATGCATTGGATTACTGTCTCATCGTTATATTGGACTTTAGCAGTGCGCATACACGACCCTGCATCTCGGAATCAAACCTAAGGCCTTCGGTGTCATAAGAAATTTTAACCTCTAAACTACGGTGCCAAATCCAATGGTTTACTAGTCTAACTTCAATCCACGATATTAAGCGATCATTTTCCATTACCTTCAGTGGATAGCTCTCACACCCAATATGTTCCGACTCTACTAGTTACCGCTTCTCACTATAACTCCAGGGATATCATCTAGAAGTTAATGACTTGTGAGCACGTGATTAGTATCAATGTAGGGCTTTGTGGATATTAAAAAATTTTCATAGATTTCAAACCATAATCTGGTCGGAATTTTTGTTTCCCTTAACCAATTTAAAGTATGTTTCAAGTATTAGATAATTATATGATCGGTTGTGATTTCGTTTTCGTGTTTGTTGATCCATTAATAATGCTACAAA
Organism: Schistosoma spindalis; assembly: GCA_946903255.1. Lineage (NCBI taxonomy): Eukaryota > Metazoa > Platyhelminthes > Trematoda > Strigeidida > Schistosomatidae > Schistosoma > Schistosoma spindalis. Next base: position 81,319,456 of record OX336420.1, read on the forward strand.
AATAATGGATATTTTTTCTGTGATTAAATAATGTTCATATACATTCATGGGAGTTGTGCTTGTTAGCTATATATCCTGTTCATTTATTTTAGCTGTGATGTTTTAAGTAGTTTTGTTTAAAGCAGTTATGGTGTATTTGTTCCAAGATCTTTCGTATCGGAATGTGTATTTCATGTTCAATGTTCCATAGTATTGATTTTTGGTGAATGTTCTTTCGTTGTTCCTGTTTGTTATTTTTATTAATCCTTCGACTTAGTAGCAAGTTGAATAATTCATTTTGTATCTCATTGTTTCTCTGCTATTACGTTGTATATAGTTATAAGTTCTTTTCTATTATGTTTTAGGTACATGTCCCATTATTGAAAGAAACACAAACAAATTTTAGCAATGAAAAAACTATGAAGGTGCCGTTAAATACAGATACAAACTATCACTTGGAAGCTAAAAGTACAATGCTTGAAGAGTTGATCAATAGAGAGAAATCTGATTCATGTATTATTATACTTGCTATTTGTTAATGTTGTTTCATTCTATTCAGTATGATTGTATAACGTTATTAATATTTCTCAGATCTCTTTAGAACTGAAATACATTTTATCCTATTAGGGCAAGACTATAATATACCGGCGCTCTTGAGCAACCAATCAAAATTAAGCTGACCGTTGCATGAATTCAAAACGTTATAGACAGTTTGCTGCTAAAACTGTGAGGTTTTCTTTGAGCAATAAACTGTTAATGTCAGTATGTTTGCGTGAGGAGTGTTAATGCTAAGAGTAATATGGCTAGGAGCAAAGGTCTAGAAGTTTTAGAATTAGAAGCTAGGATTTACGAATTTTTCAAGCTTAGAATTTGTATTTTTAAGATGTAGAGCTATGAATTAGGGTTTTTTCGACTACAGAACTATAATATCCAGTCTGAATTACCGATATTCAGCACTTATAAGTCCATTAATGTTTTTAAAACTCCTAATCCTCTGTATTTCCATCACCTTACAACATTTTAGAGCTCTTACACGAAAGCTGCGCCCAATCTCAAGGCCACCCATGAATTTGCTTGTGGCCTTCGGTTTAATGCGGTCTTGCCCCTGTTGGTCTTTTATTTATAATATGCACTTCTTGACATAGTTGAAATTGGTCAAGTTACCAGCTGTTGAAAAAGTGTTCATCTACAGAACATTAAAAAATAACATGCAAGAGGTTTTCTGCTGTTTAGTTTGACGAAGTTTCAGCTTTTTTATGACGTTTGAGTAGTTTCTAAGTGATAGTGTTACCTTTTAATTTACGATTTAGAAGAAATGCTAATCCAACAGTTTCAGGTTGCATCACTTGACAAAAAATCTGTAACTCGAAGTCTAGTGCGTCTATTTCTATACAGTTATTGAGTTATACTGGTATATTTAGGTTTAACATGGAAAATGCTTTTTCTGTACCTAAAACTTGTTTCGTTAAATAACAAGAACTACTTATGCAGAACAATGTCTCAGTGGTTAAAATAATCAACGTTCAACCGAAAGGTTACAAATTCGATCCCTTTTTAATCTACTTCACGTCATAAATAATGAGATGAATAATGAACTTATTCATGAGGTGCTTAGGTATAATCCAAACTTGAAGTATCATAGCTAGGTGTATTAATACAGTTTCCTGGACTGAAGTAGATCAAGCGGGAAATGTCAACTACCTAAGACACTGAACCACTTTTTGGTTTATGCAAACAATCCGTGTCATTAGCTCAAAGTTTGTCTCAAAATCGAACATGTAAATATATATTTAGTGAATGAGTTTCTAAGTAAATTGTATTATCCTTTTTCTCATGGATTTTAGGTTTATGTAAATATTTTATAAACCTTACGTTGTGCATAGCTCATATCACTAGTACATTGAGTGTTTTGCTTTTTTTTTCGAACGAATTTAGCGGACAATCAAATCAGAAATTTCCAATCTCTTTTGAGAAAATTGCTCTGTGATATTTTAACCAGAGAACTATTGGCTAATAAATATAAAGATAAACCGAACATGATTCATTCAACCGTTTCGTCCAATCACAACCGATCTTTTAATACATTGAATCCACAGAATCCTATTAGCGCCATCAATGACAGAATTTACAATCCTGATTCTTTTAATAACGAAAATTATGAGCAAGCTATTTCAACTCCATGTTTTTATCCTAATGTGAGACATGAGGTGCTTTTTTGCATACTTTTTTCATTTTTGACTACATAATTTGTGGTTAGTAATAGATATCACAAAGCGTAATTACTTTAATAAATGTTAGTCTAGATAGGCACTTAGTTGGTCATCAGAATTTTGACAACTATTTGGTAATTCTTTTCTTTACCATCTTGACTAAAGTAAAAATAACAAACCATGAAGAATAAGGTGAGTTCATGTACTTCAGGGCTTTTTGTTCAGTTGCTTAAAATAAAAAAAGCAATAGTAATGATTATTTATAACCAATGTAAATACTTTGTATCATCTTAATGAAGATCAGTATAATAATGACAAGTATAGATGAACTACAGTGGTGAAATGGAATAATATTTATATGTTACTAACTTTTAAAGTTCTTGGAGGATAATATACGAACTTTCGACTAAATTCGAATGAATAGTTTTACAGTATTTGGGAGCCACGTTGGTGCGAGACATTAAGGAGCAAGAATGTATTCCTAGGATCTCAGTGAACCGTTGAATTTATTTCAAATTCATTCGCTGAGATTTTACAAATACATACTTCCTCCTTACTGCCTTGGAGAAAAAGTTTAAAACATATGTAGACATGTTTAGAAAATGGAAATTAATGTCAACCATAAAATTGGATAGACCAACCAAGTAAAATGGGCAAAAGTGAAGTAAGAATGAAAGAGTAGACATTACCATTGAGTACGTGAGAGAAGATATTACGTAACTGAGCGATAAAAAATATGAGTCACTAGAGTAGTAGGAGATTTACAGCTGTATCCCTTTGAATATGTAAGTTCGGTTTCCATCTGTAAGTAGCGGTGGTCTCGCGGAAACATGGCTACTTCTTTGTTGTTGCTTATTATGAGCGGTTTCGAAGTGTTAAAATGATCTTCACCATCAAGTAGATGACGACAGTGACACTGTCGAAAACATATTGAGTGCTTCCATTCTCTGTAATTTTCCTATTAACATATATCTTGATGACAAGTTAAGAGATATAGTAGATAATTTTTCATTTGTATGATTCACTGCTATTGATTTATATTCAATTGATCGAAAGTATTTTGTTTGATTTCCTGTTGAAATACACCATAGAGCTGATCCTATGGATGTATAACCGAGTATACAAAAATGAACTTGTCAAATAAATGACGAACAGCAAATTATCACATATATTCTTCGCATACTTAACTAACTAGAATTTTGTAAACATTGACAATTACTTGCTTCGTTTCACTTTTTTTAATCTTTTTCTACAAACTATGACAATATCATGTCATTGTTTAATTTCATCTTACAGTTCTTGAATGAATTACAATCACTATTGCGCAATAACTTTTATCCAAACGATATGAAGGGAAGTGATCATCAACCGACTGTAATGCAGATCTTAACCGATGAGAAGAATAGTTCGTTGTATACATGTTTGGACAACTCAACATCATCGTTATTAAAAATTAATTCAAACAATCAAATAAAAACTCCTTTACTTGGTATGCATAATTCAAATGATGAGTTAGTGTGTCCGGAAGTGATTGAGAAAAATTCAGTGGATGCTGGTAAACCACAGCATTCACAAAAATCATCATATCATTCATTGGCAGAGACATCTATGAGTCAAATGTCAAAGCATTCCATAAATAATAACGATACTGTTAATACTACCACTACTACTGTATTCTCTCCTAATTTTCTACATTCAATACATAGTTCAGTAAAAAATGATTATATTCAAAATTCAAAGTTTAATTCTTTATTGTCGGTATGTAGTCAACCATATACAACAATGTCAATTGTTCCAGAATCATCGACGTTAACTTCATCGACATGTACTACTCACAGACAGCAACAATATACATCAGATGAGACATCTGTTTCACATCCTTCAAGTCCTTTATTCAAATATCGATATCCAATAGGTATATCACTTTTTTACTCTCCGTATCGTCATGTTTATAAAGATGTATTTAGAAAGTAGAAAAGCATTATTACATATTGTGGTATTAGTAATCTTAGTAGTATAAGTGTTGGTAGTAGCTACATCGTTAATAATAGCGGTAATATAAGTACACTATGGGCTGAATAAGGATTTTATAGGTTAATGCTCAGTGAAATGAAAAATGTATATACAGTTTCACTCTTATCATTGTAATCCCCCATTTGTATGCTGCGATTATTATTACCATACTTTTTCATCTGGCATAACTTTATGTGATTTAATGGGATGCTCTATCCTGCTGAGATGTTGAAAATCACGATGAGGCCAATATATCATTCATATCAACTACAGAACAAGTGATCTAATCATTCTGATTCTTAGAAATTAAGAAAATGACTATCTAAACTTTTCAGAGATGTTATTTTGACTTCTGCCATTAAGCTTCAACGGTAAGTCATTCAGTCGACTTAGTTCGTAAGTAAAAATTAAAAAAAAGAAGCAGTAGCCGTTTAAAAATACGGCTGTTTCAGTTCAATCAAGTTTTATAGGATGATTAAGAAATTTATCACTTCCGAATACCAAGTTAATGTCAATCGGTGACTATCGTAATCTCTGTAATTGATTTATTTACTTATATTAATTTATGTTTACTTTGTTATTATACCCTCTGCTTTAGATGATCACAAATTTTCGACTACACCTCTTCATTCATCATTATTTTCACCTACTCATATTACGCCAGAAAAAAGTTTTGATGCCACCATTATTACTTCTACCACTCCTATTATTACTAATTCAAAAGTAAATGAACAAACTATTACACATCAGTCTCATTTACCTTTTATAAACACTTCAAATAGCCCTAATCAAATAAATACCACTAATGTTAATCAGATTTCTATGTTTAATAATAATAATAATAATAATAATACTCTTGTTCAAAGTTATTCCAAACTACAATTTATGGATGTTGATAGTTATCAATGTAAAAATTCATCAAACTGTAAACAAACTGTGTCGAATAATACTGATAATTGTACTACATTTAACACATTTTCATCTGTACTAACACTTACTTCTAATAACCATAGTAATGCTACTTCTACCACTACTAATGATACTAACAAAAGTAGTAGTAGTTCACTTATTCAGCATCGAACTTCAAATGGTTTATATGTATGTATGGTATGTTCTCGTCAGTTTACTCGTTCTGATATGCTTGTAAGACATGCTCATGTGCATACAGGTCATAAACCATTTGAATGTACAATATGTGGTCAAGCATTTAGTCGATCTGATCATTTATCTACACATCAACGAACACATACTGGTCAAAGACCGTATCAATGTTCATTATGTTACTATTCTGCATCTCGACGTGATATGATTACAAGACACTTAAGAGTACATCAAAGAAAAGTAAGTTTTTACCATGATTTCTTTAAAAATTTCATATTTTACTCAACTTTTTTCAGTTGTACGATACGTTTCAATAATTAGATTCAAATGATCATACCAGACAAATAATTTCCATGTTGATTATTCAACCAACTATCATATGCTATTTTAGTCAATTTACTTTCTTTGAAATCCTTTATACTATTATTTTTATCGGTGAAGCAATGTCAGTATTCCTTAGGTTTGGCATTGCGTGTTCGAGCTCAATGACAATAACCTTATTGATGTCATCATTCTGAAACAACAGCCTCGGTGACCTGTACATGTCATCCCAACGTCTTTCACATTGTGTACTAATTGTCAATACTGGGACTGAATTGAAAAAAAACTAGATTGGTATTCCGTTAATGGTTTGAGACCGTGATATAAAAGAAATTTACATAGGACTGACATCTCTCGATTCATTACGACTCCTTGATTGGCATCTGAGAGATCACCGAACACATTGGTGTGAGACGTTATCAGACATGGATGAGAACAGATGCCATTAGTGGTTGTACTGTAATTTTCCTTTACATTCTTTATGCATTTGAGAGTAATTTCATTAGCTTGGAGAATTCTGAAATATCATTTGTATTATTAACTGAACTGTCTCTTTCATTATGCACTGTCCTTATTGATGATTTGTTTTATTTATTATTACCATTATTTTCTCTTTAAATTTACTCTCTTTTCCTAACAGTGTTACCCATAATTTGTGTGCGGTATCCAGTTTTTAAGAGCTAAGTTTTATATACTTTCTTTCATTTAGCTATCATTTTGCATAGCTTTTTATATAGGGGAAGGAAACTTTTATGCATGACGATTACCAACTTTCTTTCATCTTAAGGTGTATTTGGTAACATGATGCCGTTCACTAAATTTCATCAAGATATTTTTGATGAACTCTAACACATATTTTACACAATCACTCATTTTATATCACCATGTTTTGTGGGAAGTTCAGTCTTTGTATAAGGATGCTATACCTATCTATAAATTTCAAGCATATTCACCTCCCAATTTTCAATATGTGTACAATATCTAGCGTTTTTCCGTTTATTTAGTGGATGAATGCTAGGTATAAGAACATTTCATTGCAAGCCGTAACTCTGACTTTATTTGCATCTTTCATCTGACAAGTCGAAATGCGGTACGGTGGCGTGTTCACATAAAACCTACATAGATAACTTTAGATAATTAAAATGAATTCCCCAGTGAAAATTACATTCTTATTTGGAAGATTGACACAATATATGAACGGAAGAATGCTAGATATCACTTACCTATATATATATATATATATATATATATATATATATATATAAACTCATTTATGTTCCTTCTTTCTACTAAGGAAATCTAGTCTATTTTTTATTTCTAGGGTCAACTAGTTTCAACCAATGAAAGTGGTGGACCTTTGAAATTACATTTCACTATAAACTTTTCACAGCCTTCTAAGTATTCTATCAAACAGAAAGAAAGCAGAGATACTTGTTCCCTAGTCAATGTAACAGATAATTGTCTCTCAGTCATATCATCACAGTCTTCTCATCTCGATACTATTCATTAGATCATATGCATAACCTCACTGAAAAAGCGGAACAATGTTTGAATGCATTTCAGTTTAGCACATAAACAATTATCAGCTGAATGACAATCGAATTTTGTTTTAATAAAATCACTCAATCATTTTGTTCAGGTAAGTAACAATTTTTTATCATTATTTTAAGTTTTGAATTTACCATTCTTTGATGTGGACAAAAAATCAGTTTATTTCATGGGGTAATGGTCATCTACATCGTAGTTTTATGCAAATTTTCCTAATGTCATAAGTGTTATGAGCTTATTTGTAGCGCATTGTTTGAACCTGGATGTGCTCAAGCATTATTTATTACTTAGTTACGCCTTTTACCCCTTGTGGAAGAGCATAGGCCACCTATCAGCATTCTCCATCGAACCCTGTCCTGGGAAATCCTTCCATCTCTGCGTCCAATTCTTGACACACCGCGTTCGTTGACCTTCCTCTTTTCCCCTTCCCTCCAGAATTCCAATTCAGCTCTTACCTCGTAACACAGTTTGATGATTTCCTCAATATATGTTCTATCCACTTCCAGCGTCTTTTCCTAATTTCCTCTTCACCTCAATTCGTTAAACTCTAATTTAGTAGGGAGTATTTCTAAAAAAATTGCTATTTCCGCAACTTTTTAGTTATAACGATGAATATAGATGTTCTAAACGTGATTCCTCATTAATTTTGAAAACACTAATTTTGATACTTTCATTTATATTTCATAAACTGAGCTCTTGTGTTGTAGATTTGTTTTTATTTATTTGCTCAAATTGAAGCAAGTAGAATGTAGTCGAAACCGGTGGACCAGTAGTTAACATTTCGATAGTTTAATTACTTCTAAGTGTCTTATGATGTTTTGTCAAATAAATTGTAGTCATTTTGTTTGTTTTTGGAAATGCGTTATATTATGCAATAGAATAAATATATAGCAACTCACGTGCAATTGAGTTTGTTCTCATTTAATTCGGTTAAGCCCTTTTGTTAACTTATTTAGTGGACAGAGTCATCTGTACTATAACAACTTATTGCACCTTTATTATTGTTATGCTTGTATGAATAAGTATGCTTGAACATTGTTGACCGCCCACTCATATATTCATCCCGCTAGCCTTATCATCATTAGCCGCTTAATCGATTCGATAATCCATTCATTTTTCTACATATACATACATGTATATTTAACAATCTACACACATTCTCGGTTTGCTAACTCATTCGCCTCTCTGCTTTGTGATTTGAGTTAACTGCTAATAAAACTGTAGTAGCTGTTTCTCTTCGCCTTCTGATTTCAAATAGCGTTGGGGATTATACGATAACGGTTACGAGTGTGAACGGCCAACGAAGCACAGCCACTACAAATACACGATCGGTCTGCAATTGCAACACTATTATGAAAAATGAAAAAAATACACTATATTTAAAAATTCCAAGTTTCATTTACATTTCCTGAAAAGCACTAAAAGTGACGATATATTTTTCAAATTAGTATATAACAACAAACAGCATTTACCATAAATCAAGAAACGACGTATTAAAAACCAATTAGATCACCATTCAAAGAATAATGATTCATTTCAAATAAAAGCAAGTGCATATATGAGAGCAGTAGAAAGTAATTCTATGAGTAGATAAAACACAAAAAGTATTAAAGTACATAATGAATTGGTATTTTAGAAAAATATTTGTCATCCTAGTCTTTTTGGCATGTATATAACATAATATTACTTGGAACAAATGGCGTATGAACCAATTTTTGGTCACCGGCTTCCATGGGACTGCATCTCCTCACGATGCTCCACTGCCTTGTGGATCAGATGTTCAGGTCAAAGGCTCGGGGTGTGGCCCCCTAAGAAAACCACCTGCTTCGGTCTGGGCACCCGGGCAGTATCCCAGCCTACGCACTAAAACATGATGAACTATTTACTTATGGAAAATACTCTTTTCGCTCCGTTTTACACTGAAATGACTCGCACTATTATTATTATTATTTTTATTGTTATTATTATTATTATTATTATTATTATTATTATTATTATTATTTACCACGTCATCTATTCACTCTCTTTTATTTCCACTCTGTCCATCCTTATTTTTCGACTTATACAACAGCTCGCCTATGGTGAAAATTTGGCTCTATCTAAACGCTCTCGAGTCACTGCCTGGTTAAAAATTGTATGTTACCATCGAATACGAGTACTGAAGCAGTTTTTCTGAAACCACGCGTACCATTCAAACTGGCTGCCTTTAACGTTCGCACACTTATGCAGGTCGGACAACAGATAGGGCCTTAATATTGACGTGTGTTGTCTATCCGAGACCCGTATTCAAGACTCTGGTGAAGTACTACAAGTTCGCTCTCCATCTGTCGCTTCAAAAAGCTTGTTTTACGTGCGTTTATCCGGGGACCCTGTGGCATCTTCGTCTGGTCTTGCTGGCGTTGGTGTCGCACCAAGCGCTAGAGCTGAGGCAGCATTAATCGACTGGATCCTCATTAACAGTCGGTTATGTGCTGTTAGATTAGAAAGTTCGGCGTGAGAAACGATGTCTTTTCGCCATCTCCGACTATGCCCCGACAGATTGCAGCCCGGATGCAATCAAGGATGAATTCTACCACCAGTTAACTGTTCTTCTCCAGAAAGTGCGTTCGACAGATATTGTAGTACTAGCTGGAGACTTGAATGCTCAGGTCGGGCGTCTAGGCACAGAAGAGAGTCGTTTAGGTGGCCGATGGGGACTCGTTGGTCGCAGGACAGATAACGGGGAACGTCTACTGCAACTATGCACAGACCACAACCTGTTTCTGGCTAGCACTAACTTTCGGCACAGTCATCGCCGATGTGCCACCTGGCGTCCCCCTTCTGCATCTCAAGCCTGGACTCAGATTGATCACATCGCGATCAGCTACCGCTGGCGCGGTTGTGTACAAGACTGCTGCTCCTTTTGGAGTACCTATCTGGAATCTGATCATGCTCTGGTCTGCGCCAATCTTACCTTACTTTTCAGTGGACAACGAAGTGACCGCCACCAAAGGATTGATGTTAGCAAGCTGGCTGCAACTTCTGTTGCTAGTATGTACCGAACCGAGCTAGCTTCTAGGCATTATACACAAACACCTCAGGCAGAGTGAGGGCATACATCCACCTTTCTCCATTGTTCCATTCAAGCAGTGGGGTTAGACAGGGTTGCCCAATCTCACCATTCCTCTTCAACTTTGCCATCGATGACATTCTGGAAACAGCTCTGATGGATGTAAGTAATGGCGGCGTGGATCTGTTGCCTGGAGAAAGACTTCTCGACCTTGAGTAAGCGGATGATATTGTCAAACTGTGCGACAATGTCCAAGCCATGCAATCCGCACTTAATCAGTTGGTAATCAGTGTCCGTAGGTATCGTATGTGCTTTGCACCCTCGAAGTGCAAAGTACTTCTACAAGATTGGCAGGATTCTAATCCTGTACTCACTGTGGATGGTGAGCAGATAGAAGTAGTCGAGAAGTTCGTGTATCTGGGTAGCTGCATAAGTGCTGGTGCTGGCGAGAGTGATGAGATCAATGCACGTACAGTGAAAGCCAGAGCGGCTTATGCCAATCTGGGCCATCTTTGGCGCCTCGTGATGTTAGTCTTGCTGTAAAAGGTCGAATCTACAATACGTCGGTGAGAGCAGTTCTGCTCTATGCTTGTGAAACCTGGCCTCTCCGAGTTGAGGATGTTAGAAAACTCTCTGTGTTTGATCATCGTTGTTTGCGAAGGATTGCTGGCATCCAGTGGCAACACCATGTTGGTAATGCAGAGGTTCGACATCGTGTGTTCGGGCGCAGAGATGATAATCCCATTGGTTTCACCATCTTGAAACACCGACCTCGGTGGCTTGGACATGTTCTACGAATGTCGTCCCAGAGAATTCCTCGTCGTGCATTATTTGCCGACTCTGGGACTGGATTGAAAAAGCGGAGAGTTGGTCAGTGTATGGCATGGTGTCGGAGTATGAAAGAAAGCTGCAAAGGGCTGGCTCGTGTTGATCCTTCACGACTCCCTGGCTGGGTTCCGAGAGATGGTGTGACACAGTGGCTAGGGACGTTATCAGATATGGCTCAGAATAGAAGCCATTGGCGATCCTCTTGTAACCTTCTTTTACTTTCTTCATAAAAAGTGGTTGCCTCTTCCTTAACTGAAACATTTCTTCTGAGTGTACCCTATTATTGTTCTCTCTCTTTTTTTTTCTCCTTTCTCTTCAAATTATCATTGTTTTGTGTGGCTCATATATATTTTGTGCCCCCTTGAACAAATGAATTACTCAAAATAATATAACGTAAATTTAGGGTGAAGTGAAATTTTAATAGTAGTTTTTAAAAATCATTCTCTTTTGAAAAACATTTATTCATACATGCAAAGACAGATAGTGGTTAGCAGTGGAATTCAGAACGCGCGTTTCGTCCAATTTCGGACTAGTCAGCTGGCTGTGCCTACATCTCAGAGTAGATGTTCACACTGGGATATGAACTCAGTACGGTTCGCTTCAAACGCTATTGCGTTATCCAATTAGCTACTGCGTCCCGATAGACACTTGTTTGTGCATTAATTGTTGTGAATTAAGGCTATGTTGAGGCAATACACACAGTATGCACATCAGCCAGTCAGCTGCAACGTAGGACCAGGTCCAAGATGCCACACCTCATTAGCACATATGCACATATGCCAATAACAGTCATAAACATCAATCGGAAGATTCAAACAATCCCACAGAGGCCTTGATACGGCCGAGAGTGAGCAGAGTCCGCTCTCCCTCTCAAAATGCTCTCACATGGCTACGCGTATATAGTCTCTGCCTGGGGAGTCCTACTCACCGCCTTCTCGAGACAGAGGTGTTGTGTACGAAATTGAGAGGACAAATAGCGAATGTCCGGCGCTTTAACCAGGCCGGTGGACACGATGAGTCCACCTAGGGGAGTTGGAAAACCCTGATTCCAAACCGATCGCGCACATGGGCTCCAGAATCCTGAGGGAACAATTGTTCATCACCGGCTACCATGGGACTGCATCTCCTTACGATGCTTCACTGTATTGTGGGTCAGACCTTTAGGCCGAAGGCTCTGGTTGTGGCCTCCTAAGAAATCCATCTGCTTCGGTCTGGGCACCCGGGCAGTATCACAGCCCTCGCACAAATCAAATGTGGTTTATGTATCTGGTGCCCTCTTGTACCAATATTTATGTGTTAAAATAAATGAATAAATAATAATAGATTCACACAAATAATACCAAGTGAATTTATTCATATGAATTTTATTTTAATTTTAAGAAAAGACCAACTAGAACAAATCTGTTAAACATACATGAGTTTCGTCGTTTTTCTGAGAAGTGTGTATGATTGTATGATCTGAAAACTAGGTGTTTCTCGAAAAAAAAAATAAAATTTACATAACAAGATGTGAGATTGAATATTTCTAGGTATTTTTCTATCTGTACACACTAAAGCGTGTTACATTGGTGATTATCAACGATTGAAGTTGCGTACATTTTTGTTTGTCAGTTATTTATAATGAATTACAAATATCAAGATCATATGCTTTTGACACGATATTTTACTTTATTATTACACTATAAGGTACTTAAAATGTTCTAATGTTTTTTTTTAATAATTTATTTACTTTTTAGCTTGACTTCCATCACTAGGTCTTCCGAAATAAATTCCTTCTCTATATGAATTATTTCGTCTGTGCTTAAGTTTATATTTATATCGATAGATGTTCGGAAGCACAAATACTTGTTTCTTTTACATATTTCTTCACAGCAATACATACAAACAATCCGCCATTGTGAGTAATTCAATGTTTCATCGCGAACAATAATTAAAAGCTTTATGGTTTAAAATTATTCTTATTTTGAATGAACAACTAAGAATTTCATGTAGATTCCATGTCATATCATACAGGAAACATATTATATTATAATAAACAGTTCCGTATAAATTATATATATATAATCAAATTCAATTGAATTGCAAAATTCCAAAAGATGATCTGTTTCCATTTTTCTGGTTCATATTTTCTTTTCTATAAGAACAATAATTAGTTCCTCCAAATAAGTTTTCTATTTGTATACTGTCATTATTTTCTTTTTTTGTTTGATTTTTAGTCCTTCTTTTTTCCTTTCAAATAATATTATTAATCTTTAACAAGTATTAGAAAAGATGAAACAATCACTGAACAGATTGTTAAAGGAAAACAAAAATTGGAATATCGACTAATGAATTAACGCGTTTATTTATTGATGCATTTTTAGTAATATTGTTACTGTCATTAATTTCTGTGTAAAGTTCTGTTATTGCCTCGTTTTGTTTTTCATTTTCCTATAAATGTTTATTGTTGTATGTGTTTATTCATGTTGTTAGTTTGTCTATTAAATTTATTTTTGTTTCATAGTTTGTTTATTTATTTTTTAATAACTTTTTTTAAACTTTCACAATAGATCATAAGTTACTAATCATTATAAACATTATTTTGTGTAGAGTTTCATTTATGCTTAATTCATTGTTTTAATCTTCAATAATGTTGTGACATTATATTTTTATACCATTGACAAGTGAAATTCTAGCAGATTTCTTCTTTTTATCCTACTGTATGCTTCAAATGATTATTATACTTTGTGTGTGTGTGTGTGCATGTGTCTTTTACAAATACTGTAATTTAGTCTTAGATTTTAATGTGATTATTATTTTTCTAGTATTTTAACATGTACACATAATAATAATAATAGTTTTGGCTTGAATTTTTTAGTAACACATATCTTACATAGTAATTTCTTTACATTCTAAGTTTTTCATCTTCATATATATGTTCTCTTTCAATTGAAATCATGGGTTTCCATGTTTATGTTCTATTTTAATATGAATATATTTCAATGCTATTTGTTAACATGACAATTTAGAGCATTCCTGATATTTTCCATATATTTGTCTTATTTTGTGTAATATTATTGATACGTTCAAATTATTACGCTTTACTATGTGTCTTCATCTTTTCATTCATCATAACAAATACTTCATGTTCATGATTACTTTCTTTTTTTTTCTTAAAGAAAAAAAAGAAGAAGATAAAAGTTTTCGATGCATATCATCATCTAGTTTTTCTGTCTGCTTGTATGTCTTAATTTGTGCTGTTTTTTTCTCTCTCTCACTATTTTGATTCTTATTTTTGCCTAAGTTTTTTTTGTATCTGTCATTAGATTGAATAAATCTAAATGTTGATTAAAGTTCTGTTAAATTGTTTATTATTTTATGGATAAACAAGGTACATAAAAAAAAACATGGAATCATTAGCCATGGTACTCATTAGTAATAAATTTACAAATGTTTATGACTAGTTATATGATTATAAGTAGTTAGGTTTATTTTTTTCAAATTATTCAGTTTTCTGTAAAATGATAATGATAACAACAAATCAGTAACTTGTTGAAATATTCGAATATTAGAAAATATGTAATATATATTTTCAATCAGATCTTTAGAAGCGGTTACAATAACAATAAAGATATATTTTATCAGTAGCTGAAATGATGAGTCAATTGGAGCTAGAACATCATGGAAAACCTGGAAGCACTGGACGGCCGTGAGATATCAACCAACTGAAGATAATAGTGTACGGTGGCGCAACTTCGTGATTTGGTTGAAGTTAGACATTAACACCGTTAGATGCCGGCCGGCTCAGTGGCTTATTGGTTAAGCGCTTGCGCACGAGACTGATAGGTCCTGGGTTCGGATCTCGCAGGGGGGTCGTGGATGCGCCCTTCTGAGGAGTCCCATACTGGGACGGAACAGCCGTCCAGTGCTTCCAGGTTTCCCATGGTGGTCTAGCTTCAATTGAATTATGATTTCAAGTATTGAAATTTCTAAAAAATCTTCACAAAACCCCTTCTGATATATTTTGTTAATAATTTGAAGTTAATGAACACAATAACTTTTGTGTTCACAAAAGATTAGTCTTTAAATATATTCAATTGAAATTAATCCATACCACCACGGTTAAAGATTCAATTAGACCCAATACATTTTGGGTAAGTTTAGATGAATGGTTATATATTATTTCGGTATGATCTTGTTTAATCATAAATGACAATTGCATTTTTCTATTTGTAAACTTGGTGTTAATTTGTGGATTATTAGATTTTTACTACATCAAATCTAAATATTTTTGACCTACAAAGTAAATATACGTTTTATTAGTGTTGATAATCTATTTATTTAACAAACTTCACCTAATAGTTTTTGAGAAAAGTGAAATTCATTTCCAATACGCCTTTCACTGGCGATGCTATTTAGTCTTTCTGGGATAAGATCAACTGATGATTAGTGTAATTGTTCTTCATAGCATCATGAAAACAAAGGTTCGTGGTTGATGCCAATGTAGTGGTAATCCCTAGATGATTTCGCTGTGGATGTTCGACAGCGCTGTTATGATTAACAAAAAAAAACTTTTGGATAAATTCACTTCGCTCATCAAGATAAATGTTTACAGTGGATACATTTAAAGTAAATGACTTTTTGACTGTGTTAAGTAGTGTTCGATAATAAGCACTTTTTTACCCGAGTTGTTGATTAAATGAAATTTGTAGACCAAAGGAATATAACCGTGTCACAAAAAGTTCAGTTAAACATGTTTCACCGTCAAAGGGTTTGTCTGTTATATAGATCCCATCCAGGATGTTTATATCATAATTATTTCATTAATTGATAGTAAATTAATGTTCGAGAAAACTTACTCTTTTTTAAACTACTTCTATATAGTGTTCTCTCCCAAAGTACGTTTTTGCTGATGGTATCAGGCTAACGGATCTGGAGTATCTTGCGTAGATTATTGTTTATAAATACCTGTACATTTGTCGAAACGCTTCTGTTGTTCTGCCAATCCGTGCATTTACATTTGTATCAAATCCTCCTTGTTTGTCGAAGATGCTGCTTAGAGCTTGTCTATCAAGTCTTGTATTTCAGAACCCTGCTTTTTATCTTGTGTATGTTGTGGCCTACTGCTGCTACACTGACTGTCTTGACCTGCGTTTATGAGTGTTTGTATAGGATAGAAGTGCTATGTCATCTACAAAAACTAAATTGTCTAGTTGCATTACAGCTGTCCATTATATTCCATACTTCCCCTCAAATAAGAAGGTCTTCATAATCATATCGACCATCAGAACAAGAAGAAAACTATTGAAAAATTTTCCTGATACTGATAGTAATGTTATGCCTCTATAGTCTTTACATTTGCTCAGTTTTTTCTTTGGTATTTTGATAAGATATCATTCTTTCCAGTCTGTTGACACTTATTCTTCTTCCCGAACTTTTTTCTGAATAAAATATGGGACATATTTGCAGTTACTTCGATGTGACTTTAGTGCTTCAGCTAGAATATTATCTAGTTGGCCTGTAACTCTTCTTGGGTTACTACCGGTCCCATGGCCGGTTAAAGGAGAAGGGTTGGATATGGGGTTAGCAACATTATCCCATGGATCACAACCTTGCTAAAAAGTACAAACCAGAAAATATGATTTAACTCGAGTACTCTCCAATCAACCATACCTCTTTCATCCATAGCATATATTTCACAGTTACAAAACGAATAAACTCATAATGCCATTACAATTTTAGGATTTATAATATGATTTTAATTTTCTTATATTAAAAAAGTCACCATTTTCGAATATTTCAGAATTCATTCTTTCCATTATAGCTTAATAACCTCTATACCTTATATATATATATATATATATATATATATATATATATATATATATATATATATATATATATAAAAGAAATATATATAAGAAATATATATATATATATATATAAGAAATTATTAACAATGATTTATATTAAAAGTAATATCTTCTCTGAATATTAGAAAATAAATTGTTTTGTTTCTTTTAAAAAGAGAAGGTAACTCTTAAAGTTATAATTTGTTTTAAAGAACAATGACTTCAGGTCATTGTTTGAATCGGCGTCATGTGAATATTATTTTTTTTTAATAATAAAACATAAATAATGAACTATATTTTATATTGAATATACAAATATGAATGAGAAAATTATAATCATAAATGATACCAACAGAGTTTGATCTTCATTAAACCTTTTGTTTGATTTCTAGTGTACAATATGAATTCGATACCTACGGTTATTGATTATAGTTTTATTGATTTTTGTGGATAATTTTTTTACTAGAATGGGTTTTGTGGAGAATTGGTAATTTCAATAGTTGAAATCATGAATCAATTGAAGCTAGACCACCATGGAAAACCTGGAAGCACTGGACGGCCGTTTCGTCCTAGTATGGGACTCCTCCAGGTTTTCCTTGGTGGTCTAGCTTCAATTGATTCATGATTTCAACTATTGAGATAATTTTTTTTTCAAAAGACGTTTTTTTGGTAAATATCATATTATTTTATTTCAATAGTTGAAATCATAAGTCAATTGAAGCTAGACCACCATAGAAAACCTGGAAGTACTGGACGGCCGTTCATTCTGATTATTACTCCATGAAGTCTGAGATGTAATTTTTTGTTTTAGATGTTTCCTGAAGTTTGTGCTATTCACAAATATCAACAGTATATATATAGTCCAAAGTGCCACTGATTCCTTGATATCTTTCAATATGAGAACCATAGTTACTTAAGTTAAGCTGAAACTGACAAATGATATTGTCTCTCTGTTTCTTATAAATATTTCAGAACATATGTTTCAAAGTCAATATTTAATTGAGCCGATTAATTTATGTTTGACAAAATCTTTTTGATTAAATGAAAAAAAATTTGCAACTAGATGAAAGAAATGTCATTTTAAAAACGTATATTTAAGTTTGCTGTAGATACAGCATTAAGGAAGTTAGTAATGGTTCTAGAGATGTGGATCTAATAAATAGACATAATATTCGTCATCATCAGAAAGATTCACGCTAAACGTTTGATTAACAGCATTTGAGACGACATAGAATTTGTTAAAAAAAGAGGAAAAAGAAAATATTGCGATTTCCAGATCAGTTAGTTATCAGAATCAACACTTATAAGCTGGAGACTCAAGTGTAATGGTAGCCAACTTATCCATATCAAATATTTGATGTATAATATCTTCTGCGTAGATTTAGAGAAGCTTAAGCATTCAGAACTATCCTATGTGGATTGACTGTGCATTATTTTATTTCAATAGTTGAAATCATAAGTCAATTGAAGCTAGACCACCATAGAAAACCTGGAAGTACTGGACGGCCGTTTCGTCCTAGTATGAGACTCTTCATCTACTCACTAGTGACTGACTTCAAGAGACACTCCTGGATTTCTGGTGAGAAGCCGTGGCCAGTGGAGTTCAACCAGGTCTGTTGTGAGATATCAGCTCAACGAAGACAATGGGGACGGTGAGTAACATACAGAATACAGAAATCTTCTGTTAACTGAAGATACTTATTTATTTATTTGAACACATAAATATTGGTACAAGAGGGCACCAAATATATATATGCGCCACAGAATTGAAGATACAATAATGTACCAGCCTTTTTTTCTATACAATTTTCTTAACTTGAGTTTTTTAAGCTTTTGTTTTATCCAAATTATCTATCTACTCAACGTACATTTATCTTATTGACTATAGAGTTTAATCATTGTATTCTACTTGTTTATTGTTGCAAAACTATAATGTTATCTCCTTTAAAATAAACTCTTATGTTGAATTTATAGTTTATAACAAAACTGAATAGAATTAATCATATTTGTTCATATTTTATTGGTTATTTGATTGTATAAACGTGTTCAGTATTCTAATATGTGCATTAAGAACTTTCTGTAAACATCTACACATTATGTGAATTACGAACAAAACAAATCATTTTATCATATAACTAAATTTGACCTAAATAATCATATATATATATATCCATTCAGAAACTAAGCTAACGAAATCCACCTAATTTGAAAATTATCAAGGGTCTATAAGTAACAAATAGTATCATTTAAAATTTTAATAAGTTTATATTTGCTTGAAATTAATCTAAAGTTCATTACAAAACTTGAAATTATCTGAAAAAAGAGACTAATCATTGTAACTGTTATAACTTATGCCTTGTTAATATATCACGCGATAAAATCGTCAATTAGAGTCATCGATTTACTGACCGAACCAACGACGTCTAAGCCAGTACGAACAGCTTAGATTTCTTATTGGTTCTTGGGATAGCAGCTCTTCGTCTAACTCAGTCGATTCAGTCCAGAACACAAATATCAACCTATGTTATATCGAATCATCTATTTCAAACATACTTGATTTATATACAAGTAAAATCAGACCACATCACATCATAAAATAGAAAGTAACATTTATACAAGATCAAGCCAAAAATGGCTGTGATTGTAACAAGCTGTGACTGATAGAGTGAGAATAGTATATCATATAACAGTAACCAATAGGTCAAGTAAAAGCTTATAATGAAAGAAATATGAATATAATCATACAATAAGAATATTCGTACAATATTAGTTCATAAGTAATTCCTAACGGTTACCATTGATTTATTCTCGTCGAGAAATAACAGAAATCAATGTCTCCAAAAATAAAATTACTCAGTTTTACTTTAGTTAACTCTCCAGTACTGTTTTTCAGATTAATTCATTTTAAATATTATAGTTTGTAAGCAGATGTTGAGAACCTGTATCTTGCCAACGGACATTGAGTATCTTGCGTAGACAATGGTTTATAAACGCTTATACCTTTTTGATAATCGTTGTGGTTATTCTCCAAGTTTCGGCTCCGTACATTAGAACTGTCTTGAAGTTCGTATTGAAGATTCTCAATTTGATATTGGTTGATAGTTAATTTGAGTTCCATATGTACTTCAGCTGTAGGAATACTGTCTTTACTTTGCCAATCTTTGCCTTCACATCTGCATCAGATCTTCCTTGTTCATTGATGATGCTGTCCAGGTACATGAAAGATTCCACCTGTTTTAGATCTTGTCCATCAAGTGTGATTGGATTGGTGTTCTTCATGTTGCATTTGAGGATTTTGCTTTTTCCTTTGTGTATATTGAAGCGTATTGATGCAAAGGCTTCTGCTACACTAGTTGCCTTGACCTACATTTGTTGATGTGCATGGGATAACAATGATTAAAACATTGAAAAGTTGTTAAGCAATAGGATAAGTAGTAACGATAAAATCAGTTACAAAATATTAGGAATATTCTTTCTATTTCTAATTGATTCTTATACATTTACAACTAAAAATAATTCAAAGCCATTAAATTCTTTTCTGATTAATATATTTACCATTGTTATTCTGTAAATTTTGATTAACATAATTAAATGTCGACTCAGTGATCTAGAGGTCAAGCGTTTGAGAGGTCCTGGGTTCGAATCCTATAGGTCTGGATCATGGGTGCACACTGCCACTGAGGAGCCCTACAATTGGACGAAATGACCATCCAGTACTTCCAGGTTTTTCATGGTGGTCTAAATACAATTAACTCATAATCTTAACTATTAAACGAAATAAAACGCATAACTTATGTTTTATCTTTAAAAAAAACTTTGTTGAAGTAAACATTGAATTTTTTAATATTGGAAAACGTCAAGATATCACCTCTTTTAAAATCTATACACGTTTCGACATGCATAAGTGATAAACAAAATTATCTGTACTGTAACCTCTTTTTTTTTTAAAAAAAAAAGTAGATAATTATAATGAAATACATTCCTCATCAGTTAGTTACTGCAGAAAAAGAAAATGCATGCACTTTTAATTAAGAAACAATGCATAAATCCGGAACTAATTATAAGCATTTTTGCAATGTTGTTTGTTTTCTTTTTAATGATTGGTAGTGTGAGCAGTTTATTAATATAAGTGGCTAATTCCTATAGAATAATCCAGGTTGATTTTTATTTTGTTTTTTGTAATTTAAAGACAATGAGATTAAAAATTTTGTGGAATGTTATAGTTGTTGTGATAATAAAACAAAACATCTTTCTAAACATTAATAGTTGATATTACCACTTAAATCTGATTAGAATTTAATTCTTAGGTTTTCTAAATTCTACAATGATGTTGAATAGTTGTTGTATAGATCTTATGGTTTCATATACAAAAAAATAACAGAAATATTTTAAAGAAGAGTTATTTATTATTTATCATAATTAACGTAAAGTATCCTGAAAACGGCGATAAATTTCTACTTTTATGTTGATTAAGTATTTTTGGAGCATGTAATATTATACAAAGAATTTGATTTCTAAAACTATCAGTTTAAAGTTGTAGGGATTGTTGAATCATATCGAGGTGACGAACCAATTTAAGTTAGACATTAAAAGCTTGAAAGCACTGGACGGCTGTTTGGTTTTAGTATGAGACTTCTTACCAATACTCATCCGTTACCTAACAATCGGCAATCGAACACAGGCCCTTCAGTCTCGTGCATGAACGCTTAACCTTTGGACTATTGAGCCAGATCCAATAGCTGGCAAGTTTAAATTTAATTAATTGCGTGACTATCATCGATTATCGTCGGTGGGTGACTTCTTCACACTGGAAACAACCGCACATCACTGACCAGGTTGCGACAAATGGCTGCTCATTGCTAAATAATCTCATACTAGGTATGAAATGATTGTCCAGTGCTCTTAGGCTAACAACGGAAGTTTAACTTAGGTCGGTTCGTGATTTTAGTATGGTCTAAATAACGTTTCAAAGTTTATAAATATTCAGACAATAATAGAACAAATATCTTGAACTCTTTAAGTCGGGAATTCATCTCAATAATTATGAAAACACTTAATTTTAGTTGATTACAATTGTTAACTTTCAGGTCCCTTAATTACTTTTCAATTGCAAATTAGTGGTAAGCCAGAATAAAGGTATATATTTATAGGGTATCCATCCAACTGCTACTAATTAACAGTACCGTAATAGATGTCAGAGGGTAACTAACACACTAACAAATCCACCGATCCATCGCTAGAGAGTGATATATTTGCGAATATCTGATCTTAACTCGTCCATTTAGCTGAATTAGTGTACACACTTTTCGGTGTACAAATCCTTTTTTGTAACTCGTTTGCCTTCTTTCCCATTTGTAACTAATGTATCTTTCATTCACAAAGAAACGTTCGTTATGGAGTAATAATCCATGAAAATGATTATTCTCAACGATAGATGATTATCTTTTTTAAACATACTAGGGAATAACCTCAGTAAATATTAACCCCTTACGTTCAATCATATTTAATTTGTCTATTGATTGGTCTCACTTTACTTCTTACGAATAATATAAGCTTACATGAGATTTGGTCATTGTCAATTAGTCCATTGTAATCTTACTCTTTGGAGTTTCCTCTCTTGCTAATTGTTTTGCATTGATTATCAGTCTTTGTTATAGTCTGTGGATTGTTTTCGCTTTGCTTGAGCTCAGTAAATAGTTATTTATTTGAAATTTATTATTGGTACAAGGGGACACCAGATATATATGCGCCACACAAAACAATGAGAATGGGAAGAGAAAAAAGAAGGTAAGGTGCGTATAAGAAAAAAAGAAAATAACAGATTAGTGTAAGGTAGTGTAGTAGTAGTAGTAATAATAATAATAATGATGGGGGAAAACAGAAAAGTACAACCAGAAGAATTCTTTCAGTTAAGGAAGAAACAAGCACTTTTTATGAAGAAAGTAAAAAAAGGTTACAGCAGGATCGCCACTGGCTTCTATTCTGAGCTATATCTGATAACGTTTCTAGCCACTGTGTTGCACCATATCTCGGACCCCAGCCAGCCCTTTGCAGCTTTCTTTCATACAACACAAATAGAATGAAATGACGATATTTAAAAGATAGTTATGGGAGGTATTATAAATGACGATTGTTAATTTATTAATATAGTTGTATTTATCTGATATATGGAATCCATTTTTTTTGACAATTGAAATACAACTATAGTACTTGAAATATTCGTATTTGAATTCATTTGAATTTATATGTCACCATTTTCTATATTTACATTTTAATAATATTAGTTCACCACTTTCATTGGTCTACATATCATTGAACATATTGAATAAACTATGGTATACAATAGTTGCTCTTTTCAAAAATATTTTCGTAATAATAAAATGTCGATTATAAATAATCTTTTTTTTTCTTTCTAGAAACTAATAAAAGTTATTCGATAAAATTATGTAGTGCACAAACGAAAGCCAATAAGTATAATAAATGTACATGTATATAATTGCAATCAATGTTAAAAGAAATCATGTCAACTAACTTCTTTAATTCATAATTTCTGACATATTAAGAACCTAAACAAGAACAACAACAACTACAACAAAAACATTATACACAAACTAACATGAAGAGCTTAATGCCATATCATGAACTAGCTAACTGCAATTTTTCAAATTGCTTTACATGAGATTAGGAGACAGATACAGCGAAAAATCTGAAGCCTTATATTAGTTTTTTTTTTTAGAAAAAATGCATAACAGAGCTCATTGTTAACGATTGTATATTTTCAGTTTGTTTGGGTGCACCGAGAATGATTGAGACTATTTCACACATTTCCTCTAATTGTTAAACTCTGTTATGACTTATGACCCTGTAAATATCATATTGACAAAGTTGTCAATCAGGATACCGACTCGTATGACCTTGTCCTTGTGCAAGACTAATGATGCGTTAGCCAGCATTAGCAGCCTGTAGTTAACTCTGTTTCCATATTTGTCCTCTGTAAATAACCTATTGCTTAGCTCCGCTCGTTCAGTCCGTAACACAAATACCAGCCTCTGCTATATGAATAGTATATTACAGACATACGTGGTTCATATACAAGTAGATCAGACCACATCATAAAATGAAAAATGATAATTATACAAGATCATGCTAAAAGTGACTGTCAGTGTGTGAGATTAGTTAATAAATTGGGAATGAGTTAAGAATGGTAAATCGTATTGCAGTAACCGATAGGTCAAATGAAAGCTTATGATAAAAGGGATATGAATAGACATGTAATCTAGTTTCTTAATAGTCGTCCAATAAGAATATATGTAATAATAGTCCATAAATAATCCCTAGCAGTTACTATTCATTAATTCTTAGTTCGGACGTAACACATGCACTCTCGATCATTCGAGTTCAATTGGTAGCTCGAAATGTAATCCAACATTTTACATGTTGGTCTTATTTAATCGCATCTTCAACTGTACTAGTGTACCTCGATCAGCCCTACGGAATATTTTTGCATCAGTGGATCATATATTCTATTATAATGAATCACATAGTACTTGCCAACAATTATCTATAGCCTAGCACAAATATGTATTATCTTTTAATGAATCTCACTTGTGTTATCCTGATGTACAGTTTGGAGAGATTATTAGTATTCAATGCAAATATTTCTCTTCGAATAATTTCTGATTATTTATTATTCTCATAGTTATCATTGTTATGGACAAATAAAATTCAATTCATATATGAGAGTACTTTAGATAAATCATTGATATAATGGAGTAGGAAGATAACATTGTCTAGTTCAATATAATTTGTATCAATTCATTATGAATTTCAGCCAGTGTGAATCTTATTCAATGTGACGTTTTAAGATCAATCTTTCTTGTATCAAATCAATATAAAATTTTCTTTATTTTTAAATAAACCGAATATACTCACTGAGAAAATATAATGCTTTGCTGAACCAATCTTTGTTATTTCATACAGTACGGTAAGCATAAACCTTCGTTCATTGAGAAAGTTACATTTGTTGTATCAATTCAGGTAAACTATTATTAAGTTTGTGCTTTCCTATAGTAACTCCATATTATCTTCACCTATGTAATACAGTGTAAAAATTAGTAATGTAAACGATTGCCCTTTGGTCTAAGGCCTTGTTTAGGAATGTATTCTTAGAGTCAATAAATCTTCACTGGACCAATACTTCGGGTTAGGTCGTTTAGGATCCTTTTAAGATGAAATGTTATACGTCGAAAAACGAGCCGATGATTCAATCCGAAATATTCATCTGTGGGAGAGATAGAATACTTTCTGGACGCCTAAAACAAAGTAGGTGGTTCTCATAGGGTCCTTGACATAGAGGTCTAACCCACAAGGCAGTGGAACTTCAGGAAATGCAGTCCCATGGTAGCCAATGATCAACGATAAGTCCATACGCCATTTGTTTCCTCAAGATTCTGGGGCTCATGTGCACCATTGGTTTGGAATCACGGTTTTCCAAATCCCCTAAGTGGATCCTCCGTACCCACCACCAACCCGGTTAAAGCTCCGGACATTCACTTTTCGTCCTTTGAATTTTGTAAACAACACCCCGCCGCGAGAAGGTAGTGAGTAGGACTTCTCTGGCAGTGTCTGTATACACGTGGCATGTGAGAGCATTTCGAGAGACAGAGATTTAACTCTCCCCACCCTCCGCCTTACCAGGGCATTTGGAAGCCATCCGAAGACCAAAAGAATAAGTAGTCATTTTTCCTTAGTGTAACCATAAACCTAAGAGCTGATAATAGATTAAAAGCTGTCTGTAAAATGTCCATATAAACAGAGAATTCGTCCGGACAAATGTAACACTTTGGTCAAAAGCTTTGTTTATTAGGATCGAAAACACTTAAACAGTGATCAATGTATGAGGATATTCAGCTGTTAATAGAGGTTCTAGTAAGAGATGGGTAGCCATCAAGGTTCATAGGCCTATGAAATGTTCTCAAGGTGTCGTGATCTAAGTTATTAAAACTTAAAAAGCATGCATCACTCCATTATTCAGACGTGAAATTGAAGAAGACTTACATCTCTCAGCAGAACCGTTCGTACAACCCAAAGTATCATAACTGGGAAAGCTGTATGCTTTGGTATCTATCGAAACAGAGAGTAGAAATTTGTCATATTCCACTGTGTTTATTTATTTAGATGTGTTTTTGTGCAGAGGAACAATCTTAATATGAAATTACGATTGATCTTACGTACACACTTAAATAACACTAAATAGATATTCTTGAGATACCTGCAATAACTAAAGGTCTTTGGCTCTACTCCATATCGAGTCGTGGGTACTTACTGAAGTGTCATAGCAAGAAAAATACAATTGTCCTGTACATTCCAGTTTTTAATGTTTTCCATATGATATTAGGCAGTGATGAAGTCAAACTACTCTCTAAAAATCGCAAAAAATAAACCAATATGATTCGTTAGTGAATCTATTCAGTAACGGAATCTTTTCAAAGAGTTCACATTCAGATCAATATGATTGAATTATCAGTCTAAAAACAATATATGTGTTTATTAAAACATTATTATTATTAATCATGATCAGGAAATCGATATCATTTTAAGCAAAAAGAAAATAAAGGAACAGCTTATGAAATACTAGGACTATCTAGTTATTAGGGTTAGTTGAATAATTACACATGCAAAGTTGAAATGAAAGACACGTAACACAAACGGTAATCAAGAAGTGAAAGTGAATAAACTAGTCCTTTTTAGTAATAAAATAAAAATGGGGAAAATAGAAGCATTTTGGTAAACGTAAAGGGAAAAATAAATAAAATTAGTGTCATAGTAAAGAGATGCATTTAAAAGTTTCTGTACACATAACTCTAGTTTTAATCTGTAAATGTCTGAAGCTGAGATGAGAGGGAAGCTTGCAGTACTATTCAACTGAATTATGCAATTAACACTGAATGAATAGTCGGAGACTGGATTTTTTGATTGTATTATATGTTTTAGATTACAGGACGTGACTGATTAACGTTGTTCGTTTCTAATTCTTGCTGGTAAATGTCCTTGAGTGTGACGAAGAGGAGGTTTCAATGTAAGACATATATACCTGACTCCATACGAACTATTGAAGAGACGAATGCTCATTGTACTGATCAGTTGTGGTAATTTGTCTTTCACATAAAGGCAGTAAATAAACTTCCGTAGTCCCAGTGTCCACTGTTATTCTGTGAATCTAGAAAAATCAAAGGGATTAAATAACTGAATCGAAAATACAAACATGATATCCGTTTAAATTGTTTTATTCGTAAACGACACAACGAAAAGAAATCAAATTGTGAACAAGCAAGAAAAAAGGTAGCACTCCAAAAAAAATATTCAATTAAGAGATATTACAACAAATAAAAATGTATCTTGACCAACATAATCGATAATAAATGAAAAAGTTTAACGATAAGCAATAATAATCCCTTTCATATTAAGGACTTCTAGATAATAAGCTTATAACTAGAATTAGTAAACGATACATACATTCACGTCATTTGAAAGCGTGATGTTAAAGCGAATTATAATTAAACAGATGAACATTCTGATCAGAAAAATTAAGTCAACTATATTGAGACAGGAGCATTCAGATGACATTTCATTGGATATTAGGTTCAAATCATTTTCAACAAATGAAAACGTCTAGAATTATATATAATACTTAGGTTAAAGTTCTAGTTATTTTTGGAAGGTATTCAGTTTAAAGACTAAAAGTTAGCAAAAGTATCATATTGTGTGCAAATAATTTGTTAGTATCATATTAGATAAACTTTATTGTTAACTTGCTTACTATTCATTTATTTTTTGTGAGAAGCAGCATTTGAGAGAAGGTTTTCAATGAATTCATTGAGGTGTTTAGCTTAATATGTATGATACACATTATTTTAATATGCGGATAGTTTTGCAATTGGAATACAGGATCAGTATATCAAGAATAGCATTGAACTAAAAAGAAACCACCTTACATAGAAAGTTATGAATAATTAATTAATTCAAATAATATTAAAGAAACATATCAAGTTAACTAATTTATTGACTAGGGAACACTAGTCATAATAAAATAGAAAGGAATATTTTTTTAGATATTGTTCTGTGAACCTGGTTAGATAAATCCACCATGATTTATGAATTGTGCAATTAAATATGGTGAAAATTTCAATAATTTAGAATTTTACCACAACATTTACTAATAACACAAAGTATTAATTTTTTTCAACGATCTATTATGTTATCATTGAAATTGGTAAACGCTTAAATTGCTACGCTATCTACAAACAAAACAAGAGCAGTAGACCACTGAGAAAAACAATAGTAAGATTAAAAACATATATGTCATGAAAATATGCCCTGTAAAGAAGAGAGTACGCGTTTGCCGCATCACTGATAGTTCTCAGCATTTAAAGAACTACAATTTGGATTTATTATACAACTTAGATTAACAATAAGCAACTTCATTAATAGATGGTGATGGTTATATCGCATTTAATTTCCTATTTAACTGTATTTATTGTGACCTATATTGTAGGCAGTGATTTTATGTGTAAAAATATATATTTCAACCATCTCGGTTACCGAAATTTCAGTCTATTAACCGAATTATCCTCTATACAGAATATTATTATGTGACTGTTCCCTTGGTTGTAGAACAAATGTGACGGAGGATATTAGAATTTCATATATTGGGAGAATATAATACCAATCTCAGCTTGTCACTAATCATGGTAACTGAGATTTGTTCAAAACCTCGTTTTAAAGTGACTTGGTTTCTATCGGGTTGCTATCTTAGGCATGGTGTACATGCCATAGAAGTCATTTGTTCAACGAGTATCCTGCTTTCAAACAAATTGATCAGCAATGATCATTTGAGTTTTTAAAGTAAACATACATATATAATGGAAACCGAAACCAATACTCTGGAAAAAATAATGATTGTTCACCAGCACAGGTTTCGAATGCGGTTTACCAGGAAGAACGTAAACCACAAATATGGTAAGTAATTATCAGTATGGACTTGTATTTCATTGGAATCACGGACCGAGATCAATGGTCCTGGGTTTGATTTCCCGTTGCGGGGTCGTGAAAAGACATTGCTGAGGAGCTCCATACTAGGATAGGACACCCGTCCAGTGCCTCTAGGTTTTCAGTGGTGGTTTAACTTAAATCGGTTCGTGATTTGAATGAGTAAGCAATCATTAAGTGGTAAATTTAATCATTAACTAGTGCACAAATTTATTTCACTTGAATCTCCAACATGTGCTAATCTGTTTGCATTCATTTTTCCAGATAGTCCAGTAGTCAGTTACGATGGCATTAGTACGTTTGAAATGTTTGAGCTATTAATTTATTGATAAATTGTGAGTGCTTTCATGTCATTAATGAAGTACCCAACATAGATATGTTGCCAAATGCCCTGGTAAGGCCGAGGGTGGGGAGAGTTAAATTTCTGTCTCTCGAAATGCTCTCACATGGCCACGCCTATACAGACACTGCCAGAGAAGTCCTACTCACTACCTTCTCGCGGCGGGGTGTTGTTTACAAAATTCAAAGGACGAAAAGTGAATGTCCGGAGCTTTAACCGGGTTGGTGGTGGGTACGGAGGATCCACTTAAGGGATTTGGAAAACCGTGATTCCAAACCAATGGTGCACATGAGCCCCAGAATCTTGAGGAAACAAATGGCGTATGGACTTATCGTTGATCATTGGCTACCATGGGACTGCATTTCCTCACGTTGTCCCACTACCTTGCGGATCAGACCTTTAGTTTGAAGGCTCCGGGTATGGCCCCCTAGGGAAACCACCTGCTTCGGTCTGGGCAGTAAAATGTATACAAGAAATTACAGTAACTAAACAGAAAATCTTATTATAGTAATTATGTGTGTACCTACGGACTAAGAACATACGTTAAAAGTTTAATATAAACAGTAATTTTAACAAGAGGGAGATTTCATCATATGTTAAGCGTTTGATAATAGTCACTTATGAGAATTTAAATTTACAGTGCATAGGGAAAATACTTTAAACAAATATATTTTGGTTAAACCAATATTAAGACTATATGTTTAAACTGAAACTACTCTCAATACCAGGTAAAAACAGGATATTAAGGATGTTTTAATTATAATCTAAGTTAATCGTCATCCCGGTATACAAGCCAATGATTCGAGTAGATTAAGCTGATGCTTGACAATG
Source organism: Schistosoma spindalis (assembly GCA_946903255.1). Classification (NCBI taxonomy): domain Eukaryota; kingdom Metazoa; phylum Platyhelminthes; class Trematoda; order Strigeidida; family Schistosomatidae; genus Schistosoma; species Schistosoma spindalis. Next base: position 81,349,555 of record OX336420.1, read on the forward strand.
TTGAAAGATGTGTTCACTCACTCTGATTATCACTAAAAAGAATAAAAATACAGCCTCATAAGGTAAGTTTCATGAAAGACTGAGCGTTTATTTAGAATTGTATTCAGAAAGTAATAATTATAACATCATGTTCGTGCAGTATCGCTCTATGTGAAGATAGGTCTCTGTAGTCCTTTATCATACTTCATGAAAAGTACTACTTTAAGTGGTACACTAAATTCTCTAGTCCTACCAAGAACAATCTTAAATTTTAGATGGAACCTAATCAAAATTAGGATCATAATTAGATTAAACGAACAAGATTAAAGTTTGCAACTATCTGAAATTTGATCTCAGACTTAAAGCTAACTTTGCTGAAGCCAAATATCAATCATGTACAACTTAATGTCGCACAAAAGGCGAACTAAAAATGGTTCTTTCACAACAGCTGGAAATATTCACATCAGGCGTTGCTCCAGCCGGTTGGCAAAGTCTAGCAAATTACTAGTTAACATTTTGACACGAACTCAAATAACTGATGTTTCAATCACAAACTTAGATGGAAAAAAAGGAACGGCGAAATATCCACAGTAATTTTTAGAAGGCGTTGCTGTTGAAGTAAGCTGATAATACACCACAAATAATGTCATGAAGAGGATATTACGGGTAAGTCCATTGAAGAATCATAAATCCGATGTTCCATTAAAATTCATACATAACAGGTTCTATCCTATAAATTTATTACTTACTAGATACAAGAAGCGGTGTCAGATTGGTCTGTTAGTATGCACGTTCAACACATACTAAAAGCAGACTTATGGTTTGAACTACTGATCCTGAATCTTTACGGAGTATGAATAAGAAAGCGATTATCAGATTCTAAGAAACCTCATGTTGACCCACTTGCATCGATATAAACTCATAGGACTAACAAATTGGCCACAAATGATACAAGTATGCTGTTACATTGATTAATTGATTTTAACATACAAATGTTGGTACAAGGGGGCACCGAATACGTATGCGCCACCCAAGTAACTTGATTTGTGTGTGGGCTGTGATACTGCCCAGACCGAAGCAGGTGGTTTCCCTAGGGGGCCATACCCGGAGCCTTCAAACTAAAGGTCTGATCCGCATGGTAGTGGGACAACGTGAGGAAATGCAGTCCCATGGTAGCCAATGATCAACGATAAGTCCATACGCCATTTGTTTCCTCAAGATTCTGGGGCTCATGTGCACCATTGGTTTGGAATCACGGTTTTCCAAATCCCCTAAGTGGATCCTCCGTACCCACCACCAACCCGGTTAAAGCTTCGGACATTCACTTTTCGTCCTTTGAATTTTGTAAACAACACCCCGCCGCGAGAAGGTAGTTAGTAGGACATCTCTGGCAGTGTCTGTATACACGTGGCATGTGAGAGCATTTCGAGACAGAGATCTGACTCTCCGCATCCTCGGCCGTACCAATGCATTAAGATGGATATTAATTCAGCAATAACTCCGCCTGGAGCCCATCTGGAGCTACTGCCGGTCCCATGACCGGATAAAGGAGAAGGGTTGGACATGGGGTTAGCGACCCCATCTCGTAGAAAATTAACTCGCTAAAAAAACGCTAACCAGAAAAAATTATTCAAACCATTTAAACTGCCCTGGGAGTCATGTCTTCATTTAGAAGAGTTATGACGCCTCATGATGAAAGTCGAGTCCCTTCGGAAGTCACGAGGCCGATGCCCCTTCTGACAACCAGAGCAACCATTTAATTGGAATGCTCGTACAATGTGGGAGACTGAGAGAGTCTTCTAAATTGCTGCAGAAATGAGGATACAACCTAGAGGTGCTTGAGATCACTAGAACACATTGGACACAAGTTGGACAACAACGACTAGCTTCAGGGGAGCTTCGGTTATACTCTGGCAATGAAGAAGAAAATGCCCCACATACACAAGGAGTAGCATTGATACTGTCCAAAAAAGCACAAAATGCACTTATAGGATGGGAATCTCATGGACCAAGGATAATCAAAGCCTCCTTCAAAAAAAAGAAAGAGGGAATTTCGATGAACGTCACTCAATGCTATGAGTCTACCAACGACTATAATGAAGACGTCAAAGACCAATTCTACGATAGGCTGCAGTTAATCGTCGAGAAGTGTCCAACAAAGGACTTGACCACTCTGATGGGATACCTAAATGCCAGGGTTGAAATAGACAACACCGGATATGAAGACATCATGGGACGACACGGACTAGGAGAAAGGAACAAAAATGGTGAGATAAATAAATAATATATTTGTAATATCCCAATGCTCAATTTATTCGAAAATGGTGAGATTTGCAAACCTATGTGCCTTCAATAAACTGGTCATAGGCGAGAATATATTCCAATACAAACGCGTACACAAAACCACATGGACTTCACCGGATCACACTACGCAAAACAAAATCGACCATATTTGCATCAACAAAAAGTTCATGGGGACGATGGAGGACGTGGGAACCAAAAGAGGAGCTTATATAGCATCAGATCATCACTTGCTGGTCGCCAAGATGAAATTGAAACTCAAGAAGCACCGGACAACGGGGCAGACAACAGCACAAAAGTTTAATACGGCTTTTCTTTGGGATACTGACAAACTCAACAAATTCAAGATAGCCCTCAGCAATAAGTTCCAGGCCTATCATGATCTACTCAGTGGAGAGGGAACTACTATGGAGAGCAACTGGAAAGGGATAAAAGAGGTAATCACTTCAAAATATCATGGGGTTCTGGGCAACAAGAAGCACAACCACAAGGAATGGATCACTGTTGATACACTGAATAAGATTCAAGAAAGGAGGAACAAGAAGGCAGCAATCAATACCAGTCGAACAAGAGCAGAAAAAGCCAAGGCACAAGGTGAATACGCAGAAGTAAACAAGCAGGTGAAGAGGAGCATCAGAACTGACAAGTGTTAATATGTGGAAGATCTAGCAATGACGGCGGAAAAGGCTGCAAGAGAAGGTAACATAAGACAATTGTATGACACAACAAAGAAACTCTCTGGAAATCACCGTAAACCAGTCAAAAGCAAGGAGGGCAAAGTGATCACCAACATCGAAATAGGTGGGTAGAGCACTTCAAGGAACTCTTGAATCGACCATCTCCACTGAACCCACCCAACATCAAAGTAGCACCCACGGACCTCCCAATAGATATTGGCCCACAAACAATTGAAGAAATCAGCATGCCATCAAACAAATCAAGAGCGGCAAAGCAGCAGGATCAGACAACATTCCAGCAGAGGCACTGGAAGTAGATGTAGCAGTAACTGCGAAGATAATCCACATTCTCTTCAGCAAAATTTGGTATGAAGAACAAGTACCAACAGACTGGAAAGAAGGACACCTGATCAATACACCAAAGATGATTTCAGAAAGTGTGATAACTAAAGAGGCATCACTCTTCTCTCAATACCAAGAAAAGTCTTCAACAGGGTATTGTTAAACAGAATGAAGGATTCCTTAGACTCCCAACTTCGCGACCAACAGGCTGAATTCCGTAAGAATCGATCGTGTACAGACCAAATTGCAACACTACGGATCATTGTTGAGCAATCAAGTGAAT